>CM045997.1:90670793-91920793 GCA_025175895.1 Wurfbainia villosa | reverse complement strand
TTTGGTTGGACCAAATATGGAGCGAGCATGAAATCGTTTCAGGCGCAATGGAAGCATGGATGAGCCGTGTCTTATGAAGACATAATGGATGGACCAAAATGGTTTGGTTCTAATCCAATGGAGGAGAATAAACCAAAGGGTTTGGTATATTTTAAACGAATGAACCAAAAGTTGGTTCGGTTCGTTTTAACTTAAAATAAATCATCATGGTTTGGTTTATTTTAACTTATCTTAATGGAGCGGGTTAACGGGCCTAATGGTTATGATCCAATAACCATTAAGAGAATTAGTTCTCTATAAAAGAGGGCTTAAGGGATAATTAAGCCCTAATCCAAAAACCCCTAGCCCTAAGGTTGCCGCCCACCTCCTCCTTGGAGCTCTCGGCGCCAACCTATTGCCGCCGCCCAAAGCTCCTCCAACCGGCGTCCAGAAGGCTGCTTCCTTCCCCCTCGCCGACGTCGAGCTGCTGCCGGTTAGTGCTCCGGTGATCTCCTTCAAGTTTGGCATCAAGGTGAGCTCTATCTCCCTTGGTTGGCCGACGCCTATCACGTCCACCAAAGCTGTCCAGTTTTCTGGACAACTTGTTCTCCTCTCGTCGGAGCGTCGTTTGGACGACGGTTAGAGCTCCGACAGCGGCTAACTTACCGGGGATTCGATCTCTGGTAATCCTCTGAGGTGGAGGACGAAGGATTCGTCAATTGGTTGACGAATACCTCTCCGGAGAAGCGAGTTTTGAGAACTCGTATTAGGATCCGAATTTGGATTTGGATCGTGATCATCTCTCGATCACGTCGTCTTCAACACGAGGCTAGTAACCCGTAAGAAGACGAAGCTCGTGGCTTAGTGAAGTCATCCCGAGGAACTCGGCGTGGATACGGATAGAGACGATTCTAGCGAGGATCGTTCCGGTTGATGTCGTTCCCGCTACACGTCATATGAAAGGTATAACGTAGATAAATTTCCTTTTATTGAAAATTTAAATTTATGGTTATGTCTACACTTGTTGTAATATGCATGCGTGTGTTGTGTGTGTTGTAATAAATATAGATTTATTATTTTTATTGCTTCCGCTGTGTTCATGTTTACGAAACGTGATCGAACACACACGCCATGATCTTAAAACCCAGATGGTATCAGAGCCCAGGTTGTGTTTCGACATAATCGTAAAATGGTTTTGCGATAGTCATAATGTTATTTCTGGAAATTTTCTAATTTTTGAAATTTAGAAGTATTTATGGAAATTTTTCAATTTTAGAAAGTCTAGATGTATTTATGGAAATCTTCCACTTTTGGAAAGTTGGAAGTATTTATGGAAATTGATATTTTCTATAAATAAAATATTTGATTAGATTCTGGAAATTTGTTTCCTAATTTAATCATGATTTGATTTGGAGAATCAAATCTTAAAATATTTTATTTCCATAAGTAGTTTTGATGATTTAGAAAATTGGTTACCTAAATTGATTTTCCTTAATCAATTATTTTCATAAATAAAATATGTGATTAGATTTGGAAATTTGTTTCCTAATTCAATCATGATTTGATTTGGAGAATCAAATCTTAAACATATTTTATTTCCATAAATAGTTATGACAAATAAGGAAATTATGTACATGACATAATTGTATGCCATGTAATTGCATTAGATGCATAACATTATGCCATGCGTGTCGTGACATGTAGATGTATGTCATGTATGTCATGTCATGTAGATAATAGTTATTTGCATGCAAAGAGGATGAGACATAAAACCCTAACTCAATATTAAAGCCTACACCTTCCATTAATATGGTTAGAACCAGAGTTCTGTTTCTTGTTTGGGTTGTTGGACTCACTCCAAAGCGAACCTGAACATGTTCAAATCATTGGAATAGTTTAACTCTAATATGGTAAGAGTCAGAGGTCAATCGTTAGTTTGGGTTGTTGGACTCACTCCAAGCCTAGCTAATTGGTTGAATGCGCTCTAACCATATTAAAACTATTTCGCGATTAATGGGTCGGCTCTAACTTGGAGCATCGATTTGTTGGACTCACTCCAAGGTCGATGTGAAGAGAGGTGAAGTTGGGTGCTATGCATATGATGCATACTTGTTAATGTGTTAACAACCCAATGTATGTGTAAAAATTCAATTAGTTGATAGCACATTGTGATAGTTACATATACATGATATGTAATCGGTATACTTGATACCCACCATCATAGCTAAGAATGGCTTGTTGGACTCACTCAAAGGTTGTTCTTATCTATATTGGATATCAGCCCATTCGAAGATTGACCTACGATCTCCCGAATTGATTTCAAGGGTTTTTGAATTCGAAAAAATGAATGGGATTTTGTAAATGTATGTGGATGCATTTTAAAATCATCTTTCTCATATATGCTCGTTTTGTATTTCTAGGTTAATCGCTTGATCATGATGTCTTTGAATTTGCGCTCTATTTTGAATTCGAATAAATTGACTGGGCCAAACTTCTTGGACTGGCTTAGAAACTTGAGAATTGTTCTCAAGGCAGAAAAGCTTGAGTATGTCCTCGAAGCGTCTCTTCCCGCCCGTCCTAGTGATGATGCAACACCGGACCAATTGTTGGCCCATCAGAAACATGTGAGTGATTCTGAGCAAGTGAGTTACATCATGCTAGGGGCGATGGTACCCGAGCTGCGAAAGCAGCATGAGCATATGGATGCTCATACCATAGTCCTTCATCTTTATGAGTTGTTTGATGAGCAAGTGAGATTCGAAAGGTTCGAAGTCTCCAAGCTCCTCTTCACCTCTGAGATACAAGAAGGTTCATCTGTGGTACTGCTCAACATGCTGAAGACTGTGGAGCCTTCTGAGAAGCATGAGCAGGGGACGGTGCTGTTAGTTGATTCCTCGAAGAAAGGTTCTAAGAGGAAGTCAAAGGAACAGCAGAAGGGAAAGAAGAGAAGGGCTAAGAAGGTAGAACTAGCACAAAAGGAAACTTGCCATCATTATGGCAAGGAGAGCCATTGGCGAAGAAAGTGCAAGATTTATCTTGAGTATGTGAAGAAGAATAAGGCATCGGATGCCCCATCTTCCTCAGATATCTTCGTTATTGATTGTCATTCTATTTCCTCAAACACTTGGGTATTGGATACTGGGTGTGGCTCACATATATGTAAAGACATACATGGGCTAAGAAATAGAAGAAGACTCGTCAAGGGAGAGTCAAATTTACGTGTTGGGAATGGAGCAAAGGTTGCTGCACTCGCCATCGGAACGTATTTGTTGAGACTCCCTACAGGACTTGTCTTAGAACTGGACAATTGCTTTTATGTTCCTTCGTTGATAAAGAACATCATTTCTATTTCTTGTTTAAATAGAAATGGGTACCATTTGACTTTTAGTAACAATTGTTGTTACATAACTTTGAATGGAGTTCTTTATGGAACTGGAACTTTAAGCAATGGTATTTATACGTTGGACGTATCCGATGACATTTTCAATATCGGCGAGCAACAAGCGTGCTCGAAAGATAATCAATTAGACTCTATGTGGCATTGTCGTCTTGGCCATGCAAGTAAGAAAAGCATGTCGAATTACGATGTGGAATTCTAGAATCGTTTGAATTGGATTCATACGATACATGCGAATCATGCTTAAAAGGCAAGATGACTAAGTTACCTTCTTTGGAAAAGGTGAGCAGTGGAAGAGTTGCTAGGTCTAATACATACTGATGTATGTGGACCTATGTCAACTCAAGCATTAGGAGGCTATAGCTACTTCATTACCTTCACCGATGATCACTCACGGTTTGGGTATGTGTTTTTGATGAAACACAAAGTCTGAAGCCTTTGAAAGGTTCAAAGAATTCAGAAATGAAGTAGAGAAACAACATGACAAGAGTATTAAAATACTTCGATCGGATCGAGGTGGTGAATACTTAAGTCAAGAGTTTCTTGATTATCTAAAAGATAATGGCATATTGTCTCAATGGACTCCGCCCTATACACCACAACATAATGGTGTATCGAGAGGCGTAACTTAGGACCTTGTTGGACATGGTCGGTCAATGATGAATCATGCGACTCTTCCCAAGTCCTTTTGGGGCTATGCATGAGACAATTGTTTACTTGTTAAGCGAGAATGCCTACAGGTAGTCTCTACTACTCCATATGAGATATGGAATAGTAAGAAACCTCATGTATCTTACTTGAAGATATGGGGTTGTCCTGCTTATGTGAAGCGGACTGTATCAGACAAATTGGATGCTAAGTCTGATAAATGTCTATTTGTTGGATACCCTAAGGAAACAAGGGGTTACCAATTCTATCATCCTGTGGAACAAAAGGTGTTTGTTTGAGGCATCTTTGTGTTTCTAGAAAAGAGTTCTCTTGCAAGCGATTAAGTGTCGTCGAGCTTGAGGAGGCTCGAGACTCAAATAGACATTGATGAGATAGTGAAGCATGTATAACTCATAGTGATGAGCAATCGGTTGGACCTATTGTAACACCACATCTTCGTAGATCTGGTAGAACATGCAATATTCCTGAGAGATATGGATTTCTCGGAAGTGAATCGAACGACGTGTTACTCATTGATGATGAGGAGCCTACCAATTATGAAGAAGTGCTGACAAGTTTAGAAAGGGATAAATGGCTTGGTGCCATGAAGTCGGAAATGGATTCCATGTATGAAAACCAAGTTTGGAACTTGGTTAACCCACCTGAAGGCATAAAGCCTATAGGGTGCAAGTGGGTTTTCAAGAAGAAAACCGACATGGATGGTAATGTGATTACCTATAAGGCTAGATTGGTGGCGAAAGGATATCGTCAAAAGCAAGGTGTTGATTATGACGAAACCTATTCGCCTGTAGCTATGCTTAAATCCATTCGGATGCTCCTGGCCATAGCGACTCATTATGATTATGAGATATGGTAGATGGATGTGAAAATAGCTTTCCTTAATGGAAACCTGCTCGAGGACGTGTATATGATACAACCTGAGGATTTCACATCGGTTGATAAAACCAAGGTATGCAAATTGCGACGGTCCATTTATGGATTGAAGCAAGCATCCAGGAGCTGGAATATCCGTTTTGATGAGACAATCAAAAAGTTTGATTTCTCACAAAATCCAGACGAACCTTGTGTGTACAAGAAGGTTAGTGGGAGTGCAGTCGTGTTCCTAGTATTGTATGTCGATGACATATTACTTATAGGAAACGATGTTTCAATCTTACAGTCAGTGAAGGTTTGGTTATCCAAGACATTCTCCATGAAAGACCTGGGAGAAGCAACCTACATCCTCAGGATTAAGATCTATAGAGATAGATCGAAACGGTTGTTTGGTCTTTCGCAGTCTACATATATATACCGAGTGCTAAAGAGGTTTAGCATGTCGGAATCCAAGAAAGGTTTCCTACCCATCAGGCATGGGATACACCTTTCGAAGTCTATGTGTCCATGCATAGAAGACGAGAGGATTTGCATGAGTAAGATTCCCTATGCATCCGCAATAGGATCTATCATGTATGCTATGTTATATACGAGGCCCGATGTATCGTATGCTCTGAGTGTCACGAGCAGATACCAGTCTGATCTAGGAATGGATCATTGGGTGACTATTAAGATGATCCTTAAGTACTTAAGAAGAACTAAGGATGCGTTCCTAATATATGGAGAAGGGTACATGGTGATACGTGGGTATACAGATGTGACTCCGCATGCATACAGGATGATTCCATGTCTTTGTCTGGGTATGTATTCACCTGGAATGGAGGCGCAATAAGTTGGAAAGGTTCCAAGCTTGACACTATAGCGGATTCTGCCACTAAGGCAGAATACGTTGCAGCTTTGGAAGCAGCAAAGGAAGCGGTTTGGATCAAGTAGTTCATCTATGAACTTGATGTGGTCTCATCAATGATCCAAACATGTGCTTCGCCGCTATCATCTTATCAGAGAGATCATCAGTAGGAACGAAATACAAATCGAGAAAATTCCCACTGAAAGGAACTTAGCGGATCCCTTGACTAAGGCATTACCTCAAAGTAAGTTTGAGGGTCATGTTAGAGCTTATGGTATTGGATACCGTAGCGATTGGAATTAGGCCAAGTGGGAGTCTGTTAGTAATATATGAGAGATGTCCTAAGGCAATCGCCTTATGTATGAACCATTTATATGATAAATGAAGATTCACTATTTGAGTATACATGTTTTATGTATTTGATTGGATCTTAAACTCATTTACTGAATGTCCACGATACAATTCACAGCATGAGAGAATTTGTGATTGGATCACAACTAGTGAGTATCTCTACATGTGTAATTGTGATGTATCGAAATTATCCCTAGTCGATGAATTGATGGATTTGGACACCATCAATTCCGTCGAGACTAGCACGAGGTATACTCCTTGGTGTATCCAAGCAGCTGATTCTCACTGGCTGGAGACATAGTGATGTCCGGAGTTAATCGTGGATGCTAGTTATGGTAACTAGTTCATTGGAGTGACCAGCCGTAAGACTTCATATGGTTCTCTGCATATATAGATATGTCAATGAAGTTCTTACTGTGGCTTAAGTGCGATGTTCCTTTGACTTGCGGTATTCAAGTCATCTTGATCATAGAGACTTATGCTTTGACATCTTAAGCAAGCATCTCTAAGGAGATGTGGACCCGGGATGATTGGGTATAAGTCGAAGTGATCGAAGGTGTTTGAATAGCCTATAAAGGATTCACCACTCCTTCCGAGGAGATGTATACCCATGGCCTCTCGTCGGATTGTTACTAAAGTCTTTGGCCAAAGAATTACATATTTAGAGTAAGGTACTCTTCGATACATGTGGAGTAACTAGAATCCGTAGGACGAGGAAATGATACTTGGGCTAGGTGTGATGTAGTCAGCCTAGTGGGGACTGACACTATAGACCATGTCCTGAACCAAGTGAGTATAAGATGAGTGAAGGGAATGGGGTACGATTCATTCGAGCTGCTGAAGGGTTTCAGAAATAGTTCTGGATCAACCGTTGATCTTTTCGATTAATTGGGGATCATGATGTACTACTAGGTGCCACTCATGATCATTCTATAATTAATGGTTAATTATAGACGGCCAACATAAACCGAAAACCTATTTGGTCACACGCACAACGAGCGTAATCCAAATGATTTAAAACGAGCTTGAGAATGGGATTCTCAGACTGAGAGAAACTATGTTTGGTTGGACCAAACATGGAGCGAGCATGAAATCGTTTCAGGTGTTAGGGCAATCTCTTGCCGTGATATGGTTTTGATGGTGTGGAAAAGGGTTTAAGTTAGTTTGATATGTTGATGTGATATGTGCGTTGAAGTCGTGCAGGACTTAGTAATTCGCACATGGAGCCGTGGCGAGTTTCACATCTCATGACTCGTGCCTTGAGTCGGTGAAGGATAGCTTCAAAGCCGCGGCGCTTGGAGCATCCGAGGGACCGCCGGACGAGAAGCTTGGAGTGAAGCCGGAGGAAGTAGACTTCGAGGCAAGAGACGCGAAGGAGCATTGCAGAGCCGTGCGCCTGATGCTGCCGAGGGACGTGGCCGAGAACGAAGAGAACTTCGAAGGCGAGGGACTCCGAGAAATGAGAGTGAGCGATTGTAACCCGGGGAAGGGTAGCTCTTAGGTGAAACTTGGCCATTTGGCCAAGTGTCGGATGGGTTTTCCCGACACCAGTCGACTGCCATGTCATGGCCGTCGACTGCTCTGAGTCGAGTGAGTTTGACTGGTATACGATCGATCGGATTGGCCAGCAATGATCGCCATACGCGGGCCGATCGCTAAGACCATCGATCGGCGCAGCCGATCGGGTAGATAAGGGTTCGACCATTGACCGTTCGTAGTCGATCGGGGCCGATTATGACGGAGTCGCGTGATCATGAGGTCCATCGACCGATCGCCAAGAGTTCCGTTGACTACACGCGGTCGGGATCCGGCGTGTTCGGAGGCCGCTAGTAGGACGGCAATGATCGCCAAGCGGCAATGATCGATGGCGGCAAACGGGAAGAAGTTAGCCCTCTCTATAAAAAGAGAGGGTGTAAGCCTTTGAGAGGCTAATGCTCATACTCCAAACAATCTTCC
This sequence comes from Wurfbainia villosa, assembly GCA_025175895.1. Lineage (NCBI taxonomy): Eukaryota > Viridiplantae > Streptophyta > Magnoliopsida > Zingiberales > Zingiberaceae > Wurfbainia > Wurfbainia villosa. The sequence continues at coordinate 91,912,721 of CM045997.1, read as the reverse complement.
TAGTGCCCCACAAGCTCTAAACTCTTCTTACTTGTCTTTACTTCAATCCTATTGTAAGAAGAGTGATCTTGGTTGTAAAGGTTACCTCCACCTAGCTTTGTGCAAAGGAGAGACCGATAGTGATTGGTTTTGGAAGAGTGATTCACCGTGGACGAATCGGACCGTGGATTAGCGGCGTAGCCGTGAACCACGTTATATCTCGGTGTTTGTATTGCTTGTTTATATTTTGCTTGTCTTTACTTATAGTTGTATATTCCGCTTGCGCTAACGTTTTGTAGACGAGCAATTTACGACGTCCAACGTACGAGGGCTATTCACCCCCCTCTAGCCGGCCATATCGATCCCCTACAAGTGGTATCAGAGCCGAGGTTGCTTGTCACCGGACTAACCGCCGCAACAAGCCCTACATCAAAAATGGCCGGCTCCAACATCCATCCTCCGAAGTTTGAAGGAGAATTCGCTTGGTGGAAGAAGCGAATGGAGGTATTTTTCGAAACAGATTTTGATATAATGATTACAATGGAATCCGGTTTCGTTTTGCCTAGGGATGAAGAAGGGAAGCCAATAGAGAAATCTAGGTGGACCAAGAGGCAAAGAGAGGAGCACCTTGCAAACTCCAAAGCCAAGCACCATCTCTACAATGTGCTCCCCCAACAAGAAATCAACCGAATAGGAGAATGCCTAAGCGCCAAGGAGATGTGGGAGAAGCTAATTGAGCTTCATGAAGGCACATCCGAGGCAAAGCTAGCAAGGAGAGATCTCCTCCGCTCCCAACTATCCAACATCAAATTAGAAAAGGGAGAAAAGGTAATTTCTTTGCATTCTAGATTCAAAGAAATTTTAAATGGACTAACAAGTGTAGGTGAGAAGCTATCAAACCGGGATATGGTAATGAAGGCCATAGATGCCTTTCCCCGGTCCTCAAAGTGGAGCTCCATGGTGGACTCATTCTATATCTCAAAGAATTTAGAAGTGAGCACCTTGGAGGAGTTCTTCTCAACAATGGAACTCCACGAAACTAGGCTTGAGGGAATACAAGAGGAGCCTAAAATTCAACCCTCAAGAGGAGTAGCACTATTGGCAAGTAAGGGGAAGAAGAAGATGGAAATCCCCTCCTCCTCCGATGACGAAGCGTCTTCCTCCTCCTCCATGGATAGCACCGAAGAAGCCTACATGGTAAGGAGGGTAAGACGTGCATTTAAGAATTTTAGATTTGATAAATCTAATGATAGGATGAGAAGACCAAGGGGGAAGGTCATATGCTATAATTGCCAAGGAGAAGGGCACATAAGGGACAATTGTCCTCTCCTAAACAAAAGCAAAGAAGAGAAGAAAAAGAAAGAAGAGAAGAGGAAGAAGAAGAAGGGGAGCAAGAGAAAGGAAGAGGAGAAGAAAACAAAGGAGAAGGGAAAGGCTAAGGCTCTCAAGGCAAGGACTTGGGATGATCCATCCTCATCCTCCTCATCATCATCGGATGAGGAGAATGCCTTTGTCACCAATTTGGCCTTGATGGCCTTTGATGACTTGGATTGCTCTTCATCCGAAAATGAAGAATCAAGCTCAAATGGGGAAAGCTCAAGTGAAGGGGGAGCTTCCACATCCTCATCATCCGAAGAAGAAGAGGACATGGAAACTATGGTAACCAATCTCTCACCTAGTAAAATAGTTTCTATGATTTCTAGTTTAACTAAGGATCTATTTAGGGCAAAGAAGAAAAATAAATGCATGCTTGAACAAATTAAGGAATTAGAACAAAAATTAGAAAAGGCATGCTTAAATGAAAATGATAATATTTCTTCTAGCTTAAATGATGATGCATGCTCACATGATTATATGCTTTTAAATGTTAATGATGCATGCATAGAGGAAAATAGGGCATTAAGGGAAAAGGTAGATTATTTAACCAAAGCCCTAGAGAAATTCACTATTGGCTCCAACACCTTAAATATGATCTTAGGGAGCCAAAGAGCTAGTTTCAACAAGAAAGGCCTAGGATACAAAGAAAAGAAAAATGAAAAGGCCTACAAATGCCTAATAGCTAGGGGACAAGATAAGAAGAAGATAATAGCTAGAAAATGGATCCCCAAGGAATACTTAGTGAACCCAATAGGAAAGAACTTATTTTGGGTTCCAAAATCCATCCTTAAGGGTTAGAATAACCCTAGGGTAGTCAACCATATGAACTTGACCTATATCATAATTTGGTTGACTTAGGATGACGGGACAACATTTTTTAGATAGTGTTGGGTGATGATAACGTGCCCATAAATAGGTAATAATGCTTAAATCATGATGATTGTTGTAATTCCTATGTATGTTTTAAATCATGATTTATGATTTTGAAATTTGGCACGTTATCACTAGAAATAGGTTTAAATCATGCTTTAGGTGATAATTTATTTATTATCATCGTATAATACCTAATGCATGACTATTATTTGATGGATACATGATTTTCATGATCATAATGTAGAATTGATTGTTATATGTCATTATGATCATGTAGAATGTAAGGTTGATACTTAACCATGATAGAATTGCATGAATATATGGGTTAAGTATATACAAATACCCCCTAGGATACATCTCACACTCACTATAGGCTACCTTGATTGCAAACTTAGCATGGGTGAGATGTTAGGATGATACAAATGTCCACTAATGCCTATGACATTTAGATGGTCATTTAAAGTATCAACATAGCAATAATAGACCAATCATAGGGAAGGCTTATGTTTAATTCATAGACATATTGCCCAAAGATCATGGTTGGATATTTCATATGTTTTCAAAACAATTTCTTACCCTAAAATACATGTATTCATGTTTTGAAACAATTGGATGCAAAACTAGGTAGCTAACTTGATACTAGAATGATCAAAAACCTAGTGGTTTTTAGAACTTTTGGATTTTTGGCAAAAACAAGAAAATATAATGAGTTTTCATGAAAAACTATTTTTCCTTGATAGATATACTTAATAGAAATATGTTCCCCAAATTTCATAATTTTTCAAATTTTCTGGAATTTATAATGCATTTCTGAAATTCGTCCAGAAAATCAGAAATTTGGATTCCTTTGTGCCAGTCGACTGCCATACTGATAGCAGTCGACTGGTGGCCTGTAAATCAGAATATTGAAGGCCGAATTCAGTTTGTAAACCTCCTACAAGTGGTAGAAATATACTTGATGCCACCAACAAGTGGTAGAAATATACTTGATGCCATCAACAAATGGTACCCAATTTTTAAATCAACTTGACATATTTTTCCCTCCATTATACTTGATGCCATGAGCTTATAACTTAGTGTTAATCTTTTTGATGGTGTCAAAGGGGGAGAAATAAGTATGTTTAAGTTAATCACATTAGGGGGAGAAATATATGATAAGGAGAGAAAATTTACATGGAGAGTTTCATGGATTAAGGGGGAGTTGCATGTTGCTATATCATGTTTATCTTTACATGCTTTCTTACCTTAGAATTTATATCAAATGTTTTTACCTAACTTAAACGGATTGCCACACATCAAAAAGGGGGAGATTGTTAGGGCAATCTCTTGCCGTGATATGGTTTTGATGGTGTGGCAAAGGGTTTAAGTTAGTTTGATATGTTGATGTGATATGTGCGTTGAAGTCATGCAGGACTTAGTAATTCGCACATGGAGCCGTGGCGAGTTTCACATCTCATGACTCGTGCCTTGAGTCGGTGAAGGATAGCTTTGCGGAAGCCGTGCGCTTGGAGCATCCGAGGGACCGCCAGACGAGAAGCTTGGAGTGAAGCCGGAGGAAGTAGACTTCGAGGCAAGAGACGCGAAGGAGCATTGCAGAGCCGTGCGCCTGATGCTGCCGAGGGACGTGGCCGAGAACGAAGAGAACTGGGCGAGGACTCAGAAATGAGAGTGAGCGATTGTAACCCAGAGGAAGGGTAGCTCTTAGGTGAAACTTGGCCATTTGGCCAAGTGTCCGGATGGGTTTTTCGACACCGATCATTGCCATGTCATGGCGATCGATCGCTTCCGAGTCGAGTGAGTTCGATCGGTATACGATGATGGATTGTGGCGTGGCATCGCCCATCGTGGGCCGATCACGAAGACCATATCGATCGGCTCGGCGCCGATCGGGTAGATAAGGGTTCGACCGAGGCATTCGTAGCCGCCGTGGGCGTCGACTACGGTCGCGCGATCGTGATGAGGTCCATCACGATCGCCAAGAGTTCCGCTGGACTACAGCGGTCCGGGATCCGACGTGTTCGGAGGCCGTTGTAGTGCGATCGCCAAGGGCGGCGATCGTGATGGCGGCAAACGGGAAGAAGTTAGCCCTCTCTATAAAAAGAGAGGGTGTAAGCCTTTGAGAGGCTAATGCTCATACTCCAAACAATCTTCCTAGTGCCCAACAAGCTCTAAACTCTTCTTACTTGTCTTTACTTCAATCCTATTGTAAGAAGAGTGATCTTGGTTGTAAAGGTTACCTCCACCTAGCTTTGTGCAAAGGAGAGACCGATAGTGATTGGTTTTGGCGGAGTGATTCACCGTGGACGAATCGGACCGTGGATTAGCGGCGTAGCCGTGAACCACGTTATATCTCGGTGTTTGTATTGCTTGTTTATATTTTGCTTGTCTTTACTTATAGTTGTATATTCCGCTTGCGCTAACGTTTTGTAGACGAGCAATTTACGACGTCCAACGTACGAGGGCTATTCACCCCCCTCTAGCCGGCCATATCGATCCCCTACATCAGGTGCAATGGAAGTGTGGATGAGCCATGTCGACATAATGGATGGACCAAAATGGTTTGGTTCTAATCCAATGGAGAAGAATAAACCAAAGGGTTTGGTTTATTTTAAACGAATGAACCAAAAGTTGGTTCGGTTCTTTTTAACTTAAAATAAACCATCATGGTTTGGTTTATTTTAACTTATCTTAATGGAGCGGGTTAACGGGCCTAATGGTTATGATCCAATAACCATTAAGAGAATTAGTTCTCTATAAAAGAGGGCTTAAGGGATAATTAAGCCCTAATCCAAAAACCCCTAGCCCTAAGGTTGCCGCCCACCTCCTCCTTGGAGCTCTCGGCGCCAACCTATTGCCGCCGCCCAAAGCTCCTCCAACCGGCATCCAGAAGGCTGCTTCCTTCCCCCTCGCCGGCGTCGAGCTGCTGCCGGTTAGTGCTCCGGTGATCTCCTTCAAGTTTGGCATCAAGGTGAGCTCTATCTCCCTTGGTTGGCCGGCGCCTATCACCTCCACCAAAGCTGTCCAGTTTTCTGGACAGCTTGTTCTCCTCTCGTCGGAGCGTCATTTGGACGACGGTTAGAGCTCCGACAGTGGCTAACTTACCAGGGATTTGATCTTCGGTAATCCTCTGAGGTGGAGGACGAAGGATTCGTCAATTGGTTGACGAATACCTCTCCGAAGAAGCGAGTTTTGAGAACTCGTATTAGGATCCAAATTTGGATTCGGATCGTGATCATCTCTCGATCACGTCGTCTTCAACACGAGGCTAGTAACCCGTACGAAGACGAAGCTCGTGGCTTAGCGAAGTCATCCCGAGGAACTCGGCGTGGATACGGATAGAGACGATTCTAGCGAGGATCGTTCCGGTTGATGCCGTTCCCGCTACATGTCATACGAAAGGTATAACGTAGATAAATTTCCTTTTATTACAAATTTAAATTTACGGTTATGTCTACACTTGTTGTAATATGCATGCGTGTGTTGTGTGTGTTGTAATAAATGTAGATTTATTATTTTTATTGCTTCCGCTGTGTTCATGTTTACGAAACGTGATCGAACACACACACGCCGTGGTGCCGGAAACCCAACATATTAATCTCAACCATCCATATATATATATATATATACATGCATATATGTATATATATATGGTAATATGCAAAGCGCATTCAGATATGACAATGCAGCATGCATGGTCATGCCTGCTCCCCCCTACTCGCTACCACGACCCTAGTGTGGCCTAGGTGGCATGACATGACAACTATCCCAACTCACACCAACCATTGCTATAGAGTGGCCGAGTGGGCAGTATGATCAAGTAGCATATGAGCGTAAAGAGCTCGCTACACAACGGGGGTCCCTGCTACTGGCCACTCCGACTAACACTACCAATGAGTGATCGAGTACCACGCACCCAGGACAACTGCATGCAACTCCAACTACCACCGTCTATAGTGATAGAGTGTGGCACAACAGATGCTCTGCCCTCACACCAGTTACTCCTCGGGGAGTGCTCTCTGGGAGGCAAGATAACTGATGACTCTCTCAACCCCAAGGGAGACTATGTCATCAGAATGCATGCAAATGACATGAGTATATTGTCACACGTACAACCATCTACCACAGACTCTCTGTTCAACAAAGAGTCATACCCATTTGATCAATACACTCTCTATCCTGTAGAGAGTCGTACTCAACTGATCGACGAACTCTCTATCCTGTAGAGAGTCATACTCGACTGATCATGACTCTCTCTCCAATAGAGAGTCGTACTCAATTGATCGACGCACTCTCTATCCAATAGAGAGTCGTACTCGACTGATCATAACTCTCTCTCCAATAGAGAGTCGTACTCAACTGATCGACGCACTCTCTATCCGATAGAGAGTCGTACTCGACTAATCATATCAAGTTGGGACCATCGGTCCGCAGCGACACTCTAATCACCCTTCACTTAACCATTACACAACTCATGGTTGGTAACAGTATGCAATATACGGGTATTGGAAATAAATCCTACATTTAGGGCATTACCTACCCATAGATGACCTTTTTCCAATTTATAAATTGTGTCATCCCTCGTACTAACATTTACACCCTACTAAACATCTAGGCCAATTTACATCACATCTATAACTCCTAAATCATGATAGGGTATATGTGATATCAACAATTGAGCATAAATATATCCAACGATAAGTTCAAGTATAAGATAATAAGAGCAGGGTCAAGATAATATGAACACCTAACATGCTCATATCTATGACTAAATCTGAATGCAATACATCTACCCAGACCAGGTAGGAAATTACCCACCTGCTACGAAGACTATGTTGATGGTCTGCACATCCATAATTCCATCTCGAATCCAATCCTAGCTTAGCTTCCATTGCAAAGAATCTATACAACCAGATGGATTCAACCAAAAGATTAACCCCTGGTTCATGGACCCTTAGAAATCAAATTCACAACAAAACTAACAGTAAGCATATTACACAATCCTATGATATCAAATATGTACTTACCGAGCTTATATTATCCACACCACTCCCTACATCAAGTATAGGGTATTAGGTCTGCATTTACTCAACCCGTATATGGAAATCACCCTGTCAGAACCTGTAATCACTTGCTCACCAACTATTGGTTATTAATCCACAACAAATCTACTCATATTCATAAAATTCAAACCAAAACTTACCTTGCACCATCAAATTCAGATGCAACTTCCCAGCTTAATTCCGATCACCACCATAGCTCAACAATTTGAGGTTTCCAAATTTGAGTGATCAACTTGTTAAATCACAACCCTTGATCTGATTGCCCTTCTTACCTACAAAATTAAGAATCCACAGCTAACATATATATAAACTAGCATCGTATCTATTGATGCCATTCTCAGATCTTCAATTTCACTCGCTCTTTCCTAGCCACCACCACGATACATCCAAATCTTATAGAGCAATACGTAACTCTCCATTCACGCACAACCGACACATCTCCCTCTCACAGCCGCATACCAAAAGACCTCCCGCAGCTGTTCACCCAATAGACCACTATCTCTGGCGACCACCGGCAGCGCCATCCACAGAACCGACAACCTCTATCTCATCTCCCCTGTTCACAACTGCATAAACACTCCGACAAAGCCACCATCCAGCTTGCTCCACCGCTTGATTCACAGCCATTAGAAGCTATGCCGGTGATACTCCTCCCCCACTTGCTCTGACTGCCACCACAACTCCACCTCTAGCCAGAACAACCGACTGCAGTGTCGCCGTCATCGCGCTGCTCGTGTGAGAAAACAGTAAGCCGTGATGAAGAGATCGACTGAAATCAACCGAGAATCAGGCCCTTACCTTGCTCCGGCGACAACCATGAAAGCCTCCAATCGAACTGCTGCCGAAGACACCTCGCTACCCTAGCAACTCCGCCGACGCGAATCTCCCCCTATCCCCTGTTCCTCGGAGCAAATCCACGCTCCATACCACTTGCTCCGGCAATGATATGGAAGAACAGGTCCCGATCGAACTGCCGTCGATCCGGCGGCGAGTGGGAAGAGCAAATCCGATCATGTGGCGGTGGCAACAGGGCTACAGCTTGATGGCGTTCACAGTGAGCGGCGGCAAAACAAAAAGGCGGCCCTAGGGCGGCGGCGGCGAGCACGGGGCAGAGATCGGGCGAAGATCGGCACCGGCGACAACTCTCTCTCGTGGCCGACGAGTGGTGCGGCAAGCGGCGCCGTGACAGCGAGCGTGGGCACGAAGGAAGGAGACGCCATCGAGCTCGGGTCGCTCCCTGTCGCGAGGTAAACTTCGTGAGGAAGGAGATCGGAGATCTCGTGTTGTCGGAGGGGCGTTCGGCGAGGCACGATGAAATGGAATCGCGACAGGCAAGGAATAAAATGCCTCGCGAATTAAGGCGACGGCGAGACAGCTGGCGTTATTAAACTGATGCGGTCGGATCCAATTAAACGCGATCCAATTAAACGGGTCAGGTCCAATAAAGCGGGTCGGATTCCAGACCATATTGCTTATTAAATCTTCCTCCGCAAAGTGTCTTAGAAATTTCCATTAAATCCAGAAAAATTTCTAAAAATTCCCAAAAAATTCCATAGTGTGTTTTCAATTAGCAAGGGCTATTATTTTATTTTATTTTTTTTCCTGTCGTATTTTACATTCTCCCCCACTTATAAAAATTTGGTCCCCAAATTTCGTACTTAAATACGAGAACCAACTCAAGAAATTTTCGGAACCATCACATACTCTAAGTGAAAGGATGAGGATGTCGAGCTCGGATAGTATCTTTCAGCTCCCATGTAGCCTCCTCATCACATGTGATCTTTGTCATCCAACCTTCTGGTCGGATGGTTTTGTTCATATTGGCAGCTCCTTGCGACCAGAATGCCTTTGGAATCTCCTCATAGGTCGCATTAGACTGAGGTAGAATCGGAACCTCTTACAGAACATGGTCAGATCGCGGCGCGTATTTCCCCAGCATAGAAATATGAAATACGTTGTGAACACCCGCAAGTGTCGAAGGTAAAGCCAACCGATAAGCTACACCTCCATAATCCATGACACAAGATCTGAATAGATCCTCCAACATCTAAATGATACACTTAGACCGTTCATCTATCTGCGGGTGAAATGTTGCATTAAGCCGAAGCTCTGTGGGCATAGTCTGGTGCAGACTCTGCCAAAATCGCGAGGTAAAACGTGGGTCTCTATTAGATATAGTACTCAAAAGTACCCCACGCAATCCGATAATCTTCCGGCAATACAAACGTGGTGGTCGACCCAATAGGAAGATCACCCAAATCACATCACGTCCTTTACGGGTTCTAGGCAATCCCGTAATGCAATCAATCGTGATATGCTCCCACTTCCATTCTGGTATCGGAATTGTTTAGAGCAATCTAGCGAGTTTCTGATGTTCAGCTTTCACTTACTGGCATACTAAACATCGAGTAGCAAAATCTGCTATAACTCTCTTTATACCATTCCACCAGTATAAACGTTTCAACTCTCGGTACATCTGAGTACCACCAAGGTATATAGCCCATCTCGAATGATGTGCTTTCTGTAGCAACTCTTCCTTAAACACTGCAACTCTGAAACCCACTATCCTTATCAGAGATGGGGAAAATTAGCTTCTCAAAAGAGAAGTCCATCTATCGTCCAAAAATTCCACTCCACCATGCATTCTCTAAGTGCATGGGAGACTATAGTGAACAATCTCTCAAGTTGCAACTGTTCGCGTATCAGCAACTCTATAGTAGCTACCGAGTAGCTAGTTAAATTCCCATGAGCATTCCTGCTCCATATATCCATAAATCCAGACAATAACTACTAAAGTCATGTCATGTATATGACAGACTATCTCGTAGTTTCTTAACTGACGTAGGCATAAGATATGCCTCATTCAACTGCATCGGAATCGTTCCGATCCCTGAAACGACGCATCTGCGTACAACATCCTTTTATCCACTCCGAAAGGATTAACTAATACTCATGTAAAAGTTAATCGTCGTCTAGGTCTTGTAACTGGTTTCACCAGCTTCCGACTAAATGATTTACAACATCACCTCTGTCAAACAAGTCTGTGGTATAGTAATGCTAAGACATTCTATCCACATCTACAGTACTAACCAAACCATACAAGGCAAACCACCATCTACGGTGGTCGAGTGCGCAACTCCAACTACCACAACCAATAGTGGCCAAGTTACGCAACTCCAACAACTACCAATTGATCCAATCGTGTCCAGGAGACACGATTCTCAAATCCAGTGGCAACTAAATCATTAATTAGTCTAGCAACTTAATCAAAATTCATACAATTCATACCAAGTATGAAATTGTCATCTCCACACACCTACATCCCCTTTTCTCTAGGCTGATGATATATCAATCATCACAATGACAATGATACTTATATGACACTATGTCACTATCATATCAACTCTCCAGTCGTAAACCAACACTAGAGTATACATAGGTGTCTTTAGCTAATCTAAACAGATCATTTATCCTCAACGTAGGATATTTACTTTCAACAATTATCGCATTCCATCTTCGATAATCGATGCATAATTTCAAAGGTTCATCCCTCTTTTATCAAAGAGTTCTAGATCCTTCTCAAGGAGAAATACTGGGATAGATAAATATCTCCTTCCAACATCTCCTATAATCACAACTTACGTTCTTCCAATTTCCATAGTGTTTAGTAACACTTATACCAGTCAAATTATCACCCGGTATAGGATCTTCGATATCGGAACTATTTTCGCAATCATTTCGATCGCCTACTCCACTTGCCTAAGCAACGGCAAGGCTAGGAGTTCATCCGCAACTACATCCGAATACTCTCAGATTATACGCACCTCCGAGAGCATATCGTACCATACTTCCAACAATTTGACCATCCATAAGGATATGTCCATAGTAAAAGTATGTCTATCAGAGTCTAAGGGCATCCCTTGACTTCTTAATTATTGGTCCACATCTCACATGACAGTAGAGATACCACCGTCCCACAAGTCGATGTATAGGAACCCTTCTAATCCAAACTGAGAATGTTCTAGTCAAAGATACACGTAAACTACAAGTATCTCTCAACATATTAACCTAGAGGGTAAACTAAAGTAATACCCTGAACGATCAAATATTTGTCGATCCGATCCAAAAGCTCCTCGTAGGTCTCGGTCTTTCTCCGAAGAAAAACATATCAGATCCAACAGTTCGCGACAAAGCGGTCGTATTTCTGGTATGAATGATCTGAGGATTTTTCCTAGATCATTCCATCCCATCATTAAATCCTACGAGTTGCAACTGTAGAATATAAAATAGATACGACCATCGTCGTATACTCTCTCCTCTGTACAAATCAACTCACATCTGGAGGTAACTGTTGTTGTCTGCTGAATCTTATAAGATGTCTTCTGTTGATGCTGCTTCTGTGCTGATCTCTGCTGAAGGGGAGTATCAAAGAACTCCAACCACGTCTGAGGTAGTAGGTTGTTGCTGATGAGATAACCCAATCTTCTGTGTCGATCTCTGCTGTCGAGACGATACATCATCCTCCCGGAATACCATTGGTAGTCTTCAACTGTGTCTTCAAAGTATACTTCCTCCACTGTACTGGTTGCTCACAATAGCAACAGCTGAACTGATCCAACGGATAATCTGACTTCGCATCCGCACTACATGCACATAATCCCTTCGAAGTCTTTGTTCTGATTTTGCTGATATCCACGAGAACATCCTGATGATCTGCGGTTGGTCTTCTATAATCGGAAAATAGCTCAAAGTCTATGACTCCGATCTTGCTCCATTATCCAATAGTCGAAGACTTCTGACTCTATTATGTTGACCTGCAATATTTGCTTACCGGTCTCCAACTCTTAAACCCTTGTACGGAGTCATTTCTAAACTCCTGTCTCAATCCAACATCTTCCGGTAGGATCTGGTAGAAGATCCCGACATCCTAATCCAACTATAAGACAATAACTCTGGGTGGCTTAAATCATCCACTCGAGCTATTAGGTGGTAGTAACCTCTGCAAGTCTCATGACTATGCACAGTACATTATTACTAACCAATCACCCTTTCTTGAAGCTCAAGAATTCCTTACAATGCGTCACTAAAAGTGACACGGGGAAATACTCTCTTTCAACATCACTAAACCATGATCAAGTGATATATCATTTCTCGAAGATTATTTTCTGCATTTATCACCAAATACCAGCTTGACCCTGATAATGGTATGCAAATAACTCTACTTTCTCGGTATAACATGAGTTAAGTACTTAAAAGTACTCTCAAAATTATACAACTCAGTACGAACAACTCAGGGATAAAATCCCTATGAAACTCCATAACCTAGCCTTCCGCTATCTGCATCAACAATAGTCTACAAGTCTGTTCATTACCCACAGGTAATGATCCGACTAGCACAGTTAGTGGAAATCTCTAAGACTGTAGTCTCTGATTTCCATAATAAATGTGACGACTTGGCCCCTATTTTCCGACTCGGTATCAGTTGGCTCTCAGAGGTAAATCACCTCCTCGACACAGGTTCAAGAGTCACAGACTCAACAGGTCGTTCCTGTGGTCAACTCATACCACGGTTACGAATAATAACCAACACACTACAGGTTATTCCCTAGTATAAGCATCTAAATGCATAGCCAACATAACCGAGAGTATAAACCCTAAAGGTCACTCCGGTTGGTCGCCTCGGTGGACGACCCCTACTACAAGTCTGCACAGGTGTCATAACTCTATTGTATACACCTACTGTTCAAGTTTAGATAAATATCTACTAAACCATAAGTTATCAGGAATTCTTACCTCATGCTACTTGGAGCTCAGGCCGCTGTCCATCTCATCTCAGAAAACCAAAACCGAATAAATCGACTCCCGAGAATCCAAGACTCGACACAAAAACAACATTGTATGGCATCGCAGAACCTTGGGCTCTGATACCACTAAAGTTGTCATGCCCCGAGAGCATACCGAGCTGAAAATCAAACGGATGGCACCTCCCCTGTACGTGGCAACATTTCGGGTTAATACAAGGCCCGTAGGCCCACAATAACAATAACATAACAAATAAAAATACAACAACACAACGAAACACAGAGAAAACTAATACAACGACATACCCATAACCGCACATATACAATACTTCCACATCATGCATATCGGTATGACTAACACACCACAACTACATACAGTACATCGACAAAATCCGAATCTACAAGTCCACAACATAGTACACTACGAAAAATCCAAATACAATACTACGAAAGCCCAAAAAACACGGAGCCTGCAGGTGAGATGAGATGTCACCAATGTGTCTAAGTCATTACAAAGTCTTTACCTATTACCATGCGAGAAAAACCTAGGGTCCGTGGGGGTGGTGAGTAAAACTCAGCAGGTAATAGAAAAACATGTATATATGTCATATCACATGTATTTTCAACAACATACCCTAGAGGTACAACAGGTATATCAGCATAGTATATAAATACAAGCATATACCGTCTAACCAAATAAACAACATAAAAATGCAGACATACCTGAAGTCTGCTACGCTACTCTGATCTAACCTGAACATATATCAAACATATATATATAACAGGAAGAGTAGATCTACTCACAATATACTCTAGCTACAGGTCAAGGTATCTAATGGTCTGTCCAACCCATACCAGTATCCGACACAATCGTATAACAAATGCAAGAAACATGCATGAATATGATGTACACCCAAATGCAACAAGCATAGTACAATCAAATGCAACATCACAATAATCATATATATATAGACCGCATCTATATATATATTAATCTCAACCATCCATATATATATATATATATATATATACATGCATATATGTATATATATATGGTAATATGCAAAGTGCCATCAGATACGGCAATGAAGCATGCATGGTCATGCCTGCTCACCCCTACTCGCTACCACGACCCCAGTGTGGCCTAGGTGGCACGACATGACAACTGTCCCAACTCACACCAACCACTGCTATAGAGTGGCCGAGTGGGCAGTATGATCAAGTAGCATATGAGCGTAAAGAGCTCGCTACACAACGGGGGTCCCTGCTGCTGGCCACTCCGACTAACACTACCAATGAGTGGTCGAGTACCACGCACCCAGGACAACACCACGCAACTCCAACTACCACCGTCTATAGTGATAGAATGCGGCACAACAGATGCTCTGCCCTCACACCAGTTACTCCTCGGGGAGTGTTCTGGGAGGTAAGATGACTGACGACTCTCTCAACTCCAAGGGAGACTATGTCGTCAGAATGCATGCAAATGACAAGAGTATGTTGTCACACGTACAGCCATCTACCACAGACTCTCTGTTCAACAAAGAGTCATACCCATCTGATCAATACACTCTCTATCCTGTAGAGAGTCGTACTCAACTAATCGACAGACTCTCTATCCTGTAGAGAGTCATACTCGACTGATCATGACTCTCTCTCCAATAGAGAGTCGTACTCAACTGATCGACGCACTCTCTATCCAATAGAGAGTCGTACTCGACTGATCATAACTCTCTCTCCAATAGAGAGTCGTACTCAACTGATCGACGCACTCTCTATCCGATAGAGAGTCGTACTCGACTAATCATATCAAGCTGGGACCACTGGTCCACAGTGACACTCTAATCACCCTTCACTTAACCATTACACAACTCATGGTTGGTAACAGTATGCAATATACGGGTATTGGAAATAAATCCTACATTTAGGGCATTACCTACCCATAGATGATCTTTTTCCAATTTATAAATTGGGTCATCCCTCGTACTAACATTTACACCCTACTAAACATCTAGGCCAATTTACATCACATCTATAACTCCTAAATCATGATAGGGTATATGTGATATCAACAATTGAGCATAAATATATCCAACGATAAGTTCAAGCATACGATAATAAGAGCAGGGTAAAGGTAATATGAACACCTAACATGCTCATATCTATGACTAAATCTGAATGCAATACATCTACCCGGACCAGGTAGGAAATTACCCACCTGCTACGAAGACTATGCTGATGGTCTGCACATCCATAATTCCATCTCGAATCCAATCCTAGCTTAGCTTCCATTGCAAAGAATCTATACAACCAGATGGATTCAACCAAAAGATTAACCCCTGGTTCATGGACCCTTAGAAATCAAATTCACAACAAAACTAACAGTAAACATATTACACAATCCTATGATATCAAATATGTACTTACTGAGCTTTTATTATCCACACCACTCCCTACATCAAGTATAGGGTATTAGGTCTGCATTTACTCAACCCGTATATGGAAATCACCCTGTCAGAACCTGTAATCACTTGCTCACCAACTATTGGTTATTAATCCACAACAAATCTACTCATATTCATAAAATTCAAACCAAAACTTACCTTGCACCATCAAATTCAGATGCAACTTCCCAGCCTAATTCCGATCACCACCATAGCTCAACAATTTGAGGTTTCCAAATCTGAGTGATCAACTTGTTAAATCACAACTTTTGATCCGATTGCCCTTCTTACCTACAAAATTAAGAATCCACAGCTAACATATATATAAACTAGCATCGTATCTATTGATGCCATTCTCAGATCAAGGCTTACCACACACTGCTTATCCCGATTCAATCCCTAGCACAGCTTCATCCACACTTCACAGCCGACACAACTTCATAGCCCCTCCATTCACGCACAACCGGCACATCTACTTCTCACAGCCGCATACCAGAAGACCTCCCACAGCTGTTCACCCAACATACCACTATCTCCGGCGACCACCGGCAGCGCCATCCACAGAACCGACAACCTCCATCTCGTCTCCCCTGTTCACAACTGCATAAACACTCCGACAAAGCCACCATTCAGCTTGCTCAACCGCTTGATTCACAGCCATTAGAAGCTACGCCGGTGATACTCCTCCCCCACTTGCTCTGACTGCCACCACAACTCCACCTCCATCCAGAACAACCCACTGCAGTGCCACCGTCATTGCACTGCTCGTGTGAGAAAACAGCAAGCCGTGATGAAAAGATCGACTGAAATCAACCGAGAATCGGGCCCTTACCTTGCTCCGGCGACAACCATGAAAGCCTCCAATCGAACCACTGTTGAAGCCACTTCGCTGCCCTAGCAACTCCGCCGACGCGAATCTCCCCCTATCCCCTATTCCTTGGAGCAAATCCACGCTCCATACCACTTGCTTCGGCAACGATCCGGAAGAACAGCTCCCGATCGAACTGCCGTCGATCCGGCGGCGAGTGGGAAGAGCAAATCTGATCATGTGGCGGTGGCGACAGGGCTACAGCTTGATGGCATTCACAGTGAGCGGCGGCAAAACAAAAAGGCGGCCCTAGGGCGGCGGCAGCGAGCACGGGGCAGAGATCGGGCGAAGATCGGCACCGACGACAACTCTCTCTCGCGGCTGACGAGTGGTGCGGTAAGCGGCGCGGCGACAGCGGGCGCGAGCACGAAGGAAGGAGACACCATCGAGCTCTGGTCGCTCCCTGCCGTGAGGTAAACTTCGCGAGGAAGGAGATCGGAGATCTCGTGTTGTCAGAGGGGCGTTCGGCGAGGCACGATGAAATGGAATCGCGACGGGGAAGGAATAAAATGCCTCGCGAATTAAGGCGACGGCGAGATGGCTGGCGTTATTAAACTGATGCGGTCAGATCCAATTAAACACGATCTAATTAAACGGGTCAGGTCCAATAAAGCGGGCCGGATTCCAGACCATATTGCTTATTAAATCTTCCTCCTCAAAGTGTCTTAGAAATTTCCATTAAATCCAAAAAAATTTCTAAAAATTCCCAAAAAATTCCATAGTGTATTTTCAATTAGCAAGGGCTATTATTTTATTTTATTTTATTTTTCCTGTGGTATTTTACACTAACACCGTGGATCGAACCTTTGGCATGAAGACCAGTTAGGTCAGGAGACCAGACAATTGGCAAAAAGTCCAGCTGGGTCAAGCAGACCGGATAGCTGGTGGAAGCCTTGGTGTGTCAGATCAGATGTCAAGAGTGGTAAGTCCGGCAGATAGTCGGTAGGTAAGCCTCGAGTGAAGAGGTGAGGTCGAGTCCTCTGTAGGGGGACAAAGCTAGGCGTCGATCCGACGAAAAATTCGAGTGGGGCTTAGTAGTCGAGATCGAGCAGTATTACTACTGCTATCACATTTTATATTATCTATTTGTGCTAATCTTATTTTGTAGGGATCAATCAACTAAATGAATTCGAGTTGACTGAATTTCAGTCGACTGGACATGGATCAGTCGATTGGATACCTATTTGGCAGGATCAGTTGGTGATCGATCGGAGATTGAGCGATGCAGATGGAAAGGGTTTCAGTCGACTGAAGGGTTTGAGTCGACTTAAGTGGCAAATTTCTTGATGCGGAGTCGGGTGACATGGAGTCGACTGAAGATGTTTCAGTCGACTGGAAGACCAGAAGTTCCATATCGATGGGCTAATGTAGAGTCGATTGGAAGGCATTTTAATCGACTCGAAAAGGTATTTAAAACAAGTGCTCAATCGGATCCGAGAAGAAGATCGAATCTACGTGGAAGTGCTGTCAAAATGTACACTCATCCACCAAAAGCTAAATCTTCACAACAAGGCGATCTTCCGACACTCCGAGCAAACTTCAATCATCTACTTAGTGTCGGTATAAGATCTTGTATTGTTCACTTTCTTTTTCGCTTCCATACTTAATTTCAAAGAGTGGGTAGTATGTTACCCATCTCTAACATTTATAAAAAGCGAAACCCTCTGAAGTCGAGAGTTCTCGAGTCGAAGGGCATTTAGTGATTGCCCATCGAGGTAGCTCTCGGAAGAGTTATGGGCCTTGGAGTAGCAACCCAGTTAGGGTTGTGAACCAAGTAAAATATTTGTCTCATTTTCATTTCTACTGCATACTCAATATTCTAAATTGTTTTATAAATTTAAATAAATTTTTTAAACCCCAAGATTCAACCCCCTCTCTCGCAGAAACACAATCCTACATTGCATGTATTAAGGGGGAGTGTTTTGATACTTATGTTATGTTTACATGCTTTTTTCCTGCCTTAGTGTATTTTGTTAATATTTTACCTAACTTAAACATGTTGCCACACATCAAAAAGGGGGAGATTATTAGGGCAATCAAACCAAGTATGATTTTGTTTTGATGTGTGTGGCAAAGAGTTTAAGTTAGGTTGTTATTTGATTTGTTGTGTTTGTTTAAGTTGTGCAGGACTTAAGTGAATCACACATGTGTCAGCTTGATAAAGCATTGGCGAGTTCACCATCTCATGGATTGGGTCCTTGAGTCGGTGAAGGATGGCATTGCGGAAGCCATACGCTTGGTGCATCCGAGGGACCGCCGGACGAGGAGCAAATGAAGTGAAGCCAGAGGAAGCAGACTTCGTAGCAAGATGCGAAGGATGGCACTAAAGGAGCCGAGGGCTTAGTGCATCCGAGGGACGCAAGCCGAAGAGAGCTTCGAGGTGAGGGACTTCATGGGAGATGAGAGTGAGCGATTGTAACCCGGGATGGGGTAGCTCAGCTAGGTGAACTTGATCGAATGGCTAAGTCAAGTGTCGGATGCTCAAACTTAGATTTAAGGTTTTACTCGACAAGTCGGACGCTCAAACTTGTGTTTGAGGTTTCTACCCGATGAATGGAAGTGTCGGATGCTCAAAAAGGTGGTTTGAGGTTTACCCGACTGTCGGATGCTCAAACAAGTATTTGTTTGAGGTTTTACCCGACACCAGTCGACTGTTATAGATAGCAGTTGATTACTCTGAGTCGACTGAATGCCAACTGGTGTTTAACTGAAGGGTTTCTGGACCAGCAGTCGACTACTAGGGTTTGGCAGTCGACTACTATACCATCATTCGAATGCCAAGGGACAGCAATCGACTGCTATGGGTGAACACGAACACAGAACCGCTCATAGCCGATCGATCCCGGCACATAGCGAATCGACTATTGATAGCAGCGGTCATTGCCAAAGCCTATCGTTGAGCGGTGGCGGCGGCAAGTCAGTCGTTAGGGAGTCAGCAAAATAGAAAACCCTCTTCTTTATAAAAAGAGGGCTTGGGTGGCTTTGGGAGGTTAATGCTTAACTCTTATTCATACTCCCAAGTGTTGTGAACATGTTTTCCTCCTCCTTCTTGTTCTTACTTCAAATCTATTGTAAGAGGGAGAGATTATGTAAGAAGGTTTACCTCCACCTTGCTTTTCGCTAAAGGAGAGACTAGTGGATTGAGATGAGGAGTGATTCACCCTTCGAATCATCCGTGGATTAGCGATAAGAGTCGTGAACCATATTACATCTTCGTGTTTGAGTTTGCTCTCTTTACTTCTTGTATTTGTTTTAATTGTCTTTTGTTTAGCATATATTCCACTACGCTAATTGTTTGTAGACGATTAAGAACGACCAAATTCCATCTACGACAATGAGGGCTATTAAACCCCCTTCTAACCGGGCCATGATCCTATAATAGCAACCACCGCCTAACTTCTGACTCGAGCAAATGATAGAAAATTTTATTCAAACTCAGCAGGCGGCGAATGTTGATTTCTAGCTGTGGCATTCACAGACTAGAAACGATACTAGAAGAATTAAAATCGTCTATGAATGACCTTGCTAGCCGACAAAAGACTCTAGAGATTTAGATAGCACATATCACTAGCCAATCTGCTAGAACACCAGGCCGGTTACTCGAAAAATCTGAGGATAGTCCAGTGGAGCATTGCGAGGCAGTGACGCTACGGAGCGAGAGGATTATGAAGGAGTTGTCGAGTAGATTAGCTATCATGTCGGAATAAGGCTCAGAGGTAAAAGAACCTCCTGAGGAAACCAAGATGGAAGGAGTCGAACATACGGAGCATGAGCCTGCCACAAGGACTCAACCACCCATGACAATGTCGTTTCCATAGTGGCTAACCAATGCGAAGAGGGATGTTGAGTTTGGAAAATTCTTGAACATGTTGAAATCAATCTCAGTGGAAGTATCCATACTCAAAGTTTTTCACTAAATGCCCCAATTTTCAAAGTTTATGAAGGATATTTTGGCACACCGCAGGAAGGTTAAGTGGTCAAAGACAGTGGCTCTTACAGAAGAATCTAGTGCTTATCTCCAAAACGGGACCACTCAGAAACTAAAAGATCCGAGGACCTTCTATATCCCATGTCATATAGGGATGACCCTAATTAGTAAGGCGTTCTGTGACTTAGGCTCTAGTGTGAGCTTGATTCCATACACATTATGCAAAAAAATTAGGGTTGGGGAATTTAAGATTAACAACTATGACGTTACAGTTTGCTGATCACTCATATCAATACCCACTAGGGATTCTGAAAGACGTGTCTGTCAGGGTAGGGGATTTTACACTCCCCATGGATTTTGTAGTCCTGGAAATGGAGGAAGACCCAAAAATCCTTGTAATTCTTGGATGGCCATTTCAAGCTACAGCAGGAATGGTTATCTATGTAAAGAATCATAAGCTAACTCTGACAGTGGGGGACAACAATTTAGAGTTCGAGCTTGCTAGTGCAACGGGCCTAGAACCCGCATTGGGTAAGTATATCATTCTTGCAAGGGCTAAGGCACAGAGCAAGGTAAAAAATGATAGTAAGGATGAATGGAGGTTCACGGAGCCGCCGGAGCCGAGCTGAAGCAAAAGAGTATGGTCAAGCTAAAGACCTTAAACAAGCGCTTCTTGGGAGGCAACCCAAGTTTTATTTTCCTAGTTTTTACATTCATGCATGCTAGGTTAGATATGAATTTTTTTTCCATTAGAATTCATTCAAGTAGTCTAGAGTTATTTAGAACTTGCTGGGTAGAAGAGAGATTCCTTTATAGAACCACAAAAGGGAGAACAGGCGGCCGTGTTGATTCCACATGGACGGTCATGTGGATTCCACACGAGCGACTGTGTGGATTCCACACGGGCGGCCATGTGGATTCCACACGGTCGTGCCCAATGTTGGATTGATTTGTGCGCTAGAGGGGGGGTGAATAGTGCAAAATAAATTTCGTTCATTCTTTCGATATGAAACAATTAAAAGAGTGAGAATGCAGTGAAAATATAAAAGACAAGGTTTATTTTTACTTGGTTCACAGCCTTCGGCTGCTAATCCAAGGCCCTAACGGTCCTAGACCGTGTACAGAGGGCAATCTACTAAAATACTCCTCCTCATTAGAGGTAGGAGTGAATGATTACAAGAAAACAATAAAACTCAAGGTAGAAGGACACTCCCCCTCTCCTTGTTACGATTAAAGCTCCGAAAACAAAAAGAATGCACAATTAAGACTCTAAATAAAGATATTTATACCGACGACGAAGAAGATCTTGAGCTAAGGTTGAGTCGTCGTTGTTCCAGCGGCACTTTAGCGTAGTAGAGTCGTCGTAGGAGAGTGGCATTGCGAGAGCATTTTGGAGCACTTAGGATTAATGAAATGGTGAGGAATGGACCTTCTTTTATAGCCCTAGAAGTCCCCTCCTCGAGCACATCAAGATCCTACATCAATGGCCACCTCACCCTTGAAGAAAGGGATGAGTTTTGACTCATCTCGAAGATGATCCTTGACCAGTGGTTGAACTGATTTCTTGGTCGATTGAACTGATGGCTCAGCAGTTGAATTGATCCTTGGCCGGTTGAACTGATGGCTCAGCAGTTGAACTGGCCGATTGAACTGATTGCCAGAATTTTCGACTGTAATAAAGAGTTAGCTCGAAATATAAGTGAATTCGACGGCCATTTGCCGTCCGATCTCGACATAGACCTTCCATGGGAAGTCTTGGTTGGATCATCGCCTAAGGATGTCCTCATATGGAGGACTCGATCTTACTTACGCTCACTCACACGAGCTTACCTTAACCTTTTACCTTTGAAGCTTCGCTTCTGGTCTCCACCTGATTTCTTCAGCTCCCTCTGAAGTCCTCCCAGTGTCGCCCAACCACCACAGTTCCCTCTGGGTGTCGCTGACCTTCAGCTTAGTTTAGCATTTTTGTACGCTTGATTTAGCTCATGAGACAATGATGTAAACTTAACTTTGTGTCTTTATCATAATCAAAACACAGGTTCGATTATCTGGTACCCTTGCACCAACAATCTCCCCCTTTTTGATCTATGGCAAACCAACACAAACTTAAGGGGAATTTAAGACAATAAGTAAACATACTCCCCCTTAACCCTAGGTGAGTTTAAGACAACAATTTAAATTAAAAATTTTCAAATTTTGTTACTCCCACGCTCTTCTCCCTCTTTTGCCATGAATCAAAAATAAGGTCGGGGGTTCATAAAATAAGGGGTTTTAAAAAGCATAATATTATAGCATGCATAAAAAAAATGAGTATGAGTGTCTGACACTTGACTTAGCCCTGCACCAACAATAAAAAAATGCGTCTCGAATTGGTTAAGTAAATTGGTTCGAGGTATATCCTTCTGCACCAACAATACGTTTTTGAAACTTAGCTTTGATTTTCAAAATACTTTATAAGCTAATTTTCAAGAATAACTTAAAGATTTATAACCCTTAGGGTTAGTTTGCTCTCCCCCTTAGTCAAGT
Organism: Wurfbainia villosa; assembly: GCA_025175895.1. Taxonomy (NCBI): domain Eukaryota; kingdom Viridiplantae; phylum Streptophyta; class Magnoliopsida; order Zingiberales; family Zingiberaceae; genus Wurfbainia; species Wurfbainia villosa. The sequence goes on along the minus strand of CM045997.1, from coordinate 91,889,865 downwards.
GTATAAGGTATAAGAGAGTTAGGGGGTGCTAAACTTTGGCCTAGAGAGTTTTATAGTTAACATTGGCCGATTATAATTATTCGTCTAAGCGCAATAGTTGAAAAATATATAGCATTTTGAAAAGGTTATGTATATTAAAATTGTTCCTTAATCATCTCACCCATTCTATGTGTCTCAGGTTTGTTCGCCTTATATGTTTTGTGAGACGATTTGAACTTAATTAAAGTTAGTCAACCTTGGATTAGATTCGGATTTAACACTAATCTCATCAAGTCACCTTTTCAAGAAATTGGCTTCCAGGTCGTGGGGAGGCACAGGGGCCTTGTTTGATCAAAACAACGACCACTTCCTTAGACAAAGCCAAGTTTAGGAAAATGATAACTTGAGTCACTTAAGGCTACTTCCTGGTCTAACATGTTTAGGATACGGCAAGGTAGCTTCAGCTAGTTCCACTCGATCAAGTACATCCAGCTAGATATGCCTTATCTAGCTCGAATACATGAGACTTTGTTTCCCTAACGTACTATCATCTCGCCGCATCCTGATACTATGTTATCAAGAGTTGACTAACTACTTGTCCTATCTAGTCGTTCTAAAAAGTAAAATAAAAGTTTGATCATGCTAAGTTATCGGGTATACTATTTTGGTATTAGCTCCCCTTGGACCATTGAACCAATATGGTCTATTCAAATAATGAACTTGATCCTGGGGAATCCAATACTTATTGGTCATTATATGTGAATTTAGTAAGACCTTTGGGACCCAAGCTTGGACTCGTTGATGACTACGATTTACGATAGACATATATGATCTATTCATAGTCTTTGGACTAAACCCGAGTCCAACTCTATTGTACACAGCTCTCTGAGTTCCAAGAAGTTGGTTAAGAATCTTGGATCCCGTCAAGAACTTGTCCAACCGAGCCTCGAGCTCTTGGACTTGTCCTTTCAAGAGAGAGTTCTCTTCTTAGAGTTTTTCAACTCAAGTTGAGTCCTCCTCTCGAACTTGACTAGTCGAAGAGGTTAGGGTGGCCTCTTGCTTGAGGGTTTCAACTTCCTCAAGCAAGGACTCAACCCTACACTCGGACTTAGCTAATTTCCTAGTAAGCATTTTAATTGTAAGATACAAAGTACTAATTAATGAATGGCTAACCTTTATTTTCTCTTTTGATCTGGCTTTGAGTTTCTTCATGAAGTAGGCTTCGGGGTCGGAGTCAGAGTCAGAATTGGACTCGTACTTGGCTTCAGACTCTAACTCGGACTCCTCCGATCTTGCCATGTAAGCTATGTCGACGTCTTCTTCTTCATTTTCCCAAGTCACATGAAGAGCCTTCTTTGCTCCCTTTTGTTTTGATCTCCTTTTTTATTCGAATTGCCCATTCTTCTCGTTCCTCAATTTCTCTCTTTCTTTTCGAACTATTCTTCGCACCATGTTGACTATCGCGGCCTCCTCTTTAGATTCGGATTCGGATTCATCCTCGGGTTCGGATCTATCTTCTTGCTCGGGAGGTGGCTTGCTCTTTTCCTTTCTTCTTCGTCCTACAAGTAAAGCAACACCTCTCTCGGCCTGGACCATGTTAGTTTGTTCATGAAGTTCAAACTCAGAAAATAACTCGTCTAATCTAAGTTTAGAAAGATCCTTAGAAACCTTGTAGGCATCTACCATGGATGGCCACAAGGTGGTCCTAGGAAAAGAGTTTAAGGAATACCTTATGAGATCTCGATTCTTGACCTTTTGTCCGATGGCGTGCAAGCTATTGACGATGTCTTGAATACGGGCGTGTAGTTGTGTCGTTGTCTCATGTTCCTACATCTTAAGGTTATACAACTTATTGAAAAGAAGATCACGCTTACATACCTTTGCATCGTCGGTTCCTTCGTGTAGCTCTATGAGTTTAGTCCATAAATCTTTAGCGCTAATAAAGGGGCCGACGCGGTTTAGCTCTTCTTTGGACAAGCCACATTGAAGGATTTGGGTTGCCTTGGCGTCAGCTTCCACTTGTCTTTTCATGGCATTAGTCCATTGATCATAATCCAACGATTCACCCACATCATTAGTAGGAAGCGTGAATCCGGTTTGGATTATGATCCACATCTCGATTTGGGTCTTTAGGAAGCACTCCATCTGACCCTTCCAATAGTGGAAGTCATCTCCATTGTAAAATAGAGGTCGGACGGTACTAAATCCTTCAAGATGGGCCATTTAGACAAAAAACGAAAGACAAGTACCTCGCAAAAACAAAAACACTAAAATGTACCAAGACTTTCATCTTGGATTAGTAGTGCGAGAGAACGAATTTAATTTAAACGAAAAATCTCATAAAACCTAAAATAAAAAGAAATAAATTTGTACAAAATTGCTAGATGTAGGGGATCGATTGGACGCTAGAGAGGGGGTGAATAGCGCGTGCTAGTACCGATGATGGAATTTGATCGCAATCGCGTCTACAAATCATGTTAGCGCAGCGAAATAATAATAAAAAAGCAATAACATGAAACACAATCACACAAATGCAAGGATATAACGTGGTTCGGAACTGAACGGTTCCTACTCCACGGATCAAGCTCTAAAGAGCTCTAGTGATGCACACGCACTCACTAATCACAAATACTCCTTCTCGACACAAGTCGGAAGAGAAGAAACCTCGTACAAAGATTACACTAAGTAATACAAAGTAAGACAAGCAAATTCAACAAGAATACAACAATCTATGCAAAGAAAACTTTACAAATGCTCTTTGGATTTGCTTGATCTTTGATTGCCTTGAACTAGCTTTGAAGGACTGGAAAGCACCAACTCTTCCCTTCAATTTGCTCAAGAAAATCGCTACCTTTTACCTCCTCCACGAGCTCCTTATAAAGCTTCAACCTGTGCTGGAAAAAGTCGATCAGTCGACTGGTCGGGACCATCAGTCGACTGATACCACTGTTGTCGTGAGACAACGGGTAGATCCACGCTGGATAAGTCCAACGGATCCATCATCAGTCGACTGATTATGACCATCAGTCGACTGATCAAGCCATCACTCGACTGCTGACCGCAGCGGTCGAGTGAGACTCCATTCTGTGCTCGATTTCTCGAGCACCAGTCGACTGATCACAAGATCAGTCGACTGCTCGACCAATCAGTCGACTGCCCACCTATGGCGGCATCGCTAGGTAATTCCACAACCAAATCCTAGTTGACTCGGTGCCACCGACCGTCGTGATACCTCAAACATGAGGTTTTAGCCCAAGTATGGTTCCCCCATACTTGCTAGACCACCCTTAGCCTAGACCTAAGCCTTCTAGCCACCTCCATCATCCTCACGCCTCTCAGATCCCTCCAAGTCATCCATGACTTGTTCATCCATCGCGCTAGCCTTCAGGTGCTTCCATCGGCTATGTCACGCTAACGGTGTCTACACCGCCAAGGCACATTGGACTTACGTCGCCAAGACTCCGCTTGGACTTTACGCCGCCAACCATTGGACTTATGCTACCAAGACTTCACCCTTGGACTTTACATCGCCAACATCAAACCCCTTGGACTTCTCAAATGCCAAGACTCAAGCTTGGACTTTCCCTTTCCAACCCATGTTGGACTTTCCATGCCAAGGCCCATGCTTAGACTTTACTTTGCCAAGACCCATGCTTGGACTTTACATTGCCAAGACCCATGCTTGGACTTTCCCAAATGCCAAGTGTCCCACTTAGACTTTCCATGCCAAGTACCTAAGACTTGGACATTCCCATGACAATTGCATTGCCATATGTTTTTGTCGAACATCAAAACATCTCTCGAGCCAAGCTCGAGTCCTGGTCAATCGTGACCTGGGCCGATTGCACCAACACTAGATTTGTGGTTTCACCAAATCGTAGCACCCCCAGCTCTGATACTAATTGTTGAATCGATTTGAGCGCTAGAGGAGGCGGTGAATAGCGCAAAATAAATTTCGTTCGTTCTTTCGATATGAAACAATTAAAAGAGCGAGAACGCAACAAAAATATAAAAGACAAGGTTTGTTTTTACTTGGTTCACAATCTTCGGCTGCTAATCCAAGGCCCTAATGGTCCTAGACCGTGTACGAAGGGCAATCTACTAAAATACTCCTCCTCGTTAGAGGTAGGAGTGAACGATTACAAGAAAACAATAAAACTCAAGGTAGAAGGACACTCCCCCTCTCCTTGTTATGATTAAAGCTCCGAAAACAAAAAGAATGCACAATTAAGACTCTAAATAAAGATATTTATACCGATGACGAAAAAGATCTTGAGCTAAGGTTGAGTCATCATCATTCCAGCGGCACTTTAGCGTAGTAGAGTCGTCGTAGGAGAGTGGCATTGCGAGAGCATTTTGAAGCACTTAGGATTAATGAAATGGTGAGGAATGGACCTTCTTTTATAGCCCTAGAAGTCCCCTCCTCGAGCACATCAAGATCCTACATCAATGGCCACCTCACCCTTGAAGAAAGGGATAAGTTTTGACTCATCTCGAAGCTGATCCTTGACCAGCAATTGAACTAATTTCTTGGCCGGTTGAACTGATGGCTCAACAGTTGAACTGATCCTTGGCCGGTTGAACTGATGGCTCAATAGTTAAACTGGTCGGTTGAACTGATTGCCAAAATTTTCGACTGCAATAAAGAGTTAGCTTGAAATATAAGTGAATTCGACGGTCACTTGTCATCTGATCTCGACATAGACCTTCCATGGAAAGTCTTGGTCGGATCGTCGCCTAAGGATATCCTCGTATGGAGGACTCGACCTTACTTACGCTCACTCACATGAGCTTACCTCAACCTTTTACCTTTGAAGCTTCGCTTCCGGTCTCCACCTGATTTCTTCGGCTCCCTCCGAAGTCCTCCCGGTGTCGCCCGAACATCACAGTTTCCTCCGGCTGTCGCTGACCTTCGGCTTAGCTTAACATTTCTGCACACTTGATTTAGCTCATGAGACAACGAAGTAAACTTAACTTTGTGTCTTTGCCATGTTGGTGCAACAATGCCCTAAGCATTTATATGTTTTGATGTTTGGATAATCATCTAAGTTAGGCAATGCTTTGTGATTTAATTGTGAACGTGTTTAAGTGACAGAAAAATCCAAGTAAGAAGACTTGGTAAAGGCAAAAGTCCAAGTGTGATCTTGGCAAAGGAAGTCCAAAGGAAAATCTTGGCAGCATGTAGTCTTAGCGGCGTAAAGTCCAAGCACACTTTGGCAAAGGGAAACCTAAGACATGACAAAACCAAAGGAAGCTCTTGAAAGCAGGCGCAAAGGATGAATAAGTCACGGACTCGGAGGGATCCTGGAGGTGCAAGGCTTAAGGAAGAGCTAGAAGGTTGAGTCTAGGTCTAGGGAGTCAATTCAAGTATGAATTATTCATGCTTGATGAGTATCAGTCGACTGATACGATGTATCAGTCGACTGTTAAGGTGCTCGACTAAGTCAGGCTGAAAAGCTGACGAACAGTCGACTGCCTAGTCATGACAATCGACTAATGTCACCATCAGTGGACTGCCAGATAGAGGCAGTCGACTGATCGAGTTAAACACGGGCACAGAATGGAGTCTCACTCGACTGTATGTCGTGATCACTCGTTTGATCACTCCATCAGTCGACTGATGGATGGATCAGTCGACTGATCAGCGTGCCGTTGGATGATGACGATTATGAATCCCATAAATCCGGCTGTTCAGAAGCCATTAACCGAGGCGGCAGTCAACTGATGCTATACATCAGTCGACTGATCGTGCCCCAACGGGAAAAATAACCCTCTCTCTATAAAAAGAGGGCTTGTGGTGGTTGAAGGGGTTAATGCTTACTTTGTGATCATCCTTTCAAGCCTCCACAAATTTTCGAAGCTTTCTAGTGTTTTAATTTCCCTCCTCTCTAAATTTCATCTTCATCCTTTGTAAGAAGAGGAGGGTTGTTGTAAAAAAGAAAGCTTCATAGTGAGATTGATTAGGGTTGATCCACCTTAAGGATTGCCGTGGAGTAGGAGCGTTATCTCCGAACCACGTAAAGGATTTGTGTTAGCATTGTGTTTTCATTTCCTTTAGCATTGTGTTTTCATTTCCTTTACTATTGTTGTTTTTGTTTGTGCTTCTGCTAATCTTTTGTAGAAACAAAAACATGCTATTCAACCCCCCCTCTAGCTTCCAACGATCCCCTACAAGTGGTATCAGAGCCTGGATCGCATCGGAAGATCTAACAATCAATCGGAGCAAGATGGCTTTCCAAGAGGGGTATAGCATGGTGAGGCCTACATTATTCAACGACAATGACTTCGGCTACTGAAAAGGTAGGATGGAATACTACCTTATGAACGATATTGAAAATTGGTTTAGCGTTGTAGACGGATTCGAGAAGTCGGTCGATGAACACGGAGCGCCCATACAGACCAAGGATTGGATGAGTGACATGGCCAAGAAGGCTCAAGCCAACGCCAAAGCAACAACAACACTTCAATGTGGGTTGTCAAAAGAGCAACTAAGCAAGGTGGGGCCTTTTGAATCGGCGAAGGAGCTTTGGGAGAAGTTAATTGAGTTCAACGAGGGATCCAAAGAAACAAGAAGAGCCAAGAGAGATCTCTTAATAGGCCAACTCCAAAGTTTCGCCATGAAGACCAACGAAATCGTGAGCCAAATGCACGGTCGCTTTAAGGAAGTAGTCAACGGACTACATGTGATAGGTGAGAAGGTCGACAACTGAGACCTTGTGAGGTATGTACTCCAAGCCTTCCCTAGAACAATCTTATGGGCTTCAATGGTAGATGCCTAAAAGGTCTCTAGGGATCTTTCTTTGGTTAAATTAGATGAGCTCTTTTGTGAATTTGAGTTGCACGAGCAAGCTAACACTTCATCCAAAGAGAAAGGTGTAGCTTTTTTTGTAGGAAAGAAAGACAAGAAGAAGAAGGAGAAGAAAGAAGTGTCTTCCTCACCTGAATCCGAGGAAGATTCATCTAGTAGTGAAGATGAGCTATTGGAAAGCGAGGTGGCTCATTATGTCAAGAAGTTTGGTGGGAGGTCAAGGAAACTCACCAAGAAGGATGTGAGGAGGATGTTCCAATCCTCAAGAGGTAAGTCTTCTAGTAGTTCAATCCCTTCATCTAATGTTGTTTGCTATGGTTGCAATAAGAAGGGGCATATCAAGTCAAATTGCCCGGAACTAAAGAAGAAGGAGGAGAAAGAAAAGAAGCATAAGGATAAGAAGGAAAAGAAGGAGAAGAAGAAGAAGGAGGCAATGGTGGCTCAAACATGGGACACACTAAGCTTGGAGGAATCTTTTGATGATGAAGAAGTGTGTCATGCCACCCGGAACCTAGCTCTCATGACCTTGGATGAGGAAGCCGGAAGCTCAAGTGAGGAGTCTTCATCCTCTTCTTCAAGGGACGAATCATCATCTAGTGATGATGAGGTAAGCAACTCTCCTAGGGTAGATTTACTTTATAAAACCATTGCATGTCTTCAAAATTCCCTAAATAGATCAACAACTAGGATTAAGGACTTAAAAGTAGAAATTAAGTCACTTAAAAATGAAGAACCACTTTGTAATGATACATGTATACTTAGAGATGAAAATGATGAATTAAGAAAAGAAATAGGTGAACTAAGAGCATGCTTAGAAAAATTTACAAATGGATCTAAATACCTAGATATGATAATTAAGGATCAAAGGGCTATTTACAACAAGGCCGGAATAGGATATAGGCCTAAAGAAAAGGAGGTAGCATTTACATCTCTTGTTAGTAGAAAATTCATCGTTAGGAGCAAGGTTAGAAAGGCTTGGGTCCCTAAGAAGTTTTTGATTGATGCTAGTGGTCCTAAAATTTGGGTGCCTAAGGCTTGTATTTTTCATGTTGTATAGGTAGAAGAACCAAGCTTATGGATTGTTGATAGTGAGTGCTCAAAACACATGACCGGTGATGAGAAAAAATTTTCCACTATCAACCACACTAGCAAGGGGAAGGTGTCTTTTGGAAATAGTGGAAAACTTAAGATTCTAGGAAAAGGCACAATTGAGGTATCTCCCAACCTTGCCATTCATAAAGTATTGTTAGTTAAAAATATGAAATTTAATTTACTTAGTGTAAGTCAACTATGTGATGCCAATTTTGATGTTCAATTTGACTCTTCAAAATATTTCATAAGACACAAAACTTTAAATGATTGCATGTTAGTAGGTTTTAGGAAATCAAATATATATTATGTTGATTTATCTTATGCTACTATTGCTTCTACTAAGTGTCTTGTTGCAAAAGAAGAAGAGAGTTGGCTTTGGCATAGGAGGCTAGGGCACATAAACATGAAGAACATTGCCAAAATAGCCAAAATGAAATTAGTCAAAGGGTTGCCAAAAGTCAAGTATCTCAAAGAAAAAATGTGTGATGCATGCCAAGAAGGGAAACAATCAAAAACATCACACAATGGTAAAACTTTACTTAGTACAACTTTACCTTTAGAACTATTGCATATGGACTTATTTGATTGTCATAGTACCCCTTCCATGATTGGTAGTAAATATTGCTTAGTGATAGTAGATGATTTTTCTAGATTCACTTGGGTATTTTTCATGAAAAATAAGGATGAAACCCTAGGAATAATCATTGGATTTAGCAAGAGAGTAGAGAATGAAAGAAAACTCAAAATCAACCTGATCCGTAGTGATCATGGTGGGGAATTTAAAAACTCTAACTTCTCAAACTTTTGCTTAGAACAAGGGTACAAGCATGAGTTTTCTTGTCCTAGAACACCCCAATAAAATGGGGTTGTGGAAAGAAAAAATCGTGCCCTACAAGAAGCGGCTAGGACTATGCTAAATGCATATTCTTTACCTAGCTACTTGTGGGCGGAAGCGATCAACACCGCTTACTATATCCAAAATAGGGTTTTAATTCATAGGTTTTTAGGAAAAACCCCATTTGAATTATGGAATGGTACAATTCCAATAATCCACTATTTTAAGGTCTTTGGATGCAAAGTTTATATTTTAAACACCAAAGACAACCTAGGCGAATTTGAGTCCAAAGCGGATGAGGGAATCCTAGTTGGGTACTCATCCACTAGTGTAGGATATAGAGTCTATAATAAAAGAACTCAAAAGATTGAGGAATCTTTGAATGTCCAATTTGATGAAACCTCTAATACATACCCTAGGAAATCCCCCATTGATGATAATATCAATGACAAAAATCAAGAAATTACCCAACAATTTCAAGATTTAACTTTAGGGGGTAATGATCAAGGGGGAGAATTGAATCAAGGGGGAGTAAGAAGTGATTCCAATGATGAGCGAAGGATTGAGGATAATCATGATCAAACTCAAGTTAATACACCTCCTAGAACAATAAGAGTTCATCAAAATCACCCTCTAGATCAAATTATAGGTGAACTATCTCAAGGAGTTAGGACTAGGTCATTTCATAGGGATCCCTCTAGTCATATAGCCCTAATCTCTCAAATTGAGCTTAAAACAATCAAAGATGCATTACTTGATCCGGATTGGATCTTAGCAATGCAAGATGAATTGACTCAATTTGAAAGAGTCAAGTATGGGAGTTAGTTCCTAGACCCAATGACAACACCATCATTACTACAAGATGGGTCTTTAAGAACAAACTAGATGACCAAGGAAATATTACTAGAAATAAGGCAAGGTTAGTTGCAAGGGGCTTTAATCAAGTTGAAGGACTTGACTATGATGAAACATATGCCCTGGTTGCTAGATTAGAGTCTATTAGGATCCTATTAGGGTATGCCTCTTATATGGGTTTCAAACGCCATCAAATGGATGTTAAATCGGCATTCCTAAATGGGTTCATTAAGGAAGAGGTATATGTAGAACAACCTCCCGGGTTTGAGAATATGGACTATCCAAACCATGTATACAAGCTTAGGAAAGCTTTGTATGGTTTGAAACAAGCTCCCCGAGCTTGGTATGAAAGATTATCATCTTTCTTAATCTCTAAGGACTTTAAGAGGGGTAGTGTAGATCAAACTCTATTTATAAAGTCAACATCAAAGGACATCTTTGTAGCCCAAGTATATGTTGATGACATTATCTTTGGGTCAACAAATGATGAACTTCTTCAAGACTTTATTAAGAATATGGAAAATGAGTTTGAGATGAGTCTAGTTGGGGAACTAAATTTCTTCCTAGGATTACAAGTCAAACAAACAAGTAAAGGAATTTATATTTACCAAACCAAATATGCTAAGGAAATGATTAAAAAATTTGGTTTGGAAAATGCTAAAATAGTGTCAACCCCAATGGCAACCAATACAAAAATAGATAGTGATCATGAAGGAAAATAAATTGACCTTACACTCTATAGGAGTATGATTGGTAGTCTCTTGTACCTAACTGCTAGTAGACCTGATATATTATTTGCAGTTGGTATGTGTGCTAGGTACCAATCATGTGCCAAAGAATCTCATTTAGTTGTCGTTAAGAGAATCTTAAGATATATTAAAGGCACACTAAATGTAGGACTAGGTACCCTAGGACTAGGTCTTTTGATTTGGTTGGGTACACCAATTCCGATTATGTCGGTTACAAATTGGATCGGAAGAGTACTAGTGGTGGATGCCAATTCCTTGGGTCCTCCCTAGTTAGTTGGAGTAGTAAGAAGCAACCTTGTATTGCTCTATCCACCACCGAGGCCGAGTATGTGGCTATGGGTGGTTGTGTAGCTCAACTACTATGGATGAAACATACTTTAGAAGATTATGAGCTATCTTACTCCAACATGAAAGTATTTTGTGATAATGTGAGCACCATAAATTTGACCAAAAATCCGGTGCATCACTCTAAGACCAAGCACATTGAAGTTAAACATCACTTCATTAGGGATCATGTGGCTAAGGGGGACATTGAGCTCAATTACATTGAATCTAAGTCCAACCTAGCCGACATCTTTACCAAGCCTCTCCCCGAAGTAGAATTTTCATCACTTAGGAGAGAACTTGGGATGTACTTAGTTGAATAAAAGTATAGGTTTGCATGATCCTATAGAAATTCTAGGACTTATACCTTTAAGAATCTCACAAAATACCTAAGAAACCATGATTTTTGTATTGAGCCACTTAGACAACATGTGAGATGTTAGGAAGATGCACTTGGTTCATCATGCTTGTTATGATGCATTACTATGAACCAAAGTGCCATCTAGAGACATTAATCCTTCATTGGATCAATCATTGGGAAGGCTTATACACAATTGATATGCATATAGCTCCAAGAATATGATTGGAAATGTCAAATAAAACATGATTTAAACTATGTCTATCGTATTTTAAAAAATAGTTTTCAAGTGGAATACAAAAGTGATACAAAGTTTGCAAAAATATTAGAACTTTTGTTAATTTTCAAGTTTGTATCAATCATGAAATCTGAAAAACATATATTTTTTAAATTATTTTTCCTTGATAAATAATGATTTCAGAAATGTGTACACAAAATTTCGTGATTTTTCGAGGTTTCTAGAATTTCTAACGTATTTCTGAAGTTGGGCTGAAAAGGCTGAAATTTGGATTTCAGGCATATCAATCGACTGCATCAGAAACCAGTCGACTGAAACACTGTGTTTTTTGAAAAATAGCTCTATTTCCTGGTGTTTAGTGTATCTTTGATGTCCTAAAACTATGTCATGATAATCTTCATTATAAAGAAGTTTTTAGGACTGTTTGATGCAATGTTTTAGGGGGGAGTTTCATCATATAATTCTTTTCATCCCCTTAACTTATATTGTTGGTGCAAAGTTAGGATTTAACCTCATATTTTTTAAGCTTTGCTCCACATGATATTCATATCTTGGATTAAGGGGGAGCTTAATTTCAACCTTATACCTTAGTTCAAGATACAACCAATTTAACTCTTTCATGCAAAATTATGAAGTCTTCTCTTTTTGATGTATGTCAAAGGAGGAGAAGGAATGTTTAAGTTAGAACTCATATTGACATATTGGAAATATGATTATGAGCATGAATGTTTAAGTTAGAATTTATATTGGAAATATGATTATGTGCATGTGTTAAAGATCTAACTTAAATGATTGTCAAACATCAAAAAGGGGGAGATTGTTGGTGCAACAATACCCCAAACATTTATATGTTTTGATGTTTGGATAATCTGTTGGATCAATGCGGTTCGCTAGAGGGGGGGTGAATAGCAAAAGAAAATTTTTCTCGTACGAACTCGTTTTAAAAGAAAACTTATATGCAGCGGAAAGATAAGCAAAACAAAAAGTAAAGGAGACAATAGACACAAGAGATTTACTTGGTTCGTAGCAGAAGGCTACTACTCCAAGGCCCTAGTGGTCCTTGACCACGTACGGAGGGCAAAAGCACTAAAGGAACTCTTCCTCGTTAGAGGTAGGAGTTAATCGATACAAGAAGAAACCACAAAAACTTGAGGTAGAGGGACACTCCCCCTCTCCTCGTATACGATAAAAGCTCCGGAAATATAAATGACAAACTGATAACAAAAACTAAGACCGACGTACAATAATAAAGAAACTTAAACCTAGACGTCGGAATGGAAGGACTTCGTTGTCGTAGAGTTGCAGCGTAACGGAGGCTTTTGAGCACTTAGAATTGTTGTTGAAACCCTAGGTTTGGCCCTCCTTTTATAGCCTTTGAGCCCCTTTTCGAGTGGGTCTTCAACCAATCACAAATGGACACCAAACCGCTTTGAGGTGAAGTGATAAGCCTTGACTCCTCGAATCTGATCATTGACCATCACCGATCGATGGCCATCATCACGATCGATGGCAAAGATCCCGATTGATAACCTTCGGCAAATGATCGATACACCGCAATGAGTCCTCCAAGCCGGGCAATGATCGATGCTTGCTGCAAGTCAAAGTTAGCTCAATAAAAACATAATTTTGATGGTCGTCGACCATCCGATCTCGACCTAGACCATCTATAAGATGTCTTTGGTCGGATCTATGCTTAAGATCATCCCCGTAAAGAGGATACGACCTTACTTACTCTCGCACACACGAGCTTACCTCGATACTTACGTGTCGCTTTTGCTTCCGGCCTTCCACTCGATTCCTTCGGCTCCCTCAAGTAACTCGAGTATCGCCGACCACCGCGGCTTCCTCCGGGTGTCGCTAGCCTTCACTCGCTATATCAATCTTACGCACACTCGATTCAGCTCGTGAGAAAACAAAATAGACTTAACTTTTGTGTCTTTGCTATAATCAAAACACAGTTCGATTTCTGCCTCACCGCACTAACAATCTCCCCTTTGATATATGGCAAAAACACACAAAGTTAAGGAAATTATGCATGAAACAAGAAAGACAAGAAGCAAAAGTAGGAGTAGTAAAATATTTCTCAAGTTCTCCCTTAGAGGAACCCTCCCTCGACCGAGGGTGAGTACTTGAAAAAGACTTTTAGCTCTCCAAACACAAAGATAATGAGTTAAGTAAATGGCATTACTTAACTTAGGCTCTTAGAGTCAAAAATAAGTGCAAGTTAAGTAATCAAAAGTTAAGTCAAAAGGTTAATTATTCAAAAGGTTTAACTTTTGATTTCTTAACTTGGGCCTTTAAAGTTTTCAATTCCGAAGAGTTGAAACCTAAACCTTACTCCCCCTTAACTTAGGCGAATCAAAGTTTTGTTAAGTTATCAATTTCAAAATTTGAAATTGAACTTGGCCTTTTCTTGAACCTTAACTTTGGCCTTTTTGAACCTTAACTTTGGCCTTTTCTCCCCTTTGACATAAATCAAGGAAAAAGTGGGGGTTTTAAGAAACCCTAAGTCCAAGCATGATGATTTTAAAAATAGTATGTGAAAATAATTCATCTAAATGTTCAACTCTAGTTTGACTTGATTGAAATGATATTATCAACAAGTCCTGATTAGAGTTGGTTAATATTAGTTGCATATTTATACTCCGAGGTTCATATTGATGCACTTGATCTACATCTTGGAACCTGGAGTAGGGTCCTAACATCTCATGCCCATCTATGTGGCTAAGTACACAAACACATTAGTCCTATGTGTTGTGAGATGTACTGGCTCCTTAAATCTATAGGTGCATGTTATCTAAGGTATGCCCTATGCTAGTTCCATCAAAATGAAAAATAAGAAATAGTAGTAAGAAATATAGTTTGCAAGTTCTTATTCTATTACGACATGCCCAATTTTCGCCTTAATAGACTAAATTCGCTCGGTAGGGGTTTAGTAAATAGGTCTGCTAGGTTAGATTTCGATTCGACGTACTCGAGTTGTATGGTTCCGTTGGCCACATGTTCTCGAATGAAATGGTGTTTGACTTCTATATGTTTGGTCCTAGAGTGACATATTGGATTCTTTGTAAGATTAATTGAACTAATGTTATCTACGTGAAGTTTAGTATTCGTAAAGTCTAACTTAAAGTCGCGGAGGGTGTGCTTCATCCAAAGAAGCTGAGTGACACACTCACCCATCGTGATGTATTCGGCTTCGGTGGTAGATAAGGCAACACAATGTTGCTTCCTACTGCACCAACTCACTAGACTCGAGCCGAGTAGTTGACAACAACCACTCATGCTCTTTCTATCGAGTTTACTACTGGCATAATCCGAATCGGAGTAGCCGATTAGTTCGAACTCGGTAGATCTAGGATACCAAATACCGACATTAAGTGTGCCCTTTAGATATCTAAGGATACGCTTAACTAGGGTTAGGTGAGACTCCTTAGCACAGGTTTGAAACCTGGCGCACATACTTACTGCGAATAGGATGTCGGGTCGACTCGCAGTTAAGTATAGAAGACTTCCTATTGCGCTCCTATAGTACTTTAAGTCAATGGACTTACTTTCTAGGTCTTCTCCTATGTTAACATTTATCGCCATTGGGGTGTTTATTACCTTAGCGTCTTGCATTCCAAATCTTTTAATTAACTCCTTAGTGTATTTTTGTTGATATAGGTATATATCATCCTTAGTTTGTTTAATTTGTAGACCTAAAAAGAAACTTAACTCGCCTACCAAGTTCATTTCGAACTCACTTTCCATGAGCGAAACGAACTCATTTAGTAAGGCTGAGTTAGAGGTTCCAAAAATTATATCATCTACGTAAATTTGAGCTATGAATATTTCTTTACCTAAGGTTTTTACAAAGAGAGTTGGGTCAACTAAGCCTTGGTTAAACCCTTTTGACTTAAGATGGATTGAAAGTCTCTCGTACCAAGCTCGAGGAGCTTGTTTAAGTCCATAGAGAGCTTTCTTAAGTTTTAGAACATGGTCGGGTTTATCTAGATTTTCAATCCGGGGTTGGCTAACATAAACTTCTTCTTTAATGTATCCATTTAGGAATGCCGACTTAACATCCATTTGAAAACAGCTTAAATCCTCGACAAAGTGTATAAGCTAGCAACATTCGAATGGATTGAGTCTAGCTATGGGGCATAGGTTTCAGTAATCTAAGCCTTCGACTTGGCTAAATCCTTTGGCGACTAACCGAGCCTTGTTTCTAACTACTTCACCTTTATCATCAAGCTTATTTCGAAACACCCACCTTGTTCCAATTATCATTTTGTCTTTAGGTGGTGGTACTAATTCCCACACTTCGTTCCTAGTAAATTAAGCTAGCTCTTCTTGCATTGCAATAATCCAATCGGGATCAAGAAGATCTTGTTCAATTGATTTGGGTTCTATCTTTGAAATTAAGGAAATTTGACTAAGGTTCCTATAGGATGCTCTAGTTCGAACTCCTAGATTAGGATCTCCTATCACTTGATCGATAGGGTGGTTAGTCTGAGTCCTAGATTGGGTTGGGTTTGTGTCACCTAATGCTTGATCAATGGGGTGACTTGGTTGAACACTAGTTTGGTTGGAGTCATCTATCACTTGATCAATAGAGTGACTAGGTTGATTTAGGTTAGGATTAACACTAGACCTGATCTCCGGATCAGAGTAAGGTCTAGTATGAATCGGCTCGCTAATTGGGGTTGCCGGGGGTTTTGTAGGTTCATGTCCTTCATCGAATACTACATTGATAGTCTCCTCGACTCTAAGGGTGTCGTGGTTATATACTCTATAAGCTCTACTTGTAGTCGAGTATCCTAGAAAGATTCCGGTCGTGGTTTTGGATGTAAATTTCCATAGGTAATCCTTAGTGTTTAGGATATGTACCTTACACCCAAATACCCTAAAGTACTTGATGTTAGGTATTTTATCGTGATAAATCTCATACGAGGTCTTAAGGTGCCTCTTTACCATAAGGATCCTATTTTGGACATAGCAAGCCGTGCTAACGGCTTCTGCCCAAAACCTATCGGGTAGGTCGTATTCGTTCAACATGGTCCTAGCGGCTTCTTGTAGAGTTCGGTTTTTCCGCTCCACTAGGCCATTTTGCTGAGGGGTCCTAGGGCAAGAGAATTCATGGTGGTATCCGTTTAGGTTACAGAAGTCGGTGAACCTTTGATTTTCGAATTCACCACCATGATCGCTTCTAAGTCTTTTAACCTTAAGGTCTTTTTGATTCTCGATTAATTTGAATAGATTGATTAATTGATCTAGTGTATCATTTTTATGTTTGATGAACCTAACCTGTAAAGTCGCCAATTATGACTAAGCAATATTGACTTCTATTGAGTGACTTGGCTCCATGTGAATCGAATAGATCCATATGCAGGAGCTCAAGTACACTTGAGGTTCGTTCTTGGTTAGTTAACTTGTGTTGTGTCCTAGGTTGTTTTCCTTGTTGACAAGCATTACAGATTTTATTAACCAAGTTGTTGAGGTTGGGTAAGCCTCTGATTAAGCCACTCTGACTCATCTTGTGGACGAGTCTTGGGTGCGAGTGACCGAGTCGTCGGTGCCACAACCATGATTCCTCTTGCCGTGTCATAAGACACTTAGTTGAGGAGTTGGTTAAATTGATCGTATAAATGTTGTTATTTCTAGTTCCTTTAAGAATTATTTCAGAGGTTTCGTTGGTATTAATTACGCATTCATTTTCTAGAAATATAACCTTATAGTTATTATCACACAATTGGCTTACACTAAGTAAGTTATATTCAAAATTCTCTACAAGTAATACATTTTTAATAACAAAATTCGTGTTAAGCTCGATATCACCTGATCCGATGATTTTGAGCTTGCCGTTATTCCCAAAGGCTACCGATCCTTGTCGTTTGAATCGAAGCTTACGAATTTGAGTTGATCCCCGGTCATGTGTCGGGAGCAACCGCTGTCCAACATCCATTGATCCTACACACAAGGTGGTTGGATTGGATGTTAGATTTTTGTTAAGAAAATTGGTTGTAAGTTGTTAACCCTAGGTCATCTCATCGGAGTCTATATGATCAAGCATGTTATATTTATGTGTTTATTTTGAGATGACTTCTAATTAAGTTGATTAAGTGGATTTAGGTTCAAGTAATTTTATGTTAGATTTGGATTTAACCCTAGGCTTGTCAAGTTTACCTTTTCAAGATCATGGCTTCCAGGTCGTGGCGAGGCACAGGGGCCTTCTTTTATCGGATCATCGACCACTTCCTTAGACAAAGCCATTTTCAAGAAAATGATGACTTGACTTACCTAAAATTATTTCCTCGTCTAACTAGTTATTTTTGAAAAGAGGCTCCCCGAGGCTCAATCTTTTCGAAGAATTTTAGTTGGTTATGTTTTTGAAAAGAGGCTCCCCGAGTCTCAATCTTTTCGAAAAATTTTAGTTGGTTATGTTTTTGTTCTAAGTGAGTTCAAAAGTTTTAAAGTACAAACTTTCTAAGTTAAATCATGCAATTTCTAAGTTAAAACATGCAATTTCTAAGTTAAAGCACAAACATGTTTTGTACTGGCTCCCCCTAGACCGTTGAATCGGTTCGGTCTATCCACATAGTGGATTTGGTCCTTGGGAACCCAGTACGGGTTGGATCCTAGAGTTGAAATCAAAAAGTTCTTAGGGACCCATGCTTGGACATGTTTCTTATGTCGACTTACAATCGACATATACGACCTATTAGTCGTGTTTGAGTTAAACCCGAGTCCAAATTTTTGTTGTACACGGCCCTTTGAGATCCAAGTAGGAGGTCAAGTCCTTCGATCCCGGCGAACCTTTCCAACGCAGTTCCTAAGATCTTCGACTTGACTTTTCAAGAGAGAGTTCTCAACTTCGAGCTTTTCAACTCGAGTTGAGTCCTTCTCTTGAACTCGACTAGTCGAAGAGGTTAGGGAGACCTCGTGTTTGAGGAGTTTAACCTCCTCAACAAGGGTCTCGACCTTGGACTCGACTTAGCTAACTTCCTAGACAAAACCTAACCGTATTATGTAAAGTATTAAATAAAGCTTGACTCACCTTAAGGGTATCTTTTGAACCGGATGCGATCCGTGGCTTGACTTGAAGGTAGCCGTAGTCCGAGTCATCCTCGTGTTCGACTCAAGTTCGGTCTCCGTGTTCCGACTCAATTGATTTCGCCATGAAGACGTGATCTTCGCCTTCTTCGGATGACACTTCTTCCCATGTCGCGCTGAGGGCCTTCTTATGCTTAGGTGCTTGGTGGTTGAGCTTGGGGCACTCGGACTTGATATGTCCAAACTCGCTGCACTCATAACACCTAATGTTAGAACTTTTAGGCTTACCTTGGTTGGGTCGAGTCGTGGTTCGCTGCCCCTTGGCTATCCTTCGAGCTAGGTTCATTAGTTCGGCATCCAACTCCGGTCAACTTCTTCTTGAACTCGTCTTCCTCCTCGGTTGGTGGTGGCTTGTTTTGCATTTTCTTCTTCTTTGAACCTCGCAAACAAGGCTATACCTCTCGGGTTCCGGAGTTGGATTGTTCATGTAATTCAAATCGAAAAGAGTTCATCTAACCTAATTTTAGAAAGATCCTGAGACCTTATAGGCATCAACCATGGATGCCCATAAGGTAGTCCTCGGAAAAGAGTTTAGGACATACCTTATAAGGTCGCGGTTTTCGACCTTTTGCCCGATTGCGTGTAGGTTGTTGACTATGTCTTGGACACGGGCGTGGAGTTGCGTCGCGGACTCGTGTTCATGCATTTTTAGTGTGTACAATTTATTGAATAACAAATCACGTTTGCAAACCTTAGCTTGATCCGATCCTTCGTGTAACTCGATTAGTTTTGTCCAAAGATCCTTTGCGCTTATGAAGGGGCCGACGCGATTTAGCTCCTCCTTGGATAGGCCACATTGGAGGATTTGTGTCGCCTTGGCGTCGGCTTCGACTTGTCGTTTTGTTGCAACGGTCCATTGATCATAATCCAAGGAGTCACCCACTTCATTGGTCGGAAGTGTGAAACCCGTTTGAATTATGATCCACATCTCAATTTGGGTTTTGAGAAAGCATTCCATCCGACCTTTCCAGTAACGAAAATCATCTCCGTTGTAAAACGGAGGTCGGACGGTGCTAAAACCCTCGAGATGGGCCATTAGAACAAAAAGACAAGGAGACTAAAATGAAAACCTAGCAACAACAAAAACACACGAAAGTACCAAGACTTGCGTCTTGGATTAGTAGTGTGGGAAATAAAAAGAAATAAACGAAAAATAGAAAGTTAAGCAAAGAAATAAGAAACTAAATAAAAAGTAAGTACTCACAACCTTCGATGTCCCCAAAAGGCTACTAAACATCATTTTTTGAGGATGAAAATAGCTTGTTACGGGGGTAAACCCCCGTAAGAAGTGTAGATCTCTGCGAGGGCTTCGATTTGGTAGGTAGACCGTGTCGTGGGTCAACTTGTATGAAAAGTTATGCCCGTTTGACCGTCGGCTACTCCAAAAGCGAATACTTGCAAAACAAAATCAAACGAAGAGTACCAAGACTTCGTCTTGGATTAGTAGTGCGGGAGAAAAATTTAAACGAGCGAAAAACAAATCTGTAAAAAAAATGTTAGATTGGTGGTTTCACCAAATCTAAGCGCCCTCGGCTCTGATACCAATTGTTGGATCAATGCGGTTCGCTAGAGGGGGGGTGAATAGCGAAAGAAAATTTTTCTCGTACGAACTCGTTTTAAAAGAAAACTTATATGCAGCGGAAAGATAAGCAAAACAAAAAGTAAAGGAGACAATAGACACAAGAGATTTACTTGGTTCGTAGCCGAAGGCTACTACTCCAAGGCCCTAGTGGTCCTTGACCACGTACGGAGGGCAAAAGCACTAAAGGAACTCTTCCTCGTTAGAGGTAGGAGTTAATCGATACAAGAAGAAACCACAAAAACTTGAGGTAGAGGACACTCCTCTCCTCGATAATGATAAAAGCTCAAATATAAATGACAAACTGATAACAAAACTAAGACCGACGCATAATAATAAAGAAACTTAAACCTAGACGCGGAATGGAAGGACTTCGTTGTCGAGAGTTGCAGCGTAACGGAGGCTTTTGAGCACTTAGAATTGTTGTTGAAACCCTAGGTTTGGCCCTCCTTTTATAGCCTTTGAGCCCCTTTTCGAGTGGGTCTTCAACCAATCACAAATGGACACCAAACCGCTTTGAGGTGAAGTGATAAGCCTTGACTCTCGACCGATCATTGACCATCAATGATCGATGGCCATCATCACGATCGATGGCAAGATCGATTGATAACCTTCTCAATGATCGATACACGGCATGCCGAGTCCTCCAAGTCGGGCAATGATCGATGCTTGCTGCAAGTCAAAGTTAGCTCAATAAAAACATAATTTTGATGGTCGTCGACCATCCGATCTCGACCTAGACCATCTATAAGATGTCTTTGGTCGGATCTATGCTTAAGATCATCCCCGTAAAGAGGATACGACCTTACTTACTCTCGCACACACGAGCTTACCTCGATACTTACGTGTCGCTTTTGCTTCCGGCCTTCCACTCGATTCCTTCGGCTCCCTCCGAAGTAACTCGAGTATCGCCCGACCACCGCGGCTTCCTCCGGGTGTCGCTAGCCTTCAGCTCCAGCTATATCAATCTTCTGCACACTCGATTCAGCTCGTGAGAAAACAAAATAGACTTAACTTTTGTGTCTTTGCTATAATCAAAACACAGGTTCGATTTCGGTGCCTCACTGCACCAACATAATCATCTAAGTTAGGCAATGCTTTGTGATCTAATTGTGAACGTGTTTAAGTGACAGGAAAATCCAAGTAAGAAGACTTGGTAAAGGCAAAAGTCCAAGTGTGATCTTGGCAAAGGAAGTCCAAAGGCAAGTCTTGGCAGCGTACGTCCAAGCATGTAGTCTTGGCGACATAAAGTCCAAGCACGCTTTGGAAAAGGCAAACCCAAGACATGATAAAACCGAAGGAAGCTCTTGAAAGCAGGCGCAAAGGATGAACAAGTCGCGGACTCGGAGGGATCCTGGAGGCGCAAGGCTTAAGGAAGAGCTAGAAGGTTGAGTCTAGGTCTAGGGAGTCAATTCAAGTATGAATTATTCATACTTGACGAGTAACAGTCGACTGATACGATGTATCAGTCCACTGTTAAGGTGCTCGACTAAGTCAGGCTGAAAAGCTAACGAACAGTCGACTGCCTAGTCGTGACAGTCAACTGATGTCACCATCAGTCGACTGCCAGATAGAGGCAGTCGACTGATCGAGTTAAACACGGGCATAGAATGGAGTCTCACTCGACTGCACGCCGTGATCACTCGACTGATGGATGGATCAGTCGACTGATCAGCGTACCGTTAGATGATGACGATTATGAATCCCACAAATTCAGGTGTTCAAAAGCCGTTAACCATAGTGGCAGTCATCTGACATTGTACATCAGTCGACTGATCGTGCCCCAACGGGAAAAACATCCCTCTCTCTATAAAAAGAGGGCTTGTGGTGGTTGAAGGGGTTAATGCTTACTTTGTGATCATCCTTTCAAGCCTCCACGAATTTTCCAAGCTTTCTAGTGTTTTAATTTCCCTCCTCCTCTCTAAACTTCATCTTCATCCTTTGTAAGAAGAGGAGGGTTGTTGTAAAAAGAAAGCTTCATAGTGAGATTAATTAGGGTTGATCCACCTTAAGGATTGTCGTGGAGTAGGAGCGTTATCTTCGAACCACGTAAAGGATTTGTGTTAGCATTGTGTTTTCATTTCCTTTACTATTGTTGTTTTTGTTTGTGCTTCCGCTAATCTTTTTGTAGAAACGAAAATAAGCTATTCACCCCCCCCCTCTAGCTTCTAACGATCCCCTACATGCCATAATCAAAACACAGGTTCGATTATCTGGTACCCCTGCACCAACACCTAATGGCTAGAAGGGCCCATGGCAAGGTGTGTGGGAAGGCTTGGACCGTGTTGCACTTTGGAAAAAATCCAAAGTCACACATGGCCTGTCGTGTTAATTAGACATGGTCGTGCCAAATTCTGGACTTTTTCGAGCAACCAGGGCAGAGCCTGTCATAGTCGGCCATATGGATTCCACACGGTCGTGTCACATTCCTTTAAAAGGTCGCGAGTTGTGCAATTTGCCCTAAATTAGTTGTGCTACTCAAACATTCCGCCCTAGCCAGTGTGAAATCTTCTTCTCCAACCTCTAAGGAGCCTCTCCAACCTTCAAGAAGCCTTCAAGGAATAAAAATGAGGAGGACGAAGCATTCTGCAACAAAAACTACCTCATAAAGGCCAAGAACAAGAGGAAGGAGTGGCCAACAAGCTCCAGAGGAAGGCAACACCCCATCTACCATTATATTTCGAGATGATGCTCATAGAGATAGATTTAATGTGCTCTCTTCTAGGAAAATAGTGGCAACTAGGTACATAGATTAACCCCTCTTAGAAACCCTAGGTTTACTACATGATGTGCAATGGCTATTTCACCTTGTAGGATGGGAAGTACTGATGGGGGTTAGATACCCAACCTACCCTAGGATTATTCTTGAATTTTTTAGCTCCGTGGATGCAGAAATTTTATCAGGTAAGGATAGTGAGGAAGGGAAGATAACCTTTAGGTTGTTTAACTTAGAACATGAATGGTCATTACATCAGTGGAATCTATGCTTTGGATTACCTAGTGGGGGAGAGAGGAGGACACCCAACGAGTTTAATGGAAGATCATTTTGGAATGAATTGACCAGAGAAACTTCTTCTAGAGTCAAGGCATCCCGTCTTCAAAATCCTATTTTTAGATATACTCACCGCTTTATGGCTAGTACTATTTTTGAAAGGGGAGAGAGTGATGGAGTGATGAGATTAGGTGAGCTATTGTGTTTGTCGAACATGTTGCAAGGGACTAATACTATAGATGTAGGATCCCATTTTGTTAGACACTTAGTTAAGGTGGGTAAAGCACCTAAGGGAGAAATTATTTTAGGGGAATTGATCACTCATATTTGCAATATGATAGAGTACAACTGTAAAGATTTGGATAGAGTAGAAGGGAGACCTAGCATTGACCTAGGGGTGTGCATGGCAATGAAAATGATAGTGAGAGAGGGGCACTATTTTTATTTTGTGAGGAAAAACTTGACACCCCTTAGGCTCCTCGACATCGACCATACCACCATCACCAACCGTGTCAATTGGCGATTGGATCTCATAGTGGAGTTCCCACCACACGCAGGGCCTTCCACTCATGCACCACTCTCACCTCCTACCCATCACTCACCTGTGGATCCACCCATGTATAAGAGCCCCCCTAGTCCACGCCGCGAGCACACACCTACACCTCCTTCTTTTTCTACCTATGAGCAGGGCACAGGTATGTCGGCTTATGACTTCTCCAAGTTTCGATCGTGCCTTAATGATATTTATGCCGAGCAACAGATACAGGGACAGCGATGGGAGGAGCACAACGCCTACACACAAGCAGAATTTCAGGACCTCCGAGAGCATTTCCAATGAGCTAAGGAGTTCTACGGTCAGTCTCATGCTTATTTTCAGGAGAGAGTTGCCTATCGCCAGGATGGTCAATAGCACATATGTTGTTGGGATGTATATTGAAAGTCTAGCTCTTTTGTATGAATATTTTTATTTTGAAATAAGAATCACATGATCATTGTTTGACCTTTATATTTATTATATGTGTGCATATTGTCTAATACTTTACATTGTAGATAACATGGTGCTTGGTGTGGCACAGAAGATCATGTTATCAGTCCCTTGTAGAATATAAGTAGAGGTTCACAACCAAGATGGTTTTGGACAAACCATTGGCATGGTTGTAGTGTAGCTTGGTATTGGTTTGTCTTGAACATAGAGTTGCACTAGTACACTTAGGTGTATTGAGCAGGACCGACATAGAAGTGATTCAATTTATTGCTGACTACATAATTGAATCGGACCTCAGATATTATGTTGTACATGCTCTTAATCCCGATATAATAACGGGCACATGCACTTAGTATTTATTTCTTTGATTTACCAAAGGGTGAGATTTAAATGGATTAAATCAATATGCCCGGTAAGTTGGGAAATGATATTATTTACATGGTGTGTCGTTGATTATAAGAGGAAACCGTGTCCTATATATTAGGTTGATGATGTCCCCTTGAGGAGCTCATAAGGTTCATCATGTAAACCCTGCAAGTTGACTTAGTCAACATGATGATAAGGTTGAGTGGTACTACTCGAGGAGTTAGATGTTAATTGATTGATGGTCAGTAAATCAATTAATTGGCGGACATTCGATATCTTAAACACGGGGAGATGGATGTACAAATAATGTATGGAGCTCATATTAATTTATGGGGGTTGGTGAGGTAATTCAATGATGATCCTCTAGTGGAATGGAACATCATTGATGGATCAAGTTTGTGTGGTTCCGATCCATCGGGTGGACAAGATCCAACTCCTCCTCATGGTCCCTATTGTAGCCTATTAAAACCTCATGGAGCCTAGATCCAATGATGGAAAACAAAACTCTAGATCCGACGGTGGAGATTAAATCTCTAGATCCGATGGTTGAGATTAAATCTCTAGATCCGACGGTTGAGATTAAATCCCTAGAACCAACTGTGGAGATTAAAACAAGGCTTAAGCCTAACTCTATAAAAAGGGGCTTAAGGTGGGCGGCAAGGAGGTGGGTTGGTTTTGGAGATTAGGGTTTTGCCTATCATTAGCTTGGGCGGCAAGAAATCCTAGGAAGGTTAGGGTTGTAACGCCCGTGAAATTCTAGCAATTTTACGAGAATTTTTGGCTTTATGTAGGCCTTTTTGGAGAAATAAAAGAAAATAAGCCAAAAAGAGATGCAAAGCCTAGGAATTGAACCCCCCACCTCTAGAGATAGCCAAGCCTTATAGATGCACCCACTAACCATAAGCCCAATAGAATCATATCATTAGAGGAAAAGGGGAACCTATAGATAAATGGGAGGAGGGTAAATGAAGAGGCTTGACAAAGAGAAGAGAAACTTCTCTTCCTCCCCTTTATAAAGAAGAGAGAAGTTCCACTTGGCCACTTCTTCCTTCCTTCTTCCTCTTCTCTTCATTCTCACCGAAACCCAAGCTCTCTTCTTCTTCCTTTGGCCGAGAGCCCCTTGCAAGCTAGGAGAGAGCTAGGTGACCTCCATTAGGTCATCTCCCCAAGCAAAGCGAAGGATGTAAGATTTCCCTCACCTGCAGTGTATTCGTTTCGTAGGTTAAATTTCGTAAAGATGAAGTGTAGCCCTTGTAGGTTTCGGCCAATTAAGTTTTTGGGCTAAGATTCATGAAAATGATGCTAGGGAACTCCTATAGGTTGTATGCACACTATAGGAATTTTTAGGGGACAAAATTTTAACTTGGTGCCCTTATGGGTTTCGGCCCCAAGGCTTTTTAGGGTTAGGGTTTTTTTTTATGGAAACTCCCCCTTATGAGGTTAGGCCATGATAAGGCTTTAGGAATGAATTCTAGGGGACTAAACCTAAGTTGAACCCATTACAAGTTTCGGCCAACTCATATAATTAGGGTTTGGGTTGCAAGAAAAATGGTTCTAATGACCCTAGGATAAGTTATAGTGCTCATGAATGAATATTAGGTGACAAGAACCCTAGTTGAACCCATTCCATGGTTCGGCCAACTCATCTATCTAGGGTTAGGGTTGCAAGAAAATGGTTCTAATGACACTAGAATAAGTTATAGTGCTCATGAATGAATATTAGGTGACAAGAACCCTAGTTGAGCCCCTTATAGGTTTTGGCCCCCCTAGGTAACTAGGGTTAGGGTGGCCTGAAAATATCCCTCATGATGCTAAGCTAGGTTATAATGCTTTATGAATGAATTTTAGGGGACAAAACCTAAGCTTGAGCCCCCTTACAAGTTTCCGACCCCATGGTTTGGTTTTAGGGTTAGGGTTTCATGAAAACACCCCTATATGTAATTGTGCTATGTGTATAGTTTTTAATATGACATGAACTATGCTTGGGTGATGAATATGTTATGATTCCATGCAACATGAAATTAGGCTATGTGATGAACATGTTTTACGATTTAATATGCCATGAATAGGCTTAGGAAATATGCTTCATGTTATGATGTAATGTGCCATGTAATATGCCGTGATGAACATGTTGTGTGAAGTAATATGCCATGTATATGCTTCGGGAATGTGTTTCAAGTTTATGGAGTATTGTGCCATGAAATATACCTAGGTGAAGAACATGTTTTGTGATTTAATATGTCATGAATATGCTTAGGAAATATGCTTCATGTTTACGATGCAATGTGTCATGAAACATGCTTATGTGATGAACACGTTTATGCTTTAGGACCCCTTTAGGGTACTCTTATGTTATGAATGCATGTGTCCTTATAAAATGACTAAGATGGAGATGCTTCCCTTTCAAGTAGGGATCAAGAGCTCTCCCTATGATAAGATAAGATGGAGATGCTTCCCTTTCAAGTAGGGATCAAGAGCTCTCCTTATGTCAAGATAAGATCAAGATGCTTCCCTTCTTATGATGGGGATCAAGAGCATTCTTTATATTATGTCCAGAAAAGAAAAGAATTAAGTATTTTACTTTGCAAGAGGTTAAGTACCCGACCCGTCAGGTGGTCGTTAATCAAATCCATAGGGACACAAGAAGACGTAAGAGGTCTTGCCTCAGTAAGACGTAAGAGGTCTTGCTCTAATAGGACGGGTGGCTCGCTACCCCAGCCTATTAGGGAACGCGCATTATGTGGTACTTAACCTGGGGCCCCCCAAACAAGTTATGATGATATTGAAGTATTTATAAGTATATGTTTTGAAAAGAAAAGACTTTTATGACATTGTGTGTGCTTATGTTAAATGCTCTGAATGCTTACGAACTAGGTTCTTTATGCATGCTAGATGTTATGAAGTTATGATGATATTGAAGTATTTATAAGTATATGTTTTGAAAAGAAAAGACTTTTATGATATTGTGTATGCTTATGTTAAATGCTCTGAATGCTTACGAACTAGGTTCTTTATGCATGCTAGATGTTATGAAGTTATGATGATATTGAAGTATTTATAAGTATATGTTTTGAAAAGAAAAGACTTTTATGATATTGTGTATGCTTATGTTAAATGCTCAATGCTACGAACTAGGTTCTTTATGCATGCTAGATGTTATGAAGTTATGATGTTTAGAGTTAAGTCTAAGTATGTGGTGACTATGTACTTTATGCTAGTTTAGAATTTATGATGTGGTGAAGGTTATGGGTAAGGTTAAGAATACTTGCGATTATGTTCCTTCCATGATTAGGGTTTATGTTATTACAAATGTTTATGTTCAAGTTAACCAAATGCTTATGATTACGTCCTTTATGCATGTTTGGATTTTCTGATGAATGATTATGGTTACTTGAAGAATGTTCGCACTATGTACTTTATGTAGGATTAAGATGTATGTTGTTACGAAGGCTTAGGTTAGGAATGCTTATTGTTAAGTTTTAAAACGCTTATGAATACGTCTTTCATGCATGCTTAGTTTATGCGTTATAACGCCATGTTCAAAGTATGCCCCGCTTAGATTAATTATGCTTAACACGCTTATGAACAATTCTATGCCATGCTTAGTTCTTTTTGTACTATTACGGATATGTTGTTGATTAGTGTTGCTATGAAATGCTTAGGTCATTTCTATGCAGATGCTCATGTTCTAATAGTTTGATGAAATCGTGGCTTTTGTGAGTAGGCAAGGATCTTACTAAGCTATATGCTTATAGTTTATGTTGTCCATATCTGCAGATAAAGGAAGTGCACTAGAGGAAGTGGCAGGAGGGGCCATGTGCGTGTGTGATAGTGGCATGGTGGAAGAAGACCCTTCACTATCTGCTTATATTTATATGCTCTAAGAACAATTTAAGACATTGCTTCCGCTTATAAGACTTGTGTTTAATGAGTATCCCTTTATTTAAGAGGTTCGATATGTTAGAACTCATGAACGAATCCTTTCGTTATGCATGTTATGAAATGAGATAAGATATGTGGTCATGCTAATGATGAATAAGATAGGTGATGCATGTGCCAAAGAAGGTTTGATTATGATAACTGCTGTTTAAGCATGTAGACTTTGAGCGGATCCATATGTAGTATGCTAATAAAAAAAAATATATAGACTAAAGTAGCGCCATACGAGAGCAGATAAGGGCGCGCTACAGTGGTATCGAGCGGTTCACCTTTCCACTATCACACATCAAGCCTCCATCCTGCTATTTCCAAGTAAGTAACTTTATGCATACTTGAGTTCTTTTATAATGAAGAATGACTCCTATCTAGATAGAAATAATACCTTATCATGTCTTAGTAGATTGGAATCACACTTGTGATCTCGATAGAAATAATACCTTATCATGTTTTAGTAGATTGGAATCACACTTGTGATCTAGATAGAAATAATACCTCATCATGTTTATGATATGAGATACCACTTGGAATCACACTTGGAATCACACATGTTTATAAAACCCTATTGAGACTCAAATATTAAGGATACCATACCTTGTTTATGATATGAGATATTAGATGCACGTATATGAGTAGAAATTATAATAACACCTTAATTAATTATTCATTTATCACTTAGATAACATGAGCGGAGGCGTAGTGCTAGAGGGAATGACTCGGCACCCCCACGGTTGATGCATGTGGTTCTGCAGAAGCTACAGTCAGTCCGCGAAACAACGGTGGTTATCAATGCTCTCACGAATCAACAAGGGAACCCTAGCACCACCCAGGGATGCAGAACGTAACTCCTAACACGACCACTATGGTGCAAGCACCGCTAATCAATCTTGCCGCCATCGTCCATTCAAGCCTATTTGATTCGGCGGCGAAACCGTAAAATTTCTAACCATGGATGCTCGTGGAGCTCGGATTGGCCCGAGCACGAAAGGATAAAATGTGCCTCGTTCTGTCTTTCCGGGGATGCCAGGATGTGGTGGGAGAGAGTCAAAGCGAAGAGACAAGTAAATCAAATGAGGTGGATAGACTTTGAATCGGAGTTCTTCGAGGAGTTCTTTCAGAGACGGATCACAAATAAGCACTACGATGAGTTTCTCGAGTTCCGACAAGGCGATCTATCAGTTAGTGAAGCTATGAAAAGGTTCAACCGGCTGGCACGCCTCTGCCCAGAGTTAGTCGGTACTGAGAGGGAGAGGATCAGACTCCTGCTGAAAATGTTGCGACCGGAGATAGCCCTGAATGTGGCCGGCGGAGTCAATCGACCCCAGACCGCCGAGGAGTTGTTCAGGTAGTGCTCTGTGACCAGGGCACTACTGAACAACGTAACCATCAAGAATAGGTACCCCCTTCCCAGGATCGATGACTTGTTCGACCAGCTGAAGGGAGCTACTGTCTTTTCAAAGATCGATCTCAGATCTGGCTATCATCAAGTAAAAGTAAAGCCAGACAATATTCCGAAGACGGCCTTCCGAACAAGATACGGACATTATGAGTTTGTAGTTATGCCCTTTGGCGTAACCAATGCTCCTGCAATGTTCATGGACTTGATGAATCGAGTATTCTCGGCTTTCCTCGACAAATTTGTGATCGTCTTCATCGACGATATTCTTATCTACTCGAGAGACCGAGAAGAGCATGCCGAACACCTGAAGACAGTACTACAGATTCTTCAGAAAGAGCGACTATATGCCAAGTTCTCCAAATGTGAGTTCTGGCTCAATCAAGTGTCATTCTTGGGTCATGTCATCTCTAAAGATGGAATCATGGTGGACCCAATGAAGATTGAGGTCACAGGCTGGAATAGGCCAAGGAATGCGAGTGAAATCAGAAGTTTCCTCGGGCTAGCAGGCTATTACAGGAAGTTTGTAGAGGACTTCTCTAGAATTACAGCCCCTATGACAGCCCTCACCAGAAAGGACAAGCAATACAAATGGGTGAGGGGCGTGAGAGGAGTTTTGGCGAAAAGAGTGACCAGCGCTCCCATTCGACTCTCCCGAAGATAATGGAAGCTTGATATGTATAGTGACGCTTCCAAATGAGGGCTCGAGCGTGCCTTACGCATAAGCAGCAAGGTCATCGCTTACGCCTCTAGACAGCTCAAAGAGCACGAAATAAATTATCCTGCCCATGACTTAGAACTGGCGGCAGTGGTATTCGCTCTAAAAATATGGAGACACTACTTATACGGAGCTCGGTGCAGGATTTATACCGACCACCAGAGTCTGAGATATTTCTTTACCCAGAAAGACCTAAACATGAGACAACGCAGATGGCTTGAGCTAGTCAAAGATTATGATTGTGAGATATTCTATCACCCAGGAAAGGCCAACAAGGTGGCAGATGCGCTTAGCAGAAAGTCCGGTGCCGCTTTGATGTCCTTATCGATGCTATCTCAACCCCTGAAAAGGGAAGTAATGGATTACGGAATAGAAATCATTTCTGGGCAACTTTCCACCATGACTATAACGCCGACGCTGTTCGACGATATAAAGGGAAAGCAAGATGGTGATTCAGACATCCAGAAGTTCAAACAAGAAGTACTGGAAGGAAGGGATAATGGATTCCGCATCACCGACGGTGGATTATTATACTTCCGGGATCGCCTATGCATTCCGAACGATCCGGAGTTGCGGCAGAAGATACTCGAGGAATCCCATGGAACACCTTATACCCTGCATCCTGGATCTAATAAAATGTATCAGGACTTAAGGGATAAATTTTGGTGGTCTGGCATGAAAAGGGATGTGGCTCAGTACGTCAACACTGCGACTGCAAGGTGAAGGCGAACACCGAAAACTGGGGATTATGCAACAATACAGATTCCCGAGTGGAAATGGGAAGAAATTTCCATGGATTTCATCTCGGGATTACCCAGAACAACAAATGGTTACGATGCTATATGGGTAATCATAGACCGGTTGACAAAGTCTGCCCATTTCCTGGCAATCAAGATGACCTATTCGGTTGAGCAGCTAGCTCAATTATATGTCAAGGAAATTATCAAATTACATGGAGTGCCTAAGGCTATCATTTCTGACCGGGATGGCCGTTTTACCTCCCATTTCTGGGAATGTGTTCAGAAGGCTCTTGGCACTAAGTTGAGATTCAAGATCCTGCGTTTCATCCTCGAGGCCAAGCGATTGACGGAAAGAGTGAACCAGTCTTTGGAAGATATCTTCGGGCTGTGCTCTAGACTTTAAGGGAGTGGTGTCGATATTTGTGCTGGCGAATTTGCTTACAACATACCTACCAGCTACCATTGGAATGGCACCCTATGAAGCTCTATACGGAGAAGATGCGGAGTCTCCTATCTGTTGGTGCGAGGTGGTGAAAGGAGGAAAGGGGTCTTGAGCCGATATTATTGACAATACCACCCGCTATCTGAATATCCGTCGAGAATCGAAGCTGCCAGAGCCGGACAAAGAGCTATGCGGATATGCGGCGTAGACCGTTAGAATTCGAAGTCGGGGACCTGGTATTCCTCAGAGTGACCCCTATGAAGGGAGTGATGAGATTCGGAAGGAAGGGTAAACTGAATCCACGTTACGTGGGACCCTATCCGATATCACAGAGTGGGCAAGGTGGCGTCTTTGGAACCGCCCCAAGAGATGTCGGCTATACACACAACGTGTTCCATGTCTCTATGCTCAAGAAATGCATATCCAGAGCGGACCAAGTGATCGAGCCACAAATTGTACACGTTCAAGAGGACACAGTATCGAAAGTCGGCCTATCCGGATACTAGACCGAGATGTCAAGAGACTAAGGAACAAAGAGGTGCCCTTAGTGAAGGTTACGTGGCGAGTGCAATATGAGGAGGCTACTTGGGAACGCGAGGAGGACATGAGGCGTATACCCGGAATTGTTTTAAGTTTCGAGGACGAAACTTTTACAAGGTATGAGGATTATACGCCTGTGAAATTCTAGCAATTTTACGAGAATTTTGGCTTTATGATGATGGGCTTTATGTAGGCCTTTTGGAGAAATAAAAGAAAATAAGCCAAAAGAGATGCAAAGCCTAGGAATTGAACCCCCACCTATATAGATAGCCAAGCCTTATAGATGCACCCACTAACCATAAGCCCAATAGAATCATATCATTAGAGGAAAAGGGTAACCTATAGATAAATGGGAGGAGGGTAAATGAAGAGGCTTGACAAAGAGAAGAGAAACTTCTCTTCCTCCCCTTTATAAAGAAGAGAGAAGTTCCACTTGGCCACTTCTTCCTTCCTTCTTCCTCTTCTCTTCATTCTCACCGAAACCCAAGCTCTCTTCTTCTTCCTTTGGCCGAGAGCCCCTTGCAAGCTAGGAGAGCTAGGTGACCTCCATTAGGTCATCTCCCAAGCAAAGCGAAGGATGTAAGATTTCCCTCACTGCAGTGTATTCGTTCGTAGGTTAAATTTCGTAAAGATGAAGTGTAGCCCTTGTAGGTTTCAGCCAATTAAGTTTTGGGCTAAGATTCATGAAAATGATGCTAGGGAACTCCTATAGGTTGTATGCACACTATAGGAATTTTTAGGGGACAAAATTTTAACTTGGTGCCCTTATGGGTTTCGGCCCCAAGGCTTTTTAGGGTTAGGGTTTTTTTTATGGAAACTCCCCCTTATGAGGTTAGGCCATGATAAGGCTTTAGGAATGAATTCTAGGGGACTAAACCTAAGTTGAACCCATTACAAGTTTCGGCCAACTCATATAATTAGGGTTTGGGTTGCAAGAAAAATGGTTCTAATGACCCTAGGATAAGTTATAGTGCTCATGAATGAATAATAGGTGACAAGAACCCTAGTTGAACCCATTCCATGGTTCGGCCAACTCATCTATCTAGGGTTAGGGTTGCAAGAAAATGGTTCTAATGACACTAGAATAAGTTATAGTGCTCATGAATGAATATTAGGTGACAAGAACCCTAGTTGAGCCCCTTATAGGTTTTGGCCCCCCTAGGTAACTAGGGTTAGGGTGGCCTGAAAATATCCCTCATGATGCTAAGCTAGGTTATAATGCTTTATGAATGAATTTTAGGGGACAAAACCTAAGCTTGAGCCCCCTTACAAGTTTCAGCCCATGGTTTTAGGGTTAGGGTTTCATGAAAACACCCCTATATGTAATTGTGCTATGTGTATAGTTTTTAATATGACATGAACTATGCTTGGGTGATGAATATGTTATGATTCCATGCAACATGAAATTAGGCTATGTGATGAACATGTTTTACGATTTAATATGCCATGAATAGGCTTAGGAAATATGCTTCATGTTATGATGTAATGTGCCATGTAATATGCCGTGATGAACATGTTGTGTGAAGTAATATGCCATGTATATGCTTGGGATTGTGTTTCAAGTTTATGGAGTATTGTGCCATGAAATATACCTAGGTGAAGAACATGTTTTGTGATTTAATATGTCATGAATATGCTTAGGAAATATGCTTCATGTTTACGATGCAATGTGTCATGAAACATGCTTATGTGATGAACACGTTTATGCTTTAGGACCCCTTTAGGGTACTCTTATGTTATGAATGCATGTGTCCTTATAAAATGACTAAGATGGAGATGCTTCCCTTTCAAGTAGGGATCAAGAGCTCTTCCTATGATAAGATAAGATGGAGATGCTTCCCTTTCAAGTAGGGATCAAGAGCTCTCCTTATGTCAAGATAAGATCAAGATGCTTCCCATCTTATGATGGGGATCAAGAGCATTCTTTATATTATGTCCAGAAAAGAAAGAATTAAGTATTTTACTTTGCAAGAGGTTAAGTACCCGACCGTCGGTGGTCGTTAATCAAATCCATAGGAACACAAGAAGGCGTAAGAGGTCTTGCCACGTAAGGCGTAAGAGGTCTTGCTCTAATAGGATGGTGGCTCGCTACTGACCTATTAGGGAAGCAGCGCATTATGTGGTACTTAACACAGGGCCCCCAAACAAGTTATGATGATATTGAAGTATTTATAAGTATATGTTTTGAAAAGAAAAGACTTTTATGACATTGTGTGTGCTTATGTTAAATGCTCAATGCTTACTTAACTAGGTTCTTTATGCATGCTAGATGTTATGAAGTTATGATGATATTGAAGTATTTATAAGTATATGTTTTGAAAAGAAAAGACTTTTATGATATTGTGTATGCTTATGTTAAATGCTCAATGCTTACTAGGTTCTTTATGCATGCTAGATGTTATGAAGTTATGATGATATTGAAGTATTTATAAGTATATGTTTTGAAAAGAAAAGACTTTTATGATATTGTGTATGCTTATGTTAAATGCTCTGAATGCTTACGAACTAGGTTCTTTATGCATGCTAGATGTTATGAAGTTATGATGTTTAGAGTTAAGTCTAAGTATGTGGTGACTATGTACTTTATGCTAGTTTAGAATTTATGATGTGGTGAAGGTTATGGGTAAGGTTAAGAATACTTGCGATTATGTTCCTTCTGCATGATTAGGGTTTATGTTATTACAAATGTTTATGTTCAAGTTAACCAAATGCTTATGATTACGTCCTTTATGCATGTTTGGATTTTCCTGATGAATGATTATGGTTACTTCGAAGAATGTTCGTACCTATGTACTTTATGTAGGATTAAGATGTATGTTGTTCACGAAGGCTTAGGTTAGGAATGCTTATTGTTAAGTTTTAAAAGCGCTTATGAATATCTTTCATGCATGCTTAGTTTATGCAGTTATAACGCTCATGTTCAAAGTATGCCTGCTTAGATTAATTATGCTTAACACCTTATGAACAATTCTATGCCATGCTTAGTTCTTTTTGTACTATTACCTGGATATGTTGTTGATTAGTGTTGCTATGAAATGCTTAGGTCATTTCTATGCCAGCATGCTCATGTTCTAATAGTTTGATGAAATCGTGGCTTTTGTGAGTAGGCAAGGATCTTACTAAGCTATATGCTTATAGTTTATGTTGTCCATATACTGCAGATAAAGGAAGTCTGCACTAGAGGAAGTGGCAGGAGGGGCCATGTGCGTGTGTGATAGTGGCATGGTGGAAGAAGACCCTTCACTATCTGCTTATATTTATATGCTCTAAGAACAATTTAAGACATTGCTTCCGCTTATAAGACTTGTGTTTAATGAGTATCCCTTTATTTAAGAGGTTCGATATGTTAGAACTCATGAACGAATCCTTTCGTTATGCATGTTATGAAATGAGATAAGATATGTGGTCATGCTAATGATGAATAAGATAGGTGATGCATGTGCCAAAGAAGGTTTCAATTATGATAACCTGTTTAAGCATGTAGACTTTGAACGGATCCATATGTAGTATGCTAATAAAAAAAAAATATATAGACTAAAGTAGCGCCGCCCTGAGAGCAGATAAGGGCGGGCGCTACAAGGGTTTGGTTGGGCGGCTAGGGTTTGGGAGGTGGAGTGGGCGGCAACAATAGGAGAGGTTCTCTTCTTCTTCCTAAGGGGTTGCCGGCACCTATCTCTCTTCCCTCTACCTTGGTCGGCGCTCAACCTATTCCTCCTCTCCTCTTCACTCCATCTAGGGCCGGCGGCACAAAGGGGTTGTAGGGTCTTCTATTGCTCCCCTTTGGCCGGTCTTTCTCTCTTCCTTTTCCTCTTGGCCGGCGACACTAGGAGCTAGGGATTGTTCCCTTGTTTGGTTCCTTGGTTGGCCATCTTGTTCTCTCTTTTCTTGGGGCCGACGGCATCAAGCTTTTGTGGCTTGGTGGTTGGCTCAGGAGAGTTCTTCTTTCTTTTGATTGAAGAAGATCTAGGAAGCTTCAACTTGTGGAGGATCTTCGCCCACACAAAGTCTACAAGGAGGTTAGGACATACGATAGAAGATCGAGGGGTATAAAAGTTTTACAAGTTTTATTATCGATCTTTGCATGTTCTTATTAATATGTTTGTATGTGTTAATTATACACATGCCTACATCCATATGTATTTGTATAATCATGGACCCCGAAGATAAACACAAAAACCGGCGATCCGTCCGTCGTCTCTTCCGCGGCTAACCGACTAGAAGAGTTTTGTTGCTTGAACAACTAGTTTGTTCAAGCGATCGCTCAAGTCGTTAGCACGACGACGAATTGGTTGAGCTTAGGAAACTCATCCCATCCGGATTAGTTTTCATTAGTGAAAATTTTAATCCGGGGACATGGGAGCCAACGAGCCTCCTAGCATGCCATCATATGTGACACACGATCACAGTGGGCCAGGGAGGAGGAGCACATAGCCGTCACTGCATCCACCAGTTCTTAGATTGATCACATGTACATGTGGCATCAACGGCTGAGCACCAGATTCTCCTAGGAGCCCGACATGCCAAGATTGTCAGATTTCCCTCCTCGACCACCACGTTAGAGGTATGGTTTTATGCAAGTTTGAAGGAGACCCAAGTTTTGACATACTCTTCTACTCGTATTAGTTTTCTTTGACATTTAGGTTTAGTTTTAGATTAGATGCATTTATTTGTCCATGCATATAGTGTTTAGATCCCTTCCAGCACTTAGTTGTTAGTTACTTTAAGTTGCCTTAGTGATGTTTTTAAAAATTTTCACGACCTGTTTCCATGACATAGCTAGCTTAACTTCATTTATCTTGTGGTATTTCATTTTTGGATGCTTTGATGAATGTTCTAGATTTTCACTTGTTAGCTTTTATGTTTCACCTACACTTATTGAATATTCTGAAAGGGAAAAATCTAGTACATACATAGTTATGATTCATCCCAGTAGTCTAGTACTTTGTGTAGGATCGTAATGTTCCAAGAGAGGGGGGTGAATCTCGAAAATTTTCTATAGAAATTAAAACTTATTTTTAGAAATCTTTAGAAACAAAAAGTACGTAACGGAATTAAATAAAATAAGAAGACAAGTTATTTACTTGATTCACAACCCTAGCCGGGTTGCTACTCCAAGGCATGTAGTTCTCCGAGAGCTACCTCGATGGGCAATGCACTATAAGGCCCTCCAACTCGAGAACTCTCAAATTCATAGGGATTCACTTTTTTACAATGATTAAGAGATATGTAACACAGTACCTTCTCTTTGAAATGAAGTACATAAAGCAAAATAAAAATAAATAGAATGTACCGACACTTTAGTAGCTATTGAATTAGGGCACGGAGTGTCGGAGTTGCGTGGGTGCAATGGAATGTAGCTTCTGTGGACGAAAAACACTTGCAATAGCACTTGGACGTAGTAGATAAGTTCTCCTCAAAGATGGTCATGCATTTCTTTTATAATCCATTTCCAGTCGACTGGAATACCCTCCAATCGACTCCATATTAGCCCGTCGATATGGTTCTTTAGCCTTTCTAGTCGACTGTACCTATTCCAATCTACTCCAGGTCACCTGGCTGCGTATCGGGAATTTTGCATTTCCAGTCGACTAGACCTCCCCAGTCAACTGGAGCTCTTGCCATCTTGGTCACCAGATCTTCGATCGATCACCAACTCAAATCTGCCAACTGGGTATTCCAATTGTCTGGATTCTAGTCGACTATATTCCTTCCAATCGATTGTATCCTTTCCAATCGACTAGAAACCTACAAAATTAGATTATTACAATATACAATATAATCTCAATTGGCAGTAGTAATACTGCCCGATCTCAACTTCTTAGTCCCATGCGGACTATTCGTCGGATCGACGCCTACCTTACCCTCCTACAGAGGACTCAACCTCATCTCTTCACTCAAGGCTTACCTGTCAGCTGCCCAGCCGAACTTACCATACTTGACATCCGATCTGACCCATCAGGGTTTCCACAAGTTGTCCAATCTCCCTGACCCAGCTGGACTTTATGTCGATTGTCCGACCTCCTAACCCAATCGATTGTCATGCCAGATGTCCGGTCCACTCGATCCATCTGGACTTCATGCCTAGTGTCCGATCCTCCTAATCTGTCAAGGCTTCTGCCTAGTATCCTGTCAATACGACTTACTAGGACTTCCTGTTAAGCCTGCACACTTAACACATATATCAAATCATAGGTTCATCCTAACATTAAACCTTGGGGCATACATCAAAACACAGGAGTGGTGCTCCCTACACTAATAATCTCCCCCTTTTTGATGTATGACAACTATTTAATGTTAGGATTAAAAATACCAGATATTTAAATCATGAATTACAAAAAATTACATATACAAATGCATTTCTAAGTTCTAAATTAAACATGCTCTCTCTCCCTTTGACATACATCAAAATATTAAAATAAATTAGATGCCAAGGAGTTTTAGCAATGTCCCATGACTTATATACAAATATCATAAATTTTCTAAGTCATGGAAAAGTTTGCTCTTAAACTTAAAACTGTATTTTTAAATTACTTGAAGTTTATGAGACATGGGTTTAGATAAAAGTTTGTTTTGAAATACAGATTTTGTATAGCTTTCCCCTAGAATTAATCTTTTTTCCTAAGTTTGAAACTATAGAAATGAAACTTCAAATATTCAAGTGCATAAGTTTAAAACCCTAACCTCCATGTCTACAATAAACTTTCTTTGAAAATACAACCTCCCCCTTAACATATGCTTCTCATAATTTTTCAAAATGTCTCTTATCATTTTGAAAATGGTATATCTAGAATTTTGCAAGTGAGCTTTCCAAAATAATTTTCAAAATACATTCTTAATGTTTTGAATATAATCTTTCTAAGCTCCTCCCCCTATGTCTCTCATCAATAATGCACATACTTTACCCATTGTTCCTTTAAAAACTCACAATTAAAGCTTTAACTTTAGTACTTATTTTCTTAAAACAATGTTTTCATAAGCTTAGTACTACCCAAAAATATTGTAGAGATATTATTTTAAAAATTAACCTCCCCTTGACATTCCTTTTGCATACCCATTTTCTAAATTTTTGACTAAGCTACTTAGGATAAAAATTAGTTCAAATTGAAGTAGCTTAGATAGTTGAGTTTAAGTTACTTACTTTCTTAGATTTCTTTCTCCTTTGAATATTTTCTCTCACTCAATAAAGCATATTCTTAAAGGTCATATATTTTTGAAATTATACTCTCCTTCTTAATTAATGCAAAAATGTTTTTATAAATAAATTCCCCCTTAAATCAACAGTGATAGAGTGAGACTTCTTGCACACTTGAAATTTATTTTCTAAGAAGTTGCTCTTTTATTCATTAATTTGAAAATAATCCATATTATACTTTATAGATTTCCATAATGAATTTCCAAGGTAGTTTCTCATTAATGATACAAATTTACTTTAATCTTTAAAAAAAACTCTAAACATAGATCCTATCATGATTTGTTTAGATTTTGAAGTGGACAATTTAAGTTTAGACTTAGTTTAGCTAACTCTCATTTTCCAAATTTAGATAAAGCTAAGTTACTTAGAAAGGAAGTTGTTTGAGTATCAAGTAATTCAACATTACTTAGATTGATAAGTCCAATTTATTAAGTTCAAGTGAATTAATGGAGTTATTTTTTAACTTTTTAAATTTTTCTTTCACCTTTTAAGAACAATTCTCACAAATCTTTTAGGCTCCCCCTAAATTCTTGATCTCCCCCTAGAATGATGCTTTTATTTTAATATCTTAACTCCCCCTTAATCTCATGCTTATGCATGTAAAAATGCAATCTTACTTAAGAATACTCACTTTCTAAGCTCAAATTATTTCTGATAAATGCTTACTTTTGTTTTGAATTATGTTGTTTTACTTAGGATTAAAGTTGAGTTGATTAGAATTGAGTTGAATAATTTGATTGAATTGAGTTAAATAGGTTGATTAGAATTTAGTTGATTGAATTGAGTTAAATCGGTTGATTGAATTGAGTTGAATTACGTTTAGATGAGTAAACTTGTGTAAATTGGTTACGTCGAATTAACCTTTAGTTATCATCTCACTCGAGCTAAGTTTTCAATACACGTTAATCCTATGGGTTTTGTGAGATGAAGATTTATCTTTATCTTAATTAATTTCAATGAACAATTTCAAAGTATTTAAACTTGTGTTAGATTCAAGCTTAGCTTGAGCTAATCAAGTAGGGTTTTCCAGCATTGACTTCCAGGTCGTGGTGAGACATATGACCTTCTTGGATATCAGATGGACTACTTCCTAGACAAAGTCAATGAAGGAATCAAGTACTTGACTCACTTTGGACTAAGCTTTGGTCTAACTAGTTAAAGACTTAGTGAGTTAACTTCGGTCAGTTCCACTCGACTTAGTGCATCAGGTCATGGCGAGACATATGGGCTTCTTGGATATCTGATGGACCACTTCCTAGACATGCACTTCGAAGAGTTTCCCTAACTTACTATCAGTTTACTTCGTCTTAGGACTAGGTTGTTCAAGTTTAAACTACTTTGTTTCCTATCTAGTCCATTCTAAATTAAGCAAGTAAACTAAATAAAGAAACAAGCAAGGTATTTATTCCCCCTAAGTGATAACTTGGTTGAGTTTTGTTCACTAAGTGAACTTGACTCTTGGGAACCCAAAATTGATTTGGTCCAACTTGGTTGACTAAGCTAGACTTAGGAACCCATGCTTGGACTCGATTCTTAGCATTTCGGCTAAGTAATGACATGTATGATTTATATGAGAATTTAGCTTTGTGTCCGAGTCCAGACTTGTTGTACACAACTCGCTGAGATATAAGCATCATGTTTAGATACTTGGAGCCCAAAGTGAACCTTTCCAACACTCTGGTAAGATATCCTACTTGTCTTTTTAGGACCGAGTTCTCTTCCTCAAGATTTGCAACTTGAGTTGAGTCTCTATCCTTAATTTGGCAAGTCGAAGTCTTCAAGTTGACTTGCTCCTTAAGTACTTGGATTTCCTTAACAAGCAAGTCGACTCGATTCTCGGACTTGGCTAGTTTCCTACCTAAGCATGCAATAATGTTATACAATTTATCTTCTAGGGGAGATGTTACCTTGTTTGAACCTTCAAAAATGGATACGGATCCATGGCTTGTATCAGACTCAAACTCAGACTCATGTCTTGATTCGGCTTTGGACTCGTCATCTGCCATGAGCGCTAAGAAGCATGTCTTTGATATTTCTGCGTCTGACTCTTCCGATGATGACTTGTCCAAGGTTGCCTTAGATGCTTCTTTCCTTTTCCTTTTTCTTGGTTTGGATTTCTTTCCTTTTTTATGTTGGGTTTCCGGCACCGTAGCGAGTGTGTGTTCAAACATGTTTCATAAACATATGCATAGCGGAAGAAATAAAAAGTAATAAATCTAATTTATTACAACAAACACACCACATACATGCATAGTACAACATGTGTAGACATAATCGTAGTTTCAAATTTTGCAATAAAAGGAAATTACTCTACGTATACCCGACGTATAACGTGTAGCGGGAAAGGCATCAAACGGAGCGACTCTCACTAGAATCGCCTCTATCCGTATCCACGCTGAGTGTCGTCGGGATGACTTCACAAAGCCACGAGCCTCGTCTTCGTACGAGTCACTAGCCTCATGTCGAAGATAATGTGATCGAGAGAAGATCACAATCCGAATCAAAATTCGGATTCAAAAATGAGTCCCCAAAACTCGCTTCTCCGGAGAGGTATTCGTCAACCGTTTGACGAATCCTTCGTCCTCCACCTATGAGAATTATCGGAGATCGAATTCCCGGCAAAGTAGTCACTGTCGGAGCTCCAATCGTCGTCCAAACGATGCTCCGACACGAAGGAAACAAGCTGTCCAGAAAATTAGACAGCTTGATGGAGGATGTTGCGCCGGCCAAAGAGGATGGTCGGCCAAACCTTGGTCGCTGGAACCAAGGTGAGTCGCTGGAGGGTCGCCGGAGGAGTGGCCGGAAGCAAGGGTGGACGACAGCAAAAGATGGGCGACGGCAAGGAGAAGAGAGGGAGAGGGTGGCTAGGTTTTCCAACACCAAAAGTTATCCATGAAAAACCCTTAAGCCATGTTTTTATAGAGAACATATTCTCCTAACGGTTATTGGTTCACAACCAAAACCCGTTAACCCGCTCCAATAACTTAAGTTAAAATAAATTAAACCAAGTTGGTCTATTTTAAGTTAAAACGAACTGAACCAACTTTGGTTCATTCATTTAAAACAAACCAAACCCCTTTGGTTTATTCTCCACCATTGGATTAGAACCAAACCAATTTGGTTCATCCATCATGTCTTCATAAGACACGGCCCATCCACGCTTCCATTGCGACTGAAACGATATCATGTTTGATCCTTATTTGGTCGAACCAAACCTAGTTTCTCTCGATCTGAGAATCTCATTCTCAAGCTCGTTTTAAATCCTTCGGATTACGCTCGTTGTGCGTGTGACCAAATAGGTTCTCGGTTTATGTTGGCCATCTATAATTAACCATTAATTATAGAACGATCATGAGTGGCACCTAGTAGTACATCATGATCTCTAATTAACCGAAAGATCAACGGTTGATCCAGAACTATTTCTGAAACCCTTCAGCAGCCACAATGAATCGTGCCCTATTCCTTTCACTCATCTTATACCCACTTGGTTCAGGACATGGTGTATAGTGTCAGTCCCCACTAGGTTGACTACATCACACCTAGCCCAAGTATCATTTTCTCGTCCTACAGATTCTAGTTACTGCACATGTATCCAAGAGTACCTTACTCTAAACATGTAATGCTTTGGCAAAGACTTTAGTAACAATCCGACGAGAGTCCATGGGTATACATCTCCTCGCAAGGAGTGGTGAATCTTTTATAGGCTATACAAATACCTTCGGTCACTTCGACTTATACTTAATCATCCCGGGTCCACATCTCCTCAGAGATGCTTGCTTAAGATGTCAAAGCATAAGTCTTCATGACAAAGATGACTTGAATACCGCAAGTCAAAGAAACATCGCACTTAAGCTGCAGTAAAAACTTCATTGACATATCTAT
This sequence comes from Wurfbainia villosa, assembly GCA_025175895.1. Lineage (NCBI taxonomy): Eukaryota > Viridiplantae > Streptophyta > Magnoliopsida > Zingiberales > Zingiberaceae > Wurfbainia > Wurfbainia villosa. Next base: position 91,846,767 of record CM045997.1, on the reverse strand, counting down.
ATATGCAGAGAACCATATGAAGTTTTACATCTGGACACTCTAATGAACTAGTTACCATAACTAGCATCCACGATTAACTCCGAACATCACAATATCTCCAGCAAGTGAAAATCAGCTGCTTGGATACACCAAGGAGTATACCTCGTGCTAGTCTCGACAGAATTGATGGTGTATAAATCCATCAATTCATCGACTAGGGATAATTCCAATACATCACAATTACACATGTAGAGATACTCACTAGTTGTGATCCAATCACAAATTCTCTCATGTTGTGAATCGTATCGTGGACATTCAGTAAATGAGTTTAAGATCGAATCAAATACATGAAAACATGTATACTCAAATAGTGAATCTTGATTTATCATATAAATGGTTCAAACATAAGGTGATTGCCTTAGGACACCTCTCATATATTACTAACAAACTCCTATTTGGACGAATGTGAATCGCTACGGTATCGAATACCATAAGCTCTAACATGACCCTCAAACTTACTTTGAGATAACGCTTTAGTTAAAGGATCCGCTAAGTTCCTTTCAGTGGGAATCTTCTCGATTTGTATTTCCTTCCTACTTATGATCTATTTGATCAAATGATAGTGGCGAAGCACATGTTTCGATCATTGATGAGACCACATCAAGTTGAGAGAAGAATTTGTCGATCCAAACCGCTTCCTTTGCTGCTTCCAAAGATGTAATGTATTCTGCCTCAGTGGCAGAATATGCTATAGTGTCATGCTTGGAACCTTTCCAACTTATTGCGCCTCTATTCCAGGTGAATACATACCCAGATTGAGACTTAAAATTATCCTTGTCTGTCTGGAAGTTGGCATCCGTATACCCGCGTATCACCATGTCCCCTTCTCCATATATTAGGAACGCATCCTTAGTTCTTCTTAAGTACTTAAGGATCGTCTTAACTGCCGCCCAATGATCCATTCCTGGATCAGACTGGTATCTACTCATGACACTCAGAGCATACGATACATCGAGCCTCGTACATAACATAGCATACATGATAGATCTTATTGCGGATGCATAGGGAATCTTACTCATGGAAATCCTCTCGTCTTCTGTGTGCGGACAAATAGACTTCGAAAGGTGTATCCCATGCCTGATGGGTAGAAAACCTTTCTTGGATTCCGACATGATAAACCTCTTTAACATTCGGTCTATATATGTAGACTGTGAAAGACCAAGAAACTGTTTCGATCTATCCCTATAGATCTTAATCCCGAGGATGTAGGTTGCTTCTCCCAGGTCTTTCATGGAGAATGTTTTGGACAACAAAATCTTAACCGACTGTAAGACAAAAACATCATTTCCTATAAGTAATATGTCATCGACATATAATACTAGGAACATGACTGCACTCCCACTAACCTTCTTGTACACATAAGGTTCGTCCGGATTTTGTGAGAAATCAAACTTTTTTTATTGTCTCGTAAAAATGGATATTCCAACTCCTAGATGCTTGTTTCAGTCCATATATGGGCCGTTGCAATTTGCATACCTTGGTTTTATCAACCGATGTGAAACCCTCAAGCTGTATCATATACACATCCTCGAGTAGATTTTCATTAAGGAATGTTGTTTTCACATTCATCTGTCATATCTCATAATCATAATGAGCCGCTATGGCCAGGAGCATCCGAATGGATTTAAGCATAGCTACAAGTGAATAGGTCTCGTCATAATCAACACCTTGCTTTTGACGATACCCTTTCGTCAACAATCTAGCCCTATAGGTAATCACATTACCATCCATATCGATTTTCTTCTTGAAAACCCACTTGCACCCTATAGCCTTAATGCCTTTAGGTGGGTACACCTAGTTCCAAACTTGATTTTCATACATGGAATCCATTTTCGACTTCATGGCTTCAAGTCATTTGTCCCTTTCTGAACTTTTCAGAACATCTTTATAATTGGTAGGCTCCTCATCGTCAATAAGTAACACGTCGTTCGATTCACTTACGAGAAATCCATATCTCTCATGAATGTTATGTGTCCTACCAGATCTACGAAGATGTGGTGTCACAATAGGTTAAGCCGATATCTCATCACTATGAGTCATCGGTCGAGGTGCTTGACCAAGTATCTCCTCAATGTCTACTGGAGTCTCTTGAACCTCCTCAAGTTCAACGAAACTCTCATTGTTTTCTTGCAAGAGAAACTCTTTCTTTAGAAACATAGCATTCCTTGAAACAAACACCTTTTGTTCCAAGAGATGATAAAATTGGTAACCCCTCATTTTCTTAGAGTATCCAATAAATAGACATTTATCAGACTTATCATCCAATTTTTCTGACATAGTCCGCTTCACATAAGCAGGACAACCCCATATCTTCAAGTAAGATAATTGAGGTTTCTTACTAGCCCATATCTCATATGAAGTAGTAGAGACTACCTTGGTCGGGACTCTTTTTAACAAGTAAACAGTTGTCTGAAGTGCATAGCTCCAAAAGGACTTGGGAAGATTCGCGTGATTCATCATTGACATTACCATGTCCAACACGGTCCGGTTTCACCTCTTAGATACACCATTAAGCTGTGGTGTATACGGCGGAGTCCATTGAGACAATATACCATTGTCCCTCAGATAATCTAGAAACTCTTAACTCAAGTATTCACCACCTCGATCCGATTGAAGTATTTTAATACCCTTGCCAAGTTATTTCTCTACTTTATTTCAGAATTCTTTGAACCTTTCAAAGGCTTAAGATTTGTGTTTCATCAAGAACACATACCCAAACCGTGAGTGATCATCGGTGAAGGTAATGAAGTAGCTATAACCTCCTAGAGCTTGAGTTGACATAGGTCCGCATACATCAGTATATATTAGACCAAGCAACTCACCCACTGGTTCACCTTTTCCAGTAAAAGGTAACTTGGTCATCTTGCCTTTTAAGTATGATCCGCATGTATCATATGAATCCAATTCAAACGATTCCAGAATTCCACATCGGTGTAATTCCGACATGCGTTTCTTGCTTACATGACCAAGACGACAATGCCACATGTAGGAGTCTAATTGATTATCCTTTCGAGCACGCTTGTTGCTCGCTTCGATATTGAAAATGTCACTGGATACGTCCAACGTATAAATACCATTGCTTAAATTCCAGCCTCATAAAGAACGTCATTCAAAGTTATGTAACAACAATTGTTACTAAAAGTTAAATGGCACCCATTTCTATTTAAACAAGAAATAGAAATGATGTTCTTTGTCATCGAAGGAACATAAAAAGAAATTGTCTAGTTCTAAGACAAGTCTTGTAGGGAGTCTCAACAAATACGTTCCGATGGCGAGTGCAGCAACCTTTGCTCCATTCCCAACATGTAAATTTGACTCTCCCTTGACGAGTCTTCTTCTATTCCTTAGCCCATGTATGTCATTACATATATGTAAGCCACACCCAATATCCAATACCCAAGTGTTTGAGGAAATAGAATGACAATCAATAACAAAGATATCTGAAGAAGATGGGGCATCCGATGCCTTATTCTTCTTCACGGACTCAAGATAAATCTTGCAATTTCTTCACCAATGGCCCTCCTTGCCACAATGATGGCAAGTGCCCTTTTGTGCTGGTTCTGCCTTTTTAGGCTTTTTCTTCCCCTTCTTCTATTCCTTTGACTTCCTCTTAGAACATTTCTTCGAGGAATCAACTAACAGCACCGTCCCCTGCTCATGCTTCACAGAAGACTCCACAGTCTTCAGCATGTTGAGCAATACCACAGATGAACCTTCTTGCATCTCAGAGGTGAAGAGGGGCTTGGAGACTTAGAACCTTTTGAATCTCACTTGCTCATCAAACAACTCATAAAGATGAAAGACTATGGTATGAGCATGCATATGCTCATGCTGCTTCTGAAGCTCAGGTACCATCGCGGCTAGCATGATGCAACTCGCCATTTCAGAATCAGTCACATGTTTATAATAGGCCAATAATTGGTCCGCAGTTGCATTGTCACTAGGGCCAGGCGGAAGAAGGCGCCGAGGACATTATGCAAGCTTTTCAACCTTGAGAACAATTCTCAAGTTTCTAAGTCGATCCAAGTTTGACCCAGTCAATTTATTTGAATCCAAAATAGAGTGCAAATTCAAAGACATCATGATCAATCAGTTAACCTAGAAATACAAATCAAGCATATATGAGAAAATGATTTTAAAATGCATCAGCATACATTTATAAATCTCATTCATTTTTCGAATTTTAAAACCCCAAAATCACTTCGGGAGATCGTAGGTCCATCTCCGAATGGGCTGATATCCAACATAGATATGAACAACCTTGGAGAGAGTCCAACAAGTCATTCATAGCTATGATGGTAGGTATCAAATATACCGATTGCATATCACATATATGCAACTATCACAATGTGCTATCAACTAATTGAATGATCACACATACATCGGGTTGTTAACTCATTAACAAGTATGCATCATATGCATAGCACCCAACTGCACCTCCCTTCACATCGACCTTGGAGAGAATCCAACAAGCTGATGCTCCAGGTTAAAGCCAACCCATTAATCGAGAAATAGTTTTAATATGGTTAGAGCGCATTCAACCAATTAGCTCGGCTTGGAGAGAGTCCAACAACCAAAGCTAACGATTGACCTCTGACTCTTACCATATTAATATTAAACTATTTCATGGTTTGAACATGTTCAAGTTCGAACCGGGCTTAGAGAGAGTCCAACAACCCAAACAGGAAATAAAACTCTGGTTCTAACCATATTAATGGAAGGTGTAGGCTTTAATATTGAGTAAGGGTTTTATGTCTCATCCTCTTTGCATGCAAATAACTATTATCTATATGGCATGACATACATGGCATACATCTACATGTCACAACATACATGGCATAATGATATGCATCTAATGCAATTACATGGCATACAATTATGGCATGTACAAAAATTTCCTTATATGTCATAACTATTTATGAAAATAAAATATGTTTGAGATTTGATTCCCAAAATTAAATCATGATTAAATTAGAAAACAAATTTCCAAATCTAATCACATATTTTATTTATGGAAGGTCTCAATTAAGGAAAGTCAAATTTAATTTAGGAAATAAATTTCCTAAAATATCAAAACTATTTATGGAAATAAAATATATTTTAGATTTAATTTCCCAAATCAAATCATGATTAAATTAGGAAACAAATTTCTAAATTTAATCAAATATTTTATTTATGAAAAGTGTTAATTTCCATAAATACTTCTAACTTTCCAAAAGTAGAAAATTTCCATAAATACTTCTAAACTTTCCAAAATTAGGAAATTTCCATAAATACTTCTAAACTTTCCAAAAGTATAAAATTTTCATAAATACAATTACGACTATCACAAAATAATTTTACGATTATGTCAAAACACAAACTGGGCTCTGATACCACTGTTGGGTTTCCGGCACCGCGGCGAATGTGTGTTCGAACATATTTCGTAAACATGTGCGCAGCGGAAGAAATAAAAAGCAATAAATCTAATTTATTACAACACACACACACCACACGCATGCATAGTACAACATGTGTAGACATAATCGTAGTTTCAAATTTTGCAATAAAAGGAAATTACTCTACGTATACCTGATGTATCACGTGTAGCGGGAAAGGCATCAACCGGAGCGACTCTCGCTAGAATCATCTCTATCTGTATCCACACCAAGTGTCATCGGGATTACTTCACAAAGACATGAGCCTCGTCTTCGTATGAGTCACTAGCCTCGTGTCGAAGATGATGTGATCGAGAGAAGATCACAATCTGAATCAAAATTCAGATTCAAAAATGAGTCCCCAAAACTCGCTTCTCCGGAGAGGTATTTGTCAACCATTTGACAAATCCTTTGTCCTCCACCTATGAGGATTACCGGAGATCGAATCCCTGGCAAGGTAGCCGCTGTTGGAGCTCCAATCGTCATCCAAACGACGCTCTGACACGAAGGAAACAAGCTGTCCAGAAAACTGGACATCTTGGTGGTGGATGTTGTGCCGGTCAAAGAGGATGGTCAGCCAACCATTGGTCACCAGAACCAAGGTGAGTCACTGGAGGGTCACCGGAGGAGTGGCCGGCAGCAAGGGTGGATGGGGGTAAAAGCTGGGCGGCGTGGAACCCTTGGGTCGCGGCAAGGAGAAGAGAGGGAGAGGGTGGCTAGGTTTTCCAACACCAAAAGTTATCCACGAAAAACCCTTAAGCCATGTTTTTATAGAGAACATATTCTCCTAAAGGTTATTGGTTCACAACCAAAACCCGTTAACTCGCTCCAATAACTTAAGTTAAAATAAACCAAACTGCGTTGGTCTATTTTAAGTTAAAACGAATCGAACCAACTTTGGTTCATTCGTTTAAAACAAACAAAACCCCTTTAATTTATTCTCCACCATTGGATTAGAACCAAACCAATTTGGTTCATCCATCATGTCTTCATAAGACACGGCCCTTCCATGCTTCCATTGCGACTGAAATGATTTCATGCTCGATCCTTGTTCGGTCAAACCAAACCTAGTTTCTCTCGGTCTGAGAATCTCATTCTCAAGCTCCTTTTAAATCCTTCGGATTATGCTCGTTGTGCGTGTGACCAAATAGATTCTCGGTTTATGTTGGACATCTATAATTAACCATTAATTATAGAACGATCATGAGTGGCACCTAGTAGTACATCATGATCCCCAATTAACCAAAAGATCAACGGTTGATCCATAACTATTTCTGAAACCCTTCAGTAGCCACAATGAATCGTGCACTATTCCTTTCACTCATCTTATACCCACTTGGTTCAGGACATGGTCTATAGTGTCAGTCCCCACTAGGTTGACTACATCACACCTAGCCCAAGTATCATTTCCTCATCCTATAGATTCTAGTTACTACACATGTATCCAAGAGTACCTTACTCTAAACATGTAATGCTTTGGCCAAAAACTTTAGTAACAATCCGACGAGAGGCCATGGGTATACATCTCATCGCAAGGAGTGGTGAATCCTTTATAGGCTATTCAAACATCTTTGGTCACTTCGACTTATACCCAATCATCCTGGGTCCACATCTCCTCAGAGATGCTTGCTTAAGATGTCAAAGCATAAGTCTTCATGACCAAGATGACTTGAATACCGTAAGTCAAAGGAACATCGCACTTAAGCTACAGTAAGAACTTGATTGACATATCTATATAAGAACCATATGAAGTTTTACATCTGATCACTCTAATGAACTAGTTACCATAACTAGCATCCACGATTAACTCCGGACATCACAATGTCTTCAGCCAGTGAGAATCAACCGCTTGGATACACCAAGGAGTATACCTCGTGCTAGTCTCGACAGAATTGATGGAGTCCAAATCCATCAATTCATCGATTAGGGATAATTCCAATACATCACAATTACACATGTAGAGATACTCACTAGTTGTGATCCAGTCACAAATTCTCTCATACTGTGAATCGTATCATGGACATTCAGTAAATGAGTTTAAGATCTAATCAAATACATGAAAACATGTATACTCAAATAGTGAATCTTCATTTATCATATAAATGGTTCAAACATAAGGTGATTGCCTTAGGACAGCTCACATATATTACTAACAAACTCCCACTTGGCCTAATGTCAATCACTACGGTATCGAATACCATAAGCTCTAACATAACCCTCAAACTTACTTGGAGATAACGCTTTAGTTAAAGGGTCTGCTTAGTTCCTTTCAGTGGGAATCTTCTAGATTTGTATTTCCTTCCTACTTATGATCTCTTTGATCAAATGATAGCGGCGAAGCACATGTTTGGATCATTGATGAGACCACATCAAGTTCAAAGACGAATTTGTCGATCCAAACTGCTTCCTTTACTGCTTCCAAAGCTGCAATATATTCTGCCTCAGTGGTAGAATCCGCTATAGTGTCATGCTTGGAACCTTTCCAACTTATTGTGCCTCTATTCTAGGTGAATACATACCCAGATTGAGACTTGGAATTATCCTTGTCTGTCTGAAAGCTGGCATCCGTATACTCGCGTATCACCATGTCCCCTTCTCCATATATTAGAAACTCATCCTTAGTTATTCTTAAGTACTTAAGGATCGTCTTAACAGCTGCCCAATGATCCATTCTTGGATCAGACTGGTATCTGCTCATGACACTCAGAGCATAAGATACATCGGGCCTCGTACATAACATACCATACATGATAGATCCTATTTCGGATGCATAGGGAATCTTACTCATGGAAATCCTCTCGTCTTCTATGTGCGGACACATAGACTTCGAAAGGTGTATCCCATGCCTGATGGGTAGGAAATCTTTCTTGGATTCCGACATGCTAAACCTCTTTAACACTCAGTCTATATATGTAGAATGCGAAAGACCAAGCAACCGTTTCAATCTATCCCTATAGATCTTAATCCCGAGGATGTAGGTTGCTTCTCCCAGGTCTTTCATGGAGAATGTCTTGGACAACAAAATCTTAACCGACTGTAAGATAGAAACATCATTTCCTATAAGTAATATGTCATCGACATACAATACTAGGAACACGATTGCACTCCCACTAACCTTCTTGTACACACAAGGTTCGTCCGGATTTTGTGAGAAATCAAACTTTTTTTATTGTCTCATAAAAATAGATATTCCAGCTCCTGGATGCTTGCTTCAGTCAAAATATGGACCGTCGCAATTTGCATACCTTGGTTTTATCAACCGATGTGAAACCCTCAGGTTGTATCATATACACATCCTCGAGTAGATTTTCATTAAGGAAAGTTGTTTTCACATCCATCTGTCATATCTCATAATCATAATGAGCCGCTATGGCCAGGAGCATCCGAATGGATTTAAGCATAGCTACAAGTGAATAGGTCTCGTCATAATCAACACCTTGCTTTTGACGATACCCTTTCGCCAACAATCTAGCCTTATAGGTAATCACATTACCATCCATGTCAGTTTTCTTCTCGAAAACCCACTTGCACCCTATTGCCTTAATGCCTTCAGGTGGGTCCACCAAGTTCCAAACTTGATTTTCATACATGGAATCCATTTCCGACTTCATGGCTTCAAGCCATTTGTCCCTTTCTAAACTTTTCAGAACTTCTTTATAATTGGTAGGCTCCTCATCGTCAATAAGTAACACGTCGTTCGATTCACTTACGAGAAATCCATATCTCTCATGAATGTTACGTGTCCTATGAGATCTACGAAGATGTAGTGTCACAATAGGTTCAGTCGATGTCTCATCACTATGAGTCATCGGTCGAGGTGCTTGACCAAGTATCTCCTCAATGTCTACTGGAGTCTCTTGAACCTCCTCAAGTTCAACGACACCCCCATTGTTTTCTTGCAAGAGAAACTCTTTCTCTAGAAACATAGCATTCTTTGAAACAAACACCTTTTGTTCCAAGGGATGATAAAATTGGTAACCCCTCGTTTTGTTAGAGTATCCAATAAATAAATATTTATCAGACTTAGCATTCAATTTGTCTGACACAGTCCGCTTCACATAAGCAGGACCATCCCATATCTTCAAGTAAGATAAATGAGGTTTCTTACTAGCTCATATCTCATATGAAGTAGTAGAGACTACCTTGGTCGGGACTCTGTTTAACAAGTAAACAGCTGTCTGAAGTGCATAGCCCCAAAAGGACTTGGGAAGATTCGTGTGATTCATCATTGACCTGACCATGTCCAACATGGTCCAGTTTCACCTCTTAGATACACCATTTAGCTGTGGTATATACAGCGGAGTCCATTTTGACAATATACCATTGTCCCTCAGATAATCTAGAAACTCTTGACTCAAGTATTCACCACCTCGATCCGATTGAAGTATTTTAATACTCTTGTCAAGTTGTTTCTCTACTTTATTTCAGAATTCTTTGAACCTTTCAAAGGCTTCAGACTTGTGTTTCATCAAGAACACATACCCAAACCATGAGTGATCATTGGTGAAGGTAATGAGGTAGTTATAACCTCCTAGAGCTTGAGTTGACATAGGTTCGCATACATCAGTATGTATTAGACCAAGCAACTCACCCACCGATTCACTTTTTCCAGTAAAAGGTAACTTGGTCATCTTGCCTTTTAAGTATGATCCGCATGTATCATATGAATCCAATTCAAACGATTCCAGAATTCCACATCGGTGTAATTCGGACATGCGTTTCTTGCTTACATGGCCAAGATGATAATGCCACATGTAGGAGTCTAATTGATTATCCTTTCGAGCACGCTTGTTGCTCGCTTCGATATTGAAAATGTCACTGGATACGTCCAATGTATAAATACCATTGCTTAAAGTTTCAGCCCCAAAAAGAATGTCATTCAAAGTTATGTAACAACAATTGTTACTAAAAGTTAAATGGTACCCATTTCTATTTAAACAAGAAATAGAAATGATGTTCTTTGTCATCGAAGAAACATAAAAGCAATTGTCTAGTTCTAAGACAAGTCCTATAGGGAGTCTCAACAAATACGTTCCGATGGCGAGTGCAGTAACCTTTGCTCCATTCCCAACACGTAAATTTGACTCTCCCTTGACGAGTCTTCTTCTATTCCTTAGCCCATGTATGTCATTACATATATGTGAGCCACACCCAGTATCCAATACCCAAGTATTTGAGGAAATAGAATGACAATCAATAACGAAGATATCTGAAGAAGATGAGGCATCCGATGCCTTATTCTTCTTCACGGACTCAAGATAAATCTTGCAATTTCTTCGCCAATGACCCTCCTTGCCACAATGATGGCAAGTGCCCTTTTGTACTGGTTCTGCCTTCTTAGGCTTTTTCTTCCCCTTCTGCTATTCCTTTGACTTCCTCTTAGAACCTTTCTTCGAGGAATCAACTAACAACACCATCCCCTGTTGGGTTTCCGGCACCGCGGCTTGTGTGTGTTCGATCACGTTTCGTAAACATGAACACAGCGGAAGCAATAAAAATAATAAATCTATATTTATTACAACACACACAACACACGCATGCATATTACAACAAGTGTAGACATAACCGTAAATTTAAATTTGCAATAAAAGGAAATTTATCTACGTTATACCTTTCGTATGACGTGTAGCGGGAACGGCATCAACCGGAACGATCCTCACTAGAATCGTCTCTATCCGTATCCACGCCGAGTACCTCGGGATGACTTCGCTAAGCCACGAGCTTCATCTTCGTACGGGTTACTAGCCTCGTGTTGAAGACGACGTGATCGAGAGATGATCACGATCCGAATCCAAATTCGGATCCTAAGACGAGTCCTCAAAACTCGCTTCTCCAGAGAGATATTCGTCAACCAATTGACGAATCCTTCATCCTCCACCTCAGAGGATTACCGGAGATCGAATCCCCAGTAAGTTAGCTATTTTCGGAGCTCTAACCGTCGTCCAAACGACGCTCCGACGAGAGGAGAACAAGCTGTCCAGAAAACTGGACAGCTTTGGTGGAGGTGATAGGCGCCGGCCAACCAAGGGAGATAGAGCTCACCTTCATGCCAAACTTGAAGGAGATCACCGGAGCACTAACCGGCAGCAGCTCGACGCCGGCGAGGGGGAAGGAAACAGCCTTCTGGACGCCGCTTGGAGGAGCAAGGTGGGCGGCGGCAAGGAGGAGGAGAGTTAGCTCCGAATTTCTCCAAGGAGAGGTGGGCGGCAACTTAGGGTTGTGGATTAGGGCTTAATTATCCCTTAAGCCCTCTTTTATAGAGAACTAATTCTCTTAATGGTTATTGGATCATAACCATTAAGCCCGTTAACCCGCTCCATTAAGATAAGTTAAAATAAACCAAACCATGATGGTTTATTTTAAGTTAAAACGAACCGAACCAACTTTTTGTTCATTCGTTTAAAATAAACCAAACCCTTTGGTTTATTCTCCTCCATTGGATTAGAACCAAACCATTTTGGTTCATCCATTATGTCTTCATAAGACACGGCCCATCCACGCTTCCATTGCGGTGAAGCGATTTCATGCTCGCTTTATGTTTGGTCAACCAAACCTAGTTTCTCTCGATCCGAGAATCCCATTCTCAAGCTCGTTTTAAATCCTTTGGATTACGCTCGTTGTCGTGTGACCAAATCGTTCTCGGTTTATGTTGGCCGTCTATAATTAACCATTAATTATAGAGCGATCATGAGTGGCACCTAGTAGTACATCATGATCCCCAATTAACCGAAAAGATCAGCATTGATCGAACTATTTACGAAACTCTTGATGGCTCGAATGAATCGTGCCCCATTCCCTTCACTCATCTTATACCCACTTGGTTGGGACATGGTCTATTGTGTCGATCCCCACTAAGTGACTCGTCACACCTAGCCCAAGTATCATTTCCTCGTCCTACAGTTCTAGTTACTGCACATGTATCGAAGAGTACCTTACTCTAAACATGTAATGCTTTGGCCAAAGACTTTAGTAACAATACTACGAGAGGCCATGGGTATACATCTCCTCGCAAGGAGTGGTGAATCCTTTATAGGCTATTCAAACACCTTCGATCACTTCGACTTATACCCAATCATCCCGGGTCCACATCTCCTTAGAGATGTTTGCTTAAGATGTCAAAGCATAAGTCTCCATGATCAAGATGACTTGAATACCGCAAGTCAAAGGAACATCGCACTTAAGCCATAGTAAGAACTTCATTGACATATCTATATATGTAGAGAACCATATGAAGTATTACGGCTGGTCACTCCAATGAACTAGTTACCATAACTAGCATCCACGATTAACTCCGGACATCACTATGTCTCCAGCTAGTGAGAATCAGCTGCTTGGATACACCAAAGAGTATACCTCGTGCTAGTCTCGACCGAATTGATGGTGTCCAAATCCATCGATTCATTGACTAGGGATAATTCTGATACATCACAATTACACATGTAGAGATACTCACTAGTTGTGATCCAATCACAAATTCTCTCATGCTGTGAATCGTATCGTGGACATTCAGTAAATGAGTTTAAGATCCAATCAAATACATAAAACATGTATACTCAAAAAGTGAATCTTCATTTATCATATAAATGGTTCATACATAAGGCGATTGCCTTAGGACATCTCTCATATATTACTAACAGACTCCCACTTGGCCTAATGCCAATCGCTACGGTATCCAATACCATAAGCTCGAACATGACCCTCAAACTTATTTTGAGGTAATGCCTTAGTCAAGGGATCCGCTAAGTTCCTTTCAGTGGGAATTTTCTCGATTTGTATTTCGTTCCTACTGATGATCTCTCTAATAAGATGATAGCGGCGAAGCATATGTTTGGATCGCTGATGAGACCTTGGCTCTTTCGCTGTCTTGCTCCATTGTTATCGCGATGGGCGGTATTGCTTCAACAATGGCGGAATCACACAAGTTCATGAGCGAACTTTTTGATCAAACCGCTTCCTTTCTTTGCCAGGCTGCAATGTATTCTTCCTCGATGGTAGAATCCGCTCTGATCTCTTGTTTGGAACTTTTCCAACTCAACTGCGCCCCCGTTCAAGGTGAACACGTATCGGTGAGACACGGAATCATCCTTATGCTGTCGGAAGGCGGCATCCGTATACCGCGTATCACCATGTCCCCTTCTCCATATATTAGGAACACATCCTTAGTTCTTCTCAAGTACTTAAGGATCGTCTTATGACCAATGATCCATTCTGGATCGGTGATATCTGCTCGTGACACTCGTGAGCATACGATACATCGGGCCTCGTACATAACATAGCATACATGATAGATCCTATTGCGGATGCATAGGAAATCTTACTCATGCAAATCCTCTCGCCTTCGCGCGGACACATAGACTTGAAAGGTGTACCCCATGCCCGATGGGTAGGAAACCTTTCTTGGATTCCGACATGCTAAACCTCTTTAGCACTCGGCCTATATATGTAGGCTGCGAAGACCAAGCAACGCTCGATCTATCTCTATAGATCTTAATCCCGAGGATGTAGGTTGCTTCTCCTGTGTCTTTCATGGAGAATGTCTTGGATAACCAAACCTTCACTGATCAGAAGATTGAAACATCGCTTCCTATAAGTAGTATGTCATCGACATACAATACTAGGAATACGATCGACTCCCACTAACCTTCTTGTACACACAAGGTTCATCTCGATTTTGTGAGAAATCAAACTTTTGATTGTCTCATCAAAATGGATATTCCGACTCTGGATGCTTGCTTCAATCCATAAATGGATCGCCGCAATTTGCATACCTTGGTTTTATCAACCGATGTGAAACCTCAGTCAGTATCATATACACGCCTCCTAAAGGTGTTTCCATTAAGGAAAGTTGTTTTACATCCATCCGCCATATCTCATAATCATAATGAGCCGCTATGGCCGGAGCATCCGAATGGATTTAAGCATAGCTACAAAGTAATAGGTTTCGTCATAATCAACACCTTGTTTTTGACGATATCCTTTCGCCACCAATCTAGCCTTATAGGTAATCACATTACTATCCATGTCGGTTTTCTTCTTGAAAACCCACTTGCACCCTATAGGCTTTATGCCTTCAGGTGGGTCAACCAAGTTCCAAACTTGGTTTTCGTACATGGAATCCATTTCCGACTTCATGGCACCAAGCCACTTATCCCTTTCTCGAACTTGTCGACTTCTTCATAACTGGTAGGCTCCTCATCATCAATGAGTAACACGTCGTTCGATTCGCTTACGAGAAATCCATATCTCTCAGGAATATTGCGTGTTCTACCAGATCTACGAAGATGTGGTGTTACATTAGATCCAGCCGATTGCTCATCACTATGAGTTGTCGGCTGTTGTGCTTCACCAGGTATCTCATCAATGTCTATTTGAGTCTCTCGAGCCTCCTCAAGCTCGACGACACTCCCACTGTTTTCTTGCAAGAGAAACTCTTTCTCTAGAAACACAGCATGCCTTGAAACAAACACTTTTTGTTCCACAGGATGATAGAATTGGTAACCCCTTGTTTCCTTAGGGTATCCAATAAATAGACATTTATCAGACTTAGCATCAAATTTGTCTGATACAGTCCGCTTCACATAAGCAGGACAACCCCATATCTTCAAGTAAGATACATGAGGTTTCTTACTATTCCATATCTCATATGGAGTAGTTGAGACTACCTTGGTAGGCATTCTGTTTAACAAGTAAACAGCTGTCTGAAGTGCATAGCCCCAAAAGGACTTGGGAAGAGTTGCATGATTCATCATTGACCTGACCATGTCCAACAAGGTCCGGTTACGCCTCTCAGATACACCATTATGCTATGGTGTATAGGGCGGAGTCCATTGAGACAATATACCATTGTCTCTTAGATAATCAAGAAACTCTTGACTTAAGTATTCACCACCTCGATCCAATCGAAGTATTTTAATACTCTTGTCATGTTATTTCTCTACTTCATTTCTGAATTCTTTGAACCTTTCAAAAACTTCAGACTTGTGTTTCATCAAGAACACATACCCAAACCGTGAGTGATCATCGGTGAAGGTAATGAAGTAGCTATAGCCTCCTAATGCTTGAGTTGACATAGGTCCACATACATCAGTATGTATTAGACCTAGTAACTCTCCCACTCGTTCACCTTTTCCAGTAAAAGGTAACTTAGTCATCTTGCCTTTTAAGCATGATTCGCATGTATCGTATGAATCCAATTCAAACGATTCCACATCGGTGTAATTCGGACATGCGTTTCTTGCTTATATGGCCAAGACGACAATGCCACATATAGGAGTCTATTTGATTATCCCTTCGAGCACGCGTGTTGCTCGCTTCTATATTGAAAATGTCACTGGATACGTCCAACGTATAAATGCCATTACTCAAGGTTCCAGTTCCATAAAGTACGCCATTTAAAGTTATATAACAACAATTGTTACTAAACGTCAAATGGAAACCATTTCTATTTAAACAGGAAATAGAAACAATGTTCTTTATTAGAGAAGGAACATAATAGCAATTGTCCAGTTCTAAGACTAGTCCACTAGGGAGCTTCAACAAATAAGTTCCGATGGCGACCGCAGCAACCTTTGCTCCATTGCCAACTCGCAAATTTGACTCCCCTCTGACAAGTCTTCTTCTATTCCTTAGCCCCTGTATGTCATTACATATATGTGAGCTACACCCAGTATCCAATACCCAAGTGTCCAAGGAAATAGAATGACAATCAATAACGAAGATACCTGAAGAGGATGGGGTATCAGATGCCTTCTTCTTCTTCATGGACTCAAGATAAATCTTGCAGTTTCTTCGCCAGTGGCCTTCCTTGCCACAGTGATGGCAAGTGCCCTTTTGCGCTGGTTCCGCCTTCATTGCCTTTTTGTTTTTTCCTTTCTTCTGTTCTTTTGCCTTCCTCTTAGAACCTTTCTTTGAGGAATCAACTAACAGAACCGCCTTCTCCTCATGCTTCACAGAAGGCTCCACAGTCTTCAGCATATTGAGGAGCTCGGGAATGGTGGATTCCAATTTGTTCAACCGATAGTTCATCACAAATTGCGAGAAACTCTTGGGCAAATAATGCAGAATTAAGTCAATACTTAACTCATGATCCATCACAAAATCGAGGGTAGCTAGCCGCTCGATGTACCCGTTCATCTTTAGCACAAACTGCACTACAGATGAACCTTCTTGCATCTTCGTGGTGAAGAGGAGCCTAGAGACCTCGAACCTTCTGGATCTCGCTTGCTCATCGAACAACTCATGAAGATGGAAGACCATAGTATTAGCATCCATATGCTCATGCGCTGCACTCATGTACCATCGCCGCTAGCATGATGCAACTCGCCACCAGACCGCCAACATGCTTCTGATAGACCAACATTTGGTCTGGAGTTGCATCATCCTTAGGACGGTCAGGAAGAGGCTCTTCAAGGACATATGCAAGCTTTTCCGCCTTGAGAACAATTCTCAGGTTTCTAAGCCAGTTCAGGAAGTTAGGCCCAGTCAGTTTGTTCGAATCCAAAATAGTGCGCAAATTCAAAGACGTCATGATCAATTTATTAACCTAGAAATACAAAACGAGCATATATGAGAAAAATGATTTTAAAATGCATCAATATACATTTATAAATCCCATTCATTTTTTCGAATTTCAAAAACCCCAAAATCACTTCGGGAGATCGTAGGTCCATCTCCGAATGGGCTGATATCCATCATAGTTATGAACAACCTTGGAGAGAGTCCAACAAGCCATTCATAAATACGACGGTAGGTATCATCTATACCGATTGCATATCACGTATATGCAACTATCACAATGTGCTATCAACTAATTGAATGTTCACACATACATCGGATTGTTAACACATTAACAAGTATGCATCATATGCATAGCACCCAACTTCACCTCCCTTTACATCGACCTTGGAGAGAGTCCAACAAGCCGATGCTCCAGGTTAAAGCCAACCCATTAATCGGGAAATAGTTTTAATATGGTTAGAGCGCATTCAACCAATTAGCCCAGCTTGGAGAGAGTCCAACAACCAAAGATAACGATTGACCTCTGACTCTTACCATATTAGTATTAAACTATTCCACGGTTTGAACATGTTCGGGTTCGAGCCGGGCTTGGAGAGAGTCCAACAACCCAAACAAGAAACGGAACTCTGGTTCTAACCATATTAATGGAAGGTGTAGGCTTTAATATTGTTTAAGGGTTTTTATGTCTCATCCTCTTTGCATGCAAATAACTATTATCTACATGGCATGGCATACATCGGCATACAATTATGTCATGTATATATTTCCTTATATGTCATAACTATTTATGGAAATAAAATATGTTTAAGATTTGATTCTCTAAATCAAATCATAATTAAATTAGGAAACAAATTTCCAAATCTAATCACATATTTTATTCATGGAATTATTTGATTAAGGAAAATCTATTTAGGAAACCAATTTCCTAAATCATTAAAACTTCTTATGGAAATAAAATATTTTAAGATTTGATTTCCCAAATCAAATCATGATTAAATTAGGAAACAAATTTCCAGAATCTAATCAAATATTTTATTTATGGAAAACATCAATTTCCATAAATACTTCCAACTTTCCAAAAGTGGAAGATTTCTATAAATACTTCTAGACTTTCCAAAATTGAAAAATTTCCATAAATACTTCTAAATTTCCAAAATTAGAAAATTTCCAGAAATACATTATGACTATCGCAAAACCATTTTTACGATTATGTCGAAACACAACCTGGGCTCTGATACCACTGTTGGGTTTCCGGCACCGCGGCTTGTGTGTGTTCGATCACGTTTCGTAAACATGAACACAGCGGAAGCAATAAAAATAATAAATCTATATTTATTACAACACACACAACACACGCATGCATATTACAACAAGTGTAGACATAACCGTAAATTTAAATTTGCAATAAAAGGAAATTTATCTACGTTATACCTTTCGTATGACGTGTAGCGGGAACGGCATCAACCGGAACGATCCTCACTAGAATCGTCTCTATCCGTATCCACGCCGAGTACCTCGGGATGACTTCGCTAAGCCATGAGCTTCGTCTTCGTACGGGTTACTAGCCTCGTGTTGAAGACGACGTGATCGAGAGATGATCACGATCCGAATCCAAATTCGGATCCTAAGATGAGTCCTCAAAACTCGCTTCTCCAGAGAGATATTCGTCAACCAATTGACGAATCCTTCATCCTCCACCTCAGAGGATTACCGGAGATCGAATCCCCGGTAAGTTAGCCATTGTCGGAGCTCTAACCGTCGTCCAAACGACGCTCCGACGAAAGGAGAACAAGCTGTCCAGAAAACTGGACAGCTTTGGTGGAGGTGATAGGCGCCGGCCAACCAAGGGAGATAGAGCTCACCTTCATGCCAAACTTGAAGGAGATCACCGGAGCACTAACCGGCAGCAGCTCGACGCCGGTGAGGGGGAAGGAAACAGCCTTCTGGACGCCGCTTGGAGGAGCAAGGTGGGCGGCGGCAAGGAGGAGGAGAGTTAGCTCCGAATTTCTCCAAGGAGAGGTGGGCGGCAACTTAGGGTTGTGGATTAGGGCTTAATTATCCCTTAATCCCTCTTTTATAGAGAACTAATTCTCTTAATGGTTATTGGATCATAACCATTAGGCCCGTTAACCCGCTCCATTAAGATAAGTTAAAATAAACCAAACCATGATGGTTTATTTTAAGTTAAAACGAACCGAACCAACTTTTGGTTCATTCGTTTAAAATAAACCAAACCCTTTGGTTTATTCTCCTCCATTGGATTAGAACCAAACCATTTTGGTTCATCCATTATGTCTTCATAAGACATGGCCCATCCACGCTTCTATTGCGACTGAAACGATTTCATGCTCGCTTTATGTTTGGTCCAACCAAACCTAGTTTCTCTCGGTCTGAGAATCCCATTCTCAAGCTCGTTTTAAATCCTTTGGATTACGCTCGTTGTAATAGGTTCTCGGTTTATGTTGGCCATCTATAATTAACCATTAATTATAGAACGATCATGAGTGGCACCTAGTAGTACATCATGATCCCCAATTAACCGAAAAGATCAACGGTTGATCCAGAACTATTTCTGAAACCCTTCAGTAGCTCGAATGAATCATGCCCCATTCCCTTCACTCATCTTATACCCACTTGGTTCAGGATATGGTCTATTGTGTCAGTCCCCACTAGGCTGACTACGTCACACCTAGCCCAAGTATCATTTCCTCGTCCTACGGATTCTAGTTACTCCACATGTATCCAAGAGTACCTTACTCTAAACATGTAATGCTTTGGCCAAAGACTTTAGTAACAATCCGACGAGAGGCCATGGGTATACATCTCCTCGCAAGGAGTGGTGAATCCTTTATAGGCTATTCAAACACCTTCGATCACTTCACTTATACCCAATCATCCCGGGTCCACATCTCCTTAGAGATGTTTGCTTAAGATGTCAAAGCATAAGTCTCCATGATCAAGATGACTTGAATACCGCAAGTCAAAGGAACATCGCACTTAAGCCACAGTAAGAACTTCATTGACATATCTATATATGCAGAGAACCATATGAAGTATTACGGCTGGTCACTCCAATGAACTAGTTACCATAACTAGCATCCACGATTAACTCCGGACATCACTATGTCTCCAGCCAGTGAGAATCAGCTGCTTGGATACACCAAAGAGTATACCTCGTGCTAGTCTCGACCGAATTGATGGTGTCCAAATCCATCAATTCATCGACTAGGGATAATTTCGATACATCACAATTACACATGTAGAGATACTCACTAGTTGTGATCCAATCACAAATTCTCTCATGCTGTGAATCGTATCGTGGACATTCAGTAAATGAGTTTAAGATCCAATCAAATACATAAAATATGTATACTCAAATAGTGAATCTTCATTTATCATATAAATGGTTCATACATAAGGCGATTGCCTTAGGACATCTCTCATATATTACTAACATCCCCTGCTCATGCTTCACAGAAGATTCCACAGTCTTCAGCATGTTGAGCAGTACCACAGATGAACCTTCTTGCATCTCAGAGGTGAAGAGGATCTTGGAGACTTCGAACCTTTCGAATCTCACTTGATCATAAAACAAATCATAAAGATGAAAGACTATGGTATGAGCATCCATATGCTCATGCTGCTTTCGCAGCTCAGGTACCATCGCAGCTAGCATGATGCAACTCGCCATTTCAGAATCAGTAACATGTTTCTAATAGGCCAATAATTGGTCCAGAGTTACATTGTCACTAGGACGGGTGGGAAGAGGCGCTTCGAGGACATTCACAAGCTTTTCAATCTTGAGAACATTTCTCAGGTTGAATCCAAAAGCCAGTCCAAGAAGTTTGACCCAGTCAATTTATTTGAATCCAAAATAGAGTGCAAATTCAAAGACATCATGATCAATCAATTAACCTAGAAATACAAATCAAGCATATATGAGAAAATGATTTTAAAATGCATCAGCATACATTTATAAATCTCATTCATTTTTCGAATTTTAAAACCCCAAAATCACTTCGGGAGATCATAGGTCCATCTCCGAATGGGCTGATATCCAACATAGATATGAACAACCTTGAAGAGAGTCCAACAAGTCATTCATAGCTACGATGGTAGGTATCAAATATACCGATTGCATATCACATATATGCAACTATCACAATGTGCTATCAACTAATTGAATGTTCACACATACATCGGGTTGTTAACTCATTAACAAGTATGCATCTTATGCATAGCACCCAACTTCACCTCCCTTCACATCGACCTTGGAGAGAATCCAACAAGCCGATGCTCCAGGTTAAAGCCAACCCATTAATCGAGAAATAGTTTTAATATGGTTAGAGCGCATTCAACCAATTAGCCTGGCTTGGAGAGAGTCCAACAACCAAAGCTAACGATTGACCTCTGACTCTTACCATATTAATATTAAACTATTTCATGGTTTTAACATGTTCAGGTTCGAGCCGGGCTTGGAGAGAGTCCAACAACTCAAACAGGAAATAGAACTCTGGTTCTAACCATATTAATGGAAGGTGTCGGCTTTAATATTGAGTAAGGGTTTTATGTCTCATCCTCTTTGCATGCAAATAACTATTATCTACATGGCATACATCTACATGTCACGACACGCATGGCATAATGATATGCATCTAATGCAATTACATGACATACAATTATGGCATGTACAAAAATTTCCTTATATGTTATAACTATTTATGGAAATAAAATATGTTTGAGATTTGATTCCCAAAATCAAATCATGATTAAATTAGAAAACAAATTTCTAAATCTAATCACATATTTTCTTTATGGAAGGTCTCAATTACAGAAAGTCAAATTTAATTTAGGAAATAAATTTACTAAATTGTTAAAACTATTTATGGAAATAAAATATATTTTAGATTTAATTTTCCAAATCAAATCATGATTAAATTAGGAAACAAATTTTCAAATCTAATCAAATATTTTATTTATGGAAAGTGTTAATTTCGATAAATACTTCTAACTTTCTAAAAGTAGAAGATTTCCATAAATAATTCTAAACTTTCCAAAATTAGAAAATTTCCATAAATACTTCTAAACTTTCCAAAAGTAGAAAATTTTCATAAATATAATTATGACTATCGCAAAATAATTTTACGATTATGCCGAAACACAACCTGGGCTCTGATACCACTGTTGGGTTTCCGGCACCACGGCGAGTGTGTGTTCGAACATGTTTCGTAAACATATGCACAGTGAAAGAAACAAAAAGTAATAAATCTAATTTATTACACCACACACATGCATAGTACAACATGTGTAGACATAATCGTAGTTTCAAATTTTACAATAAAAGGAAATTACTCTATGTATACCTGACATATCACGTGTAGTGGGAAAGACATCAACCGGAGCGACTCTCGCTAGAATTGCCTCTATCCATATCCACGCCGAGTGTCGTCGGGATGACTTCACAAAACCACGAGCCTCGTCTTCGTACGAGTCACTAGCCTTGTGTTGAAGACAATGTGATTGAGAGAATATCACAATCCGAATCAAAATTCGGATTCAAAAATGAGTCTCCAAAACTCGCTTCTCCGGAGAGGTATTCGTCAACCGTTTGATGAATCCTTCGTCCTCCACCTATGATGATTACCGGAGATCAAATCTCCGGCAAGGTAGCCACTGTCGGAGCTCCAATCGTCGTCCAAATGACGCTCCGACACGAAGGAAACAAGCTGTCCAGAAAACTTGACAGCTTGGTGGAGGATGTTGTGCTAGCCAAAGAGGATGGCTGGCGAACCTTTGGTCGCCGGAACCAAGGTGAGTCGCCGGAGGAGTGGCCGGCAACAAGGGTGGATGGCTGCAAAAGCTGGGCGGCGGCAAGGAGAAGAGAGGGAAAGGGTGGCTAGGTTTTCCAACACCAAAAGTTATCCACGAAAAACCCTTAAGCCATGTTTTTATAGAGAACATATTCTCCTAACGGTTATTGGTTTACTACCAAATTCTGTTAACCCGCTCCAATAACTTAAGTTAAAATAAATCAAACCGTGTTGGTCTATTTTAAGTTAAAATGAATCGAACCAACTTTGGTTCATTAGTTTAAAACAAACCAAACCCCTTTGGTTTATTCTCCACCATTGGATTAAAACCAAACCAATTTGGTTCATCCATCATGTCTTCATAAGACATGGCCCATCCACGCTTCCATTGCGACTGAAATGATTTCATGCTCGATCCTTGTTTAGTCCAACCAAACCTAGTTTCTCTCGCTCTGAGAATCTCACTCTCAAGCTCATTTTAAATCCTTCGGATTACGCTCATTGTACGTGTGACCAAAGATGTTCTCGATTTATGTTGGTCATCTATAATTAACCATTAATTATAGAACGATCATGAGTGGCACCTAGTAGTACATCATGTTCCCCAATTAATCGAAAGATCAACGGTTGATCCAAAACTATTTCTGAAACCCTTCAGCAGCCACAATGAATCGTGCCTCATTCCTTTCACTCATCTTATACCCACTTGGTTCAGGACATGGTCTATAGTGTCAGTCCCCACTAGGTTGACTACGTTACACCTAGCCCAAGTATCATTTTCTCGTCCTACAGATTTTAGTTACTGCATATGTATCCAAGAGTACCTTACTCTAAACATGTAATGCTTTTGCCAAAGACTTTAGTAACAATCCGATGAGAGGCCATGGGTATACATCTCCTCACAAGGAGTGGTGAATCCTTTATAGGCTATTCAAACACCTTCGATCACTTCGACTTATACCCAATCATCCCGGATCCACATCTCCTCAGAGATGCTTGCTTAAGATGTCAAGGCATAAGTCTTCATGACCAAGATGACTTGAATACCACAAGTCAAAGGAACATCTCACTTAAGCTGCAGTAAGAACTTCATTGACATATCTATATATGCAGAGAACTATATGAAATTTTACAACTGGTCACTCCAATGAACTAGTAACCATAACTAGCATCTACGATTAACTCCGGACATCACAATGTCTTCAGCCAGTGAGAATCAATTACTTGGATACACCAAGGAGTATACCTCGTGCTAGTCTCGACAGAATTGATGGCGTCCAAATCCATCAATTCATGGACTAGGGATAATTTCAATATATCACAATTACACATGTAGAGATACTCACTAGTTGTGATCCAATCACAAATTCTCTCATGTTGTGAATCGTATCATGGACATTCAGTAAATGAGTTTAAGATCTAATCAAATACATGAAAACATGTATACTCAAATAGTGAATCTTCATTTATCATATAAATGGTTCAAACATAAGGCGATTGCCTTAGGACACCTCTCATATATTACTACCATTTTATTCGTTCCTGCTATCAAAACTATACTATCCTCGGGTTGACTCATGTTAACCTGTTCATGCAACAAAATTAATTTATCCCATAATTCTTTTGAATTTTTTAACGATCCGACTCAATCTAGATCTTCTTTTGTGAGCCCGTATTGTAAGGTGTTTAACGCCTTATAATCAACTTGGGCCTTTTTCTTTATATTGGAGGTCCATTTTTCCAGATCTAACAACTCTCCCGAGTTATTGACCGGAGCAATGAAACCTTTCCTAATGCTAAACCATATATCAAGATCAGTTTTAAGAAAGCACTCCATCTGCCTCTTTAAGTAATTAAAGTCCTCTCCGTTAAAGAGAGGAGGGCGAACAGTAGTAAAACCTTCTAAATGTGACATAATTTTTTATTAATAAAAAAATTACAGATTTTTTATTTTTCAAAAATATTCCTAGAGTTAAAAAATGAAGCAAGATTATACTAGTGAAAACAAATAATGAACTTATACTAAAGCAAGATAAACAAGTATTAGAATATTTATTATTGTGCAAAATCAAAGATTAAAACTAATAAAAAATTGATCTAAGACAAGAATGATAAAATTAAAGAAAATTTTATTCGCTCTCTTGGTGGTTGCACCAAAATTAGAGCACCCTCGCTCTGATACCAATTATGGATCGTAATGTTTCAATAGAGGGGGTTATTGGGATGTATACTGAAAAGTCTATCTTTTGTATGAACATCTTTTTTTTGAAATAAGAATCACATGATCATTGTTTGCATATTTATGGTGATGCATATTGTCTAATACATTACATTGTAGATAACATGGTGTATGGTGTCACACGGGAGATCATATTATTGGATCCTTGTAAAGTATAAGTATAGGCTCACAACCGAGATGGCTTTGAACAAACCATTGGCATGGTTGTAGTGTGATTTGGTATTGGTTTGTCTTGATCATAGAATCACACTAGTACACTTTGTGTGTATTGAACAGGACTGACTTAGAGGTGATTCGATTTATTGTTGACTACATAATTGAATCGAACCTAAGATATTATATTGTACATGCTCTTAATCCTGATATAATAACGGGTACATATACTTAGTATTCATTTCTTTGATTTACCAATGGGCGAGATTTATAGATTAAATCGATAGGCTCGGTAAGTTGGGAAATGATATTATTTATATGGTGTGTTGTTGATTATAGGAGGAAACTATGTCCTATATATTAGGATGATGATGTCCCCTTGAGGAGCTCATAAGGTTCATCATGTAAACCCTGCTGGTGGACTTGGTCCGGCATGGTGATAAGGTTGAGTGGTACTACTCATGGAGTTAGATGTTGATTAATTAATGGTCAGTAAATTAATTAATCGACGGACATTCGAGATCTTAAACACGGGGAGAAAAATGTACATATAATATATGGAGCTCATATTAACTTATGGGGGTTGGTGAGGTATGTTGGTGCAATCGGCCCAGGTCACGATTGACCAGGACTCGAGCTTGGCTCGAGAGATGTTTTGATGTTAGACAAAAATATATGACAATGTAATTGTCATGGTAAAGTCCAAGTCATGAGTACTTGGCATGGAAAGTCTAGGTGGGACACTTGGCAATTTGGGAAAGTCTAAGTCTTGAGTACTTGGCACAAGGGAAAATCCAAGCATGGGTCTTGGCATGGAAAGTCCAACATGGGTTGGCAAGGGAAAGTCCAAGCATGGGTCTAGGCATGGAAAGTCCAACATGGGTTGGAAAGGGAAAGTCCAAGCTTGAGTCTTGGCATTTGAGAAGTCCAAGGGGTTTGATATTGGCGGTGTAAAGTTCAAGGGTGGAGTCTTGGCAGCATAAGTCCAATGGTTGGCGGCGTAAAGTCCAAGCGGAGTCTTGGCGGCGTAAGTCCAATGTGCCTTGGCGGTGTAGACACCATTAGCATGACATAGCCGATGGAAGCACCTGAAGGCTAGCGCGATGGATAAACAAGTCATGGATGACTTGGAGGGATCCGAGAGGCGTGAGGCTAATGGAGGTGGCTAGAAGGCTTAGGTCTAGGCTAAGGGTGGTCTAGCAAGTATGGGGACACCATACTTGGGTTAAAACCTCATCCTTGAGGTTGACAGTCAACTGGCATTATGGCCGGTTCGACTGTCGAGAGTCGACTAGAGCTCGACTGACACTTAGGGTTGAAATTGCCTTGGCAGTCGACTGCTCATTGGAGCAGTGGACTACTGGTAGTCGACTGCCATTGATGGCAATCAACTGTCAGTTGAGTTGTGAGCATAGAACGCTCCGTAGCCGACTGGGCAGTTGGCTATGGGCACTGATAGTCGACTGCCAATGTTGGCAGTCAACTAGTGAGAGTCCCGTTGGAACTTGTTCAACGTGGATTGAGTCGTTGTCTCACAGCTACAGTGTTGGCAGTCTACTGGGGACTTATGGCATTCGACTGCCAGGCGAAAATCCAGTCCGATGTAGGATATAAAGGCAGCTCGGATGCAGGGTTTTTGTAGTGATTTTCTTGGGCAAAATTGAAGGGGAAAGTTGGTGCTTTCCAGTCCTTCAAAGCTAGTTCAAGGCAATCAAAGATCAAGCAATCAAAAGATCTTGTAAAGTATTTTTCCTTTACTTGCACTTGTATTTCATTATCGTATTTGCTTGTATCTATTTGTTTATTATTGTAAACAATTGTAAGAGGTTTCTCCACATCCGACTTGTGTCGAGAAGGAGTTATTTGTGATTAGTGAGTGTGTGTACATCACTAGATCTCTTTAGAGATCGATCCGTGGAGTAGGAACCGTGCGGTTCCGAA
Source organism: Wurfbainia villosa (assembly GCA_025175895.1). Lineage (NCBI taxonomy): Eukaryota > Viridiplantae > Streptophyta > Magnoliopsida > Zingiberales > Zingiberaceae > Wurfbainia > Wurfbainia villosa. Next base: position 91,819,651 of record CM045997.1, on the reverse strand, counting down.
CCACATTAAATATTTGTGTATTGGTGTGTTCGTGTTTGTCTTACTTCGTTATTGCTTTTATTATTATCATTCCGCTGTGCATAACGAGTTTTGTAGAGACGAACGCGAAAGAATTCCATCATCGTACGTGCACGACGCTATTCACCCCCCCTCTAGCAGCCTCAAATCTCTTACAATTGGTATCAGAGCCCGGGGCTCTTCTACGGATTAACTGTCGGGAGCTAAAGAAGCTAGAGGGAAGATGGAAGTTCAAGAGCAACTAAGATGGGATATCAACACACCGATCCCTTACACCTTCTATGGACAAGAAGGGTTTAGGCAATGGAGCGCACGGACCAAAGACTTCTTAATGATGAGGGACTTTGAAGAGTGGTCCGTTTTGATGGAAGGGTTCCAATTTCCAAGAGGGCCTAAAGGAGGATTCCTCAAAATGAAGAAGTGGACCGAAGAACAACTCCGAGAATTCGAGAGGAGTAATAAGGTAATCAAATTTTTGAGTGATTTGATCCCTAATGATATCTTGTGTAGCCTAGGTGAATACAAGGATGCCAAGGAATTTTGGAATGAATTGGCAAAATATCATGAAAACCCTCAATCGGTCCAAGAAGAAGAAGAATATGTAGAATGCTCATCGGTTCAATTGGAAGAGGCCGAAGAAGCAAGCTCTTCCTCACAAGCAAGTGAGGATTCGGAAGTTGAAGAAGAATCAACATCCGAATCGGAAAAGGTGGAAGAAGTGGAAGAAGCATCCACTTCTAGGATTGAGGAGGAGAGATCATCCTCAACACCGGAGCAAGAGCAAAGTCAAGAAGAAGCTTCTACTTCCGGTCAAGAAGAAGAGCAAGTTCAAGCTTCCACCATGACCCTAGGTAACTCAAACATATCAATTTGTAATAAAAATTATATCATATGTTTTGAGTGTAGGGAAGTCGGGCACTACAAGAGCAAGTGCCCAAAGAGAGTAAAGAAAGCTCCTCCGGCGCCAAAAGTCAATGAAGTCGGTGTTCCCGCCAAGAAAAGCAAGGAGAAAGTCATTTGCTTCAAATGCCGGCAACCGGGACACTACTGGAATCAATGTCTAAAGAGGGAAAAGAAAGGGAAAATTGGAGCATCACATGTAGGGGGAGCTAAGGCTAACCCTAAGGTATATTTTAGTAATGCTCTTTCTAATTCTTATAGTCAAAATCATGCTAGAAATAATTTTAGCAATCTTGCTATTTATCAAAAAGAGCATGCTAGAAATAGAGAATATTGCTTAGGAGCTAAGAAAGTCAACCTTAGAAAGAAGGAGAAATTTGGGACGAATATCCCTAAAAATAATTTACCTAAGGGCAAACCTAGGTCAAATAACTCAAGATCAATTTTACCTAGGGAGACCATTAGAAAGGTACAAGAGCATCTAGGTCTCAACCCTAAATGGACTAGGCATATGCCTAGGAAGTCCCATGCCCAAGAATCTAATCAAAAATCAATTGGGCAATTAGAGTTAGAAAATCAAGCCTTGAGGTCAAGGCTTGAGAAATTGGAAAAGACCCTTAGGAACATACAAAATCAATTTCAAGGGTCTAATGGTCAAAGTCAAGGGTCAAAATCTCAAAGTCAACACCTAGGACCTAAAAGACAAAAGTCAACCAAGGGCAAGAAAGGTTTGGGTCACAAACCTATGCCTAAGGTGGCTTATCATAGTGTTCCATTAGATTATGGAACACTAACTAGGTCTAGGAAAACCAAGGTTACTAGGGAAGTTATCCCTAAGAGTAACCACGGTAAGTGTCTAGTGGCTAGGGTTTCAAAGAAACCTAGGGTGGCCACTAAGAAGGTTGCAAGGGGAGTTACCCCTAGAGTCAACCTAGGTAAGACCCAAATGACCAAGGCTAACAAGCCTAGGAGGGTCATTAGGAAGGTATCTAGGGAGGTTATCCCTAAAGAATACCTAATTAACCTTAGGAGCTCAAATAGGCTTTGGGTTCCTAAGAGCGTGATTGATTCATGCTAGATGGGTAGTTAACTCAACCATGGTAAAGGTGGCACTTTAGGCAATTTTCAAGGTTATGGGTACCTTGGAAATAGGTTTGATTTTTAATCCTAAAAGAATTTAGGATGTGCCAATATACCTTGAAGATTATGAAAAATCAATTGAATTGGCACAATTTAGGTTTAGAGGTCATAGTGTGTCATTTTGGATTTTTGGCACACTTGGGAGATTAATAGGAATAATGGCAAAAATATACTTAATTATCTCAAATGGAAACTAATATTAAATTTAGGTATTATTATACCTATACCTTTTAATTGCCATACCTTAATTGTCATATGTCATGACATTACATCATGTTTATTTTCATCATTTATATGTCATGATCATGTTTAGGATTAAGGATTTAAATGTCATGTGCTTTAGTTTTATATCATATGCCATGACATCATGATCATTGGCCATGTTTTATTTTTGCTATTATTATGTCATGATCATTTCATGCATTTAATTGATTAAAATTGATTTAAGGACAATGACATGACTTGGAGTCCCATTTATAAGGGATTCAAGTAGAGTTGCCTTAGAAAAATGCATGAAACCCTAGTTTAGGGAGAACAAAACCCACATCATACATCACATTGACATGTATGTGTATTTATACACCCTAGATACATGTGAGATGCTAGGATATGAGTTGAGTTCAAGGTGCATAGTTTTTGCATCTAGATGAACTAAAACTCATCTAATTTCAATTGTAGATTATTGGGAAAGCTTGTGTACAAGTCATGTACATTAAGCCCAAGGAACATGATCCAATATAGGTTTTCAAAATCATTTTAAAATCCATTTAGAAAACCTTGGCGAAGCCTATCTTTTGATAGCAATCACCATTGATGAGATTGATACAAAGTGAGCTAAAACATTGAAGTTTTTCTTCACTTTTGGATTTTGTATCAATTTCGATATTTAATGGGTAAAATAATTTTCAAATATTTTTCACCCATTGTATTGACTATAAGTAATGTATGTATCAAATTTCATGATTTTTCAATATACGTAGAATTACTTATGACTTTTCAAAACTCGATTCTGATAGCTGAAATTCGAGAATTTCAGTTATCGATCACGATCACGCAAGATGGCAATGATCGGTGATGAAGGGCGATGACCGACATCGATAGAGTCGATCGCTAAGTCTGATTTCGGGTTAACAAGGTTGTTTAGCCCATTTTCAACCATGGTAAAGGTCCCTGACCACTCCTAACCCTAGGATATGCTTTGCGAAGCATTATAAAGGGTGAAAATCCATTGAATATGGATTTGGAGAGATGTTAGGTCAAAGTATCAAATTTAAGGGTGGAAGAGTTCATGTTTGAACTTAGAATCTTAATTTTGATGGTTTAGAGTTCCTATTGGCTTAGGGCCTTCCCAAGGACATTGTTGGTGCAATGGTCAAGGGGGAGCAAGCCTTTAGGGGGAGTTATCCATCTTGGGATGATGGATATATTTTTCCTCTTGAAGGAGGAGAAGTTATTGGGAGAGTATCATCAATTGGGAAAATTGATGGGTTTTTGATACCCAATTTGGAAATTGGGAGAGTGAATAGGATTGCCTCTCTTGAGTGATATGGGACTTATCACTAGGAAGATGGTAGGCATCCTAGGTATTTTTGGACCAAGGGGGAGATTGTAAGATCTCATTGGGACATGAGACTTTGACCTCCTTGGAGAGATAACCTTTTTGATGTTAGTCAAAAAAAGGGGAAGAATATTTAGGGAAGAATATTTTGGAGAAGGTTAAATTGCCAATTTGGGATAATTGGTAAGGAGTTTTTGAGTTAGATGATCTGACTCAAATGGTTTGTTTTGTTTGATTTTTGTCAAACATCAAAAAGGGGGAGATTGTTGGTGCAATCAGCCCATGTCACGATTGACCAGGAATCGAGTTTTTCTTGAGAGATGTTTTGATGTTAGACAAAAACATATGACAATGTAATTATCATAGTAAAGTCCAAGTCATGAGTATTTGGCATGGAAAGTCCAGGTGGGACACTTGGCAATTTGGGAAAGTCCAAGTTTTGAGTACTTGGCACAAGGGAAAGTCCAAGCATGGGTCTTGGCATGGAAAATCCAACATGGGTTGGCAAGGGAAAGTCCAAGCATGGGTCTTGGCATGGAAAATCCAACATGGGTTGGCAAGGGAAAGTCCAAGCATGGGTCTTGGCATGGAAAGTCCAACATGGGTTGGCAAGGGAAAGTCCAAGCATGGGTCTTGGCATGGAAAATCCAACATGGGTTGGCAAGGGAAAGTCCAAGCATGGGTCTTGGCATGGAAAGTCCAACATGGGTTGGCAAGGGAAAGTCCAAGCTTGAGTCTTAGCATTTGAGAAGTCCAAGGGGTTTGATATTGGCGGCGTAAAGTCCAAGGGTGGAGTCTTGGCAGTATAAGTCCAATGGTTGGCGATGTAAATTCCAAGCGGAGTCTTTGTGGCGTAAGTCCAATGTGCCTTGGCGGTGTAGACACTGTTAGCATGACATAGCCGATAGAAGCACCTGAAGGCTAGCGTGATGGATGAACAAGTCATGGATGACTTAGAGGGATCCGAGAGGTGTGAGGCTGATGGAGGTGACTAGAAGGCTTAGGTCTAGGCTAAGGGTGGTCTAGCAAGTATGGGGACACCATACTTGGGTTAAAACCTCATCCTTGAGGTTGGCAGTCGACTGACATTATGGCCAGTTCGACTGCCGAGAGTCAACTAGAGCTCGATTGCCACTTAGGGCTGAAATTGCCTTGGCAATGATCGCTCATTGAGAAGTTGATCACGGCCGATCATCATTGATGGCGCAATGCGCCGCTAAGTTACGAGCATAGAACGCTCCATAGCCGATCGGCGATCGGCTATGGTGCGGCCGCCAATATTGATACGATCGGTGGTGAGAGTCCCGTTGAATCTTGTCCAACGTGGATTGAGCCGTTGTCTCACAGTTACGTTGGCGATCGGGGACTTATAGCGATCGCGGTAAATCCCCCGACGAGATATAAAGGCAGCTCGGATGGACGGTTTTTGTAGCGATTTTCTTGGGCGAAATTGAAGGGGAAAGTTTGTGCTTTCCAGTCCTTCAAAGCTAGTTCAAGGCAATCAAAGATCAAGCAATCAAAAACTCTTGTAAAGTATTTTTCCTTTACTTGCACTTGTATTTCATTATCGTATTTGCTTGTATCTATTTGTTTATCGTTGTAAACAATTGTAAGAGGTTTCTCCACCTCCGACTTGTGTCGAGGAGTTATTTGTGATTAGTGAGTGCGTGTGCATCACTAGAGCTTGATCCGTGGAGTAGGAACCGTGCGGTTCCGAACCACGTTAAATATTTGTGTATTGGTGTGTTCGTGTTTGTCTTACTTCGTTATTGCTTTTATTATTATCATTCCGCTGCGCATAACGAGTTTTATAGAGACGGACGCGAAAGAATTCCAACATCGTATGTGCACGACGCTATTCACCCCCCCCCCTCTAGCAGCCTCAAATCTCTTACAAGGTAGATCAATGATAATCCTTTAGTGGATTGGATTATCATTAATGGATCGGACTTTATGTGGGCTTGATCCATTGGGTGGCCAAGATCCAACTCCTTCTCATGGTCCCTATTGTAGCCTATTAATACCTCATGAAGCCTTGATCCAATGGTTGAAAACAAAACTCTAGATCCAAAGGTAGAGATTAATTCTCTAGATCTGACAATTGAGATTAAATCTCTAGATCCGACGGTTGAGATTAAATCCCTAGAACCAATGGTGGAGATTAAAACAAGGCATATCCCTAACTTTATAAAAGGAGAGCATGGGGTGGGCGGCAAGAAGAATTCCAATAGAGATAGGATTAGGGTAAGGGGCGGCAAGCATTGGGGATTAGGGTTTGGGTGTTGGCGGCACCAAATAAGGAAAGGTTTTCCTTTTCTTCTTCTTCTTCCTTGGTGGTCGGCACCCATACAAGCCCTTCCCTCCCTTGGCCGGCGTCCAAACCTACTCCTCCTCTCCTTGGCCGGTGGAAACAAGGCTTAGGGTCTTCCCTTGGAGCTCTTGGTCGGAAACTATCTCCATCATCTTCTCCTTGTTGGCCGGCGACAAGCACCTTGGTTGGTGTTTGTTAGTTGGCTAAAGGAAGGAGAAGGGTTTTGTTTCTTAGTCTTCCTCTTGTTCAGACCGAGCAAGGAAGGAAGATTGGTGATATAGGAGCTTCGACTTTTGGTAGATCGTCGCCCACACAACGTCCAAAAGGAGGAAGGACATACGATAGAAGATCGAGAGGTATAATACTTGTCTATTTTCTTATGTAACATGTTTATAATTGTTTTAAATTATATATGCATGATATATTCTATTTTGTGGCTAATATAACTTGGACCCCGAACATAAACACAAAAGTTGGCGATCCGTACATCGTCTATTCCGCGGCTATTCGTAGAATAGAGGTTGGTTGCTTGAACAACAAGTTTGTTCAAGTGCTACTCTAATCGAATAGCACGACGATGAAATGGTTGCTTGGGTAATCCCTTTTGTCTAGGATTAAATTTTTTTTATCCGGGGACGTAAAAGGGATCGCCATGAACAAGCGACTGATTTGAAGTGGGAAGCGAAGTTTCCTACCTTCAGGGGTGAATCTCGGAAGTTATAAATTTTATTTAGAAATTAAAACTTACTTTTAGAAATCTTTAGAAACAAAAAGTATGCACATGAATTAAATAAAATAAGAAGACAAGTTATTTACTTGGTTCACAACCCAAGCCGGGTTACTACTCCAAGGCCTGTAGCTCTCCGAGAGCTACCTCGATGGGCAATGCACTATAAGGCCCTCCGACTCGAGAACTCTCGATTTTGGAAAGATTCGCTTTTTTATAATGATTAAGAGATAGGTAACACACTACCTTCTCTTTGAAATGAAGTACATAAAGCAAAATAAAAATAAATAGAATGTACCGACACTTTAGTAGCTATTGAATTAGGGCACGGAGTGTCGAAGTTGTGTGGGTGCAATGGGATGTAGCTTCTACGGACGAAAAACACTTGTAACAACACTTGGAGGTTGCAGATGAGTTATCCTCAAGTTGGTCGTGCATTTCTTTTATAATCCATTTCCAGTCGACTAGAATGCCCTCCAGTCGACTCCACATCAACCCGTCGATATGGTAATTCAGCCTTTCCAGTCGACTGGACCTGTTCCAGTCGATTCCTGGTCACCTGGCTCCATATCGAAAATTTTGCATTTCCAGTCAACTGGACCTCCCTAGTCGATTGGAGCTCTTGTCATCTTGATCGCCAGATCTTCGATCGATCACTAGCTCAAAACTGCCAACTGGGTATTCCAATCGACTGGATTCTTTCTAGTCGACTGGAAACCTACAAAACCATATTATCACAATATACAATATAATATGAATTGGCAGTAGTAATATTGCCCGATCTTGACTTCTTAGTCCCACGCAGACTATCCGTCGGATCAACACCTACCTTGCCCCCCTACAGAGGACTCAGCCTCACCTCTTCACTCGAGGCTTACCTATCGGCTGCCCAATCGGACTTACAATACTTGACATCCGATCTGAACCACCAAGGCTTCCACCAGCTGTCCGGTCTCCCTGACCCAGCTGGACTTTATGTCAATTATCCAGTCTCCTAACCCAATTGGTCTTCATGCTAGAAGTCTGATCCACTCGACCCATCTATACTTTATGCCTAGTGTCCAGTCCTCCTGATCTGCCAAGGCTTCTGCATAGTATCTGATCAACACGACTTACTATGACTTCTTATTAAGCCTTCACACTTAAAACATATATCAAATCATAGGTTCATCCTAACATTAAACCTTAGGGTATACATCAAAACACAGGAGTGGTGCTCCCTGCACCAACACTTTGGAATCCATAGGTGACTCTTGACTTAGCATTTTAGTTATTAGAGATGCTCGGATCATGTAAACCCATTCAGAAAAATCAAAATGCATGGAGGATGATAAAATTAAAAAAAAAGAGCAAGAAAAAAAGGAAAAATAAGAAAAAAATGAGAGGAAAAAAATGAGAGTTGAAAAAAAACAGTCGTCGTGGGTGGAAATGGCTAGGTGCCCCTTTGAGACCGAGTTAGGTTATTGGGGAAACACCTTCCAATTTCTCTCAATATCAAGCATGCCTTTGAGACTTTATGATAATTCTAAGGAACGACCCTCGCTTAGGGCAGGTAAGTTCTTAAAAGTCGGAGACCTTAGGAAAGTTAAATGATGACGACTTGACTCACCGTGGAACGAGTATCCGCTAGGAAATTCTCTGAGCATGCGCACGAAAAGCTAACCTAGTGAATCTTTAGAACATATCTATTTGCTTTGATTGAAAATACCACTTGATAATTTTAGTTAGCATACTAAGTAGGGAACAATACTTTTAAAATTTCGTGGCACTGAGGTTTTCTTTAGGACAAGCAAAGATCTAAGTCTGGGGAATTGATGTGAGAAAAACATATAGAGTTTTAGTAGTAGTTTTAGCACACATCTCATTACATTTTATACCTGTTTTATGCACATTCTTCTTTGTTTTGTATTCATTTTCTATTTTCTAGTTCAGAGATCTACTCTTGTTATTTATGTGTAGGACGACATTTTGGGAGATAAAATGACACCAAATTGAATCCAAAGGAAGGCAAACATGCTCTAGATCAAGAGATGGCATTCATATGACGATTCAAAGGAAGACACGGTCGACCGTGTGAATTTCACACCATCGTACCTGACCCTGAAGCCAGATTCAGGGCAAGGTTTCTAGCGTGCCACACAGCCAGCTGTGTGGATTCCACACGGGCGTGTGTCGTCAGCCTGATTTGACGCAGATTAAGGTTTCTCGGGGTTTTAATGAAAGTTGGATTCTCTTTTATAAATAGGAAGGCACTCCAAAACCCTAGGGAGGAGGCCCAATGGCTAGGATGGCAAGAAGGTTCCTTAAGAAGCACCGGAGACTCGTAGCGGGGAGGAAGGAAGTGGTTTAAAGATCCAAATCAATGCTCCGGCATTGTGGAGAAGAACCACGACACCACATCAGATAGAACAGAAAGTATTGCCTTTATTTTTTTATTCTATTCGTATTTTAATGATTCACCTTGAGATGTCTTGCATTATTTCTCATTCAATTATGGAGTAGATATTTTGATTCTAGGATTAGGGAGTAGCTTATGTATATGGACATGCTAGTTCAAATAGTTATTCATTCCCTTTGAATCTATTTGCAATTTATATTGTTTAGATCAATGAGAATTATGTCTTGGGTCTATTTCTACTGCAGTAGCTGATACAAGGGTGGAAAGCCTTCGTATTGATAATCTAGGAGAACCAAGGAGGAACCCTAGTGGTCATCCTCCCTCCCATAACCGTAGAAAGTAGGATATGATAGAGTAGGATATGAAATATGATCCATCTCTTCATAGGGATTACTAGGACATCCTCGCACCTCAATAATCTATCTTAGCAGAAGGCCCAAAGTAGGAGACATCAACTCTAGAAGGGTTGAGGGACCATAGTGACAGGGGACTCCCAACAGTATCAACCCCCTGAGCTCTGACAATCAGAAAGGGAAACTTGGTTAGGAATAGGTAGTTCCCGATAGAAGAAAAAGTTCATTGGACAAATACATGATGATCCTCCTGCAAGATCATAGCTAGAGATCCTAAAGGCATTAAATTGATAGCATGTTCAACAATACACAAGTGAAATCGAAATCCTAGAATCCTTTAAGGGAACTTTGAACCTACCTTTGCTTTCTTCTAGTGACATCTTAGTTAAGTTAAGACTACCATCAACCTCGCAAACCTTACTCTTAGGAGATTTATTCTGAACAGCGACATCCACTGGATAGATGACATTCTAATCTCAGTCTCTGTGGGATCGATACATCTTTTATTACTTGACAACATCCATGCACTTGCGGGCGTTGAGCGTGAGCGTGCGCTTCGAGTCCTTGGCAATTTTCTTCGAAGATTTGAGGTCGTGTTCGTGTGCATCAACAGACTATATAGGTCGATTAATAGGAGGTCTTAGTTGATTTCCTCTACCATAATTTCTACCCCAAGGCCTCTATTGATAAGGGGTTGGATTCATCACCATATTCCTAACTCAAGGATTAGATCCCAAAATTCTCTGAAGCTCCGAATCTAATTGCAGACAGTCTTGAGTGTTATGCCCATAATCTTGATGATAAGAACAGAAAATAGCAGATGGCAATCTTCTAGGCCCTCTAGTAGCTCCGAAAGGCCTTCTCAGTAATTGTTGTTCCTCACATATATTCATGGTTCTTTCCTTAGAAATCCTTAATTGAGGATCATATAGAGACTTCTCCCGAGCAGGTCTTACCCATTCAGCCTGTCTCTCTGCAACTTTTGCCATCCAATAATCTCGAGAATTCTATCGAGATTTCTGAGCATCCTCGAAATTAATAAATTTCTCTACCAGGGCTAATAAGACATCAAAATCTGTAGAGGGTTTCTTAGCTAAAGATTTGAAGAAATCTCCTTCCCTCAACCATTGAGTAAATGCTCCAATCATCATGCCAGGCTCTATAGCAGGTATTTCCCGCACAGAATGAGTGAATCTCTACACATATTATCAAAGGGTCTCCTGCTCCCTCTGCTTAAGATTAAAAAGACTTAACGGTTGAGGCAAATACTTCTTATAACTAGAAAAATGTCTTAGAAATAATGTTGAAAAATCTTTAAAGGAAGTAATACTTTGCGATTTTAGAGTGTTAAAACATTGTTGAGCAGGCCCTACCAATGTAGTAAGAAACACTACATTTAACTCCCCCAGTATATCGATATAACAATGTTGTGTTCTCAAACCTACCCAAATGATCCTTAGGATCTGAGGAACCATTGTATTCAAGCATGTGTGGAACCCGAAAGTGCCGAGGTAATTCTTCATTTAATATATCCTGTGTAAAGAGATTTTGCTCTTCTATTTTTGAAATATTACTTACAAAAGGAAAACCTTTCATTAAACTATTCTCTCCCAAGAGGAGCTATATATGGTTTCTTCCCCTTGGATTGTCTATGGACAGAGGCAGCATCCTTTTTTGGATGAGAAGCACGTACCAATTCTTCATCAGAATCTCCAGAAATGTCATCCTCCTTTACATCTCCAAGGGTGACTCTCTGTGACATCTGATCCATCATAGAAGCCACCACTTTCATAAGATCTTCTCTGCATAAAATCACACGACATCTTCTGCTAGTGCCCCCTTTAGAAGTACTAGACGTAGATTTCTCCTCCTCCACCGACTCCTTCATTGTCCTCCTAGTGTTCACCATCACAACTTTTTGTTCAAGTTCCCATAGACGACGCCAATTTGATGGTGTTCACTTCTTCGGCTTGCCAAGATCTCCCTCCCTCTTCTTATGGATCTCCTTTGATGACCTCAGATCTAGAAGCTTCTAGCTAGATCTATCACCAAAGAGTGTTAGAGATGGGTCGACCTCCTGGCACGAACCCTCCGATGCTCAAGTCAGAAACAATAGGATGAAGAAAGTAGAAATGCAGAAAGAATGAAGAAGAAGTGAGAAGAAGATCTTTGAAGTACTGAATAACGAAGAAACAACCATCCCTTCTTCCTTCCCTCTCTACCCCTTTTATAGATGATTTATCCCACCTTCTCCTTGAAGTGAATTTACTTTAACACCATTGCTAAGCTGTCAGATGTAACCACTTTTCCCGCTCCTTTTCAAAATATCTCCTTTGAATGCCTTATACGCTCTATATTTCCCTACCAAGTATTAATTAAATAAAATATAGAAACAAATGACAAAATATATTACATTTATCATCCCCAAACCCTTCCTAATATTCTTCATACTCCGAAATACCCTTTCCTTCTTATTTCACCATATTCAGAAAAAAAACCCTCAGAACTCATACATGGCTTGAGAAATAAACATACTGCTCGAGAAATACACTGACACTCGAGAACCATATACACTAATCTGCCAATACAATACTTATCTCTGAACAACACTATCCTATGCCACCCTACTAGGCTCATGAAACACCCTGGCTGCTCGGAAAACTTATACATTGATCTGTCAATATAACACTTATCCCTTATACGCTCTATATTTCCCTGCCAAGTATTAATTAAATAAAATATAGAAACAATTGACAAAATATATTACATTATCATCCCCAAACCCTTCCTGCTATTCTCCATACTCCGGAATACCAATTTCTCCTTATTTCACCATATTCAGAAAAACCCCTCAGAACTCGTACATGGCTCGAGAAATAAGCATACTGCTAGGGAAATACACTAACACTCGAGAACCATATACACTGATCTTCCAATACAATACTTATCTCTGAACAACACTATCCTGTGCCACCCTACTAGGCTCAGGAAACACCCTAGCTACTCGAAAAACTTATACACTAATCTATCAATACAACACTTATCTCTGAACAACACTATCCCGTGCCACCCTACTGGGCTCAGGAAACATACTATCTGCTCAGGAAACACATACACTGATCTATCAATACAACACTTATCTCTAAGCAACACTGTCCCGTGCCACCCTACTGGGCTCGAGAAACATATTGTCTGCTCAAAAAAAACATACACTGATTTGTCAATACAATACTTATCTCTGAGCAACACTATCCTGTGCCACACTACTGGGCTCGAGAAACATACTGACTGCTCAAAAAACACATATATGGCTCGAAAAACACAAACCATTTTGCAATCACAATACTCAACTCTAAACCATACTTCTCTGCACCACCCTACTGAGCTCGAAAACCATATATACTAACCAGGACACACATCCATGGCTCAGCAAATGCTCATGATGCTCGAAAAATCTCCTAATCTGATCAGAAAAACCCTGACCCCCATCAATAACCATCGCTGAGCCAAACCAACTAGCCCTCACTCTAATTACCACTGATTTTATTCCTCCTCCCACAGAACCACTCCAAAATCCTTTTCCCCCTTTTGATACTCTAGAGCTCTCCTCTTCATCTCCCCAAGAACCATTACCTCCTTCTGATACACTTACCATAGTCCACCTCCCGATCCCTCCAATGACCTTATTGAACTTTCTTCATCTCTTTCTCCCTCCTCCTCTACTGATGGCCTTCCCCTAGCTTCCTTATTTTCCACCAGAAAACAACCACAATCCTAACCTCTAACTAGCCTCCAAGTTCTAGAATTCACTACCTCCTCCCCCCTAGATCTTATGGTACAAGCTGTATCAGATTCTTACCCTAGCCATATCCTTTATTCTCTTCCCAAACTCCACATACCCTCTTCTAATCTGAATTCCCCTCCTACGCCTCCTTCCCCTATCATTCCCTCTGACACTCTCCCTACTGTATTAGATTCAGCATTATCGCAGACTACCGCCTCCTTATTTCTTCTGAAGTTCCATTATTTTTACAAGAACTGCAATAAAGCCTATGGACGGTAAGCTTTCTCCTTTTATTAATTTATTTCCCCGTGCAAATAGACTTTTTCACATTGCTTCTGCTTATTTTTAGAGTACCTCCAAACTTCATACATTTGGCCAATGGTTTTCTGAGTTTCATAGCCAACAACTCAGACCCTCCACCTCCTACACAGAGATTCATCAACCTTCTATGATGGCACCGACACCCTCAATTTCAATGAAGGACATTCAGACTAGTCCCTATGAACCTTTAACCTCCTCTCAAGGATTACAAACTAGTCCCCCTACTTCTCCTGACCAAGCTAGAAAAGAGGTAGAATATCAACAAAAATTGCAAGAATTACAATTTCAAGTACAAACTTTGACTACCGAGCGAGCCCAACTACTAGCAAAGAAGGAAAAAATTTCCACTCAATATAGGCAGGTCTTGTAGAAAATCAGAGAAAGTTCTAGTAAAGACACTACCATCAGGCTGCTGCGAGAACAAACTAAGTTACTAAAATATCAAACAGTCTCCTTCCAATCAGAAATTCAAAAATTGATATAGAAGGAGAAAGACTGGCAATTCCAATCAGGCCAATGTTTTCAACCATTGGAAGATCTGATAGATACCTTCATCGAGCTCAAAGATAAAACACATGACAGCTTAAATGAATTTCAATTCCATTTCCATTTCCATGTACTAAAGTAGCACTTTCGAAAAATATCAGAGGTTGCCAAAGAACAAACACTCCGGGCTGTTCACCTCTACATAGAGTTAACTAATATGCAATAAATTGAAGTCGAACGCTGGGCAGCCCAAGAAATAAAACTTCCAACCCAAATCGTAAAGAAGTATAGCAGATATTTTCAGAGGAGCTTTGAAGGTGCACTGCAATCAGCGAATGAGAAAAAACTTTTCTCAGCTGATCTGCCAAATATTAATCTGGATATAGAAGAGGCCTACAACAAATTTCCCTGGGAGGCTTTTAACACCGACTCAGATACCAACTCTGAGTCATAGATTTACATTCAGTATTATCAACAATGAACAATTTCACCTTTGTGTAATGAACTTATCATATTCCATGAATGAATGCATAACCCTTCTGTAAAAGTTATCTGTACTTAAACAACTTTTGAAATGATCAGTCTACCCCATTATTTCTGTATCTGTGTTGTGCGTACTACATGTATGTTTGCTTCCCTAAGATTTCATACCAACTAACTCTGTAATAAAGACATGGTTCCAAATCTATACTATCAATATTCATTTTTCAAACCTTATTACAACTTATATATATCTTACAACAGAACTTGCACAAACTCCCATATCTCCTGTCCACCTTATTCACATTATCACCTTTAACTACCCATCATTCAAATTGTCCGTACTGCCCTACTCGTAGTCAATATTTATCTTCATTTTACCATATAAATTTTGAATTTGTACTGTATACACTGTGTAAAATATAGAAAAATAATAATAATAAAATAATGCTTATTAATTAGGAAAATACCCTATGGAATTTTCCAGGAATTTTTAAAAATTTTCTTGGACTTAAATGGAAAGTTTTATGGTAGTTGCGGAGAAAAATTTAATAGGCTTTGGGGAAAGCCTGTTTTGGTTGACTATTATAGGGTCTAAAATATGACCCATTATTCTCGAAACCCGACCCGTTTGGTCAAACCCGATCCATTGTAAACCCGTCCCTTTATTCCTCGCTGTCGCTCTTTAACCCCCGAGCGTTTCCTTTCTCCCACTACGACATTTCCTCTCCCCGATCCCTATTCCTCTTCCGCCCGATCTTCGCCACAGCCACTTAAATCGCGATTCTTCTTCTCACCAAGGGCTGCCGCCGCTTCTTCTTCTTCTCTTCTCTCCCTCACGCGCCGGACCATGCCCAGCCACCGAATACCTCTGTTTTTCAGCCATCGCACACGCGCCGCCACCCTTACGCGTCGGCCAGCGGCCAGCAGCCGTCAACCGTGACCTTCGAACACTCACCGTCGGATCTGCTCTTCCCACTCATCGTCGACTACTCCCTCTAGATCTTGATAGCAGCGACTCCGCACCGGTGTTATGCTCCTTTGTGAGGTCTGCTCAACTCGGCGTTGCCCTCTCCCTCTCCTCGCGGCAGGCGGCGACCGTCGACTTGGACGATCTCCACGGGAAATCAAGGCAGCGAGCGTGCACGGCTAGAAGCTTACCTTGATGGCGAGAGGGTGCGTGGCCGGGAGATGGGTCGGCAGAGTCGGCATCGCGGGCTGATCTGAGGCTGGGATCTTTGTTGAGCAAGGTAACAACTGCTCCTTCCTGATCTTGGACGAGATTTTAAGTTTTGCTTTGGTATTCGATTTGGGCAGAAAACATAGCTGTTGGATGATGATTCGAGGCTTGGATCATGGATCGGTTGTAGTGATTGTCGACGTTGAACTGCCTCCAACGAACAGAGCAGTTCAGGGAGGACGTGTAGCTTGCGATTATCACCGGAAGCTGATGATGGCAGTGTCATGAGGTTGGTTGTTTGGTTGATCTTGGTTCACAGCAGCAATTGGATTTGATTTATTCTTGTTCACAGTCGTGATTGGCTCTGGTTTTGTTTGGTGGTGTTGATGAGTTGTGTCGGTGGTGATGAATGGCTGGAGCTGGCTGGGGAGGAGCATGAACATGACTGCTCATGGTGGTGTATAAGCTGTGGATGTTATGGTTTCTGGATAGGTGCTTTTGGATAAGCCGTGGCTGATTCCAACAGTTGAAGGTAAGCTTTAAATTGTATGTTATACATTAGATGTTTAATTCTTGAAGAATGCATAATTGTGTTGCTAGGATAATTAGATCCGTGTATAAATCATAATTAGATTTTGGTTGGATTTATTTGCAGTTAAAAGGGTGGGCAGATCAGATTTCCATAAGTGGATTATGAAGTTAGTTGTGATTGAAGCAAAGATTATGTAAGTTCTGATCTTGCTATAGTGTGCAGTAGCAAGGTGGTTTCTGATTATGGTAGTAGTGTTATTGTAGGATTATATCGGTGATTAGTGGAGACTGGAGTTATTTTGATTATATTGGGATTCTATGATTTTAGGACTTTGATGCGTGGTGAATTCGCAAACATGAAGACAGTTATGGTCTACAAAGCAGGTGGGTAATTTCCTACCTGGTCCGGGTAGATGTATTGCATTCAGATTTAGTCATATATATGAGCATGTTAGGTGTTCATATTACCTTGACCCTGCTCTTATTATCGTATGCTTGAACTTATCGTTGGATGTATTTATGCTCAATTGTTGATATCACACATATACCCTATCATGATTTAGGAGTTATAGATGTGATGTACATTGACCTAGATGTTTAGTAGGGTGTAAATGTTAGTACGGGTGATGACCCAATTTATAAATTGGAAAAAAGGTCATATGTGGGTAGGTAATGCCCTAAATGTAGGATTTATTTCCAATACCCGTATGCTACATACTATTACCAACCATGAGTTGTGTAATGGTTAAGTGAAAGGTGATTAGTGTGTCGCTGCGGACCGGTGGTCCCAGCTTGATATGATTAGTCGAGTACGACTCTCTATTGGAGAGAGAGTTATGATCAGTCGAGTACGACTCTCTATTAGATAGAGAGTGCGTCGATCAGTTGAGTATGACTCTCTATTGGAGAGAGAGTTATGATCAGTCGAGTATGACTCTCTATTGGATAGAGAGTGCGTCGATCAGTTGAGTACTACTCTCTATTGGAGAGAGAGTTATGATCAGTCGAGTACGACTCTCTACAGGATAGAGAGTGCATCGATCAGTTGAGTACGACTCTCTACAGGATAGAGAGTGTATTGATCAGATGGGTACGACTCTTTGTTGAACAGAGAGTCTGTGGTAGATGGTTGTACGAGTGACAGCATACTCATGTCATATGCATGCATTCTGACGACATAGTCTCCCTTGGGGTTGAGAGAGTCGTCAGTCATCTTGCCTCCCAGAGCACTCCCCGAGGAGTAACTGGTGTGAGGGCAGAGCATCTGTTGTGCCGCACTCTACCACTATAGACGGTGGTAGTTGGAGTTGCGTGCAGTTGTCCTGAGTTCGTGGTACTCGACCACTCATTGGTAGTGTTAGTCGGAGTGGCCAGCAGCAGGGACCCCCGTTGTGTAGCGAGCTCTTTACGCTCATATGCTACTTGATCATACTGCCCACTCGGCCACTCTATAGCAGTGGTTGGTGTGAGTTGGGACAGTTGTCATGTCGTGCCACCTAGGCCACACTGGGGTCGTGGAAGCGAGTAGGGGTGAGCAGACATGACCATGCATGCTGCATTGCCGTATCTAATGGTGCTTTGCATATTACCATATATATATACATATATATATATATATATATGGATGGTTGTGATTAATATATATATAGATACGGTCTATATATATATGATTATTGTGATGTTGCATTTGATTGTACTATACTTGCTGCATTTGGGTGTACATCATATTCATGCATGTTTCTTGCATTTGTTATATGATTGTGTCGGATACTGGTATGGGTTGGATAGACCATTAGATACCTTGACCTGTAGCTAGAGTATATTGTGAGTTGATCTACTCTTCCTGTTATATATATATATATGTTGGATATATATTCAGGTTGGATCAGAGTAGCGTAGCAGACTTCAGGTATGTCTGCATTTTATGTTGTTCATTTGGTTAGACGGTATATGCTTGTAGTTATATACTATGCTGATATACCTGTTGTACATCTAGATTATGTTGTTGAAAATACATGTGATATGACATATATACATGTTTTCTCACCACCCCAATGGACTTCGGTTTTTCACGCCTGTAAATGTAGAAGTCTTCGTGATGGCTTGGAGCACCGTTGGCTGACATATCATCTCACCTCCGAGGCTTCCATGTTTGTGTTGGATTTTTTCGTATGTCTTGTTATGTATTCGGAGTTTTCGTGATGTTATGTATTATGTGATGTACGCACGTGTTAGTGCGGGTTTTGACTAGGTTTTCTTTATGTTCTAGTGTTAGTCATACCGGTATGCATGTGTGTAGGTTGGGATGTTATTGTATCATGTTTCCGCTGTGTTTTGTGTAGTTGTTTTCATATATGTATATATATTGTTGTTATTGTGGGCCTACGGGCCTTGTATTAACCCAAAATATTGCCACATACAGAGGAGATGCTGTCCGTTTGATTTTTGGCTCGGCATGCTCTCGGGGCATGACAACTTTAGTGGTATCAGAGCCCAAGGTTCTGTGATGCCATACAATGTTGTTTTTGAGTCGAGTCTTGGATTCTCGAGAGTCGATTTGTTCGGTTTTGGTTTTCTGAGATGAGATGGACAGCGGCCTGAGCTCCAAGCAGCACGAGGTAAGAATTTCTGATAACTTATGGTTTGGTAGATATTTATCTAAACTTGATTAGTAGGTGTATACAATATAGTTATGACACCTTTTCAGACTTGTAGTAGGGGTCGTCCACCGAGACGACCAACTGGAGTGACCTTTAGGGTTTATACTCCCGGTTTTAGTTGACTATGCTTTTAATGTTAATAACAGGGAATAACCTGTAGTGTGTTGGTTATTGTTCATAACCGTGGTATGAGTTGACCCCGAAAATGACCTGTTAAGTCGGTGAGTCTTGAACCTGTGTCGAGAAGGTGATTTACCTTTGAGAGCCGACTGATACCGAGTCGGAAAACAGGGGCCAAGTCGTCACATTTATTATGGAAGTCAGAGAA
The DNA here is from genome assembly GCA_025175895.1 of Wurfbainia villosa. Classification (NCBI taxonomy): domain Eukaryota; kingdom Viridiplantae; phylum Streptophyta; class Magnoliopsida; order Zingiberales; family Zingiberaceae; genus Wurfbainia; species Wurfbainia villosa. The sequence goes on along the minus strand of CM045997.1, from coordinate 91,800,476 downwards.
TACAGTCTTAGAGATTTCCACTAACTGTGCTAGTCAGATCATTACCTGTGGGTAATGAACAGACTTGTAGAGTATTGTTGATGCAGATAGCAGAAGGCTAGGTTACGGTGTTTCATAGGAATTTTATCCCTGAGATGTTCGTACGGAGTTGTATAACTTTGAGGGTACTTTTGAGTACTTAACTCATGTGATACCAAGAAAGAAGAGTTGTTTGCATACCATTATCGGGATCAAGCCGGTATTTAGTGATAAATGAAGAAAATAATCTTCGAAAAATAATATATCACTTGATCATTGTTTAGTGATGTTGAAGGAGAGTATTTTCCCGTGTCACTTTTAGTGACACATTGTAAGGAATTCTTGAGCTTCAAGAAAGGGTGATCGGTTAGTAATAGTATACTGTGCAGAATCGTGAGACTTGCGGAGGTTATGACCACCTAATAGCTCAAGAAGATGAATGGATGATTTAATCCACCCAGAGTTATTGGCTTATAGTTAGATTAGGATGTCGGGATCTTCTACCAGATCCTGCTGGAAGACGTTGGATTGAGACAGGAGTTTAAAAATGACTCCATACAAGAGTTTAAGAGTTGGAGACTGATAAGAAAATATTGCAGGTCAACTTAATAGAGTCAGAAGTCTCCGACTGTTGGATAAAGGAGCAAGATCAGAGTCATAGGCTTTGAGCTATTTTCCGATTATAGAAGACCAACCGCAAATTATCAGGTTATTCTCATGGATATCAGCAAAATCAGAACAAAGACTTCGAAGGGATTATGTGCGTGCAGTGCAGATCACGAAGACACGCGAAGCCAGATTATCCGTTGGAGCAGTTTATATGTTGCTATTTTGAGCAACCAGTACAGTGGAGGAGGTGTACTTTGAAGACTCAGTTGAAGACTATCGATGGTATTCTGGGAGGATGATGCGTCGTCTCAACAATGGAGATCAGCACCGAAGATTGGATTATTTCATCAGCATCGACCTACTACCTTAGGCGTAGTTGGAGTTCCTTGATACTCCCCTTCAGCAGAGATCCGCACAGAAGAAGCATCAGCAAAAGACATCTTAGAAGATTCAGTAGACAACAACAATTACCTCCAGATGTGATTTGATTTATACAGAGGAGAGAATATACAACGATGGTCATATCTATTCGGTATTCTACAGTTGCAGCTGGTAGGGTTAGGTGATGGGATGCGATGATCTAGGAAAAAAATCCTTGGATCATTCATCGTAGAAATGTGATCGCTTTGTCGCGAACTGTTGGATCTGATCTGGTTCTCTTCGGAGAAAGGGCGAGACCTGCGGGAAGCCTTTTGGATCAGATCGACAGATATTTGATCGTTCAGGGTATTACTCTAGTTTACCCTCTGAGTTAATATATTGAGAGATGCTTGAATTTACAGGTATATGTTTCTAGAACATTCTCAGTTGGATTAAAAGGGTTCCTATACATCGACTTGTGGGTCGGTGGTATCTCTACTGTCTGGTGAGATGTGGATCAACAATTAAGAAGTCAAGGGAGGCCCTTAGACTTGGATAGACATATCATTACTGTAGACATATCCTTACGGATGGTTAGGTTGTTGAGATTATAGTATGATTATGTCTCTCAGATGTGCGTATAATCCGAGAGCATTCGGATGTAGTTGCGGATGAACTCCTAGCCTTGTTGTTGCATAGGCAAGTGGAGTAGGCAATCGAAATGATTGTGGAAAATAGTTCTGGTAACAAAGATCACATACCGAGTGATAGTTTTGTTGGTATCAGTGTTGTTAAACACTATAGGAATTGGAAGAATGTAAGTTGTGATTATAGAAGATATTGGAGGGGATAATTATCTGTCCCAGTATTTCTCCTTGAGAAGATCCGGAACTCTTTGTTGAAAGAGAGATGGACCTTTGAAAGTATGCATCGATTATTGATGATGGAATACAGTAGTTATTGTGAAGAATATCCTTCGTTATGGATAAATGATCTATTTAGATCAGCTAAGGACACCTGCGTATACTCTAGGGTCAATTTACGCCTGGAGCGTTGATATTGTAGTGACAGGGTGTCATACAATTATCATTGTCGTTGTGATGATTAATATATATCATCAGCTTAGAGTAAATATGATGCAGGTGTATGAAGGACGACATTTCATACTTAGTATGAATTTACGAGCTGTTGTTAATGATATTAGACGTATTTAACGATTTAGTCATCCATGAATTTGAGAATCGTGTATCCTGGACACGATTGGATCAGTTTATGGTTGTTGGAGTTGCGTAACCTGGACACTATTGATTGTGGTGGTTGGAGTTGCACACTCGACCACCGTAGATGGTGGTTTGCCCTGTATGAATTGGTTAGTACTGTAGATGTGGATAGAATATTTTAGCATTACTATACCACAGACTTGTTTGACAAAGGTGATGTTGGAAATTATTTAGTTGGAAGCTGGTGAAACCAATTTACAGGACCTAGATAACGATTAACTTTTACACGAGTATTAGTTAATCCTTCCGGAGTGGACAAAAAGGATGTTGTACACAAATGCATCATTTCAGGGATCGGAGCGATTCCGATATAGTTGAATGAAACGTATCTTTTACTTACGACAGTTAAGAAACTACGAAATAGACTATCATATACATGACATGGCTTTAGTAGTTATTATCTGGATTTGTAGTTGTATGGAGCAGAAGTGCTCATGGGATTTTAACTAGCTACTGGGTAGCTACTATAGAGTTGCAACTTGTGAGATTGGGCGCTATAGTCTCCCATGCACTTACAGAGTGTGTGGTGGAGTGGATTTTGGACGGTAGGTGGACTTCTCTTGTGAGAAGATAATTTTTCGCCTCTAATATGGATATGTATTTTGGACACACATCCACTTAAGATAGAGTTGCTACCGGAGGCACCTTATTTGGGATTTGCTATGCATCCTGGTGGTACTCAGATGTACCGAGAGTTGAAACGTTTATACTGGTGGAATGGTATAAAAAGAGTTATAGCAGATTTTGATGCTCGATGTTTAGTCTGCCAGTAGGTGAAGGCTGAACATCAGAAACTCACTGGATTGCTCTAGAAAATTCCTATTCCGGAATGGAAGTGGGAGCATATCATGATTGATTGTGTTACGGGATTGCCTAGAACCTGTAAAGGATGTGATGCGATTTGGGTGATTGTGGATCGACTGACCAAATCATCTCATTTCCTTCCTATTCGTGGGTCGTACTCGTTGGACCATCCGACAGCGTTGTATTACCGAAAAATTATCAGATTGCCTGGGGTACTTTTAAGTACCATATCGGATAGAGATTCGCGATTTACCTCACAATTTTTGCAGAGTCTGTACCAGACTATGGGCACAGAGCTTCGACTTAGTGCAACGTTTCATCCGCAGACAGATGAACAGTCTGAGGGTATCATTTAGACGTTGAGGATCTATTCAGATCTTGTGTCGTGGATTATGGAGGTGTAGCTTATCGGTTGGCTTTACCTCCGACACTTGTGGGTGTTCACAACGTATTTCATGTTTCTATGCTGGGGAAATACGCATCGCGATCTGACAATGTTCCGAAGGAGGTATTAATATCACTTCAGTCTAATGCGACTTATGAGAATATTCCAGTGCGAATTCTTGGTCGCAAGGGGGTGTCCGTTGTGAAACGAGACCATCCGACTCTTAAAGGTTAGATGACAACATCATATTGATGAGGAGGCTACTTGGGAGCTGGAAGATACTATCCGAGCTCGATAGTCTCATCTGTTCACTTAAGGTATGTGGTCCTTTCGGAAACTTGCTTGAAGTAATTTTGTATGTTAGTACGAAATTTAGGGACCAAATTTTTATTAGTGGGGGAGAATGTAAAATACCAGAAAAAAATAATAAAATAATGCTTGTTAATTAGGAAAATACCCTATGGAATTTTCCAGGAATTTTTAGAAATTTTCTTGGACTTAAATGGAAAGTTTTATGGCAGTTGCGGAGAAAAATTTAATAGACTTTGGGGAAAGCCTGTTTTGGTTGACTGTTATAGGGTCTAAAATCCGACCCGTTATTCTCGAAACCCGACCCGTTTGGTCAAACCCGATCCATTGTAAACCCGTCCCTTTATTCCTCGCTGTCGCTCTTTAACCCCCAAGCATTTCCTTTCTCCCACTGCGACATTTCCTCTCCCCGATCCCTATTCCTCTTCCGCCTGATCTTCGCCGCAGCCACTTAAATCGCGATTCTTCTTCTCGCCGAGGGCTGCTGCCGATTCTTCTTCTTCTCTTCTCTCCCTCGCGCGCCCGACCATGCCCAGCCGCCGAATGCCTCTATTTTTCAGCCATCACACACGCACCGCCACCCTTGCGCGTCGGCCAGCGGCCAGCGGCCATCAGCCGCGACCTTCGCACACTCACCGTCGGATCTGCTCTTCCCACTCGTCGCCGATTGCTCCCTCTAGATCTTGATAGCAGTGACTCCGCGCTGGTGTTATGCTCCTTTGTGAGGTCTGCTCAACTCGGCGTCACCCTCTCCCTCTCCTCACGGCAGGCGGCGACCGTCGGCTTGGACGATCTCCGCGGGCAATCAAGGCAGTGAGCGTGCGCGGCTAGAAGCTTACGTCGACGGCGAGAGGGCGCATGGCCGGGAGTTGGGTCAGTAGAGTCGTCATCGCGGGCTGATCTGAGGTTGGGATCTTTGTTGAGCAAGGTAACAACTGCTCCTTCCTGATCTTGGACGAGATTTTAGGTTTTGATTTGGTATTCGATTTGGGCAGAAAACATAGCTGTTGGATGATGATCTGAGGCTTGGATCATGGATCGGCTGATGATTATCGACATTGAATCGCTGCCTCAGTGAATGTGAGTGGGGAGGATGTGTAGCTTGCGATTATCGCCGGAAGCTGATGATGGCAGTGTCGTGAGGTTGGTTGTTTGGTTGATCTTGGTTCACAGCAGCAATTGGATTTGATTTATCCTTGTTCACAGTCGTGATTGGCTTTGGTTTTGTTTGGTGGTGTTGATGAGCTGTGTCGGTGGTGATGAATGGATGGAGCTGGCTGGGGAGGAGCATGAACACAACTGCTCAGGGTGGTGTATAAGTTGTGGATGTTATGGTTTCTGGATAGGTGCTTTTGGATAAGTCATGGCTGATTCCAACAGTTGAAGGTAAGCTTTAAATTGTATGTTATACATTAGATGTTTAATTCTTGAAGAATGCACAATTGTGTTGCTAGGATAATTAGATCCGTGTATAAATCATAATTAGATTTTGGTTGGATTTATTTGCAATTAAAAGGGTGGGCAGATCAGATTTCCATAAGTGGATTATGAAGTTGGTTGTGATTGAAGCAAAGATTATGTAAGTTCTGATCTTGCTATAGTGTGCAGTAGCAAGGTGGTTTCTGATTATGGTAGTAGTGTTATTGTAGGATTATATCGGTGATTAGTGGAGACTGGAGTTATTTTGATTATATTGGGATTCTATGATTTCAGGACTTTGATGCGAGGTGAATTCGCAGACATGAAGACAATTATGGTCTACAAAGCAGGTGGGTAATTTCCTACCTGGTCCGGGTAGATGTATTGCATTCAGATTTAGTCATATATATGAGCATGTTAGGTGTTCATATTACCTTGACCCTGCTCTTATTATCGTATGCTTGAACTTATCGTTGGATGTATTTATGCTCAATTGTTGATATCACACATATACCCTATCATGATTTAGGAGTTATAGATGTGATGTACATTGACCTAGATGTTTAGTAGGGTGTAAATGTTAGTACGGGTGATGACCCAATTTATAAATTGGCAAAAAGGTCATATGTGGGTAGGTAATTCCCTAAATGTAGGATTTATTTCCAATACCCGTATGTTGCATACTGTTACCAACCATGAGTTGTGTAATGGTTAAGTGAAGGGTGATTAGTGTGTCGCTGCGGACCGGTGGTCCCAGCTTGATATGATTAGTCGAGTATGACTCTCTATTGGAGAGAGAGTTATGATCAGTCGAGTATGACTCTCTATTGGATAGAGAGTGCGTCGATCAGTTGAGTACGACTCTCTATTGGAGAGAGAGTTATGATCAGTCGAGTACGACTCTCTATTGGATAGAGAGTGCGTCGATCAGTTGAGTACGACTCTCTATTGGAGAGAGAGTTATGATCAGTCGAGTACGACTCTCTACAGGATAGAGAGTGCGTCGATCAGTTGAGTATGATGTTAGTTATAGCCCTAGAACCAATCATGTGATGGTTGAATAGGGAACATTTTGTATCATATTCTATAAAGGCAAAGGATTGGTTATTATATTTACATCTTGCTTGTGCCAGCTAATTTAAATATAATAATGCCCTAGAAAAGTAGGTTCTTATCTACAGCACATCAATTGGCAGAATTGATTATGAGAGGCTGTAGAGAACACTTTCCTAAAAGTTCCTAGTCGAGTATTAATATGCAAGGGCAATATTAATACATAAAGACTAGCATGTAGGTCAATTGATGACTTGATCTCACAAGTCATGGATATATGATATCAAGTTGACACATGGGTATATATTGGAGAATATATACTGAACTGACCCGCCATGAGAAAGTTTCATGGATCGTTATATGAGTGTCATAAACTTTCTCATGTGACTATTGGTATGAATAGTCCTTAGACCTGAAGTCACTACGGTTCCCTACATAAGGAGTTATGTACTTTGGTATCGTCAAACGTCACCCGTAACAGGGTGGACCATAAAGGCGATTACTGGGTATGTAACAAATTATGCGGAGGGATGTGAGTGATGTAGATGGGATCTATCCCTTCCATATGACGGGAGTGATATCGGTGGGCCCCTTGATTGAGTAGAACTACTAAAACGCATGCTCGAATGAGTCAATATGAGATATTGAGCTCATTTGTTTGAGTTAGTTTACTCAGGGATCAAGAAACACATAGATTGATCGAGGATGACACGGTCTATGCCTCATTGATCAATCTGATATCAAGGATAGAAGGACACGGTCATATATTATAGTAGTCACGGAAAGGTTAGTCGGATCTTGACTTATCTCGTAACTTGGGTAGCAATGATGTATTGCTAGATGCCGCTCATTGCTTGTGTATCTAAAAGAGTTTAGGTCCACTGCCAACGTTATGAGAGCCTATAGGGTCACACACAAAGAGCATGATAATTAGAGGAATTAGAGTATTCTAGTTTGACTAGAATAATATGGGAATAAGCTTAAGTACAAAATGGTTTTTGGACTTTAAGCTTAATGAGAATTTTAGCTAATTGATTTAATGAGATTAATTCAATATGTTACCTTATTGATTTAATAAGATTAATTCAATATGATAACATAAGCTTAATTGAATTAATAAGATTAATTCAATATGATAACATAAGCTTAATTGAATTAATAAGATTAATTCAACATGCATGAATGCCACATAAGAATGCCACATAAGCATGCCACATAAGCATGCCACCTAAGCATCCACCTAAGCTAGTTAAGGTGGAAGGAAACAAAATGGTTTTGTCTCCTTAAGTGGCCGGCCAAACAAGGAAGCCAAATCCTTTTTGAGTGTGTCTCAATGCAATGGATTGCATTGAATGTGAAGGAGGTGGAAGGGTTTTTCCAACCCTATAAAAGGCTCCATGGAGTGGCCGGCCATAGTGAGTTTTTGGGTGTTGTGGTTGTGAGAGAGCTTGGTGGAAGCTTTAGTTGTGTGGGTTTGTGAGTGTAGGCTAGCAAGAAGAGGAGTCTTCTTCTTCCTTTCTCCTTTTCCCTCTCTTCCTCTCCTTTAGGGACTTCTCTAGCAAGAAGTAAAGGAGAGCTCTTCTAGTTTTCCTTTTGTGAGACAAGAGCGTGCTCGTGTGGATACGTATAGAGGCACGGACACTTGAACGTGCTAAAGATCCAACAAACCGAAAGGAAAAGCGGGATTAACAAGGGCACGCACAAAGGTAATCCTCTCCTATAAGATAGGTTTGGTTTAGAGAAATTTATTTTATACGAGTTTGCTTTGCATGGATCACTTGGAAGGGATCCTATTTTCCGATATGCCATTTGGCATACGAGATTTCCTACAAAGGGTATCGAGCCACTTATGAAAGATCGATATAAAATAGGTTTTCTATTTTATATGTGATATAGAAGTAGGATAAATTTTATTATGAGTTGATAATTGCATTAGCAAATTTTCAAACATAATAAAATATCCAATGTCTTTTAAAAGTTAAAATGACATGGTGCATGGTTATGGCCTAGTCCCAAAAAGTTTGTGATTGTGTGTTGTAATTCTTAATACGGCCTGCGTGTCGTGCCTTTCTCCTAATATTCTTGTTGTAAAATTAGTTTTAGACTCGAATGTAACTCGAGTATTTCTCCTTTTGTAATGTACAAAACAAGGATGGAGGGTCCATTGGAAGATGAGGTTACAAGGAGGAAGTCACACAAGACAACCAAAAGGAAGCACTTAGGAGAAGATGCTATCCCTAGGTTGACCAATCAATCTTTTCATTGGCTTGAGAAGATTGTAGAATAAGGGCCATAACCATGACACGTTAGTTTAATATGTATGTGATGCATGTTAGTTTAGCTTGTATGTGATGCATGATTAGTTTAGCTTATATGTGATGTATGCTAATATGTATATGATACATGTTTATTTCTTAATAAGTCTAAACGATATGCCTACCAAAGTTGGTACTCACTACTTCCTCGATCATTTGTTATTGGGTTTGCCAAAGCAAAGCAATGCATTTTATCTTGGAGGGGTGCGAGTGGACAATCGTGATGTCCCGCTATCAGTCTTGGTTAAGACTTAATTAAGTGTTTTCTTAATTGGTTAAGAAAGTAGAGGCATATATTAGCTTTGAACATAAGTGTTAACATTAGTTTTGTGTGATTTCAACATCACTTTGTCTTAGAAGTGGTCGTGTTGTCTGATATCCAAGAAGGCCCTGTGCCTCGCTCCACGTACCGAAGTGGTTTAGGAATAAACACTAAACTAATCTAAAACTTAACCAAAGCTATTAAAGAGTTACATCAGATGTAATTGGCAAAAGATTGCCTACCTAATTATACTACGTCTTGGGCGATTAGCCAAAGCTAACTCAAGACGAATTATGATGTGGATCTTTATCCCATATAAATTTATAGCTAAATAGTAGCTATGAGAATTTAGTGGGAGCCTCATTTAATTAAAGGCCTAATTAAATGATTTAGGTATGATACTTAAACTTTGCATTTTAATGTTGTAGATCACCATGTCATCTAACACGACACACCCCCTCAACTTGCGATCTGTCCTTGAGAAGGACAAGCTCAATGGAGCAAACTTTCTTGACTGGTATAGGAACTTGAGGATTATCCTCAAGCAAGAACGCAAACTATATGTCCTAGAGCAGGCTACCCCTGAAATACCCGCCCCTACGGCCACTCGTGCTGAAAAGGATGCTTATAAGAAGCATCAAGATGACGCATTAGATGTGTCATGCCTTATGCTTGCCACCATGAACTCTGAGCTTCAGAAGCAACATGAGAACATGGATGCCTATTATATGGTTGAGCATTTGAAACAACTATATCAAGGACAAGCTAGGCACGAGCGTTTTGAAGTGTCTAAGGCTCTTTTTGCATGCAAGATGCAAGAAGGAACACCTGTAGGAACTCACGTACTCAAAATGATTGGGTACGTTGAGAACTTTGAAAGACTAGGTTTTCCACTGAGCCAAGAATTGGCAATCGATGTTATCCCGCAATCGCTGCGGAAGCATACAATCAATTCGTCATGAATTATAACATGAATGAAATTGATAAACCTTTGCTCGAGATTCTCAAAGATGTTAAGAACTGCTGAACCAAATCTCAAGAAGAAAGTTAGTAATGTACTAATGGTAAAAAAGGGCAAAGGTAAGCGCAAAGGCAAGGGTAAGACCCAAGCCAAAAGCAAGGCCAATTCATCCACTTCAAAGGGTAAAGTACCTAAGGAAGGGGACTGCTTCCATTGCGGTGAGACTGGACACTGGAAGCGGAACTGCAAAGTCTACCTTGAGGAAGTAAAAAACAAGAGAAGTGGGACTTCTGCCTCAGGTATACACGTTATAGAAGTTAATCTATCTATTTCTTCTACATGGGTATTAGATACCGGATGTGCATCTCACATTTGTACTAATGCAGTGGATCGAGAAATAGTAGAATAATGGCAAAGGGTGAAGTGGACCTACGAGTAGGCAATGGCGCAAAAGTTCGGGCCAGAATGTAGGAACATATTCTTTGTCTTTGCCCACTGGGCTTATCTTAGAACTAGAGGAGTGCTTCTATGTACCCGCATTAACAAAGAACATAATTTCTGTATCTTGTTTAGACAAGAAAAACTTTTCTTTTATAATAAAGGACAAATGTTGTTCCATTTATTTAAATGAAATGTTCTATTGTAATGCACCACTTATGAATGGTCTCTATGTTCTAGATTTAGATAACCCAATTTATAACGTAATACAAACGATTCAAATCGAATGATTTGAACTGCATATATCTTCGCATCGACGCCTAGGTCACATAAATGAAAAACGCATATCCCAACTCCATAAAGATGGATTATTGGACTCATTTGATTTTGAATCATATGAGGTATGCGAAGTCTTGTCTTTTAGGAAAGATGACTAAAACTCCATTTAGTGGACATGGCGAGAGAGCGACGGATTTGTTAGGACTCATACATACTGATGTATGTGGCCCTTTCAATGTCGAAGCCAGAGGAGGCTATAAGTACTTTATTACTTTCACTGATGATATGAGTAGATTTGGCTACTTATATTTGATGAGACATAAGTCGTAATCCTTTGAAAAGTTCAAAGAATTCAAGAATGAAGTACAAAACCAACTTGGTAAGCGATTAAACTACTTGATCGAGATCGAGGTGGTGAATACCTTAGTCAAGAGTTTCGTGATCACTGGCCGAGTGTGGGATAATATCCCAACTCACTCCACCGAACACCACAATGGAATGGTGTATCTGAGAGGAGAAATCGTACTCTATTAGATATGGTACGATCAATGATGAGCCAGACTGATCTACCTACTTCCTTTTGGGGTTTAGCTCTAGAGACAGCCGCTTTCACACTTAATCGCGTTCCATCAAAAGCCGTAGAAAAGACACCGTACGATATGGACCGAAGAGTCCCAAAATGTCTTTTAAAGATTTGGGGTTGTGAAGCTTACGTTAGACGTCCAAGTCTCGGATAAACTAGGACCCAAATCGATAAGTGTTATTTTGTAGGATATCCCAAGGAAACTAAGGGATATTACTTTTTACAATCCCACACTTGGCAAGGTGTTTATTGCAGAAATGTCAGTCTTTCTAGAAAGAGAATTTATTTCTAGAAATACTAGTGGAGTAAAATTCATCTTGAAGAAGTTCAAGATGATGATAACACTAAGGCTTCGATGGAAAATGAACAGCACCACAAAGTGTTGTGGATGAGGAATTTGTTGCCCAAAGAGTTGTGGAGCAAACACTGCTCAAGTAGACCAACCTCTTCGTAGATCTAATAGGATCCGTCGTCAACCCGAGAGATATTCTTTTCTCTTGGTGACAGCGGTGAGGTATTGCTTGTCGATCTTGACGAGCCTACATCCTATCAAGAAGCTATGATGAGCCCAGATTCCGAGAAATGGCTAGAGGCCATGAGATCCAAAATGGAATCCATGTACACTAACCAAGTATGGACCTTGGTTGATCCACCTGAAGGGGTAAAACCCATTGGGTGTAAGTGGGTCTTTAAAGTAAAGACTGACATGGATGGTAATAAGCATACCTATAAAGGTAGATTGGTGGCTAAAGGATTCAAACAAATTCATGGTATTGACTATGAAGAAACCTTTTCACCAGCTATGCGATGCTTAAATCCATTCGGATCATACTTGCTATCGACCTACCACGATTATGAGATCTGGCAGATGGATGTCAAAACCGCTTTTCTGAATGGAAAGCTACTCGAGGATGTGTACATGACACAGCCTGAGGGTTTTGATGATCCAAAGCATCCTGGAAAGGTATGCAAACTGCAAAGGTCCATTTATGGACTAAAGCAAGCCTCTCGAAGCTGGAATCTTCGATTCGATGATGCAATCAAAGAGTTTGGTTTCATCAAGAATGAAGATGAGCCTTGTGTCTACAAGAGAAATAGTGGGAGCACAGTTGTATTTCTTGTCTTGTATGTAGATGACATACTTCATCGAAATGATATTCCCTCACCCACTGTGAAGATGTGGTTAGGGAATTGTTTCTCGATGAAGGACTTAGGTGAAGCCGCTATATTCTAGGCATCAAGATCTATAGAGATAGATCTAGAAGATTACTTGGCCTAAGTCAGAGTACATACATTGATAAAGTGCTTAGATCATTTTGCTATGCAAAATTCTAAGAAAGGTTTCGCTTTATCACATGGTGTGAGTCTTTCAAGACTCAATGTCCCTCTTCTAAGGAGGAGAGATCGCATGGATAAGATCCCTTATGCATCAGCTATAGGGTCTATCATGTACGCCATGCTTTGTACTCGTCCTGACATCTCGTATGCTTTGAGTATGACGAGTAGATACCAGTCAAATCCAGGTGAAAGTCACTGGATAGCAGTCAAAAATATTCTTAAATACTTACGAAGGACGAAAGAATATTTCCTGATATTTGGAGGCAATGAGGAGCTAATCAGAAGGGTTACGTGATGCAAGCTTCCAAGCATAAGGATGACTATAGATCGCAATCGGGTACGTGTTTTGCCTCGAATGGTGGAGCCGTGAGTCGAAGAGTTCAAAGCAGACACGCTTTCTTGCGATTCTACAATGGTGAAGCAGTATATTGCAGCATCTGATGCAGCAAAGGAGGTGTTTGGCTCCGCAAGTTCATCAGTGAACTTGGGGTAGTTCCTAGCATTATCACAGATCCAATAGACCTCTATTGTGACAACAATGGGGCTATTGTGCGCTAAGGAACCTCGATCACATCACGACCAAACACATATCAAGGGCGCTTCCATCTCATTCGAGAGATCATCGATAGAGGAGATGTGAGGATATGCAGAGTACCGACGAAGCTAACATCGCAGATCCATTGACCAAGGCTTTGGCACAGAGGAAGCATGATGGTCACACTAGGTCACTAGGTATTAGATATCATAGTGATTGGTACTAGTGCTAGTGGGAGAGTGTTAGTTATAGCCCTAGAACCAATCATGTGATGGTTGAATAGGGAACATTTTGTATCATATTCTATAAAGGCAAAGGATTGGTTATTATATTTACATCTTGCTTGTGCCAGCTAATTTAAATATAATAATGCCCTAGAAAAGTAGGTTCTTATCTACAAAGACATCAATCGCGTAATTGATTATGAGAGTCAGAGAACACTTTCTAAAAGTTCTAGTCGAGTATTAATATGCAAGGGCAATATTAATACATAAAGACTAGCATGTAGGTCAATTGATGACTTGATCTCACAAGTCATGGATATATGATATCAAGTTGACACATGGGTATATATTGGAGAATATATACTGAACTGACCCGCCATGAGAAAGTTTCATGGATCGTTATATAAGTGTCATAAACTTTCTCATGTGACTATTGGTATGAATAGTCCTTAGACCTGAAGTCACTACGGTTCCCTACATAAGGAGTTATGTACTTTGGTATCGTCAAACGTCACCCGTAACAGGGTGGACCATAAAGGCGATTACTGGGTATGTAACAAATTATGCGGAGGGATGTGAGTGATGTAGATGGGATCTATCCCTTCCATATGACGGGAGTGATATCGGTGGGCCCCTTGATTGAGTAGAACTACTAAAACGCATGGCCATGCTCGAATGAGTCAATATGAGATATTGAGCTCATTTGTTTGAGTTAGTTTACTCAGGGATCAAGAAACACATAGATTGATCGAGGATGACACGGTCTATGCCTCATTGATCAATCTGATATCAAGGATAGAAGGACACTGTCCTATATTATAGTAGTCACGTAAAGGTTAGTCGGATCTTGACTTATCTCAGAATTGGGTAGCAATGATGTATTGCTAGATGTCGCTTGTGTATCTAAAAGAGTTTAGGTCCACTGCCAACGTTATGAGAGCCTATAGGGTCACACACAAAGAGCATGATAATTAGAGGAATTAGAGTATTCTAGTTTGACTAGAATAATATGGGAATAAGCTTAAGTACAAAATGGTTTTGGACTTTAAGCTTAATGAGAATTTTAGCTAATTGATTTAATGAGATTAATTCAATATGTTACCTTATTGATTTAATAAGATTAATTCAATATGATAACATAAGTTTAATTGAATTAATAAGATTAATTCAATATGATAACATAAGCTTAATTGAATTAATAAGATTAATTCAACATGCATGAATGCCACATAAGAATGCCACATAAGCATGCCACATAAGCATGCCACCTAAGCATCCACCTAAGCTAGTTAAGGTGGAAGGAAACAAAATGGTTTTGTCTCCTTAAGTGGCCGGCCAAACAAGGAAGCCAAATCCTTTTTGAGTGTGTCTCAATGCAATGGATTGCATTGAATGTGAAGGAGGTGGAAGGGTTTTTCCAACCCTATAAAAGGCTCCATGGAGTGGCCGGCCATAGTGAGTTTTTGGTGTTGTGGTTGTGAGAGAGCTTGGTGGAAGCTTTAGTTGTGTGGGTTTGTGAGTGTAGGCTAGCAAGAAGAGGAGTCTTCTTCTTCCTTTCTCCTTTTCCCTCTCTTCCTCTCCTTTAGGGACTTCTCTAGCAAGAAGTAAAGGAGAGCTCTTCTAGTTTTCCTTTTGTGAGACAAGAGCGTGCTCGTGTGGATACGTATAGAGGCACGGACACTTGAACGTGCTAAAGATCCAACAAACCGAAAGGAAAAGCGGGATTAACAAGGGCACGCAACAAAGGTAATCCTCTCCTATAAGATAGGTTTGGTTTAGAGAAATTTATTTTATACGAGTTTGCTTTCGCATGGATCACTTGGAAGGGATCCTATTTTCCGTTGCGCATATGCCATTTGGCATACGAGATTTCCCTACATATGACTCTCTACAAGATAGAGAGTGTATTGATCAGATGGGTACGACTCTTTGTTGAACAGAGAGTCTGTGGTAGATGGTTGTACGAGTGACATCATACTCATGTCATATGCATGCATTCTAACGACATAGTCTCCCTTGGGGTTGAGAGAGTCGTCAGTCATCTTGCTTCCCAGAGCACTCCCCGAGGAGTAACTGGTGTGAGGGAAGAGCATCTGTTGTGCTACACTCTACCACTATAGACGGTGGTAGTTGGAGTTGCGTGCAGTTGTCCTGGGTGCGTGGTACTCGACCACTCATTGGTAGTGTTAGTCGGAGTGGCCAGCAGCAGGGACCCCCGTTGTGTAGCGAGCTCTTTACGCTCATATGCTACTTGATCATACTGCTCACTCGGCCACTCTATAGCAGTGGTTGGTGTGAGTTGGGACAGTTGTCATGTCGTGCCACCTAGGTTACATTGGGGTCGTGGTAGCGAGTAGGGGTGAGCAGACATGACCATGCATGCTGAATTTCGTATCTGATGGCGCTTTGCATATTACCATATATATATACATATATGCAAGTATATATATATATATATATATAGATGCGGTCTATATATATATGATTATTGTGATGTTGCATTTGATTGTACTATGTTTTCTGCATTTGGGTGTACATCATATTCATGCATGTTTCTTGCATTCGTTATACGATTGTGTCGGATACTGGTATGGGTTGGACAGACCATTAGATACCTTGACCTGTAGCTAGAGTATATTGTGAGTTGATCTACTCTTCCTGTTATATATATATGTGTGTGTTGGATATATGTTCAGGTTGGATCAGAGTAGCGTAGCAGACTTCAGGTATGTCTGCATTTTATGTTGTTCATTTGGTTAGACGGTATATGCTTGTAGTTATATACTATGCTGATATACCTATTGTACATCTAGATTATGTTGTTGAAAATACATGTGATATGACATATATACATGTTTTCTATTACCTGCTGAGTTTTACTCACCACCCCAATGGACCCTGGGTTTTTCTGTCGCCCAGGTAACAGGTAGAAGTCTTCGTGATGGCTTGGAGCACCGTTGGCTGACATATCATCTCACCTCCGAGGCTTCCGTGTTTGTGTTGGATTTTTTCGTATGTCTTGTTATGTATTCGGAGTTTTCGTGATGTTATGTATTATGTGATGTACGCACATGTTAGTGCAGGTTTTAACGAGGTTTTCTTTATGTTCTGGTGTTAGTCATACCGGTATGCATGTGTGTAGGTTGGGATGTTATTGTATCATGTTTCCACTGTGTTTTGTGTAGTTGTTTTCATATGTGTATATATATTGTTGTTATTGTGGGCCTACGGGCCTTGTATTAATCCGAAATATTGTCACGTACAGGGGAGATGTCGTCCGTTTGATTTTCGGTTCGGCATGCTCTCGGGGAGTGACACACTGCCCATTAATTTTCCTGTACAATATCATATTATCGCCTTTTATGATAAATCCTTTATTCCCAAGTCTAAACTGTGACCATCCATTTTCTCGACTCACCCTGTGATTTGTACGCGTGCCTTACAACATAACTCATATAAACAGATACATCATTTCAGAAAATATCAATACTGCATATGCCTTAACAAAAACTTACATACCCTATTTGTTAGGACCCTTGGAATAGCTAGAGGGGGGGTGATTAGCGTTTCTTCGATTCTACAAACAAGTTAGCAGAAGCAATACAAATACGAAAATGAATACGAATAAGAAATACGAAACCAATGCTAACACCCGATGTTACGTGGTTCGGAGATGACGCTCCTACTCCACGGCAATCCGTAAGGTGGATTAGTCCTAGCCAAGCTTCACTATCTTCTCCTTTGGATGAACCAAGGTGGAGAAACCTTTCTTACAATGATCTCCTCTTCTTTACAATGATGGATGATCAAGAACAAGAGAAGAGGAGGTTTTGAATCACTAAAAACACTTAGGAAGCTTGGTGAGCACGAGGATGTAGTTAGGATTAAGAGCACTAGCCTAACCAAGCTTCCCATGGCCCCTTTTTATAGAAGAGGGGCTGTTTTTCCCGTTGGGCGTCGATCAGTCGACTGATGCATGCCATCGGGCCGATCGCCGGCCAACGGCTTCAAACGCGATCTCCGCGGAGATTCAGAGCCGCAATCTCCAACGGCCAGTGATCACGATCGATCCTCTCCATCACCGACGATGGGGTGATCGATCGAGTGATCAAGGGCGAATGAGTGAGACGCATTCGCGGGCGATATTTCCTTGATCCGATCGATTCCTTAGCGTCGAATGATCACGCGATATCGACCGATATGCCCAAGGCGCCGATCGATAGTTAGGGTATCACCGTGATCGATCGCCGATCCGATCGATACATCGTATCAGTCGACTGATACTCATCAAGTATGAGTAATTCATACTTGATTTTATACCCTAGACCTAGACTTAACCTTCTAGCTCCTTAATAAGCCTTGCGCCTTCAGGATCCCTCCGAGTCCACGACTTGTTCATCCTTTGCGCTTTGCTTCCAAGAGCTTCCTTCGGTTTCGTCATGTCTTGGGTTGCCAAATGCTTGGACTTTACGCCGCCAAGACTACAAGCTTGGACTTATGCTGCCAAGACTTTACTTTGGACTTCCTTTGCCAAGGTTCACTTTGGACTTTATGCTGCCAAGACTACAAGCTTGGTCTTATGCCGCCAAGTCCATCCCTTGGACTTCCTTTGCCAAGATCATACTTGGACTTCCTTTTACCAAGTACTTCATCCTTGGATTTCTCTGTCACTTAAACACATTCGTAATTAGATCACAAGATATTGCCTAACTTAGATGATTAGCCAAACATCAAAACATATAAATGCTTGGAGCATTGTTGCACCAACAATCTCCCCCTTTTTTATGTTTGACAATCATTTAAGTTAGGTCTTTAAAGATTAAAGATACACACATAATCATCTAACTTAAGCATTCCTTCTCCCCCTTTGGCATACATCAAAAAGAGAAGGATGAAAGAATTAAGAATGTTGGATCTTGGACTAAGGTATTAGATTGAAATTAAGCTCCCCCTTAATCCAAGATAGGATGTAAATTACATTTGAAGCAAAGCATAGTCTAAAATTCAAAAGTTAAATCCTAACTTTGCACCAACAATGGTTTTGGGGATAAAAGGATAGAATTTATTGAAAACTCCCCCTAAACCACTGTATTGAGCAGTCCTAAAACTCGTTTATACATAATATTATCATACTAGAGTGTTAGGACATCAAAAATACACCAAATATCAGAAAATGGAGCTTATTATCAGAAAACCTAGTATGATCAGCTACTAAATCGAAATTTCAAATTTTTCAAATCATTTTCGTAAATACGTAAAAATTCCAAAAATCTCGAAAAATCACGAAATTTTCATTACACATTTCGAAATCATACTTTATTAAGGAAAAATAATTTGAAAATATATGTTTTCCAGATTCCAAGATTGATACAAATTTGGAAACTTACAAAAGTTCTAAAGAATTTTCAACCTTTGTATCACTTTTATGATTCACTTGAAAACTGTTTTCCAAAATATAATGAACATAGTTTAAAATATATATGATTTGGAATTTCCAACTATGTTCTTAGAGCTATGTACTCATTACTTGAATACAAGCCTTCCCAATGGTTGGTCCATAAGGTATTTATGTCTCTAGGTGTGTCATTGACTCATAGTAATGCATCATAACAAGCATGATGAGCCAACTACACCTTCCCTATCATCTCACATGGTTCTAAGTGTCTCAATACAAAAATCAAGGTTTCTTAAGGCTTTTTGTGAGATGTATCAAGGTATAAAGATAACATATAAACATGGGATCATGCAAACCTAGAATTTTACTCTACAAGGCACATACCAAGCTCTCTCCTTAAAGATGAAAATTCATTTTCAGGAAGAGCTTTGGTGAAGATATCGGCAAGATTGGACTTAGATTCTACATAATTAAGTTCAATGTCCCCTCTTGCCACATGATCTCTTATGAAGTGATGTTTCACTTCAATGTGCTTGGTCCTAGAGTGATGTACCGGATTTTTGGTCAAATTGATGGTACTCACATTATCACAATAAACTTTAATGTTAGAGTAGTATAGCTCATAGTCCACAAGAGTATGCCTCATCCAAAGTAATTGAGCTACACAACCACCCATAGCCACATATTCGGCTTCGGTGGTTGATAAAGCAACACAATGTTGCTTCCTACTACTCCAACTAACTAGGGAGGACCCAAGAAATTGGCATCCACCACTAGTACTTTTCCTATCCAATTTGCACCCAGATAATCGAATCGGTATAACCAAGTAATTCAAATGACCTAGTCCTAGGATACCAAAGTCCTACATTTAGGGTGCCTTTAATATACCTTAATATTCTTTTGATGGCTACCAAATGTGATTCTTTGGCACAAGATTGGTATCTTGCACACATACCTACCGCAAATAAAATGTCGGGTCTACTAGCTGTTAGGTATAGTAAGCTACCAATCATACTCCTATAAAGTTTAAGATCAATTGATTTACCTTCATGATCACTATCAATCCTAGTGCTAGTGGCCATAGGAGTGGTTACAATTTTGGCATTTTCCAAACCAAATTTCTTGATCATTTCATTTGCATATTTGGTTTGATAAATATGAATACCCTCATTGGTTTGTTTGACTTGTAAACCTAGGAAAAAAGTAAGCTCTCCAACCAAACTCATTTCAAATTCATTTTCCATATTTTTTATAAAGTCTTGAAGAAGATCATCATTTGTTGACCCAAAGATGATATCATCAACATATACTTGAGCTATGAATATATCTTTTAACGTTGACTTTATAAACAAGGTTTGATCTACTTGGCCTCTTCTAAAATCCTTAGAAATTAAGAAGGATGACAATCTTTCATACCATGCTCGGGGAGCTTGTTTTAACCCATATAATGCTTTCCTAAGCTTATATACATGATTTGGATAATCTATGTTCTCAAATCCGGGTGGTTGCTCTACATATACTTCCTCCTTAATAAAACCATTTAAGAATGCCGATTTAACATCCATTTGGTAAAGTTTAAATCCCATGAAGGAAGCATACCCTAAGAGTATCCTAATAGATTCTAACCTTGCAACGCATAAGTTTCATCATAGTCAAGCCCCTCAACTTGATTGAATCCCCTAGCAACCAACCTAGCCTTATTTCTAGTGATATTTCCTTGATCATCTAGCTTATTCCTAAAGACCCATCTTGTAGTAATTATGGTGCTATCATTGGGTCTAGGCACTAATTCCCACACTTGACTTCTCTCAAATTAAGCCAATTCATCTTGCATTGCCAAAATCCAATCCGGATCATGTAATGCATTATTGATCGATTTGGGCTCAATTTGTGAGATAAGAGCAACTTGACTAGTAGGAGGTCTATGAAATGACCTAGTTCTTACTCCTTGAGATAGATCTCCTACTACTTGGTCAAGTGGATGATCTTGATGAATTCTTAGGTTTCTAGAAGGGGTTTCAATTTGATCATTGTTATCTTCCACCCTTCTCTCATCATCGGAGTCTCCTCTTCCTCCCCCTTGATCATTACCCCTAATGGTCAAATTTTGAAGTTTTTGGGTAATGTCTTGATTATTGTCATTAATATCCTTATCAATGGAGGACTTTCTAGGTAGGTACTAGTGGTTTCATCAATTTCACATCCGAGGACTCCTCAATCCCTTGGGTTCTCTTATTATAGACTCTATACCTCTACTTGTGGATGAGTATCCAACTAGGATTCCTCATCCGCTTTAGATTCAAATTTCCTAAGTTATCTTTGGTATTTAAGATATAAACTTTACACCCAAAGACTTTGAAATAGTGAATTGTGGAATAGTTCCATTCCATAGTTCAAAAGGTGTTTATCATAAAAACCTATGGATTTGAACCCTAATTTGGATATAGCAAGCTGTATTCACCTCTTCCGTCCACAAGTAGCTAGGAAGTGAATATGCATTAAGCATGGTCCTAGCGGCCTCTTCTAGGGCACGATTTCTCCTTTCCACCACCCCATTTTGTTGGGGTGTTCTTGGACAAGAGAACTCATGCTTGTACCCTTGTTCTAAATAAAATTGTGAAAATTTTGAGTTCTCAAATTCACCACCATGATCACTACGGATCCGGTTGATTTTGAGACTCTTTTCATTTTCAACCCTTTTACTAAATCCTATGATTATTTCTAAGGTATCATCCTTATGTTTCATAAAATAGACCCAAGTATACCTAGAAAAATCATCTACTATAACCAAGCAATATTTATTACCATTTAAAGATGGAGTACTATGGCAATCAAATAAGTCAAGATGCAATAATTCTAATGGTAAAGATGTGTTAGTTAGAGTTTTACCTTTGTGTGATGCCTTTGTTTGTTTTCCTTCTTGGCATGCATCACACAATTTGTTCTTGACATACTTGATCTTTGGTAGTCCTTTGACCAACTCCATCTTGGCTACCTTGGCTATGTTTTTCATGTTGATGTGCCCCAATCTTCTATGCCATAGCCAACATTCCTCTTCTTTTGCAACAAAACACTTAGTAGAGATGTTAGAAGCATATGAAAGATCAACATAATAGATATTTAACTTCCTATATCCAACTAACATGCAATCATTTAATTCCTTGTGTCTAATCATGCATTTAGAGGATTCAAAGGAAACATGATAGTTTGCATCACAAAGTTGACTAACACTCAATAGATTAAACTTCATATTTTCAACTAGCAAGACTTTGTGAATAATAATTTTGGGGGATACCTCAATTGTACCTCTACCTAATATCTTGAGTTTTCCACTATTCCCAAAAGACACCGCTCCTTTCTTCACATATTTAATTGTGGAGAACTTGCTCACATCCCCGGTCATATGTGTTGAGCAACCGCTATCCACAATCCACATACCTCGCTCTCCTACCTAAATCACATGAAAACACAAGCTTTTGGTACCCAAACATTTGGACCGGTAACATTAAGTAAAAACTTCTTAGGTACCCAAGCTTTCTTAACCTTACCCTTAATGGTTGTTTTCCTATTAATTAATGAAATATACGCAACTTCTTTTTCTTTTGGCTTATATCCTAAACCAGCCTTGTTATAAACGGCTCTTTGCCTACTAAGAATCATGTCAAGACACTTTGAGCCATTTGAAAATTTTTCTAAACATGCTTTTAATTCACTAACCTCATCCTTAAGTTTATCATTTTCTTCTTTAAGCATGCAAGAGTCAATATGTGAGGGTTTTTCATTTCTAATGGCTTTTAGTTCTACCTTCATGCTTTTAACCTTAGATTTTGACTTATCTAGAGCTTCTTTAAGATAGGCAATTGATTTATAAAGGAGCTTAACCTTAGGAGAGTTCATTACCTCATCGTCACTAGATGACGATTCATTGCTTGAGGAATCTTCTTGGCTTGAGGTGCTCGAATCATTTCCTAGGGCCATGAGTGCCACATGGCGTGTGATGTGGCAAAGCTCATCATCGGAGGAAGAGTCTTCAATGCTTGGTGTGTCCCATGTGGTTTGAGCCACCATGGCCTCCTTCTTCTTCTTTTCCTTTATCCTTCTTTTTCTTCTCTTTTTCTTCCTTCTTTTAGCTCCGGGCAATTCGGCTTTATGTGCCCCTTCTTGTTGCAAGCATGGCAAATCACATTATTATTAAAACTTGAATTACCATTAAATTTACCTTTTGAGGAATGAGACCCTTCCTTGCTTCTCTATTCTTGAACTCTCTTGACTTTCTATAAAGCTTCTTGACGAAATTTGCCATTTCACTAGATGAGTCCCCATCACTTTGACTCATCCTCCGACTCGGATGATGATGATGCCTCTTTTCTTTCCTTCTTCTTCTTTTCTTTCTTGTCCTTCTTTTCAACGAATAGAGCTAAACCCTTTTCCTTAGAGGACATGTTAGTTTGCTCATGTAATTCAAACTCACAAAACAATTCATCAATTTTAATTTGAGATAAATCTCTAGTTACCTTAATTGCATCAACTATAGAAGTCCATAAAGAATTTCTAGGAAATGCTTGTAAAATATACCTTACCAAATCCCGATTGTCAACTCGCTCACCTATGATATGGAGTCCGTTAACAATTTCTTTGAACCTTCCATGCATTTGACTTACGGTTTCATGCATCTTCATTTGGAAGGCTTGAAGTTGTCCAATCAATAGGTCCTTCTTGGCCCTCTTTGATTCCTTGGAACCTTCATTTAGCTCAATGAGCTTTTCCCATAATTCCTTGGCGGATTCGAAAGGTCCCACCTTGTTAAGTTGCTCCATGGTAATCCCACATTGGATGGTGAGTACCGCTTTTGCATTTGACTCGAAACTCTTATTCATTTCTCTTGTCCAATCCTTGCTCGGAATAGGGTTTCCACGTTCATCCACCGGTTCCTTGAAGCCATCTACAACACTATGCCAAATTTCAATATTACTCATTAAATAGTATTTCATCCTACCTAATATAAGTGACTCCCATCGAAGAGTGGTGGCTTGGCGATGCTATATCCCTCTTGAAGAGCCATTGATGCCTTGGTTGATGGTGAGATCTTCCAAGCAATCCGCCTGATACCACTTGTTAGGACCCTTGGAATAGCTAGAGGGGGGGTGATTAGCGTTTCTTCGATTCTACAAACAAGTTAGCGGAAGCAATACAAATACGAAAATGAATACGAATAAGAAATACGAAACCAATGCTAACACCCGATGTTACGTGGTTCGGAGATGACGCTCCTACTCCACGACAATCCGTAAGGTGGATTAGTCCTAGCCAAGCTTCACTATCTTCTCCTTTGGATGAACCAAGGTGGAAAAACCTTTCTTACAATGATCTCCTCTTCTTTACAATGATGGATGATCAAGAACAAGAGAAGAGGAGGTTTTGAATCACTAAAAACACTTAGGAAGCTTGGTGAGAACGAGGATGTAGTTAGGATTAAGAGCACTAGCCTAACCAAGCTTCCCATGGCCCCTTTTTATAGAAGAGGGGCTATTTTTCCCGTTAGCGTCGATCGATCGATGCATGCCATCGATCGTCGATCCGGCCAGCGGCCAAACGCGATCTCCGCGGAGATTCGTAGCCACAATCTCTAATGGCCAGGTGATCAGTCGACTGATCCCTCCATCAGTCGACTGATGGGGTGATCAGTCGAGTGATCAAGGCGAATCGAGTGAGGCCGCGTGCTGGCGATATTTCCCTTGATCGACCGATTCCCTTAGCGGTCGGTGATCACGATCGATATCGATCGGGATATGCCCAAGGCGATCGGTCGATAGTTAGGGTATCACCAGATCGATCGATCGCGACGGGCCGATCGATACATCGTATCGATCTAATCGATACTCATCAAGTATGAGTAATTCATACTTGATTTTATACCCTAGACCTAGACTTAACCTTCTAGCTCCTTAATAAGCCTTGCGCCTTCAGGATCCCTCCGAGTCCGCGACTTGTTCATCCTTTGCGCTTTGCTTCCAAGAGCTTCCTTCGGTTTCGTCATGTCTTGGGTTGCCAAATGCTTGGACTTTACGCCGCCAAGACTACAAGCTTGGACTTATGCTGCCAAGACTTTACTTTGGACTTCCTTTGCCAAGGTTCACTTTGGACTTTATGCTGCCAAGACTACAAGCTTGGTCTTATGCCGCCAAGTCCATCCCTTGGACTTCCTTTGCCAAGATCATACTTGGACTTCCTTTTACCAAGTACTTCATCCTTGGATTTCTCGGTCACTTAAACACATTCGTAATTAGATCATAAGATATTGCCTAACTTAGATGATTAGCCAAACATCAAAACATATAAATGCTTGGAGCATTGTTGCACCAACACTATTCTTACTTCACCAAAGACTAAATTCCTTACTTACCCATCATTTTCACCCTAACAAATTAACTCCATCTAAATCTATAATATTACTTCCCTAAAAACGAGTGGGAAAAGTTATTATTTCCCCCCTTTCTCCTCCCCCTTCTTCTCTATAAATACAAAAGTAATCCTTCTTGATTTTCACTCTACACTTCCAAGAAAATGCAGCCCATTTCTTCAATTCTCTATACATGGTTTGCTTCCACTCATTCCAAAATGATAAGGGAGCACTGTCGATCTCTCTCCTGCCAACAACTTCTTGCAGGCTTTCATATATTTGCAGCTACCTTCACTGAGCGCCTCCATCTACCTCCTGAGCGCATAAAAACCTTCTTCTCGGAATAGATAGAAGTTGGTTTATTTTTCCCCCTTTATCCTTTCTTTCTAGAAGTATCTGCATATTTTTTTTATTCCCTTGAACTAGCTAAGTCCCAACTCTTTCCGTTTTATGTTAGGATTCTATCTTATCACATCCTTCTTATCAATTACTCCCTCGTCCTTTCTCTTTCACTATTTTTTCCAAGAAAAATCATTAGAAATAGGTATTCTTTTTATTTCCAAGCTCGATCAGACTTCCAATTCCTGACCGGCATTCCCTCCTCACACAAATGATGGAAAGAGCATTATTTCTTTGTATAGCCCCCTTTCCCGTTTCCTTTTCCCTCCACTTGGTTAACTACTCTTCCTCCTCGCCCTTCCTTAGGCCTCTATTGAGATAATGCAGAATATCAAATGATGACCCTACTACTGTCAGAAGAACAATTTAACTTAAATCAACTATTGACCAAATTGACATTGTCACTAATCAATGTTGGAGGATCGTGTTAGTGAAAGCCCTAGAGCCAATCATGTGATGATTGTTGTATGGACTTTATTGTATCATATTCCTATTTATAAAGGCATGGTTATTATATTTACTTGTATTGGTGCCAAATAACTAAATATAATAATGTCCTTGAGTAGTAGGTTCTTATCTATATCAATCGATTGGTTGAATCGATAATGAGATGATATAGAGAACACTACTCTTAATCATTCCTAGTCGAGTATTAACATTCAGGGACAATGTTAATGCGTAGAGACTAGCATGTAGGTCAACAAGATGACTTGATCTCACAAGTCATGGATATGAGATATCAAGTTGACACATGGGTATGCATTGGAGAATGTATACTGAATGACCCGCCATGAGAAAGTATCATGGATCGTTATATGAGTGTCATATACTTTCTCATGTGACTATTAGTATGAATATTAGTCCTTAGACCTGAAGTCACCATGGTTCCCTACATAATGAATTGCATACTTTGGCTTCGTCAAACGTCACCCGTAAATGGGTGGACTATAAAGGCGATTACTGGGTATGTAACAAATTATGCGGAGGGATGTGAGTGATGTAGATGGGATCTATCCCTCCTATATGACGGGGGTGACATCGATATTCTTGATAGAGTGAGACCACGAAGTGCATGGCCATGCCCAAATGAGTCAATATGAGATATTGAGCTCATTTGATTAGAGTGAGTCTACTTGGAGTTCAAGATTTAGATTGTACCGAGGATGACACGGTCTATGCCTCGATTGATCAATCTAGATGTCAAGGATAGAGGGACATTGTCACATATTGTGAGAGTCACAATTAGTAGTCACAAAGGTGGTGTTGGAGCTCAACATTCTTGTAACTTGGGTAGCAATGATGTGTTGCTAGATACCGCTCATTGCTTATGTTCCTAAATCGGTTTAGGGACATTGCCAACGTTACAAGAACCTATAGGGTCACACACATAAGAGCAATTAGATGGAGATTAGGTTCATATGATGAACCATGAGGATTAGGTTCATGGGATGAACCAAATTGGATTAAGAGTAATCCAAATTAGACTAATTGAGTTAGACTCAAGTTGATTCAAGTGTTGAATGAGTCTAATTGAGATTTGATTCATCAAATCAATTTAAATTAATGAATAGAGATTCATTATATTAAATTGACTTGAGTCAAGTGGTTAGATTTGATCAACCATGGGAGATTAGAGGTCAAGTTTGACTTGACTTGAGAGGGAAGATGAAAGGTCAAGTTTGACTTGACCAAATGTCATGTCATGATGATGACTAGGCATGGCCGGCCAATGATGATGCTCCACATCATCATTGACTTTGTCAATTGGTGCCACCTCATGAGGGAGACCAAGGGACATGGGAGTTACATGCATGCATGTAACTCCCTCTCCTTGAAGTGGCCGGCCACTTTAGGGGTTTCATTAGATGAAATTCATTTGGGTGAGTTAATTCCAACTTCATCTTCTTCCTTGGAACCTTTTCTCTCAAGCTCTCCCTCTCCCATCCCTCTCTTTGGCCGAACCAACCAAGGAGTGCTAGCACACTCAAGGTTGAGTTTTCTCCACCTATTGCTTGTGTGGATACCATAGAGGAGTGTGCACTTGACACTCTCGAGTTCCGGCAAACTTTTGGACCAGCGGGATAAGCGAAGGGCGTCGCTACGAGGGTAACATTCTAACCTCTTAGATCTAAGGTAGATCTAGGATTTCTGTAAGCACATACATGTAATTATAATTTTATACTTCGCACGGATCCGTGGCCGGGGCTTCCGAGGTTTCCGCAACGCAAAAAGCGGTTTTTGCGGCTCGGGAAATCCCAACAGATCGTGGCCCGGCTAGAAGGGGGGTTGAATAGCTCATGTACGTTGATGGAAATCGTTCGCTTCTTAATCTTCTACAAGATTGTTAGTGCAGCGGAATATGCTAATTAAGACAATTAAAATAAAACACAAAGTAAATAGAGAGCAAACGTAAACTCATGTAACGTGGTTCTTGGCCCTTGCCGCTAATCCATGGACGATTCGTATGGCGAATCACTCCCTCAAACCAATCACTAGTCTCTCCTTTAGCCTAAGCAAGGTGGAGGTTAGCCTTCTTACAAGAACTTACTCCCTCTTACAATAGAATAGATGTAAGCACAAGAAGAGGAGTGAAAATCATGTAGAGCACTTAGGAGTATGATTATGAGTGAAGCATTAACCTCCCAAAAGCCCCCAACCCTTTTTTTATAGAGAAGAAGGGTTTCTTCTCGTTAGGCAGGTGACAGTCGACTGATGGTCATTCCAACATCTTCTGACCTGACTGAATCACGGTCGTCACATCAAATGGCTCCTCCATCAATCGACTGATCGAGCCATCAATCGAGTGATCTAGGCAATTAGTCGACTTTCAAACCTTCTGTGCCTGCGACCACCTTGAGCTATCGACTGCCATCCCTTGGCAGTCGATTGATGGTACAGCAGTCGACTAACAAACCCTAGCAGTCGACTGCTCGGCCAGAAACCAAACAGTCAAACACCGGTCGAGCACCAGTCGAGTGCCATCGACTCAGAGCAGTCGACGGCTATCTACAGCAGTCGACTGATATCGGGTAAAACCTAAAACAAATACTTATTTGACCATCCGACTTAACTAAACATTCGGTAAAACCTCAAACCTAAGTTTGAGCATCCGACACTTGACTTAGCCATTCGGCCAAGTTCACCTATGAGCTACCATTACAATCGCTCAATCTCTCATCTCCCTTGGAGTCCCTCACCGAGGCTCTCTTCGTCCGGCCGTGTCCCTTGGATGCACCAAGCGCACGGCTTCCACAATTTCATCCTTCGCGTCTCTCTCTGAAGTCTGCTTCCTTTGGCTTCACTCCAATGCTCCTGGTCCGACGGTCCCTCGGATGCATCAAGCGCACGGCTTCCACAATGTCATCCTTCCCTGACTCAAGGACCCGAGCCATGAGATGGTGAACCCACCAATGCTATCATCAAGTTAACTCATGTGTGATTTACTAAGTCCTGCACAACTTAAACACACATATCAAATCACATAACAACCTAACTTAAATCCTTTGCCACACACATCAAAACCACATCATACATGGGTTGATTGCCCTAACAATCTCCCCCTTTTTAATGTGTGGCAACATGTTTATGTTTACAACATAAAAACACATAGGGAAGATAAGCATGTAAATCAAATATGAGTATCAAAACACTCCCCCTTAATACATGCAGCTTCCCATTAACACATGTTAATTCTCCCCCTAACATGATTAACTTAAACTCAGCATTTCTCCCCCTTTGACACCATCAAAAACATTAAACATATGTCATAATCATGGCATCAAAGTCTTAAAGGAAGAAAATCACCAAAACATGCTGAAAACCCAGAAATCAGGCTATTGTGCTCGTGCACAGTTCCATTTGTCGACTGGTTCAGACAAGCAGTCGACTGGCACCTAGATTTCAGCCTTTTCTGATTTCTGAACCCGATTTCAGAAATGCATTAAAAAATATATAAATTTTGAAAAATCATGAAATTTGGGGAACACATTTCTTATGAGTTCCTTTATCAATGAAAAATAATTTTTCAAGAAAATTCATTCTATTTTTGAAAATTAGGCAAAACTCAAAAGTTGTAAAATGTCTCAATTTTGTATCAACTTTAAAACCTAGTTTTGCCTTGAAACGTTTTAAAATGTCAATTCACTGTTTGCAAAACATAAAATGGTTTTAAATCATTTAAAATATCCAACTATGATCTATGGGAAATATGTCCATTGATTAAACATTTGCTTTCCCCATAGTTGGTCTATGATTTCTATGTTATGATACTTTGAATGACCCATCTAAATGCCATAAGCATTAGTGAATCAATTGTATCATCTTACATCTCACCCATTGCTATGTTCTCAATCAAGTTAGCCTTATGATGAATGTGAGATGTACCTAAGGTATTATACTTAATCATCAATTTCATGCAATTTCTACCAAGGTTAAGTATTATCATAAGGCAAGTATATCATCCATCATGATCATAACACAAATATTATCATTCAAATCATAAGTCACATATTATCATGATAATAAAAACAAGTATCAAAAATCATGATTCATATCATTATCACCCAACATGCTCATGATAAATCAAATACTACCCAACTTCAACATAAGTCAACCATTTAGCATGATATAAAATAAGTTCAATTATGGTTGACTATCCTAGGTTTCTCTAACCCTTGAGGATGGACTTGGGAACACAATATAAATTCTTTCCAATGGGGTTCACCAAGTACTCCTTTGGGATCCATTTCCTAGCTACCATTGTTGTCTTTGATTGTCCTCTAGCAATTAAACAATGATAAGCTTTTTCATTCTTAGATCCCTTATATCCTAGGCCCTTCTTGTTAAAGCTAGCCCTTTGGCTCCCAATGATCATGTTCAAGGTGTTGGAGCCTATTGTGAATTTCTCTAGGACATTAGTAAGGAAATCTACCTTTTCCCTTAAAACCCTATTTTCTTCTAAGCGTGCATCATTAACACTAGAAGAAGAAATATTTTCATGTGAGCATGCTTTTTCAAGTTTTTCTTCTAGGGTCTTAATTTCATTTAGCATGCATTTATTTTTCTTCTTAGCCCTAAATAAGTCATTAGTCAAGCTAGTAATCATGGAAATAATATCTTGAGTGGGTAGGCTTTTTACCTCACTTACCCAATCTCCTTCTTACGATTCCGATGAGGATGCTCCCCTACACTTGAGCTCCCCTCCTCACTTGTGCTTCCTTCTTGCTCGGATGAGGAGGAGTCCAAGTCATCTATCCCCATGATTGCGAGGTTTGTGAATCCTTCTTCCTCTAATGATGATGGATCATCCCATGTGGCCTTCAAGTTTTGCATTTTGCCCTTTCCTTTATCATTCGATTTATTCTCTTCCTTCTTCTTCCCTTCCTTCTTGTCATTCTTCTTCCTTTCATCCTTGCTCTTGTTCAAGAGAGGGCATTCATCATGTGTCCCTCTCCTTGGTAATTGTAGCATATAATCTTCCTCCTTCTCCTATCATGAGATTTGTTAAACTTAAAATTTTTTAATGCACATCTCACCTTTCTTACCATGTAGGCCTCTTCATTACTATTCATTGATGAGGAAGATTCTTCATCCGATAAGGAGGGTGGAGTCTCCTTCTTCTTCTTTCCTTTGTCGGTCATAAGCGCTACTCTCCTTGGTTGACTCATTGGTTCTTCTACTATACCTTCAAGTCTAGTTTCGTGAAGCTCCATAGTAGAGAAAAATTCTTCTAGAGTACTTACCTCTAGATTCTTTGATATGTAGGATTCCACCATTGAGATCCACTTTGATGATCGGGGAAAAGCATCTATTGCCTTCATGATCATGTCCCGATTGGAGAGCTTCTCACCTACACTTGACAAATCGTTAATAATTTCTTTAAATCTTGAATGCAAAGAAAGTACCTTTTCTCCTTTATCTAGTTTTATATTGTTGAGTTGAGATTGGAGAAGGTCCCTTCTTACTAACTTGGCTTCGAATGTGCCTTCATGAAGCTCTACCAATTTTTCCCATATCTCCTTGGTGCTTGCGCATTCTCCTATTCGGTTGATCTCTTGTTGAGAGGGCACATTGTAGAGATGGTGCTTGGCTTTTGAATTTGCAAGGTGCTCCTCTCTATGCTTCTTAGTCCACCTCAATTTTTCTATTAGCCTCCCTTCTTCATCCCTAGGTATCTCGAAACTGTTTTCCATGATAAGCATAATTTCAAAATCAGTCTCAAAAAATACCTCCATTCACTTTTTCCACCAAGAGAAGTCCCGTTCGAATTTAGGTAGATGAATGTTCGAGTTGGCCATCTTTGTTGACATGCTTGCTGCGGCGGTGAGTCCGGTGACAAGCAACCTTACTCTGATACCACTTGTTGGAGGATCGTGACCTGGCTAGAAGAGGGGTTGAATAGCCTATGTATGTTGATGGAAATCATTAGCTTCTTAATTGTCTACAAGATTGTTAGCACAGTAGAATATGCTAATTAAGACAATTAAAACAAAACACAAAGTAAAGAGAGAGCAAACACAAATGCAAGTATGTAACGTGGTTCACAGCCTTTGCCGCTAATCCACGGACAATTCATATGGCGAATCACTCCCTCAAATCAATCACTAGTCTCTCCTTTAGCCCAAGCAAGGTGGAGGTAAACCTTCTTACAAGAACTCACTCCCTCTTACAATAGAATAGATGTAAGAACAAGAAGAGGAGTGAAAATCGTGTAGAGAACTTAGGAGTATGATTATGAGTGAAGCATTAACCTCTCAAAAGCCCCCAACCCTTCTTTTTATAGAGAAGAAGAGTTTCTTCCCATTGGTAGCCGATCGATGCATGCATCCCGATCGATGGTCCTTCCAACACTTCACCCGATCAATCGCTGGCCGTCACATCCAACAACTCTCCATCACCGATCGACGAGCCATCAGTCGAGTGATCGAGGCAATCAATCGACTTTCAAACCTTCTGTGCTCACCACTCATGAGTTGTCGATCGCCGCCCTTGGCAATGATCGACGTGCAGCCGATCGTCAAACTCTAGCATCAATATTTAATCAAACAATGAACACCGGCCGAGTGCCATCGACTGATAATCGATCGTGTCTGGGTAAAACTCAAATAAATACCGCTCGAGCGACCGACTTAAATCTCAAACATCGATTCTCAAACAGCAATACGTAAAGCATCCGACACTTGACTTAGTCATTCAGCCAAGTTCACCTATGAGCTACCTATTGGTGTAGGGGCACCAGATAATTGAACCTGTGTTTTGATTATGGGAAAGACACAAAGTAAAGTTTACATCGTTATCTCACGAGCGAAATTGAGTGTGCAGAAAAGTACTAAAGCTAGAGCTAAAGGCTAGCGACACCCGGAGGAAGCCGCGGTGGTCGGGTGACA
Organism: Wurfbainia villosa; assembly: GCA_025175895.1. Taxonomy (NCBI): domain Eukaryota; kingdom Viridiplantae; phylum Streptophyta; class Magnoliopsida; order Zingiberales; family Zingiberaceae; genus Wurfbainia; species Wurfbainia villosa. Next base: position 91,767,725 of record CM045997.1, on the reverse strand, counting down.
CTCGAGTGACTTCGAAGGGAGCCGAAGGAATTGAGTGGAAGGCCGGAAGCGAAAGAGACACAGTAAGTATCGAGGTAAGCTCGTGTGAGTGAGAGATGGTAAGGTCGTGTCCTCTGTACGGGGACGACAGTAGGCGGCGATCCGACTAAGACTTCCTGTGGAAGGTCTAGGTTGAGATCGGACGGTCAGAAACCATCGCATTTATCATTTTCCATGCTAACCTCTTATTACAAAGAAGTGGCCAGGCTGGCAATCGACTGCTGGACATTTAGCAGTGGACTGATGCTCATCAGTCGACTGATGGGAGGCATCAGTCGACTGATGGCGACGAATCAGTCTTTGCGCTAGGTCAAAACGAATAACGTTTGACGCGGCCACTTCGCGATAAAATTTGTACAACTTCGTGATCTGTTCCAAATTCTGAGGAGACATATTCAAGCACCAAACTCTATAAAAGGAGGGGAGGATTCCAACTCCATAGATCATCAATTTTATTCTCAAGTGTTCCTACAACGCCAAAGCTCCAACACCGTCATAACGCCGATGCGACGACAAGTTCTCATCCTCTTCGTCGACAGCAGCAACAAGTAACATATTCTATTGTATTCTTTGTTTTTATTCACAACGAGGTGAGGTAGGCTTGTTTTCTCATCCTCGTAATTTCGGTTTTGTGATCGTTGTCTTCTACCTCCAACGAGGAGGAGACGTTATAGTGTTTTGCCCTCCGTACGCGGTCTAGGACCGATAAGGCCTTGGAGTAGCAACCGCTGGGTTGTGAACCAAGTAAAATAAATGTGTCTCTTTATTTTCCACTGCACTTACTCATGTATCGAACGAACGAATGAAAATATTTACGCTCGCTATTCACCCCCCTCCCTCTAGCGATGCTTCTCGATCCAACAATTGGTATCAGAGTGGGGGAGCTAAGATTTGGTGAAACCACCAATCTAGCACCTTTTGGTTTTCTTTTCATATTTTTCGAGTCGCATTTTTTTAGGTTTTTTTCCCACCCGCACTACTAATCCAAGATGAAGTCTTGGTACGCTTCTTTTGGTTGTGTGTTTGCAAGTATTCTATTTTGGAGTAGTCGACGGTAAAACGGCCATAACTTTTCGCACAAGAGGAATCTTAAAACAATCTACCTACCAAATCGAAGCTCTCTGAGAGATATATATTTCTTATGAAGGTTTACCCTCATAACAATCTGTTTCCAGTCCCAAAATCCAACGTTTAGTACCATTTCGGGTACATCAAAGGTCATAAGTTTCTAGCTTTTGTTAGTTTCTTATTCTTCTTATTTATTTCCTATTATTTCCCGCACTACTAATCCAAGACCGAGTCTTGGAATTTTCTTTGGTTTTATTCGTGTTTTGCAAGAGACTTAATGGCCCACATTGAGGGGTATAGCACCACCCGACCTCCGTGTTGGGTTTTCCGAGCCGCAAAAACCGCTTTTTGCGTTGCGGAAACCTCGGAAGCCCTGGCCACAGATCCGTGCGAAGTATAAAATATAAAACTAACATGTATGTGTTTAATACCTTTAGATCTACTCTAGATCTACATGATAAGAAGTTACCCTCGATGCGACGCCCTTCGCAAATCCCGCTCGTCCAAAAGGTTCGCCGGAACTCGAGAATGTCAAGTGCACACTCCTCTATTGGTATCCACACAAGCAATAGGTGGAGAAAAAAAACCTTAGAGTGTGCTAGCACCCTTTAGGAATTTCGGCCAAGGAGGTTGGGAGAGCTTGAGAGGGTGATCCAAGGAAGAAGATGAAGTTGTGTAACTCACAAAATGAATTCACCATCTAATGGTAATAGTGGTCGGCCACTTTCTTAGGGTGGGGGGGGGGGGGGATTACATGCATGCATGTAACTCCTCCATGAGCCAATGGCTCTTGGTCTCCCTCATGAGGTGGCAACACATGCTAAGTCAATGATGATGTGGAGCATCATCATTGGCCGGTCATGCCAAGTCATCATCATGACATGGCATTTGGTCAAGTCAAACTTGACCTTTCATCTTCCCTCTCAAGTCAAGTCAAACTTGATCTCTTATCTCCCATGGTTGATCAAATCCAACCATTTGATTCAAGTCAATTTAATTTAATGAATCTCTATTCATTAATTTAAATTGATTTGATGAATCAAATCTAAATTAGACTCATTCAAAACTTGAATCAAATTGAGTCCAACTCAATTAGTCTAATTAGGATTACTCTTAATCCAATTTGGTTCATCCCATGAACCTAATCCTCATGGTTCATCATATGAACCTAATCTCCATATAATTGCCCTTAGTGTGTGACCCTATAGGTTCTTGTAACGTTGCCAATGTCCCTAAACCGATTTAGGAACATAAGCAATGAGCGGTATCTAGCAACACATCATTGCTACCCAAGTTACAAGAATGTTGAGCTCCAACATCACCTTTGTGACTACTAATTGTGACTCTCACAATATGTGACAATGTCCCTATATCCTTGACATCTAGATTGACCAATTGAGGCATAGACCGTGTCATCCTCGGTACAATCTATATCTTGAACTCCAAGTAGACTCACTCTAATCAAATGAGCTCAATATCTCATATTGACTCATTTGGGCATGGTCATGCACTTCGTAGTCTCACTCTATCAAGAATATCGATGTCACCCCCATCATATAGGAGGGATAGATCCCATCTACATCACTCACATCCCTCCGCATAATTTGTTACATACCCAGTAATCGCCTTTATAGTCCACCCATTTATGGGTGACGTTTGACGAAGCCAAAGTATGCAACTCCTTATGTAGGGAACCATGGTGAATTCAGGTCTAAGGACTAATAGTCATACTAATAGCCACATGAGAAAGTATATGACACTCATATAATGATCCATGATACTTTCTCATGGCGGGTCATTCAGTATACATTCTCCAATGCATACCCATGTGTCAACTTGATATCTCATATCCATGACTTGTGAGATCAAGTCATCGTGTTAACCTACATGCTAGTCTCTACGCATTAACATTGTCCTTGAATGTTAATACTTGACTAGGAATGATTAAGAGTAGTGTTCTCTATATCATCTCATTATCGATTCAACCAATCGATTGATATAGATAAGAACCTACTACTTAAGGACATTATTATATTTAGTTATTTGGCACCAATACAAGTAAATATAATAACCATGCCTTTATAAATAGTAATATGATACAATAAAGTCCATACAACAATCATCACATGATTGGCTCTAGGGCTTTCACTAACAATCTCTCACTAGCACTAGTGTCAATCACCGTAGTATCTAATACTCAATGACTTAGTGTGACCATCAAGCTTTTTCTGTGCCAAAGCCTTGGTCAAGGGATCTGTGATGTTATCCTTTGTGGGTACTCTGCAAATCTTCACATCTCCTCTATCGATAATCTCTCGAATGAGATGGAAGCGTCGTAGTATGTGTTTGGTCCGCTGGTGTGAACGAGGTTCCTTAGCCTGTGCAATCGCTCCATTGTTGTCACAATAGAGCTCTATAGGATCTACAATGCTAGGAACCATCCCAAGCTCAGTAATGAACTTGCGGATCCAAACTGCCTCCTTCTTTGCCTCGGATGCGCTGATATACTCTTCGTTGTAGAATCAAGAATCGATCTCGCCGAACTCTTCCAGCTCACAGCGCCACCATTCAAGCAAAACACGAACCCTGACTGTGATCTATAATCATCCTGGTTAGTTTGGAAGCTGGCATCGTTGAAACCTTTTACAGCTAGCTCCTCATCGCCTCCAAATATCAAGAAATATTCTTTAGTCCTTCTCAAGTACTTAAGAATATTCTTGACTGCTATCCAGTGACGCTCACCTGGATCTGACTGGTATCTACTCGTCATGCTCAAAGCATACGAGACATCAGGACGAGTACACAGCATGGCGTACATGATAGATCCTATAGCAGATGCATAATGGATCTTATCCATGCGGTCTCTCTCCTCTCTAGAAGAGGGACTTTGAGTCTTCGAAAGACTCATACCATGTGACATCGGCAAAAGTCCCTTCTTGGAATTCTGCATGGCAAACTGCAGTAATACCGTGTCAATGTATGTACTATGACTTAGGCCAAGCAATCTCTTAGATCTATCTCTATAGATCTTGATGCCTAGAATACAAGCTGCTTCACCTAAGTCCTTCATTGAGAAGCACGTCCCCAGCCAAGTCTTCACAGACTGTAGCGAAGGGATGTCATTCCCAATGAGCAGTATGTCATCCACATACAATACAAGGAAGACAACTGTATTTCCATTAACCCTTTTGTAGACACAGGGTTCATCTTCATTCTTGATGAAACCAAACTGTTTGATCACATCATCGAATCAAAGATTCCAGCTCCGAGATGCTTGCTTTAGCCCATAAATGGACCTTTGCAGCTTGCATACTTTCCCAGTATGTTGTGGATCTTCCAAACCCTCAGGTTGTGTCATGTACACATCCTCGAGTAAGTTTCCATTTAGAAACGCGGTTTTGACATCCATTTGCCAGATCTCATAATCATGGTATGCTGCAATAGCAAGCAAGATCCGAATGGACTTAAACATCGCCACTGGAGAAAAGGTTTCATCATAGTCAATACAATGAATTTGCTTGAAACCTTTAGCCACCAATCGGCCCTTATAGGTATGCATAAGTCCATCCATGTCAGTCTTTCTCCTAAAGACCCACTTACACCCAATGGGTTTGACCCCTTCAGGTGGATCAACCAAAGTCCATACTTGGTTGGTGTACATGGATTCCATCTCGGACCTCATGGCCTCTAGCCATTTCTCAGAATCTGGGTTCATCACAGCTTCCTGATAGGAGGTAGGCTCATTCTCAATGAGCATAACGTCATCATGGTCAAACAAGAGAAATGAATATCTCTCAGGCTGATGACGTACCCTATCAGACCTGCGAAGAGGTAGGTCTACAAGAACAGGTGGTTGTTCCACAACTCTTTGTGCAACAACCTCATCACCCACAACACTTTGTGGTTCCTATTCAACCTCCATCAAGGCCTCAGTGTTATGGTTCTTACCTTGAATTTCTTCAAGATCGAATGTACTCCCACTAGTTTTTCTAGAAACAAAATCCCTTTCTAGAAAAAACCCAGTCTTTGCCACAAACACTTTGTGCTGACTGGGAATGTAGAAGTAATATCCCTTTGTATCCTTGGGATATCCAACAAAATAGCACCTATCGGATTTGGGTCCCAGTTTGTCTGAGACTTGACGTCGAACGTAAGCCTCACAACCCCAAATCCTCGTAAAAGACATCTTGGGATTTCTCCCTGTCCATATCGTATATGGTGTCTTTATCACAGCCTTGGATGGTACACGATTAAGGGTAAAGGTTGTTGTGTCTAGAGCATATCCCCAAAAGGATATAGGAAGATCTGTGTGACTCATCATAGATCGTACCATATCTAATAGGGTATGATTCCTCCTTTCGGATACACCATTCCACTATGGTGTTCCAGGAGGAGTGAGTTGGGATAAAATCCCACACTCAGCTAGATAGTCACGAAACTCATGGCTAAGGTATTCACCACCTCGATCTGATCGAAGTATCTTAATACTCTTGCCAAGTTGGTTTTGTACTTCATTCTTGAATTCTTTGAACTTTTCAAAGGATTCTGATTTATGTGTCATAAGATACACATAACCATATCTACTGAAGTCATCAGTAAATGTAATGAAGTACATGTAACCACCTCTAGCAGCAACATTGAAAGGGTCATATACATCACTATGTATAAGTCCTAACAAATCAGTTGCTCTTTCACTGTGTCCACTAAAGGGAGTCTTGGTCATCTTGCCTAAAAGGCAAGACTCGCTTGTCTCATATGATTCAAAATCAAATGAGTCTAGCAGCCCATCCTTATGGAGCTGAGATAAGCGACTCTCATTTATGTGACCTAAGCGACAATGCCAGAGATAGGTTTGCTTCAACTCATTTGACTTGAACCTTTTGGTACTTATGTTATAGATAGGGCTCTCTAAGTCTAGAAAGTAGAGTCCGTTCATTAGAGGTGCACTACAATAGAACATATCATTTAAATAAACTGAACAACATTTGTTCTTTATTATAAATGTAAATCCTTTCTTGTCCAAACAAGAAACCGAAATTATGTTCTTAGTCAAAGTAGGCACATAACAACATTCATCTAATTCTAGTACAAGCCCAGAGGCAGAGATAGATCATAAGTTCCTACAGCAACAGTAGCAACTCTTGCTCCATTGCCTACTCGTAGGTCCACCTCGCCCTTTGTCAATGCCCTGCTATTTCTCAGTGCCTGCACATTGGTACAAATGTAAGATGCACATCTAGTATCTAATACTCATGATGAAGAAATAGATAGATTGACTTCTATAACATTTATACCTGAAGTAGAAGTCTCACTTCTCTTCTTCTTAAGATCTTCCAGGTATGCCTTGCAGTTACGCTTCCAGTATATAGCTTCCTTGCAGTGGAAGCAAGCCCCTTCCTTGGCAACCCCTCCTTTGGGTTTAAGTTCCTTGCCTTTGCCCTTGGCTTGGGACTTTCCCTTACCTTTAGGCTTGCCCTTGCCTTTCTTCTTTTGCACCATCAAAATGGTGTCAGATTTCCCTTCTTAAGGTTAAGCTCAGCAGTTCTCAACATGCTGAGCATCTCAGGCAGTGGCTTATCAATTTCATTCATGTTATAATTCATGACAAATTGATTGTAGGCTTGTGGCAAAGATTGCAAGATCAGGTCAGTGGCCAGCTCTTGGCCAAGTGGGAATCCCAGCCTTTGTAGGTTTTCTACGTACCCAATCATCTTGAGTACATATGGACCTACGAGAGTCCCATCTTGCATTTTGGACCCAAACAATGCCTTAGAGACTTCATATCTCTCGTGCCTTGCTTATCCTTGATATAGTTGACGAAGATGTTCAACCATATCATAAGCATTCATGAACTCGTGTTGCTTCTGAAGCTCAGAGTTCATGGTTGCGAGCATTAGACATGACACATCTAATGCATCATCTTGATGCTTCTTGTAAGCATCTTTGTCAGCTCGCGAGGTAGTGGCAGGAGGTGCCTCCGGAATGGGCTGCTCCAGGACGTACAACTTCCTTTCTTGGGTGAGAACAATTCTCAGGTTCCTGTACCAGTTCAGGATATTTGCTCCATTGAGCTTGTCCTTCTCAAGGACAAAACACAGAGAGAGAGTGTTCATGTTTGTCGACATAGTAATCTACAACATACAATGCAGAGAATTAATATCATATTCCTTTTATCATTTAATTAGGCCTTTAATCAAATGATGCTCCCACTGAATTATAGGAATTTTGTAGAATCGAGTTATGGATGTGGTCAAACCACATTACTAGATTCATACAAACTAGTTATAATTCTTGCGGGACAAGATCCACATTATACTAAGCCTTGAGTTAGCTTTGGCTAAATCGCCCAAGACTTAGTACGATCGGTGGGTAACACATTACCGATTACATCTCTATGCAACTCTTGTTTATAAGATCAAGACCCACATTTACAAAAGACCTTGAGTTAGCTTTGGCTAAATCACCCAAGATTTAGTGTAAATGTGATCTTATCCTATCTTTCCAACGATTAGAATATGCCTATAGTTCTACTCGATCCAATTGAGTTAACTAGTTTTACTCAATCTAATTGAGCTTACTCTAACCCAAGCCATGATAGGTGGGACCAAGATTGTCCCTCCGCACCCTACCAAGATAATATGCGTTGCTCTGCTTTGGCAGATTCAACAACTACAAATGATCGAGGTAGTGATGGGTATCAAGGACTTGGTAGGCATTTACGAGTTGATTCGATTAAGATCTAATATAATCGTAATGTGTATCATATATGCATTAAGGCCTTTATTATCCTATATTAGCATGCATCACATACATACAAGCATTATTCTAGCATGCATCATATACATACAAGAAAAATATCCTAGCATGCATCATATACATACAAGCATTATATATATATATATATACATCACATACATACAAGCAAAATCAAATATATATATATATATATATATATAATTAACTGTGATGTGGTCATGGCCCTACTACGATCTTCTCAAGCCAATGAAAAGATCGGACGGTCAACCTAAGGCTAACGGCTTCTCCAAGCGCTTCCTTTGACCGCCATGTGTCGTCGGCACCCTTCTCGTAACTTCATCTACAAGTGGACTTTCCACCGCTCCATTTTGTACATTACAAATATGAAACTCGAGTTACATTTGAGTCTAAAACTATTTACAACTAGAATCTCAAAAGAAGAGGTACGACGTATAGGTCGCATACACTATACAACACGCACAACCACAAAAACGGCACGCAGACCGTATTATGAATTACAACACATTGAGTCCAATCACATTGGAGCTCTTGGGCCATGACCATCACAGAATTATACATAATTCTAAATTATGTATTTTACAGAAAATTTCTATAATTTTTCCTATTTTTTTTTCAATTTTATGAGTCGCCTCTCCGTAATGATCCCTGATCCCTCTAAGCGGTTTCCGGGCGCGATCGCGGGACAAGGCCCCTTTCGGGGATAGGGGCAGCACCATACTCGCAAAATAAACTTTGCGAGTGTCCCTACTACGATCCTACAGAGACTTAAGTCGCTGTCCCAAAAACCTAAAGTGAGAACTCGCCGTTTCGGAGAGTTTTTCTCGATGGTTGAAGCCTACAAGTGTCCCAACACTCGTTGCTTCGACTCTTCGAGAAAATTACCCAAAAATTCTATAAAAATAGGAAATTTACAGAAACATAAAAATATGTAATTTTTATATCTAATATAAAAACTACAAAACTGAAACACATACATGCTTCGCACGTGACTCTGATACCACAGTTGGGTTTTTCGAGCCGCAAAAACCGCTTTTTGTGTTGCGGAAACCTCGGAAGCCCCGGCCACGGATCCGTGCGAAGTATAAAATATAAAACTAACATGTATGTGTTTAATATCTTTAGGTCTACTCTAGATCTACATGATAAGAAGTTACCCTCGATGCGACGCCCTTCGCAAATCCCGCTCGTCCAAAAGGTTCGTCGGAACTCGAGAGTATCAAGTGCACACTCCTCTATTGGTATCCACACAAGCAATAGGTGGAGAAAATACCTTAGAGTGTGCTAGCACCCTTTAGGAATTTCGGTCAAGGAGGTTGGGAGAGCTTGAGTGGGTGATCCAAGGAAGAAGATGAAGTTGTGTAACTCACAAAATGAATTCACCATCTAATGGTAATAGTGGTCGGCCACTTTCTTAGGGGGTTACATGCATGCATGTAACTCCTCCATGAGCCAATGGCTCTTGGTCTCCCTCATGAGGTGGCACCACATGCTAAGTCAATGATGATGTGGAGCATCATCATTGGTCGGCCATGCCAAGTCATCATCATGACATGGCATTTGGTCAAGTCAAACTTGACCTTTCATCTTCCCTCTCAAGTCAAGTCAAACTTGACCTCTTATCTCCCATGGTTGATCAAATCCAACCATTTGATTCAAGTCAATTTAATTTAATGAATCTCTATTCATTAATTTAAATTGATTTGATGAATCAAATCTAAATTAGACTCATTCAACACTTGAATCAAATTGAGTCCAACTAAATTAGTCTAATTAGGATTACTCTTAATCCAATTTGGTTCATCCCATGAACCTAATCCTCATGGTTCATCATATGAACCTAATCTTCATATAATTTCCCTTAGTGTGTGACCCTATAGGTTCTTGTAACGTTGCCAATGTCCCTAAACCGATTTAGGAACATAAGCAATGAGCGGTATCTAGCAACACATCATTGCTACCCAAGTTACAAGAATGTTGAGCTCCAACATCACCTTTGTGACTACTAATTGTGACTCTCACAATATGTGACAATGTCCTCTATCCTTGACATCTAGATTGACCAATCGAGGCATAGACCGTGTCATCCTCGCATACAATCTATATCTTGAACTCCAAGTAGACTCACTCTAATCAAATGAGCTCAATATCTCATATTGACTCATTTGGGCATGGCCATGCACTTCGTGGTCTCACTCTATCAAGAATATCGATGTCACCTCCATATAGGAGGGATAGATCCCATCTACATCACTCACATCCCTCCGCATAATTTGTTACATACCCAAGAATCGCTTTATAGTCCACCCATTTACGGGTGACGCTGACGGCCAAAGTATGCAACTCTATGTAGGGAACCATGGTGACTTCAGGTCTAAGGACTAATAGTCATACTAATAGCCACATGAGAAAGTATATGACACTCATATAACGATCCATGATACTTTCTCATGGCGGTCATTCAAGATACATTCTCCAATGCATACCCATGTGTCAACTTGATATCTCATATCCATGACTTGTGATCAAGTCATCGTTGACCTACATGTTAGTCCCTACGCATTAACATTGTCCCGAATGTTAATACTGACTAGGAATGATTAAGAGTAGTGTTCTCTATATCATCTCATTATCGATTCAACCAATCGATTGATATAGATAAGAACCTACTACTCAAGGACATTATTATATTTAGTTATTTGGCACCAATACAAGTAAATATAATAACCATGCCTTTATAAATAGTAATATGATACAATAAAGTTCATACAACAATCATCACATGATTGACTCTAAGGCTTTCACTAACACTCCGTTCTTTAACGGAAATGATTTTCATTATTGGAAAGGTCGGATGGAGTGTTTCTTGAAAACATAAGTCGAGACTTGGATAATAATCCAAATCGGCTTTTCTCTACCCACCAATGATCAAGGGGAGCCCTTGGATTTTAACAAATGGACGAAAGCAACCAAGAGGCAAATCGAAGCTGATGCAAGAGCAACCCAAATATTGCAATGCGGCTTGTCCAAGGAGGAACTCAACCGCATCGGACCATTCATTAGCGCCAAAGACCTCTGCAGCAAATTAATTGATCTACACGAAGGGACGCCCAATGCTAAGGTATGTAAAAGAGATTTACTTTTAAATAAACTATACAATCTAAAGATGCAGGATCGCAAGACCGCCACCCAACTACATGCGCGGATCCAAGATATCGTCAATGGTCTTCACTCGATCGGGCAAGCCGTAGAGATCCGGGACCTTATAAGGTACGCTTTAAATGCTTTCCCTAGGACTACCTTGTGGGCATCAATGGTCGATGCCTACAAGGTCTCTAAGGACCTTTCAAAGCTTAGGTTAGACGAATTATTTTTCAAGTTTGAACTTCACGAGCAAACTAACATGGTCCGGGCTGAGAGAGGTATTGCTCTACTTGCAGGACAAAGAAGTAAGCCACCTACTAGGCAAGTAGATGAACTCGAACCCGAAGACAAATCAAAGTCCGAATCGGAAGAGGTGGAAGCAATAGTGAACATAGTGCGAAAGATCGTTCGGAGGGAAAGGAGGCTACTAAAGAACCAAAAGAGGGCACAATTCAAATCAAATCAAAAGAAGGCTTTTCGTGCAACATGGGACAACGAAGAAGGCGTCGGCATAGCATGCATGGCAAGACCCGAAGAGTCCGAGTCAGAGTCCGAATCCGAATCCAATTACAACACCGACTCCGAACTCGAGGACTATTTCGAGAAGCAACTCAAAGATGGATCAAAAGAGAAAATTAAGGTTAGCCGCTCACTAATTCATACACTTTACAATACAATTAAAGTGCTTACTAGGAAATTAACTAAGTCCGAGTCTAGGATTGAGTCGTTACTTGAGGAGGTTGAAACCCTCAAGCAAGTGGCTACTCTAACCTCTTCAACTAGTCAAGTTCAAGAGGGAAACTCAACCCAAATTAAAAAACTTGAGGAGGAGAATTCTCTCTTGAAAGACCGAGTTCAAGAGGTCGAGGCTAGGTTGGAAAGGTTCACGTTGAGATCTAAGAACCTTAACCGACTACTTGAAACCCAAAGAGTCGTGTATAACAAAGTCGGACTCAGATTTAAGTCAAAGACTACGAATAGATCATATATGTCTATCGTAAATCGTAGTCATCAAAGAGTCCAAGCATGGGTCCCAAAGGTTTTACTGAACTCACACATAAGGACTAATAAGTATTGGATTTCCCATGATCAAGTTCATTACTTGAATAGACCATACTGGTATAATGGTCCAGGGGGAGCTAACACTAAAATAGTATACCCGCTTACTTAACAAAACCATTGCATGTTTTATTTTAATTTTTAGAACAGCTAGATAGGGAAAGTAGTTAGTCAACTCTTGACAATATAGTATCAGGACGCGGCGAGATGATAGTACGTTAGGGAAACAAAGTTTCGTGTATTCGATCTAGATAAGACGTATCTAGCTTGGTGCACTTGACCGAGTGGAACTAGCTGAAGCTACCTCGCCGTATTCTAAACTAGTTAGATCAAGAAGTAACTCTAAGTTACTTAAGTGATATTTTCTTGAATTTGGCTTTATCTAAGGAAGTGGTCGTTGTTCCGATCAAATAAGGCCCTTGTGCCTCGCCACGACCTGGAAGCCAGTTTCTCAAAAAGTTACTTAATGATCTAAAGGTTAAATCCGAATCTAACCCAAGGTTGACTATCTTTAATCAATTTAAAATCATCTGACAAAACATATAAGGTGAACAAATTCTGAGACACATAGAATGGGTGAGATGTTAAGGATAATTGAAATATAACCTCTTCAAAAAACTACTTATTTTCTCATCTATTGTACTTAACAACTCTTAGGCCAAAGTTTAGTGCCCCCTACATCTCTTATACTTCATATATTTGACTAAGGGGGAAGAAGGAACTTATTCTAATTACCTTGGTACCCTGTGTAATGGTGAAATACTTAGATAGCAAATATAAGTATCCGAAGGTGAATCGCAGTCACTCCTTTAAGTGAAGAGAGCTCCATCAAGGGAGGGTCAGACAAATAGCAATACGCAACTGAACGAAGCATATACAAAAACCCCAACATTATTTTTTGATTTATGGCAAAAGGGGGAGAAGAGCAAAAGTTAAGGGGGTTAAGGGGGAGTAACACACACAAAAATTTAATTTTAATTTTGAAAATTAAAGTTTCTCTTTCAAAACTCACCTAGGGTTAAGGGGGAGTTTTGGCTAAGGGGGAGTAATGGCATTCATTATCTACTATACTTGTTTTATGCTTTAATTTCCCTTAACTTTGTGTTGGTTTGCCATAGATCAAAAAGGGAAGATTGTTGGTGCAGGGGCACCAGATAATCGAACCTGTGTTTTGATTTTGGCAAAGACACAAAGTTAAGTTTACATCGTTATCTCATGAGCTAAATCGAGTGTGCAGAAAAGTACTAAAGCTAGAGCTAAAGGCTAGCGACACCCGGAGGAAGCCGCGGTGGTCGGGTGACACTCGAGTGACTTCGGAGGGAGCCGAAGGAATCGAGTGGAAGGTCGGAAGCGAAAGCGACACAGTAAGTATCGAGGTAAGCTCGTGTGAGTGAGAGATAGTAAGGTCGTGTCCTCTGTACGGGGACGACCGTAGGCAGCGATCCGACTAAGACCTCCTATGGAAGGTCTAGGTCGAGATCGGACGGTCAGAAACTGTCGCATTTATCATTTTCCGTGCTAACCTCTTATTGCAGGGAAGTGGCCAGGCTGGCAGTCGAATGCTGGACATTTAGCAGTCGACTGATGCTCATCAGTCGACTGATGGGAGGCATCAGTCGACTGATGGCGACGAATCAACCTTTGCGTAAGTCAAAACGGATAACGTTTGACGCGGCCACTTCGCGATAAAATTTATACAACTTCGTGATCTGTTCCAAATTCTGAGGAGACATATTCAAGCACCAAACTCTATAAAAGGAGGGGAGGATTCTAACTCCATAGATCATCAATTTTATTCTCAAGTGCTCCTACAACGCCAAAGCTCCAACACCATCATAACGTCGATGCGACGATAAGTTCTCATCCTCTTCGTCAACAGCAGTAACAAGTAACATATTCTATTGTATTCTTTGTTTTTATTCGCAACGAGGTGAGGTAGGCTTGTTGCCTCATCCTCGTAATTTCGGTTTTGTGATCGTTGTCTCCTACCTCCAACGAGGAGGAGACGTTATAGTGCTTTGCCCTCCGTACGCGGTCTAGGACCGATAGGGCCTTGGAGTAGCAACCGCTGGATTATGAACCAAGTAAAATAAATGTGTCTCTTTATTTTCCGCTGCGCTTACTCATGTATCGAACGAACGAACGAAAATATTTACGCTCACTATTCACCCCCCCCCCTCTAGCGACGCTTCTCGATCCAACACTACCATTACAATCGCTCAATCTCTCATCTCCCTTGGAATCCCTCACCGAAGCTCTCTTCGTCCGACCACGTCCCTCGGATACACCAAGCGCACGGCTTCTGTAATGTCATCCTTCGCATCTCGCTCTGAAGTCTGCTTCCTTTGGCTTCACTCTAATGCTCCTGGTCCGGCGGTCCCTCGGATGCACCAAGTGCACAACTTCCACAATGCCATCCTTCACCGACTCAAGGGCCCGAGCCATGAGATGGTGAACTCACCAATGCTATCATCAAGCTAACTCATGTGTGATTTACTAAGTCTTGCACAACTTAAACACACATATCAAATCACATAATAACCTAACTTAAACTCTTTGCCACACACATCAAAACCACATCATACATGGGTTGATTGCCCTAACAATCAGAACTAACCATCCCCTGTAGTCAACTGGCACGCTCGGTAACAATTCTTCTAACCATGTCTCTACATACTTTTATAATAGATATAAGTTTTACTTATTTTCTTTTTCAGAATCACTTCTACTACAAGCTTCCAGCAACGTCCCACCACCTTCATGCATAAATCCCCTTCAACTTCACCTTCGCAACTCAACACTTTCCCTTCAACCCCCAATTTCATGCCAAACTCCACAAAATCTCCTTTCTTCCCCCTCCACTCAAAACTTACCAGATTCCCTCTTAGCCAGCATTAACGAGGTTAGTGCATAATGTTTTCCTCTATTTTTACTTGATACTGATACTTACCTTTTTGCAGGGCATCACCAGCATAACTCATTTAAACAACCAATGGGCTCAGTATACTAATATTCTAAAGAAAGAGCTACAAGAATATTAGACCAGAGAACTAACATTACAACAAGATTATCAGAGGCTCGAGAGAGAACTATAAGCCTCTTATATAAAAGCACAAGTCGATCGAGTAGAACTCTCAGCCCTTCACTTTCAAACTATCAACTTACAAAATACCTTATACATTTTAAAAGCTTGACTATCTCAAGAAGGAACCAGTGCTACCCATGAAACATTCTGGACTTCAACTATCATCAACAACATGTTCCTAGACAGAGGTTTTGCTTTCCTGCAATGGGGTTTCCAAGATTGTATTAATCAATTCTGAGTAGCAGGCTATCCACCTCTCAGGCATTCCACTAACTTTTTAGACATAGGCAATACAATTGATCGTACTCTACCGGACTTGTTATCTTTTCCTTTTCCACCCAATATTGAAAAAATGTAACAACTTGTATTCAGTATAACACCTGCAATATAGTATGCGACTTAGCCTACATTGCACTATTTTAAAAGAAAAAACACAAATTTTACTATGTTTATCCATTGAAAAAAAGGGTGCAAGTGATACACATTACATGGTCTTGCCAAAAGCCTTCCTTGAGCATCTTTTAAGTAATAAGCTCCTATCCCTGCTCGACTCTCTACATGGAAAGGGTCTTCCTACTTGGGTCCCAGCTTACCCTTGCATCCCTCAAGCAGTACTTTCTTTAATACTAAATCTCCTACCCGAAAAACATGAGACACTACCTTTCTATTATAAGATTTTATTACTTGTAACCTATACCTTTTAGTGTGATATAAAGCAACATCTATCTTCTTTTGAATCAAATCTAACTCCATGTGCCGAGTCACCCCGTTGTCGCTTGGGATATAAGTCATTGCTCGGGAAAACTCTTCCGATCTCCCTAGACAACTCTGCTTCGGTACCAGCCCTCATATTAACAAGGAATAACAACATGCATGTATCCCCCTTCGACCCTACCACCATAAGAGACTTCCTGAGCGGTCACCTCTTCTCCTCCATTACTAAAGTAGGATGACCCTTCCCCTTACCTAATTTAATTCTTTAAACCTCCTCGGTAACATACTTAGTCATGGGGAACCTACACTTCACTTCATCTTTTCCCTCTACCCCTTTATAAAAGTTGAGCTCTATCTCACCCTTTTTCCATCTCTTCTTTCCCTCCTTCCATGGTCTCCCCCTCACGCATGATTCACATAAGATCAGATACAAACCAGACTGCCAATTCAAATACTCGTTCTACAGCAACCTCAACATATCGCCCCTACCCCTCAAAGGTCCTATCGATGCAGTGACTCCAGGCTCAAGGGGGCCCTTCCGATCGCCCTTCCCCTCCTTTGGTCATCGCTAATGGAATCCTCCAGCACTCCAACAGCAACCCCAAATGGATCCCCCTCTACCACCGTCTGACATTCCTCCTCCTCTAATAGTTCCACCACCCCACTTAGAAGGATAATCTTCTATCGACTCCTCTAGAAAACCTCTGTAAACAAGAATGTCTTTAATTGTAGTATCACTTAGTTTACATAAAAGAAAAGAACATTATATTTAGCATAACTATTGATGGTGTTTACCTCTTTGGCCAGCCAAGATCTCCCTCCCCCTTCTTGTAAATCTCCTCTGATCACCTCAAATCCTGAGGCTCTCCACTAGATCTATCACTAAAAAGTGTTAAGGATGAAATAAGGAAATATCTTCCTCCTGAGTCACCTTGGATCCTTGGAATGGAGCTAGATCTGTCACTTTGGGAGAAAGAGTATTAGAGGTGGGCCGACTTCCCGGTACGGCCACTCCGATGCTTAAGTCAGTAAGAGTAGAATGGAGAAAATGGAAATGCAAAAAGAATGAAGAAGAAGAAGTGAGAAAAAGATCTTTGAGGTACCAAATAGCGAAAAAACAATCACCCCTCCTCCTACCTCTACCCTTTTTATAGATGCTTCATCCCGCCACCTCCTTGAAGTGAATTTACTCTAATACCCTCGCCCAGCTGTCAAGTGCAAATGCTTTTCCGCCTATATTCAAAATATCTCTTTTAAATGTTTCATGTGCCTTATATTTCTCTGCCAAATATTAATTAAATAAAATATATAAACAAATGATAAAATATCTTATACTAATCACATTTATCCTCCTCAAACTCTTCATGTTATTCCCAATATTTTAGAATACCCATTCCTCCTTATTTCACAATGTACAGAAAGAACCTCTGAAACCCACATATGGCTCGGGAAATAAACATACTGCTCGGGAAATAAGCATACTGTTCGAGAATTATATATACTGCTCAGAAAATACACAGACTGCTCGAGAAAAGCATAGACTGCTCGAAAAAAGAATACATTGCTCTGTCAATACTATACTTCTCTTCTGAACAATACTGTACTACTCACCTCTACTGGGCTCGAAAATCACATATACTACTCGGGAAATAAGCATACTACTTGGGAATTATATATATTATTTGGGAAACACACAGTCTGCTCAGGAAAAGCATAGACTGCTCAGAAAAAACATACACTACTCTATCAATACTATACTTCTCTTCTAAACAATACTACACTACTCACCTCTACTGAGCTTGAAAATCACATATACTGCTTGGGAAAAACATAAACTACTCGGGAAGTGGTCATACCACTCAGCCAACATTATACTTCACTTCTGAACACTACTGCACTACTCACCTCTACTGGGCTCGAAAATCACATATACTACTCGGGAAATGCTCAGCAAACACATAGACTACCCAGGAAAAGCTTAATCTGATAAAAAAAATTCCTGGCCCCATTATAAGTTCCCCCTCTTTAGTAAAACTGAAGAGCAAAGTCGAGTGAAGTTTTATAAGTTCTTTAAAATAAAGAATGTCTCTACCTTAACTGAAAAAAACCCACACTCATCATAAGTTCCCCCTCTTTAGTGAAACTAAAGAGCGAAGTCGAATGAAGTTTTACAAGTTCTCATGAATGCATAGACCCTGCCATATCAAACTCAAACACCCAAATCTATTGCACTGTCATATGAGGCATTAGGCCCTAAATGTTGTATGAGGCACTGAGCCTTGAACGTTATATGAGGCATTGGGCCTTGAATATTGTATGAGGCATTGAGTCTTGAATGTTAGCAATTTACTTGCCCATTATAGCTGGCGTTATAGTTTCCCATGGGGAATTATAGCTACCTAGCCCATAGACTATTATAGGAGGCGAAAGAGCCTTGAGAACATATACATATGCCATATAAGTGGCGTTATAGTCTCCATGAGAGAATGTAGCTACCTAGCCCATAGGCTATTATATTAGGCGTAGAGCCTTGAGAATATATATATATGTCATATAAGTGACGTTATAATCTCAGTGGGAGAATGTAGCTACCTAGCCCATAGGCTGTTATATTAGGCGTAGGAGCCTTGAGTTAATTTTTACCACCAATATCGTGCAAGAGAACATTTATCATTTAGCTTTAAAACTCCTAAATTAGGTGTAAGATGCCTTAGAAAAAATATCAAAAATCCATGCAACACAATCATGAATTACTTAATACTTCATATTAAGCTTAAGAGCCTTAAAAGAACATAACCACTAGCTTCAAGCTCCATATTAGGCATAAAAATGCCTTAGAAAAAATTTAAAGTATTTCTGCAAGAGAAAATTTCTCAAGAAAATATTAGGGTTAATAAAAATGCCTTAACTTCCTTTTTTACCTTTACTGAGCACCATACTTATTTTCTAATCATTGTCTTTACTGTTTCAACTCTATTTTCTTCTGAAACCCTAGCTCCCTCCTCCTCCGACACTTTCAAATTCTCTGCCATCATCTCCTCTTCATGGCCTCCTCCTCTTCCACCATTCCCTAGTACGAAATCACACCTAGCCAACTAACCATCCAACCATCCATTCTTCCTCCATGAGCCCAAATACATCCCTGAGGGTTTCACCACCATCATCCCCACTCCAAGCCAATGCCCTCACCAACCTCCGACTGGCACCAGCACCCTCTTTACATGGCAACTAGAAGGAGGCCTTCGCCTCTCTGTTCTGAAGCCTCTCTTCCACTTTCTAACCTACTATGACCTTCCTATCAACCAACTAACCCCTAATTCCATCCGCATTCTAGTTGAAACTATAATCGTATTTCAGCATCTCAATATTCCCCAAATTCTTCACACATTCCACTGTCTTTATCAATTAAAAATGGCAGATTCAGGCGTGTTTTACTTCATGGCACTCCAAGGCTAACAATTCTTAACTGATATGTCCACTTCTTACAAAGGCTGGAAAGAATTATACTTCTACGTTCCTCTAGATTCAGTCCTACAATTCTCTCATACTTGGAAAACCACACTTTGAAATCTCCCTGACCTCAAGACAGTTAAAGATGCCATCAATTGTCCCTCTATTGAAGCAATACTTAAAAACAAGCACTTCAGTATCAATGAGCTTCTCCAAGAACTCATCCTGTCCTATTATGGACTATCACCCATTCAATCAACATAGGCTCATCCAATTGGTAAATTTTATTTACTGCATTTGCCTTTATATACATAATAATACTACATTCTATTCACTGCATACTGATATCTTACATACTTACTATATTAATCTTCAAATATATCTTAATACTTCATTCTGCATGCTTATTGAATTTACCCTTGTGTACCAAGCAATATTCTAACCTACATAAGCACTGAATCCACTTCTTCATGCATACAGATACCCCATGCCACATAATTATAATTTCTATTTTTCAATATATACTTATAATTTCTATTTTTCAATATATACTACCACCTTACTCTGTCATACTTACTAATTTCATCTTGAAATGTCCAATAATTTTTTGTTTTGCAGAGGATATGATGCATATAGTCATTGTAAGGACTTTGGCAAAGAAATAGGAAAATAAGAGAAAAAGATCATAACTGGTAGTTGACTCCTCTTCCATCCCTGAGCTTCCTACTTCAGTAACTAGCCCTTGCTCATCTACTATCTCTTTCTTTGATTACATTGACTCAATCTCATAAAGAATTACTTACACTTCTTTATCACAGGCTCCCCTTGAAATTCCTGAAGCCCCAATCATAACTATCATTGAACCAGATCAACCAACTCTTACCATAATAGCTTCTGACCTTATCCCTCCTCCACCAGAACCAATTCCTAACCTCTTCCTTCATCTTGACACTTTACCCTTCATAGAACCCTCTTCTTCAACTCCTCCTTCAGAACTCCAACCCCCTTCTGATACATCTGTCCACAGTCCACTCCTTGATACCTCACATGATCCTATTGAACTCTCCTCATCTCCTTCCCCATCTTCCTCCGCAGACAACCTTCCTTTAGCCTTCTAATTTTTTATTAGACAACAAAACCCATACCCCCCAACCCAATAGCTCCAGAATTTACAACTTCTTCACCCTTACACCTGCTGGTACGAGCAGTGTCAGACTCTTATCCCGACCACCTCCTTTCTTCTCTTCCTATACTCCCCATATCCCCTTGCGTCCTAAATTCTCCTCCACCTCCTTCCTCCCCAATTCCTTCTGATGCTCTTCCCCCCGTATCAGACTCCACACTATTGTCCCCCTCATTACTTCTTCTGAAATTCCCTTAATCCTTCAAGAATTACAAGAAAACATTCAAAAAGTAAGTTTTCTTATTTTACTAACTGCCTTTTCTGTACAAATAGTTTATTTCACACTATTTTCATTCATTTTTCAGAGTACCTCAAATCTTCAATCCTTTGGTCAGTGGTTCTCTGAATTTCAAAACCAACAGTGCAGACCATCAACTTCATATTTAGAACCACCATAGCCTTCTATAATGCCAGTTGCACCCTCAACTTCCACTAAAGGCACTCAAACAAGCCCTGAAGAATTCTCAACACTTAATCTAGCAACATAGACCAGCCCTCCTTCTTCTCCTAATCGGGCAGCAAAAGAGGTTGAATATAAACAGAAAATACAATGGTTACAGCTTCAGATAGAATCTTTGTCTGTCGATCGGGATCAACTAGCAGCAGAGAAAGAGAAAGTTTCTGTTCAGCATAAGCAAGACATGCAAAAGATGAAAGGAGAACTTTCCCTCAAGGATATAGATATCAGATTGTTACGAGAATGTGATGAAGTGTCAAACCAACTAATAGCCTCCCAACAATCAGAAATTCAAAAATGGATGCAAAAGGAGAGGGGTTGACACTTTCAATCAGGCCAATGTTTCCAACCTATACAAGATCTCATTGATGCCTTTGATGAATTCAAGGACATAACCTTTAACAGTCTAGACAAATTCCACTTCCATTTTGATACACTAAAGAAGCTGAACACATTCTGCAATGAATGTTTAACTTTCCAAATTTGCAATGTGTCCATCTTTATAGAGTTTTATATCAATTTGCCATAAATATTTACTTTCATATTCTGTTAATACCTTGAAAATACAATTTCTGTACCCTTACACCACAACCTGTACAGGTCTTCTAACCAAAATAGAATACCAATCCACAATCTCAATAACTATCTGTAATGCCCAACTTATTTCATCATACCCTTCTTGAGTCTGCCCTGCACATACTGCACATAATTTTTCAAATTATCCTCTATCTGCAGTAAATGTCCTACTTCCTGATTTATACCATGATCATTCACTTTTCAAACTTCTCCTCATAATTTGTATACATGCATTATAATGAAACTCATAAAAAATTGATACATCATCCACCGTATCAAAAACTGCCCATACCTTATTAGAAACTAACATACCCCATTCCTACCGTATTAAAAACTGAATTCTTTATTTACCCATCATTTTTACCCTGACAAACTAATGTCATATAATTCCATAATTCCACTTCTCCAAGATTGAGCGGGAAAAGTTGTTATTTCCCACTTTTTCCTCCCCCTTCACTATAAATACAGAAGCAACCTTCATTGACCATTACCCTCTATCTTCAAGAAAATGTAGCCCCTTTCTTCAATACCCCGTCCATGGTTTGCTTCCACACGCTCCAAAATGATATGAGAGCACTGTCAATCCCTTTCTTCCCAAATACAACTTCCCTCAGGCTACCATATCATTGCAGCTAAATCCACCGAGCATCCTCATCTACCTCCTATACGTACCAAGGCCTTCTTCTTAGAGCAAGTAGAAGCTGGTCTATTCTTCCTTATTCATCCCTTCTTCTTAGAAGTTTCTGAATATTTTTTTATCCCCTTAAATTAACTAAGTCCTAACTCTTTCCATTTCATGCAAGGCTTTTATCTTATCACATCCTTCTTATCAATTACCCCTTCGACCTTTCTCTTCCACTATTTTTTTGCAAGCAAAATCATCAGAAACAGGAATTTTCTACTTCCAAGATTGGTCGGACTTTCAATTCCTTACCGGCATCCCTTCCTCACATAAAGGATGGAAGGAGCATTACTTCTTTGTTCACTCTCCCTCTCCCTTTCCTTTTTCCTCTATATGGTTAACTACTCTTCCTCCTCACCCTTTCTTAGGTTCTTACCAAGATAATGAAGAGTATCAGATGATGACTTTATTATTATCAGAAGAACAATTCAACTTGAGCCAGCTATTGACCAGATGGACACTGTCATTAATCAGGACTAGTTATCCTCTGCAGTCGACTAGCACACTCGGTAACATCCTCCTCTAACTGTATCTCTGTATACTTGTTATGACACATGTAAGTTTTACTTGTCTTTTTTTCAGAATCATTTTTACTACAGGTTGTCGACCATACTCAACCACCTTCCTACATAAATCCTATTCAACTCCATCCCCGTCAGCCAAAACTTTCCATCTAACCTCTACCCTCTTATCAAACTCCACAAACCCCTCTCTCCTCCCCCTCAATACCTGACTTAATAGATTCTCTATAATCCAGCATTAACGAGGTTAGAATACAATTTCCTTTACCTACTTTTCTTGATACTGACATATATTTATGCAGGGTATCACAAGTATAAGTCATTTAAACAATCAATGGGCTCAATACACTAACATTCTCAAAAAAGAACTACAAGAGTGCCAAACCAGAGAATTGACATTACAACAAGCTTATCAAAGACTTGAAAGAGAACTGCAAGCTTCCTATATAAAAGCACAAGCCGACCGGGCAAAATTATCAACCCTTCATTTCCAGACTACCTTCATACAGAATACTCTAGATATTCTAAAAGCCCGACCACTTCAAGAAGGAACCAGTGCTTTTCATGAAAACTTCTGGAATTTAGCTGACAGAGGCTTTGCCTTCCTTCAATGGGGTTCCAAGATTGTATCAATCAATTCAAGGCAGCCAGCTATCCACTTCCCGGGCACTCAACCAACTTTTTAGACATTGGCAATACAATTGATTGCACTCCTTATGATTTACTATCTTTTCCTTTCCCTTCCAATGTTGAAAAAATGTAACTTGTATTTGGCATAATATTTGCAATACAATACATGACTTGCCTACACTATCCTATTCTTAAAAGAACAAAAACATAGATTTTACAATGTTTTATCCACTGAAATAAAGGCGCAAGTGATACACATTCCAGGGCCTTGCTAAAAGCCTTCCTTGAGCATCCTTCAAGTAATAAGCTCCCATTCCCGCTCGGCTCTCCACCTGGAAGGGTCCTTCCCATTTGGGTCCTAGCTTACCCTTACATCCCTGATCACTACCATTTTATTGCATTATTTTGGTCCTTAATATCACTATTTTAATCCTCTCGTGTGTTTATTTATCGATTATTTATTTGTTTTATGAGTTGGATATATTTTTGGACCTTATTGTAAATTCTCCTAATTTTTGGACTTATATGCAAATTTTACATCTTAATCGTAGGAGATCGAGATGAGCCATTGGATTAGACTCGAGTTGGATCAAATATGGCTTCATCTAGGGCTAGAAGGATATTTTAAGCTGGATCAATCTGGACCTTTCATCAAGATTAGAGGCAATTTAATCAAGGGTTCAGATCTGTTTAATCCTGACTATCCGATGAGATCTGATTGATCTGAGCCATCCATCTAAATCTGGAGAGATCTGGTCCGTACATTTAGATCTGGACATCTTGACCGTTCATCCAGATTCGACCTATCATGATTCTCCCTTCAGATGGATCAGATCCATCCATTCAAAGTCGGATTAATTTCAGCCATTGGATGGAGCAGCTTAATCAAGAAACTATTTATTCATTAAACCCTAGCTTTAAACAGACGGCTGGGATTCGATTCTGCTCAGATCGGACGGCTAAGGAAATCCAACTTCTTCACTCAATCGCGATGCACAGCTACAGAATCATCACCAAGCGATCATCACCAAATCGAGCGAGCTCCGACGTCGCCGCCTGCTCCTCGTGGGCGGGCGAGCACCGACGTCGTTGCCTGCTCCTCTAGGTGAGCGACGACGACAGATGCCCCTTCCTCGTGAGCGGTGGCAGATGCTTCTTCCTCACGGGCGAGCGATGGCGGCGGGCAGATACTTCTTCCTCGCGGGCGAGCGATGGCGGCGAGCAGTTCTTCCTCCTCGCGAGCGACGGCGGTGAGCAGTGCCTCCTCCACGCGGCGGCGGCAGCTTCGAGAAGCATCTCCGGCGGTCCTTCCTTCCATCCATTCCGGTGACAGCACTTCATTCCATCGCCGGCGAAGAGTTTCAGCTTCTACTCTGGTTCCATCCTCTCCATGCAGCACCGACAGTTCCATTGTAGTATAGTGGTGAGTATACTCGGTTACAACCGAGAGACTCGGGTTTGGTCCCCGACGGCAGAACTACGGGCTACTCCACCTTCACAAAGTCATCCATAGATTGTCAGGTTCCGATGTCGTTGTAGTATAGTGGTGAGTATACTCGGCTACAACCGAGAGACCCGGGTTCGGATCCCGGCAACTACACCATGCTTTGATAGTTTCGCGCCATCCACCGGAGAAAAGGGCTCGCTTCATCCATCAATTCAGCACTTGTCGGAGGATTTCCGGCAAGGATCCAGCCATATCATCCACCGGAGGAGTTGTTCGGATTGTCGTCATCGTCGTGGAGTGATCGGTGGTTATATTTGGATTTTTATCCATTGATTTGGATGTTATCATTTTTACCTGTATTGTTTAATGTTTGTTAATTCACATTATCATTGCATTGTTTATTTACTTTCCATTGTGTTTGAATTCAAGCCCCCCAACATTGTGAATTGTAGCTTATCTTGTAGTTTAATTGTAGTTAATTCGTAGTTTGTATTAGATGTTAATTAGTAGTTTCAATTGGTAGTTTAGTTGTAGTTTAATTAGAATGCTTAGTTTAGAGTTTAATTTGTGGTTAGTTGCACTTTGCGTAGTCGTCCATTAGGTTAATGGTTCTTTAGTTTAGCTGTTCTTTAGTTTAATTGTTCCGTACTTAGCACTGTCTTTTTATTTTTGAATACTTTCCTTTGCATGCTTAGTTTAGATCTTCTTTAATTTCATTGTCATCTTAGTTAGATAGATTAATGCTTTAATTACCTGCATTGTCTTTTATTCAGTAGGATTAGTCTTGTAAATTCCTAACCCCCATTAGCAATAATAAGAAATCCTAAGTTTACTATTCTGTTGATTACACTTGTTGGGAAATGATCTGTGCCATCCACTATCCTAACCCCCATTAATTTGAAACGGTATCACGACAAATTTTCCGTTATCAATCCCTCAGGCAACACCTTCCTTAGCACTAAATCTTTTACCTGAAAATAACGAGGCACTACCTTTTTATTATAAGAGTTAATTACTTGTGACTTATACCTTTCAGCATTGTATAAAGCAGCATCCCTCTTCTCCTGAATCAAGTTTAGCTCCATTTGCCGAGCCACATTATTGTTGCTCGGGATATAGGACATCACTCGGGCAGACTCCACTCCCACTTCCACATATAGCACGGCTTCTGAGCTATACACCATACTAAAGGGAGTTGCCCCCATAATCCTCCTAGGAGTGGTTTGGAAAGACCATAATATACTAGGTAACTCTTCCACCCAACTCCCCTCTACATGCTCCAACTTAGTCTTTAATCCATGCACTAATTCTCTATTGCTTACCTCAGTTTGTCCATTACTTTGGGGATAAGCCACTGATGTAAATACTTGCTTAATCTTAAAGTCTTGACACCATTTTGCTAACTTCTTACCCTGAAATTGTTGACCATTATTAGATATCAGCCTCCTAGGAATACCAAAATGGCACACAATGTTTTTCCATAAAAATTTCAATATCATCTACTCAATAATACGAGCCAAGGGCTCAGCCTCTACCCACTTAGAAAAATAGTCAATAGCTACTAGTAAGAACTTCTTTTGACCTGTCCTGATCGGAAATGGTCCTACTATATCCATACCCCATTGATCAAAAGGATAAGCTGATACTACTGCCTTCATATACTCGGCTGGCTGATGCTACCAATTATGATGTCTTTGACAACTTTCACATTGTTGTACCAACTGTATAGAATCTTTCATCAAAGTATGCCAAAAATATCCAACTAACAACACCTTCCGAGCCAATGCCCGACCCCCTATATGACTCCCACAAGCTCCTTCATGCACCTCCTTCAGAACATAGCTTGCTTTTGCTTTTCCTAAACAATGCAATAAAGGTCTGACACAAGTCCTTTTATATAGAATTCCCTTTATCATACAAAAATGAATCACCTGCTGTTTAAATTGTCAATCCCTTATAGAGTCACTCGACATCTTCTTATCTTGAAAGAATGAGACTAACTCCTTTCTCCAATCATTCTCTATTAACTCTCCGGATCTTTTTCCCTGGGGAAGTAATTCAATTTGTGTAATCACTTCACGAGTACTCCAATTCCCCAAAGAACTAGCCAACTGAGCCAATTCATCAACTTTCTGATTTTCTATTCTAGTGATCTTTTTTATCAATACTTCTGAGAAATCTCCCTTAGCCTTCTCCACCAACTCACAATAACTTCTGCACTTATCATCCTTAACTTCAAATCCTCCCCCATTCTGTTGCACTACTAATTAAGAATTCATATGTATTGTCACCCGCTAGGCTCCTATATTTTTAGCAGCCTGCAAAGCTATAAGTAGAGCTTCATATTCAGCTTCATTATTAGAGACCCTGAAATGCAATCTAACTGCCAATTTAACCTCTTCTCCTTGCGGTGAAATCAGAATTACCCCCACTCCATAACCTTCCTTTTTAGAAGACCCATCTGCATATATCATCCATGGCTCAGACTCCTCCTTATGTATAGTCTCTACTAAAATATCAGTTAATGCCTGAGCTTTAATAGAGGTGCAAGGCTGATAAGTAATATCAGCCCATTTAATAAGCTTTCCCGTAGCTTCTGGATGAGTAAGTATTCTCTTCAGAGGAGTATCAATGAGTACCACCAAGGGATGCGATAGAAAATAGGGTTGTAGCCTCCGAGCAGTTAAAACCAATCCCCAAGTTAGCTTTTCCAAATTAGTATAATGGACTTCAGACCCCTTCAACATATAACTGATATAGTAAATTGGATGTTGTTAATCCTTATCCTGTCGGACTAACACTAAGCTCACAGCAACTTCAGAAAGAGCTAAATATATTCATAACATTTCTCTAGGCTGAGGCTTAGCTAAGAAAGGTGGCTCAACTAAGTATTCTTTCAAAGATTGAAAAGCTTTATCACAGTGTTCTTCCCATTGAAATCGAGTGGCTCTCTTTAAAATTTTAAAGAAAGGAAGACTTCTATCTGCTGACCAGGATATAAATCGAGATAAAACAGTAATTCTACCCAATAACTGCTGCCCTTCCCTCAAGATTTTTTGGAGGCTGCATCTGCTGAATAGCATCAATTTTAATAGGATTAGCTTTTATACCCTGCTCAGTAATAACATACCCCAAGAAACGACTCGGGTTACCCCAAATACACACTTTTCTGGATTTAACTTCATTATATACTTGCGCAAAGTGTCAAAAGTTTTCTCTAAATCAGATATTAACTGCTTGGGATACAAAGTTTTAACTAAGATATCATCCACATACACTTCTACATTCCTCCCCAACTGCTTCTCAAAAATTTTATCCATTAATCACGGATAAGTAGCCTCAGCATTTTTTAACCCAAAGGGCATAAACACATAACAGAAAGTCCCTTCTGTAGTAATAAAATTAACTTTATTCTGATCCTCCAAAGCTAATGGTATCTGATGGTACCCTTGATAAGCATCCATCATTGAGATAAATTGATGCCCTGTAGTAGAATCTACTAACTGATCAATGCGAGGCAGAGGATAACAATCTTTGGGGCAAGCCTTATTAAGATCTCTGAAATCCACACACATCCTCTATTTTCCCGAGGGCTTAGGTACCAACACTACATTAGATAGCTAGGTCAGATATTGTATTTCTCTGATATGCCCTGTTTTCAACAACTTACATACTTCCTCCTTAATAATAACATCCTTCCTAGCTCCAAAGTGTCGACGTTTCTATTTTATAGGAGATACAGTAGGCAGAATATACAATTTATGCTCCATGATAGTAGGATCAATTCCTGATAAGTCCTATGGTGACCATGCAAAAATATCAATATTTTTAACAAGGCATTGTATTAAATCAGCTTTAAGTTGTAGAGGAAGGTCCCGAGCTATAAATGTAACATGTTCAGTACATTTATCATCTAATACAATTGATTCTTTATCAGATTCTCCTATTTCTTCAACACCCCCTTCTGAATAACACATATTATATCTCCATACTGATTAAACCTCTGAAAATAATTTATTAACAGTTTTCCCCTTCTGACCCGTTCGGATGGAATCCACATAACACCTTCGAGAGAGCTTTTGATCACCCCTAACCTCTCCTACTTCATTTCCAATAGGGAACTAAATTTTCTAATGATAAAGGGAAGCCACAGCCTACAAACTGCTCAGAACAGGTCTACCCAGGATAGCATTATAAGAAGAAGACATGTCAACTACTATGAAATTAATAAGTGTTGTTCTTCTCCTCGGGTTCTCCCCTAAAGATAGAGGTAATTTGATTTGACCCATTGGCTGCACCTCATGACTAGAAATCCCAAATAAAGAGGTGTCGACCGGCTGTAAATCAGTAACATTAACTCCCATTTGCTCTAAAGCTGACCAATAGAGAATATCTACTGAACTACCCGGGTCTACAAAGACTCTTCCTACATCAAAATTAGCAATAAGTGTAGGGGAATTATTGATTGCTAGAGGAGGGGTGAATAGCATTTTGCTTCACTTGATGGAATTCGATCGCGTGCTTGCTTGTCTACAATACTTGTTAATGCAATGGAATATAGAAATACAATATGAAGACAAACACAAACACACAAGCACAATTAAAACATAAGATATAATGTGGTTCAGAACCTTAGGAATCCTACTCCATGGGGCGAGCTCAAATGAGCTCTAGTGAGGCACACCACCACTAATAGACTTCATCTCGGAACAATCCGGAGGTGAACAAACCTCATACAAATGATTACAAAAATAATAAAAGTGATACAAGCAAATACAATGAAATACAAGTAAAGAAAACTTTACAAAGAATGCTTTGAATTCATGATCATCGGTTGCTTGTGGAATGCCTTGAAGGTCTGGAATGCAACAGCAATTCTCCTTCAAATTACCTCAAGAACCGTGGCCAAAATCATCCTCTTTGAGCTCCTTATAAAGCTGCAACTCAAGCTGATTTTTGCCTAGCAATCGACTGCCCATACCCATCAGTAGATTGCTCCTATAGTTATTGTCTCACAACGACTTGATCCATGCTAGAAAAATTCCAACAAATAGCTCACTAGTCGACTACTGCTCCGTCAGTCGACTGCCCAGTCGACTACGAAAGTTTTTGTGCTCGTGGCCACAAACATTAGTCGACTGCCCTCCATGGTAGTCGACTGCTCAAGGCCAGTCGAGTGCCAAGGCCATGCAGTCGCAGTCGATCACAAGTCAAATCCCGACCAGTCGACTGGTCATAATCTCAGTCGACTGCTCAGAGTAGACTCGGCTACCAAGAGTTAAAACACTTGATCAGTCGACTGGTCCATAACCCCAGTCGACTGCTAGATCTCAACCATGAGGTTTACCCCAAGTTTGATCCCCTCATACTTGCTAGACCACCCTTAGCCTATACCTAAGTCTTTTAGCCACCTCCATCAGCCTCATGCCTATGAGATCCCACCAAGTCATCAATGAATTGTTCATCTATATGCTAGCCTTCAGGTGCTTCCATCGGCTATTGTCATGCTAATTGGGTCTACACTGCCAAGGCACATTTGGGCTTACGCTGCCAAGACACACGCTTGGACTTTACGCCACCAAACATTGGACATCTGCCGCCAAGACTACCGCTTGGATTTTACACTGCCAATATCACACCCTTGGACTTTCCTTGCCAACTCCATGTTGGACTTTCCAAATGCCAAGATCCATGCTTGGACTTTCCAATTTCCAAGACCCATGCATAGACTTTTCAATTGCCAAGTACCCATGACTTGGACTTTACCAATGTCAAGAGTCATGCTTGGACTTTCCATGCAAAGTACCCAAGACTTGAACTTTCCAATTGCCAAGTGTCCCACTTAGACTTCTCCATCATATGGTCAATCCCATATCAACCATATAGTCAACCCATTGTCAAACATCAAAACACTACTCGAGTCAAACTCGAGTCTTGTCGGTGACCTAGGCTGATTGCACCAACAATAAGGGCCTAAATGACTAAGGCATCAGTATGAGAGGGATCTAGGAAGAGCTATAATAGCTACACATTTTTCTCTACTGTGTCTCTTCCGAACCCTATTAAAATCTCCATTAGTAGAACCACCATAAATCATATTAATAGAGCCCCTTACAAGGGGCTGACCTATAGTCATTACTCGATTAGGAATTTCTTCTCTTACAGGTTGCACAGGTTGCACAGGTTGTGCAAGTCGGTTAATAGGATGCCTTAATTGATTCCCCCTGTAATAATTTCTGACCCAAGGCCTCTGCTAATAAGGAGTTGGATTCATCACCATATTTCTTACTCAAGGATTAGATCCCATAATTCTCTATGATGCACGCGAGCACGACCTCAAATCTCTAACAGGAATCATCAGGGACTCGAAGCACGCGCTTACGCTCAACGCCCGCAAGTGCACGGATGTCGTCAAGTAATAAAAGATTTATCAATCCCACAGAGACTAAGATCTGAGTATCGTTTGTCCAGTGGATGTTGTTGTTCGGAGCGAATGTCCTATAGATGAGGGTTGCGAGGTCGACAGTAGTCCTGACTCAAGTACAGTGTCACTTGGAGGAAGCGAAGGTAGGCTCGAGGTTCCCTAAGAGAATTCTAGGACTTCAGTTTCACTTGTGTGTTATTAGAACATGTATCAATTAAATGCTTCCTAAATCTCTAATTACGATCTTGCGGGAGGATCATTATACATTTACCCGATGAACTTTTGCTTCTATCAGGAACTACCTATTCCTAACCAAGCTGACTTTTCAGATCATCAAAGCTCAGGGGGTTGATATCGTTGGGAGCCCTCTGTCACTAAGGTCCCTCAACCCTTTTAGATTTAATTTCTTCTACTTTGACCCTTTTGCTAAGATAGGATATTGGGTACGAGGATGTCCTAATAATCCCTATGAAGAGTCGGAATATATTTCATTTCCTATTCTATCATATTCTGATATCTATGGTTATCGGAGGGAGGATGACCGTAAAATTCCTCCTTGGTTCTCCTAGATCTTTGATACAAAGGTTGTCACCCCTTGTATCGGCTATGCGCGCTAGATATAGAATCAAAACATAATTTTCATCGATCCAGAAAACACCAATTGCAAACATAAACTCAAGAACAAAAAATATATTCGAACTAGCATGTTCAATGTACACAAGCTACTCCCTAATCATAGAATCAAAGTATCTACTCCATAGATGAAAGAGAAAAGACACAAGGCATCATAGAATGAATCATTACAATGTAAAGATATTTAAGAATGAAATTACAGTACTCTTGGTCATTCTCCTTGGTGTTGGAGCGCAGATTTCGATCCTCCAGCCACTTCCTTCCTCCCCGGTGCGAGTCTTCGGTGCTTTTTAGGGCACCTTCTTGTCGTCCTAGCCGTCAGGCCTCCCCCTAGGGTTTGGGCGTGACTTACTATTTATAGATGTGAAGCCGACTCCTCAGAAATCCCACGAAAAACCCTAGTCACATCAAAACAACCCAGCGCCACACGATCATGTGGATTCCACACGGTCGCCCGTGTGGGGTGCTGGGATGGTCGTCTTTGTGGTTTGGACACGGTCGTGTGAACTTCACATGACCGGTCATGTCCGCCTCTGTTCTCCCTTGTGAATGTCTTCCTTTTGCTCCAAAAATGTGTCATTTTACCTATAAAATGTCATCCATCACACAAAAGCAATAAGAGTAGATCTTCGAACTAGAAAATAGGAAATGCATGCAAAAAAAAGTAGAATATGCATGAAACAAGAATAAAATGTCATGAGATGTGTGCGAAAACTACTCCTAAAATCTGTTTTACTCACATCAATCCCCCTAGATTTAGATCTTTGCTTGTCCTCAAGCAAGCCTCAATGCTATGAAATTATAAAAAGTATTGTTCCATACTTAGCATGTTAACTAGATTTATCAAATGGTATTTTCAATCAAAGCAAAATAGATATGTTCTAAAAGTTCACTAAGTTAGCTTTTCGTGCATGTGCTAAGCGAATTTTCCTAAGGGATACTCGTTTCATAGTGAGTTAAGTCATCATCTTATAGCTTTTCGAAGGTTTTCGGCTTTTAGGCACTTACCTGCCCTAAGCAAGGGTCGTTCCCTAGATCTAGCATAAAGTATCAAAGGCATGCTGGTATTGAGAGAAATTGGTAGGTGTTTCCCCAGTAACCTAACTCGGTCTCAAAGGGGCACCTTTTCCCCAGTAACCTAACTCGGTCTCAAAGGGGCACCTAACCATTTCTACCCATGACAACTATTTTTTTTATCCCTCATAAATTTTCTCTCATTTTTTTTTTCAAAGAACTTTTTCTCCTCTCATGCTCACAGGGATTTTGATTTTTCCAAATGGGCTTACACAATCTGAGCATCTCCAATAACTAAAATGTTAAATCTAGAGTCACCTATAGATTCAAAAGTACTAGACTACTAGGATGAATCATAACTATGTATGTAATAGATTTTTCCTTTCAGAATATTCGTCAAGTGTGAGTGAAATATAAAAGCTAACCAGTACAAGTCTATAACATTCATTAGAGTAACTAAAACAAATATCAAAAGATAAATGAAGTTAAGCTATCTATGGAAACAATTCATGAAGAGATCTTAAAAATATTACTGAGGCAGCTTAAAGATGGCAACAACTAAGTGCTAAAAGGAAACTAAACACTCTATGCATGGACAAATGAATGCAAACTAAAACTAAACCTCAAATGTCAGAAAAGAAGCTACTGCTAGAAATAAAACATATCAAAATTTGGGGTCTTCCCCCAAACTTAACCGAAACAGTACCTCTAATATGGAGGTCAAGGTGGGAAGTCTGGTAGTCTCAGCATGTCAAGCTCCTAGGAAAATCTAGTGCTCAACCGCTGATGTCACATGTACATATGGTCAATCTGGGAATTAGTGGATGTAGTGGCTGCTCTATGCTCCTCCTTCCTGGCCCACTGTGCCTGTGTAGCATGCATGTGCTACGAAACCTTTTGGTGAAAGGCAGTCTCCTCCTGAAAATAGGCTCGGGTCTCGCCATAGAACTCCTTGGTGCTCTAAAAGTGAACTTAGAGGCCCTGGAACTCTGTTTGAGTGTAGGTCCTATGCTCCTCCCATTGCTTCCCCTGCGTCTGATGCTCGGCGTAAATATCATCGAGGCATGATCGGAACTCGGAGAAGTCATGGGGCGACGTACCTGCATCCTACTCAAAAGTAGAAAAAGAAGGAGGTGCAGGTGTAGGCTCTCGGTGTGAACTGGGGGACTCCTTGAAAAAAGTTCTAGATTCGGCACGGTCATGTGCACTTTTGATCATGGGGCATGACCGTGTGGAATCCACACGGTCGCTTGTGCCTTTTTCTGAGGCTTTAACAAAGTGTCTCTTTTCTACCTGGCAGGTCCTTTCTGACCCTAATCTATTTCCTAAGACATTGATGTCCATAAAGTAAAGTCTAAACTATACACATGAATGCAATAAAAGTAAAAAAAACATATAAAATTAAACTTTGGTTGCCTCCAAAGAAGCACTTTGTTTAAGGTCTTTAGCTTGACCACACTCCTTTGCTTCAGCTTGGCTCTGGAGGCTCTGTGAACCTCCATCCATCCATCTTAATTTTTTCGCCTTCGCCTTCTGCTTTAGCTCTAGCTGGAATAACATACTTATCTAATGCGGGCCCCTGGCTTGCCGCACTAGCAAGCTCAAACACTAGCTTATCATCTCCCACTGTCAAGGTCATCTTGTGATTCTTTACGTCTATGGTCATTCCAGCCGTGGCTAAAAATGGTAATCCAAGAATGACGGGGATCTTCAGGTCCTCTTCCATTTCCATGACCACAAAATATGTCGAAAGAGTAAAATTCCCCACTCTAACTGGCACATCTTCCAGAATCCACAACAAATATCGATATGAGTGGTCGGCAAGCTGTAATGTCATGGTGGTGAACTTCAAATCCCTTAACCCTAGCTTTTTGCATAAGGTATAAGGCATCAATCTCACACTAGCTCCCAAGTCATAGAAGGCTTTATTAATTAGGGTTGTTCCTATATGGCATGGAATATAGAAACTCCTCAAATCTTTTAATTTTTGAGTGGTCTCATTCTGGAGGTAAGCACTCGATTCCTCTGTGAGGGCCACTGTCTCTGACTGCTCGACCTTCCTGGGGTGTGCCGAAATATCCTTCATGAATCTTGCAAATTGAGGCATTTGGTGCAAAGCTTCAAGTATCGGCACTTCCACTGAGATCGATTTTAACATGTTCAAGAATTTTTTGAACTCAACATCTCTCCTTGCATGGGTCAGCCACTGAGGGAAGGGTACTGTCAAGGGTGGTTGAGTTTTTGTGGTAGGCTCCCGATCTATGTTTTCGACTTCTTCCTTCTCGATCTTCCCCGAAGGTTCCCTTACTTCGGGTCCTTGTTTAGGTTCGGCAACCATTCTACTCGGCATTTCCTTCAGAATCCTTCCGCTCCGTAACGTCACCGCTTTGCACTGCTCCACTGGGTTGGCCTATGACTTTCCTAGTAGTTGCTCTGGCGCACTAGCAATCTGGCTGGCAATCTGAGCCACCTGAATTTCTAGCGTCTTTTGTCTGTTTGCAAGATCCTTCATAGACGATTTTAATTCTTCAATCATTGTATCTATCTGTGAATGTCACCGCTAGAACTCAGCGTTTTCCTCTCGTTACGTCTGAATGAAGTTTTCTATCATATTCTCCAGATGGGTGTCAGGTGGTTGTAGCTGCCCATTACCTTGTTGTTGCCCATATCCTCCCGATTGTTGGAAATTCTCTGAATTATTCCTATAGGAAAAGTTCGGGTGGTTCCTCCATCTAGGGTTGTAGGTGCTAGAATATGGGTTGTTGGGCCTCTGATTGTGGTCACCAACCGCATCGACATGCTCAATTTGCTCCTCGGAGTTGCCCTGCCTTCCATACTAGTCCTCCTGATATATCGCTACTCCCTATTTAAAGGTATTGGCCACACATGCAGAAGCAGGGGTTAGAGAGTCAAACCGTCTGCTCAGCGCGTCCATTCTTGCTGCTAGGTGATCAATGAAGTTGACAGCATAACTATCAGCTGCAGGTGATGGGTGACTACGCTCGGAAGCCCATTGGTGGTGGTTATGGGCCACCTCCTCAATCATCTCTTCCGCTTCCTTGATGGTCTTATTCATTAACGTTGCTCCTGCAACAGAATCGAGGGAGACTTTTGTAGCATATGTGATCCCATTATAGAATATATGGATCACCTGTCACGCCCCGAAGGAGACCCCGCCAGATAAAAATCCGGCAGCATCTCCCCTGTACGGGTGACAATCCCAATTTACATACAAGGCCTACACGGCCACTATACATCGGTCAACACGACCGGAATCCAAACAACACACGCAGAGTATAATTAGGCCTCAGGCCTTCAATCCAAGTAATAAATAAACAATCTATCACATCTAAACCTACCCCTTCTGCCATCTGGGCAGGAATACTCAACTGAAATCCATGCAGAACAAAACTCCGAATAAAGTCCCTAAGGACACCAAAAATCCACGAATACATAAATCCAATTCCAGTCCTAAATATATCTTCTAAACAAGATATCCAAAACCAAAAACAAATAACCAAATACACTTCCACGACGAGGGGGTTTGGCAGCTGGACTCTCCTGACAGCTTCATCCTGAAATAGATATAAATCAACGGGGTGAGTTCAAAGAACTCTGCGGGTATAGTAGATATGCATAGTAAGGTATAGCTAACAATAAAAATATCATGCCAGTACAGTCTCACATAAATAGGGTATGCAAGCAAGAAATACAAAATGATCAGACTTACAGATCTCTACTACGATATAGGAGCATGTGCACGACTAGAAGTAATAGAGTCCGACCATATATAAACATGTATCTGTATGCATGACAATCATATGCACATCCAAGGCATCAATACAATAATGCAAAGAAACACAATACAAAATGCAATCCGTAAAATGCATGCCGTGCTAATGACATGGTCACCCCGACGCGACCACCTCTACAAGCAATGGTGAAGCCGAGTGGGTAGGGCTATGACAATCAAGCACTCGCCATCATCGCTCTGAGTGACCGAGTGGGCGGGATGTCAGTACACCTATCCTCCCGCCCAAACATAGTGGGGAGCTAAGCTCTCATCTCCGGTGTCATAGACGGAGGAGGGATCCTCGCCGCACTACCACGCCTCATCGCTACCCATGAGCGGACCAGCGGAGCCTGACAGAGCAACTGCACACACCCTCCTGATGTACCACTAACCCATGAGTGGCAGTGTGTGCAGGCCATGTAACTAGCTGCGGGCTCAACAATAATGGAACCCCGTCCAGCTAGCATGCAATCATGCGAAAATGGTGCATGATACTAAAGCATGTAAATCCTACTCAGAATACCTGTCCGAATGATATGTACAACCAATATGTACATATCCCTAATCCACATACTATGATCCAAATCAAACAGGGAAATATAATCATATTCTATCACATGCATGTATCTAGTAGGCACCAAAATCATACCAGGCATATAAACATGAAAAAGTTATTGTAAGCTATCCTACTAGCATATCAATTTGACTTAATCTAAAAGTTAAGTCAAAATACCCGCCTGAATATATATATCCGCAAGAATGAACCAAATCGTCACGACTGGGGACCTGCCTCGTGACCGAAACCTGCATAAAGCATGACTATAGTCAAGCACAAAAATACAATTCACCGACAAATCGAATAATTAATCGATTTCCTTTATATCCCAATTAACCCAAATCTCATATCCTCCGAACCATACCGATCAACCGAATAACTCCGGAATCAACCCAAATCGACCAATCAAACTCACAGCCACACTAACTGTATTTACAGCCACATCGACACCCAATAAAACCCCACAACCCTCTCCACTTGTCAAAACCCCAAATCACAGCCATCACTACCCTCTTCATTCCTCCACAGCCGAACTAGCTTCATCCACTCATCACAGATCACAACCTAAATTATCAATTTACAGTTATAGAAGAGGGAATAGAACAAGCTTACCCGCCCTACAAATTTCATCCACAGCCGATACATCCACCCAGATAACAAAAAATTACCACAACATGGAAAAAGAAGCAGATCGCTTACCTGTGGTTGGAACCTCCCCGGTATCAACCTTCCTTGTAATGCATTCACCGAGCCACGCGATACTCACGATCCGTCCCAACCCAATCCTGTTCAACCAAAGGAAACCCATAGTAGGATTTCAATCCGCCCTAAGTTGAGGGAAAAAGCAGCCTTACCTTTGCTCCGGTGAAAATAGTGAACCTAGGTCAGAACCAAAACCCTGCCCCACCGACGCCACCTCCCAACTTGCGCGTTCACCGTCGACTCGCCTGGGGGCGCCGTCAAGGTCGATCGTCGTTGCTTGCTGCGAGGAAGAAGGGCTCGGGCTCGAGGAAGAAAGGCGTCGCCGGCGAAGAGAAACACAGTGCGGCGTCGGGTTGTTACGTAGTCGCTGGCCGGCCGCTATGGTCGGCGAGGAAGAGCGGCCGGTCTTGCGAAGCGGCGCTTGCGGCGATCCTGTGGCCTGGCGGCGAGGAAGAGGTAGATCTGTGGCCGGCGGCGAGAAGCGATCGTCGGCGGAGATCTCGCGGAAGGAAGTTGGAGGCTGAAGGAGGAAAGAGGTGTGGCGAGGAGGGAAAAGAAAAGGAAATAAAACTAAAAACTTAGGGTTTCCGGTTTAGGTTAATACCCCTTAAATAAAGCCTATCTATTTTATCCCCGTAATAATCTCGTACGGAGTCCGTTTAAATCCAGAAAAATTCCGAAAAAATTCCAAAAATTCCCTAAAAATCCCGAGGTATTTCCAGGATTATTTCCTTAATTATTTGGGCCATTTAATTTAGGGTTTTAAATCACCGTATTTAACATTCTCCCCCACTAATAAAAATTTGGTCCCCAAATTTCCTACTCGTATATTAGTACGAGATGTCCCAACAACCATCTCAAACATCTGGAGACAAGTCACACCTCAAGTGACTAAGTGGGGTTACTGATATCCCTTAACATCAAATCACACTTGCTTCTAGCAGCCCTTCCAAAGTATGAATAGTATTTTCATATCGTCCACTTATCATAAGTATCTATCTGTACCCGAGTGGAGCTCTATATCCGTGACCTGTTAAAGACTTTACCATAATCCTAAGGTAAATCCTGAATCGCTATCACATACGATACTCAAAGATCCTCCATGAACTGGAAATCGCCATAATATAACCTATCCAGCGATCCAACAAACTCATCGTATGGATCGAACGAAAATGAGCGGACTTAGCTAATCATACTAAGTCCTTTCCGAATTCCACATAATCTCCCAACACTGTCCATCATACTAGGCTCCCACTTCTCTCTTGGTACAGAACTTTGCTGATTATTTATATACCACATTTACCAAACTTCCAAATCAACTATGTTCCGCATGTCGTTCCTCCACGAAGAACGTTTCAATACTTACTATTTTCCGGATACAATCCTATACATCTGCAACATATAGAACCTATTGCAATCTTTAGCAATACTTATCAAAATATCGTGACCAAGTCTCGTGGCTCTCAGAGTAATGCAAAAGACACTACTTACGGGCAACGACATGCTACCACGATCAGGACTCATAGCCAGTCAATATGCCATGTAGCTATCTAGCCACCTACTAGATACAAATTCCAATATCACTAATTCCGAACCGGTAGAGCAAAAGTACAACTCTATGGTAGATGCTCTCTATCATCACAACAGGAATCTATCTGTTGTTCCCGAACCAATAGTAACTCTTCCTAAATTCAAATGTAACTACACAGTAGCTAACTAAAACCTCATAAGCATATCTGCTCCTCACCTCTACAAAACAACATAACAACTCTTACTAGGTCCACGTCATATATATATATGACAACCCATCTCGTAGTTCCTCTTTTGACATAAACATGGGATACGTCTCGATCAACTAAATCAGAAACGCTCCATTCTCTGAAACATCGCATCCGCATATAAATTAACCTTCCTTCCACCCGAGAATGATCAAACAACTCTGGTGTAAAAGTCAACCATCGTCTGAGCCCTGAAACTAATTTCACAAGCTTCAGACCAAGTAAATTTCATCACCAATCAGCGGTGTAATACCGCTAGAGCATCCTATCCATACCTATGATAATAATAGAAAAATCACCATCTACAGTGGCCGAGTACTAAACTCCAACTGCCACCATCACAAATGATCCAATCATGT
This sequence comes from Wurfbainia villosa, assembly GCA_025175895.1. NCBI lineage: Eukaryota > Viridiplantae > Streptophyta > Magnoliopsida > Zingiberales > Zingiberaceae > Wurfbainia > Wurfbainia villosa. The sequence goes on along the minus strand of CM045997.1, from coordinate 91,727,637 downwards.
CCAGAATACACGATTTCCTAAATCCCTGGACGACTAAGTCGTCATAAGTCAAACAAGATAAACAAACCTCGTACAATTCATACCAAGTATGAAATTGTCACCACTATACACTTGCATCCTCTTTACTCTAGACTGATGATATATCAATCATCCCTACGACTTTGATAATTGTATGACACCCTGTCACTACAATATCAACACACCAATCATAAATCAATCCTAGAGTATACACAGGTGTCCTAAAGCTGATCTAATTAGATCCTCGATCCACCATGAAGGATATTCTTTTCCTTCTACCACTACCGCATTCCATCATCAATAATTGATGTATAACCTCAAAGGTTCATATCTCTTTGAACAATAAATTCCAGAGCTTCTCAAGAATAAAATACTGGGACAACAAATATCCCATCCAATACCTCCTTTAATTGGAACTTAGATTCTTCCAATTCCCATAGTGTTAAGCAACACTGATACCAACTAAATCATCCCCTGAAAAATCGTCATTCTAACAAATACCTCTTGGCATCATCAACCTTGCCAATCGAAGACCGATCGATGACGGTATCTAAGCAACTCGATTGGATTACAGCCAATTGAATGACATTGCCTTGAGTACATCACGAGCTTTAACAACCTTGTGCGCTTTACACTAGCCCTCAGCCAACGCACCATAAGTAAAAATATTAGCTCGTAAAAAAATAACATTACCTCAGTACCAAATAAATTATCTCACAGTAGGGGATCTTCGATATCGAAACTATTTTCAAAATCACTCCGATCGCCTACTCTACTTGCCTATATAGCGGCAAGCCTAGAAGTTCCTCCAACACTACATCTGATTGCTCTCGAATTATACAGGCATCCGAGAGACCTTCTTATACCATCATGTCACAAGCATAACCTCCAAGTTAATATCCAGATATCCACATCATATCAACCAAGTCAACTATAAAACAACTAAGTCAACTCTCTCACCATAATATAACATTTCCATCAATCAACCTCTAAACATCCAAAATCATTTTCATACCCCTGTGATAATCATCACAGTAATCATCTCAACATCTCACCTGTCGGTGGAAACACAATTAATCCATATGATCCAAATATAAAAATCCTTTTAATCCTATCAGTGCATGTTTTAACCACAGATATATGTAAACACATGTATCTCTCAATATATCATCAAGTAAGGTAAACTATAGTAATACCTCAATGATCAATCCTTCAATCATCTGATACCAACCTCAATGATCAATCCTTCAACCATCTACAACTCCTTTCGAGTAAAGATGTAAACTTATCCAACTTCTGCTCTTAATGGATTCCCTATTTCACAGTGATCTAGAAAAAGAATTCGATAACTGTATGAATCAAGGTGTATACATCTTCCTATCATGTTCTCCAAGAACCACACAACCAACTTATATTTACTCAAATTCTGCACATTGACATGTTGGCTGCATTTGATAGAAATAAAGCTAACCAATAATCATTCTTAATGTTTATTACTCCTGCTATACTCTATATTATCATATAGCACCAGTATACCCCTCTGGAAATTTCTGAGAGCACAAAACAAACTCCCACTTCTCACCAAGGATGTGTGACAACATATATTCCTTCTAGTGATGTCCAATCAGTCATATTTTCATTCAAATATGGTAAACTTCTTTAGCATTACTAGTAAACTGTTAACCTTCCTTGCTCTATATTCACCTGTAGCTCACCTAATCATCACCACTTTCCACTTTATCAAGTGGACATTTCTCTTCTTAGCGTCTAATGCTTAACATAAAATCTTGTATTTTACGGAGACACCCTTTACTACACTTTATCATTGGCCCATTTGACCATTTAGTAAAAAAAACATTGAAAGTCATAACCAAAATGATCAAAATAACCCTTCCCGTTGTGACCATATTTTAGTATGATGAAAGTAAAACAAAGTTGATTAAGTAAATTCCCTTGCCGCGTAAAAAGTTTGTTTTTGATTTTCAACCTCAAATGCCACCCTTTCCACTAAGGAAGGAACCCTCCAAGGAGAAGTATAAGCCTAGATACTTGAAACTATGAGTGCTCTCCTTACATCCTAAAGAATTAGAATCCTCATTCTAGTTATTTTCTGCATTTGGTATAGAAAGCATCATGTCACACATTTGCCCACGTTAACTTTAGGAAGACTGCCAAAACAATCCAGCATCGCCTTGGTATTTCTTGCAAGTCATCTTATCAGCTTTAAAATTAATCGATAATCATTACCAAAACATCATATCAGATATTCACAGGAATTTTTTTTATACAATAACTAAGGGATTTGCACTCTGCAATTTCCATAAAGAACACATCATTTCACTAACCATAGGAAAGTTATCATGTATACTCTTTCCTAGATGAGAAGCTCCCTGATTAGGTTTCATTCATCAACAAATCTTGGTCATAACCATATAATTTATATTATAAGGTGAGATAGACCTAACGTTCTTGATGTCTACTTATCGATCTATAACTCCTAAAGCACTTACTACGGAGTCATTTCTATACACGTAACTTGTCTAATACCTTCCGGTAGGATCTGATAAAAGATCCATCATCTTAATCCGTAAGCTAATAAACCATGGGTGACTTAAGACATCCATTCACCTTCTTGAGCTATTAGGTGGGTGTAAACTCTGCGTGTCAAACGACTCTGCATGGTACCTTCATTACCAAACAATCACCCTAAGTAGGTCTTTCTGACAACTCCATAACCAGAGATCTCACTGTCCTCTTGCGTGGTTACCCTGCACCACGTCTCGGTGCAGGTGCACGCCCACCTCGTCTCATATCTGTTAAATTATTACAGATGCTACTAGAACAGATGTTACTAGAAGTAAAAATATATAAAATTTTCATCATACCTATTTTGCCGCAGGAGAGGTTTTGTCGCTGCCAAATCCCCATATTGACCTCGTCATAAATCCTCGAATTCCGAAATATAAAAATCATCGGAAATCCATATCAATCCAAAATTTTCCAAATTGCCTCGCAAAAACCTGCCAATACATGGCGAACTCCGAAAAATCCAAAAACCCCTAGGAACTCGAAAACCTAGGCGCTCTGATACCAAATAAATTGTCACGCCCCGAAGGAGACCCCGCCAGACAAAAATCCGGCAGCATCTCCCCTGTACGGGTGACAATCCCAATTTACATACAAGGCCTACACGGCCACTATACATCGGTCAACACGACCGGAATCCAAACAACACACGCAGAGTATAATTAGGCCTCAGGCCTTCAATCCAAGTAATAAATAAACAATCTATCACATCTAAACCTACCCCTTCTGCCATCTGGGCAGGAATACTCAACTGAAATCCATGCAGAACAAAACTCCGAATAAAGTCCCTAAGGACACCAAAAATCCACGAATACATAAATCCAATTCCAGTCCTAAATATATCTTCTAAACAAGATATCCAAAACCAAAAATACAAATAACCAAATACACTTTCACGACGAGGGGGTTTGGCAGCTGAACTCTCCCGATGCCTTCATCACGAAATAGATATAAATCAACGGGTGAGTTCAAAGAACTCATGTATAGTAGATATGCATAGTAAGGTATAGCTAACAATAAAAATATCATGCCAAGATCCTCTCATAAATAGGGTATGCAAGCAAGAAATACAAAATGATCAGACTTACAATCTCCTACTGATATAGGAGCATGTGCACGACTAGAAGTAATAGAGTCGACCATATATAAACATGTATCCCATGCATGACAATCATATGCACATCCAAGGCATCAATACAATAATGCAAAGAAACACAATACAAAATGCAATCCGTACAAAATGCATGCCGTGCCAATGACATGGTCACCCCTGACGCCAGTCAGCCGCCTCACAAGCAATGGTGAAGCCGAGTGGGTAGGGCTATGACAACTGTGCACTCTGCCATCACTGCTCCTGAGTGACCGAGTGGACAGGATGCTGTCGGAGTACACCTATCCTCCTGCCCCAAACATAGTGGGGGAGCTAAGCTCTCATCTCCCTGTCATAGACTGAGGAGGGATCTCGCCGCTACCACGCCTCATCGCTACCCATGAGCGGACTGACGAATGAGCTCGACAGAGCAATCAGACACACCCTCCGATGTACCACTAACCCATGAGTGGCGTGTGTGCCATGTGTAACTAGTCATGCTCAACAATAATGGAACCTCGTCCGCTAGCATGCAATCATGCGAAAATGGTGCATGATACTAAAGCATGTAAATCCTACTGTAATACATCCGAATGATATGTACAACCAATATGTACATATCCCTAATCCACATACTATGATCCAAATCAAACAGGGAAATATAATCATATTCTATCACATGCATGTATCTAGTAGGCACCAAAATCATACCAGGCATATAAACATGAAAAAGTTATTGTAAGCTATCCTACTAGCATATCAATTTGACTTAATCTAAAAGTTAAGTCAAAATACCCGCCTGAATATATATATCCGCAAGAATGAACCAAATCGTCACGATCGGGACTGCCGCGGATCAAACTCTGCATAAAGCATGACTATAGTCAAGCACAAAAATACAATTCACCGACAAATCGAATAATTAATCGATTTCCTTTATATCCCAATTAACCCAAATCTCATATCCTCCGAACCATACCGATCAACCGAATAACTCCTAATCAACCCAAATCGACTAATCAAACTCACCACACTAATCAGATTTACTGACCACATCGACACCCAATAAAACCCCACAACCCTCTCCACTTGTCAAAACCCCAAATCACAGCCATCACTACCCTCTTCATTCCTCCACAGCCGAACTAGCTTCATCCACTCATCACAGATCACAACCTAAATTATCAATTTACGCTTATAGAAGAGGAATAGAACAAGCTTACCCGCCCTACAAATTTCATCCACAGTGATACATCCACCCGGATAACAAAAATTACCACAACATGGAAAAGAAGCAGATCGCTTACCTGTGGTTGGAACCTCCCCGGTATCAACCTTCCTTGTAATCGCTGTTCACCGGAGCCACTGATACTCACGATCACTGTCCCAACCCAATCCCTGTTCAACCAAAGGAAACCCATAGTAGGGATTTCAATCCCGTCCTAAGTTGAGGGAAAAAGCAACCTTACCTTTGCTCCGGTGAAAATAGTGAACCTAGGTCGAACCAAAACCACCTTGCAAGCGCCACCTCCCAACTTGCGCGTTCACCGTCTTCGCTGGGGCGCCGTCAAGGTCGATCGTCGTTGCTTGCTGCGAGGAAGAAGGGCTCGGGCTCGAGGAAGAAAGGCATCGCCGTGAAGAGAAACTCTGATCTGGCGTCGGGTTGTTCTTGGTCGTGGCGGCACTTGGTGTGGTCGTGAGGAAGAGAAGCGGCCGGCTCTTGTGAAGAGAAGGCGGCGCGGCGATCCTGTGGCCACGGCGGCGAGGAAGAGGTCGTCCTGTGGCCGCGGCGGCGAGGAAGCGATCGTCGGCGGAGATGCGAGCGCGGAAGGAAGTTGCGCGAGGGGAACTGCCGAAGGAGGAAAGAGGTGTCGGCGCGGCGAGGAGGGGGAAAAGAAAAGGAAATAAAACTAAAAACTTAGGGTTTTCGGTTTAGGTTAATACCCCTTAAATAAAGCCTATCTATTTTATCCCCGTAATAATCTCGTACGGAGTCCGTTTAAATCCAGAAAAATTCCGAAAAAAATTCCAAAAATTCCCTAAAAATCCCGAGGTATTTCCAGGATTATTTCCTTAATTATTTGGGCCATTTAATTTAGGGTTTTAAATCACCGTATTTAACATCACCAACCACCTCTCTAGACCATGATGGAATCATTGATAGAGTAGCCCTTTGTAGCGATCCCAGGTTCAAACAAGGACTCCCCTTCCTTCTGACGAAAGCTAGTAATCAAATGGTGCATGTGGGCAGTCTTACTTGGTGGAAAGAATTTATTCATAAATTGCTGCTCACACTGTCCCATGTAGTGATGCTTCTTGAGGGAAGGGAGTGTAGCCATGTCTTTGCCTTGTCCCGCAAAGAGAATAGGAATAGGCTCAGACAGATCGCATCGGCGGGCACTCCATTGAACTTCAATGTCGAGCATATCTCAAAAAATATCTCTAGGTGCTGGTTCGGGTCTTCAGTTGTAGCTCCTCCGAATTAGCTCTGTCGGACCATGTGCATGAGTGTAGGTTTTAAATCAAAGTTATTAGCTGTGATCGATGGTCCAGCTATACTCGGCCTATACCCTCTAGCACTCGGGGTTGCGTAGTCCCGCAGAGGTTGACTACCTAGGTTCACTAAATGGGCATCTTGGTCTTTCATACTCCTTTGTTCAGCTCTCCTACGACAGTAAGTTCGTTCTATTTTCGGGTCTATCAGAAGCAGATTTTCCGATCCTGATCGTCTATGCATGCAATGAACCAAGCTGCGCAATTGGGAGTATATCTACTATTTATTAATAGGAAATCAAATAATCTAAGGTACTAAACCAAATGAAGAAAAACTAAACTAAAGGAAGATGTAATATAATTACTAAAATTAATCAAAACTAAAATTAAATAGCAAACTGAATAAAACTGAAATAAAATAAAATTAAACAAGAAAACAAATCTAGCCTAGGTCCGATCTAAACTATCCACTTTTGATTCGATATCGAATCAACAATCCTCGGCAATGGCGCCAAAAACTTGATGCACGTGAGCACGACCTCAAATCTCTGATGGGAATCATTAGGGACTCGAAGCACACACTTGCGCTCAACGCCTGCAAGTGCACGGATGTCATCAAGTAATAAAAGATTTATCGATCCCATAGAGACTGAGATCCAAGTACCGTTTGTCCAGTGGATGTTGTTGTTCAGAGCGAATGTCCTATAGACGAGGGTTGCAAGGTCGACAACAGTCCTAACTCAAGTACGGTGTCACTTGGAGAAAGCGAAGGTAGGTTCGAGGTTCCCTAAAAGGATTCTAGGACTTCGGTTTCGCTTGTGTGTTATTGGAACATGTTATCAATTAAATGCTTCCTAAATCTCTAATTACGATCTTGCAGGAGGATCATCATACATTTGCCCGATGAACTTTTACTTCTACCAAGAACTACCTATTCCTAACCAAGCTGACCTTTCGAATCATCAGGGCTCAGGGGGTTGATACCGTTGGGAGCCCTCTGTCACTAAGGTCCCTCAACCCTCCTAGAGTTAATTTCTTCTAGTTTGGCCCTTTTTCTAAGATAGGATATTGGGTACGAGGATGTCCTATAATCCTTATGAAGAGTCGGAACATATTTCATTTTCTACTCTATTATATTCTAATATCTACGGTTATCGGAGGGAGGATGACCGTAAGGTTTCTCCTTGGTTCTCCTAGATCTTTTATACAAAGGTTGTCACCCCTTGTATCGACTATGCGCGCTAGATATAGAATCAAAACATAATTTTCATCGATCCAGAAAACACCAATTGCAAACATAAACTCAAGAACAAAAAATATATTCAAACTAGCATGTCCAATGTACACAAGCTACTCCCTAATCCTATAATCGAAGTATCTACTCCATAGATGAAAGAGAAAAGACACAAGACATCATAGAATGAATCATTACAATGTAAAGATATTTAAGAATGAAATTACAGTACTCTTGGTCATTCTCCTTGGCATTGGAGCATAGATTTCGGTCCTCCAGCCGCTTCCTTCCTCTCCGATGCCTTTTAGGGAACCTTCTTGTCGTCCTAGACGTCGGGCCTCCCCCCTAGGGTTTGGGCATGGCTTCATATTTATAGATGTGAAGCCGGCTCCTCATAAATCCCACAAAAAATCCTAGTCACGTCAAAATAGCCCAATGTCACACGGCCATGTGGATTCCACACGCCTAACTGTGTGGGGCGCTGGGATGGCCATCTTCATGGTTTGGACATGGTCGTGTGGATTTCACACGGCTGGTCATGTCTGCCTCTTTTCTCCTCTGTGAATGCCTTCCTTTTGCTCCAAAAATGTGTCGTTCTACCTATAAAATATTGTCCTGCACACAAAAGCAATAATAGCATATCTCCAAACCAAAAAATAGAAAATATATGCAAAACAAAGTAGAATATGCATGAAACAAGGATAAAATGTCACAAGATATGTGCGAAAACTACTCCTAAATTCCTATATGTTTTGCTCACTTCACACTGCAGTTCAAAATCTAATTGTTGATAGTCCTGAGTGCTATGCCCATAATCTTGATGATAAGAACAAAAAGTAGTAGATGACAATCTTCTAGGACCTCTAGCAACTCCAAAAGGCCTTCTTAATAATTGTTGTTGCTCACAAATATGCATAGCCCTCTCCATAGAAATCCTTAACTGAGGAGCGTATATGGGTCTCTCCCGAGCGGTCTTACCCTTTCAAGTCATCTTTCTGGAATTTCTATCATTCTATAATCCTAAGAAGCTTGCCGAGACATCTGAGCATTCTCAAGATTAATAAATTTCTCTGCTCGGCATAATAAATCATCAAAATTGGTAGGAAACCTTTTAGCTAAAGATTTAAAGAAATCTCCTTCCATGAGACCTTGAGTGAAGGATCATACCATTAGACCAGATCCCATAGAGGGAATTTCCTGTGCTGACTGTGTAAATCTCTGCACATACTGTCGTAAACTTTCTTGCTCTCTCTGCTTAAGAGCATCCACAATGCACATCTATTATAACATTTGCCACCTCATCAAAAAATAATTAAAAAATACAAATGGGGGTGGGCCAGCCTGGCTGGCCCACCCCACATTCCACTTCAACGCGTTCATTGTCTTGAACGTGTTCAAGTGGAGGGGTGTTATAACACCCCTCCACAACCCATATTAATAGAAAGGGGTGTTATAACACCCCTATTAACGGTGCGATGCAGGTGCCCTAAGATTAAAAGGACTCAATGGTTGAGGCAAATATTTTTTAGAGCTAGAAAAATACCTTAAAAATAATGTTGAGAAATCCTTAAACGAAACAATACTTTATGACTTCAAATCATTAAACCATTGTTTTCCTAGCCCTATTAATGTGGTAAGAAACACTCAACATATAACCCCATCGGTATAACGATACAATAAAGCAGAATTTCCAAATCTACTTAGATGATCATTAAGATTAGAGAAACTAGTATATTCAGGCATTTGAGGAATTCAGAAGTGCTGAGGTAACTCTTCGTTCAGAATATCTTCTGTAAAGGGATTTAACTCCTCTACTTTTAAAATGGGACTTACAAAGGGAACATCCCCCTCATGTTGGGCACTCTCAAGAGGAGCTACGTGTGGGGGATCGATCGGTGTGTATGTGATTGGTTGGCAGGCTAGAGGGGGGTGAATAGCCCTCAATGGTTCGATGGTGGAATTCGTTCGTTCTCGTTGCTCGTCTACAAAACTATTAGCGCAAGCTGAATATGCAAATACAAACAATTAAAGACAAAAGCAATAACAAGAATATAAACGCTAACAAAGGATGTAACGTGGTTCACGGCTACGCCGCTAATCCATGGTCCGATTCGTCCAAGGTGAATCACTCCTCAATCTATCCACTAGATCTCTCCTTTGCACAAAGCTAGGTTGAGGTAACCTCTTTTACACAAGGATCACTCTTCTACAATAGAATGAAGATTAACACAAATAGAAGAGTGGAAAACGTTTAGGGCACTTTGGGAGCTGTTAGGAGTTCAAGAATTAGCCTCCCAAAAGCCCACACCCTCTCTTTTTATAGAGAGGGTTGATTTCTTCCCGTTGGCCGCCACCAGTCGACTGCTGCCCTTGGCAGTCGACTGTCGTCACTACAACGGCCTCCGAACACGTCAGATCCTGACCGTTGTAGTCCAACAGAACCCTTGGCAGTCGACTGATGTATCCATCAATCGACTGATGCCTCATAGTTGACTGCCCAGTCGGCTACGAGAGGTTTTGTGGCCCAAACCCTCTCGACGATCACGCCATCAAGAGTCGATCGATGGTCTTCGACATCCAACATATGGCGATCGATTCGGGCCAAAACCCTTCGCCGGATACGGTCGAACTCCGTTCGATTCGAGCAGATCATCGTCATTCCATGGCAATCGACTGATGTCGGGAAATCTCATCCGACACTTAGCCAAATAGCTAAGTTTCACCTAAGAGCACTACCCCTTCTCGGGTTACATTCGCTCACTCTCATCCCTTGGAGTCCCTCATCTTCGAAGTTGTCTTCATCCAGCCATGTCCCTCGGATGCGCCAAGCGCACGGATCTACAGCACCATCCTTCGCGTCTCGCCCTGAAGTCTACTTCCTTCGGCTTCACTCCAAGCTCCTCGTCCGGCGGTCCCTCGGATGCTCCAAGCGCACGGCTTCCGCAAAGCTATCCTTCACTGACTCAAGGACCGAGTCATGAGATGTGAAACTCGCCAAGGCTCCATGTGCGAATTACTAAGTCCTACAAGACTCCAACGCACATATCAAATCAACAATAACAACCTAACTTAAACCCTTTGCCACACACATCAAAACCATATCACGGGTTGATTTTACTAACAATCTCCCCCTTTTTGATGTGTGGCAATCCGTTTAAGTTAGGTAAAAACATTTGATGAAATATTAAGGAAAGAAAGCATGTAAATAACATGATTAGCAACTCTCCCCCTTAATACATGAAACTCCCCCTAAATACAATTCCCCCTTACTTAAACATATACATTTCTCCCCCTTTGACACCATTAAAAATATTAAACAAAGTTTTTACAAGCATGGCATCAAGTTTAGAGAAAAACAAAAACCAAAACATGCCTTAAAATTGGATAAAAGAAGTTATTGGGCATGTTATCAGGTGACCAGTCGATTGGTTCAGACTACCAGTCGACTGGCACATGCATTTCGGGTTTTTCAAGTTTTCAGGGTGGATTTCAAAAATGCATTAGAAAATCTATAAAATTCAAAAAATCATGAAATTTTGGGGAACATATTTCTTTTAGGGTCCTTTATCGGTGAAAAATAGTTTTCCATGAAAAATCATTATATTTTCATGTATTTGCCAAAAATCTAAAAGTTTCAAAAATAACTAGGTTTTTGATCAAGTTAGTATCACTTTTAACACCTAGTTTTGCTTTAAATTATTTCAAAACATGAACACACAGATTTTAAAGTAAGAAATTGTTTTGAAAACATATGAAATATCCAACCATAATCTTTGGGCAATATGTCTATGAATTAAACATAAGTCTTCCCCATGATTGGTCTATTATTGCTATTTTGATACTTTAAATGATCATCTAAATGTCATAGGCATTAGTGGACATTTGTATCATCCTAACATCTCACTCATACTAAGTTTTCAATCATGGTAGCCTATGGTGAGTGTGAGATGTATCCTAAATGCATTTGTATACACTTAACCATTAATTTCATGCATTTCTATCCATGGTTAAGTATCATCCTAATATCCCACATGATCATAAAAGCATATATGTATTAATTTTACATTATGATCATGAAACAAATGTATTCGTCAAATTGTGATCATGCATTAGGTATGAAACATGATAATAAGTCAAATATCACCTAAGCATGATTTCAACCTTATTGCCCATGATTATGTGCCAACTATCAAGATCATAAATCATGATTGCAAACATATATAGCAGTTACATTAACTATCATGATTTAAGTATTATTATCAATTTATGGGCACATTATCATCACCCAACACTATTTCTAAAAATGAAGTCCCACCATCCTAAGTCAACCAAAATATGATATAGATGAAACCCTTATGGTTGACTATCCAGGGTTTTCCTAACCCTTAAGGATGGATTTAGGAACCCAAAACAAGTTCTTTCCTATTGGGTTCACTAAAAATTCCTTAGGGATCCATTTTCTAGCTATTGTTTTCTTTTTATCTTGACCCCTAGCAATTAGACATTTATAGGTCTTTTCATTTTTCTTTTCCATATATCCTAAGCCTTTCTTGTTGAAACTAACTCTTTGGCTCCCTATGATCATGTTAAGGGTATTGGAGCCTATTGTGAATTTTTCTAGGGCTTTGGTCAAGTGATCTACCTTTTCCCTTAAAGCCCTATTTTCTTCCATACATGCATCACTTACATCTAATGGAATATAAAGATCATATGAGCATGCATCATCATTATTATCATTAAAACATGTTTTTTCTAATTTTTGTTCTAAATCCTTAATTTGATCAAGCATGCTTTTATTTTTCTTTTGGCTCTAAACAAGTCCTTAGTGAGGCTAGAAATAATTGACATAACTTTCTTGGGGGAAAGATTTGTTACCTCACTTACCAAATCCTCTTCCAATGATGAGGATGTAGAAGAAGGTCCCCCTTCACTCGAGCTCTCCTCACTTGAGCTTGCTTCTTCATTTTCGGAGGAGGAGGAGTCTAGGTCGTCAAAGGCCATTAGGGCAAGGTTTAAATAGACATGTTCTTCCTCTTCGAATGAGGATGAGGAAGAAGGATCATCCCATGTCTTTGCCTTTAGTGCTTTGGCCTTTCCCTTTTCTTTGGCCTTCTTCTCTTCTTCTTTCTTCTTGCTCTCCTTCTTCTTCTTCTTTTCTTCTTTCTTTTTCCTCTCCTCTTTACTCTTGTTTAGGAGGGGACAATTATCCCTTATATGTCCCTCTCCTTGGCAATTGTAGCAAATAACCTTCCTCCTTGGTCTTCTCCTCCTATCATTAGATTTATTAAATTTGAAATTTTTCAAAGCACGCCTTACCTTCCTTACCATGTATGCTTCTTCCGTACAATCCATGGAGGAAGAGGAGGATGCTTCGTCGGAGAAGGAGGGAGTCTCCATCTTCTTCTTCCCCTTGTTGGCCAAAAGTGTCACTCCTCTTGAAGGTTGAATTCTTGGCTCTTCTATTATTCCATCAAGTCTTGTTTCGTGGAGCTCCATGGTTGAGAAAAATTCCTCCAAGGTGCTAACTTCTAGGTTCTTGGAGATGTAAAAAGAATCCACCATAGAGCTCCATCTTGATGACCGGGGAAAGACATCTATAGCCTTCATGAGCATGTCCCTATTTGAAAGCTTCTCCCCTACACTAGATAAATCGGTTATTATCTCTTTAAATCTAGAGTGTAGTGAGGTTACCTTTTCTCCCTTTTCTAATTTGATGTTTGATAGTTGGGAGCGGAGGAGGTTTTTTCTTGCAAGTTTGGCCTCCGAGGTACCTTAATGAAGCTCTACTAGCTTCTCCCACATCTCCTTGGCGCTAGCACACTCCCCTATCCTATTCACTTCTTTTTGGGGGAGTACGTTGTAGAGATGATGTTTGGCTTTTGAGTTTGTCAAGTACTCTTCCCTTTGCCTCTTGCCCCACCTTGATTTTTCCAATGGCTCCCCTTCTTCATCCCTAAGCATTTCAAAACTGTTTTCCATAATTAAAAGAATTTCAAAATCAGTTTCAAAAAATACCTCCATTCTCTTTTTCCACCAAGAGAATTCTCCTTCAAACTTCGGTGGATGAATGTTCGAGCAGGTCATCCTTGATTGTGCTTGTAGCAGCGGTTAGTCCGTTGACAAGCTTCCTTGGCTCTGATACCACTTGTGGGGGATCGATCGGTGTGTATATGATTGGTTGGCCGGCTAGAGGGGGGTGAATAGCCCTCAATGGTTCGATGGTGGAATTCGTTCGTTCTCGTTGCTCGTCTATAAAACTATTAGCGCAAGCGGAATATGCAAATACAAACAATTAAAGACAAAAGCAATAACAAGAATACATATGCTAACAAAGGATGTAACGTGGTTCACAGCTACGCTGCTAATCCACAGTCTGATTCGTTCAAGGTAAATCACTCCTCAATCTATCCACTAGATCTCTCCGTTGCACAAAGCTAGGTGGAGGTAACCTCTTTTACACAAGAATCACTCTTCTACAATAGAATGAAGATTAGCACAAGTAGAAGAGTGGAAAACGTTTAGGGCACTTTGGGAGTTGTTAGGAGTTCAAGCATTAGCCTCCCAAAAGCCCACACCCTCTCTTTTTATAGAGAGGGCTGATTTCTTCCTCTATCGCCACCACCGACCATCGCCTCGCGGGCCGATCGCCGCCACTACAACGGCCTCCGAACATGTCGATCTCGACCGCTGTAGTCCAACGGAACCCTTGGCCGATTGATGTATCCATCACCGATCGATGCCTCAGAGTCGATCGCCTAATCGCTACGAGAGGTTCTGCGGGCCTAAACCTTTCGACGATCGATCACGCCATCGAGCCGACAGATGGTCTGGCAATGATCCAACATATGGCAGCTTGGATTGGGCTAAAAACCTTCACGGATATACCAATGAACTCGTTGATTTCAAATCACCAACTGTCATTCCATGGCAGTCGACTGATGTCGGGAAATCTCATCCGACACTTAGCCAAATGGCCAAGTTTCACCTAAGAGCACTACCCCTTCCCGGGTTACATTCACTCACTATCATCCCTTGGAGTCCCTCGCCTTCGAAGTTGTCTTCGTCCAGTCACGTCCCTCGGATGCGCCAAGTGCACGGCTCTACAGCGCCATCCTTCGCGTCTCGCCCTGAAGTCTGCTTCCTCCGGCTTCACTCCAAGCTCCTCGTCCGGCGGTCCCTCAGATGCTCCAAGCGCACGACTTCCGCAAAGTCATCCTTCACCGACTCAAGGACCGAGTCATGAGATGTGAAACTCGCCAAGGCTCCATGTGCGAATTACTAAGTCCTGCAAGATTCCAACGCACATATCAAATCAACAATAACAACCTAACTTAAACTCTTTGCCACACACATCAAAACCATATCACGGGTTGATTACCCTAGCACTACACACTTCTTTTTTTCCCCTTTTCTTGCTTGCAAACACGAGATGAATCATTCATTGGGCGGGAGACTCTAACTACTTCTTCTTTAGAGTTATCATCAGATGTATCATCTTCCTTCACCTTTGATAACTACCATTTTGTTGTGTTATTTTGGTCCTTAATCTCACTTCTTTTATCCTCTCGAGTGATTATTTATCGATTATTATCATGTTTTATGAGTTGGATATATTTTTAGACCTTATTATAAATTCTCTTAAATTTTGGACTTATATACGAATTTTATCTTTGTTTGTAGGAGATCGAGATGAGCCACTGGACTAGACTCAAGTTGGATCAAATATGGTTTCATCTAAGGGTCATAATGGGCATTTTAAGCTGGAAGAATCTGAGCTCTTCATCAAGATCAGAGGCAATTTAATCAAGGGTTCAGATTTGTTTAATCCTGACCGTTCGATGAGATCTGATTGATCTGAGCCATCCATCTAAATCTGGAGTGATCTGGTCCATACATTTAGATCTGGACATCTTGATCGTTCATCCAGATTTGACCGATCATGATTAGTCATTCAGATTGATCAGATCCATCCATTCAAAGTTGAAGAATTCTCAACCGTTGGATGCATTGCCTAGTTCATGGATTAATCAAATTCAATTAACCTAGCTTAAATGGACGGCAGGGATTCAATGGGCTACGATCGGACGACTATAGAAAATCACCTTAAAACCAACATTTTCACCCGATTGAGTAGCCGACATTTCACCTTCTCTTCCGCTCGATCGGCCGACGCTCCTTCTATCGCCCCCCGCGCAGCTCATTCCTTTCCCCGCCGATCGCTGGAGAGGAAAGGGGATTCCCTCCTTCTCCGGTGACCGGTGGTCCATCTCACCTTCCCACCATCAACAGCCGACCATTTCATCTTCCACAACTCCGCCCACCCTGTTCCAGCTTCCTTCCATCCATTTTCCCTCACGTATTCGAGCAGGAACCGCTTCATCGAGATGTTTCGACAACATCCTCCATCTCCACAGCTCATCCACCTTCTCTTTCGGATTCGAGGAGGAGTTCCACCCCGACGATACTTCTTCGAGCTCAACCGGATGCACGAGAGTTCAGAGTATCCATCAAACTACTGGATTCAGAAGTTTGCACCATCCCACATCCACTGTCGTTTGCGAAGTCTCGATCGAGCTTCGTTGGACTTAGCCGGAGGACCTTGTTCATTCACCGGGTCTATCTTGGGTTGATCAGATTAGTTCCTCTTTAAGTTTTATAGCTTTAATTCCTGCTTTGTTTTATTTAGTTGTTGCATGTTAGTTTAGAGTTTTAATTACCTTGCAGTCGTAGGTTAGAGCTCAAAAACCCCAACCCCCAATCTTCAATAGAAAACTCAAAGCAATAATTAGAAATCCTAAGTTTACTATTCTGTCGATTACACTCGTTGGGAAATGATCCGGGCCATCCACTATGCTATATTAGTGTATTAGGGGGTTCGGTAATTAATTTGAAATGGTACCGCGATAAACAACTGTTCATCAAATTTTGGCACCTTTGTCGAGGAGTGTAATGATGTTTGGTAGACTTAGGATTGTTTGTTTATTTTTCTAAAAAAACATTCTAAAAAACACCTCTTTCCTTTTCTTTGTATATGCATTTCTTTTACTTCATTTGTT
This sequence comes from Wurfbainia villosa, assembly GCA_025175895.1. Taxonomy (NCBI): domain Eukaryota; kingdom Viridiplantae; phylum Streptophyta; class Magnoliopsida; order Zingiberales; family Zingiberaceae; genus Wurfbainia; species Wurfbainia villosa. Next base: position 91,711,160 of record CM045997.1, on the reverse strand, counting down.
TTTATTTTAGTTGTTATGTTTTGGTTGTTGAGTTTTTGTTTTGTCGGTTTTTCAAATAAATTTCCTATGCATTCCTTTATATCATCTTAGAAGTCGTGAAAGCTAGTTAAATTTGATTGTCGAGTTTTGGGGATTTATTATCATGAATAGAATATTTGATTGCATGTGGTTACTACTTGGTGATAGATTCTATGTTGATAGACTGAGTTGATTATTTTTGTTTACCTAGTGAGGATTGAACTTATTTTTATTGCTTGTGTGTGGTGCACTTGTAGTTAGTATAACTCTAGAACTTACTTTGATTCTTTCGAGACCACACAATAGTAGGTTTGCATGATTATTATGAAGGCAATCACATTTGTTTTCCTTCACTTCTTTTATCATCACATGCTTATTTGAATAACATTCTAGTTATTCATCCTTACATTTTTTTTCTTTCCTTCCATTGCTTTCTTCTCCATTTCTATTTCTGGATGTGGAATACTTGGATGATCTATGATGAGTGTTTTGCCCAGGATGGACAAAAATTTTAGTGTGGGGGAGAGGAGTAGCTCAGGGAAATTTAGTGTTAGCATAGGCAAGTCGTGCTTAATCACTATGAGCTAGCCATGCTCTTTATCTGTTAAGCTGAGCTTGATGTTGGAGCATAGGGAAGTGCAATACATGTCAAAAAAAAAAGTTTGAAAAAAAAAATTGAAAAAAAAGTTGAAAAAAAAATAAACATTTGGGTGCCCATGAAAAAAAAGTATTGTAAAAAATTTTGACATGTTGTACCATTTTTTATTCATGTGTGATAGTATTTTTGTTAACGACATCCCTTATTACAATTATTGAGAGATTTATTGTATATCATTAGTAGATTTGCATTGAAGAATGTGATAAGGGTTGTTTACATGTTATTGGGTTGGAAGAAAAATTTTAGGGCAATGCTTTCTTGTATTCATCTATGCAGCATTCCAGTATTTCCATATCATCTACTTGCATTTCTTTAGCTATTTTATTTCTTATCTTTCTTTTCTTTCACAAATATTATCATTTTTCTTGTATTCATGTTTTCCTTACATTCTTAATAAGCCTTCAGTGATTGTTCATTCTTATTTGTATATAGTGGTGAAGGTAGAAGAAAAGCAAGCATATAGTAGTTCATAAACCATGAGTAGCTTGAGTGAACCCCACTATTACATGCTTATGAGAGCGAGAGAAACCACCACTTACCTTGTGAGTCTTAATCATTCTTAGTCTATTCAGGATGGATTGAAGTCACCATGTTTGTTAACCTATGTAAGATTTGAGTCCATGATTGCTTGAGTCTTCGAGATTTGACAATTCTAGGTAACTTTCTTTCACGATTTTCTATGTATGATTGGGAATTGCTAGGTAAATATATCTTCAGCTTACTTTTAGTTTTCTTTACTTGCTCAGGACGTACAAGAATAAGTGTGGGGGAATTGATAACTACCATTTTGTCGTGTTATTTGGGTCCTTAATCTCACTGTTTTTATCCTCTCGAGTGATTATTTATCGATTATTATCATGTTTATTGAGTTGGATTATTTTTGGACCTTATTGTAAATTCTCCTTAATTTTGGATTTTATATACAAATTTTACATCTTAATTGTAGGAGATCGAGATGAGCCACTAGACTAGACTCAAGTTGGATCAAATATGGCTTCATCTAAAGGAATAAAGGACATTTTGAGCTGGAGGAATCTGAGCCCTTCATCAAGATCAGAAGCAGTTTAATCAAAGGGCTTAGATCTGTTTAATCCTGACCGTCCGATGAGATCTGATTGATTTGAGCCATCTATTTAAATGTAGAGAGATCCGATCCATACATTCAGATCCACACGTCTCAACCTTCCATCCAGATCAAGTTGATCGCGATTGGCCTTTCAGATTGATCAGATCCATCCATTTAGAGTTGGATTAATCACAGCCGTTGGATGCATTGCCTAGTTCATGGATTAATCAGATTCAATCAACCTAGCTCTATTGGACAGCTAAGATTGAAAGGGTCTTAGATCGGACAACCAAGGAAAAGGGGCTTTAAAAACCAATATTTTCACCATCGTCGATCCATCGCGCAGCACAGTTCCTTCTCCAACGAGCCCATCGCCGGATTCGCCTCTCCACCTCATCCGCACAACACCACCGGCCATCCACTTCCTTCGACAAGGACGGCGGTGGTCTCCTCCATCACCTCCTCTACCACTGGCAACCATAGCTCCTTCATCTGCAGCCTGCTTCGCCCCCTTCTTTTCTTGCAATCGCCCGATGCCTCCACCATCTTCACCACCCCGAGCTCTATCGTCGTCAATCATCGGAGTGGGGATTCCCCTACGGTATCATCTCATTCCATCCGACCAGCAGCTCCGGTAGCCATCTCCATAGCTCCGACAGCCATCTCCCGTTTGCGGCCAACTCCTTCACAGCAGCGCCAGTTTCCATGTTCTGTTTCAGTTCCGGTTGATTGTTTGGTAGTTTAGTTTGTGTTGAATGGTTGCAATCAAATTCACTTCCATGTTTTGAATTGCACATATTTAGATTAATTTGTTTAACGCATACGTATTGTTTGATTAAATGTCTCTTTGGTAATTAGGTTGTAGTTCATTAGCTTAGATTTAGTTTCATGCTTTACTTTAATTTCTCTCTTTACATCATGTTCATGCATTAAATTTCGTTGATGAATTGCTTATTTCATTTAGTTGTTAGTTAAATCTTTTCTTCCCTTGAGCCCTAGCAGCCGCCTTCACCTTTCTTCCATCCAGTTTCCTCCACGGATTCGAGGAGGAACCGCTTCATCAAGAGATTTTGGCGACGTCCTCCATCTCCACAGCTCATCCACCTTCTCTTTCGGATTTGAGGAGGAGTCCACCCCGACAACACTTCTTCAAGCTCAATCGGATCCGTGAGAGTTCAGAGTATCCATCAAACTACTGGATTCAAAAGTTTGCACCATCTAAAATTCACTGTTGTTTGCGGAGTCTCGATCGAACTTTGTTGGATTTAGCTGGAGGACCTTGTTCAGTCACCGGGCCTATCTTGGGTTGATTAGATTATTTCCTCTTTCAGTTTTTGTTGATTTAATTTCGTGCATTGTCTTTTAGTTCAGTAGGATTAGTCTTTTAAAACCCAAACCCCCAATCTTCAATAGAAAACCCAAGCAATAATTAGATATCCTAAGTTTACTGTTATGTCGATTACACTCGTTGGGAAACGATCTGGGTCATCCACTATGCTATATTAGTGTAGTTAGGGGGTTCGATAATTAATTTGAAACAATACCACAACACAAAATACTTGTTATCAAATTTTTGCGACGTTGCCGGAGAGTGTAATGATGCTTGGTAGACTTAGGATTGTTTGTTTATTTTTCAAAAAAAAAATCAAAATTCAAAAATTTTGTTTAGGGCGTCATTCTTTTATTTTTAGCATATCCATGTATTTTATCATGTATACTTCCTATGTCTTTTGATTGGGCAACAAGAGTATTATCCATCTGAACATCAATATTATCAATACCAGCCTCAATATCATCAGCCTGTTCCTCAGTATCATCAGTCTTATCAGCAGGACAGGTATAATTCAATTTCTGGTGCATCTTTTCATAATTTTGATTCAGATTTCAGGTATAGGCACACACAACAGTACACCCCTGAGCAGTCTCAGTGCTATCTACCCCCACCATATATTGATACTTACATGCCTAGTTAGGGAGATCAATCAAGTTACAGTTATGATCAAGCACATCAGGAAGAGGCTCAGAATTTTTAAGCTTATCAGAGTCCATTGGGAATTCAAGATGACACATTGTGTGACGGATTACAACCATTCCAACAAGTTGAGTAAACTACAAAAACATTAGAAAAGCTTTTACAACTAGGATCATTGTAGCAACAGATGCAACAGCGGATACATAACATATAAATCCAGTTGGATCTAATTGCATCATCTATCAGCCAGACACAAGCACAAGATTCCTTCCAATTTTCCTCAGAGATCATTTCTGATTGTAGTGATGTGCTTAAGGAGATGGATTGCAGAGCTGGTGATATGTACGCTTCTACCTCTGCAGCTCTACAAAACTCCTCTGCTGAAGTGTATGATGAAGATGTACTATCTAATGCTCAAGATAATGATGAAGTTGCATCTATGATCGATGACTTGCAGGATGATACTAGCGGCTTAGATTTACTTTGTGATGCTGTTTGTACCCTAGATTATTCTAAAGAAATGGAGCAGCTTCTAGATGTCAGTGCCCAGGCTTGCCAGCCAGATCAGAAGTTGAGTGATATAGCAGTGGCAAGAAATTGTGATGAGCAAATTTCCATGGAAGTGGTGGATAGATGGAGGCCCCCAGACTGGACACTTCCATCTCAGCCAGAGTCTCCAAGAATTTTGCTGATGAAGGCCCTGACATTCCATGCAATAATCCAGCCCCAAGGCTGGACACTTTTCCTGAATCACCTCAGACCTCCAGAGAAAACATATAAGAAGGCGATCATATTGGATGGAGAAACACAGTATTATCATGATCACACCATGAAGGCGCTCACCCTCATTCAGTCCATCCCACTCTCGGCGTTGATGTTAAAGTTGAATCTTCTTCAACCACCGGGACGGGATTTCTTTAGGAGCACTCCACAGGCTGTGTGGCTCCTCCTGCTAAATCTTCTTCAATCGCCAGGACCTCAGGGGAGTTTGCTCTATCTCACCTATTTCCTTTTCTTTGTATATACATTTCTTTTACTTCATTTGTTTTTATTTTAGTTGTTATGTTTTGGTTGTTGAGTTTTTGTTTTGTCAGTTTTTCAAATAAATTTCCTATGCATTCCTTTATATCATCTTAGAAGTCGTGAAAGCTAGTTAAATTTGATTGTCGAGTTTCGGGGATTTATTATCATGAATAGATTATTTGATTGCATGTGGTTACTACTTGGTGATGGATTCTATGTTGATAGACTGAGTTGATTATTTTTGTTTACCAAGTGAGGATTCAGCTTATTTTTATTGCTTGTGTGTAGTGCACTTGTGGTTATTGTAACTCTAGAACTTGCTTTGATTCTTTCGAGACCACACAATAGTAGGTATGCATGATTATTATGAAGGCAATCACATATGTTTTCCTTCACTTCTTTTATCATCACATGCTTATTTGAATAACATTCTAGTCATTCATCCTTACATTTTTTTCTTTCCTTCCATTGCTTTCTTCTACATTTCTATTTCTGGATGTGGAATACTTGGATGATCCATGATGAGTGTTTTGCCTAGGATGGACAAAAATTTAAGTGTGGGGGAGAGGAGTAGCTCAGGGAAATTTAATGTAAGCATAGGCAAGTTGTGCGTGATCACCATGAGCTAACCATACTCTTTATCTGTTTAGCTGAGCTTGATGTTAGAGCTGTTAGTTATAGCCCTAGAACCAATCATGTGATGGTTGAATAGGGAACATTTGTTATCATATTCTATAAAGGCAAAGGATTGGTTATTATATTTACGTCTTGCTTGTGCCAGCTAAATTAAATATAATAATGCCCTAGAAAAGTAGGTTCTTATCTACAGCACATCAATTGGCAGAATTGATTATGAGAGGCTGTAGAGAACACTTTCCTAAATCTTCCTAGTCATGTATTAATATACAAGGGCAATATTAATATATAAAGACTAGCATGTAGGTCAATTGATGACTTGATCTCACAAGTCATGGATATATGATATCAAGTTGACACATGGGTATATATTAGAGAATATATACTGAACTGACCCGCCATGAGAAAGCTTCATGGATCGTCATATGAGTGTCATAAACTTTCTCATGTGACTATTGGTATGAATAGTCCTCAAACCTGAAGTCACTACGGTTCCCTACATAAGGAGTTATGTACTTTGGTATCGTCAAACGTCACCCGTAACAGGGTGGACCATAAAGGCGATTACTGGGTATATAATAAATTATGTGGAGGGATGTGAGTGATGTAGATGGGATCTATCCCTCCCATATGACGGGAGTGATATCTGTGGGCCCCTTGATTGAGTAGAACTACTAAAACGCATGGCCATGCTCGAATGAGTCAATATGAGATATTGAGCTCATTTGTTTGAGTTAGTTTACTCAGGGATCAAGAAACACATAGATTGATCGAGGATGACACGGTCTATGTCTCATTGGACAATTTAATATCAAGGATAGAAGGACACGGTCATACATTATAGTAGTCACGGAAAGGTTAGTCGGATCTTGACTTATTTCGTAACTTGGGTAGCAATGATGTATTGCTAGATGCCGCTCATTGCTTGTGTATCTAAAAGAGTTTAGATCCGCTGCCAACGTTATGAGAGCCTATAGGGTCACACACAAAGAGCATGATGATTAGAAGAATTAATGCATTCTAGTTTGACTAGAATAATTTGGGAATAAGCTTAAGTACAAAATGGTTTTTGGACTTTAAGCTTAATGAGAATTTTAGCTTATTGATTTAATGAGATTAATTCAATATGCTAAGCTTACTAATTTAATAAGATTAAATAAATATGTTATCATGATAGCCTAAGCTTAATTGATTTAATAAGATTAATTCAATATGTTACCTTATTGATTTAATGAGATTAATTCAATATGATAACATAAGCTTATTGAATTAATAAGATTAATTCAACATGCATGAATGCCACATAAGCATGCCACCTAAGCATGCCACCTAAGCTTGATGAGGTGGAAGGAGACAAAGGGTTTTGACCTTTGGAATTTCTCCACATGTGGCCGGCCTGATTATGTTTCAATGCAATTGATTGCATTGAATGTGATAGGAGATGAAAGGTTTTTTCAATCCTATAAAACACTCCATGGGGTGGCCGACCAAGGTTGGTGAAGCTTGAGGCTTGGAGAGAGCTTGGTGGTGAGAGGCTTTGGTTGTGTGGTTTTTGTGAGTGTAGGCTAGCAAGAAGAGTGGTCTTCTTCTTCCTTTCTCTTTTTCCCTACCTTCCTCTCCTTTAGGGACTTCTCTAGCAAGAAGTAAAGGAGAGCTCTTCTAGTTTCTTTTGTGAGACAAGAGCTTGCTCGTGTGGATACATATAGAGGCACGGACATTTGAACGTGCTAAAAGATCCAACAAACCCAAGGAGAAGCGGAATTAAAAAGGGCACGCAACAAAGGTAATATTCTCCTATAAGATAGGTTTTTGAGAAATTTATTTTTGTATGAGGTTTTCTTTCGTAAGGATCACTTGGAAGGGATCCTATTTTTCCGTTGCGCATATGCTATTTTGCATAAGAAATCCCTACAAGAGCATAGGGAAGTGCACTACATGTCAAAAAAAAAAGTTTGAAAAAAAAATTGAAAAAAAAAGTTGAAAAAAAAAATAAACATTTGGGCGCCCATGAAAAAAAAAGTATTGTGAAAAATTTTGACATGTTGTGTCATTTTTTATTCATGTGTGATTGTATTTTTGTTAACGACATCCCTTATTACAATTATTGAGAGATTTATTATAGATCATTAGTAGATTTGTATTGAAGAATGTGATAAGGGTTGTTTACATGTTTATTGGGTTGGAAGAAAAAATTTTGGGCAATGTTTTCTTGTACTCATCTATGTAGCATTCCAGTATTTACATATCTTCTACTTGCATTTCTTTAGCTATTTCATTTCTTATCTTTCTTTTCTTTCACAGATATTGTCATTTTTCTTGTATTCATGTTTCCCTTACATTCTTAATAAGCCTTCAGTGATTGTGCATTCTTATTTGTATATAGTGGTGAAGGTAGAAGAAAAGCAAGCATATGGTAGTTCATAAACCATGAGTAGCTTAAGTGAACCCCACTATTACATGCTTATGAGTGCGAGAGAAACCACCACTTACCTTGTGAAGCTTAATCATTCTTAGTCTATTCAGGATGGATTGAAGTCACCATGTTTGTTAACCTATGTAAGATTTGAGTCCATTATTGCTTGAGTCTTTGAGATTTGACAATTCTAGGTAACTTTCTTTCACAATTTTCTATGTATGATTGGGAATTGCTAGGGAAATATATCTTCAGCTTACTTTTAGTTTTCTTTACTTGCTCGGGACGTGCAAGAATAAGTGTGGGAGAATTGATAACTATCATTTTGTCATGTTATTTTGGTCCTTAATCTCACTGTTTTTATCCTCTCGACTGATTATTTATCGATTATTATCATGTTTTATGAGTTGGATTTATTTTTGGACCTTATTATAAATTCTCCTTAATTTTGGACTTATATGCAAATTTTACATCTTAATTGTAGGAGATCGAGATGAGTCACTGGACTAGACTCAAGTTGGATCAAATATGGCTTCATCTAAGGGCATAAAGGACATTTTGAGCTGGAGGAATCTGAGCCCTTCATCAAGATCAGAAGCAGTTTAATCAAAGGGCTCAGATCTATTTAATCCTAACCGTCTGATGAGATCTGATTGATCTAAGCCATCTATTTAAATCTGGAGAGATCCGATCCATACATTCAGATCCACACGTCTCAACCTTCCATCCAGATCAAGTTGATCGCGATTGGCCTTTCAGATTGATCAGATCCATCCATTTAGAGTTGGATTGATCACAGTCGTTGGATGCATTGCCTAGTTCATGGATTAATCAGATTCAATTAACCTAGCTCTATTGGATGGCTGAGATTTAAAGGGCCTTAGATCGGACAGCCAAGGAAAAGGTGCTTTAAAAACGAACATTTTCACCATCGTCGATCCATCGCGCAGCATAGTTCCTTCTCCAACGCGTCGATCGTCGGATTCGCCTCTCTACCACATCCTTGCAACACCGCCAACCATCCACTTCCTCCGCCAAGGCCGGCGGTGGTCTCCTCCATCACCTCCTCTACCGCCGGCAACCACAGCTCCCTCATCCGCAGCCGGCTTCACCCCCTTCTTTTCCCGTAATCGCCCGACGCCTCCGCCATCTTCACCACCCCGAGCTCTGTCGTCGCTGATCACCGAAGTGGGGATTCCCCTCTGGTTTCATCTCATTCATCCGACCTGCAGCTCCGGCAGCTATCTCCACAGCTCTGACAGCCATCTCCCGTTTGCGACCAGCTCCTTCACAGCAGCGCCGGTTTCCAGCTTCTATTTAAGTTCTGGTTGATTGTTTGGTAGTTTAGTTTCTGTCGAATGGTTGTAATCAAATTCACTTCCATGTTTTGAATTGCACGTATTTATATTAATTTGTTTAACGCATACATATTGTTTGATTAAATGTCTCTTTGGTAATTAGGTTGTAGTTTATTAGGTTTGATTTAGTTTCATGCTTTACTTTAATTACCCTCTTTACATCATGTTCATGCATTAAATTTTGTTAATGAATTGCTTAATTCATTTAGTTGTTAGTTAAATCTTTTCTTCCCTTGAGCCCTAGCAACCGCCTTCACCTTCATTCCATCCAGTTTCCTCCACGGATTCGAGGAGGAACCGCTTCATCAAGAGATTTCGGCGACGTCCTCCATCTCCACAGCTCATCCACCTTCTCTTTCAGATTTGAGGAGGAGTCCACCCCGACGACACTTCTTCAAGCTCAATCGGATCCGTGAGAGTTCAGAGTATCCATCAAACTACTGGATTCAGAAGTTTGCACCATCTAAAACTCACTGTTGTTTGTGGAGTCTCGATCGAACTTTGTTGGATTTAGCTGGAGGACCTTGTTCAGTCATCGGGCCTATCTTAGGTTGATTAGATTATTTCCTCTTTCAGTTTTTGTTGATTTAATTTCGTGCATTGTCTTTTAGTTCAGTAGGATTAGTCTTTTAAAACCCAAACCCCCAATCTTCAATAGAAAACCCAAGCAAAAATTAGATATCCTAAGTTTACTGTTCTGTCGATTACACTCGTTGGGAAACGATCCGGACCATCCACTATGCTATATTAGTGTAGTTAGGGGGTTCGATAATTAATTTGAAACGGTACCACGACACAAAATACCTATTATCAAATTTTGGCATCGTTGCCGGGGAGCGTAATGATGCTTGGTAGACTTAGGATTGTTTGTTTATTTTTCAAAAAAAAAATCAAAATTCAAAAATTTTGTTTAGGGCTTCATTCTTTTATTTCTTGCATATCCATGTATTTTATCATGTATACTTCCTATGTCTTTTGATTGTGTTTGTTAGTTTTTCAGGAAAGACTAGGAATCTCTTGCAATATTGATCCATATTATCAGCCATTTGGAGATCTCAGTGATGCTTACTATTCAGGCATTGGGCAACAAGAGTATTATCCACCTGAACATCAATATTATCAGTACTAGCCTCAATATCATTAGCATGTTCCTCAGTATCATCAGTCTTATCAGCAGGACAAGTATAATTCAATTTCTGGTGCATCTTTTCATAATTTTTATTCAGATTTCAGGTATAGGCACACACAACAGTACACCCCTGAGTAGTCTCAATGCTATCTACCCCCACCGTCTATTGATACTTACATGTCTAGTTGGGGAGATCAATCAAGTTACAGTTATGATCAAGCACATCAGGAAGAGGCTCAGAATTTTTCAACATATCAGAGTCAATTGGGAATTCAAGATGACACATTGTGTGATAGATTACAACCATTCCAACAAGCTGAGTCAACTACAGAGACATTAGAAAAGCTTTTACAGCTAGGATCATTGCAGCAACAGGTGCAACAGCAGATACATAACATGTAAATCCAACTGGATCTAATTGCATCATCTATCAGCCAGACACAAGCACAAGATTCCTTCCAGTTTTCCTCAGAGATCATTTCTGATGGTAGTGATGTGCTTAAGGAGATGGATTACAGAGCTGGTGATATGTACACTTCTACCTCTGCAGCTCTATAGGACTCCTCTGCTGATGTGTAAGATGATGATGTACTATCTAATGCTCAAGATAATGATGAAGTTGCTTCTGTGATCGATAACTTGCAGGATGATACTAGCGGCTTAGATTTACTTTGTGATGCTGTTTGTGCCCTAGATTATTCTGAAGAAATGGAGCAGCTTCTAGATGTCAGTGCCCAGACTTTCCATCCAGATCAGAAGTTGAGTGATATAGCAGTGGCAAGAAATTGTGATGAGCAAATTTCCATGGAAGTGGTGGATAGCTGGAGGCCCCCAGACTGGACACTTCCATCTCAGCCAGAGTCTCCAAGAATTTTGTTTATGAAGGCCCTAACATTCCATGCAATAATCCAGCCCCAAGGCTGGACACTTTTCTTGAATCACCTCAGACCTCCAGAGAAAACATATAAGAAGGCGATCATATTGGATGGAGCAGCACAGTATTATCATGATCACACCATGAAGGTGCTCACCCCCATTCAGTCCATCCCACTCCCGGCGTTGATGTTAAAGTTGAATCTTCTTCAACCACCGGGACGGGATTTCTTTAGGAGCACTCCACGGGCTGCGTGGCTCCTCCTGCTAAATCTTCTTCAACCGCCAGGACCTCAGGGAAGTTTGCTCTATCTCACCTCTTTCCTTTTCTTTGTATATACATTTCTTTTACTTCATTTGTTTTTATTTTAGTTGTTATGTTTTGATTGTTGAGTTTTTGTTTTGTCGGTTTTTCAAATAAATTTCTTATACATTCCTTTATATCATCTTAGAAGTCGTGTAAGCTAGTTAAATTTAATTGTCGAGTTTCAGGGATTTATTATCATGAATAGATTATTTGATTGCATGTGGTTACTACTTGGTGATGGATTCTATGTTGATAGACTGAGTTGATTATTTTTGTTTACCTAGTGAGGATTGAGCTTATTTTTATTGCTTGTGTGTAGTGCACTAGTGGTTATTGTAACTCTAGAACTTGCTTTGATTCTTTCAAGACCACACAACAATAGGTTTGCATGATTATTATGAAGGCAATCACATTTATTTCCCTTCACTTCTTTTATCATCACATGCTTATTTGAATAACATTCTAGTCATTCATCCTTACATTTTTTTCTTCCCTTCCATTGCTTTCTTCTCCATTTCTATTTCTGGATGTGGAATACTTGGATGATCCATGATGAGTGTTTTGCCCAGGATGGACAAAAATTTAAGTGTGGGGGAGAGGAGTAGCTCAAGGAAATTTAGTGTTAGCATAGGCAAGTCGTGTTTGATCACCATGAGCTAGCCATGCTCTTTATCTGTTTAGCTGAGTTTGATGTTGTAGCATAGGGAAGTGCACTACATGTCAGAAAAAAAAGTTTGAAAAAAAAACTGAAAAAAAAGTTGAAAAAAAAAAAGAATAAATATTTGGCCGCCCATGAAAAAAAAAGTATTGTGAAAATTTTTGACATGTTGTGCCATTTTTTATTCATGTGTGATAGTATTTTTGTTAATGACATCCCTTATTACAATTATTGAGAGATTTATTATATATCATTAGTAGATTTGTATTGAAGAATGTGATAAGGGTTGTTTACATGTTTATTGGGTTGGAAGAAAAAATTTTGGCCAATGCTTTCTTGTACTCATCTATGTAGTATTCCAGTATTTCCATATCTTCTACTTAACTTTCTTTAGCTATTTCATTTCTTATCTTTCTTTTCTTTCACAGATATTGTTATTTTTCTTGTATTCATGTTTCCCTTACATTCTTAATAAGCCTTCAGTGATTGTGCATTCTTATTTGTATATAGTGGTGAAGGTAGAAGAAAAGCAAGTATATGGTAGTTCAGAAACCATGAGTAGCTTGAGTGAACCCCATTATTACATGCTTATGAGAGCGAGAGAATCCACCACTTACCTTGTGAGACTTAATCATTCTTAGTCCATTCAGGATGGATTGAAGTCACTATGTTTGTTAGCCTATGTAAGATTTGAGTCCATGATGCTTGAGTCACTGAGATTTGATAATTCTAGGTAACTTTCTTTCTCTATTTTTTATGTATGATTGGGAATTGCTAGGGAAATATATCTTCAGCTTACTTTTAGTTTTCTTTACTTGCTCGGGACGTGCAAGAATAAGTGTAGGGGAATTGATAACTATCATTTTGTCGTGTTATTTTTGTCCTTAATCTTACTGTTTTTATCCTCCCGAGTGATTATTTATCGATTATTATCATGTTTTATGAGTTGGATTTATTTTTGGACCTTATTGTAAATTCTCCTTAATTTTGGACTTATATGCAAATTTTATGTCTTGATTGTAGGAGATCGAGATGAGCCACTGGACTAGACTTAAGTTGGATCAAATATAGCTTCATCTAAAGGCATAAAAAACATTTTGAGCTGGAGGAATCTGAGCCCTTCATCAAGATCAGAAGCAGTTTAATCAAAGGGCTTAGATCTGTTTAATCCTGACCGTCCGATGAGATCTGATTGATTTGAGTCATCTATTTAAATCTAGAGAGATCTGATCCATACATTCAGATCCACACGTCTCAACCTTCCATTCAGATCAAGTTGATCATGATTGGCCTTTTAGATTGATCAGATCCATCCATTTAGAGTTGGATTGATCACAACCGTTGGCTGCATTGCCTAGTTCTAGGATTAATCAGATTCAATTAACCTAGCTCTATTGGACGGCTGAGATTTAAAGGGCCTTGGATCGGACGGCCAAGGAAAAGGTGCTTTAAAAATGAACATTTTCACCATCGCCGGTCCATCACGCAGCACAGTTCCTTCTCCAACGCGTCGATCGCCGGATTCGCCTCTCCACCTCATCCACGCAACACCGCCGGCCATCCACTTGTTAGGATGTATACTGAAAAGTCTATCTTTTCTATGAACATCTTTCGTTTTGAAGTAAGAATTACATGATCATTGTTTGCATATTTATGGTTATGCATATTGTCTCATACATTACATTGTAGATAACATGGTGTGTAATGTCACATGGTAGATCATGTTATCAGCTCCTTGTAGAGTATAAGTAAAGGCTCACAACCGAGATGACTTTGGACAAACCATTGGTATGGTTGTAGTGTGATTTGGTATTGGTTTGTCTTGACCATAGAATCACACTAGTACACTTTGTGTGTATTGTGCAGGTTAGACTTAGAGATGATTCAATTTATTGATGACTACATAATCGAATCGGACCTCAGATATTATATTGTACATGCTCTTAATCCCGATATAATAACGGGCACATATACTTAGTATTCATTTCTTTGATTTACCAATGGGCGAGATTTATAGAGTAAATCGATAGGCTCGATAAGTTGGGAAATGATATTATTTATATGGTGTGTCATTGATTATAGGAGGAAACCGTGTCCTATATATTAGGATGATGATGTCCCCTTGAGGAGCTCATAAGGTTCATCATGTAAACCCTGCAGGTGGACTTGGTCTGGTATGATGATAAGGTTGAGTGGTACTACTCATGGAGTTAGATGTTGATTGATTAATTGTCAGTAAATTAATTAATCGACGGACATTCGAGATCTTAAACACGGAGAGATAAATGTACAAATAATATATGGAGCCCATATTAACTTATGGGGGTTGGTGAGGTAGATCAATGATAATCCTCTAGTAGAATGGATTATCATTAATGGATCGGACTTTATGTGGGTTTGATCCATTGGGTGGCCAAGATCCAACTCCTCCTCATGGTCCCTATTGTAGCCTATTAAAACCTCATGGAACCTAGATCCGATGGTGGAAAATAAAACTCTAGATCCGACGGTGGAGATTAAATCTTTAGATCCGACGATTGAGATTAATTCTCTAGGTCCGACGGTATAGATTAAATTCCTAGATCCGACGGTGGAGATTGAAGGAGGCTTAAGCCTAACTCTATAAATAAGGCTTAAGGGGGTGGGCGGCCACAAACTTGGAAAGTTTTTTTCCTTCTTCTTCCTTAGGTGGTTGGCGCCCATCCTCTCCGCTTCTCTCCTTGTTTTTGCCGGTGTCCAACCTTCTTCCCTTCATCCTTGGCCGGAGCTAGGGTCTTCCCTTGAAGCTTTTGGTCGGCGCCCTTCCTCCTTATTTCTCTCTTTGGTCGGCGGCAAGCATCAAGCTTGGAGATTGATGGTCGGTTAAAGGAAGGAGAAGAGTTTTGTTTCTATACTTCCTCTTGTTCGGAGCGAGCAAGGAAAGGAAGATTGGTGATCTAGGAGGCTTTGACTTTTGGAAGATCGTCGCCCACACGACGTCCAAAA
This sequence comes from Wurfbainia villosa, assembly GCA_025175895.1. Classification (NCBI taxonomy): domain Eukaryota; kingdom Viridiplantae; phylum Streptophyta; class Magnoliopsida; order Zingiberales; family Zingiberaceae; genus Wurfbainia; species Wurfbainia villosa. Next base: position 91,696,064 of record CM045997.1, on the reverse strand, counting down.
GGAGATAGGACATACGATAGAAGACCTAGAGGTAAACAAGAGGTATAAATCTTGTTTTGCTTTCCTTTTTTGTTTCTTTGTATATTGTATGAATGGCATGTGGTTAAATTTACTTGGACCCCGAATACAAATGCAAAAACTAGCAATCCGTACATCGTCTATTCCGCGGCTACTCGAGAATAGATGTTGGTTGCTTGAACAACAAGTTTGTTCAAGTGACCACTCTATTCAAATAGCACGACGATGAAACGGTAGCTTGGGTAATCTCTCCTTGTCAAGGATAAATTTTTTTTATCTGGGGATATAGAAGGGATCACCATGAACAAGCGACCGAGTTGAAGTGGGAAGCGAGTTTTCCTACCTTCAAGTGGTATCAGAGCTTCGGTTCCAAAACCTTCAAGTGGTATCAGAGCCACGGTTTCCGGTTTTGTGTGTTTAGGATTCGGTTACTTTTATGCACTTTTCATATATTATATGTGTTGGATAATAGTAGGATGTGTGTAGGTTAACTTTTTCGTTGTAGGCATAGGATCCAACTATTATGGTCATATGTGTGTAATTGTATATTATTTGAATCCTCGGGTTTGACGAGACTAGTATTTAATTTTTATAATTAGATATGACATTGTTTAGCCACTCTTCTTATTTTAGTTTACTTTCGATCTAGATTTCATGTACACTCCTTCGTGAAGTATATAATCGATAGATGTAAATTAAAATAGTTTTTCTCGGCTCGGATCTCCGGATGGCTTGTACATGGCATAGGGAGGAGCGGACGAGATGGCGATACGACGGGAGGCATATTGGAGACAAAAGTCATAATAGTTGAAAAATATTTCTTTTTCATATTTATTGCTTATTGTTTGATATGCATGTCGTAGGCTAGAAAATTCCTCAATTTTAAATTACTAAGTGGGAGAGGGATAATTTTAAATTCTCACGGCCTTCATTACAATTTGACATGTGATGCAAACAAACTTGTGCGTCGGCTCTGAGTGCCTTCCTCCCCATCGGATGAGTTTGTTTACGGATCATAAGGTCGAATATGGTTATGGAAAATTATTAAGGAGCGTGTGTACTTCCCCATCGGAAGGCACATAACCCTAGATAATTACTTTGGTACCGAGTAATGATGAACACTTAGATACAAATATAAGTATCCTCCCCATCGGAGTCACTGCTTTTATTTGTAGGGCCGAAGAGGAACCAACTATTAATTTTATTTGTCAAAAAGTTAGGTTGATAAGATAATAAAATTAATGGGTAAAACCTCCTCTTACAAATGTAGAATTCGTATACGTCCACATTATCGTGACATACGATATTCTCGGTGTTTTGAGGTGTTGGTTGATTTTAAAATTTTATTGTTTAAGGAATCAATAATTTTTTATAATCTAATGTTTTGATCTATGTGATTCTTAGGTTTTCTTTCAAAATGACTTTCAACCCGCTTAATGTGATACTGAAAGAGAATAAACTTACTGGACCCAACTATGTTGATTAGAAGAGGAATCTAAACATTGTCTTGACTGCTGAGGAATACAAATATGTACTCCTCGAAGAGTGTCCTCCTAAGCCTGTGGATGATTCTGGGGAAAAGGAGAAAGAGAGTTATAATAAGTGGATAAAGGACGATGAGATGGCGCGGTGTTACATTTTGGCATCTATGTCAAATGTACTGCAACATCAGCATCAAGTCATGCCCACTGCTTATGACATAATGCTCAATCTCAAAGAGCTTTTCGGACACCAGAATCGGGCTGCTAGGCAGGAAGCCATGAGAAACTTGATGACGACCACCATGATCGAGGGAACACCCGTAAGGGATCATGTTCTCAAGATGATACTAATTTGAATGAGCTGGAAGTCTTCGGAGCTGAGATCGATGGGGAAACCCAGGTCGATATCATTCTCCAGTCTCTACCTAGGAGTTTTGAGCAGTTTTGCCTAAATTATAACATGAACAAGAGGTTGTATTCGTTGGCAGAGCTTCTGATAGAACTCCAGGCGGCAGAGGGGCTTTTTCGTTAGAGTGCTCAGGCACAGGCCATGGTTGCCCAAAAGGTTTCTGCTTCTAAGCCGAAAGGCAAGAAGAAGAAGAAACAAGCTGGGACAAAGGTGGCGGGAGGAACTCAGGGAGAAGTGAAGAAGCCGAAAGGCAAGTGCTTCACTTGTAAGCAGACTGGACACTGGAAGAAGGACTGTCCCAACCGGAAGCAGAACAAAGGTATATCTTTTGGTCTAGTCGTTGAAACATATTTAGCGGTGTTATCTACCGACACCTGGTGTGTATATACAGGAGCTACTGATCATGTCTGCAATACTTTGCAGGGGTTCCAGGAAACCAGACGACTAACTGAGGGGGAGATTAAAATATACTTGGGCGATGCCATGAAGGTGGCGGTTATTGCAATGGGAGATGTTTATTTGTCTTTTGAGAGGAATAAAGTTTTGGTTCTTAAAAATTACCTTTATGTACCTTTATTTAGAAAGAATTTGATTTTGGTTTCTAAATTGTTTATGGATGGATATTCTATTTCTTTTAATGATAGAGTTGTTATAAAAAGGAATAGGGAGATTATCTATTCTGGTGCATTGATAGGAAATTTATATACACTTGAACCAAAAGCTCCCACAATGCAAATAGAAGTGAATATCTCATCTTTTAATTCCAATAAGAGAAAAGAACCTTCAAAGATGAACCAAACATAACTTTAGCATATAAGACTTGGTCATATTAACCTAAGCGGAATTCAAAAGTTGATAGCTGATGGACCTCTGGGTTCATTAGTGGTGGAAGACTTCCCAACCTGCGAGTCCTGCTTGGAAGGTAAAATGATCAAGAGGCCTTTTAAGGCCAAGGGGTATAGAGCCAAAGATGTGTTGGAATTGGTTCATTCTGATTTGTGTGGTCCTATGTCAATCTAGGCTAGAGGTGGTTTTGAGTATTTCGTCTCTTTCATAGATGATTATTCAAGATATAAATATATTTACTTGATACGCCGCAAGTCTGAATGCTTTGACAAATTTAAAGAATTCAAGGCTGATGTGGAGAAACGTCAAGGTAAAAGTATCAAGACACTATGATCTGATCGTGGTGGTGAGTACCTCTTGGGAGAGTCTAGGAATTACTTATCAGAGGCTGGGATTCAATCCCAATTGTCTGCACCTGGCACACCCCAGCAGAATGGTGTAGCAGAGCAAAGGAATAGGACTCTTATGGAGATGGTTAGATCGATGATGAGTTATTCTGAGTTGTCAGATTCGTTCTAGGGATATGCTCTAGATACGACAGTGTATATTCTGAACTTGGTACCATCTAAATCAGTGCCTTCTACTCCCACAGAATTGTGGACTGGGCGAAAGCCTAGTCTGAGATATATTCGGATTTAGGGGAGTCCAGCACATGTGCTGAAGGCAGATGTTGGTAAGTTGGAACCTCGTACAGAAGTACGCATGTTCGTTGGCTATCCTAGAGGAACGAAAGGAGGTTTGTTTTATAGTCCTAGAGATCAGAGGATGATCGTTAGCACGAACACCAGATTTCTAGAGGAAGACTATGTGATGAACCACAGGCCCATGAGTAAGATTTTCTGGAGGAATTGAAAGGGGAAGTCACTTCTTCAGTACCACTGGTATAAGAGGATATACCACAAGTCACTGCACCGCGTGTCATAAAGGATACATAGGTGATACCTCGTTGTAGTGGGAGGGTTGTTAGACAGCCTGATAGATTCATGTTCTTAGGAGAATCTTCTGATTTTGTCTCTGGCGAACATAAACATGATCCCTGGACATATGACGAGGTAATCCAAGATAAAGATGCGGTATCTTGGTAAAGTGCAATGAATACTGAGATTGAATCTATGGATTCAAATCAGGTCTAGGAGCTAGTAGAACCACCTAATGGTGTAAAAACCATTGGATGCAAGTGGATCTACAAAAGAAAGAGAGGAATAGATGAGAAGGTTGAGACCTTCAAAGCACGGCTTGTTGCGAAAGGGTATACTCAGAAAGAGGGTATCGATTATGAGGAGACCTTTTCGCCGGTAGTCATGCTTAAGTCTATCCGGATTCTCTTATGCATTGATGCTCATATGGATTATGAGGTATGACAGATGGATGTCAAGATAACTTTCCTTAATGGAAGTCATGAGGAAAACATCTATATGAAGCAACCAGAGGGATTCATTACAAAGGGCAAAGAGCATCTTGTGTGCAAGCTTAATCGATCCATTTATGGATTAAAGCAAGCTTCGAGGTCTTGGAACATCCACTTTGATGAGGTAATCCAGTCTTATGAATTTATTCAAAGCCCGGATGAGTCTTGTGTATACAAGAGATGTGACGGAAACGTAGTGGTATTTCTTGTACTATGCGTAGATGACATTTTATTAATTGACAACAATGTCAAGGTGTTATCGGACGTAAGGGTATGGTTGTCTAAACAGTTTGATATAAAGGACTTGGGAGAAGTGGGACACATCCTTGGGATCAAGGTTATAAGGGATCGCAGGAAAAGGATGTTGTGCTTATCTCAAGCTTCATACATAGACACCATTTTGGCTCGTTTTGGCATGCAAAACTCCAAGAAGGGTTTTCTACCTTTCAGGCATGGAGTTCCTTTATCTAAGGAGATGTGTCCTAGAACATCTGAGGAGATGAAGGTGGTTCCTTATACTTTGGCAGTAGGAAGCCTCATGTATGCTATGTTGTGTACAAGACTGGATATCTGTTTTGCCATCGGCATGGTTAGCAGATATCAAAGTAATCCAGGACAGAGACATTGGACTGCGGTAAAGCATATATTGAAGTATCTGAGAAGGACTAGGGATTATATGCTAGTTTACCAGGCAGACCAATTACTCCCTGTGGGTTACACAGATTCTGACTTCCAATCAGATAGGGATAACAGTAAGTCTACATCAGGTTTTGTGTTTACTTTAGGAGGTGGAGCCATTGTATGGAGGAGTGTCAAGCAGAAATGCGTGGCGGACTCTACCATGGAAGCTGAGTATGTGGAAGCCTCTGAGGCGGCCAAAGAAGTTGTATGGCTCAGGAACTTCTTGATGGACTTGGATGTGATTCCTGGTTTGCCCAGAACTATCACAATTTATTGTGATAATAGTGGTGCAGTTGCAAACTCGAAGAAACCACGAACCCATAAGGCAAGTAATCACATAGAGCGCAAGTACCACCTGATACGAGAAATCATAAAGCGAGGAGAAGTTGTTGTGGCCAAGATTGCATCAGAGGATAACCTGCCAAATCCTTTCACTAAGGCCCTTCTAGCGAGAGATTTTAATAGGCATGTGGAGGGAATGGGAATCAGATGTATGGCAGTTTAAGGACAGTATAGTCTTTTAGTATAAGTGAGAGATTGTTGGGATGTATACTGAAAAGTTTATCTTTTGTATGAACATCTTTAGTTTTAAAATAAGAATCACATGATCATTGTTTGTATATTTATGGTTATGCATATTGTCTCATACATTACATTGTAGATAACATGGTGTGTAGTGTCACACGGTAGATCATGTTATCAACTCCTTGTAGACTATAAGTAAAGGCTCACAACCGAGATGACTTTGGACAAACCATTGGTATGGTTGTAGTGTGATTTGGTATTGGTTTATCTTGACCATAGAATCGCACTAGTACACTTTGTGTGTATTGAGCAGGACCGACTTAGAGGTGATTCGATTTATTGCTGACTACATAATCGAATCGGACCTCAGTTATTATATTGTACATGCTCTTAATCCCGATATAATAATGGGCACATATACTTAGTATTCATTTCTTTGATTTATCAATGGGTGAGATTTATAGAGTAAATCGATAGGCTCGGTAAGTTGGGAAATGGTATTATTTATATGATGTGTCATTGATTATAGGAGGAAACTGTGTCCTATATATTAGGATGATGATGTCCCCTTGAGGAGCTCATAAGGTTCATCATGTAAACCCTGCAGGTGGACTTGGTCCGGCATGATGATAAAGTTGAGTGGTACTACTCATGGAGTTAGATGTTGATTGATTAATTGTCAGTAAATTAATTAATCGACGGACATTCGAGATCTTAAACACGGAGAGATAAATGTACAAATAATATATGGAGCCCATATTAACTTATGGGGGTTGGTGAGGTAGATCAATGATAATCCTCTAGTGGAATGGATTATCATTAATGAATCGGACTTTATGTGGGCTTGATCTATTGGGTGGCCAAGATCCAACTCCTCCTCATGGCCCCTATTGTAGCCTATTAAAACCTCATGGAGCCTAGATCCGATGATGGAAAATAAAACTCTAGATCCGACGGTGGAGATTAAATCTTTAGATCCGACGGTTGAGATTAATTCTCTAGGTCTGACGGTTGAGATTAAATCCCTAGATACGACGGTGGAGATTGAAGGAGGCTTAAGCCTAACTCTATAAATAAGGCTTAAGGGGGTGGGCGGCATGAATATAGAAGAGGATTAGGGTTTTTGGGCGGCAAGGGGGCTTGGAGGCTTGGGCGGCCACAAACTTGGAAAGTTTTTTTCCTTCTTCTTCCTTAGGTGGTCGGCGCCCATCCTCTCCTCTTCTCTCCTTGTTTTTGCCAGCGTCCAACCTTCTTCCCTTCATCCTTGGTCGGAGCTAGGGTCTTCCCTTGAAGCTTTTGGCTGGCGCCCTTCCTCCTTATTTCTCACTTTGGCCGACGACAAGCATCAAGCTTGGAGCTTGGTGGTCGGTTAAAGGAAGGAGAAGAGTTTTGTTTCTATATTTCCTCTTGTTCGGAGCGAGCAAGGAAAGGAAGATTGGTGATCTAGGAGGCTTCGACTTTTGGAAGATCGTTGCCCACACGACGTCCAAAAGGAGATAGGACATACGATAGAAGATCTAGAGGTAAACAAGATGTATAAATCTTGTTTTGCTTTCCTTTTTTGTTTCTTTGTATATTGTATGAATGTCATGTGGTTAAATTTACTTGGACCCCGAATACAAACGCAAAAACTGGCGATCTGTACATCGTCTATTCCGCGGCTACTTGTAGAATAGAGGTAGGTTGCTTAAACCACAAGTTTGTTCAAGTGACCACTCTAATCGAATAGCACGACAATGAAACGGTAACTTGGGTAATCCCTTCTTGTCAAGGATAAATTTTTTTTATCCGAGGATATAGAAGGGATCGCCATGAACAAGCGACCGAGTTGAAGTGGGAAGTGAATTTTCCTACCTTCAAGTGGTATCAGAGCTTCGGTTCCAAAACCTTCACCACTTCCTCTGCCAAGGCCGGTGGTGGTCTCCTCCATCACCTCCTCTACCGCCGGCAACCACAGCTCCTTCATCCGCAACCGGCTTCGCCCCCTTCTTTTCCCGTAATCGCTCGACGCCTCCATCATCTTCACCGCCCCGAGCTCTGTCACCGCTGATCACCAGAGTGGGGATTCCCCTCCGGTATCATCTCATTCATCCGACCTGCAGCTCCGACAGCCATCTCCCGTTTGTGACTAGCTCCTTCACAGTAGCGCCGGTTTCCAGCTTCTGCTTCAGTTCCGATTGATTGTTTGGTAGTTTAGTTTGTGTTGAATGGTTGTAATCAGATTCACTTCCATGTTTTGAATTGCACGTATTTATATTAATTTATTTAACGCATACGTATTGTTTAATTAAATGTCTCTTTGGTAATTAGGTTATAGTTTATTAGGTTAGATTTAGTTTCATACTTTACTTTAATTGCTCTCTTTACATCATGTTCATGCATTAAATTTCATTGATGAATTGCTTATTTTATTTAGTTGTTAGTTAAATCTTTTCTTCCCTTGAGCCCTAGAAGCCGCCTTCACCTTCTTTCCATCCAGTTTCCTCCACGGATTCGAGGAGGAACTGCTTCATCGAGAGATTTCGACGACATCCTCCATCTCCACAACTCATCCACCTTCTCTTTCGGATTTGAGGAGTCCACTCCGATGACACTTCTTCGAGCTCAATCGGATCCGCGAGAGTTCGGAGTATCCATCAAACTACTGGATTCAGGAGTTTGCACCATCTCACATTCACTGTCGTTTGCGGAGTCTCGATCGAACTTCATTGGATTTAGCCGGAGGACCTTGTTCAGTCACCGGGCCTATCTTGGATTGATCAGATTATTTCCTCTTTTAGTTTTTGTTGATTTAATTTCGTGCATTATCTTTTCGTTCAGTAGGATTAGTCTTTTAAAATCCAAACCCTCAATCTTCAATAGAACACCCAAGCAATAATTAGATATCTTAAGTTTACTGTTTTGTCGATTACACTCATTGGGAAACGATCCGGGCCATCCACTATGCTATATTAATGTAGTTAGGGGGTTCGATAATTAATTTGAAACAATACCACGACACAAAATACCTATTATCAAAAATTGGCGTCGTTGTCGGAGAGTGTAATGATGCTTGGTAGACTTAGGATTGTTTGTTTATTTTTCTAAAAAAAAATCAAAATTCAAAAATTTTGTTTAGGGCTTTATTCTTTTATTTCTTGCATATCCATGTATTTTATCATGTATACTTCCTATGTATTTTGATTGTGTTTGTTAGTTTTTCAGGATAGACTAGGAATCTCTTGCAATATGGATCCATATTATCAGTCATTTGGAGATCTCAGTGATGCTTACTATTCAGGCAATGGGCAACAAGAGATTATCCACCTGAACATCAATATTATCAGTACCAGCCTCAATATCATTAGCCTGTTCCTCAGTATCATCAGTCTTATTAGCAGGACAAGTATAATTCAATTTCTGGTGCATCTTTTCATAATTTTGATTCAGATTTCAGGTATAGACACACATAACGGTACACCCTGAGCAGTCTCAGTGCTATCTACCCCCACCGTCTATTGATACTTACATGCCTAGTTGGGGAGATCAATCAAGTTACAGTTATGATCAAGCACATCAGGAAGAGGCTCAGAATTTTTCATCTTATCAGAGTCCATTGGGAATTCAAGATGACACATTGTGTGATAGATTACAACCATTCCAACAAGCTGAGTCAACTATAGAGACATTAGAAAAGCTTTTACAGCTAGGATCATTGCAGCAACAGTGGATACATAACATGCAAATCCAGCTGGATCTAATTGCATCATCTATCAGCCAGATACAAGCACAAGATTCCTTCTAGTTTTCCTTAGAGAACATTTCTGATGGTAGTGATGTGCTTAAGGAGATGGATTACAGAGCTGGTGATATATACACTTCTACCTCTGCAGCTCTATAGGACTCCTTTGCTGATGTGTATGATGATGATGTACTATCTGATGCTCAAGATAATGATGAAGTTGCTTCTGTGATCGATGACTTGCAGGATGGTACTAGCGGCTTAGATTTACTCTTTGATGCTATTTGTGCCCTAGATTATTCTGAAGAAATGGAGCAGCTTCCAGATGTCAGTGCCCAAACTTGCCAGCCAAATCAGAAGTTGAGTGATATAGCAGTGGCAAGCAATTGTGATGAGCAAATTTCCATGGAAGTGGTGGATAGCTGGAGGCCCCCAGACTGGACACTTCCATCTCAGCCAAAGTCTCCAAGAATTTTGCTGATGAAGGCCCTGACATTCCATGCAATAATCTAGCCCCAAGGTTGGACACTTTTCTTGAATCACCTCAGATCTCCAGAGAAAACATATAAGAAGGCGAGCATATTGGAGGGAGCAGCACAGTATTATCATGATCACACCTTGAAGGCGTTCACCCTCATTCAGTCCATCCCACTCCCGGCGTGGATGTTAAAGCTGAATCTTCTTCAATCATCGGGACGGGATTCCTTTAGGAGCACTCCACGCCCTGCGTGGCTCCTCTTGAAATTTTATCATGATCACACGATGAAAGGCTCAGATTAAGTCAGCTTGAAATGTCCATTATGGCCTTAGATGAAGCCATATTTGATCCAACTTGAGTATAGTCCATTGGCTCATCTTGATCTCCTACGAATAAGAGATAAAATTTACATATAAGTCCAAAATTTAGGAGAATTTACAATAAGATCCAAAAGATGATCCAACTCATAAAACATGCAAATAATCAACAATTAAACATACGAGAGGATTAAAACAGTGATATTAAGGACTAAAATAATACGACAAAATGACAGTTATCAATTCCCCCACACTTATTCTTGCACGTCCCGAGCAAGGAAAGAAAACTAAAAGTAAGCTGAAGATATATTTCCCTAGCAATTTCCAATCATACATAGAAAATCGTGAAAGAAAGTTACTTAGAATTGTCAAATCTCAAAGACTCAAGCAATCATTGACTCAAATCTTACATAGGTTAACAAACATGGTGACTTCAATCCATCCTGAATAGACTAAGAATGATTAAGTCTCACAAGGTAAGTGGTAGTTTCTCTCGCTCTCATAAGCATGTAATAGTGGGGTTCACTCAAGCTACTCATAGTTTATGAACTACCATATGCTTGCTTTTCTTCTACCTTCACCACTATATACACATAAGAATGCACAATCACTGAAAGCTTATTAAGAATGTAAGGGAAACATGAATATAAGAAAAATGACAATATGTGCGAAAGGAAAAAAAGGTAAGAAATAGCTAAAGAAATGCAACAAAATATGGAAATACTGGAATGCTGCATAGATGAGTACAAGAAAACATTGTCCTAAAAGTTTTTCTTCTGACTCAATAAACATGTAAACAACCCTTATCACATTCCTCAATACAAATCTACTCATGATATACAATAAATCTCTCAATAACTGCAACATGTGATGTCTTCAACAAAAATACTATCACACATAAATAAAAATGAATAACATCATATGTCAAAATTTTCACAATACTCTTTTTTTTATTTCATGGGCACCCAATTTATTATTTTTTTTAACTTTTTTTTCAATTCTTTTTCTTTTCAAACTTTTTTTTACATGCAGTGCACTTCCCTATGCTCCAACATCAAACTCAGCTAAAAAGATAAAAAAACATGGCTAGCTCATGGTGATCAAGCACGACTTGTCTATGCTTACACTAAATTCTCCTGAGTTACTCCTTTCCTCCACACTTAAATTTTTATCCATCCCCGGCAATGACGCCATTTTTTATTTTTTTATTATTCTCTTTTATTTTATTTTCTTATTTTCATTTTTTTTATCATTTTTTTTCCTTTTTATTTTCATTTCTTTTTTATTTTCTTTCATTTTTATTATTATTTTTTTTAAGCATTAAACGAATTAAACTAAATATGTGCAATTCAAAACATGGAAGGTAAATTCGATTACAAACCTTCAATGCAAACTAAACAACCACACAATCAAAATGAATAATAAGATATTGTTGTCCAAAATCTGGAATAGTACTGAAACTTGAGTTGTTGGACGAAATGAAAGAGCTATCGGTGATGCTAGAAAAACTGTCGGCGGAGCTATGTCTGGCACCTCCAATCAGAGGTGGAACTCAGAGCCAGCGACAGTTGGAAAGAATCTGGCCGGAGATGTAGAGGTTGCCGGCCGGAGGTGGTGGTGGCTTCGGCAGAGCTCGATGAAGAGGTGGCTACCGGAAGCTGGAACAAAGCGGGCGAAACTATGGAAGATGAAATCGTCGGCTGCTGATGGTGGGAAGGTGAGATGGACCACCGGGCATCGGAGGAGGGAATCCCCTTTCCTCTCCGGCGACCGACGGGGAAAGGAATGAGCTCGGCGGTGGGCGATGGAAGGAGTGTCAGTCGATCGAGCGGAAGAGAAGGTGAAATGTCAGCTACTCGATCGGGTGAAAATGTTGGTTTTTAAGGTGATTTTCTGCAGTCGTCCGATCGCCCATTGAATCCCAGTCGTCCATTTAAGCTAGGTTAATTGAATCTGATTAATCCATGAACTAGGCAATGCATCCAACGGCTGAGAATTCTTCGACTTTGAATGGATGGATCTGATCAATCTGAATGGCTAATCATGATCGATCGAATCTGGATAAACGGTCAAGATGTCCAGATCTAAATGTATGGACCAGATCACTCCAGATTTAGATGGATGGCTCAGATCTCATCGGACGGTCAGGATTAAACAAATCTGAACCCTTGATTAAATTGCCTCTAATCTTGATGAAGGGCTCAGATTCTTCCATCTTAAAATGCTCATTATGACCCTTAGATGAAGCCATATTTGATCCAACTTGAGTCTAGTCCAGTGACTCATCTCAATCTCCTACAAACAAAGATAAAATTCGTATATAAGTCCAAAATTTAGGAGAATTTATAATAAGGTCTAAAAATATATCCAACTCATAAAACATGATAATAATCGATAAATAATCACTCAAGAGGATAAAAGCAGTGAGATTAAGGATCAAAATAACACGACAAAATAATAGTTATCGACCTTCTTCAGGGTAGCCTTCTATGACATTTGATCCATTACAGCGACCACTACTTGCATAAGATCCCCCTTGTACAAGGGCTCACGACGCCTTCTGCTGGTGCCCCCTTTAGAAGTATTGGAGATAGATTTCTCCTCCTCCGTCGATTCCTTCAGCATCCTCCTAGTGTTCACCATCACGACTTTTTTTCCAGAATCCCACAGATGGTGCCAATTTGATGGTGTTTACCTCTTCGGCCTTCCAATATCTCTCTCCCCCTTCTTGTAAATCTCCTCTGATCACCTCAAATCCTGAGGCTCTCCACTGGATCTGTTACCAAAGAGTGTTAAGGATGAAATGAGGAAATATCTTCTTCTTGAATCACCTTGGATCCTTGGAATGCAGCTAGATCTGTCACTTTGTGAGAAAGAGTGTTAGAGATGGGCCGACTTCCCCGCACGACACTTCCGACACTCAAGTCAGTAACAGTAGAATGAAGAAAATGGTAATGCAGAAAGAATGAAGAAGAAGAAGTGAGAAGAAGATATTTGAGGTACCAAATAGCGAAGAAACAACCACCTCTCATCCTTCTACCTCTGTCCCTTTTATAGATATTTCATCCCTCCACATCCTTGAAGTGAATTTACTCTATATTCAAAATACCTCTTTCAATTATTTCATGTATCTTATATTTCTCTGCCAAATATTAATTAAATAAAATATACATAAAAAAAAGACAAAATATCTTATACTAATCACATTTATCCTCCTCAAACTCTTCATGCTATCCCCAATATTTCAGAATACCCATTTCTCCTTATTTTACCATGTACAGAAAGAACCTTCGAAACCCACATATGACTCGGGAAATAAACATACTGGTCGAGAAATAAGCATAATGCTCAGGAATTATATATATTACTCATGAAACACACAGACTGCTCAGGAAAACATAGACTGCTTGGAAAAAGCATACACTGCTCTGTTAATACTATACTTCTCTTCTGAACAATAATGCACTACTCACCTCTACTAGGCTCGAAAATCACATATACTGCTCAGGAATTATATATACTACTCGAAAAACACACAAACTGCTCGGGAAAAACATAGATTGCTCAGAAAAAACATACATTGCTCTGTCAATACTATACTTCTCTTCTAAACAATACTGCACTACTCACCTCTGCTAAGCTCGAAAATCACATATACTACTCAGGAAAAACATAAATTGCTCAGGAAGTGCTAATACCGCTCAGCCAACATTATACTTCACTTTTAAATATTACTGCACTACTCATCTCTACTGGGCTCGAAAATCACATATACTGCTTGGGAAAAACATAAACTGCTCAGGAAATGCTCAGAATGCTCAGCAAACACATAGACTACCCGGGAAAAGCTTAATATGATCAGAAAAAACCCCGACCCCATCAACTGTCATAGTCATCGAAAACATCTCATGTATGATGACTACTTTATCTTTTTAATCAGAATGATATTTGCAATAAAGGATACCTCCGTGTATCCCTCTATTACCCCTTTATCTGTGCAATTTCTCCTTATATACACACCCAGGAATATAGATGGAAAGAATATATCGATTAATGAAGACATGAGAACATCCACTTAGGGTAAAAGAGCCAAAACTGAACAATGTATTGTCAATATGAATTAAGCTACCCAATACCCTTTACCTTCAATTTATCTGCATATGGATTTGAACGAAAAACCAACAAAAACAAGGAGGACATGGATAATCTGAAGTCGTTAATCTAGCAGACTAATACATCCAAAAAGAACATATCATCCAATATCATCGAGTTTCTTCTTCCCGAAAGAACAATGAAATCCGGTAAATAGCCATACACTCTATCCCTTATCTCCTGAAGGTCCCTAAAGCCAAAGAGAGACTATTGTGAATACCTATTTCTGAAGACATTCAAATTGACCATCACTTTCAAGAATACCGCAGAGTAATCAGATATCAAATGTAATCAGAGAAATCACAGCTTATAATATCAGATCTAAAACTCCCCTTCTACGTGACACATACTACACCTCCATACTATTCAATTTTTGAAGAGATTTATTAATAGCCTTCCCCTTCTTCTCCGTCCGTATAGTATCCACATGTGGAGCAACAGATGTGCTCACAGCAGAAGACTTTACGAACACGCGGATCACCTGAAGGATGAACAACGGTATGACAAGCCTACGAAAAATAAAACATTAATTTTGTATTTATTACACATTACATAATTTAAAGGATTTAATTTGAATAACATATTAACTTTGTTGTGGGTCGAGTACATGTCGCGAAGGGCCGGGGTCGACACAACAGTTGTGCGCGATCCAGGGGTGATGAACAACCCACGCACGTAGCCTGGAACAATGCCCAAGTTGGGTGAACGACCCAGACAAGCCATCGGCACGCCGTGGCAAAGCCGTCGACCTGTGCGAGCGAGCGATGCGAAGGCGTCGGTGTGGCGAGTTGCCGGCCTTGCGCATGAAGCGCGGCGAGGGCGCGGCGTGATAGGCGTCACCTGTCGTCATGCAAAGGACAAACTAGGAGTCGCCCCCGCGTGGGTCGCTGCGGTAGCGCCGCCACGATCCACCGCAGGCTGTCGCGCGGCCAGGCGGTGGCGGTACTGCGTGACCAATGGGCGACAGCTACTGCGCGACCAACGCGTGGTAGGCGGTCACCTCTGGTAGCTGCCACGCAATCGATATCGCCTCCGATGGTGGATGACGAGAGAGGATAGAGAAGGGAAAACGTACCGGTGGCGGAGCGAATCGAGCATGAGAAGGAGAAGAGGAGATCGAAAAGTTTAATTAGGGGAAGTTTTGCGACAATTTATATTTTGTTGCCAAATTTGTTGCCAATCTGCAACGAATAAAAAATTTGTCGCAAATCTGCGATGATTATAATATTCGTCACCAAATTTGCCATGAATTTCTTATTCGTCGCAATATTTGGCGACAAAAAGGTAAATTAGTTGCAAAATTTTGCGACGAATTTGATTTTTTATCGTAAACTTGGCGACGAAAGATAAATTCGTTGCAAATTAGTGACGAATATGAAATTCGTCACAAAATTTCCTAATCCCGCTGAATTGACCGCAATTGCCAAATAATTGAAAATGTCCGACGAAAATATTTCGTCGTAAAATTTGTCAGAATATTTGTAACAAATTCTAGATTCGTTGCAAAATTTACAACGAAAATGGAATTCGTCGCATAGTTGGCATCAAATCCTAATTTTGTTGCAAAGTCTGTGACGAATTCATATTTCATTGCAAAATTCTGCGACAAATTTGATTTTTCGTCACAAAATTTCCTAATCCCGTCGGACCGGCCGTGATTGCATTTTTTTTCAAATATTTCATCGTGAAATTTATTAGAATATTTGCAACAAATTCTAGATTCGTTGTAAAATTTACAACGAAAATATAATTTATCTCAAAGTTTGCATCAAATCCCAATTTCGTTGTAAAATTTGCCACGAACTCATATTTCATTGCAAAAGTTTGTAACGAAATTTTTTTTTCATCGTAAATTTGTGACGAAAAATCAAATTTGTTGCAAAACAGCGACGATGTTTGTGACGAAATTTAATTTGTAACAAATGTTGTTATATTTGTAACAAAAATTTTTTTATTATAAATTTCATTACTAATTTGTGACAATTTAATAATTCATTACAAATTTTATTATAAATTTATAATAAATTATTTTCGTCACTAAATTTCATCGCTATTTTGTTGTATTTTTAGTGTTAGATATGACCTCTAATTATCGCTACTCTTCGGATTGGGGGATTTACTTAGCGGAAGAAAAAGATCAAGACGTTCTTCTAAATGAATAAAATATATTTTTCAATTTAAATTATTTTAATGAGATAAACTATTTTTTAATAAATAAATTATTTTATTTTATCTTTTGACATCGCATTCTCCTAATTACTTTTCCCATCATTTCTGCACGTGACATTTGTTTTTTTTTTCTGAGTATTGAGCATGATCATGCCCCTTGTGTTGTTGGGGAATACACCGTTACTAGATAGTGCATCGAGTTGAAGAGCAACAATAAGTCTAAATTAGACTACATCGATATTATTGTGCAAAAAGATTGTAATCGTTAACTTAGCGGTCCTTTCATCTGACACCTCAAGCTTTGAAGGGAAATAAATCATCGAAGAATTATGTCTTAGATGCGATTGATAAGACAATGAATGATCATCACATCGATATTATATTGCTACGGATTATTGCATACAAATAAATTTATTCTTGGGTGATGATCTCAATGTCCCCTTCGATCGGGCTTACATTTTGCTGACTTTAAGAACTAAATTGGCAAAGGAAATAAAGAGGCTTCACATCATTAACTCTTCCATCCTCCCCCTTCTAATCCATCCATCTGAAATAAACAATAGAAATAATGACAAAATTAGAAAATCAATCCCTCTCTACTCTTAATATGTTCAAGTGAGCGATAAAATGGAACGACATTTTATAGATTAGTACGATTTAATTTTCTTCCGAGACAAATTCGATTTTGAATTTCGAAAAAATTTAGATAGATATGGATCGAAAGTTTATCTTCTCAGACATAATATATATTTGACATCGGATCTATTTTATAGGGAAGGTAACTGAAAATATGATAGATTAACCTGTATCAATTTGATAATATAACCATAAATAACAAAACACATCTAAATCTGTGCATTTTGTCTGTAAAAAATAAATATCATATTAAATATTTAGAAGTGATCAACTTATCTAAAATCATTTTGGAATCGATGATTTATTTGATAGATAAATATTTTTATATTAATAAAAAAAATATGTGAATACATATTAAAATTCTATATATATACAAATGCACCGGGGAATTAATGATTACATTAATGGAGCAAATCACCATAAGACCTGCTCACGTGTGCTAGGCATTGTCCATGGATTTGCTTCTAACATCTGTTTTACAATTTTTTCGCTTTATTCGAACATTAACAGGAAGATTCTCATTAATCATGTGCATTATTGCAGTGGCTTAATTACATTTAATCACAAGTGGTTCACCTCCTGACGCGAGTTTCATAGAGATGGTGTCTCCGTTGACGCACTCTTGCTCACACTCTGTTTTCCGTACCCGTCTCAGATAGCCGTTCGTTCTACTTGTCCCACGAGAGTCCCTGTCTGTGGTGATTGACGAAGGAGGTAGCACTTGAGGTATACTAATAGTTGTTGTGGCTGCGACTCCGAGCCAGTGGCCTATCCATCGATTGACCGGCTATGCCCGGTGGGCAACCGTTGGGATTCAAATTAGCGAACCGGCCTGGTGAGCCTTCGAAGGAATGTGGCTTGAAGTTTTTGCAAGAAGGATCTTGGCCACCCATTCCAGTCACTCCCCAATAACAAGTCGAATCGTAGCCGTGGGATTCGAAGTCTGTCCCACGGAAAAATGAGGAAAAGGAAAAACAAAAAAAAACGGCGACACAATTAAACCAAATCTCCGTCCGCTTTCAGTCTCCTCTCGCAAGATGCTCGTGGCGATCTGAAGATTCTGAATCAAATTCCTTACTGCCTCAGGGAGAATTCGGCTTCATTCTCATCCTGTTCCGTTGGGAAGGTGAGTACCGTTCTCAGTGTCGCTATTGACTTGTATGGTTATCCATGCGTTCGAGATTAGGGTTTCCATTCGGATTCGAGGCCGATGCAGACTTTGAGCCTTTCCTGATTGAGACTCCTGAATCTTGATTGCTGGTAGAAATTAGGATTTCGATGTATTTTTGAAGTGTATTGGTTCGGTTCCCGCGTTTGTGTCGTCGGTGGTATACATTCGGCGTTCTGGAAGGGTGTTGACTAGGTTTGTCTCAGCTAATAGGGTGTTTTTGAATTCAATTTTAATATCTCAGCTTATCCACTTGAGATCTATACATTTGTCTCTTTAATTTGGACTTTTATTTATGTTTTGTTTTATTCCTACGTTCGCGAATGTTCTAGTAGTTACTTCTTTGAAATTTGAAATTTACACTTCGATATCAGTTTGCCCCCAATTTCTAGCAGAATAATCTGTTCCACGTGCGGGTATTTAGTGCTTTTATCCATTATTTCCGCTGCTTATGATTTTTTTCCTTCGACCAGAGAGTTTCTTTCCTATGGTTTGGAACTTGTTCCTGAATCACGGCACATCAAGTTGGGATTGGAGTTGCTAGTCTCAAAGCATTAATAAGTGACGATGACAAGTAATAAGGGGAAAGGTGCTCAGAAAGATGAAGGATGTTCTTCCAGCAATGTCCATGATTCTAGTGGCAATGAAATCCAGAGGCAAAAATCCTTAAATGGGTATGTGATGTAATTTGACACATCCAAACTTGTTCCTATTTTTTAAACATTTACATACTATTTCATCTTATTTCTCTTATTTTATCATATATTTGAGATGCACCCAAATTCTCTTGTCTAATAAGAAAATATTTGATATATCATTTTACAAATCAATTGTAGGAGGACGACTGGTCCAACACGCCGGTCAACCAAAGGACAATGGACACCCGAGGAGGTAAGATTAACACACATTTTTTAATTTTGTATGAAGAAATGTGGTTTAATAGAAATTTTCTTTTCTTCTTTTTCTCCTTATTCCCTAGTATTATTGGACTTGCTTATATAATGTGGTGAGCTAGGCTGACACTGATATGGATCTACTTATGTGTATGAAGTGTATACCATAGTTGATTTTTTTTCGTGCATGTTAATCTCTGTTACTTACTCTTTAGTTCTCCTTCCCATACCTATGTTGATATGACATGTCACAAGTATGGATTTGGAATATGTCATCTTCTCAAAATAAAATCAAGGAAATTGTATTGAGGAAGAAACAGGGAAGAAGGAACATCATAGGAATAAAAAAAAACTGGAGTAGAGGGAGAAGAAAGATGCTTTATATGGAATTGAGCCCTAATCCAGAGCTATCACGAGATGCAGGTGGGTTGGTAGGTGAGCAACGACATAAGCCATCGCGAGAGAAGGCCATTGGGTAGAAGTAAGCGAGTGATCTCAGGAAGAGAGACTTATGATTTGTAAGAACAAGGAGAGTTGGTGGATAACAGGGAGAGGGATAGAGGATAATATTTAGGATAGATATTATTTTAAAGTCCCCATAACTTGTTTACTTTTCAAAATGGCTTCTAACTTACAAACATTACATACTATGTAGTATTATAATATATCATATAGCATAAGCATTGTATGCTATATAAATTAACTATATAAGAAGTGGAGCTTTGGCATAGTGGTAAAGCGTTACCCTCACTCATGTTTATTAAACTACAACTCCTACTTATATTTCTGTAAAGCACCCTAAATGCATATTCTAATGATTATCAACCATATTTTGTTGTCATACTCTACATCTTTGTTTGATTTGATTTCCATAGTTATTCTTCGTCGGATACAATCTCTTAGTGACTATTTGAGATTCAATTAAGAATCCTCAATAGTTATGATTGCTGATCCCTTAACTGTCTGTTAACAATAATAATTTGTGGTTGCTTTTCCCCAATATTTCATCTTACCAATGTATGCTAATAGTTGTTACTCTAGTTTGTGCTTTTGAGTAATGTTTATGTGTGCAGGATGCCATATTGTGCAAAGCTGTCCAGAGTTTCAAAGGCAAAAACTGGAAAAAGATAGGTATGCTATTATCACAGAAAACAGTGGTATGTTAGAATAAAGTTTCTCTCTCCATCTTTCCCACTTCTCTATATAATTTTTACCCTCATAATCTGCTTTTGAGTTAACACCTTTATTGTGTACTTTATTGTCTATTCTGTTATTTGGACAGAAACTAAGCATTGGCTGATAAACAGTGATTTTAACTATATAATGGAAGCATCTTCTTCAGAAGGATACATCTAATTTTTTTTTGTTTCTATATTACTTTAATAGTTTGCTAAAGAATCAATCTTTTACTTTTATTTCTTGTAGTTTTGACCAAGGTTTAAAATTTCGACTCGTATCGAAGTTTCGGTCTGCGACCGGAACGATACGGTTTCGGTACCGTATCGTCCGTTTCGATATTATTTTAATATTTTTTTATCTTTTAAATATTAATATTTAATTATTTAAAATGTTTATTATTAATTTGATTCCAAATGTTTATTACGCGAATCGCGATCAGCGTTCCGCGAACGCGAGCAATCAGCGTTCTCGAACGCGAGCGCATCGCGTCCGAACGCAGCGCGATCGCGTTCCCGCAAGCAATCGCAACGCAGCGTTGGGAACGCGAGCGTGAGTGCACTTTCGCAGCGCGATCGCGTTCGGGAACGCTGAACGCGATCGCTCCAAAGAATAATCCTCACGCCTGGCCGCACACGGAATCTCGCGCGTGCGGCTTGGTTCCTCGTCGGAACGAAACAAATCGGATGTTTCGCCCGAAACGGGTCGAAATTTAATACTATGGTTTTGACTCATGAGTAGTTTTGTGGCTGTTATATGATTTTTAGGAATCTTTTAAGAAATCTATATATATTTTTATTGGTGGAATGGTAAAAATAGTAAAACTAGGGTCCAGATAATTAGATAAACCAATGAATTAGCTTGATGTGAATAAGAATGGAAGTTTTCACATACCAATTTAATTCAAGCTTGGATTGATGAAATAAATCAATCGTAGTTATTCATTTTGACTATTTTTGTCCTTTTATTTTCTTTGTGCTGATGTTCACATTTGTTCTATGAGCTTCTAACATTTTGACGTAGACAGGGTAGCGGGATGAACGATCCTTTCCACGCGTGCTGTTAGAATAGAGGTTTAAACGAAAAGAAATAACTTTATTAATCCAAAATAGAATGTTTTTACAAGAGTTTTAGCCTATGTTTAAATAGGCTAGAGAAGGAGAAAAGTTCAAACAAACAAAAGAAATAATAAAAATTTATTAACTAAATAGAAAAAGCAAAAAAAACTAAACAGATTTTAAAATGAAAATTTTAAAACTGAACAGAAAATTTAAAACAAATTAAAAAATAATAAAATATTAACGAAATCCTAATTAGCGACGATGGCGTCTCACGACCGTGGTGGGGACCACAGACAGTATGTGGTCCCTACTGGATAGCTCCTATCGGGCCATAGAATAGTCCACGCTCGTGGAGCTGGCTATGGGTAGGCGTGGTAGCCTCTGGGAGTTCCATTACGCCTCGTTTCAGTTTCATAATGAAACACACTCATGTCAGGGGGCCATGGGGATGTTGAGATCCTTGTTGGAGGCCTTAATTGCTCTTTGTCATGGCTTAGAAGAAGCCAAAGTCAAGTCACAAAATAAAAGCTGATCAAACTACTGGATGGGTCTGCATCAGGTGCCTGAGGTTTAAAAGAACTCGACCTCGAGTTCGAATCAGGGCCATCACCTTTTTTAACGTAAGAACTCTTGCTCTCTCGGATGTATCTTTTGTCCATTAGCTCTATCACTTGTTGCTTTGCCGATAAATCTGGACCCGAGTTTAAGATGTTGCTCGGGCGAAGTAGTAGGACATAGGTGGTTTTCTTTTGTGCGACCACATCTAGATACCTGGACATAGAAAGGAAAGGAGAGGTAGAAGATACCAAAATAGGAGTGGGATCCTTTCGTTGGAGTGCTCTATGTTAAACAATCTAAAGGTAATCTTGTTCTCTTCATGATCTCTATCCGTCAAGATCTCCGCATCTACTGAACTTAAAAACTCCAAAACTATCCTAGGGTAGGTTGGATATCTAACTCCCATTATCTCCTCCCAACCTACCTTGGCAAATAACCATTGAACATCTCCCATCAGACCTAGGGTTTCTAAAAGCGCAATATTTAAATAACGGGTAACAGTTATTTTCCAAGTAGAAAGTATGTTAAATCTATCCCGATGAGTATCATCTCGAAATATAATGCTAGAGGGAGCATTACCTTCTTCTGGAGCTCGCTGGTTACTCCTTCCTCTTGTCTCGACTACGAGGCATCCCTTGTCATGAATGCTCATTCCTCCTCATCCTTGTTTCTCAAAGCTTCGAGGTCGAGTGTGTCCTCGAGGTTGGAGGAGATGCGTCGGAGTGCTAGTTCAATCTTTTGTCCTTCGACATAGGTGCTCTTCCGTCCATCGTGGATAACTTTGCGATCGTGCTTCCGAGGTGGGTCCAACAATATGTAGCATGCCTCCATCGCTTCGTCCTTGGGAGTGAAAAGATTTTTTCGATCAACCAACATCTTGTGATTATCTCTGTAAAGTGCTTCGTCAACATCATCTTCATCATAGATGTGGTCGTCCATGACTTCTCTAATCAATATAATTTTGCACTTGGTGTTCTCGAGTCCATCTTCGTACATGACCTTGTTAATACCATCCTCATCATAGACGCCCATGTGTTCTTCAACCAACCAAGGCTGCTCCTTCGTCTTCTCGTGCCCATCTTCATACTTGACCTCATCAATATCATCATCATCGTAGATGAGGTATTCTATATTTTCTTCAATTACTTGATCAATGTCATCATCGTCGTGGATGGAGTCTTTCATGTCTTCAATTATATCGTCAATATTATCACTGTCGTAGATGGAGTCTTCCATGTCTTCAATTATCTCGTCAACGTTATCAGTGTTGTCGATAGGGTCTTTCATTACCTCTTCGTCATAGACAGAGTCTTCCATTACCTTATCAATGTCATCTTCATCATAGATGGGGTCTTCCACGTCCTCTTTAAACTCGGTGCTCTCAAGGTCGTTCTCATCGTAGACGAGATCTTCTATATTTTCTTTGAACTCGGTGCTCTTAAGGTTATCCTTGTTATAGACGGGATCTTCCATGTATTTTTTGAACTCGGTGATCTCAAGGTCATCCTCGTCGTAGATAAAATCTTTCATGTCGTATTCAATTACTTTATCAATGTCATCATCGTTGATGGGGTTTTCTATGTCTTCTTCAATTACCTTGTCAACATCATCATCATTGTTGACGAGATCTCCATACCATTCTTGTTGGAGATTCTAGATAATAAGCACAGTAGAAAAAGAGAATAAAACAATTTTATTTCCTCCTAGACATCCCCGGAAGCTAGGATTTCGTGCATTGACATAAACAATATGTAATGTTTTCATAAAACGAGTTTAGAGCTTATACTTTCGGGATTCTTTTCGAATTTGTAGGAACCAAGAGTAAGACCAACAGACCTTGCCTCTATCAGTATCTACATTGGGATCACTTGAGATAACACCACGAGCAGCAAGTCTTCGTCTCCAGTTGGTGCTAGCCAATCGGTGGAGACAAGAGAGGTAGAGGAAGATGACGACCACCAAAAGAGACTCTTAGGCGGCGTTTGGTTGGTGGGTTTGGAATGAGGGAATGAGAATGAGAATCATATAGAGTGTTTGGTTAATAGGTTTGGGATTGAGATTTTGGAATGATTTCTAGTTATTTAGGAATCAACAAAACCCATCCCAATTGGTGGGTTTGAGTTTCATTCCAATCCACCCGTCGCCCGTCCGATGTTGGTCGCCGCTCGTCGCCCATCCGATGGTCGGTCGCTCGATTATTGTCGCCGATCGTGCGGTCGCCGATCGCCGGATGGCGACGGCGCGGTGCGACGGCGATTGGTCTGATGATGGCCGCGATCCGGCGGTCCGCTGGAGTAATCGAGGATCGGCGTGATCGGCAATCAGACCGACGGCCGACGGCCGGCATCGGGATCGACGGTCGGCGGCCGTCGTCGTGATCGTTAGATCGTGCCGTCGCCGTCGGCCCCCGGTGTCGGGCCGTCGGCCGGATTGCCTGACCCGACCGCCGATCCTCGGCTCGGCCGCTTATCGCGGATCACCGACGGCCGTCGTCGCCATCGACCGATCGTCGATCGCCATTGCCGATCGCGGCCGTCGGCCGCATCGTCATTGCCAATTCGATCGCCATTACGCATCGCCAACCGCCGATCGACGATCCGATCGGCCGCCGTCGCCGACCGGCCGCCGTGCCGCCACGGCCGCCATCGTCCCGCTGGCCGCCATTTGCCGCGCCGATCCCCGTCGATCCCCGTCGGTCGATCGTCGGCCGTTGGTCGCCGGTCCGCCGACGATCGCGGGCGATGCTGTTGATGACAACATCGACGTCGTCTCTGCCTTCATTCCCAACTTATAAACCAAACAACATTATTAGAATAGCTAAACCCATTCCCATTCCACCCTACATCAAACCCATTCCCATTCATATTCTCACACTCAAACCAAACGCCACCTTAGATTCCTCCTCCAAAGATTATCAAGGGACCTATTTATAGTTCTCTGGATTAAGGCATCTTAGGAGGGTTAAACAGAACCTATCTTACCATAATTATCCTATAATTAAGGTAAGAAAACTCAGGAAATTTTCAAATTTGAACGTATAAAAAATTAGCGGTTCGCAACACGATCGTGTATGGGAGATACGACCCGGCTATATCTCTTGGCACGACATGCTCGACACGACGAGGTGTGTCCTCTGTGCACAACCTAACCCTAGCCGCACTGTTTTACGGCAGGCGACCGCGACTCTAGTTATGTAGTGTGAAACTTTGTATTGTCCGTTTCGATTCATCTAAGTGTGATATGGTCATGCCAAGCCCCGGCATGACCATGAGAGGTTCTATAGCCCCTCCCGTTTCACACCCTTATGACCTGATCAAATTAGGTGTAATCTCTCTCTTTGAGAATCTCATTTTTAGATTTGTTCTACATCTCTAGATCACCCGTATTGCGTGTGATCCAATAGGTTCCCGATTATGTTGGTCATTCATAATTAACCCATTAATTATGAATAGATCATAAGTGACACCTAGCAGTACATCATGCCCCCTAATTGATCGGAAAGTTCAATGTTGACTTCAGAACGTTTCTGAATCTTTCAACATCTTCAGTTATTTGTGTCCTTGTTCCTTTCATTCATCCTATATCCATTTGGTTTAGGACATGGTCTATGTGCTTGTCCCCACTAGGCTGACCACGTCACACATAGCCAAGTTAGTTTTTTGTCCTGTGGATTTAAGTTACTCCTATATGTTTCCTAAAAGATTATTTTCTTAACATGCTTGCTCTGGCTAAAGACTTCTGAGTAACAATCCTGACAAAAGGTCTAGGGTATACATCTCTTTTACAAGGAGTGGTGAATCCTCTGTAGGCTATTCAAACATCTTTGATCACTTTAACTTATACCCAATTAACTCGGAGTGACACCTTCTACGGAGATGGCTGCAAAGAAGTCAAAGTATAAGTCGCAATGATCAAGATAACTTTAAGACCTCAAGTCTAAGGAAGCTCGTACTTGAGCTGCAATGAAACTTCATCGACATAAATAACTATTCTTTTATAAAAAAGAGAACTGCTTTATTACATAGAAGAAGTCTTATTTATAAAGTATAGGGCTTATAGATCAAATTCTATCCTAAGAAATAAAATAATGGATAAAACTCTATCCTAGGAGATAAAATAATTAACCCTAGAATATTCTAACACTTCCCCTCAAGCTGGAGCATATAAATTATATGCACCCAGCTTGTTACATATGTAATCAATTCGAGGGCCTTTCAGAGACTTAGCAAATATATCTGCTAGCTGATCATGTGAGTTAACAAAACTGGTAGATATTTCTCCAGATATGACTTTCTCTCTGACGAAGTGACAGTCGACTTCAATATGCTTTGTCCTCTCATGAAAAACTAGATTTGACGCAATATGTATGGCGGCCTAGTTATCACATATAAGTGACATTTGTGTAATATCTCCAAACTTCAGCTCCTGAAGCAATTGTTTGAGCTATATAAGCTTTTGACTGACTATGACCATAGCTTGATACTCTGCATCTGCATTGGATCTTGCCACAACATTTTGCTTTTTGCTTTTCCAAGAAACAAGGTTACCTCCGACAAATATATAAAAATCGGAGGTAGATCTCTTATCAATGGGAGATCCTGCTCAATCTACATCAGAATACCCTATAACTGAAGTATGTCCTTTGTTTTTGAACAAAAGATCTTTTCCTGGAGCACCTTTGATATATCGAACAATGCGAATCACAATATCACAATGCTCTTTACACGGAAAGTTGAGAAACCGACTTACTACACTTACTGCAAATGAGATATTTGGACGAGTAATAGTAAGGTAGCTTAGTCTCCCTACTAATCGCCTGTATCGTTTGAGATTTAGTAGAGGCTCCCCCTGATTTGGCAGGAGCTTGACATTAGGATCCATAGGGTCGTCAACTGTTTTTGAGTTTAACATTCCTGTTTTTCTAGAATATCCATTGCATACTTCCTTTGGGATATAATGATTATATTTCTGGACTGTGCTACTTCTATCCCTAAGAAATATTTGAGTCTGCCGAGATCCTTTGTCTGGAAATGTTTGAAAAGATGTTTCAATTGTGAAATCCCGAGATGATCACTGCCTATATGACAATATCATCAACATAAACCACTAGGTAGATGCAACCAGTAGATGAGTGGCGATAAAAGACAGAATGGTTAACCTCGCTCCGAGTCATGCCGAATTGTTGAATTACAATACTGAATTTACCGAACCATGCTCTGGGTGACTGCTTGAGACCATATAAAGATTTCCGCAAGCGACATACAAGACCAGAAGACTCCCCCTGAGCAACAAAACACGGAGGTTGCTCCATGTAGACTTCTTCGAGCGGGTCACCATGTAAGAATGCATTCTTGATATCCAACTGATAAAAAGACCAGTGTTGAATCGCAGCAATGGACATGAATAGACGTATAGAAGACATCTTGACAACAGGGGAAAAGGTGTCCTCATAATCCAACCCAAAGATCTGAGTATAGCCTTTAGCAACAAGACGAGCCTTAAGCCGATCAACCGTTCTGTCTGGACCAACCTTCACTGTATATACCCATCGACAATCAACAACTACTTTCCTGGTGGTAGAGGAACGAGGTCCCAACCAAGTCCCACAGTTCCGTAAGACACTCATTTCGTCCAACATAATCTATTTCCATCCTGGATGGGCAAATGCATCTCCTGCAGTCTTCGGAAGAGATGACAAGGAGGAAAGACAAGAATAATAGGAAGGAGAAAGATGATGGTAACTCATAGACACATAATGAGGAGAAGGATTACGAGTTGAACGTATACAAATATCAGATTCAGAAGACTGTACCGGAGGAAGGGGCGGAGAACCTGTCTCCAGAGATGATTCCACGACAGAGTCAGTGTTGGCGTCAAGCGCGAAGCAGCCGAGGACGACGCTGATAAACCGTGGAGGAGAAATTCAAGCGGGGTGATAGAGAATCCTCCAGGATGATAAAAAAGGCGGCGCGATACGTAAGGAGGAAACTCGGACGACGACTCTGAAGGCCCAAAGAAAGGAACCGAATCAAAGAACGTGACATCAGCAGAGATGAAATACCGACGGAGAGTAGGAGAATAACACTTGTACCCTTTCTGAGACCGTGGATATCTAAGAAAAATATATTTATGCGACCGAGGAGAGAGTTTATTAATGCCAGGATCAAGAGCATGAGTAAAACATGTAGAACCAAAGACCCTAGGTGGTAAAGGATGAAGGGACCGATTTGGATAAAGTACATGATGAGGTATTTGACCTTGTAAAGTAGAGGAAAACATGCGATTGATAAGATAACATGCAGTAAGTACGACTTCACCCCCAAAATGAGGAGGAACATAAGAGTGGTGGAGAAGAGTTCGAGTGATCTCGAGAAGATGACGATTCTTGCGTTCTGCAACTCCATTCTGTTGGGGCGTATAAGGACAAAACGCCCGATGTAATACGCTATGAGACGCTAAGAAGGTCTGAAACGGAGTAGATAGATACTCACGTGCATTGTCACTTTGCAAGGATCGGAGAAGGATACCAAATTGTGTTTTGACTTCATTAAAAAAGATTGGAAAATAGAAAACAATTCCGAACGATCCTTCATCAGATATAACCAAATGCAACGGGAAAAATCGTCTATGAAGGTAACAAAATATCGTGACCCGGAAGTAGTATCGGAATGAACCAAAGCAAAGGGAGACGTAGCCCGACTTATAATGCGAGGAGAAAACGAACTACGAACATGCTTGCCTAACTGACATGATTCACAAGATAAATATTTTAAGTGAGAAAGACTAGGACGTAATTGTTTTAACTTATCAAGACCAAGATGTCCTAACTGAGCATGAATAACAAGTGGAGATGCCGCCGCTGAATCAACAAGAGAGGCTCAGTGAAGTTGGCGTAGGTCGTCATGATTCACATCCGAAGCCAATCATCCTCCTCGTACTCTGGTCCTGTAATGACACAGAAGATTTAGTAAACGAGATGACACAATCAAGAGACCGAGTAAGCTGACTTATTGATAACAAATTAAAAGAGGCTTCGGGAACATAAAGAATATTATGAATGGAAAGAGACGGAGAAGGATGAACAATACCAATACCTTGAGACTGAATTTGAGAACCATTTGCCATGGTGATAAAGGGTAAATAATCGGAAGTAGATAGTGAAAAAAAAGAGATCTATTACCAGTGATATGATCGGTGGCCCCAGAGTCAAGTACCCAAGGACCCGAAGAGCAAGATATGCCAGTAAAGGAATTACCAGCTTGTGTAACGGCAGCAAGGGAATTAGAACTCCGACGATCCTCATACCATTTCAGAAAGTCATCATAGGAAGGCGGTGGAGGCGGATCCGGTGTCAACTGTGAAGTAAAAGCTGAAGAATTGACATAATACTTATGACGATAAGCGGTCTTGATGTAGTTAGTAAAATTGAAATCGGCTTGAAGTCACGGAGCTAGTCGTAGATGAAATAGGTTACGATTAGATAGAAGATGAGGGGGTTGGTCCGGTTTCAGTCTTTGGAGGAAAACTGCTTTGTGGTATCGGAAAAAATCTATCGGAGTTGTCCGGAAAACTACAGGAGGCACATTGCTGTGGCTGTCCGGAGGAGAAGATGGCTGCAGGAGAAGATATAGAAGGCTGCCGAAGCTTTGGAGGTAGTTGTGATGAAGCTGCCGGAGGGGAATCCTCTTCTCCGAAGGCTGTAGATGCTGACGACAGTCGGCGGTGGAAGAAGAGAGCGGACTTTTGTCCGTAGGACGATAGCTTAGGGCGGAACGGCAGCGGCAGGATCTCGCGACGAGGAAGCTGTGTTCGTACGAGGAAGGAGGAAGCCGTTCGCGTCCGCGAGCAGCCACATCTGCATCGCGCGGAAGAAGGCCGCGAAGCTGGGGTGACGCTGGGGAAGATACTGTCGGAGATGTCGCCGCTGTGTTGAAGAGAATCGCTGCTGCGAATCGGGGAGAAAGGATCGCGCGGCTGGTTTCGATCAGGGTCACAGCGGCGCCGCCACCTTTTTGTGTTGCTCGTCGCTTGCTTTGCCGGAAGGACTCGGAGCCGCGGCGAGGAGGCTGCGTTGAGAGAGTCGCGTCTGTGAGGCCGGAGAAATCACAGCGGCGATTGAAGCTCGCAACGAGAGAAGGCGCTGCGGGAAGAAGGTGACTGCGATGAGAAGCTCGTGACGAGAGAAGCCGCGTCTCATCGCGTTTGCGCCACGGGGAAGAAGTCTACATCGCGGGGAAGAAGGTCGCGAGCAGCTACGAGGTGGGCGCCGAGAGAAAGAAAAGAAAAAAAAAATCGCGAAAGGAAAACCTAATCGGACTCTGATACCATGTTCTTTTATAAAAAAGAGAACTGCTTTATTACATGGAAGAAACCCTATTTATAAAGTATAGGACTTATAGATCAAACTCTATCTAAGAAATAAAATAATGGATAAAACTCTATCCCAGGAGATAAAATAATTATCCCTAGAATATTCTAGCAATAACCATATGAAATTTCATAGCAGGTCACTTCAATAAACTAGTTACCCTAACTAATATCTACGTGTTCACTCTCAACATCTCTATGTTTCCATTCAGTGAGTACCGAATGCTTCGATAAACTAAGGAGCATAACATTTGCTAGTCTCACAGAATTGATGATATCCAATCTCATCAATTCATTAACTAGGGATCATTTCAATACTTTACGCATGATAAGATACCCACTAATTGTTATCTAATTATAATTTCTTTGATGCTATGTATCATATTGTGGACTTCAGTAGATGAGTTTAAGATCCAATCAAATACATAGAAAATATATACTCAAATAGTAAATTTTATTGATACCTTCTAAGGCGATTGCCTTAGGACACTTCTCAATTGCATCATACTCCCACTTGGCCTACAACTAATCGCCTTGGTATCTAATACCATAGACCTTTATATGCCTCTCGAACTTTTCTTGGGGAAGAGACTTTTTTAAAGGATCCGCTAGATTCCTATCAGTGGGAACTCTCTCTATTTGTACATCTCTTCTATCTATGATCTCTTTGATCAGATGGTAACAATGAAGTACGTATTTGGATCACTAATGAGACTGTGGTTCATTCGGTTGTGCAATGGCGTCATTGTTGTTGTAGTAAATCGGTAATGCTTCAACAATGCTCAGAACAACTCTAAGTTCAGTAATGAACTTTTTGATCCAGACCGTCTCTTTTGCCGCTTCAGAAGCTGCAATGTACTTTGCCTCCGTGGTAGAATCAACAACGGTGTCTTGTTTGGAACTTTTCTAACTCACCTCACCCTCATTCAAAGTGAATATGTATCCAGATTGGGATTTGGAATCATCCTTATCCGTCTGGAAACTGACATTAGTATACCCGCTTACTACCATATCACCTCCTCCATATACTGAGAACAAATTCTTAGTTTTCTCAAGTACTTAAAGATTGTCTTGACAACCACCCAATAGTCCATACTAGGATTCGACTGTTATCTGCTCGTAACACTCAAAGCGTATGATATATCGGGCCTCGTATATAACATAACATACACGATTGATCCTATAGCTGACGCATATGAGATCTGATCCATGTGAATCCTCTCGTCTTTAGTATGCGGGCACATAGACTTTGAAAGGTGAATTCCATGCCTCGTGAGAATAAAACCTTTCTTGGATTCATCCATGCTATACCATTTTAACACTTTATCTATGTATGTAAACTGTGAAAGACCAAGCAACCGATTTGATCTATCTCTATACATTTTAATTCCCAAGATATAGGTTACTTCTCCCATGTCTTTCATGGAGAACATTTTGGACAATCAAACCTTAACTGATTGAAGAACTAGGACATCATTTTCTATTAGCCCAAGCATGGCCATGAGAGGTTCTATAACTCTCGTTTCACACCCTCATGGCCTGATCAAACTAGATATAACCGCTCTCTTTGAGAATCTCATTCTCAGATTTATTTTACATCTCTAAATCATCTGTATTGCGTGTGACCCAATAGGTTCATGGTTATGTTGGCCATTCATAATTAACCCATTAATTACGAGTAGATCATGAGTGACACCTAGTAATACATCACGTTAATTGTAGAAAGTTTAATGTTGACTTGAGCGTTTACGACATGGTACATATGCTCGTTCCCACTAAATTTGCCCATTATTTTAAGCGAGTTAGTTTCTTGTCCTGTGAATTCAAGTTATTCCTATATGTTTCCTAGAAGATTGTTTTGTTAGCATGCTTGCTCTAGCCAGAGACTTCTGAGTAACAATCTTGACAAGAGGTTTAGGATATACATCTCCTTTACAAGGAGTGGTGAATCTTTTGTGGGCTATTCAAACATCTTCGATCACTTTGACTTGTACCCAATCAATCGGAAATAACACCTCCTATGGAGATGGCTGCGAAGAAGTCAAAGTATAAGTCGTCATGATCAAGATGATTTGAATACTTCAAGTATATGGAAACTCGCACTTGAGCTGCAATGAAATTTCATCTACATAAAGAACAATATGAAGTTTCATAGCAGGTCACTTCAATGAACAAGTTACCCTAACTAGTATCCACATGTTCATTTTCAGCATCTCTATGTTTCCATTCAGTGAGTATCGAATGCTTAGATAAACTAATGAGTATAATATGTGCTAGTTTCACAGAATTAATGATGTCCAATCTCATCAATTTATTGAAGGGATTGTTTCAATACTCGCATATTTACACGTGATGAGATACCCACTAATTGTGATTCAATCATAATTTCTCTCATGCTATGTATTATATTGTGGACTTCAATAGATGAGTTTAAGATCTAATCACATACATAGAAAATGTATATTCAAATAGTGGATTCTATTGATAACTTTTAAAGCGATTGCCTTAGGACACCTTTCAATTGCATCATACTCCCACTTGACCTACAACCAATTGCCTTGGTATCTGATACCATAGGCCTCTATATGCCTCTCGAACTTTTCTTGGGGAAGAGACTTTGTTAAAGGATTCACTATATTTCTATCAGTGGGAACTCTCTCTATTTATACATTTCTTCTATCTATGATCTCTCTGATCAGATGGTAACAACGAAATACGTGCTTGAATCGTTGATGAGACTGTGGTTCCTTCGCCTGTGCAATGACATCATTGTTGTGGCAGTAAATTGATAATGCTTCAACAATGCTCGGAATAACTCCAAATTCAGTAATGAACTTCTTAATCCAGACGGCCTTCTTTGTCGCTTTAGAAACTGCAATATACTCTGCCTTCATGGTAGAATCAACAACGGTGTATTGTTTGGAACTTTTCAACTCACCACACCCCCATTCAAAGTAATATGTATCCAGACTGAGATTTGGAATCATCCTTATCCGTCTGGAAGCTGACATTAGTATACCCGCTTACTACCATATCACTTCTTCTATATTCCACGAACAAATTCTTAGTTCTTCTCAAGTACTTAAGGATTGCTTTGGCGTCAGCGATAGTCCGTATCGAGTTATTGGTATGCGCTCGTAACACTTTCAAAGCGTCACGATATATCGTGCCTCGTGACATAACATAGCAATACGATCGATCCTATCCCGTATGAGATCGATACGTAGATCCTCTCGAATCCTTCCGCCTTCAAAGCGAGCACATATACTTTGAAAGGTGAATCACATACCTCATGGGAATAAAATCTTTCTTGGATTCATCCATGCTAAACCATTTTAGCACTTTATCTATGTAGACTGTGAAAGATCAAACAACCGATTTGATCTATCTCTATAGATTTTAATCCCCAAGATATAGGTTGTTTCTCCCATGCCTTTCATGGAGAATATTTTGGATAATCAAACCTTAACTGATTGAAGAACCGAGACATCATTTTCTATTAGCAGTATGCCATCGACATACAACATTAGGAACATAACCACACTCCCACTAACCTTTCTATATACACAGGGTTGGTCAGGATTTGGTGAGAAATCAATCTGCCTTATCAAAATGGATGTTCCAACTCCTGGATGTTTGTTTCAATTCATAAATGGGATCTCTAAAGCTTGCATACCTTCTTCGTATCGATAGATGTGAAACCCTCAGACTGTATTATATATATATCCTCAGACAACTTCCCATTAAGGAAAGTTGTTTTCATATCTCTCTGTCATATCTCATAATCATAATGAGCTGCTATGGCCAGGAGTATCCAAATGAATTTAAGCATAGCTACTGGTGAAAATGTTTCGTCATAGTCAACACTTTGTCTTTGATGATATCCCTTTGCTACTAACCTTGCTTTATAGGTAATTACATTACCATCCATGTCGGTTTTCTTCTTGAAAATCCACTTACACCCAATAGGCGTTATACCTTCGGGTGGGTCCACCAAGTTCCAAACTTGATTTTCGTTCATGGAATCCATTTCTGATTTCATGACATCTAGCCATTTATCCCTTATGAACTTTTCAACATTTCTTTATAATTAGTAAACTCCTCATCCTGTATGAGTAATATATAATTCAATTCACTTAAGAAAAATTCATATCTCTCAGGAATTGGACGTATCCTATTAGATCTACGAAGAGGTGGTGTATTATCAGGTTTAACCACTGTTTCATTCCTA
Organism: Wurfbainia villosa; assembly: GCA_025175895.1. NCBI lineage: Eukaryota > Viridiplantae > Streptophyta > Magnoliopsida > Zingiberales > Zingiberaceae > Wurfbainia > Wurfbainia villosa. Next base: position 91,661,769 of record CM045997.1, on the reverse strand, counting down.
TGAATAATTAGTTGTGGTTCTTGACTAGACATCTCTTTAGTGTCTATGGGAGCCTCTTGAACTACACTTCGTTCAACTTCACTCCTACTATTTTCCTGTAAGAGAAACTTTTCTCTAGGAATACAACATGTCTTAAAATAAACACTTTTTATTCCAAGGGAGATAGAATTGATAACCCTTTGTTTCATTAGGATAACCAATAAATAGATACTTATTAGACTTAGTCTTTCGCTTGTCTGATACTGTCCTCTTCACTTAAGCAGGACAATCCTATATCTTCAAATAAGATAAATGTGATTTCTTACTATTTTATACCACATATGGGCTAGTTGAGACAACCTTAGCTGAGACTCTATTTAGCAAGTAAACGACTGTTTTGACTGTGTAACCCCAAAAAGATTTAGGAAGACTTGCATGAAGCATCAACGACCTAACCATGTCCAACAAGGTTCGGTTTTGCCTTTCAGCTACACCATTATGTTGTAGTGTATAAGGTGGAGTTCTTTGGGACAAGATGCCAATGTCCTTGAGATAATCTTGAAATTCTTGGCTTGAGTATTCTCTATCTTGATCTGATCGAAGTACTTTGATACTTTTATCAAGTTGTTTCTCTACTTCTTGTCTGAATTCTTTGAGCTTTTCAAAGGCCTCAGACTTGTATCTCAATAGATACACATACCTAAATTGTGAACAATTATCGATAAAGGTAATGAAGTAGTTATAACCTCCTCGTACTTGAGTTGACATTGGTCTACCTACATTGGTATGTACAAGGCCCAAAATATCAAGCTCTAGTTAACCTTTTCCCTTAACAGGTAACTTTGCCATTTTGCCTTTTGAGCATGAATCACATATGTCAAATGAATCCAATTCAAAAGACCCCAAAATGTCAAGCTTGTGCAATTTGTTCATGCGATCCTTACTAATATGGCCAAGATGACAATGCTACATATAGGAGGTTAATCAATTATCTATTTTAGCACGTTTGTTACTCGATTCGATATTGAATATTTCGTTGGAAATATCTAACGGGTAGATTTCATTGTTCAACATTTCAGTTCCTTAGAGAACACCCTGCAACGTAATATAACAATAATTATTATTAAAAGTCAAATGAAATCCTTTTTTATTTGAGCAAGAAATAGAAACAATGTTCTTTATTAATGAAGAAACATAAAAATAATTTTCCAACTCTAAAACTAGTCCATTAGGTAATTGCAACAAATAAGGCTTTATGGCTACAACAATAACCTTTGCTCCATTGCCCACCCTCAGGTCTCCTTCTCCCTTGACTAGTCTTCTACTGTCCTTTAACTCCTGTATATCATTACATATGTGTGAGACACATTCGGTATCCAATACCTATGTGTTTGTAGAAACAATATGACATTCAATAACGAATATACTTGAAGTAGTTTGGGCATCAGATGCCTTTTTTTTGCTTCAGTGACTCCAGATATTGCAATTCCTTTTCCAATGTCCCTCTTTGCCACAATGATGACAAGTGCCTTTTGGAGCAGGTTCTTCCTTCTTGGCTTTTTTCTTCCCCTTGGCTATTTTATTTGACTTTCTCTTAAAACCTTTCTTTAAAGAGTCGACCAACATCACAACCTTCTATTACTCAACTGTTTTGAGCATGTTGATCAGTTCGGGTATTGTGGACTCAATTTTGTTCATCTAATAGTTTATCACAAACTATGAATAACTATCAGTCAAACTATGGAGAATTAAGTCAATACTTAATTTATAGTCCATGATAAACCCTAATGATCCCAACCGCTCAATATAACCATTCATCTTTAGTACATATTGCACCGCAAATGAACCCTCTTGCATTTTTGAGCAAAAGAGGAGCTTCGTGATCTCGAACTTTTCAGATCTTGCTTGCTCGTCAAACAACTTACGAAGATGAAAGATAATGTTACTTTGACAACTCATGTTACTTTGACAACTCAGGAGTCATAGAAGCTAGCATAATGCAACTTGCCATATCTGAGTTGACAACATGTTTCTGATAAGCCAACTTTTGGTTTCCCAAAGCATTGCCCGTAGGAGGTTGGGGAAGACCATCTTCAAGGACATAGGCTATATTCTCAGCCTTGAGAATAATTCTCAAGTTTCAAAGTCAATCCAAGAAGTTTGACCCGATCAGTTTGTTTGCATCCAAAATTGAGCGCAAGTTAATGGAGGTCGATATGCTATTCTATTAAGAAAACCTAGACATACAAAAAGAATGTATAAGAGAGATGATTTTATAATGTAAACAATTTATATTAATTAGAACTCCCATTATTTTATTCGAATTCAAGAACCCTAACTTTGAATTTGAGAGATGATAAGTTTTCTCCAAGTGGATTGATATTCATTATAGCTAAGATTAACCTTGGAGAGAGTCCAACAAACCAATCTTAGTTCTAACGGTAGTTATCAACAATACCAATTATATAACATTTATATTATTATCACTTTATGCTATCAACTAATTGAATATTCACATATACATTCGGTTAACTGATTAACATATATGCATCATATATATATTACCTAATTGCACCTCCGTCCACATTAACCTTGGAGGGAGTCCAATAAATCAGTGCTTTCAGTTAGGGTCAACCCATTAATCATGAGATCGAAATTAAATGGTTCGAACACATTTAATTTTCTTGCCAGTCTTGGAGCGAATCTAATAACCTAAACTAGAAACTTAGACTCTAGTTCTTACCTTTTAATGGAACATTGAATCTCAATAGTCTGAACATATCCAATGTCATGTCGAGTTTAGAGAGAGTCCAACAACCCAAACATGAAATTGAACTCTAGTTCATACCATATTAATGGAAGGTGTAAACTTTAATATTTGCATTAGGGATTTTGGTTATTCTACGTCTTATCTATGACTTGAAAAATTAAACCCTAAAGGGAAAAAGACAAGGTCGTATTAGGAAACAAATTTCCTATGCAAACGTGAGCGAGCACTTGTCGCATATGTAGTTATTAGGAATTAGATATGCAAAATGCGCAGCCTATTCCAATGTATGGATAGTCTATGCTATGACTCTAATGATGCGGCCACACATTCGGTGTTTCTAGGCGCATCCTTGGTCTTTTTCTTTCGGTTACTAACATTCACATCCACGCATATATAATAAAACCATTACACATGTATGAAAAAACTGAACATACACCTATGCCAAAATACGGTGGCTTTGATACCACCTGTTGGAAATTCTAGGAAATAAACACAACGGAAAAAAGAGAATAAAATATTTTTATTTCCTCCCAAACATCCCCAGGGCCAGATTTTGTGCATTGATATAAGTAATATGTAATGTTTTCATAAAACGAGTTTAGAATTTATACCTTAGGGATTCTTTTCGAATCCGTAAAACCAAGAGCAAGATCAATGAGCCTTGCCTCTATCAGTTTCCACGTCGGAATCACTTGAGACAACTCCACGAGTAGCAAATCTTTGTCTTTGGTTGGTGCTAGCCAATCGATGGAGACAAGAGAGGAATGACAACCATCAAAAGAGAACTCTTAGATTCCTCTTCCAAAGATTATCAAGGGACCTATTTATAGTACTCTTGATTAGGATATCTTAGGAGGCTTAAACGGAACTTATTTTACTATAATTATCCCATAATTGAGATAATAAAACTTAGGAAATTTTCAAACTTGAACTTACAAAAAAACCAACGGTCCGAGACACGACCTTGTGTGGAAGACACGACCCAACTATGTCTCTTGGCCAGGGTCGTGCCTGGACACACAACTTGTCGGTTTCTGGCCGTGTGTCATACAGGCCTGACCTTAGCTAACCGTTTTGGGCAGGGCTAGGCGCTGACCCGTGCCTAGTTAGGCGGCCGTGTGGGCTCTGTATTGCCGTTCGATTAAATCTAAGTGCGATATGGTATCTTAAGCCCGGCGCCGTGGAAGGTTCTATAGCTCCCGTTTCACACCCTTATGGCTTGGTTAAACTAGTATAACCTCTATCTTTGAGAATTTCATTCTCAGACTTATTTTACATCTCTAGATCATCCGTATTACGTGTGACCCAATACGTTCCCGGCTATGTTGGTCATTCATAATTAACCCATTAATTATGAGTATATCATGTCCCCCAATTGATCGGAAAGTCCAATGTTGACTTCAAAACGTTTTTGAACCCTTCAACAGCTTCAGTTATTCGTGTCCTTGTTCCTTTCACTCATTCTATACCCACTTGGTTCAGGACATGATCTATGTGCTCGTCTCTACTAGACTGACTATTTTGCACCTAACTCAAGTTAGTTTCTTGTCCTGTGGATTCAAGTTACTCCTACATGTTTCCTAGAAGATTGTCTTGTTAACATGCTTGCTCTAGTCAAAGACATCTGAGTAACAATCTTGACAAAAGGTTTAGGATATACATCTCCTTTACAAGGAGTGGTGAATCTTTTGTGGGCTATTCAAACATCTTCGATCACTTTGACTTGTACTCAATCAACCTGAAATAACACCTCCTATGGAGATAACTGCGAAGAAGTCAAAGTATAAGTCGTCATAATCAAGATGATTTGAATACTTCAAGTATAAGGAAACTCGCACTTGAGTTGCAATGAAATTTCATCTACATAAAGAACAATATAAAGTTTCATAGCAGGTCACTTAAATGAACTAGTTACCCTAATTAATATCCATATGTTCACTCTCAGCATCTCTATACTTCTATTCAGTGAGTACTGAATGCTTAGATAAACCAAGGAGCATAATATGTGCTAGTCTCACAGAATTTATGATGTCTAATCTCATCAATTCACTGACTAGACATTATTTCAATACTTACATATTTACATATGATGAGATATCCACTAATTGTAATCCGATCATAATTTCTTTCATGCTATATAACATATTATGGACTTCAGTAGATAAGTTTAAAATCCAATTACATACATAGAAAATGTATACTCAAATATTGAATTTTTTTGATAACTTCTAAGGCGATTACCTTAGGACATCTCTCAACAACAACAACAAAGTCTTATCCCATTAGGTGGGGTCGGCTATATGGATCCTTTTACGCCATTGGACTCTATCCCCTACTATTTCATCATCTATATTTAAATAAATTTTATCTTTTTTTATTTTTGCTAACCAAGTCTTTTTTGGTTTTCCTCTTCCTCGTTTGATGTGTATATTTGTCATTGTTTCACATTGTCTAACTGGAGCATTTATTGGCCGTCTAAGTACATGTCCGTACCACCTAAACGTGTCTCTCGGAGTTTTCCTTCAATAGATGCAACACTGACTTTTTCTCTAATGCTCTCATTTCTTATTCTGTCCATCTTCGTATATCCGTACATCCATCATAACATCCTTATCTCTGCAACTCTCATCTTTTGCTCGTATTAACAAGTGCATTGACGTTCAATCGGCTTATTTTGTAGAACTTCCCTTTAAGTTTTAGAGGCACTTTACGATCATATAAAATACCCGACACTTGCCTCCATTTCAACCATCCTACTTGTATTCTATGTAAGACATCTCTCTCAATCCCTTCATCATCTATAAAAATGATCCTAAATATTTAAAGCTCTCGATTCAGAACTCGTAAATCTCTCTATCTTAACACTCATTAATTACGTAATATTCTAAACTTAAATTCCGTATATTACGTCTTTATTCTACTAAGTCTAAAACCTTTCACTTAGTGTTTCTCGTGAATTGAGTTTAGCATTTACTCCTTCACTCATCTACCAAAACAATATAAATACATAAATAACATACACCACATCTTGTGTCTTGAATGCGATGAGTTCGTTAATGATTAGTGTAAAAAAATATGAACTTAAAGCCGATCCTTGATGTAACCCTATCTTTATTGGAAATGCTTCAGTTAATCTGCCTGAAGTCTTCACTCTAGTCGTTACTTTCTCATATATATCCTTAATTAGTTCAATATATGTTACACTAACACGTCTTTTTTCTAAAATTCTCCATATAATTTCTCTTGGAATTCTATTATAAGCTTTTTCTAAATCAATGAATACTATGTGAAGATCCTGCTTTTGCTCTCTATACTTTTCAATTAGTTGTCTGAGAAGATGTATAACTTCTATTTTCGACTTTCCTAGCATGAATCGAAATTGATTTTCGAGAACTGTGATCTCCTTCCTTAATTTTTTTTCTATTACTCTTTCCCAAAGTGTCATGGTATGACTCATTAGTTTAATACCCCTATAGTTTTCATAAGTTTTTATGTCTCCCTTATTATTATATAAGGGAATTATGATACTTGTTAGTATGAGCCCTTAGTGTCAATTATGAGATGATTGGTGATGAAAACTTTTGTATCATATCTTATATTAATATAGGCAAACATTTGTTATTATATTTACTTTATGCATGTGCCAGCTAAATAAATCTAATAATGTCCTTGAATAGTAGGTTCTAATCTATCGTAACAGGGTGCACTATAATGGCGATCACTGGGTATGTAATGAATTATGCGGAGGGATGTGAGTGATGTAGATGAGATCTATCCCTCCTATATGACAGGAGTGATATCTTTGACCTCTTGATAGAGTAAGCCCACGAAATGCATGATCATGCTCAAATGAGTCAATATGAGATATCGAGCTCATTTGTTTGAGTGAGTCTACTTGGGGATCAAGAAACACAAAGATCGATAAAGGGATGACACGGTCTATATCTCATTGATCGATCTAAGATATCAAGGACAGAAGGACACTGTCATACATGATAATAGTCACGGAAAGGTTGTCGGATCTCGACTTTCTTTTAACTTGGGTAGCAATGATGTATTGCTAGATGTCGCTCATTGCTTATGTATCTAAAAGGGATTTTAGACACATTGCGATATTCTGAAACTATAAGTAATGTGAGTTATTTTAGTTTGACTAAAAGAACAATGAGAATAATGGATGGTCAAGGCTTAAGTCAAAATCAAGTTGGTTGAGTTAGATTCAAGCGGGTTACATTTGAGTTAGACTCAAATTAAATTGGATGGATGAAGACTAGATTTGAGTTAGAATCAAGTGAGACTTGAATTAAACTCAATTCGCATGCAAAACTCAAGTTAGACTTGAGTTAAACCCAAGTCACATGCAAAACTCAAGTTAGACTTGAGTTAAATCCAAATCACATGTAAAACTCAAGTTAGACTTGAGTTAAACCCAAATCACATGTAAAAGTTTTAATGCATACATGATGCATTAAAAATCGTTAGTTGATGTGAAGAATGGGAAGAGGCTAGTGGATTTTCAATAATGCATTTGATTGATGCATTTGATGCATTCAACGTGTAGAATGGGAAGAGGCATTGGATTTTACGTGTGAAATGGGAGCAGGCTAGTGGAATTTGATGATGCATTGATTTTGGAATTGAGCATGATAATATATAAGGGTGGAAGAAGAGCGAAGTGTGATCAGTGTTAGTGTTCTTTCTTCTTCTTCATCCTCCTAATTTTGGCTAGTTGTTCTATAAAGGTTGCTAGCACAACCATATTTCCAAAAAGGGCTGAGTGTCAGTGTGGATACCTTAGAGATACGGTTATCCTTATCGTATTTAGATTCGACAACTTTGGACTAGCGGGATTACGAAGGGCTCGCTTCAAAGGTATAATACTTCTTCTAGATAGGATCTAGATGGTTAAAAACAATTTATATGTTTTCGCTTGGATCTCTGGTGGGATCCAAAATTTTTGCTTCCACTGCGATTTTGCAAATCGGTTCGCACGCATAGAAGGATCCCAATAGTAGTATCAGAGTCACTTGCGAAACATACATTTTGTTGTTTATATAATTTATATATGATATAAATTTAGATTTTCATATTTTATATAAGATATAAAATGTGTGTATTATGGGTACATGAATTTTAGGCTTGCAATTGTCCTAAAGAGGCAAAACAGGGAGTCTACGGCCTAGCTATGGACGCCACTGTTCACCCTAGTGGGACCGCCGTGGCATTGCGACTTATCGGCGAAGCGGCCTTAAAATTCATGTATGTATAATCAATTTTATAAAATCACATCATTATGAATGATATGATGCATGGTGCATGGTTATTGCCTAGGACTCAATATGATTGTGGTTGTGTGTTGTGTGTTGTGTGTGCATGTTGTAATTTATAATGCGGCTTGCATGTCGCGCCTTCATCTCTATTTTTTCTATTGTAAAATAGATTTAGACTCGAATGTAACTTGAGTATTCTTATTTTGTAATGTACAAAATGAAGAAATGGAAAGTCCATTGAAGGTTGAAATTACAAGGAGGATGCCGACAACACAGGGTGATCGAAGGAAGCACTTGGAGAAGATGCCATCCCTAGGTTCACCATTCGCTCTTCTCATTGGCTTGAGAAGATCGTAGATTAAGGCCATAACCATGTTACGTTTAAGATTATTTTCTATGTGTGTATGTGATACATGTATGTGCTATGTGTGTATGTGATGCTAAATAATAATCATATTTTAAATTAAGTCAATTTAATATGCCTACCAAAGTTTGATACTCATAAACTATCTCGATCATTTGTTGTTGGGTTTGCCAAAGCAAAACAACGCATTTTATCTTAGTAGAGTGCGAGAGGACAATTGTGATGTTCCGCTATCAAACTTTGGATGAGACTTAACTAAGTGTCTCAATTAGATTGAGAAACACCTAGAGACATATCCTAATAGTTAGGAAACATGAGTTAGAGAACATCTACACTAAGTTTTGGGCGATTAGCCAAAGCTAACTCAAGATGATGTGTAATATGGATCTTGGCCCTTCTTTATGCAAGAATTGCGTGATCTGATCGTAAATTGTTACCTACAGTCATCTTAAATCTTAGGCGATTAGCGAAAGCTAACTTCAGGTGAAGTATGATGTGGATTTTCCTACACGCATCTATGATTCGATGGGAGTCTCGTTTAATCAAAGGCTAATTAAATGATTTAAAGATATGATACTCGTTTTTGCGTATTATTTACATTTGTAGATCACTATGTCTTGAATACGTCAAATACCATCTCTCGAGATCGGTCCTTGAGAAGGACAAGCTCGATGGAAGCAAACTTTATTGGTATAGAATTTGATAATAATTCTCAAACAGAGGCGGAAACTCTATGTCTGAAGCAACCCGTTCTGAACCACCCACCAACAATGCCACTCGTCTTTGATAAGGATGCTTCTGAAACATCAGATGATCGTTAGATGCATTATGCCTTATGCTTCGACCATGAACTCGAGCTTGAAGCGACATGAGAAACGTGGATGCCTTTCTTATGGTTGCACACAAACAACTATATCGAGGGCGGCGACGAGAGATCCGAGGTATCTAAGACATTGTTTGATCTGCAAGATCTGAAGGAACACCGTAGGAACTCACGTACTCAAGATGATTGGATCGTGGAGAACCTTGATAGATTAGGATTTCCTTTGGCGAGAGTTGGCCGTTGACCTTGTCTGATCCTTGCTGAGGCTTTAGTTAATTTGTCATGAATTATTACGTGAGTGAAATTAATGGCGATTGCTGAGCTCTTAAGCGTGTTAGAAGCTGAGAAGCGATCTTAGAAGATCTGACCTAAGTCTTAGTGATGTACTTATGTTTAAAAAGGCGAAAGGTAAGAAGAAGTCTAAAGCGAGACCGAAAGGATAAGAAAGCATTGAAGCCCAGGTGGGGTGACGAGGAAGGGACTTGTTTCACCGTAAGGAATGGACATTGGAAGAGGCTGTAAAAAGTATCTTGAGGAAGTCGAAGAAGCGAAAGTGAGACTTCTGTTTGGTATACATGTTATAGAAGTACTATCTACTTCTTCATGGGTATTGGATCTGGGTTGTGCTTCTCACATTTGTACTAATGCGAGGCACTGAGAAGAAATAGATCGTTGACCTGAGGAGAAGTAGACTGCGTGTGGGTAATGGCGCGAGAGTTCTTCTTATATTTGTAGGAAGCATATTCCTTATTATTCTAGTGCTTTGATTTTAGAACTTGATGAGTCTTTATTTTGTATCTATGATAACTAAGAACATTATGTTTGTTTCTTGTTTGAATGAGAAAGATTTTTCATTTACTATAAAGGAATGACGTTGTTTATTTATTTAAATGAAATGTTATCATTCGCGTTTGATGAATGGACTCTAAGTTATAGATCTAGAAAACCCGATCTATAACATAAATATCAAACAATTGAATCTAATGATTTGAATCGCATATCTTTGACATTGTCATTGGGTCGCATAAATGAGAGTCGCGTATCGACTCCGTAGAGATGGATTCTTTGGACTCGTTTGATTTTGAATCATACGAGACATGCGAATCTTGTCTTTTAAGCGAGTGACGAGACTTCATTTGTGACAAGGCGAGCGAGTTCTGATTTGTTAGGCCTCATACATGTGATGTTTGTGGTCCTTTCAAATTCGCACGAGGTAGTTATCGATGCCATTACATTTCTTGATGATTTGAGATATGGATATGTGTATCTTATGAGGCCTGAATCGAATCCTTTGAAAAGTTGAAGAATTGAGAATGAAATCTGAGAACCAACTTGGAAAGAGTATTAAGATGCTTCGATCAGATCGAGGTGGGGAATACCTTAGCTAAGAGTTTCATGACTATCTAGTTGAGTGTGAGATACGATCTCAACTCACTCTACCCAGAACACCACAGTTGAATGGTGTATCCGAGAGGAGAAATCACGCTCTATTAGATATGGTACGATCAATGATGAGTCATACAGATCTTTCTCCTTCCTTCTGGGGATATGCTCTAGAGACAGTTGCTTTCACACTTAATCGGGTTCCATCTAAGGTAGTCATAAAGACACCATATGCGATATGGACTGGGAAGAGTCCCAAGATGTCTTTTATGAGGATTTGGGAATGTGAAGTTTACGTGAGACGTCAAGTTTCAGATAAATTAGGCCCCAAATCAGATAAATGTTATTTTGTTGGAGATCCCAAAGAAAGTAAGGGATATTACTTTTAGTGTTTGTCGCCAGAAATAGTGTTGTTATTTCGTAAAAAATATGAATCAACTTATTACATGAAAGTAACCTTATTTATATCCAAAATTAGGGCCTATTCAAAGGGATAAATCAAAACTCTATCCTAAAAATAAATCAAACTCTATCCTAGAAAACAAATAATTATCCCTAACATATTTACAATATTCTAACACTCCCCCTCAAGCGGGAGCATATAAATTATATGTACCCAGCTTGTTACATATGTAGTCAATTCGGGGACCTCTCAGAGACTTAGTAAACATATCGGCTAGTTGATCATGCGAGTTAACAAAACTAGTAGATATTTCTCCAGATATGACTTTCTCTCGTCAGTAATGATCGACTTGATATGCTTTGTCCTCGTGAAAAATTGGATTTATTGATATGCGTGGCGGTTTGGTTATTAAATATGAGTGGCGTTTGTGTAACATCTCGAACTGAGCTCGAAGCGATTGTTTGAGTCATATAAGCTCTTGGTAGTATGACCGTAGCTCGATACTCTGCCTCCGCTGGATCTACGCCTGACAATCGCTTTTTGCTTTTCGAAATAAGGTTACCTCTCAAACGAATATCTGAAAAGGTGGATCTCTATCGATTGGAGATTACGATCTACTGCGTCGAATACCCTATGACTCGAGTATGTCCTTTGTTTTGAAGCAAAATACCTTTTCTGGGCGCCTTTGATATATCGAGCAATCACGAATCACGGCGTCGATGTTCTTTACGGAGAGTTGAAAGCGACTTACTACACTTACGTGAATAGAGATATACGGGCCGAGTACTTGATGAGTAGTTTAGTCTCCTCTTGTCGCTGTATCGTTCGGGATATGGTAGAGACTCCCACTGATTTGTGAAGCTTAACATTAGGATCTATAGGGTTATGTCATTGCCTTTGAGTTTAACATTCTATTTCTTACAGAATATCCATTCATACTTTCTTTGGGATATAATGATCGATTTACGGAATTTGTCTTTATATCACTAAGAAATATTTGAGTTCTTGAGATCTTTTGTATGCAAATGTTTGAAAAGATGTTGTTTCACAGGAAATCCCAGATGATCAGCTTGTGATAATGATATCATCAGCATAAACCCTAGATAGATCTGAGGTAGATGAGTGGCGATAAAAGGCGAATGGTTAGCCTCGCTCAAGTTACGATTGTTGAATTACAATCTTGAATCTATAGAACCGTACTCTGGGTGATTGCTTTAAAGACTATATAAAGATTTTATGGCGAACTGAGACGAAGACTCCCCACGGCAAAACACGGAGGTTGCTCCGTATGGGACTTCTTGAGTAGGTCGCGTGTATGAAGCGTTCTTGATGTCTAGCGATAAAGAGGCGGTGTTGAATCGCGTGATGGGCGTGAGTAGGCGTGTCGAAGGCGTCTTAGCGAGGGAAAAAAGTATCCCGTAATCGATCGAATCTGAGTATAGCCTTTAGCGATAAGGCGAGCCTTAAGCCTTTCAATGTTCCGTCTGGACTGACCTTCACCGTATATACCCGCCGATACCAGTGGTGATTTTCACGGTGGTAGAGGGGCGAGTCCCAAGTCCCAGCTCAGTAAGACACTCATTTAAATCGGCATGCTTTGTTTCCATCCTGGATGGACAATGCATCGTCTCTGTAGTTTTAAGAGAAGCAGGCGACAAGGAGGAAAAGCGAGAATAATAGGAAGAAGAAAGGCGATGATAACTAAAGGAGCATGTGAGGAGAAGGATTACGAGTTGAGCGTATACCTTTGCAGTCACTGATGAGAATATCGATTGAAGATTATGCAGGAGGAAGGCGGAGGACACGGCTCGGAACATGATTCCGTAGTAAGTCGGTGTTAGGCGGGGCGAGTTGAAAAGCGATAAAACTGCAGCGGAGGAGAAAGTGAAGTTGGGGGTGATAGAGAGTCCTCGGAGGATAAAAGACTAAGTAGGCGAGAAGGAGGAAACTCGGACGGCGACTCAAGGTCGAAGAGAAGCGAAGCGAATCGAAGAATGTGGACATCGGAGATGAAATCGGCGGAGAGTAGGAGAATACTTGATCCCTTTACGAGGCCAGTAGGTACGAGAAAAACACGTTTATGCGGAGGAGAGTTTATCGATGTCGGATCAGGCGTAGTGAAACATGTAGAACAAGACCTTAGGTGGTAAAGGATGAAGGATTTGGATAAACTACAGATGAGGTATTTGACCTGTAAAGTAGAGGAAGGCGTCGATTGATAAGATAAGCGTATAGTAAGTCTGACTTCGCTCCAGCGAAGAGGAACATGTGAGTGATGGAGAAGAGTCGGGTGGTCTCGAGAAGATGGCGATTCTTGCGTTCTGACTCCGTTACGTTGTTGGGAGTATGAGGAATGAGGCGTCAGATGTAATGTCATACTGAGGCCAGAAGATGCGAAGCGGGTAGATAGATACTGCGTGCGTTGTCGCTGCGAGGATCGAAGAGGATGCAGGTGTGTTTTGACCGTTAAAAAGATTGGAAAATAGAAAAGCAATTACGAATGATCCTTCGTAGATATAACCCAAGTCTGTGGGAAAAAATGCGTCTATGAAGGTATGAAAATATTGTGACCGAATGTAGAAGAAACGACTCGGACCCCCGAATATCGGAATGAACGAAAGCGAGAGGCGTAGCTCGATTTATAATCACGAGGAGAAAGCGAACTACGAGCATATGCTTACTGGCGGCGTGACTGAGATAAAGACTTTAAGTGAGAAAGACTAGGATGTAATTGTTTTAACTTATCGAGACTAGGATGCCCCAGTGAGCATGAATAACAAGTGGAGATCGTGTTGAACAGCAAAGAGGCACAGTGAAATCGGTGTAGGCCGTGAGACTAAATATCAAAGCAATCGTCCTCCCGTACTCGATCTTGTAATGACCACGAAGATTTAGTAAGCGAGGCAGCCTTGATCGAGGCCAAGTAAGGTGACTTATTGATATAATTAAAGGGGGCTCAGGAGCATAAAGAGCATTATGAATGGAAAGAGATGGAAGGATGAGCAATGCGATACCTTGAGTGAATTTGAGAACCGTTTGTCGTGGTAATGAAGGGTAAATAACAGTAGATAGTGAAGAAAAAGAGATCTATTACGGTGATATGATCGGTGGCCCAGTCAGTACCGAGGACTCGCGGGCGAGATATACGATAAAGGAATTTACGACTTGTGTAGCAGCGTGAGAATTAGAACTCCGTCGATCCTTATACCGTTTGAAAGTCATCCGGGAAGGCGATGGGCGAATCCGGTGTCAGCGGCAATGAGTCTGGTGGGGATTATAAAGGCGTCGGCCATGGATTCTTAGCGCGCCGCCCGCGTCGTCACTGCGAAAACGTCCCGAGCTCTCGGTATTCCCGAGTTGGCGTATTGGGTTATCAGCTACTGCTTCTGCGGTGGCGGCCGTAGTCCGTCTGATGTTATTATTCGGTTTAGGAGGAGGACCTGCTGCCCGGCCTGGGGCAGCCCGGTGTCGTGTCGGCTCGGAGGCGTGGAAGGAAGGCGGCGTGAGCGTTAGTATAGGCGGCGTTGAGTTCGCGGCAAAGGTCGTCATTGCTCGGCGTGAGAAGGATCTGACGGGAAGAAATCCTTGAGACACGGAGAAATCGGCGTGAGATAGCGGTAGCTTGATTGGGGTCTGCCGATTTTTTTTGACGGAGAAGACGACGCCCGAGCTAAGCGGCAGAGAATATCTTGGCAGAAACCGCTGTTCCTCTGTCGTTCGATCCTCGCGTAATGGGCCGGCCAAGAAGGAACGGACGCGGCCGCGTGGCGACTTCGGGATCGAAGAAGTCGGATCGAGCTACCGGGTGCATGAGCGCAGAGACAGAGCGCGCGACGCTCAGCGAAGAAGAACGACTGAAGAGCCTCTTCTTCACGGCGCGGGCGGCGGGAGACGTCGTCTGCGAGAGTCTCTCACCGAGAGCGGCGATCGATGGAGAAAGAAAGGCGCGGAAGCGACGGGAAAGTCGTCCATGCGATGAAGTTGTTGCGGAGAGATTGCACTGGAGACGAGGTGGGAAGAAAGAAGTGGATCCGCGGCGAGGAAGCTGCGTCCGTGAGGTTTCTTCCGTTCAACAGGAGCAGCGCCGACGTTCGCGGCTTGGAACGCTGCGTTCGGGAAAGGAATGCGCAGGAGCGAACGTCGCGTTCAGGAAAGGAACGCGAGCAACGGCAGAAAAAAAAACACGAAAGTTGGGAATCGAAAACCTAGAGCTCTGATACCATGTTATTTCGTAAAAAATACGAATCAACTTATTACATGAAAGCAGCCCCATTTATATCCAAAATTAGGGTCTATTCAAAGGGATAAATCAAAACTCTATCCTAAGAATAAATCAAACTCTATCCTAGAAAACAAATAATTATCCCTAACATATTTACAATATTCTAACAGGTGTTTTTCTAGAAAGGGAATTTATTTCTAGAAAGGCTAGTGTGAGTAAAATTGATCTCGAAGAAGTTCAAGATACACAAAATAGCACTGATGGCTTAATACAACAAGAACAGGCACCAAAAGGTGATGAGCATTATGAATTAAGGTCATCACAAGGAGTTGTGGTACAACCTGTTCAGGTAGACCAAGCTCTGCGCAGGTCTGATAGGATACGTCATCAACCTGAGAGATTCTTTTCTCTTGGATGACAATGATGGTGTTATGATTGATGAGCCAACATCCTATCAGGAAGCTGTAATGAGCCCATATTCTGAGAAATGACTTGAGGCCATAAGATCCGAAATGAAATCCATGTACACTAACCAAGTATGGACTTTGGTTGATCCACCTGAAGGGGTCAAACCCATTGGGTGTAAGTGGGTCTTTAGGAGAAAGACTGACATGGATGACAATGTGCATACCTATAAAGGGCGATTGGTAACAAAAGGATTCAAGCAGATTCATGGTATTGACTATGATGAAACCTTTTCTCCAGATGCGATGCTCAAATCCATTCGGATCATACTTGCTATTGCTGCTTACTATGACTATGAAATATGGAAGATAGATGTCAAAACTGCATTTCTTAATGGAAATCTACTCGAGAATGTGTATATGACACAACCTGAGAGTTTTGTTAATCCAAAGGATGCTGGAAAGGTCTGTAAGTTGCATAGGTCCATTTATGGTTTAAAGCAAACTTCTAGAAGCTGGAACATTCGATTCGATGATGCGATCAAAACGTTTGATTTCATTAAAAACGAAGATGAGCCTTGTGTCTACAAGAAGGCTAGTGGGAGGATAGTTGTTTTCCTCATTTTGTATGTAGATGACATCCTACTCATTGGAAATGATATCCTTATGCTGGAGTCTGTAAAGACTTGACTTGAGAATTGTTTCTCAATGAAGGACTTAGGTGAAGCAGCCTATATTCTTGGCATCAAGATCTATAGGGATAGATCTAGGAGATTACTTGGCCTGAGTCAGAATACATATATTGACAAGGTGTTTAAGCCGCCACTACGATAATTCCAAGAAGGGATTTCACAACGTCACGGTGTAAGTCTTTCAAGACTAAATGTTCCTTTTACGTGGAAGAGAAACAACGCACGGATCGGATCCCTTACGATTTGCTATAGGATCTATCACGTGACGCCGTGATTTGTACTCGCCCGATGTCTCGTGACGCCATGCTTTGCAGTAGTACCACCGATCCGGGGTGTCATCGATTAGCCAAGAATATTCTTAAGTACTCGAGAAG
Source organism: Wurfbainia villosa (assembly GCA_025175895.1). Taxonomy (NCBI): domain Eukaryota; kingdom Viridiplantae; phylum Streptophyta; class Magnoliopsida; order Zingiberales; family Zingiberaceae; genus Wurfbainia; species Wurfbainia villosa. Next base: position 91,645,085 of record CM045997.1, on the reverse strand, counting down.
GACGAAAGAATATTTCTTGATCTCAGAGTGATGAGGAGCTAGTCAGAAGGGTTACAACGATCTGAAGCTTCCAAACCGGCAGAGATGATTCGCGATCACAATGGTCGGTACGATTTTATTCGAACGGTGGTGGCCGCGTGGAAGAGTTCAAGGTAACACACAGATTCTAAAGGGCCGAGTGCATTGTCAGATATGACGCAAAGAAAGGAGGTTGTTTGATTAGGAAGTTCATTGTTGAACTTGGGGTGGTTCTAGATACCGATCCTATAGCCCTCTATCACAACAATGGGACTATCGTGCAAGGAACCTCGCTCATCGTGAGGACTAAACACATACTACTTACGGTTTATCTCATTCGAGAGATCATCGATAGAATATCGCAGAGTAGATTCGATGCTAATATGCGGATCCTTGACGAGGCTTCGCACAGAGAAAGCATGATGGTCATACCAGATCACTGGGTATGAGATATTACATTGATTGACACTAGTGCTAGTGGGAGATTGTTAGTGCCAATTATGAGATGATTGGTGAGGGAAACTTTTGTATCATATCTTATATTAATATAGGCAAACATTGGTTATTATATTTACTTTATGCATGTGCCAGCTAAATAAATATAATAATGTATTTGAATAGTAAGTTCTAATCTACAGTATATCAATTGGTAAAATTGATTATGAGAAGCCGTAGAGAGCACTATTCTTAATATTCCTGGTCAAGTATTAATAGACAAGGGCAATATTAATACAATGAGACTAGCATTTAGGTCAATGGATGACTTGATCTCACAAGTCATGGATATAAGATATCACATGGGTATATATATTGGAGAATATATATACTGAACTGACCCGCCATGAGAAAGTGTCATGGATCGTTATATGAGTGTCATATACTTTCTCATGTGACTATTAGTATGAATAGTCTTTAGACCTGAAGTCACTACGGACATAAGGAGTTATGTATTTTGGTATCATCTAACGTCACACCGTAATAGGGTGCACTATAACGACGATCACTGGGTATGTAATGAATTATGCAGAGGGATGTGAGTGATGTAGATGAGATCTATCCCTCCTATATGACAGGAGTGATAGCTTTGACCTCTTGATAGAGTAGGACCACGAAATGCATAACCATGCTCAAATGATTCAATATGAGATATTGAGCTCATTTGTTTGAGTAAGTCTACTTGGGGATCAAGAAACACAAAGATCGATAAGGAGATGACACGGTCTATGCCTCATTGATCGATCTAAGATATCAAGAATAGAAGGACACTATCATACATAATAATAGTCACGGAAAGGTTGTCGAATCTCGACTTTCTTGTAACTTGGGTAGCAATGATGTATTGCTAGATGCCGCTCATTGCTTATGTGCCTAAAAGGGGTTTTAGACACATTGCCAATGTTACAAGAGCCTATAGGGTCACACACAAATGACATTCTATTTTAGAAATGAGTTATTTTAGTTTGACTAAAAGAACAATGAGAATAATGGATGGTCAAGGCTCGAGTCAAAATCAAGTTGGTTGAGTTAGACTCAAGCGGGTTACATTTGAGTTAGACTCAAACTAAATTGGATGGATGAAGACTAGATTTGAGTTAGAATCAAGTGAGACTTGAATTAAACTCAATTCGCATGCAAAACTTAAAGTTAGACTTGAGTTAAACCCAAATCACATGCAAAACTCAAGTTAGACTTGAGTTAAACCCAAATCACATGCAAAACTCAAGTTAGACTTGAGTTAAACCCAAATCACATGCAAAAGTTTTAATGCATGCATGATGCATTAAAAATGCATTGGATTTCAATGTGAAGAATGGGAAGAGGCTAGTGGATTTTCAATAATGCATTTGATTCAATGCATTTGATGCATTTCAACGTGTAGAATGGGAAGAGGCATTGGATTTCAACGTGTGAAATGGGAACAGGCTAGTGGAATTTCAATGATGCATTGATTTTGGAATTCAAGCATGATAATATATAAGGGTGGAAGAAGAGCCAAAGTGTGATCCAAGTGTTAGTGTTCTTTCTTCTTCTTCACTTCATCCTCCTAATTTTGGCTAGTTGTTCTACAAAGGTTGCTAGCACAACCATATTTCCAAAAAGGGCTGAGTGTCAGTGTGGATACCTTAGAGATACGGTTATCCTTACTGTGTTTAGATCCGACAACTTTGGACTAGCGGGATTGCGAAGGGCTCGCTTCAAAGGTATAATACTTCTTCTAGATAGGATCTAGATGGTTAAAAACAATTTATATGTTTTCGCTTGGATCTCTGGTGGGATCCAAAATTTTTGTTTCCACTATGGTTTTGCGAATCGGTTCGCACGCATAGAAGGATCCCAACAATACTTACCTTCCATTGATCAGACATCCTTTGCATTCACTGCTTTCTTAACTTTTTCATTATCATGTTAAATAATTTTGTAAGTCATTCAATATCTTGTTTCCTTAGACATTTCCTTACCTCTATCGGAATATCATCTGGTCCAACCACTTTTCCATTTTGCATTCCATTTATAGCTTGTTTTACTTCTGAAATTTGAATTCTACGATAAAAATTTAAATTTCTATACTCATCTGACCTACTTAAATTACCTAAATTAAGTTGGTCTCCTAAACATTAATTAAAAGGTTGATAAAAATATCTCTTCCACCGTTCTTTTATTTCTTCATCATTTACTAGTACCTTATTGCATTCATCTTCAATACATCTTATTTGATTAAGATCTTTTGTCTTCTTCTCTCTCACTTTAGCTATTCTATAAATGTCTCTTTTCCCTTCTTTTGTATCTAATCAAAAGTTTCAGTCTTAATTTCATTCACTTTTTTCTTAGCTTCTTTCTTGGCTATTGTATATTTTTTTTTTTAAATTTTTCTCATTTTTACAAATATATAATTTCTTATATGGTGTTTGTTTTTCCTTGACTTTCTCTTGCACTTTCTCATTCCACCACCAAGATTGCGTATCCCTGACTCATCGAGTACACTCTTGGCTACTATTTTCAACTTTGATACTATTTTATCCCATATCATATTAGGGTCACTGTATATTTCATCTAATACTTGTACTCCTACCTTCTTTTTGAATATATTTAGTTTCTCATCCTTTAACTTCCACCACTTAATTCTAGGGTCACTGTATATGTTTGAGGCGTATATCTAATACTACTAACCTATGTTGAGTAGTTAAATTTTCTCCAGGGATGACCTTACAATCTTTACAAATCTTTCTATCTCTCTTCCTAACCATAAGAAAGTCAATTTGTGATTTATTATTTCTACTTTTGAACGTGACCAAGTGTTCTTCTGTTTTCTTAAAAAATGTATTAGCTAGTATAAGATCATATGCGATTGTAAAATCCAATATAGTTTTACCTTCTTCATTTCTTGTTCTAAACCCATAACCCCCATGCACCCTCTCATATTTGTCATTTTTTACTCCGACATGCCCATTTAAATCGCCTCTTATTAAAATCATCTCGTTTGACGGAATATTTTGTAATACTTCATCCAAGTCATCCCAAAATCTTAATTTGGTATTTTCATCTAATTCTATTTGAGATGCATATACACTAATTACGTTCGTAGTTTCTTTCTCCACTACTATTTTGAGAGCTATAATTCTATCCCCTTTTTAATTACTTCTACAACTTCATCATTTAACAAACTATCTACAATAATACCCACTCCATTTCTTGTTTTACTTTTTCCTTTATACCATAACTTAAAATCCGAGTTCTCTATCATCTTTGCCTTCTCATCTATCCATTTTGTCTCTTGTACACATACAATATTAATTTTTCTCCTAATTATCGTATCTACTATCTCAATTGTTTTACAAGTGAGGGTTCCTATGTTCTATATACCAAATCTTAGACTATTATTTAACACTACACTCAAGTTCTCATGGAGATGTAGCGGTCCTTGCCTATACGTTACAGTTGGACCCTGTAACGCGTTCCTTCCGGGGAACAACCTAGCATTAACACAATAGTTTGATTGATCTATTCATTGAACATTTGCCTTAGTTTAACGCTGACTGACAATCTAACGCAACCCTCTTCCTTTATCCGGGCTTGGGATCGGCCACGACAAGGTTAATTTATCATGGGCGGAGTTACCTTAGGACATCTCTCAATTATATCAATTATTTGCAACCACGGTGTTCACGATGAAGTGGATTTTTAAAACTTAGAGTAGAGCATCGAAGCAATACCTCAAGATCTCGTATTGTTACGTGCCGAGATTACACCATAACTTGTCTCCGTAGATCTTTGATGAGTCTTCGATCCTGGTGTGAGGCTTCCTTAGTCGGAATCGGCCTATCACTTCAATGACCATGACTACGATGACCATCCATGGATCGCCGAGATAACTCTGTGATTTGTCTTTGTAGATCCTTGAATAGCTTGTGGGGACTTCGATTTTGGGTGCGACTTTCTCAATTAGAATCTGCCTGTCACAACCACGATGACCATTCATGGATCTAGGGCTTTGATACCAATTGACACAGGCAAGGTAGCGGGATGGACGATTCTTTTCATGCACACTATTAGAATAGAGAAGGGCTGAGAGAATTGAAGGAGGAAACTTCGATAAACAAAGAGAATCCGCTTCTAAGTTTAATCTAAAAGAAATAACTTTATTAATTTAAAATAGAATGTCTTTACAAGAGCCTTAATCCATGTTTAAATAGACTAGAGAAGGAAAAGAGTTTGAACAAACAAAAGAAATAATAAAAATTTATTAACTAAATAGAAAAAGAAAAAAAAACTAAACAAAAAATTTAAAATAAATAAAAATAATAATAAAATATAATGAAATCCTAATTAGCGACAGCGGCGCGCCACGACCGTGGTGTGGAACACGGCATGGCTATGGTGGGGACAATAGACAGGTCGCAGTCCTTGCTGGATGACTTTCGTCGAGCTACAGAATAGTCCATGCCCGTGGAGCTGGTTATGGATAGGCCATGGTAGTCTCTGGGAGCTCCATTATGTTTTGTTTCGGTCCCAGAATGAAGCACACTCGTGTCAAAGGGCTATAGGGGCGCCGAGATCCTTCTTGTTGGAGGCCTCAATCGCTCTTCGTCATGGCTTGGAAGAAGGCAAGGTCACATCACAAAATAAAAATTGGCCAAACTGTTGGATGCGCTTGCATCACATTTGTTGATATGTTGTTATTTGATAAATATATATTTTTTATTTTAATGATTACTATCAATTGATTGAAATATGTATCTTGGACATGAATTCTAGGAACTCCCTGTTTTGACATATTCTTGTAGGTGATAATGTCACATACTAATCCTAGATCATGACAATTGTCGGAGCCTTGAATTGCCTTTCTCTTTCTCTTTCTTGTTCAAAAGTTACCTGGCATTTATTATTATTATTATTATTATTATTTTTGTATTGGTTAATGTGATAAACTAAGTAACAAAAATACTTGTATAATTCTGCAGAAATTTAGGTGCTTTTGTTATCTCGTGAGTCTTTTATTCAATTTTTAGATATTTTTGCAATGCTCATAAACACTTCAATTGCAAGTTTTGGGCTTTACTCGTGAGCTCATGACTTTGTGGTTGTTGTTTATGTTTGGCTAGCTGTTTCTAATATTTTGTGACTGTCAGTTTCTTTTCTGATCTTCTTTATTCAATACTGGCTTTTACTTTTCCTTTTGTTCTAACATTATTCTTTTGTATCTTATCTTTAAGAAAACACATGTTTTCTTTGTTTCTCTTGATTTGCAGCTGAATGCTTTCCAGACAGGACTGACGTCCAATGCCTACATAGGTGGCAAAAAGTTTTGAATCCAGAGCTTGTGAAAGGACCATGGTCAAAGGAGGTGGGAGTATATTGAGAATGATACTATGATATACTTAGGTTCTTTCCTTTGAAATTTCTTGTGCTCTGATTAGGCTATTGTAATTCTTGTTTTCTCTATGATAGGAAGATGAAATTATAATTGAAATGGTCAAGAAGTTTGGACCCAAAAAATGGTCGGCAATTGCACAAGCATTACCTGGGCGCATTGGGAAGCAATGCAGGGAAAGGTATGGCACTAAGTAGTATCTTACAGATTTGCTAGACTAGTGTACTGAGTATATAGACAGTCTATTTGTTTAAGAAAGAAAAACTGCAGAACAGTTTGAAGATCATAAGATACAAATGTAGGGACAAAATCCATCATCTTTGCAATGTCCAGTATTGGCAGAGTCGGGGATGGAAATAAAGTAGTTCTTTGAGATAAGATGGATGAATGCTTGAGGACAACTTAGATAATTAATGGCATTTTTCCATAATATTTTTTTGTAAAACGGTTTAGGGTTAGACTAACTTTATCGAAATTTTGTTGGAATAGTCATTTATTTCTTATAGAAATGAGTTTAATGGATCTGAAAAACAAAACTAGCAAAAATTTTCTATTGGTCCTTTTGACAGTTTGATAGACTGACAATTGTACCTCAGTGATCTTAAAAGGTACTATGACATCATTCACACCCCATTTTTAGTTGAATGCCATGGTTCATTATTTGTTCAATAAGGACGAGCAATAATTGCTCCATCTAGGACTTCCAATGTTGGTTATCCTAGAATATTTCCTCAGGTTCTCTGCTCCTAATTTGTGTGATGGACTTGAACATGACAAAGATAGAGATGAATTTTGGTGTTTGTTTCTTGAAATGAGTTGAAAATTCCTTTTGTTGCTGTTATTATTATTTCTGCCCATCAAACATGAGAATGACATATGCTATTTATTTCTAAATGACATATTTGCTACTAATGGGAGATCCTTTAGCAAATTTAGCCAACTGCTTTCTAACTAATCTAATAAAATTTTAAAATTGTGTCTCAAGGCTTTGGAATTTCTCATTGCAAACTAGAGTTAGTTGTGAGAAAATATAATTAATCCTTGTATTTTTTTTTACTATTTATTCATTTTACCAATTATTCTTCTTTTATCGTATCATATTGATTTCCTATTGCAAACTCATGATAATTGATGAGGCTAATATTTAAAGGAATTATTTGTAGGTGGCATAATCATCTTAATCCCTCCATAAATAGGGAGCCATGGACGCAAGAAGAGGAAATAACACTTATTCATGCTCATCAAATTTATGGAAACAAATGGGCAGAGCTAACAAAGTTTTTACCAGGCAGGTGAGAAAGATTATACTTGCATCATATCTACTTCACAAACTTAGATGGTTGAATGGTTATGGTTGTTCATTTGTTGCTATTCACACCTTACTATTCTTAACTATTTGAAGTCTAATGATTTTGATTTTCTCCCATTTTTGACTCTATGAATAATTATTTCTGTTAGAGATGTTAATATGTTATGCCTTTTACACCTTTTGAGGTTCACTTAGGTCTAGCATGAGCACCAACATAGCTGCCTTCCAAATTTAATAATAAAATAATATGAAACATTTTTGTAAAAAATAATAAATTTAAATGTGCAAAATAAAATGTACTAAATACTTTTAAAGAAAATCTTAAAAACTTCATGCCTCTTGACAGGTCATGCCCAATTTCACTTGCGCTGTGCTAAGAACTTTCTTCTTGACCTTATTGACACCTCTAATTTTCCCTTGTCTATTAAAGTGTAATTTGATAGAATTATAAAATAATTAAAAATCATATAAAAGGTAACTCAGTGCAGGAAGTTTCTGTCAATATGGGGTCTTAGAGAAGGGTAGGACCATATTGGATCTATTGTGCACAAGCTTATCTTGCATTGCAAGAGATTGTTTCTGTGACTTGAATTCTTGACTACTAGACCATACAACAATAACTTTATCATTGCGCCAAGGCTCCCCTTCAATTAAAAACTATATAAAAGGCTAAATTTTAGGCTAAAAATTGTGAGAATGACAACTTAAAACATTTGATAAGTTATGTTTAAGTTCAAAATCTTGATCTATGCTAGAGTTTTGAGCTTTGACTGGAATAATATTATTTCAGTATTGTATAGGATTTCCAATGTATGGACGTATGGCATCGAGGGAGGAGGAATTAGCTAAAAAAGAAGACTAAGATAACACGACTATATACCTACTTTATATTTCATGTAGAATGGTACGATTTTGATATTGTATTGTACTACAAAAGTTACAAAAAAATAATAAAAATTATGTCAATTAATTTTGATGTGTTTTGTAGCATGTCGAGAGATGTTGAATGTTAATGTGATGGGACATTCATTGGCATAATGACACGTGATAGATTGCTTGTGGCGATTATTACATTTCAATTGTGCTGCTTGGCACGATATGAGATTTCAACCCATTAGTTATGTGACTACTTGGAAGTAAAATTTACAGAGGGACATTTGCTAGAAAATGAAATTGAGTTTTAAGTAGTATATTCATATAAAATGGAAAATGATAAAGTTATTATAAGGAACTATGTTTTCTTTTCTCAATATGCTTTTGAAATGTTTTCGGTACTACTTCATAAAAATAATGTCAACATAAAGTTTTTGGTTGAAACATATTGCAAAACCCTGATCTATTTACACTTGTGCCCAAGGTTTTAAATATCGAATCAGACGAGGTTTTGGTCAACGATATTTTGCCAGATCGTATCGCGGCGTCGATATCGTTTCGATAATATAAATTAATTAATAATTTATTTAATTAAATTTACGGTTTAATTAATTTATATTATATATAAAATTTTAATTAATAATTTATTTAATTATAATTATATTATAATTTCTATATTAGTTAATTATATAAATAAAATTTTCAATTAATCGCGGATCAGTATCGGGATCGCGATCCCGCGATTTCACGGTGATCGCGATCCCAAGAGCGCGCGACGATCGCCGCCTCTGCCTTCGCCGTTGCTTCCAGGTACGCTTCTTTCCTTCTCCTCCACTTGCGCTTTCCTTCACGCGAAATCGCGTCTGCTCCGCTTTCGGTCCCACGTCGGAACGAAAAGTTTCGTTGGTTTTGCCTGATACGAGTCGGCTTTTAAAACCATGCTTGTGTCCTCAAAATTTCGTATGAAGCTAGTCCAAACATATTGCAAAACTCAACATATTAATGTAAGTTTTAGGCCTTATCAAAATGATCCCCTTGATGTGCACTTTCTCCTTGACAAAGTCCTAATCAACCTCTTATTTTTTGTCCTCTCATGGAATACTAAATTAAGACTGATGCATATGACAACTTGATTATCACAATTTGCGGTGTATAAACTTCGTAGGAGTATTATCCAATTTATCCGTCACCTGTTTGAGGTAGATAAACTCTCGTGTTGTTATGGCTATAATCTTGTGTTCTTTTGTACTTCACTACAAATTGCTTCTTGTTGTTCTAAGACATTACATTGCATCCTAAAATAACATAGATCGTGATATATCCTTCCTGATGTAGTTTCCTATTATTGGCAAAGCTTGTCAAATTTGTATCCATATGTCCTACAATTTGAAGGCCACTATAATTGCTATATAAAAGGTCTCTTATTGGCATATTAGGTCCAAAAAATTTAAGGTAATTTAGCTTTCCAACTAGTCTCTTGTACTTCTCTTGATCAAATAAAAGTTCCTTTTTGTCCTAGCATCAGTCATACTTTTGGGTCCACAACATGTTAACTGATTTAGCTTCTAGTATGCCTGCTTTCTTAAGTATATCAGGAATCTATTTCTGTAAATAAAATTGTTCAAGTCGCTAAGATACTTAGTTTGAAAGCGTTGATGAAGATAAATATTTAGCCTTATGGTTCTTGCAAAATCATCACGAGCAATGATGATGCCTTCAATATAAACAATAAGGAAATGCAATTTCTAGGCTGAGGTAGCTAAGTGATTTGACACACTTTTTATCATCTTAAATTGAAGTAAAGTTCAGCTGGGTTACTAAATTATCCCTAGGAGACTACTTAAAACTACTTAGAAACTTAGTTTCTACACAATACCAATCTTCCCTTGAGCAACAAAATGCAGAGCCACTTGTTATGTACTTCGTGTAGATTACGATAAAGGAAAACATTGTTCGTCTCAAACTTTTCTACTGGCTATTAAGTTATATTTGCTAATGTAACAAAAAGGAGAATTACTATAATATTAGCTAGGGATGGCAATTGATCAGATTTGAATGAGATTCCATATCCTCCATCCCCATCTCCATTTATTATATCCATTCCCATCCCCATCCTCATCTCCATCCCCATCGGGTATTCAATTTTCATCCCCATCCCCATACCTTTCAGAGGATCGGATATCCATATTCTATGTTATGGATATTTACTAAATTCTTAAGCGAATAATAAGGAAAAAATTAAAGATAAAAATTAACAAATTAAACATTATAAAAGAAATAATAAAATATTAAAACTAATTTATCTCAACAACTATAATTTAATCGGATATTCGAGTAAGGTATGAATAGGATTTTACAAGACCTGCCTCTATCCCCGAATCTGAAAATCTCTATACCTGATTATTTAATCAGGTTCAAAAAATTCCGACATACCCTTCTCCATTCGGGTTGGGTGTTGGCCTATTTGCAACCCACAATAGGTTAACCATGAGGAAGAGTTAGAAGTTCTAGTGTATAATTATAATCTAGTGATTCCATCGTATCAATCATGACTTGTCTTAATCCTGAATTAGAGTTAGATAGAGTTCTGAGATAGTCTAGGAATTCTAATAGATTCTAATATAGATGGAAAAGTAGAATAAAGAGGCAAGCATAAAAAAATGTAACAATAAGAAGATATAATGTTTGTAGGAATTACAAACATCATTCCTACAAGAAATGGGGAGATTATAATGCCTGAGATAGGATCTTGGACTATGGAAGGATCTTATATGGAAGTGGAGTTTTGAAGAGAGGTTACCACTAGCTCGGATTGTGGTTTTCTGTTGTGTGCTTGTAGTGGTCAAGACTTTGATGTCACTTGCTTTGTGCTGCAAGATTGGGAATAGATAAAGGAGTAAGCATGTGAGTGATGAAAAAGGCAGAAGAAACAAAGAATATGCATGATAAGCACCTCAATTATCACATTAGGTGTGGCAAGAGGGATAGTGAAAAAAAATAGTGGATTTAAAAGAATGTTATATTAACCAAAACAAAAGTTGGATATTACTTGGGGGAATGAAATGGTTGGTCGTTTGTAACCTAGAATAGCCAAGAAAGACAAACTCGGTAGACTTGTAAGAACTTAATATTGTTTTAGGACATATATAAACACAATAAGTCGAAGGGAGCCTTGGCACAATGGTAAAGTTGCTGCCTTGTGACCAAGAGGTCACAGGTTCAAATCCTAGAAACAACCTCTTGCAAAAAAAAACAAGGTAAGACTGCGTACAATGGATTCCTTCTCCGGTACCCCGCGTGGTAGGAGCTTCGTGCACCGGGTTATAATTTTTTTATAAACACAATAAGTACATCTAAATGCATGTTGTGGAAAAATCATTGTGTATCATGAGGGAAGAGAATAGAAAAGGATAGAAGACATGTGATTTGTTAGATGAACCTGACATCTATTTATAAGAATGAAAGGTGACAAATCCAGTGACGTGAAGAATCACGTAGGGCAAGATGTTGCAATGGATTAGTGATGTCATTTTCTTATGAGAGGTATTTGCTCTAATACTATGCTATTTAGTGGGTGAAAGTTTAGGATTATACCCTTTATTCTTGTATATATTGCCTTGTTGTTGCTTTACATTTATATCTCTTAAGATGACTTGTTTATGAGCAAACCCTAATCTATGTATCACTAGGTCCTCAATAATTATTATAGTTTTATTGAAGAGAAGAGCATATAGTAATTTTATTGATGTCATATGGAGTATGTGTAATAACGTAGTTACTTGTTTTAGAATTACTTGAACGTAACACATTGTTTTCATGTAATTATTGGTGTCAATTAACTATAACTTCCTTACTTTTTTTATATTATTACATGATGAATTTACCAATCATATATTCAAGATAAAATTTTTTGTTTTAGGTTATTTATAGATGTTATTGTGCTAATAGATTTAGAATATAAGCATAACAAACTTGAAGCTGTAATTGTTAAATGAAATTTTAGAAGCTAAACAAGTTTTAACAAAGAAAAATCTAAATATATGAACTGGTTTTAACAGTAAGAGATAAATTATATATAGTTAAAATGGATGGACATCAATTTCTACATGTAGGAATTTTAAAATATCTCACATCTACGTTTAGCAAGAAGATATTGATGAAGAAATTTTTAATAGGATCAAGGGTTAAATTCTCTAGCTGTGCCTGGGATCAATATTTGATTTAGTATGGTTTTATTATTGTGTCGGAATACCAACGATGGTGTCAGTGGAAAATTAAGGCGGAGGAAGTAGTTGAAGGAGAAAAATAAGAAGGGAAAGCAACTGTATACTTGGGGGTAAGGTTTAAAGCATCATTCTAGTTAGAACTTTGGACCTTAATCAGAATAATACAATTTTTACATAATATAATACCTGTAGTTACACTCTTTGGCATGCATTGAAGCATGCTCAGATGAATTTAGATAGGTTTATTCCTTTCATCTTTCACTTAGTTTTTTACTCACAGAAATGACTATATAAATTAGTTAGTCAATTGGAATAAATTTTGTCATATTATACTATTTCATTAGACGACAATCTTTTAGTCATCTCCCACTTAAATTTTTTTACTTTTTAACAAGACTATCAATTGAAGAGGAGCCTTGATACAATTGTAAAATTACTGTCTTGTGACCTAGAGGTCATGGATTCGAGCCCTAAAAATAATCTCTTGCAAAGCAGAGTAAGACTGCTTACAATAGATCTTTCTTCGATACCTCACATGGCGAGAGCTTCGTGCACCGTACTGCCTTTTTTAACAAGACTATCAATTAGTAATTGAATTAAAAATGATTTTATTTATTTCCACTTCAATGTATGTAAAGATGAATTTTTACTCCTATAATCTACTTCCTATGATCTGCTTCTACTTAATTTATTTACTTATAAGAAAAAAATTAGTAGAATTAGATAATGGATTAAATTTAGAGAGTTCACAAAAATATAACAACATTGCTCGAACTCATCTTAATATGTGTCATGGTGTGTTAGGTACGATTTTAGAGAAAAGTTCACAAAAATATGGCAACATTACTTGAATTCATCTTAATATGTGTTATAGCATGCTAAGGCATGGCGATTGTGTGGACAAATACCCATCAACACAACAACACAAGAGAGATTATTTGTGCCGATCACCGTGGAGAGGTTTGATAATTTGTTAAAATGATACATTTCTATGAACTATTTGATATAGTATGAGACTTAATCATGAATAGGATAATGAGTGAGTGGTTGAAGTTGGGAAGAATTTTTAGAATCAATTATGATCATCATGTGTTCCTTGGGAAATAAGAAAAGCATTAGGATTGTAGGACACTCAACTATTTGTTTAAGCAAACTTTTGGACATTTAGGGAACAACATAGCAAAGTAGAGATAAGAATATTAACACGATTGCGAATTAATTGAAAAGATTAAAATCATAAATATTACTATCAAGGACAATTAGATTTAATTACAAGAGATGACAAAACTAGAAAAAAAAAGGTAAGACGGTATGGGAATGTTTAGAGAATAAAATATTATATAATTAGAGAGGTTTGAATCATATGGAGTTGAAGAAATAACAGTAAAAGGGGACCAAATAAAACTTTTGTTAACATAATTAAAAGTGATTCAAAAAATTAATATATTATGATTGCAGTCGTATGTAGTATTTAATGAAGGAATATGGTCTATTTAAATACTCCTAAATGGTTGGGATAGTGATGTGGGAGCATCCAGTAGTATGGTCAATCCTTATCGTATAATGTGACCTTGCCTTTGAGCCATGACGAAGAACAATTAAGACCTCCAATAAGGATTTCAATACTCCGATGGATCCATAGCGTGAGCTTACTTCATTTCGAGTCTTGGCAAGAAGAATTCAAATTCTCTAGCACCAGCATGACTTGACCATGCCCCCTGGCACGGGTGTATTTCATTTTGGATTAAAACGAAGAGAAAATGGAGTTCTCAAAGGTCGACATTGCCTGGCTGTGCCCAAGGGCACGACCGTGTCCCGTTCTAGGACCTGATGGGCTTCCTGCAGGGAACATGACCTGGCTGTGTTCCCTGCCATAGTTGTGCCCAAAAGCATGATCGTTGTGAGTCGCGCGCCACAACTCAGGTTTTTGTTTTGTTATTTTTTTTTAGTTGTTTCAAAATTTTCTCAATTCCTAGGCTATTTAAATAAGAGTTAGATCCATTATAAAGATATCTTGTTTTGGTTAAATAAAGTTTCTTTTGTTCAAACCTAGAGGCGACTCCCCTTTGTTTGCAAATTCCCTTATTCGATTTCTTTGCAATTCTCTATTCAAACATTGCACGCAGAATGATTTTCATCCCGCTCCCACTCTGTCAGTTGGTATCATAGCCTTATCCATGGAGGGTCATTTTGGTCGTGGTCATGAAAGATAAGTTTTGACTGAGAAAGCCTTGCAACAGGATCGAAGTTCATATGAGCTCATAGAGGATCTACAGAGACAAGTCGTGGAGTTATCTTAGTGTCTAGCAGTATGAGATTTGGAAGACTGAGGTATTTGATTGACGCTCTACTTCGAGTTTTGAAAACTTGTATCATTGTGATCACCCTGGCTGTGAAGAATGGTATGGAGACCTTAGTTTTCACATCGATCTTTTCGAGTTTTCTGACATGTTACAAGCAGAAAATTTTATTGATTGGATTAATGAGGTTCAACAGATTTTTGATTTAAAAGAAGTTTCCGATCATGCTAAAGTAAAATTGGGCGCCATTAAGCTCAAGGATCGAGCCTCTGTTTGGTGGGAACAATTATGACACTCACGCGAGAGACAGGGTAAGGATAAAATTATTGATTGGGTAAAGATGAAAAAAAGATAAAAGGTAATTTTCTTCTTTTTGGTTATACATAGTCATTATTTCAACATTTTCATACTTTAAGATAGGGCACCCGATCAGTCGACAAGTATAGAGGAGTTTTACCAATTAGTTGCTTGGAATGACTTAGCAATTGATGGTCCTATATTTGGGAGGTTTATGACACTCTTTTCAAGTCATTCTTAGTTTACATTATCTTTGGACTGTTTCAAAATCTTATCAGTGCGTATTGATGATTCAGAAGCAGTAGAGTCAGAAACCCACAATTCGGATAGAACAGATTAGCTAACTAGCTCGCACCTAGGAATCCCGTCCTATTTAATTGACACCTTAGGTTCTTCCTAAATCTAATCTTAAATGTTTTCGATATGGTGAACCAAGGCATAAGGCCATTGAGTGCAAAAAATTCGCTAGTGATGACGCACAAACCAAGTCCTCAGCTACGTTGTCAAAGACTTGATGCGCGAAAACCTGCAAGTGTACAATTATCGTCAAGTAATAAAAAATATCGATCCCATAGGGACTGGTCAAGTATCGGATACGCGCTGTTGGTGCAAACGATCTAGGTCACGATTGATCAGACTCGAGTTTGACTCAAGCTGTATTTCGATGTTTGACAAAACGATTAACAATGTGATTGTTATGGAAAGTCCAGTCATGGGTACTTGGCAGTTGAGAAGTACAAGCATGGTCTTGGCGTGGAAAGTCCAAGCATAGGTCTTGGTAAAGGAACAGTCCAAGCATGAGTTTTGGCAATGGTAAAGTCCAAGTCATGGGTAGTTGGCAAGGAAAGTCCAAAGGTATAGCCTTAGCGGCATAAGTCCAAGTGTGTAGTCTTGGCGGCGTAAAATCCAAGTGAACTTTGACGGTGAAAGTCTAAGTATGGATACTTGGCAATTGGGAAGTCCAAGGGTGTGATATTGGCGGCGTAAAGTCCAAGCTGGCAGCATAAGTCCAATGTTTGACGGCGTAAAGTCTAAGCGTTTATCTTGGCGGCATAAATCTAAATATACCTTGGCAAAGTAGACCCGGTTAGCATGACAATAGCCGATGAAAGCACCTGAAGACTAGCATATGGATGAATAAGTCATGGAGGACTTAGAGGAATTCGATAGACGTGAGGCTGATAGAGGTGGCTAGAAGGCTTAGGTCTAGGCAAAGGGTGATCTATCAAGTATGAGAGGATTATATTTGAGTTAAACCTCATGTTTAAGGTTTATTAGTTGATTGAGATTATGGACCAGTCGACTGGCCGAGTGTTCGACACTTGACAGCTTAGTCAACTTAGAGCAGTTGACTGAGATTATCACCAGTCGACTGGTTTGATAGTCGATTGAGATTCGATTGCTCGGGTGAAGCTGCAATGACCGCCTCGATCGATGGCGCAACGCTCTGCGACACAAGAATAAAGCTCGTAGTCGATCGATCACGACTACGAGCAAAGATCGATCTCGTAAGGTCACGACCGCTAGGGTATCCACGTGTTCCAGCGACGGAGTCGTTATTAGACAACGAATGGGAGAGCAGTCGACTGCTAGACGTGAAATCAACTCGATGTAGGTTATAAAAGCAGCTCGAGATGGAGAATTTTGCAGTGATTTTTAAGGTGATTTTAAAGGAGAAGCATTGTTGCATTCTAGACCTTCAAGAGTAATCCAAAGCAGTTAATAAGCAAGCAATCAAACGTTCTTTGTGTAAAGTTTTCTTTACTTGTATTTGCTTATTGCTCAGTATACTTGTTATATTTCTTATATTACTGTTGTAATCTCCTTGTAAGAGATTTTTCTACCTTCGGAGTGTTTTCCGAGAAGGAGAGGTTTATTAGTGATGGTGTGCATCACTAGAGCTCACTTGAGTTCGACTTGTGGAGTTGGAACCCTAGGTTCCGAACCACGTTATATCCTTGTGTTATGCTTATATTATTGTTTTCATTTATTATTTGTATTTGTATTTTGTATTCCGTTGCACTAGCAACAATTGTAGACAAGCACGCGATCGAAAGAAATTACGTAATCGCTTCACCCCCCCCCTCTAGCGATATCCGATCTCTAACAAGTTATATCAGAGCGAGGATCTCTTCTACGGACTGACCGCCGAGGGAGCAACGCTAGAGGGTAAGATGGAGCCAAGTTTTAGACTAGGCCGTGACATTAACACACTATTATCCTATGAAGACTATGGATTTGAGGGTTTCAATCAATGGAAATTAGGGATTGAGAACTTCTTGATGATGGTGGATATCAAGCTATGGTCCGCCTTGATAGAAGGTTACGAATTCCCAAGGACCAAGAAGGGTGGAATCCTCAAGGTTGTGAAATGGACCAAGGAACAATTTAAGGGATTCAAGACAAATCTTAAGGTAATCAAAATGCTAAGTGATGTAATACCTGATGGTGTCTTGTCCAAATTAGGTGGCTCTAAGGATGCCAAGGAGCTTTGGAGCGAATTGACAAAGTACCATGAGAATCCTTCACCAGTCAAGGAAGTAGAAGAGTGTTCATCCGCTCAAGCTCAAGAAGAAGAGAGTACATCATCTCAAGAGCTTGTAGAGTCGGAAGTTGGGAGGTGCTCAATGTTCGAAGGAGAAGAAGTTGAAGAGGTTGGAGAAGTCTCCACCTCTAGGATTGAGGGGGAGGAGAGACCTTCCACGCCGGAGGAAGAGCAAGAAAAAGTTTCAACATTCGGGAGAGATGAAGAACAAATTCAAAATTCTGGCCTAGGTAACTCACACACAATAATTAAAGATAAAAATCATATTATGTATTTTGAGTGTAGGGAACATGGGCATTATAAGAGCAAATGCCCAAAAAGAATTAAGAAGGCTCAATTGACGCCAAAGGTCAAGGAAGCCGATGCCCAAGGTCAAAAGAGCAAGGAACATATTATTTGCTTCAAATGCTATTAAAAGGGACATTATCGAAGTCAATGTCCTAAGGGGAGCCATGCAACCAAGGGCAAAGGAGGAGCGTCACATGTAGGGAAAGCTAAAGCAAACCCTAAGGTATCATTTATTAATGCATCTTCAAATTCTAATGTCAAGAAGCATGCTAGGAATAGTTTTAATGCTCTTGCTATTATTCATAATGATAAAAGGCATGCTAGCAATAAATACTTTTGTTTGGGTGTTAGAAGTTATAATATTAGGTTTAAGGATAATGCTAGACCTACTTTGTCTAAGGATAAAACTAGACCTATTAATTCTAGAACTATTTTACCTAACGAAAATTCGAAAATTGGGCAATTGGAATTAGAAAATCAAGCTTTGAGGTCAAAGTTTGAGAAAATGGAAAAAACCTTTAGAAAGATGGAAAATGCAATTCAAGGGTCAAATAGGCAAAATCTAGGGTTTAGGAGGCAAAGGGCTTTCCAAGGATAAGAAAAGTTTGGGTTACAAACCTAAGTCCAAGGAAATCATACCTACCTACCATAATGTTCCATTTGACTATAGAACTAAACTTAGGTCTAGGAGTGTCAAGATTGCTAGGGAAGTCATTCCTAAGGCTAATCTTGATAAGTGTCAATTGACTAAGGTTTCTAAGAGGTCTAGGAAAGTCACTAACAAGGTTATAATGGGAGTTATCCCTAAGATTAACCTAGATCAAATGACCAAGGCTTCAAAGCCTAGGAGGGTCATAAGGAAGGTATCTAGGGAGGTCATCCCTAGTGAATACCTAATTAACCTAAGGAGCTCAAATAAGTTTTGGATTCCTAGGAGCGTGATTCCCTCACACTAAATGAGTTAGGGTGTGTCAACTTGAATTGGTAAGGTAATTAATTTAACCATAGCAAAGTTGACACCTTAAGTTAGTTCCAAGGTTATGTGATATCTTAGAAATGAGATAAGAATTGTGATCCTAATGAATTTATGATTTGCCAATAGAATTGAAGAAGTTTGAAAAATTGATCAAAATTAACACAATTGGGGTAGAGATATGATGTGCCAAAAAGGTTGAGGATTTGACACACTCAAGGGGTTTAATTGTCATTATGTTAAATTTGACATTTGATCTAATCCTAGATAATGAAAATTAAAATTATGACTTAGACAATCTTGTTGCATTTCATACACTTGTCATGCTTCATATGCCATATCATATGTTTGCATGAAAAGTGTGTTTGTGATGTATCGCATCTCACAAAAATACAAGGCTTACCTTGATTGTGCATTTCAATATCTAGAAAAGGTGAGATGTAAAGAATAATTTTTTTTGGCTATTAATGCTTGTGAAAATAGAATAAAATGTCAAAACGCAATAACAAATACACAAATACAAATATAATATTGGTATAACTGGTACACATGCGACAAACACACAAAATGCAACAAAATTGAGTTGAACAAATCAATCCTCAAAAATTCAAAATATTGGATATCACGATCGTGATCAGTGAGCAATGATCAAGGTGCCAGAAGAACGCGAAAAATGTCTAGCGATCATTGCTAGTATTATCACGACCATCGAGAAGGCGAGATTGCTTAGGCGGCAATGATCGGTGATGGTCGCGATTTTAAAAAGCCGAGCCCTAGCTGCTCGACTTCTTCACGTGATTAAATTTCTTCCGACAGCCATCGCCGTTAGTCCTTTGAGTTCTCCGGCGATCTCTACCTCAATGTGATCGGTGCCAGAAGAACGCGACAAAATGTCTAGATCGATCATTGCTAGTATTGTACACCCACGCAGAAGGCGAGCAATGATCGCAGGGGCGAGCAATCGACTGATGGTCGCGATTTTATATAGCCGAGCCCTAGCTGCTCGACTTCTTCACGTGATCAAATTTCTTCCGACAGCCATCGCCGTTTGTCCTTTGAGTTCTCCGACGATCTCTGCCTCCGGTAAGCCCCGAAATCCCAAACCTAGGTAGTTTAGGTTAGTCTTTCCTCTTATCAAGCTAATGGGATCCATTTTTCTCATTTCATCGATTCCACTCAGGCTAAGGTTCAACTCTGACCATCTTCTTTGGCGTTCCTATGCTTCGGTTGCAGTCTACGATCTCACATCCAAGATGGCACCAAAGCAGCGATTCTAAAGTTCTAACCCTAATTATTCATGCATTGTCATGACCTAACCAAATTGTTTTTGCATTAATGATCATGACATTCATTTACATTGTATTCATTTAGACAAAATCGTAGGATAGAGGCCGGTGACGGATCCAGAGCTCCTTCTCGGACGTGTCAGCCTATCGTTGTGCGTTATCTAGATAAGCCATTTTTTAGGTCTTACTGTGAGGATGCCATTCAACTTATCATGCATTATCAGTTAGCGAAGCTAGTATTTTGTACACATCCCATTAACACAGATCTCGTTACTGAATTTTACACAAATCTCAAGAGGGTTGGAGATGGTCCGACATACTCCACTCGCATTGCAAAACATGATTTAGAGTTCACTCCTAAGATTCTACAAGAGTTTTGGAGTGTCG
Organism: Wurfbainia villosa; assembly: GCA_025175895.1. Taxonomy (NCBI): domain Eukaryota; kingdom Viridiplantae; phylum Streptophyta; class Magnoliopsida; order Zingiberales; family Zingiberaceae; genus Wurfbainia; species Wurfbainia villosa. The sequence continues at coordinate 91,624,714 of CM045997.1, read as the reverse complement.
ATCATCTGACGACACTTTCGTCTTTTATTATATTCTTGATGAGCCTCTTCCAGCTCCTTTTGACCATGTCACTATAGAGTCTATGCATGAGTTCTTTTTCCATCGACCTCGTCCTTTGGGTCAAAATCTCTTCTCGATTAATGCTTTATTTGCCCCCGACAATGTGCTTTACAAAGTCATTGTTGGATATCTTTTACCCATAGTGACCCGGGGTCAGGCCAAGATCCGTCCTCCCCATCTATTCTTGATGTACGCTATGCACAATTTGCTTGATGTCAATATTGCATTGAATGTCTTTCACTGCATAGTTCACTTTGCCTCTCCGGTTTAAGGGAAGATTCACATGCCCTTGGGTCACATTATCACTGTATGGTTGGCATCCATTGGCATCAATATCTTATGACCGCATCACCCTGAGGCACTTCGCATTAGCTGGCATGTGAACGGGTTATGGATGGATGGAGTGGTCAGCGGCGCGACAGCAACCACTTGAGGAGGCAGGGCAGGAGGCAACATAGGATCTAGAGGGAGAGTATTTTCCCGAGGACCCAACTGTGTTTCAACAGCATACGTCAGCTCGTCTTACACACATTAAGTCTTAGCTGGAGGAGCTCCACGAGACTATAGATACACGCTTTGAGGAGCTCAGTCTCGAGCATGCTGAGATAGGGCAGCGTCAGATCGAGATGTACGATATGCTGCGTACGTTGCTCTAGAGTCAACAACCTCCACCGCCTCCACCATCTATAGCCGACGATGGTGGTGATTGGTAGTTTTGTAGCGGTAGGAGGATCTTGTGTCTTTTGACTTTTTGTAGGATTCACTTTATTGTAGGATGATGATGTCTTGTGTCTTTTTGACTTTGTCATGTGAAAACTTTGTATGAATGCCCTTGAAAATGAATGAAATCATTTTGTCACTTAAATGTTTCTATCATTTATCTAATATTGTTTGGTTGTAATAATGTGTGTTGTATTGCTCATTATATGTATTGATGTGTATGCCCATTTATTAATCTTATGCCATGTCATCATGTATAAACAATAACCTTCTTTCAGCAATGAAATCAATGTATGTCATAACATCTTAATTCTTATGGTTATTTTAGTATGTTATGATCATATTTTTGTTAATGTCATGTTTGCACTTAGATTTGTATATTTATGCCATGATATCATGATTATTGACAAATGCTTTAAATCATGCACATTCTTATGTCATGATCATATTTCATGCATTAAGTTCAATTAATTTGAAATGAAGGACAATGCCATGATTTGAAGTCCCAAGTATAAGGGAATCAAATAGAGCTGCCTAGAAAAATGCATGAAACCCTAAGAACTTAAACCCACATCTCATAAGGACATTAAATTGACATGTGTATGTATTTATATATCCTTGACATATGTGAGATGTTAAGAAAATAAGTTAAGTTCAAAGTGCATAGATGTTGCATCTAGATGAACTCAAACTCATCTCAATCATAGATATAAATCATAAGGAAAGCTAGTATACAAGTCATGTATACTTAGCCCATAAACCATAATTGAAATAAGGTTTGAAAAACATTTCAAAATCATTTTGAAAAATCTTGGTGAAGTCTATTTTTTGATAGTTATCACCATTGATGAAGTTGATACAAGGTAGGTTTAAAACGTTGAAGTTATCAATGGTTTTGAACTTTATATCAATCTCTTAATTTAATAGGTATTTTATTATAAAATTATTTTTCACTCATCATATTTCATATAAGTAATATACGTATGAATTTTCAAGATTTTTCAAAATACATATATTTACTTATGTATTTTCAAAGTTCATTGTTGAAATCTGATTTTTGAAAATCAGATGTCAGTCGACTGCCTCAGGCTGGTAGTCGACTGGTGCTATCAGTAGTCGATTGATTGCTGATCAAGTCGATTGTTGGGTTGATTTCGGATAAACAAGGTTTGTTTAGCCTATTTTCAATCATTCTTAGGTACCCTAACGTCTCTTAACTAGGATATACTTTGGAAAATATTGGAAGGGTGAAATATCATTGAAAATGATTAGGAGAGGTGTTTAGGTTGAGTATCGACTTCTGAGGGAGGTTAAAGTTCAATTTGAACTTTTACCCTTAATTTTTATGGTTTAAGTTTCCTATTGACTTAGGAACTCTCCAAGGACATTGTTGTTGGAGGATCGTGGCCCGGCTAGAAGAGGAGTTGAATAGCCAAACTCGTGCTCGATGGGCTTTGCTCGTTCTTAATTGTTTAGATGATCGTTAGCACAGTGGAATATAGATAATAAAGCTAAAGCAAAGACTATTAAGCTAAACAAGTATAAAGACAAAGCAAACACAAACTCAAGCGATGTAACGTGGTTCACGACCTTTGCCGTTAGTCCACAGACGATTCGTAAGGCGAATCACTCTCTCAAATCAATCCACTAATCTCTCCTTTAGCTCAAGACAAGGTGGAGGTAACCTTTTTACAAAAACTCTCCCTCTTACAATAAAATAGAGTTAGAAATAAGGAAGAGGAGAGTGGAAACGTTTAGGGCACTTAGAGAGCACTTAGGAGCGGAAGCATTAACCTCTCCAAGACACCCAAGCTCTCCTTTTATAGAGACGAGGGCAATTTTCCCATTAAAGGCGTACAGCGATCGGTCATTGCATGCCCCGTCGATCCTTCTTTGCGGTTCAACCGGACGGCCAAGCAGCTGCGGCCGGGTTGCGATCAGCGACACAACTGGGCGGCCTGCGATCATTCCATTGATCGGCGTGATTAAGTCATTGATCGATTGATGTCGCAATTCGATTGACTCAAATTATTTACGTGCTCGTGTCCGCTTATAACGATCGATTGCCCTTGCGTCGACCGCTAAACCCTAGCGATCATTGTTAGGCCACAAAACACTAGTTGACACCGGTCAACTAGCAGTCGACTCGGACCGATCGACTAATATCTATATTAGTCGACTGTTGTCGAGTAAAACCTCAAACAAGTTGTTTGAGCATCTAACCATCGGGTAAAATCTCAAACTACATGTTTGAGAATCTGACACTTCCAATTGTTGGGTAAAACCTCAAACATTAGTTTGAGCGTCCAATACTTGACTTTAACCATTTGGTCAAGTTCACCTACATTGAGCTACGCCGTTCTGGGTTACAATCGCTAAATCTCATCCCCCATGGAGTCCCTCACCGAAGCTCTCTTCGTCCAGCCTGCGTCCCTCAGATGCACTAAGCCCGCGACTTTTCCCGTGTCATCCTTCGCGTCTTGCCCTGAAGTCTGCTTCCTTTAGCTTCACTCCATTTGCTCCTCGTCTGACGGTCCCTCGGATGCACCAAGCTCATGACTTCTCCCCGTGCCATCCTTTACCGACTCAAGGACCCGAGCCATGAGTTGATGAACTCGCCAATGCTTCATCAAGCTTACCATGTGTGATTTACTAAGTTCTGCACAACTTAAACACACACATCAAACCACATAAACATCCTAACTTAAATCCTTTGCCACACACATCAAAACCAATAACATACTTGGGTTGATTGCTCTAACAATCTCTCCCTTTTTGATGTGTGACAATATGTTTAAGTTAGGTACAATATTCAAAAACATTTAAAGGAAAGTAAGCATGTAAATCAAACATGAGTATCAAAAACTCTCCCTTAACACATGCTAATTTTCCCCTAGCATGATTAACTTAAACTTTAACACTTCTCCCCCTTTGACACCATTAAAAACATCATACATATTTTATACAATGAGGTATCAAGATTTAAGGGAATAAAAATATCAAAAATCAGATTTGAAGACCAAAAACCTAGTTTTTACACGTAGCAGTCGACTGACATCAACCATCAGTCGACTAGTATATGATAATTTCGATTTCTGAATTCTGAAGCAAACTTCAGAAATACATTAAAAATCAAGAAAATTCAAAAAATCACGAAATGTTGGGACACATTTCTGATGAGTTCCTCTATCAAGGAAAAATAATTTTTCTTAAAAATTCATTCAATTTTCGAAATTTAGGCAAAAACTCAAATGTTTGAAAAGTTCTCGAATATGTATCAACTTTGAAAGTTAATTTTGCCTTAAAATATTTCAAAACATAAACTCTCAGTTTTCAAAACACGAAATGTTTTCAAATCATTAAACATATTCAACTATGATCTTTGGACAAGATGTTCATGAATTGAACATTTGTTTTCCCCATAGTTGGTCTATGATTACTATGTCAAGATACATCTAATGACTCATCAAAATGCCATAAGCATTAGTGAATCATTTATATCATCCTAACATCTCAACCATTACTATATTTTCAATCAAGTTAGCCTATAGTAGGTTGTGAGATGTAGCTAAAGGTATTTATACTTAACCAAAATTTCATACAATACTATTAAGGTTAAGTATCATCCATCATGATCACAAGTCAAATATTATCACCCAACATCATCATAAGTCAACCATGTAATAAGATATGAAATAAGTCCACTTATGGTTGACTATCATAGGTTTTTCTAACCTTTAAGGATTGACTTGGGAACCCAATATAGGTTCTTTCCAATAGGGTTCACCAAGTATTCCTTAGAGATCTATTTCCTAGCTACCATTGTAGTTTTTGATTGCCTCCTAACAATTAGACAATGGTAGACTTTTTCATTTTTAGATCCCTTATATCTTAGGCCCTTCTTATTGAAACTTATCCTTTGGCTCCCAATGATTATGTTCAAAGTATTTGAGCCTATGGTGAATTTTTCAAGGGCCTTAGTAAGGTATTCTACCTTTTCCCTTAAAACTTTATTTTCTTTTAAGCATGCATCATTAATACTAGAAGAGGCAATATCATCATGTGAATATGTTTTTTCAAGTTTTTCTTCTAGATTTCTAATTTCATCAAGCATGCATTTGTTTTTCTTCTTAGCTTTAAATAAATCCTTAGTTAAGCTAGAAATCATGGAAATAATCTTTTGAGGAGGGAGATTTTTTACCTCACTTATCCAATCTCCTTTCGAATCTGATGAAGATGATGCTCCCCCTACACTTGAGCTCTCCTCCTCACTTGTGCTTTCTTCTTTTTGTTCGGATGAGGTAGAGGCAATGTCATCTATTCCCATTAGTGCAAAATGGGTGACAATTTCTTCTTCCTCCGTGAAGATGGATCGTCCCATGTGACCTTCAAATTGTGGGTCTTTGACTTCTTTTCCTTTTCCTTTGATTTTTTTTTTCTTTTTTTTTCCCTTCTTTCTCCTTTTCATTCTTCTTCCTTTCTTCCTTGCTCTTGTTTAATAGGGGACACTCATCCCTCATGTGTCCCTCTCCTTGGCAAATGTAGCATATAACCTTCCTCTTCCTTCTCCTATCATAAGACTTATTAAATTTAAAACTTTTTAAGGCACACCTTACCTTTCTTACCATGTAGGCCTCCTCATCGGTGTTCATAGAGGAAGATGATTCGCCATTTGATGAAGGTGGTGTAGTTTCCTTCTTCCCCTTGTTTGCTACAAGTGCTACCCCCCTTGATTTTATACTTGGTTCTTCTATTACTCCTTCAAGACGGGTTTCGTGAAGTTCCATGGTAGAGAAAAATTCTTCTAGAGTACTAACCTCTAGATTCCTTGAGATGTAGAATGAGTCCACCATAAAGTTCCATTTCGATGATCGGGGGAATGCATTAATTGCCTTCATGATCATATCCCTATTGGAGAGCTTCTCCCCTACACTTGATAAACCGTTAATTATCTCCTTAAACTTAGAATGCAAAGATAGTACCTTTTCTTCTTTGTCTAGTTTGATATTATTTAATTGCGATCAGAGAAGGTCCCTTCTTGTGAGTTTGGCTTCGGAGGTACCTTCATGAAGCTCTACTAGCTTCTCCCACATCTCCTTGGCACTAGAGCACTCTTCAATCCGATTGATCTCTTGTTGAGGTAGTGCATTGAAGAGATGATGCTTTGCTTTTGAATTTGCAAGGTGCTCTTCCCTTTGCTTCTTAGTCTATCTTGATTTCTCTAGTGGCTTGTTCTCTTCATCCCTAGACACCTCAAAACCGTTTTCCATAATTAGTATAATGTCAAAGTCGGTTTCAAAGAATACCTCCATTCTCTTCTTCCACCAAGAAAAGTCGCCTTCAAACTTCGGTGGGTGGTTGTTCATGCCAACCATTGTTGTTGTGCTTGTTGTGGCGGTGAGTCCGTTAACAAACAACTTGGCTCTGATACCACTTGTTGGAGGATCGTGGCCCGGTTAGAAGGGGGGTTGAATAGCTAAACTCGTGCTCGATGGGCTTCACTCATTCTTAATTGTCTAGATGATCATTAGCACAGCGGAATATAAATAATAAAGCTAAAGCAAAGATAATTAAGCTAAACAAGTATAAAGACAAAGCAAACATAAACTCAAGCGATGTAACATGGTTTACAACCCTTACCACTAGTCCACGGATGATTCGTAAGGTGAATCACTCCCTCAAATCAATCCACTAATCTCTCCTTTAGCTTATGACAAGGTGGAGATAACCTCTTTACAAAAACTCTCCCTCTTACAATAAAATAGAGTTAGAAATAAGGAAGAGGAGAGTGGAAACGTTTAGGGCACTTGGAGAGCACTTAGGAGTGGAAGCATTAACCTCTCCAAGACACCCAAGCCCTCTTTTTATAGAGAGGGCAATTTTCTCATCAGGCGTACGGGATCATTGCTGCGTGCCATCGATCGGCTAACTGCAGATTCAACGACTTGACGGCTGAATCGCGGCCGTGCGATCAACGACCCTGGCAGCGGTCGGTGATTATACTGTCGATCGGATCAGTCGTTAGTCGTGATTATGGATCGATCGACTAAATTGTTTACGTAGCTTGTGTCGCGTATAACGATTGATTGCCTTTTCGCGAGATGGTGGACTAATCGACTGCCAAACTCTAGCAGTCAACTGTTGGGACACAAAACACTAGTTGACACCGGTCAACTAGCAATCGACTCGGATCAGTCGACCGATATCTATATCAGTCGACTTTTGTCGGGTAAAACCTTAAACAATAACTTGTTTGAGTATCCGATCGTCGGGTAAAATCTTAAACCACATGTTTGAGCATCTGACACTTTCAATCGTTGGGTAAAATCTCAAATATATGTTTGAGCGTCCGACACTTGATTTTAACCATTTGGCCAAGTCCACCTACATTGAGCTACCCCGTCCTGGGTTACAATCGCTCAATCTCTCATCTCCTATGGAGTCCCTCACCGAAGCTCTCTTCGTCCGGCCTGCGTCCCTTGGATGCACTAAGCCCGCGGCTTTTCCCGTGCCATCCTTCACGTCTTGCCCTGAAGTCTGCTTCCTTTGGCTTCACTCCATTTGCACCTCGTCCGGCGGTCTCTTGGATGCACCAAGCTCACGACTTCTCCCCGTGCCATCCTTCATCGACCCAAGGACCTGAGCTATGAGATGATGAACTCGTCAATGCTTCATCAAGCTAACTATGTGTGATTTACTAAGTCTTGCACAACTTAAACACACACATCAAACCACATAAAATCCTAACTTAAATCCTTTGTCACACACATCAAAACCAATGACATACTTGGGTTGATTGCCCTAATAATTATTGGTGCAATGGTCAAGGGGGAGTAAGCCTTTAGGGGGAAGTTATCCATCAAAGGATGATGGATGAGTATTCCTCAAAGGGGAAAAAATTGGAGAAGTGAGGATTGCCTCTCATTTAGTGATATGAGACTTGTCACCATAAAGAGTGAAGATGTCCTAAATATTTCTGGACCAAGAGGGAGAATGTAAGATATCATTGGTATATGAGACATTGGTATCCTTGGTAGTTTTTTTGATGTATGCCAAAGGGGGAGAAGTGAGGTTTAAGTTAGGTAAACCTTCACTATGCTTTGACATTGGAAGAGTTAAGGTTGAGCTTATTGGTTAACTTAACTTAAAGGTGTTGTCAAACATTAAAAAGGGGGAGATTGTTGGTGCAATCGGCCCAGGTCATGATTGACTAGACTCGAGTGTGACTCAAGTAGTAATTTGATGTTTGACAAAATGATTACAAATGTGATTGTCATGAAAAGTTCAAGTCATGAGTACTTGGCAATTGAGAAGTTCAAGTATGGTCTTGGCGTGGAAAGTCTAAGCATGAGTCTTGGCAAAGAAAAAATTCAAGCATGAGTTTTGGCAATGGTAAAGTCCAAGCATGGGTACTTGGCAAGGAAAGTCCAAAGGTATAGTCTTGGCGGCATAAGTCCAAGTGTGTAGTCTTGGCGGCGTAAAGTCCAAGTGAACTTTGGTGGTAAAAGTCCAAGTATGGATACTTGGCAATTGGAAGTTCTAAAGTCTAAGCTGTAGTCTTGGCAGCATAAGTTCAATATTTGACAGTGTAAAGTCTAAGCGTTTGTCTTAGCGGTATAAGTCTAAATGTACCTTGACAAAGTAGACTCGGTTAGCATGATAATAGCCAATGGAAGCACTTGAAGGCTAGTGTATGGATGAATAAGTCATGAAGGACTTAGAGGGATCCGATAGGCGTAAGGCTGATGGAGGTGGCTAGAAGACTTAGGTTTAGGCTAAGGGTGGTCTATCAAGTATGAGGGGATCATACTTGAGTTAAACTTCATGTTTGAGGTTTATCAGTCGACTGGGGTTATGGATCAGTCGACTGATCGAGTGTTCGACACTGCGGCTAGTCACTTAGAGTCGAGTCTAGGATTACGACGATCGGACTGATAGTTGATCGAGATTGACTTCTCGAGTGAAGCTCTGTCGAATGATCGCCATCATAGGCGATCGATTGGCCTCGATCAAATGGCCGTTAATCAGTAGCGGACGAGCACGAAGCTCGGTAGTCGGTGATCGATCACCATCCGTAAGGTCACGATCTAGGCTATCCGTTGGGCAGGTTCCAGCGTGGATGGAGTTGTTGTGAGACAACGGATGGGAGAGTAGTCGACTGGTGCCTTTTAGCAGTCGACTGCTAGGTGCGAAATCAGCTCGATGCAGGTTATAAAAGCAGGTCGAGATAGAGGATTTTGCAGCGATTTTTAGGGCGATTTTGAAGGGGAAGTGTTGTTGCATTCTAGACCTTCAAGAGCAATCCAAAGCAATCAACAAGCAAGCAATCAAACTTTCTGTGTAAAGTTTTCTTTATTTGTATTTGCTTATTGCTCAGTATACTTGTATTTCTTGTATTAGTGTTGTAATCATCTTATAAGAGGTTTCTCTATCTCCGGAGTGTTTTCCGAGAAGGTGAGGTTTATTAGTGGTGGTGTGCATCATTAGAGCTCACTTGAGCTCGACCCGTAGAGTAGGAACCCTAGGTTCCGAACCACGTTATATCCTTGTGTTGTACTTGTATTGTTGTTTTTATTTGTTATTTGTATTTGCATTTGTATTCCGCTGTGCTAATAACAATTGTAGATAAGCACGCGATTGAAAGAAATTACTTAATCGCTATTCAGTCCCCCTCTAGCGACGCCCGATCTCCAACACGAGCGATGGATGATTATTTAGAAATGTTAAATATGAATGAGTCGATAAAAGAAAAGACGATGAATGGATTTAAAGATACGATAAAGGATAATCTTAGGATTTCGGTTTCACTACTAAGTCTGTTATCCAAGCAGTTCTCTCTTTTATTGATATGTATTCATGAAGGAAATTTATCTTAAAGTAATCGGCAACCTCTCTTGAGATCCGATCGATTTATTTACCTAGACATAATCCTAATTTCACGGTGTTCATGCATAGTCAATCTTAATTGCATTGGGAACCTGTCAGGAGAATCTCGCATGATCGAGAACTAGCATTACTACCAATTACTTGTAAAACTGAATCCAAGTAAACCCATTATGCTCTATGATAGTCTAAGAAATCCTTGAGAGGGATCAATAACTTTCGGGATATTCGTGCGCAAATGACCTTGGTAGCATTGGGAACCTATCACGAGAAATCCAGCGGATTAATTTAGACTTCAATCCTTATTCGTTATTAATTCCTTAAGTTAAATTCTATAGATCCAGGATTAAGGTTAACCCTCAAACCCTAAAATATACGAATAAGTTAGCCACCAAATACATAAGTAAATCATGACGTATAACAGAATCAAATTGGGAAATACAATTCAATAAACAAGAGAGTTATAACAATCCAAGATAGTTTAACATAGAGTTACTTTCTAATCTTAAGATACAGAGACTACTCCATAAAGGAGTTACAAAACATAGACGAAAGAAAGGGAAGAATTCATCCTAGATCTCTATCATCGACATTCGGATCCTCGGCCGTCAGCCTCCCCTTAGGGTTTGCTTTGGCTCCTCCTCGGTCCCCCTTCTGTTCTCTATAGATCCAGGATTAAAGTTAACCCTCAAATCCTAAAATATACGAATAAGTTGGCCACCAAATACATAAGTAAATCATGATGTATAACAGAATCAAATTGGGAAATACAATTCAATAAACAAGAGAGTTATAACAATCCAAGATAGTTTGACATAGAGTTACTTCCTAATCTTAAGATACAGAGACTACTCCATAAAGGAGTTACAAAACATAGACGAAAGAAAGGGAAGAATTCATCCGACATCCTATGTCTTAAGCATCTTCTCCTCGACGACTCCCTAAGATAGATCTCTATCATCGACATTCGGATCCTCAGTCGTCGGCCTCCCCTTAGGGTTTGCTTTGACTCCTCCTCAGTCCCCCTTCTGTTCTCTCTCGCCTCCCGTCGCTATTTTCAAATATGAAAAACCCTATTTTCTCGAGTTAATCGGCGCCGCCACACGACCGTGTATGGGACACACAACTCGACTGTGTGTCCTCCTAGAGATTTTCATTGTGGCTGAACATGACCGTGTGTAAAACACACGACCCCGTGCTTTAATCTAGAAATTCTTCTGGCTAGAGACACGACTGTGTGTAAAACACGAGCCGACCATGTCTTCCTCGGGAAAGAACTCCGTTGTGTAAGTAATCCACAACCGCCGTGTTTCTTCTCTGGACGAAACACGACACTACCCCACTGTGTTCTTCTCTAGACACTCCTTGTGCTCCATTTTTCTTCTAGGAATATGCCCGTGTCTTGGGACACGATCAGAGCATGCTTCCCTTCATTCCATGCTCTATAGGAAACTTCATTTAGCCTCAAATTTCCATCCTGTCAAGAGAATTAACACGAGCAGATCTCCAAACAAAAAGAGTAACCAATAGATGCAAATCGGGAAATAATGTTCATGCGGTATACCAAATTTGATAAGATGTATGCTTAAATGCTAACTAAAATGCATATATCAAAATCCCCAGAATTAAACCTTTGCTTGTCTTCAAGCAAACTTCAGTGCTCAGTTTAACGCACATAAATGAATGACTTTAACATCCAACATATTCACCTAATCCTATCAAGTGGTAATACTATCAAATCAAATAATTAAGTTCACCAAGACTACAAAGAAGGTTTTTTGTACAAGTGTATAATTTGATCCTGGAGTTTTCAAATTCCAAACTAATTCAAGTCATCATTTCATTGTGTTCTTAAGGTTTCCAGCTTTAGACATTTACTCGCCTTAAGCGAGGGTCATCCTCCCAAACTAACACAAAGTCTCAAAGGCGTATTCGATATTGAGAGAAATTGGTGGGTGTTTTCCTAGTAACCTAACTCGGTCTTAAATGGATACCAAATCATTTTCACCCATGACAACTGTTTTCAACTCTCTCTCTCTCTCTTTCTTTCTCTCTATTTTTTTTCTTCTCCTCCTTATAAGAAAGTTTCTTTTCTTTTCATCCTTACTAGCATCTTGATTTTTCTGAATGGGCACGCACAATTCGATCATCTCCAGTAACTAAAATGCTAATTGAAAGTTACCTATGAATTCCAAAGTACTAGTTCGATGAGATGAATCATGACTAATTATATTCTAAATCAACTCTTCGGAATTCAGTCTAAGTGTATGTGAGAAATAAAACAAACTAGTAGAGTTTGGTGATCATTCATTATCATATCATAAAATGGTATCACAAGATAAAAAAAAGTGAGATGCTCAAGACGATGCAGCACATCAATATGATACTACTAAAAAAGTATGCACTAAAGCTCACTGTAATGACAACCAATTCAACAAAACTGAAAATGACTAAAATGCATGTAAACTGAGCAAGAATAAACAGAACTACTAGAACCAAAGACCTATGAATACACTAGCAAGAAAAATCCTCTCCTCCAGACTTAGATTTAAGCATACCTCTCAGATGGGGCACATCTGAGAGGTCGTTGGAGTGATTGCTCTAATGACTTTATTATCGTAATCCCTGCACTTTAAACACAAAATTAAACGGAAAGGAATTGAAAATAATAGAAAAGAAATTACAAATACTCAAGAAAAAAGAAGATAAAGATAAAGCTTGGGTTGCCTTCTAGAAAGCACTTATTTTAGGTCATAAGCTCGACTCCTATAAATTTTAATCTGGAGCTCGTGGTCAGAGGAGGTTGCATTTCTTCCCTCTCTACATAAGCTTATTGAGGGAGTATCTTTTAAATTTTGATTGTGCTGGAACAAGATACTTTCCCACTTTCTTATTTCTCGTTCTTCTATATCTTTTAAATTTTGCTCTTGGAGGAACCAGGTACTTGCTTACTCCTCTTGGTTCTTTGTTGAACATGCTCAGCTTCAAAGGTTCATCAAGGGTCCTTTTATGATATTCTTCTAGTTCTACTCGTTGTAAACAATGCAACCTGTGATAAATATTCTTAACAACAGAGTGATTAGTAGCTTCAAATGTATCAAATGAAATTTCATCTTCACTAAACATCAAAGAAGGTTTATCATCAATTTCTAAAACTTTGGTGCTATCCAAGGAAGGCTTTTCTAAATTCTCAAAGTTCGGAGATAATTGAATTTCATTAATGCTCATGTCGATCTCATATTCCTTGAGTTCTTCTTCAAGTGGTGTTTGAATTGAATTGTCTCCCTCGTCCACCTGCACAAATTGAGTCTCCAACATAGTATATGTAGTTCAATTGTCGAAATTATCTGCAAGTTGCTCAGTTGCTTCTATTGTGGCTTGATATTATCATTTAGACTCTAGAATTTGTTGTTTAAACTCCTCTTGTCATTGTGTTTGATCAACAATAAAGGTTTCTAACATAACCTTTAAGTTGAATTTTGGTTCTTGATAAAGTTTCAATGGTGGTCCGTAAGTGTCATATTCAACTTGATCTTGACAATTCCTGTGGAAAATATTTTCAGGGTTTCTCCAATCAGGATTACAAGTATATGAATATGGATCATTTTGTGGCCATTGATTATAGTTATAGGTGACATCTACTTGTTCAAAATGTGAAGGTAGACTTATGACTGGGAAATTATCAAAGGTATGCCCTTTTTCACCACAAATCTGAATAAAGGTTAGCAAAATTTACAACATCATAGTGATTAAATCCTAGAGCATGCATCTTCGTATAATCTGAAACTATCTAAGGAAGTCAAGGATAAATAGGATAAAAAAAATGAAAATAAAGAAAAAAAATCTAGATTAATCAAATCACAACTAAATCCGATATTGAGTGCAATCCCCGACAATGATGCTAAAAACTTGATGACACACAAACCAAGTCCTCAGCTACAGTGTCAAAGGCTTGATGTGCGAAAACCTGCAAGTGCACGATTATCGTCCAGTATTAAAAAATATCAATCCCACAGGGATTGGTCAAGTACTGGATACGAGCGATGGAAGATTATCTAGAAAAGTCAAATATGAATGAGTCGATAAAAGAAAAGACGATGAATGAATTTAAAGATACGATAGAGGATAATCTTAAGATTTCGGTTTCACTGTTAAGTCTATTATCCAAGCAGTTTTCTCTTATATTCGTATGTATTCCTAAAGGGAACTTATCTTAAAGTAATCGGTAGCCTCTCTTGAGATCCGATCGATATATTTACCTAGACGCAATCCTACTTTCACGGTATTCATGCATGTACGATCTTAATTACATTGGAAACCTATCACAAAAACCCCGCATGATCGAGAACTAGCATTACTATCAATTACTTGTAAAACCGAATCTACGTAAATCCATTATGCTCTATGATAATCTAGGAAATCCTCGAGAGGTATCAATCACTTTCGGGATATTCGTGTGTAGATGACCTTGGTTGCATTGGGAACGAGAACCTTAGAGGATCAATCTAAACTTCAATTCTCATTCGTTATTAATTCCTCAAGTTTAATGTTATAGATCCGGGATTGAGGATGACCCTCAAACCCTAAAACATATGAATAAGTTGGCCACCAAATACACTAGTAAATCAAGACGTATAACATAATCAAATTGGGAAATACAATTCAATAAACAAGAGAGTTATAACTATCCAAGATAGTTTGACATAGAGTTACTTCCTAATCCTAAGATACAGAGACTACGCCATAAAGGAGTTATAAAACATAGACGAAAGAAAGGGAAGAATTCACCCAACGTCCTATGTCTTAAGCCTCTTCTCCTCGGTGACTCCCCAAGATAGATCGCTGTCACCGACTTTCGGATCCTCGGCCGTTGGCCTCCCCTTAGGGATTGCTTTAGCTCTTTTTCGATCCCTCTTCCGTTCTCTCACACCTCCCTATATATAGGATGACTCTCGCTCTTTCCAAGTATAAAAAACCCTATTTTCTCGAGTTAAGCGACGCCGTCACACGACTGTGTGTAGGACACATGGCCCAACCGTGTGCCCTCCTGGAGATTTTCATTGTGGCTGAACACGGCTGTGTGTAAAACACACGACCCTGTGCTTTGATCTAGAAATTCTCTTGGCTAGAGACACGACCGTGTGTAGAACACATGGTCCGACCGTGCCTTCCTTGGGAAAGAACTCCGGTTTGCAAGTAATCCACGACTCGCTGTGTTTCTTCTCTGTATGAAACACGGTCGTGCCTATGAGGCACTACCCCGTCGTGTTCTTCTCTGGATACTCCTTGCGCTCTAATTTTCTTCCGAGAACATGCCCGTGTCTTAGGACACGGCCAGAGCATGCTTCCCTTCATTCCATGTTCTATAGGAAACTTCATTTAGCCTTAAATTTCTATCCTGTCAAGAGAATTAACACGAGCAGATCTCCGATCAAAAAGAGTAACCAATAGATGCAAATCGAGAAATAATGTTCATGCGATGACACCAAATTTTATAAAATGTGTGTTTAAATGCTAACTAAAACACTATATAAAATGCACACATCAGCTAACCAGCGGAGTAAAACTCTATTGATTGAAGAAGGCATAGACGTCGCCATCAAAGCGGTCAGTGTTCAAGTTTATGACGAGGATGACATTGATGAGTACTTTACGGGGATAGTCACGAGACGTTGGTTGTTTGTAAAAGTCTTCTCACTCCCAAGGACGAAGTTAAGGATGATTGGTTGAGGACGAATATCTTTTACACGATGTGTACTGTTACGGATAAGGTATACAAGATGATTATTGATAGTGACAATTGTGAAAATATTGTGTCCACATGAGGCGTGCAGAAATTACACTTAAAGATGGATAATCATCCGAAACTGTACAAGGTATTCTGGATGAACATGGAAAACATGGTAACTGTGGGTGAAAGATGTCTCGTTTCTTTTTCCTTCGGCAGCAGGTATTATGATGCTTGATGTGACATTGTGGTGATGGATGCATGCTATGTATTATTGGGACGACCTTGATAGTACGATTGCAAAGCTATCCACGATGGAAGATAGAGCACCTATATTGATCATGTTAAAGGAAAGAAGATTGTACTATCACCCAGACGAGAGGTTCCAACTCTTATTTCGATATTTTTTAGTTCTACTCTCCTTTTTATGCCCAGATTTTTAGATGTGGTAGCACAAGAAAAAGTCGTTTATGCTTTACTACCTCGATCGAGCAGCGTTTTAGACTCAAATTAGATGTACCGACAAAAGTACAGTAATTACTTGAAGAGTTTGAGGATTTGATGCCGGGGATCTTCCTCCAGGACTACCACCCTCATGGCATTCAATACTAGATTGATCTTATTTCGGGTTCGAGTCTACCTAATTGACTAACTTATTGTCTTAGTCCAAAAGAAGTCGAAGAGTTGCAGTGACAGGTGGTGGAACTCTTAGATCGAGAATACATTTGTGAAAGCATGAGTCCTTATACCGTTCCTATTCTACTTATTTCGAAGGACGGATCACGACGTATATATGTGGACGACCGAGCTATCAACAAGATCATCATAAAATATAGATTTTCGATTTCTCGATTAGATGATATGTTGAATCAACTAGTTGGTTTGAGGATTTTTTCTAAAATTGATTTCAAAAGCGATTATCATCAGGTTCGGATCATATTAGGTGACGAATGGAAGACGATTTTCAAGATGTAACATGAATTATACGAGTGGATGGTCATACCTTTTGGGCTATCTAATGCACCGAGCACTTTCATGAGGTTCATGCATCAGGTATTGCAGTATTTCATCGACAAGTTTATTGTAGTTTACTTCAACGATATTCTTGTTTATAGCCTGACTTAGCTTTATATTTTAATCACCTATGCTCGTTTTTTGAAAAATTGACGACGGAATACTTATTTCTCAATCAGAAGAAATGTTCTTTCTTTTCCTTGTTGGTAACTTTTTTGGATTTATTGTATCCACGGAGAGCGTATATGCAGATTCATCAAAGATAGATGTTTTTTTAGAGTGGTCGAAGTCGAAGACCTTGCACAACAACAACAACAACAACAACAACAAAGTCTTATCCCATTAGGTGGGATCGGCTATGTCGAAGACCTTGCACAACATTCGAAATTTTCATGAGTTAGTTTTCTTCTATCGGCGATTTATTTTGAACTTTAATACTTTTGATTGCTCCTATTATTGAGTGTTTAAAGAGAAAAGATTTCAAGTGGTTTAAAGAAGCAGAGACTAACTTTCAGTTAGTTAAACAGAAGATGATTGAGGATCTAATTCTAACATTTCCTGATTTCAAAAAAGTATTTGAGGTAGATTGTGATGCATCATACATTGACATTGGTGGTATCCTTAGTTAAATCGGATGACTCGTTGCCTTTTTCAGTGAGAAGTTATCAGATTCTAAACGGAGTTATTCTACTTATGATGTAGAGTTCTATGTTATCATCTAATCCTTGAAGCATTGTTAGTACTATCTCATACAGAGGGAATTCATCTTATTTACGGATCACGAGGCTTTGAAAATCAACACAAGTTAATCAGAGACATGCTAAGTGAATGACTTATTTGTAGGAGTTTACTTCCACACTAAGGCACTAGGTAGGGACCCTAAATCGTAAAGTGGACACTTTGAGTCGACGATCTTCTTTACCACCATGTGGGTTATAGTTACAGATTTTGAAACTTTTAGGGAGTTATATGTAATAGATTCATCCTTTGGCAAGATCTTTCAAGAGGTGAAGAGAGCCTTCGTCATGACTTTGTAGTGCATGACGACTTCTTATTTCGAGGATTATAGTTGTGCATTCTAGATTGTTCATTGAGGTAACAAATTTGAGTGAGTTGTATAATGAGAGACACTTCGACCGCGATAAGACATTAACCCTCATATCATCTGATTTCTATTGGCCCAAGTTGAGCAGTGATGTAGTACATTCTGTGAACAAATGCCATGTGTGCTAGCGATCTAAGGGGACCTTTACTAATATTAGTTTATATACTCCTTTACCAATTCTTGAAGTTCTGTGGGTTGATATTAGCATGAAGTTTATATTTAAACTGTCTTGCACCCAACGGACATTAGATTCTATCTTAGTGGTGGTCGATAAGTTCTAAAGATAGCATATTTTGTCATTTGTAGAAAAACTATGGACATAATATGGATTACTCACTTGTATTTTAGAGAGATTATTTGACATGACATTCCATATTCCATCACCTCAGATCGAGCACTAAGTTTATCAGTTAGTTTTGGAAGAGCTTGTGGAGTAAAGTAGGGACCTAGTTGAATTTTAGTAGCACCTATCACTCGTAGACAGATAGTCAGACGGAGATGATCAATCGAAGTTTGGGCAACTTATTGAGGTGTTTGGCGGACTCAAAAGCCAAAGCAGTGGGATTTGGTTCTATCTCAGGCGGAGTTCGCTTATGACAAATCGAATAATTGAACCACCTAACTTACTCTTTTTGAGATAGTCGATAGACGGAACCAATCCGAGGTACTCATCTCGCCCCCATCCCACACACTAGACAGTCTAATCCTAAGGTGGATGAAATGACCAAGTACCTTCAGAGGATCTATGAACAAGTTAGGCAGGCAATCCAAGAGAGCAATACTAAGTACAAGGAATGAGCTGATGATCATTGGCGTCAAGTGCTCTTTAATGTTGGAGATTTGGTGTGGGCAGTATTGACTTGTGATTGTTTTCCTTTTAGAGAATACAACAAGCTTAAGGAACGAAAGATTAGACCTTGTGAAATCCTGCAAAAGATCAACGACAATGCTTACAGGTTGCGTCTTCCTAGTGATGCAAGCGCATTCAGCTTGACACGACTTGCTCGTGCCCCTTGACACAGGCGTGCACCATTCTAAACCAAAATAGAGTTTTCATAGGCTAACATGGGCTAGCCATAGCCACCTCCATGGTCGTGCCCTATTCTGGAGCTTAACCAGAAGTTCCAGCAGGGAAGCCATGTTCCCTACCATGGTTGGGTCATGTTCCCCACCATGACTGGGTCGTGTCCACTCAAATGACTGTAGTCCAGACCACGGGCGAGTCGTAGCCCTCGCTACGACCGTGGTACGCTGTCGCCGCTATTTAGGGTTTCGTTAATATTATTATTATTTTTATTTGGTTTGAATTTTTTGTTTTGTTTTAAAATTTAATTTTAAAATTTTTATATTTACTTTTTCTGTTTCATTACGAAAATTTTACTTCTTTTGTTTGTTCGAACTTTCTTCCTTCTCTAGCCTATTTAAACATGAGCTTAGGTTCTTGTAATAATTAATTGATTTTGGATTACTAAAATTATTTGGTTTCGTTTAACCTAGAGGCGGAGTTGCTTTATTTGCGAATTTCCTCTTCCTCCTTAGATTCTTTCTTCTCCCCGCCTCTCTTCTAATACCACTCATGGAAGGATGTACCCATCCCGCTACTTCGCCTGCGTTTGTTGGTATTATAGTCCTAGATTTGTGAAGGGACGTTATGGTCGTGGTCTTGGACGTGAAAGACAGATTTCGATTGAGGAAGCCACACCCTAGGATCGAAGTACCCACGAGCTCATCGATCTACAGAGACGAATCACGGAGTTACATTGGCAATTCATAGACGGTCGTCGTGGTTGTGATCATGGACGTGATAGGTAGGTTCCGATTAAGGAAGCCGATCTCTATGATCGAAGTTTCCAAGAGACCATCAAGAATCTGCGGAGAAAAGTCAGAGCGTTAACTCAGCGTGTAACACTACGAGAACTTAAGGTATCTCTTCGACGTTCTAAAATTCTACTTTATCAGGAATACCGTGGTAGCAAAGAATGGTATGGAGATCCCCATCTACATTGATGAGGTAATTAAAGAAGACACGGAAGACCCTATCTACGATAATAATGAAGACAGAGAATATTCCATTTATGATGAGGACGACCTTAAGAGCACCGAGTTCGAAGAAGATATGGAAGACTTCATCTACAATGATGATGACATTGACACCATCTACAACGATGATGATATTGACGAGGTCATGGGCGACTCTATCTACGATGAGTATGACAATGACGAAGAGCTTTACGGAGATGGGTGCGAGAAGATAGAAAAGTAACCTTGGGCGGTTGACGAAGTCATAGGCGACCCCGTCTATGACGAGAGCGATGAGGAATTTTATGGAGTTGACCACGAAATGTGGGTTGTTCTCACTCCTAAGGATGAAATGAGGGATGATTGGTGGATGAAGACGAACACCTATATGGGAGGACGGAAGATTGTACCTCCACGAGAGAATCCCACTCCTGTTTTGGTATTTTCTGTCTCTCCTCCTCTCTATGTTCAGGTATTTAGAGGTGGTCGCACAAGAAGAGGTTTAGTCAGCTTTGCTACTTGTCCCAAGCTATACATTAGACTCAGGTCCTGATTTACCAACCAAGGATCAAGTCTACCTAATCGAAACTTGAGGACGAGTTCTTTTCAATCCCGGAAGTCTGATGTAGGCACATTCAGCTTGAGATGGTTAGCTTGTGCCCCTTGACACAAGTGTGCGCTATTTTGAACCAAAATGGAGTTTTCAAATGGCAACACGGGCTGACCATGAGCACCTTCATGACTGTGCCCCATTTTGGGGCTTAACTAGAAGTTCCAGCCGGGAACTTTTGTCGAACATTGTTCCTCACAACGGTTGTGGTCTCCACCATGGTCGGACCGTGTCTACTCACACGTCCATAGTCCAGACCACAGTCGTGGCGCGCCACCAGTGACATTTAGGATTTTGTTAATATTTTGTTATTATTTTTATTTGGTTTGAATTTTTTGTTTAGTTTTAAAAATTTTATATTTAAGAAATTTTTACTTCTTTTGTTTGTTCGAACTTTTCCCCTTTTCTAGCCTATTTAAACATGGGTTTAGGCTCTTGTAATAAATAATTGGTTTTCAATTAATAAAGTTTTTTGATTTCGTTTAACCTAGAGGCGGAGCCTCTTTATTTGCGAATTTTCCCTTCCTCCTTAGATTCTTTCTGCTCCCCGCCTCTCTTCTAACGTTGCTCGTGGAAGGATGTACCCATCTCGCTAACCTGTCTGTGTCATTTATTAGCTTAATAGTTGGTATCAGAGTCCTAGATTCCTTTGATGTAGGCACATCCAGCAACTCGATCTCACCTTCCTCTAAGTCATGACTAGGAGAAATTGAGTCCCAAAATAAAGATTTCAATACCTCCATGACCCCCTGACATGAATATGCTTTATTTTGAATCAGAACGAGACATAAAAGAGCTCCTAGAGGCTATCACGACATACCCATGGTTACCACCATGGGCGTGGGCGATTCTGTGGTTTGACAAAGGCCTCTAGTGGGAATCACGACTTGCTTATGGTCTCTACCATGGCCGTGGTCTCCACCATGGTTAGGCCATGACCACTAACACGATTGTAGTCCATACCACGGTCGAGTCGTGGCCCCCGCCACGGCTGATGCGCGTTGCCGCTGTAAATTGGTTTAATTTAGGATTTCGTAAATTTCTATAATTTTAGTGGTTTTAAATTTTCTATTTAGGTTTAAAATTTTTTTGTTTAGTTTGATTTTTCTATTTCGTTAAGAAATTTTTATTATTTCTTTTGTTTGTTCGAACTTTTTTTCCTTCTCAAACCTATTTAAACATGAGCTTAAACTCTTATAATTCACTTATTGGTTATAGATTAATAATATTTCGTTTCGTTTAAGTGTAGAGACGGATCCTCTTTATTTAACGAGTCCTCTTCTCCTTTGATTCTCTCTGCCCTTCTCTCTTTCTAACAATACATGTAGAAGGATGAACCCATCCCGTTACCCCACTTGTCAGTTGGTATCAGAACCCTAGTGGTTGTGGTCGTGAATGTGACAGGCAGGTTCCGATTGAGGAAAACACACCCCAGGATCGAAGTATCCACGAGCTCATCGATCTATAAAGACAAATCACGGAGTTATATCGATGATTCAGGGACGGTGGTCATGATAGGTAGGTTTCGATTGAGGAAGCCGCACTCCAAGATCAAAGTTCCCAAGAGATCATCAAAAGTCTATGGAGAAAAATCGGAGCGTTAACTCACGTGTAACATTGCGAGAACTTGAGGTAAGCCTTCGACGCTCTAAAAATCCACTTCATCATGAACACTATGGTCGCAAAGAATGGTATGAAGACCCCGTCTACGACGACGATAACATTGACGAGATAATTGAAGACATGGAAGACCCAGTCTACAACGATGAAGATGAGGTGATTGAAGAAAACACAGGAGATCCCGTTTACAATGATGATGTAGACGAGGTCATGTACGAAGATGGATACAAGAACACTGAATGCAAAATTCTATTGAATGGAGAAGACATGGGTGATCCCATCTATGACGAGTATGATGATTACACGAAGATGGGTGTGAGAAAATGGAGGAGCAACCTTTGGTTGATGATGTAGTCATCGTTTATGATGAAAGCGATGAGGAACTTGACGGAGATGACCATGAGATGTTGGTTTGTTTCACTCCCAAGAAAGAAGCAACGGAGGCATGCTGCATATTATTGGAATCACCTTGGTCACACGATCAAGAAGCTATACACGATGAATGAAAAAATACCTATATCGAAGGACAGAAGATTATACCCTGGTGGGAGGATTCCACACCTATGTTGGTATCTTCTATCTCTCCTATTCTTTCTATGCCCAAGTATTTAGAGGTGATCGTATGAGAGAAAGCCACCTATGCTTAGGCAACAGGTGATGGAGCTAGTGGACCGAGGACATATCTGAGAGAGCATGCTTTCTTATGCCAAAGAAGGTGATGACACTGGTTTGAACTCGAAGAGAGTTCTTTTAGAGCTGTCAAATAGGCCGACCCATGGCGGAGCGGGCTAACCCGTCGTAAATCTAATATTTAGCGGGGAGGGGCGGGTTGACTCGCCATCTCGGCGGGTTGAGAAATCTCCAACCTAACCCAAGGCGGGTTGTAGATTAGGCGGGCCAACCCGCGGGCCAAAAAAATTAAAAAAATATATCTAAAATTATTGAGGCATTAAGGGCTTGAGACAATGATCGGTAAGGCAGATGGAGTACTATGATTAAAAAAAAACATTTGAAGTAACTAAAATCTTATAATTGAGATTTAATTATCGACCTACAAAGTTGAGTACCGATGTTTTTTATTCCTTTCCAATATTCTAAAATATCCAAATCTTGATAATATGCAAATGTAAATTTTTGCTCCTCCAAATAGAGATTCAATTGAGATTTTCTAATCCTTGTAATTATTTGATTTTGATATGTCATTATTTCCTACATTTATTAGAATAGTAGTGACAAGATAATATAAAATAATTAGAGTATAAAAAAATAAAGGACTTCATCAAATATTCTTTTGTTCTTTCCTCTTAACTTCTTTTATACTTTGTTGAGGTGTATGTGTGATAGAAGAAGATTGTGATGGTGAAAAGCTTGCCTGGTTAATATTAAAATATTGATAAAAAAACTTATACAATTTTATTTTCACATGTTCCACCTTTTGATATTTCTCAACCCGCGAGGCTAACCCGTGCCTATGGAGGGCTGACCCGTCTAGACGTGCAACCCGCGCGGGTCGATCTGTTTAGGCTCGCCAAAATGGCGGGTTGATAAAATTTCAATCCAACCCGCTTAAATTATTTGGCAGGGCGAGCTAACCCGACGGGCCAACCTTGACAGCTCTAACCACGATCTATCCGTGGTCATCACCATGGGCGTGGGCAATTTCGTGGTTCGACAAAGGCCTCCAGTGGGAACTACGACTTACCCGTGGTCCCCACCACAGCCAGACCGTGGCCACTCGCAACGGTCGTGGCACGTCGTTGCCGCAAATTGGATTAATTTATGATTTTGTAAATTTTTATAATTTTACTGGGTTTAAATTTTCTATTTAGTTTGAATTTTTTTTTTGTTTAGTTTGCTTTTTCTATTTCATTAAGAACAAATATTATAGAAAAACCAATAGTCTAAGATTTAGTGCATGGAACATAGGAACCCTCACTTGTAAAACAATGGAGTTAGTAGATACGATGATTAAGAGAAAAATTAATATTGTATATGTACAAGAGACAAAATGGATAGGTGAGAAGCAAAGATGATAGAGAACTCGAATTTTAAGTTGTGGTATACAAGAAAGAATAAAACAAGAAATGGAGTGAGTATTATTGTAGATAATTTGTTAAAAGATAAAGTTGGAGTAATTAAAAGGGAGATAGAATTATAGCTTTCAAAATAGTAGTGGAGAAAGGTCTGAAACGGAGTAGAAGGTCTGAAACGGAGTAGATAGATACTCACGTGCAAAGTGACAATGCACGTGAGTATCTATCTACCCGCTTCGCACTTCTGCCTCATAACAGTATTACATCGACGCTTTTTCTTATACGCCCAACAGAACGGGTTACAAAACACAAGAATCGCTATCTTCTCGAGACCACCCGAACTCTTCTCCACCACTTATTTCCTCTTTGTTTTGGGCGGCCGCATTTCATCGTGATGTTATCTCATCAATCACATGCCTTTTTCTACTTTACAGGGTCAAATATCTCATCATGTACTTTATCCAAATCAGTCCCTTCATCCTTTACCACCTAGGGTCTTTGGTTCTATATGTTTTGCTCATGCTCTTGATCCTGACATTGATAAACTCTCTCGGTCGCATAAATGTATTTTTCTTGGATACCCACGGTCTCAGAAAGGGTACAAGTGTTATTCTCCTACTCTCCGTCGGTATTTCATCTCTGCTAATGTCACGTTCTTTGATTCGGTTCCTTTCTTTGGACCTTCAGAGTCGTCGTCCGAGTTTCCTCCTTCTGTGCCTGCGCTAGTCTTTTATCCTCCGGAGGACTCTCTATCACCCCCAGCTTCAATTTCTCCTCCGTTGCAGGTTTATCAGCATCGTCCTCAGCTTGCTGTGCCACCCCCCAACACTAACTCTGCCATGGAATCATCTCTGGAGCCAGGTCTTCCGCCCCTTCCTCCAGTACAATCTTTTGAATCTGATATTCTCATTGTATTTCGCAAAGATATACGTTCAACTCGTAATCCTTCTCCTCATTATGTGTCTATAAGTTACCATCGTCTTTCTCCTTCCTATTATTCTTGTCTTTTCTCCTTGTCGTCTATTTCTCTTCTGAAGACTGTAGGAGATGCATTTGCTCATCCAGGATGGAAACATGCTATGCTAGACGAAATAAGTGCCTTACGGAGCTGTGAGACTTGGGACCTCGTTCTACTACCACCAGGAAAGTCAGTTGTTGGTTGTCGATAGCTATATATGGTGAAGGTTGGTCCAGACGGAACGGTTGATCGGCTTAAGGCTCGTCTCGTTGCTAAAGGCTATACTCAGATCTTTAGACTGGATTATGGGGACACTTTTTCTCCTATTGCCAAGATGTCCTCTATACGCCTATTCATGTCCATTGCTACGATTCAACACTGACCTCTTTATTAGTTGGACATCAAGAATGCGTTCTTACATGGTGACCTGCTCGAGGAAGTATACATGGAGCAACCTCCGTGTTTTGTTGCTCAGGGGGAGTCTTTTGGTCTTGTGTGCCGCTTGCGAAAATCTTTATATGGTCTCAAGCAGTCACCCAGAGCATGGTTCGGTAGATTCAGTATTGTAATTCAACAGCTTCAGATGACGAGCGAGATCGACCATTCTCGTTTTATCTAAGACTCATCTAACCGTCAGATCTACCTAGTGGTTTATGTTGATGATATTGTCATCACTGGTAGTGATTATCTCTGGATTTCACAGGTGAAACAACATCTTTTCAAACATTTCCAAACGAAGGATCTCGGCAGACTCAGATATTTCTTGGCGATAGAAGTAGCACAGTCCAGAAATGGGATCATTATATCCCAAAGAAAGTATGCAATGGATATACTAGAAGAAACAGGAATGTTAAATTCAAAGTCAGTCGACAATCCTATGGATCCTGATGTCAAGCTCCTGCCAAATCAAGGGGAGCCTCTACCAGATCCTGAACGATACAGGCGATTAGTAGGGAGACTAAGTTACCTTACTGTTACTCGTTCAGATATCTCATTTGTAGTAAGTGTAGTAAGTCAGTTTGTCAACTCTCCATATAAAGAACATTGGAATGCTGTGATTCACATTGTTCGATATATCAGAGGCGCTCCAGGAAAGAGTCTTTTGTACGAAAACAAAGGACATACTCGAATCATAGGGTATTCTGATGCAGACTGGACAGAATCTCTCATTGATAGGAGATCTACATCTGATTTTTGTATATTTATCGGAGATAACCTTGTTTCTTGGAAAAGCAAAAAGCAAAATGTTGTGGCGAGATCTAGTGCAGAGGCAGAGTATTAAGTTATGGTCATAGCCAGTCAAGAGCTTATATGGCTCAAACAGTTGCTTCATGAGCTAAAGTTTGGAGATACTACACAAATGACACTTATATGTGATAATCAGGCCGCCATGCATATCGCCTCAAATTCAGTTTTTCATGAGAGAGCAAAGCATATTGAAGTCGACTGCCACTTTGTCAGAGAGAAAGTCATATCTGGAGAAATATCTACTAGTTTTGTTAACTCACAGGATCAGCTAGCAGATATATTTACTAAGTCACTAAGAGGTCCCCGAATTGACTACATATGTAACAAGCTGGGTGCATATAATTTATATGCTCCAGCTTGAGGGGGAGTGTTAGAATATTCTAGGGATAATTATTTTATCTCCTAGGATAGAGTTTAATTTTAGGATAGAGTTTGATCTATAGGCCCTATACTTTATAAATAGGGTTTCTTCCATGTAATAGGGTTAAGTTTTTCCTTTCTACAAAAATAATAGTTATGGATTAATAATATTTCGTTTCGTTTAAGCCTAGAGGCGGATCCTCTTTATTTAACGAGTCTCCTTCTCCTTCGATTCTCTCTACCCTCCTCTCTTTTAACAACATGCGTGGAATGATGCACCCATCCCATTACCCTGTCTGCATCACCTAGCCATTTGAAGATCTCACACATATTCAATGTCAAGCACCTGAGTCTTTATGCTGGAGAAGGTAATGACACTAGCGTGAACTCGAGGACAATGTTTTGTCAACTCGGGGTGTCTAATGCAGGAACATCCAATAGTATGGTCAATTCTTTTCTTATGACGCGACATTGCTTCTTCTAAGTCATGGTGAAGAGCAATTGAGACCTCTAATATGGATTTCGACACTCCTATAGATCCTTACATGAATTTACTTTATTTTGAGCTTTGACAAAAAGAATTTGAACCTCTAATAGCCAGCATGGTTTAACCATGCCTCTTTGCACGGGTGTGCTTCATTCTGGATTGGAACAAGGAAAAAATAGGGTTCTCAAAGGCTTATATGGCTTGGTTGTGCCCAAGGGCATGATCGGGTTCTGTTTTGGGACGGGACGAGTTGTTCTAGTAGGGAACACGACCTGACTGTATTCCTTGCCATGACCGTGGTGCGTTGCGTCCCACAACTCAGTTAGAGCTTTGTTTTGTTATTTTTTCTATTTGTTTCGAATTCTTCTGTTTTTTAAAATTTTTCTCAATTATTAAACTTTTTAAACAAGGATTATGACCCTTATAAAAATATCTTGTTTTGGTTTAATAAAGTTTCTTTCGTTTAAATCAGAGGCAACTCCTCTTTGTTTTGCGAATTTTCTCTTTCGATTTCTCTGCAACCTTCTGTTCAAATGTT
The DNA here is from genome assembly GCA_025175895.1 of Wurfbainia villosa. Lineage (NCBI taxonomy): Eukaryota > Viridiplantae > Streptophyta > Magnoliopsida > Zingiberales > Zingiberaceae > Wurfbainia > Wurfbainia villosa. The sequence goes on along the minus strand of CM045997.1, from coordinate 91,597,331 downwards.
GCATGCTGAAGGATTCTCATCCTGTTCCCACTGCGTCAAATAGACATGGCTTATTGATGTTTTGTCAATGTGTAGAAGAAATATTGTATGGTTTTATTCACTGTCAGTTTCTCGAGGCAGTTTCATTTTTCCTTTACTTTTTCCTTATAGACAATGTTCTATATAAGAAAATCATCACAAAAGTGTATTTTACTTTTGGCTCTGTTAATCATAGTGTCCTGGATATCTTGCTAAAATTCTGCATTTCTTATATTATATGCTCACTTTCAAAATAACAAGTAAACTTCTCTTGAAAAACAATTATACTTATTTTTACTTGTGCTCTGCTCCATCAGGACGGATAATGCAATAAAGAATCACTGGAATAGTTCAGTGAAAAAGAAAATAAGTTCATACTTAGCATCAGGATTACTTTCACAGTTTAAAGGGCTTTCTCATGCTGAAAGTCCTCAGTTAGTTGATGGACAGACACCGAATGAGAGTGATATGAAAGAAAGGCTAGAGATTGAGGATTCATCTGATCATTGTGAAACTTCATCAGCTAATTTGGTTTGCTCTCAGTCTGATGGGGAACTCATTAATGCAGCACCAGTGGATGATGAGATGGAGTTTGATACAGATATCAGTGGAAAAGATGTTCAGGACTCCAATTTTGCAATGTGCATGAAGGAATATTATGCATGTTTAGAGGAATATACTTCTGCTGTTTCTGAAGCACAATGTGATGTATCAGCATCTACAATCTTAATGCCAGAGGCTATACCAGCAAAAATTGCTGAGGAAGTGACAGCATATCAGTTGCCAAACAATTCTTCAGCAGAAGTGTCCCAGAAATTATTGGAGTTGCCAGAAACATCAGAATACCAGAAACTTTGCATTAGAAACAATATAAGTGAATCTGCTTTGTGGCTGAATCTGTTAGATCATACAAACCAGAATAACCTTTTGGTATGCAGAACTAGTTGCTTCAACAACAATCCTTATGGGTCAGGTACTAATCAAGGATCTACTGAGGAAGTTTCTATTGATCTTGATGCTTCAAGCTCCATCAATTTGGATTATTTCTCAGGTGTAAATTGCCAAACTTCTTTCACTTCTGAAGCATACAAAAGTACTACTATGTGCTCTGATCAAGCATACCCTAGCAATTCATCAGATATGCTCCAAAATTCCAATTGCAACAATTTGGTGGTGCTCGCACCTCCTTACCAAACTACAAGTGAAGGAAGTTTGCATGGATGCCCTGTTCATACCAGACTAGCCTCTGTTGGAGGTCAAGATCCAGAGGTCATTACATGTTCATATGATGGCTTTGCTTACTCCAGTTGCTCTTTTCTGTGCCCTGATGGTAGACGTCAGCCTGAGATTACTCTGCTGGAAGAGAAGGGGCGGGAAATTGCCACAGGTTCTGTTATTCCCAATCAAAAGTTGATGCCATCAGATGAGGATACTACTGTACAGTCAGTAGAGATGCCAGATTCTGGAGCTTTATTTTACGAACCACCACGCTTTCCAAGTTTAGATATTCCATTTGTCAGCTGTGACCTCATATCCTCTGGAGATCTTCAGCAAGCATATAGTCCCTTTGGAATCCGTCAGATGATGATGTCCTCTATGAGTTCCAAACCATATAGCTTTTGGGATTCACCATCACGTGATGGGTCACCTGATGCCCTTCTAAAAAGTGCTGCCAAAATTTTCATGTGTACACCATCTATTATGAAGAAGCGACAACGTGAATTGTCATCACCTCTAGCAGAACAAAGGACTGACAAGAAACCTGGTAAGCATATGGTTCATGTGCCATTATGCTCATTCCTCATGAACAACGATGAGAAATTTTGCATGGTTAATGGGAATAATGAAACCATTTTGGATAAGACTCCTTCAGATTGTACTGAAAGGGTCTTTAGTTCTCCCTCAGATAACCAGCGGGATGAACCTGTCCTTGAGGATGAGGACAAAGAAAACATAATGCCTGCTGGTTATGCAGCAGATGGAAACATTGAGGAAGCTCAGGTCTTAAGTAATCTGGCTGATAAAGTGATATCCTCTTCCAAAACTGTTAGTGCTGCAAATGCAGCTGATGCTGGTGCTTTGAGGACAGTAAGTTTATTTATCATTTCCATTTAATTGGATTACTAATATGCACTAAAAAAGTTCCTGGCTCCATGGTTATTATCCTTACAACTTGACTATCTAGTTTATTGTTTGAAAAGGAAAATCTTCTGTGGCAAATAGCTTCTTGATGCAGTTCCAAAACCATATCAGTAATTTTTTAGCCTGTGATTAGAGTAAAAAGAAAATAAAAAGAGTATTGGTAGTCGTATATAAATGTGCAGATTTATGAAGATACTAGTTTTCTATATATGGTGACAAAAAGCTTTGTTCATGGTTTGTTTATTGGAAACTTTGCTTGCTTATGACCTTCTTGCTAAGAATACAAAGGGATAGATTGAACCTCTTCTAGTTCTATTTCAAATATGATTTTAGCATTGGTGGTTAACCATCAAATTTAACATGCTTTATGTTGTTAGATCATGTTGAAGTGTTATAAAAGTTAGCATAATTGATTTGAGTGGCAGGTGTAAGGGGTGGAACCACACCGAAGAAAACTTATTGCGGTAAAAGATAATTTAAATTATTTAATATTCCTAGTGATATATTTTGGATATAGTTCAATAGAAGGGTAAGATCCATGATGCCAACTCCAAATGGTTGGAACAAATACAAACATGGCTTGATGATCAGTATTATGATGATGATCGATGTAGGTGGAAAAAAGGTAGACTCACAATTGAATCTCTCTTTTTGTTGGGTTTGAGTCAGCACAGTCCACTACCTGTGGATGAGATTTGAGTGGAATATACACCAATCCACCTAGTTGACCCCAAACAATTGTGTTACCTCAAACAATTTAGTAAACATAGAACCGAGCTTGTCAAAATTGTAAAATATGGGATTAAGTTTCAATTCACTAATATAACAACAGGAACAAGTTGCATTGATCTTATCCTTGCAATTTGTGGTCAGCTACATTGATCTTATTCCTCCAATTTTTGCAAGGCTGGTAACTATATATAGTAACAATTTTCTAGGATATTGACATTTTGGCCCAAATCACAGTGACAATCAAACATTATGTACTGTGGATTTGGAGAAAGAGTAAAGTTTATATCACGACCTGAGGGTGTTATTCTCGCTAACCCTACTTTGTGACCGTATATAATAAATGAGGCTCAAGCATTAGAGGAACAAAGCCACTCAAAGAAATATATAATTTGTCTATATTCATATAATTATATTTTACTACAAAGATTGCAAAACCATAAAAATAGAAGATTAATGAAACAAAATAAAAACACATCGAAATAGAAACTAAACCGGGGAATCAGCAGGTCAAGATCTCCGAGCGACTATGTATAATAAAATCAACTATAATATCAAAAGAATATCAGTGGCTACAAAACTAGAGGTTAAAGGAGGGCGATTATAAGTATAAGTTGCTAAATTGATAATTAGAAAGATGGGTATGAATTTAATCTTATTTTAGGAGTCAAGAAAATAAAGTAAGGTGCAATTTTTCTATTTTTTAACTTTAATTCTTTCCATATATATATATATATATATATATATATATATATATATTCTGCGTGACGGATATTTGTGCGACCGTGCGTGAGTGAGCACAGTAATGAGAAATGCACAGTAACTTCGCTCGACACCCACGCCCACACCGCTCGGCATCGCTGCCGAGTGGCCAGATTCCAACAACGATCCAACTGGAGGGACTGCTGCGGCGATCCCGACGGGTTCAGCGGCTAGGCTATAGTGTCCATCGCTCCGATGATGCGCAGGCGGAAGCATTGTGCATTTTTAGTTACTGTGCAATCCCATAGATCGGACGGTGGAGAAGCCATTGCGCACATGACGTGCATGAAATCGTCGCGTAGGATTTTAGAACGCTATATATATATACCAATTATTATTATTTCTTGTCATCAACCAAGATGAATTTTCAATTCTTATTATTTCATTTGATCATCATATATAAATGTTAATAATGGTCTAAAATTGATAATTAACTAAGAATTGAATCACTGGAGTCAGGGTCTTTAGAGTGTGATATGTCATCTGACGTATGAACTAGAAATGCCTTCATCAGTAGAATACAACAATATAGCATTATCGCGCAAGTAAATATTGACCACGGGTAACTCATTCTACTACAATGCATGTGGGCGACCATACTCAAAATTTTCACTTTTTAGTATTTCACTATCTCCATTTAATTTCTTACTTTGCTTAATTCATTTTACCACAATTTGTTTAATTCCAAGTTCACATTTTATCAGTTGATTTGAATGACTAATCCAAGTCAACTTTGTATTATGACTCATGTTATCCTCGTAGAGTGTACTGATAAAGGTTATATAACATGAAATTACAAGTATCAATAATAAGAAGTATCAACGGTGTGGAAGGTCAAACAAATTTAAAAATAGATATCAACGGAAGAGTAATTTAGAATATCCATTTTAAAATTTAAAACAACCTTTCTCATCTTAATTCCCATATGAAATTCACATGTGAATATGAAATAATGTCAGTTATTTTCCAGTGTTTTAATTACTTAATAATCCATTTCAGTAATCCTTAATTTTAAAAATAATTATATAAACATAAATACACTATTTATCTAATTTATTTATACACTAGGAATGTATAATGAGTCGATAAAATTTATCCATCTTTATTTACAACACAAGCTTCAAATCGCAGTAGGTTCCGAGCTCCTCTTGAACTCATATTTACAAACACAATATGAAAATGACTTAAAAATTTAAAATAAATATCTAATAATAATAACATAAGAAGGGGAGCCTTGGTGCAACGGTAAAGTTGTTGCCTTGTGACCAGAGCTCACGGGTCCGAATCCTATAAACAACTTCTTGCAAAGAAAGGAAAGGCTGTGTATAATAGATCCTTTCCCGGGATCTTGCATGGCGGGAGCTTTGTACACCAGACTACCTTTTTTTTTATCTAATAATAATAACATAAAAATTGAACATTATTAAGACTCAAAATCGATGGATCAAAATTTTGATCTCACTATCTCGGGATATTCCAAATTTTCTAAGTGACAATCATTACTATTGAATATTAAATTAGTTTATCTAGTTCACATTTCCAAACTAACCAGCCAATTGAAACTACAATCCAATAAAATATATACCTTAGATCTTCCTTCAACGGGCAAAGCAACTAAGATATTTCATGGATACAAAATGCCTGACTTTTGGGCTTGAGTGGAATCGAGGAAGAGAAGCTAGGAATACAAGAGAAAGGTTGTTGGGTTGCTGAAAATAGAAAGAAAAGTTACTGAAATTTTAAGAAAAAGAGAAGAAAATAGCTGCCATAATCAGATTTTCGAGATTAAAAGGAAGGAAAACATTCTTCTTTTCCATCAATGGCCTCGGCTAGCTTTGACAACTTCTGATAGTTGTTGGAGGTTGGATTGACTCTTGCTCTTGCTGGTATAGAGTAGCAATGGAAGAAGAAGCTTATTTCTGGTCTTGATGGCTTGAAGAAGTAAAAGGAGGGTTAGGGTTACTGTTGATGGTGGTCGGAGTTGAGAAGTTGTTGCTCGTCTTGGTGGCTACAGTTAGCTAGAAAACAACAGAAATTGAAGAGGGAGGATTGCCGTTGGAGAAGAAGAAGAAAAGGGGGCGACTAGGGTTATGACTAGGAAAAATAAAGAAAAGAAAGGAAAAGAAGGAGAAGGAAAGGAAAAAGGAGAAGAAGAAGAAAGGGAGAAAGGGAAAAGAGCCTACATATGGACGTGTTGCTATGTGGAGAGCAAAGACGGAAGAAAAAGATGAAAGAGAAGGTTTCCTCGAAAATACCCTAATTTATTTTAAATGAAAGAGAAGGTTTAACTCATTAAACTTGGTTTGACCATAATTGGCCAAATCAAGTCCAAATCAACCCCTGATTTGAACCCATGTGTTTCTGATGTACGAGCATTTAGCAGCCAACACTGTCTGCCTGTGCCCTCTGTCACAAGCATGCTTTTTTTTAGAACCGAACGAGGTGAAACGGAGTTCTCAGAGGCCGACACGACCTAGCTATGCCCAAGGGCACAACCGTGTCCCATTTTGTCGTGTCACGCGACTCACTCGAGTTGCGCCACCTTGACTAGGTCTTAGGGTTTTTTTGTTACTTTTCTTGTTTGTTATAAAATTTTCTCAATTCCTAGGTTATTTAAATAAGGATAATTTTTTTTGTTTAAACTTAGAGGTGGTTCCTTTTTATTTGTGAATTCCCTCCTTCGATTTCTCTGTAACCCTTTGTTCGACCGTCGTTTGCGGAAGGACTCCCATCTCGCTCCTGTGTCAGTTGGTATTAGAGCTCTAGATTCATGGAGGGTCGTCGTGGTCGTGGTCATGAAAGGCAGGTTCTAGCTGAGGAAGCCTCGCACTAGGATCGAAGTCCCTAAGCTCATTGAGGATATAGAGACAAATTGCGGAGTTATCTCAGTGTCTAATAGCTCAAAATATTGAAGATTGTGAGGTATTTGATCGACGCTTTACTTCGAGTTTCAAAAACCACTTGTGATCACCATGGTCGCGAAGAATGGTATGGAGACCTTAGTTTTCACATCAATCTTCTCGAGTTTTTGAGCATATTATAAGTAGAAAATTTTATTGATTAGATTAACAAAGTTGAATGAATTTTTTATTTCAAATAAGTTTCCAATTGTACCCAAGTGAAATTGGTCGCCATTAAGCTCAAGGGTCGAGCCTCTGTTTGGTGGGAACAATTGCGGCACTCTGGTGAGAGACAGGGCAAGACCAAGATTTTTTATTGGAAAAAAATGAAGAAAAAGATGAAAGGTCATTTTTTTCCTTTTGGTTATACTCCATCATTATTTCAACGTCTTCATATTTTAAGATAGAGCATCCGATCAGTCGATGAGTATATGGAGGAGTTTTACCAGCTAGTCTCTTGGAATGATTTTTTCGAGACGGAGGAGCAGTTGGTAGCCTAATATTTAAGAGATTTGCGATAGTTTTTTCAAGATATTCTTAGTCTGTATTCCCTTTGGATTGTTTTAGAGGCTTATCAGTGCACATTAAAGATTCAGAAGCAGTAGAGTCGGACATCAAAATTTGAAGCGATCAAAGCAGTCGACTAGCTCATACTCCGAAATCCCGTTCTATCCAACCGACATCCTAGGTTCTTCCTAAATCTACTCTCAAGTATTTGTGATGTAGTGAACCAGGGCATAAGACCACAAAGTGTGAAAGATTCGCCAACCAAAAGGGTGAAATTCTATTGATTGAAGAAAATATGGGCAACAACACAGAAGACAGTCACCCCGTTTACGATGAGGACGACGTTGGCGAGGTACTTTATGGAGATGGTCACGAGATGCTGATTGTGTGTAAGAGTCTTCTCACTCTTAAGGATGAAGCAAAGGATGTTTGGTTGAGGGCAAACATTCACACAACATGCACAATTGCGGACAAGTTATGCAAGTTGATTATCGATAGTGACAGTTATGAAAATATTGTGTTTGAGAAAATTGTATAGAAATTACTGTTAAAGATTGATCGGCATCTGAAGCTCTACAAGTTATCTGGGTTGAACAAGGAAAACAAAGTAACAGTGGCTCAAAGATGTCTCATTCCTTCATCTATTGGCAACAGGTATTATGATGAATCTTGGTACAACGTTACGACGATGGATGTATGCCCCATATTGTTAGGATGCCCTTGGCAGTATGATCGCAGAACTATCCATGATGGATGGAAGAACACTTATACATTTCAAGTCAGAGGGAAGAAGATTGTATTAGCACTCTGATGAGAGGATCCCACTCCTATTTTGATATCTTCTTGCTCTACTCTTTTTTCTATGCTCATTTTTAGATGTGATCACATCAGAGAAAGAAGCCTATGCTTTACTACTTCGTTGGAGTAGTGTTTTAGACTTGGATTTACCGGTAGAAATACAACGATTACTTGGTGAATTTACAGATTAATACCAAAAGATCTTTCCTTCAGAACTATCACCTATGAGGGACATTCAATGTCAGATTGATCTTATTCCAAGATCAAGTCTATCTAATCAGCTAACTAATTGGCTTAGCCTGATGGAGGCCAAAGAGTTGCAGCGATAGGTGGAGCTAGTAGATTGAGGGTATATCCGAGAGAGCATGAGTCCTTATGCTAGAGAAGATGATGCCACTAATCCAAATTCCAAGATGACTTCTTTTCAACCCCAGACGTCTAATGCATGAGCATTCAACAATCAACACTGTTTGCCCATGGCCCTTGGCATAGATATGCTTCATTCTGGAATCGAACGAGGTGAAACAGAGTTCTCAAAGGCCGACCCGACTTGGTCGTGCCCGTGTCCTGTTCTAGGACTTAATAGACTTTCCAACAGGGAACACTACCGTGCCCACGGGCACAACCCTCTTGTGCCACGTGACTCACCTGATCCGTGCTACCACGACTTGGTCATAGGATTTTTTTGTTACTTGTTTGTTTCGATTTTTTCTCAATTTCTAGTCTATTTAAACAAGGCTTAGGGTTCTCGTAAAAACATCTTTTTTGGTTTAATAAAGTTTCTTTCGTTTAGAGTTAGGATTCTTGTAAAGACATCTTATTCGATTCGCCTATATATATTTTTCCGATTCCAGTTTTTTTTTTTTCAAATTAAAATTCAATACTTAACAGCATGTGTCAAGATAAGACAGTGCATTGACATGCTAACATGGATTTCTATATTGAATACTAAATTTTACTCTTTCTCCCTCAATTACAAAGAATGCTGACATGCTTTTCACTTTCTGTCATGGGTTGCCACACTACACCATCGTGTTTAGATGTAATTTTCTTTCAGTTTGTCCCATACCATAATCATTGGATTTGTAGCCTACAAATGACATCCATATAATCTCTAACACCATCTTTATCAGAATATGTTGTAACAAAACATATGTGGTATAGATAAAGATTTAAAGTTGGGGCTATACCTTAAGCTACCTTAAGTTGGTGTTTGAGCATTTATCCTGATATATGAAAATCTATATACCTCTTCCACTCATTTTATTTTATTTTTTCCAAACCTTATGTACACGAGAATTTCCTTTTGTGTGCTCGTTGATGTTGACTTTCATGCTATATTGGTGTAGCTTTTTAGGCTGTAAAGTTCTAATGATCATTTTGATCTTCCAAGATTTACCTTAATATCTAAAATCCAAGTCATTATTTAATGGTCTATCTTGTTCTGTGTCAATATGTTTAGATGTGAGATAATTCATGCATTGCCAATAAGATTTGGCATCACTGTGAAAATTCAAAATGTGGCAAAGCTAGTTTGAAATATGCTTTTTAGTCTCCATGTGTACCTCAACTTATTAGAAATAAGATGAATTTTGAAACCCAAACCCATTCAATTTCTGATGCTAAACATGGATGCATCAACCATCTCACTGGGATTCATGCATCTGCTTGTATCTATCATTGTGTTTTTGAGTATTAGCTGAAAATAAGGCAGTTCAATTTCTCAAGTTCCTAAATGTTAAAGTTTGTTTAATATCACTCTTTTGGGTTTTAATTTCCAACCTGACTAAGAATCAACTCCTTTCACGATTTTTTTGAGACAGCCATTTCGTGTTCTCATTCAATGCAATTCCAAGGACCAAGGACTCTTCTCTGCACGTGGCAATGAAGGTCCTACCAAGGTGTCATCTGCCACAGGTTCAAAGTCATTGAAAGTTGAAACTAAGGGTTCTGAAAGTATATCTAGCAATGGCCAAATGGATCCCAATGCTGAATCTCTGATGCAAGACTCTACTGTGTTTTCTCCAAGTGTTGATCAAAAGAAAAAGGACCTGCTTTCAGTTCCAACAATATCAATGCCATCTCAATCAACAGGGCCTTCTCCTATAGTGGGTGGAAAATGCATTTCAGCTGCTGATGACATCACACACTTAAAAATGTAAGAAAGTATATAAACACGTTGATTGTTTTTCTTCAGTATTACGTGCATTAATTCCATTCTCTTCCATGAATCAACTTATATTTATGTTGCTTGAAATTTTAACTAGGACTTTTCATCATTGGCTTTAGTTTTACAATTTAGGAATGGCAGTATCTTTCTTCACTGTTCTTCCTACCCAACAATCTGTAGAATTAAGGTCTTACCTGATCATTCTTGTTAAATCTCGGTTTCTTAACTTTATAGTTATAGTTGTGTTGAACACTTTTTTTTTCCCCTTGAACAAAAAGGTAACATTGTTGCAAAAAGGTAAATTGATTTTCCATATTAGCTTTCAGGTTATGTCATGGAATGTTTCATGTTCTTTCTATTTTTAATATTGTCTCTTAACAGTTTTGATGACACCCCTTGCATCAAAAGAGGGATTGAATCTCCTTCGGCATGGAAGTCACCTTGGTTTATGAACTCTCTCCTTCCAGGAAATGCAATCAACAGTGAACTTACATTTGAGGTTAGAAATATTCTTCTTTGTGAGTTGTTCATCTTGCTTTTGTTTCTTTTCTTTGGATGATCTGTTGTTTGCTATGGTCACTCTATGCATCATTTAGAGAGTCCATTCTTCTTCACTAAGCAGAAAGCCATTACTGAATTAGGAAAGTACCTTTTTTGTTTAGCTCATGTGTCTAGTTTGTTTGTTAAATTAAATTTCTCTTTGGTTAACGTTTTTGAGTTGTGACAAATTTCTCTTCCCAAAATATTAGGATGTAGGATTTTTCACGAGTCCAGCTGATAGAAGTTGTGATGCCATTGGCTTGATGAGGCAATTTAGTGAGCACACCGCTGCTGTAGTCGCAGAGGCTGAAGAGCTGCTGAGAAGTGGAACTGGCATAACCTCAAACAAGGCACAATTGGAGAACAAGAAATTCTTAGAAGAAAATGTAGATCGCGATAAAGAAGCAGAAAATTTTAGTATGCCAGCAAAAATTATGGTATTTGTTACTTTTGACAAACATCTATGGCTTTGACTATGAAATTGCAACGATTTCTTAATGGATACTTTATCTTATGAATTAAACTAGGCCAGCTTTCGTTCATGGACACATATACACCTCAATAGACAATAGTCATGCTAAGCCAAACATAGGCTTTCTATTTCTAGACTTCTAATCATTTTGGATTTCATCAATTTGGACATAGTTAATACATTCTAGGTCGTGAAACATCAAACATTGCCGAATCAAGATGAAGGACTAGGTGACTTGACACCAAACAAATTTCTTCATTTGTTAGTCTTCAAAATCTGATATCTCTTCAGCACTCAGGATCTGTTTCTGGACTTCACATTAGACACCTTTCACAAAAATCTATTTAATTGTAATTCAAAATGTAATTATTGTATTGCTTTATAGCCAAGAAAAATTAATACCTAGAAACACTGATTATGCCATCTACTTTTGTTAGTTTCGTTATTCGTCTTTCTGAAGCTTTTGAAATAATTGCCTCTTTGAAGATAACAAATGCTAGCTGCTTTTAATTATATATATATTTTTAATGAAATATTGATACCTAATTGATTGTGCTTGGTCCAAATACTGAAATTTTCTGCAGGCAGAAGCGCGAGTTCTTGATTTTAGTTGCTGTGGCACACCAGTTAAAATATCAGAAAATCTGAAAACAGGGAGTACAGCAGAGACGGCAATGAGCCCTTCATCGTACCTCTTGAAGATCTGCAGATAGAAAGATTCACGGTGATAACTACAAAACCTTTATTTTCTTTATGCCACTCGGCTGACATGACTCTAATTTTTTTTTTCTTCTATATTTTCATTTCGATGGCCTAGCCATCGTCTTAGCTAGAAGACGATTAATGAATGTTACTTTAAATATAATCTCAATGCATTTTCCCTGCGCTTGTTTTTATTAAGTAATCCCAAGATTTTTATTTACTCCTTTTCTCTATGATAACCTCGCCATTCTTAATTGGAAGAGCCGATCTCAATCCAATTCACTTGCGCTTGCCTTTTTTTTTTTTTTTTTTTTTTGTAATTTTTTGTAATTCAAACATTTTTGGTTTTATTTGCATTACTATATTTCTAGTTTTTCTCCTTTCAGTTATCTTGAGGTATATCGGTTTTTTATTTTTTGCCTGGTTGCATTCTAAAATTTGTCTGATCCTAAAACCTTTGACAAAATTATTGTAAATTCGGAAATTGATTTACTCGTCTTTTTTATGAATACACAAACCAAGTCCTCAATTATGCCAAAGATTTGATGTGTGGGACTGATATTCAATTATCTATCTACTTAGTGAATCTGATTGTCTAGACTTGATCATAATGTGAGAAATTATTCTATCCTAGAATTCTAATGGAGAAAGTTCAGATGTTGGTGTCACACGAAATAAGAAGATTTATTCAAGTTCAAAAGAGATTCTAGGATTTGATTTCACCTATAAGATGCTAAACACGTCATCTATTTTTTGATAAACGCACAAACCAAGTCCTCAACTATGATGTCAAAGACTCGATGTGCAAAAACCTCGTAACTGCATGGTTGACATCAAATAATAAAAATATCGATTCCATAGGGACTGATATTCGATTACCTATCCACTTAGTGAATTCTGATTGTTTAGACTTGATCACAATGTGAGAAATTATTCTATCCTAGAATTCTAATGGACAAAGCTTAGAAGTTGCTATCACACGGAGTAAGAAGAAGATTTATTCAAGTTTAAAAGAGATCCTAGGATTTCAATTTCACTTATATGATGCTAAAAACATCATCTATTTATTTCCCCTAGTTTTCTATGATTGATTATGTGAGCAGTCCATCTTGTTTAATACCAGTGTGAACTTTTAGAACTACACGAGTTTTACCTATCCCCAAGCCAAAGTCTCTTTTCGGAGCGACAGAGCTAATGAGTTGCTATCAATGGGATTCCCCTATTATATGGTCCCACAACTCTATAGTTCTCTCCTATCTAATGGCCTTGTGCTGGGATAAGTTTATGCAATCTCAGATGTACTATGGTCTCCCCACGAAAGACAGATTTACTTTCGCATCTTACTCTTTCACATCTTGAATTTCTACTATTCTTGAGGTAAAGTTCACCTTTCGATTCTATCTAAATACCCTTGATATTTGGTATGAATGCTTTTGCCACCCATATAGACTAAGCACAGTAGATCAAGAAAAGAATCAATCACTATCATGAAACTTTAAGACACAAATTGCATATATAAAGATTAAAGATACTTAAAATTCATGAATGACGATGTTCGATAATCATATGGTTACTTCCTAATCCTAGAATCAAGAGATCTACTCTATACCATTATATAAACAAATGCAAGACATTAAGATAGAAATAGATACAATCGAAGTAATCTAAATATGAGAGAAAATTGTTCTGCTTCGGTTGGAATTGTGTCTTGGCTACGCCTTGATGGAGATTTCTCATCGTTACCTTGAATCTCCTCCTTCTCTCCAATTCTTGAGCCTTTAGGTGCTTTTTTTAGAGCACCCTCCTCTTTTCTAATCCTTTGGCAATCCTTCGTTTATATAAAGGTCGGCTCCTTTCCATAAATACACAAAAACCACAAAAACCCTAAAATCATAAGTAAACTCTTAGCCAACCGATTAGCAGGAGTTGCGGACCAACTTTTACACCCTGCACAGACTGCATATCTAATAACATTTATCTGACCCAGGAATTAATGCGAAGTTACACCAGGAAAAGGATATCTCCGAGATGTATACTCAAAGTGGACCTTCAAAAGGCCTTTGATTCGGTCAACTGGGATTTTCTTCAAGATGTTCTACAAGCACTGTAGTTTCCCAACAGATTTATAGAGTGGGTCAAAGAGAGCATCACTAGCATTACTTTCTCAGTGGTAATAAATGGCTACATGCATGGATTCTTTGCGGGCCGCAGGGGGCTCAGACAAGGAGATCTACTATCCCCTTACCTATTCAGAATGTGCATGGACGAATTAATAGTTGTATTGTATTTCATATTTCCACTGCGCTAATAAGTTTTGTATAGACGAACGCGATCGAATTTCATCTATGAACGAACACGCTATTCACCCCCCTCTAGCGATGATCAATTCCCCAACAAGTGGTATCAGAGCGAGGCCGCTCTTCATTTGGACTAACCGACAAGGGAGCATGCTAGAAGGTGAAGAAGAAGATGGATCATCAAGAAAAATTAGGATGAGACATCAACACACCTCCACCATACGACCAAGAAGATTTCCCGGCTTAGAGAGCGAGAATGGAGACATTCTTAATGATGGATATAAAAGATTGGTTCATTATCATGGAAGGTTTTGAACCTCCTAGGGATAAGAAGGGAAATGTCCTAAATTTGAAGAAGTTGACCCAAGAGCAACGCTTAAAGTTCAAGACCGAAGTTAAGGTAACAAAACTTTTAGAAGATTTGATACCTAATGATATTTTGTCTAGACTAGGTGAATATCAAGATGCTAAGGAGCTTTGAAGCAAATTGGCAAAGTTCCATGAAGGACCATCATCGACTTCAAGTGAAGAACAATCACAAGAAGCCGAAGAATGTTCATTGGCTCAAGAAGAAAAGGAGGCCGAAGAAACAAGCTATTCCTCACAAGAAAGTGAGGATTCAGAAGTCGATAGAGAATCAACATCCGGATCAAGATCGGGATTGGTGGACGAAGAGGTAGAAGTAGAAGAAGTCTCTACCTCTAGGATTGAGGGAGAGGATATTAGATCACCGGAGCAGGAGCAAGAAGAGTCATCTACCTCTGGGAGAGATGAAAAACTCACTCCGGCCACCACCATTAACCTAGGTAACTCAAACACTTCAATTAATAATAAAAATCATATTATGTATTTTGAGTGTAGGGAATATGGGCACTATGAGAGCAAGTGCCCTAAGAAAGTTAAGAAGACTCCGCCGGCACTAAAAGTCAACAAAAATTCAAAGGATGCCGGAGTCTCCACTAGCAAGAGCAAGGAGCACGTGGTGTGCTTCAAGTGCCAACAAAGAGGGCATTATAGAAGCCAATGCCCTAAGGGGAGAAGTCTAGCAAGGGTCAAGAAGGAGCATCACAAGTAGGGGGAGCTTCTAAAGCAAACCCTAAGGTAAATTTAAATAATTCTAATTCTTTAAGTAATAGAAAAAAGCATGCTAGAAATAATCTTATTATTGTTCATAAAGAGCATGCTAAAAATAATAAATTCTATTGTTTAGGTGCTAAGAGTTACAATTTTAGAAATAAGGAGAAATTTGAGACTAATATCCCTAGAAAATTCCTACCTAGTGAAACCATTAAGAAGATAGAGGACCATTTAGACATTAACCCTAAGAAAAGTAGACATATGCCTAAGAAATGGAACAATGCCCAAAGACTAAATGACAATTCAAAGATTGGACAATTAGAATTGGAAAATCAAGTTTTTAGATCAAAACTTGAGAAAATGGAAAAGACCCTTGAAAAGATGCAAAATCAAATTAAATGGTTAAATTGTCAAGACTTTTTCCCCTTGGCCAGGGCACTCCCCCCCAAAGTGCCCTAGACAGGAAGTGTCCTGGCCAAGGGAAAGGAAAGTGCCCTGGCCAGAGACGAAGTTTCCTATCCAAGGGAGAAAAAGAAAGAGCCCTGGCCAGAGACGAAGTGCCCTGTCAAGGGGAAGTGACCTAGCCAAGGGGGGGGGGGGGAGTGAAAGTGCCCTGGCCAAGGGGGAAGTGCCCTGGCCAGAGGCGAAGTGCCCTCTCGAAGGGGGGAAAGGAGAGTGTCCTAGCCGAGGGGGAAAGTGCACTGGTCACATGGGGGAAATTGTCCTGGCTAAAGACAAAGTGCCCTGGACAAGAAGTGCACTGGTCAAGGGGGAAAAGTGTCCTGGCCAGAGACAAAGTGCCCTGGCCAAGGGGAAGGAAAGTGCCCTGGCAGAGGCGAGTGCCTGTCCGGGGAAAAGAAGTGCCTGAGTGCCCGCCAAGGGGAAAAGAAAGTGCCCTAGCCAGGGGAAGTGCTGCGGGAAAATATTATGGAATAAGGAAAAAAAGGAGAGAAAAGAGGGTAAAAAAAAGAGGGTTAAGGGGCAAAGGGAAAAAAGAAAAGAGGGTTAAGGGGGGCTTGCCTTCACGTAATACCCGATGGAAATTGAATCTTGTTATATTCTACTACTCTGAACACATGGATCTGCACCTTTCTGAAAATCATATCAGCATCAAATTTCAGCCCTTCAAAATGACAAGAATTCCTGGTTCTCCATATCAAATGGATCGTTGTTGCCATTGCAAGGTGGTGAGCTCGGTTTATTTCATTGGCACCCCTGTATTGTGTCCTGAAGGTTCGGAGCATGTTGCGATACGTGAACATTTCCGGCCTCATCTTCAGCAATCTTCGAACTTTCCCCCATAATCGTCTGGTTGCTTCACATCTGAAAAAAAAATGTGATCCAAAGTCTCCTCCGCTTGGCCACAGAAAATGCAATTTTTGTCTTCCAAGAAATCCTATCGAGCGCGCACTGGGAGCCTTCCCTGGGCTAGCATCCATAGTGTAAAACCGTGACTTGGTTGGATGTCTTTGTGCCACACAGTCTTCGCCCATGGCTTTATATCTCCTTTGTCCCTGAAGTGATCATATGTTTTCTGCACTCCCCCTTTGCCCTGTCCAAACCAAGATACCAGCCACTGTGTTGCCGTCTGTGGTGTGCCCGCAGCAGTCAATAGGTTATCCTTGATAACAACTAACACCTTAATGAGGGGGGAGTCCTTGTGTTTGGATCTCCATTCCCATATGCCCCCCTATTGTATGTATGAGTGGTGTACTCATCTAATCCATAGTGTATCCTGTTTGTCTTGTATCCGCCAGACCACCTTCACCAAGAGTGCTAAGTTCCATGCCTTTAAATCTCTCAGTCTCATCCCACCTTCTTCCTTCGGATTGCACATTTCTTCCCATGCTATTGGGGGGTTCTTCGTGGTCCACATGAGTGAGTGACAAATACTGTATATTTTCTCTACAACACCTAATGGTAGTGGGAGTATTGATATCCAATAACATTCAACTCCTTGAAAGACTGATGCAATGAGTTAACATTTCCCAGCATATGATAGTGTGCTTTTGGGCCAAGAGTTAATCCGCTTATCAAGAGCATCCGTGAGTACACTATAATCTGCTATTTTCAGCTTCTTTGACGCAATGGGTACACCCAGATATCTGAACGACATTTCACCCTCTTGAAATCCATTAATGGCTAGTAATCTATCTTTGATTGGTGCACAAATTCCCGCCATGTATATGCTGGATTTTGTCATGTTAGCACTTAACCCACCCATTCCAGCAAATTTGGATAAACATTCCATCAGCACCTTGACCGTTGGTACATCCCCTTGCCCCAGAAGTAAAAGGTCATCTGCGTAAACTAGATGTGCTATCTGTAACTGCTCACACTTAGGGTGGAAATGAAAATCTGCCCGACTTGTTCTTCTTTCTAGGAGTCTCAGTCATTGTACTTGGTTATATCTGATGAAGAATCGTTCGGAATTATTTTCTATTTTTCAATCTTTTTTTAATGAAGTAAAAACATAATTTGGTATCCCTCTTCAATTCTTGCAGAGTGATAATGCACGTGAGTATCTATCTACTCCGTTTCGAACTTTCTTGGCATCTCATGACATATTACATCGGACATCTTGTCCTCATACCCCCTAACAGAATGGAGTTGTAGATCGCAAGAATCGTCATCTTCTCGAGACCACCCGGACTCTTTTCCTTCACTCTCACGTTCCTCTTCGTTTTTGGGGTGACACTGTACTTATTGCATGTTATCTCATTAATCACATGCCTTCCTCCACTTTACAAGGGCAAATTCCACATCATGTACTTTATCCGAAGCAGTCCCTTCATCCTTTACCACCTAGGGTCTTTGGTTCTACATGTTTTGCTCATGCTCTTGATCCTGCCATTGATAAACTCTCTCCTCAGTCGCATAAATGTGTTTTCCTTGGATACCCATGGTCTCAGAAAGGGTACAAGTGTTATTCTCCTACACTCCGTCGGTATTTCATCTCTGCTGATGTCACATTCTTTGATTCAGTTCCTTTCTTTGGGTCTTCAGAGTCGTCGTCCGAGGTTCATCCTTCTATGTCTGTACTATTCTTTGATCCTCCGGAAGATTCTCTATCACCCCCAGCCTCAATTCCTCCTCCTTTGCAGGTTTATCAGCGCCGTCCTCATCCCGCTTTGCTACCGCCCAACACTGACTCTGCCATGGGATCATCTCCAGAGCCAAGTCCTCTGCTCCTTCCTCTGGTCCAGTCTTCTGACTTTGATATTCCCATTGCACTTCGGAAAGGTATACGTTCCACTCGTAATTCTTCTCCTCATTATGTTTCTTTGAGTTACCATCGTCTTTCTCCTTCCTATTATTCTTGTCTTTCCTCCTTGTCGTCTGTTTCTCTTCTGAAGACTACAGGAGATGCATTTGCCCATCCAGCATGGAAACATGCTATGTTGGACGAAATGAGTGTCTTATGGAGTTGTGGGACTTGGGACCTCGTTCCTCTACCACCAGGAAGGTCAGTTGTTGATTGTCGATGGCTATATACGGTGAAGGTTGGTCCAAATGAAATGGTTGATCGGCTTAAGGCTCGTCTCGTTGCTAAAGGCTATACTCAGGAATGTGTTCTTATCAGTTGGACATCAAGAATGCGTTCTTACATGGTGACCTACTCGAAGAAGTCTACATGGAGCAACCTCCGTGTTTTGTTGCTCAGGGGGAGTCTTCTGGTCTTGTGTGCCGCTTACGAAAATCTTTATATGGTCTCAAGCAGTCACCCAGAGCATGGTTCGGTAGATTCAGTATTGTAATTCAACAGTTCGGCATGACTCGGAGCGAGGCTGATCATTTTGTCTTTTATCGTCACTCATCTACTTGTTGCATCTACCTAATGGTTTATGTTGATGATATTGTCATCACAGGTAATGATCATCTCGTGATCTCACAGGTGAAACAATATCTTTTCAAACATTTCCAGATAAAGGATCTCGCAGACTTAAATATTTCTTGGGGATAGAAGTAGCACAGTCCAGAAATGAGATCATTATATCCTAAAGGAAGTATGCAATGGATATTCTAGAAGAAACAAAAATGTTAAACTCAAAGACAGTTGACAACCCTATGGATCCTAATGTCAACCTCCTGCTAAATTAAGGGGAGCCTCTACCAGATCCTGAACGATATAGGCGATTAGTAGGGAGACTAAGTTACCTTACTATTACTCATCCAGATATCTCATTCGCAGTAAGTGTAGTAAGTCAGTTTCTCAACTCTCTATGTAAAGAACATTGGAATGTTGTGATTTACATTGTTTGATATATCAGAGGCGCTCTAGGAAAGGGTCTTTTGTACGAAAATAAAGGATATACTCGAGTCATAGGGTATTCTGATGTAGACTGGGCAGGATCTCCCAGTGATAGGAGATCTACTTCTGGTTTTTGTATATTTGTCGGAGGTAACCTTGTTTCTTGGAAAAGCAAAAAGCAGAATATTGTAGCAAGATCCAGTGCAAAGGCAGAATATCGAGCAATGACTATAGTCAGTCAAGAGCTTATATGACTCAAACAGTTGCTTCAGGAGCCAAGGTTTGTAGATATTACATAAATGTCACTTATATGGGTCATTAGGAGGGTCATTAGGAGGGTATCTAGGGAAGTTATCCCTGGTGAATACCTAATTAACTCAAGGAGCTCCAATAGATATTGGGTTCCTAAGAACATGATTTCATCACGCTAAATGGGTTGAGGGTGTTAACTTGAATTCGTGGATAGTTAACCTAACCATATTAAAGTTGACACTTTATAACACTTTCAAGATTGTGTGATACCTTGGAAATAAGCTTGAAACTTAATCCTAAGGGATTTTAGGATGTGCCAATAAACCTTGAGAATTGTGAAAAGTTGATTAAAACATGACACATTTAGGCTTAGAGGTATTGATGTGCCATTTGGATTTTGACACACTTGGGGGATCAAGTTATCAAGAAAATTGTCTAAAATTTAGAAGTGACATTTGAGATTAGCACTCAAGCCCTATATACCTTGATGTGTCATACACTTGCCATGCTTTATGTGTCTTATCATATGTTTGCGTGGAAGGTATATTTATGGTGTATTGCATCTCACAAAATATATGATTCACCTTGATTATGTATTTCAAACACTTAAAAAGGGTGAGATGCTAGGAATTAAAATCCTTGGATGTTAATGATTGTGAAAATGAAATAAAAAACACCAAAATACATTAATAAATATGCAAACATAGGCATAACACTGATATATTCGATATACATGCATGAACACGTTAAAATGGAATAAAATTAAGTAAAGAAATAAAAATTCACATGATTCCTAAATCAAAATCGATATCGATCGGATCAACACACTCAGATCACGATACAACGAGTTCGGAAGAATCGAGTCTTGAACCCGACAGACTCGATCGATGGTCTACTATCCAATCAAGACCGACAATAGTCGATCGATTATATCAGAGCTCAAAGACCAAGATACAACGAAAGTGTCGAGCCCAGAGTGAGTGCTTGTCAAATCGGTCGATCGACGACCCATAATGATCGATCGATGCATCGTAGCTCAAGATGTAAGGTTCAGCGATGATTTTCGAACCCAACAATTGATCACGACGCCGTCGTGAACCACAGGGTTCGGCTTCTTCATGCTTCTTCATGCGACGTTTCCTTCTCCGATCGTTCCAAAACCTCCGATCGTCGTCCTCGTGTCCACGCCAGCGACTCTAAAGCTTCAGGTTTGAAACCCAACCTTGTTTTTTCCTATTTTACTCCTCCTATCATGTAAATGGACACCTCACTCTCCTCCTCCGCAAGTTAGGGTTCCGGCCAATCATTTTTCGACGCTTCTCCGACGTCCTCCCCGGCTTTCTGCTACTCAGATCATCTCCCTCAGACCTAGAACCAAATGACACCAAAGTATACTCTCTAACTCAAACCCATATAGAAAACAACGTAGGAATGAGCCTGATGAAGGTTCATCGCTCTTGTACCAACCCATGCTGATTAAGTCCTTGGACGAGCCATTCTTTAGAGCATATTGTGGTGATGTCATTCAAATCATATGGCATTACCAGTTGATGAAAGTTGTTTTCTGCACTCATTCCATAAACATTGATCTCCTTAAGGAGTTTTACTCCAATTTAAGGAAGGTTGACGATGGCTCGACTTACTCCACTCGCGTTGCAAAACACGATTTGGAGTTCACTTCTGCGATCTTGCCGGAGTTCTTGGAGTGTCGGTCATCCGATGGCTCTTTTGTTTTCTATCCTGCCTTTGATGCACCCCTTCCAGCCCCTTTTGAGCACATATCACTTGAGTCCATACATAAGCATTTTTTCCTTAGACCTCGTCCATTAAGTCAAAATCTATTCCCAATAAATGATTTATCTGCACTTGACAATGTACTTTATAAAGTCATTGTTAGGTGTATCCTTCCCATTGTGACCCGAGGTCAGGCCAAGATCCGCCCTCCCCATCTTTTTCTCATATATGCTATGCACCACTTTTTGGACATTAACATTACATTGAACATATTCCATTGCATAGTCCACTTTGTGACCCCTGTACAAGGGAAAGTGCATATACCTTTTAGACATATTATCACTTCATGGTTAGAGTCCATAGGCATAAACATTTCTAGGGGATCCCTGAAGCCATTGTTCGCTGCATACAACCGCATCACGGTGCGAAACTTCACATTAGCCGGCATGCGGACGGGACTTGGGAGGATGGAGTGGGTTGCTCGACCTCAGCCTGGGGAGCCTGGAGAGCCAGCTGGGGAGCCTGCAGAGCCAGCCGCTGAGCCTGACGAGCCAGCTCCATAGGAGGATGACCCGATGTTATATGATGCTCCGTCGGAGCGTCTCTCGGCGCGACTTGCACAATTGGAGACCCGACTCGAGGAGTTCTATGAGGACACTGACTCGAGATGGGTGGAGCTCAGTTTGGAGCAGTCCGCCATGGACTCTCGCATGTCCTCCATGGGTCAGGAGATGGGTCAGCAACTCAGCAGGATAGAGCAACATCAGATCGATATGTTCGAGATGATGCGGACCTGGACCCTGAGCCAGCAGCCTCCACCACCTCCAAGAGATGGCTCCATGGATGGCAGCTAGGTGCAGATTATATCTCTTGTTTTTATTTTCGCAGTGAGGAGTGATAGTCTGATGTTTGTTTTGGTTGATGTAGAACTAACTTTAAGATAAATAAAATATTTTGGTTTTCCAAATTGTGTTTATTTATCTTCCATTATGTGTTTGATGTGTGTGTTGTTTTGTATACTCTACCTTGCCACATCATGATATCATATCTCATATTTTATCATTTAATATGTCATGTATATTTAGATTTAATCATATATCATGACATCATGATCATTGGCTATGCTTATTTATGCTATCATTTATGTCATGATCATTCATGCATTAATTAAAATTGATTTAAGGACTATGGTATGATTTGAAATCCCATGTATAAGGGAATCAAGTAGTGTTGTCTTAGAAAATACATGAGACCTAGTATAGGTATAACCAAAATCCACATCTCACATTACATTGACATGTGTGTATTGATACACCCTAGACACATGTGAGATGCTAGGAAATGAGTTAAGTTCAAGGTGCATAGTTTTTGCATCTAGATGAACTCAAACTCATCTTATATCATAAGTGGATCATGGAGAAAACTAATGTGCAAGTCATGTGCATTGAGCCCATTGACCATGATCCAATATAGGTTTTTAAAAATATTTTAAAATCATTTTAGAAAACTTTAATGTAGTCTATCTTTTGATGGAAGTCACCATTGATGATGTTGATACAAAAAGGGCTCAAAATATTGAAGCTTTTCTTATTTTTGAACTTTGCATCAATTTCACTATTTTGTGGGTAAATTAATTTTCAAATATTTTTCATTCATTGTATTTATCATAAGTATTATACATATAAATTTTTGTGATTTTTCATATTATGTATAATTACTTATGAATTTTTGAAAACTAAAATTCTACACTTGCAGAAATCAATCGACTGCCGTTTATGGCAGTCGACCGACATCAACAATAGTTGATTGGTGACTGTAAGAGTCGACTGCCAAAGCTGATTTCGGATAAACAAGGATGTTTAGCCCATATTTCAGCTATGTTAGGTTACCCTAACTGCTCCTAACCCTAGGATATGCTTTGGAAAGCATTGGAAAGGGTGAAAATCCATTGGATATGGATTAGGAGAGTTGTTTAGGGTGTGTATCAATTTTAAGCTATGTGAGAGTTCATGTTTGAACTTTTGCCCTTAATTTTGATGGTTTAGTGTTCCTATAAGCTGAGGACTCTCCAAGGACATTGTTGGTGCAATGGTCAAGGGGGAGCAAACCTTTAGGGGGAGATATCCATCATGGGATGATGGAAGTATTCTTTCTCATGAGGGAGAGAATTTTGGGAATGTGACATGCCCAATTTGAAAATTGAGAGAGTTTATAGGAAGTTTCTCTTAAGTGATATAAGACTTATCACTAAGAAGAGTGAAGGCATCCTAGGTATTTTTAGACTAAGAGAGAGATTGTAAGATCTCATTGGGATATGAGACATTGACCTCCTTGATGAGAACCTTTTTGATGTATGTCAAAAAGGGGGAGAATTTATGGAATTACCAATTTGGGATATTTGGTAAGGAGATTTGAGTTAGGTAGCCTAACTCAATGGCTTTGTGGTTTTTGTCAAACATCAAAAAGGGAGAGATTGTTGGTGCAATCGGCCCAGGTCACGATTGACCAGACTCGAACTGGACTCAAGTTGTGTTTGGATGTTTGACAATGTTTTGGGAAGATTGTTGGTGCAATCGACCCGGGTTATGATTGACCGGACTCGAGTTTGACTCGAGTGCTATTTTGATATTTGACGATGGTTTGACCATTATTTGACTATATGGTTGACATGAGGTTGACCATATGATGGAGAAGTCCAAGTCTTGTGTACTTGACATGAAAAGTCCAAGTCATGGGTACTTGGCATAGAAAGTTCAAGCATGGGTCTTGGCAAGGGAAAGTCCAAGCTTAAGTCTTGGCAAATGGAAAGTCCTGTTGGTGATCGTTTGGAAGCTAGAGGGGGGGTGAATAGCGCTTTTCGTTTCTACAAGAGTAATTAGCGGAAGCAAACACAAATAATATATGTAAAAATAAAAAGCAATGCTAACAAAGCCTTTACGTGGTTCGGAGATAACGCTCCTACTCCACGGCGATCCTTAAGGTGGATCAACCCAAGCAATTCCACTAAGAAGCTTTCTTTTACAACAAAAACCTCCTCTTCTTTACAAAGAATGAAACTTGAGCTTAGAGAGAGGAGGAGAGGATTTAAGATCACTTAGAAAGCTTGAAAAACTTGTGGGAGCTTAGGAGAAAGATCATAATATAAGCATTAACCTCTTCTTGCTCCCCTTGGGCTCTTTTTATAGGAAAGAGTCTCTTTTTCCCGTTGGAGGTCTATCAGTCGACTGACGCCGATTCTAACGACTTTTGAGCAAGGATTGCGGATTTGCTGTCGCCATCGCCAACGGAAGACTATCACGATCGCAACAAAGGGCTCGATCGATATCGCCGTAGTCGATCGCCCGGCTATGGGCTATTCGTTTGGCGCATGACGCTAATAATGGCAATCGATCGCTAGCTTGTATCGCGTCGGGTTCGAAGTCGACTCTCACCGCCGACCGATAACCCCACCGATCGCTAATAGCCTTCCAACCTTTAATGCTGTATTTTAAGGGTCAGTTCGACCGACACCATATTCCAGTCGACTGACACACCCCAAGTATGACTAATTCATACTTGAAAACATAAGCTAAGCCTAGACTTAACCTTCTAGCTTCTCCATCAGCCTTGCGCCTCTAGGATTTCTCTGAGTCCACGACTCCATCCATGCGCTTGCCTTCAAAAGCTTCCTTCGGTTTCATCATGCTTTGGGTTTCTTCTTTGCCAAAGTATGCTTGGACTTTACGCCGCCAAGACTACATGCTTAGACTTATGCCGCCAAGACTTTCCTTTGATCTTTCTTTTCCAAGGACTGCTTGGACTTTACGCCGCTAAGACTACATGCTTGGACTTATGCTGCCAAGACCTTTCCTTTGACTTCTCTTTGCCAAGATCACACTTGGACTTGTCTTTTACCAAGTCTTCATACTTGGATTTTCCTGTCACTTAAACATGTTTATAATTAGACAACAAAACATTGCCTAACTTAGATGATTATCCAAACATCAAAATATATAAATGCTTGGGGCATTATTGCACCAACAATCTCCTCCTTTTTGATGTTTGGCAATCATTTAAGTTAGGTCTTTAACACATACATATAAACATATTTCAATATGAATTCTAACTTAAATATCCCTTCTCCCCCTTTGACATACAACAAAAAGAGAAGAGTTTATCCAATAAGTGTAGGAAAGAATTATAATTGACACATCTTGAACAAAGGTATAAAATTGATATGAAGCTCCCCCTTGATCCAAGACATGTTTAATGATGTGGAAATAACATGTGAAGCAAATCATAAGCAATAGAATAGGCAAATATGTCTTAGCCTTGCACCAACAATTATAGAAATAAGGGATGTAGCTCCCCCTAAACCAGTGCATCAAGAAAATCCGTCTTTCCATACAAGTTATCATGTATATACTGTGGAAATCATATAATGTCCAAAATTGAACCTTTTAACCGATGAAAAACCTTTTTCTATTCCAAAACAAGGTCACCGCTCGACCGAATTGGCATCGATCATCGCCGGTCATACGATCGCAATAATCGGATAACTAATATCAGACAAATCTGAAATTCGAATTTTTCAGTCAAGGTTTAAAAATGCGTAGAAAATTTCGTGGATGTCCAAAAATCACGAAACTCGTCATACATATTTTATTCGACTAATATAACATATGAAAAATATTAGACGAAAAACATGCTCATCAGATTAATGGATTGATACGATATTCAAAATAATAAAAATATGACGCAAAAAGTGTAATTGTATCGTATCAATATTCATAACTTCGTACTATATGCTCAACTTCTAAACTTGACAAATAACAAGTTGTAGGCACTGATAGAAATGAACTAAACAAAAACACAATTTCATTTCATTAATCAAAAGTCATTACACAAGTAGGAGTTTATGCCGTACATACGGCCAAAAAGAAAATAACAAAAAACATGCTAGCTAACAATCGTCGTCCTTAGCATCCATCGGTGCAGATGACGAAGCATCGTGAGGAGGTGGGTGTCCAGGTGTAGTAGGGCGGAGAATCGCCAAAATGTCCTGCTGCTGCCGATGCATCCCTCTCACGAGGGAGAGGAGCTCCTGATGCTCCCAGCGAAGCTCCTGTTGGCCCAAGCGCAGCTCCTCAAAATGTGTGTCTACCCGCTCTGCAAAAGCATCGAAGCGGGCAATGAAGGATGTGCAGCGCGAGATCTGCGGCTGCAGCAGTCCTCCTCGCATCGACTCTCGGATCTCCTTCCGCAGCGGCATCCTCTGGTGTCGAAGCACCACCTGCTGGCCATCGTGCAGGGTCCCAGAAAATGGACCCTCTGTCGGCCTTCAAGCCCGCCAAGGAGAAGCTCCAACGAGTCATCTGGTCATATTTTCTATTCATGATTTTAATGACTCCTATGTTGACATCAATGCCTACGAAGCTGAGCCACTGAGTAAGGACATTTCCAAAAGGTATATGAACCTTCCCATTGTTTGGCCTTATGAAATGAGTGATGCAGTGGAAGGTATTGAGACCAATATTGATGTCTAAGTATTGACGAAGGATATGCATGAGAAGGAAGTGTGTAGGTCGAACCAAGGCCAAACCACGGGTAACTATAGGGAGAAGACAATGAGCAATGACCTTATAAAGGACATTGTCAGAGGCAGAAAGTTCTTGTGATTGAAATAGATTGGTGTTCAAAGGTCGAGGAGAGTGATAGAAAGTAGTATGAAGGGAATCTAAAGAAATCTCCTCAAAGGGAGGTGGAAGAGGTTCACTCCAAGATGGATACAAAATGAAATCATTCTCAGAAGAGACATCAGAAAATCGGTCGGATCGGGGAAATCCGGATCGCCTTGAGCAACGAGTCTGTATCTCGACCCATCTCCAACCAAGTTGTTGAAAAATTCAAAAAGAAGAGTGATATTTACATGATGTTCACAAAAAACTAATGATTCAAGTTTGTAGTGTTGGATGATTTGAACAATATCAAAACAGTAGTCTTTATGAAATTTTGGATCCATTGATCGAGGTGGAATAAGTTGGAATTTATTTTTATTGAAGGCACTTTCAAGTGCGGAGTTTGGAAATCGAGGATCGACAGAGGGTGGAGGGTTTGACGGGCCCTCGTTGGTCGGAGGTGCCCGGGCACGCTTAGTAGCATAATGCTTAAGTCTAAGTGTGCCAAAAGACAACAAAACAAGCATGCACAATGTAGGTTAAGGATGATGCATGCACAAAGACAACAAAATAAGCACCGGTTAGTGAAACAAAATTATAGGAAAAAACAAACTGTGATCAGGGATGAGGGTTTACCTAGGCGGCATGGTGAAAGATCAAGGAACAGTGTCGGATGCGAGTGTTCACGAAACCCTAGCCGAGTGAGCGATCTTCAGTGGAAACTAGGGCATGAACGGGGTGACAAGAGGAGGTCCTTGAGTCGGAGAGCACTCCAAATGGGAGCACTGGTCGGTGAAGTTGTCGGAAAAATGAGGGAGAACGGCTAAAAGGTGCGGTGGAAGTTCGTCGGAAGAGGAAGAGGAGAGAAAATCGGGAAGCTTTGGCGAGTCGAACCGGTGGAAAGCCCTAAATCGACATCGATCGCCGTTAGTCGCCGATCAAATGGAATCGATTGAGCCCGAATTCATACGAAGCGCTTATGGAGTCGATCCATAAATGGCAGTCGAACTAATAGCGAACCGGGTAAGTTCGGTTCGATATCGTCGTATCAGTCGAACTAGCGATAGGCGCCAATCGACTGATATCAGTCTGATAGCCTTTTTGGCTAGATTAAAAAATTCATAATTAATTCAATAAGGATCAAAAAATTATGAAATTTTGTGGTTAATATTGTTAGATCATTTCCTATCAAGGAAAAATTATTTTAAAATTATATCACCTCTGGATTTTGATATTGACATAATCTTGAGATTTTACAAAAGTTATGATATTTTTTGCAAACTTTGTATCACTTTGGCTTATCAATAGAAAATTGTTTCTCAAGGTTTGATAGACATAGTTTAAATCTTATTTTATTTAATATTTCTAATCATATTCTTGGAGCTATATGCACATTAATTGTACATAGGTCTTCCCAATGATTGGTCCAATGAAGGATTAATGTCTCTAGATGACACTTTGGCTGATGATAATGCATCATAACAAGCATGATGAACCAAGTGCATCTTCCTAACATCTCACATGATTTCTAGGTGGCTAAAAACACAAATCATGGTTTCTTAGGTCTATTGTGAGATGGTTAGAGGTATAAAACCTAGATTTTTTATGGGATCATGCAAACCTACACTTCTATTCTACAAAGCACATTCCAAGTTCTCTCCTAAGTGATGAAAATTCTATTTCGGGGAGAGGCTTGGTAAAGATGTCGGCTAGGTTGGACTTAGATTCAATGTAATTAAGCTCAATGTCTCCCTTAGCCACATGATCTCTAATGAAGTGATGTTTCACTTCAATGTGCTTAGTCCTAGAGTGATGCACCAGATTTTTGGTTAAATTAATGGTGCTCACATTATCACAAAATACTTTCATGTTGGAGTAAGATAGCTCATAATATTCTAGGGTATGTTTCATCCATAGTAGTTGAGCTACACAACCACCCATAGCCACATATTCGGCCTCGGTGGTAGATAATGCAACGCAAGGTTGCTTCCTACTACTCCAACTAACTAGGGAGGACTCAAGGAATTGACATCCACCACTAGTACTCTTCCGATCCAATTTGCAACCGGCATAATCGGAATCGGTGTACCCAATCAAATCAAAAGACCTAGTCCTAGGATACCATAATCCTACATTTATTGTGCCTTTAACATATCTTAATATTCTCTTAACGACAACTAAATGAGATTCTTTAACACATGATTGATACCTAGCACACATACCAACCGCAAATAATATGTCGGGTCTACTAGCGGTTAAGTACAAGAGACTACCAATCATGCTCCTATAAAGTGTAAGATCTATTTGTTTTCCTTCACTATCACTATCTATTTTAGTATTGGTTGCCATTGGAGTTGAAACCACCTTAGCATTTTTCAAACCAAATTTCTTAATCATTTCCTTAGCATATTTTATTTGATAAATATAAATACTTTCACTAGTTTGTTTGACTTGCAATCCTAGGAAGAAATTTAATTCCCCAACTAGACTCATTTCAAACTCTTTTTCCATATTTTGAATAAAGTCTTGAAGGAGTTCATCATTTGTTGACCCAAAGATAATGTCATCAACATATACTTGGGCTACAAAGATGTCCTTAGATGTTGACTTTATAAAGAGAGTTTGATCTATACTACCCCTTTTAAAATCCTTAGAAATTAAGAAAGATGATAATCTTTCATACCAAGCCCGGGGAGCTTGTTTCAAACCATACAAAGCTTTCCTAAGTTTGTATACATGGTTTGGATAGTCCATATTTTCAAACCCGGGAGGTTGTTCTATATATACCTCCTCCTTAATAAATCCATTTAGGAATGCCGATTTGACATCCATTTGATGGAGTTTGAAACCCATATAGGAGGCATATGCTAAAAGTATTCTAATGGACTCTAACCTAGCAACCGGGGCATATGTTTCATCATAATCAAGTCCTTCAACTTGATTAAAACCCCTTGCAACTAATCTTGCTTTATTTTTAGTGATATTTCCTTGGTCATCTAGTTTGTTCCTAAAGACCCATCTTGTAGTAACAATGGTGTTTTAACTTGGTCTAGGAACTAACTCCCATACTTGACTCCTTTCAAATTGAGCCAATTCATCTTGCATTGCTAAGATCCAATCCGGATCAAGTAATGCATCTTTAATTGTTTTGGGCTCAATTTGAGAAATTAGAGTTATATGACTAGTGGGATCCCTATGGAATGACCTAGTCCTAACTCCTTGAGATAATTCACCCACAATTTGATCTAAGGGGTGACTTTGATAAACTCTTATGGTTCTAGGAGGCGTACTAATTTGGTTTTTGGTCATGATCAACCTCAATCCTATGCTCATCATCGGAATCATCCTTTGCTCCCCCTTGATTCAATCCTCCCCCTTGATCATTACCCCCTAAGGTTAAATCTTGAAATTGTTGGGTAATTTCTTGATTTTCATTATTAATATCATCATTAATAGGGGATTTCCTAGGATATGTATTTGAGGATTCATCAAATTGAACATTTGAAGATTCTTCAATCCTTTGAGTCCTTTTATTGTAAATTCTATACCCTACACTAGTGGATGAGTATCCAACTAGGATTTCCTCATCCGCTTTGGACTCAAACTTACCTAGGTTGTCTTTGGTATTTAAAATATAAACTTTGCATCCAAAGACCTTAAAATAATGAATTGTTGGAATTGTACCATTCTACAATTCAAATGGAGTTTTTCCTAAAAACCTATGAATCAATACCCTATTTTGGATATAGCAAGCGATATTAACCACTTCCGCCCACAAGTAGCTAGGTAAGGAGTATGCATTAAGCATTGTCCTAGCCGCTTCTTGTAGGACACAATTTTTCCTTTCCACAACCCCATTTTATTGGGGTGTTCTAGGACAAGAAAACTCATGCTTGTACCCTTGTTCTAAGCAAAAAGTTGAAAAGTTAGAATTCTCAAATTCTCCACCATGATCACTACGGATCCGGTTGATTTTGAGTTTTCTTTCATTTTCTACTCTTTTGCTAAATCCTATGATTATTCCTAAGGGTTCATCTTTATTTTTTAAGAAAAATATCCAAGTAAACCTAGAGAAATCATCTACTATTACCAAGCAATATTTACTACCAATTATAGAGGGGGTACTATGGCAATCAAATAAATCCATATGTAAGAGTTCTAACGGTAAAGCGATACTAAGTAAATTTTTACCTTTGTGTGATGTTTTTGATTGTTTCCCTTCTTGGCATGCATCACACATTTTGTCCTTGAGAAATTTGACTTTAGGCAACCCTTTGACTAACTTCATTTTTGCTATTTTGGCTATGTTCTTCATGTTTATGTGTCCTAGCCTCCTATGCCAAAGCCAACTTTCTTCCTCTTTTGCAATAAGACACTTAGTGGAAGCATTAGTAGCATAGGATAAATCAACATAATATATATTTGATTTCCTAAAGCCTACTAACATACAATCATTTAGAGTTTTGTGTCTTATAAAATATTTTGAGGAATCAAATCTAACATCAAAGTTTGCATCACATAGTTGACTTACACTAAGTAAATTAAATTTCATATTTCTAACTAATAGCACTTTATGAATGACAAGGTTGGGGGATACCTCAATTGTGCCCTTTCCTAGAATCTTAAGTTTGCCGCTATTACCAAATGATACCTTTCTCTTGCTAGTGTGGTTGATAGTGGAGAACTTCTTCTCATCACCGGTCATATGCTTTGAGCACCCACTATCAACTATCCACAAGCTTGATTCTTCTACCTATATCACATAAAAAATACAATCCTTAGGTACCCAAATCTTAGGACCACTAGCATCAATTATAAATTTCTTAGGTACCCAAACTTTTCTACCCTTGCTTTTAATTATGGATTTTCTACTAACAAGGGATTTGAATGCTACCTCCTTTTCCTTAGGCCTATATCCTAATCCGGCCTTGTTGTAGATGACCCTTTGATCCTTAATAATCATGTCTAGGTATTTTGAACCATTGGTGAATTTTTCTAAGCATGCTCTTAATTTACCTATTTCTTTTCTTAATTCATCATTTTCATCCCTAAGGGTACATTTATCGTTATCACTAGATAATTTACCACATGATGAATCTATACTCTTAAGTGATTTGATCTCTATTTTTAGATCCTTAATCCTAGTTTTCGAACTATTTAAAGCACTTTGTAAACATGCAATAGTCTTGTAAAGTAAATCTACTTTAGGTGAGTTGTTTACCTCATCATCATCACTTGATGATGATTCGTCGCTTGATGAAGAGGATGAAGACTCCTCACTTGAACTCCCGGTTTCTTCCTCTAAAGCCATGAGGGCTAGATTTCGGGTGGCATGACATACTTCTTCATCATCGGAAGTGTCTTCCATGCTTAGGGTGTCCCAAGTTTGAGCCACCATTGCTTCTTTCTTCTTCTTTTCCTTCTTTTCCTTCTTTTCCTTCTTCTCCTTATGCTTCTTTTCTTTCTCCTCTTTCTTCTTTAGTTCCAGGCAATTTGGCTTGATGTGCCCTTTCTTATTGCAACCATAACAAGTTACATTAGATGAAGAATTTGAATTATTTGAAGATTTACCTCTTGAGGATTGGAACATCCTCTTCACATCTTTCTTGGTGAGTCTTCTTGACTTCCCACCAAACTTCTTGACGTAATGTGCCACCTCGCTTGCCGATAACTCATCTTCACTACTTGATGAGTCTTCCTCGGATTCGGATGAGGAGGACACTTCCTTCTTCTCCTTCTTCTTCTTCTCCTTCTTCCCTCTTTGGATGAAGTGTTAGCTTGTTCATGTAATTGAAATTCACAAAATAGCTCATCTAACTTAACTAATGAAAGATCCCTAGAGACCTTATAGACATCTACCATTGAAGCCCATAAGGTGGTTCTAGGGAAAGCTTGTAACTCATACCTTACAAGGTCTCAGTTGTCGACCTTCTCACCTATAACATGTAGTCCGTTGACTACTTCCTTGAAACGCCCGTGCATTTGGCTAACGGTCTCGTTTGTCTTCATGGTGAAGCTTTGGAGTTGGCCAATCAAAGATTTCTATTGGCCCTTCTTGTTTCTTTGGATCCTTCGTTGAGTTCGATGAGCTTCTCCCAAAGCTCTTTTGCGGAGTTGAAGGGCCCGACTTTAGAGAGTTGCTCCTTGGATAGACCATATTGAAGTGTGGTCGTTGCTTTTGCATTTGCTTGTGCTTTCTTGGCCATCTCTCTTGTCCAATCTTTTGTCGGTAATGGTGCTCCGAATTTGTCGACCGGCTTTTCGAATCCATCTACAATACTAAACCAATTTTCAATATCATTCATTAAGTAATACTCCATCTTACCTTTCCAATATCCGAAGTCGTTGCCGTCGAAGAATGGAGGTCTCGCCGTGCTATACCCCTCTTGAAAAGCCATCTTTGCTCTGGTTGATTGCTAGATCTTCCGATGCGAACCTGGCTCTGATACCACTTGTTGGTGATCGTTTGGAAGCTAGAGGGGGGGTGAATAGCGCTTTTCGTTTCTACAAGAGTAATTAGCGGAAGCAAACACAAATAATATATGTAAAAACAAAAAGCAATGCTAACAAAGCCTTTACGTGGTTCGGAGATAACGCTCCTACTCCACGGCGATCCTTAAGGTGGATCAACCCAAGCAATTCCACTAAGAAGCTTTCTTTTACAACAAAAACCTCCTCTTCTTTACAAAGAATGAAACTTGAGCTTAGAGAGAGGAGGAGAGGATTTAAGATCACTTAGAAAGCTTGAAAAACTTGTGGGAGCTTAGGAGAAAGATCAGAATATAAGCATTAGCCTCTTCTTGCTCCCCTTGAGCTCTTTTTATAGGAAAGAGCCTCTTTTTCCCGTTGGAGGTCTATCAGTCGACTGATGACTTACATCAGTCGACTGACGCCGATTCTAACGGCTTCTGAACAGCCGTATTCGCTGGATTTGCCGTCGTCATCGCCAACGGGAAGACTATCGCCGACCGCCAAAGGATGATCGATCGATATCGCTCGTAATCGGCCAGCGGCACGGGCTATTTGTTTAGGGCGATCGATCGCCAATAATGGCGATCATTGCCCGGCATTAGATGCAGTCGGGTCTGAGTCGACTCTCACCAGTTCGACTGGGATAACCCCCCGATCAATGACCTTCCAACCTCTAATGCTGCATTTTAAGAGCCAGTTCGACCGACACCATGTTCCAGTCGACTGGCACACCCCAAGTATGACTAATTCATACTTGAAAACATAATCTAAGCCTAGACTTAACCTTCTAGCTTCTCCATCAGCCTTGCGCCTCTAGAATTTCTCTGAGTCCACGACTCCATCCATGCGCTTGCCTTCAAAAGTTTCCTTCGGTTTCGTCATGCTTTGGGTTTCTTCTTTGCCAAAGTATGCTTGGACTTTATGCCGCCAAGACTACATGCTTGGACTTATGCCGCCAAGACTTTCCTTTGGTCTTTCTTTTCCAAGGACTGCTTGAACTTTACGCCGCCAAGACTGCATGCTTGGACTTATGCTGCCAAGACCTTTCCTTTGACTTCTCTTTGCCAAGATCACACTTGGACTTGTCTTTTACCAAGTCTTCATACTTGGATTTTCCTGTCACTTAAACATGTTTACAATTAGATCACAAAATATTGCCTAACTTAGATGATTATCCAAACATCAAAATATATAAATGCTTGGGGCATTGTTGCACCAACAAGTCCAATATGGGTTGGCAAGGGAAGTCAAAGGGGTGATATTGGCGGCATAAAGTCCAAGGGTGGAGTCTTGGCAGCATAAGTCCAATAGTTGGCGGCGTAAAGTCCAAGCAGTAGTTTTAGCAGCATAAGTCCAATGTGCCTTGGCAGTATAGACCAACTTAACATGACAATAGCCGATGGAAGCACCTGAAGGATAGCGTATGGATGAACAATGTTGAAGGATCGTGGCCTAGCTAGAGGGGGTGAATAGCCCTCGATGTGTACGATGTAAATCGGTCGCGTCTTAATGGTCTACAATCGAAGTTAGCGCAGCGGAAATACTAACTATTGGCGATTAAGGCATCTCTTCGAGTTAATCTAAACGAAATAAATGAAAGAAATGAAATGCTGAAGCTGTAAAAAAACTTACAGTGATCGTCAGAGATCTTCTCGCTTCCTGGTACTATTGGGACGATGTTTCTGCTTGCAATCTAAGGATCGATCACACCGAAAAGAACCTCCTTCTCCATGAGACAAAATCCAGTTGCGCCTTGGTGTTCACTCTTCTCCCCAACAACACTTCGCTCACCTTGCAAGCTCCGCTCGTATCCCTTCGCTTCAGCAGCCAATGCTTTGGATGCCAACCCTTTATAAAAGGGCTTGGACGCAGTGTATGCGCAACATGCACTGCACAAAGTGCTCCACGGAGTGCACGTTTGCACTCCGTGTGAGCAGTTCGCATAATTGCCAACATCTCCCACTCGTCCAAGGCATGTCACATAGACAAAATGGTCACATAGACCAATAAGAAGTATTTAGTCATATAGACTAAATAGAGCTAGAGTCATTAGTCCCAAATGACTAATTGAAGTATCCAGTCACATAGACCAGAATCAAGTCGGAGATCATAGTCCCAAAAGATTAATAGAACAGAGATTAATAGTCACAAAGATCATTAGAACAACCAATTCATACTTAGAAAAATGGCTCATGTGATAGCAAGCACACTGAGCAATCCAATACTAAGAAAGTTATTACACCTTACATAGCTGCTCATAGAGCGATCAATGCTAAGAAAAGTTGTTACACCTAACTTAGCTGCTCTTCAAATGGTACATAACCTTTCTCTGAATGACACATAGTCACTCACCTGATGACCCATTGCCATCCTCCAAGTGGCTCACAGCTATTTGCCAGGTGGTACTGAACCTTTCTCCTGGTGGTACTTAACCGTTTTCCTGGATTTGATGTCTTGTTATTTGTCCAAATTAAATAATCTCCACTTACATCAATATGAACATCTCTAATCCCTCATAATGATCATCAAGTCAAGAGCTTGTCCCATATTCTCAATATTCACAAATATTTCCATACATAACAGAAATGGGTCGACCAGTGAATAATTCTCAAAGGATGTAAACATATTTAATCTTCCTTTTTAGTGTGAATCCATTCATTTTAATTAGTCGCTTTCCTAGTCATGTTCCATAGACCGAATCATCCATAGTCAATAGGTTTATATGTTAAAGTAGCAGACCCTGATTAAAACTTCAAGCAGACACCTAAATAGTCACAAAAGGCAAATGCTGAGATTAACATATAATCTCAAAGGGCTCACATAGTAGAGAAGCAGGGATCCATTCTCCTACTACCTTTATTGTCTCCTTAGCACATGTGGTATGAATCACATGCTACAATGTTATTCTCTTCATCAATAAAGAGTGCATGTTTACCTCAACACCGTACAGATTTTGATCCAGACATTCCAAATGTCTAATCATGAATTCAACATATAAATTCTAATCTAGCTCATAAACAGGTATAGTAAATAGTGAGAACATTTACTTTGATCACTTTTCTTAAATGATCTTATCTTGATATACATATCAAGACAACCCCAACTTATAGATATGCATCCCATACATATAGCTTCCAAAGTTATCCTATAAGCAATAGTCTTACCCCTATTTGTACATAACAAACAGAGATAATTTTCCATGTGAGAGGACCAATCACTATCTGTCAACATGCTCACCGAGATCTTATCAGAATGTAACATTACATACACTGAATGAATTATGACTTGCATTAAAAATAATAAAATTACGATATTCGATTGTCTTTACAAAACTGTTACATTCTACGAAGTCCCATAGGCTTTACATGCTCATTAAATGACTCTCTAGTCATTGGCTTAGTAAAAGGATCTGCAAGCATAGCTCGAGTAGAGATATATTCAAGAATCACCTTCTTCTTAGCAATAATATCCCTGATAAAGTTATACTTTATAGCAATATGCTTGCCCTTGTTGTGATATTTGGGATCCTTGGAAAAAGCTATAGCAGCTTGACTGTTACAGTAGATAGTCACTGGACTACCATTGTCTTCAACAATCTTCAGATGCTTTAAGAACCTTCTTAACCATACCGCTTCTTGCACAACTGCTGAACATGCCACATATTCAGCTTCCATGGTTGATAAGGCCACACAGGCTTGTTTCTTGCTGTTCCAGAAGATGGTGCCACCATTCAACAAGAATGCGTAGCCTAATGTGAATTTTCTATCGTCCAGGTCCCCATCCCAATCTGCATCTGAATAGCCCTTTAGACTCATATCTGATCCTTGATAACAGAGACTATAACCTATCGTCGCTTTCAGATATCTTAATATCCTTTTCACTGCCTTCCAGTGTCTCGGTCTTGGGTTTGACTGGAACCAACTGACTAAGCCAACAGCATAGCTGATATCGGGACGAGTACACAATATAGTGTACATTAAACTACCAACAACACTGGCATATGTTTTTTTATTCATCTTGGCTATTTCATTAGGAGTTTTGGGACTCATACTCTTGCTCAGAACAGTACCTTTCACAATAGGTGTCTATTCACTGTTGCAATTAGACATGCTGAAATATTGTAACATCTTAATTATATAAGACTCTTGAGACAAACCCAAAAGTCTCTTAGATCGATCCCTGATGATCTTTACTCCTAAGATGTATTCAGCTTCTCCCATATCTATTATGTCAAATTGCGATAAAAGCCACTTTTTGACTTCTATCACAAAACCTATGTCATTTCTTCCAATCAGCATATCATCAACATATAATGATAAAATGACATACTTTCCTTTGTCCTTCTTCAGGAAAATGCAATGATCCTCATTGATCATTTTGAAACCATAAGATAAAACCACTTCGTTAAATCTTATGTTCCACTGTCTTGATGCTTGCTTTAGCCCATATATAGATTTCTTCAATCTACATACTTTATCTTCTTGGCCTTTAGCAACGAAATCTTCTGGTTGAACCATATAGATTTCCTCATCAAGCTCACCGTTAAGGAAAGCGGTTTTTACATCCATCTGATATAACTCCAAGTCATAATGTGACACTAAAGCCAAAATAACTCGGATTGACACAAACTTTACTACGGGAGAAAATGTCTCCTCAAAGTCAATACCCTCTAATTGGGTAAATCCTTTCGCGACCAAACGAGCTTTGTATCGGTTAATCGATCCATCAACTTTCCTCTTTATTTTGAGAATCCATTTATTCCCAATAGCCCTTCGGTCAGGAGGAAGATCGACTAACTCTCAAACATGATTCTTAATTATTGACTCCATTTCTTCAACCATTGTAACTTTTCACTTTTCTCCAGCTCTAGAGCCCAAAGCTTCCTTAACTGATTGAGGTTCTTCATCGTCAATAGGGAGTGTCATCATTGCCTCATTCTCAATATCAAATCTCTTTTTAGGTTTGATCTTACGAACACTTTTCCGTAAGTTGGGCTCATGAGAAGTCACCCCGTGACTAGGCAAAGAACTTCCATTGGGTTGACTAGTTCTAGGTATCCCATTAGACACTTGTCTAGTTGACAACGACTCTTCCTCCTCAAATAGAGGAATTGTCTTATCAACTTCACCTCTAGCTGGAAACTCAGTTTCGAGAAAAGTAGCATCTCTCGAATCTAATTCGGAGATTGTTTCATCTTTTTGCTCACCTATGAAAACATAACCTTTTGAGGTATCAGAATATCTTATAAAGATACATTTCTTACCTCTAGGTCCCAATTTTCCATACTTGTGAGAACTATTATGAACATATGCAACTGACCCCCAGGGTCTCAGATTTCCCAAATATGATTTTCTACCTGTCTAACGTTCATATGAGGTAGATGGAACTGACTTTGAAGTTACTTTGTTAAGTATATAGGCTGCAGCTAGTAATGTATCTCCCCAATAGGAGATCGACAAATTAGCCTGCGCCATCATAGACCTAACCATTTCGAGAAGAGTCTTATTTCTTCTCTCAGCAATCCCATTTTGTTGTGGAGTTCCAGGGATCATCAGCTGTCTAATAATCCCTTTATCATTACATACTGTCTTGAACATATCAGACAAATATTCTCTTCCACGATTAGTGCGTAAAGTCTTAATCTTACGTTCCATTTGATTCTCAACTTTGTTCATATAATGAATGAATCAATTCAATACTTCAGATTTGTGAGAAATCAAATACATATGACCGAAACGAGAGAAATCATCAATAAATGTAATGAAATAGGAAGCTCCATGTCTAGCCTTCACATTCATTGGACCACAAATATTCGAATGAATCAATTGCAACGGTGACTCTGCCCTAATAGCCTTACCGAATGGTTTCCTAGTTGCTTTTCCAGCAAGACAATGCTCATATACAGACAAGCTAATCTTAGCATGAGAGCCCAATAAGCCCTCCTTAGCTAATCGATTCATGCGATCTTGTCCTATATATCCTAATCTAGCATGTCAATTATCATCAGTTATTTCTACATCACTAGTAAGAGCAATGTTTGAAAAACAATTATCAATTGCACAATTGACATTTGGTTCCACATCAAGAACCATAAAACCATTCATTAAAAAACTATAACCGATTGACACTGAGTCAATCTTGAGTTCAACACACCGACTGTAAAAATTTATACAATACCCTAAATCAAGAAGATAAGTAACAAAAACAAGATTCCTACGAATCTCAGGAGCATACAAGACATCATGTAGAAATAAAGTTCTTCCACCTCGAAGGTTAAGTTTGCAAGTGTCGACTCCTTTGACTTCGACTCTTGCATTGTTTCCTACATATATCCATTTGTTGCCAGCTGGTACCCTGCGGTACTCCACATATGTAACTCGCTCCCAAGCTACATGGTCGGTTGCTCCCGAATCTATAATTCACAAAGGATAAGAATTAGCCAACAACACAGAACTAGCAACAAAATGCTCAAAAGATAGACTAGAAGTTACCTTTCTTGGCTCGGTACACTCCCGAGCGTAGTGACCCTTTTTGTCACAATTAAAGCAAGTCACCTTGCTTTTAGGTTTCTTCCCTATCTTCTCGTTCTTCTTTTTCTTGATTGGGTCTGTCCCACCTGTACCAGCAACTTCCTTTTTCTTTCCCTTTCTCTTCTTGAACCATCTTCTTTTCTTGGATCCAAATGATCCAACAGAACTGGCAACCAAATAGGCTTGGCCAGAAATCCTCGCGGATTATACTCTCTCTGCCTCTAGTTCAACATGACACAAGACATCAGCGAAAGTCTTAATACTCTCACTGTGAGTAAGGGTCTGCTTCATGGTCTCCCAAGAATCTGGAAGGGATCGAATAACTGCCTAAACCTATTGTTCGTCCGTCAGCTCGTGATTGGCAGTTTTAAGCTCCCGAATCATATTCGACATCTCCCTGAGATGTAGAACCATAGTAACATTCAGGCGCTTCTTGTTGTTGGGAAAAACTTCGGATCTGATGTTCATAACATCGCGAGTGAATACTTCGCACAATCGTAGCGGAAACAATAATTATACTGAATCCCACCAGAGATCCATGCAAAACTATATAAATCATTTTCTATAATCTAATTTAGATCTTATCTAGAGGAGGAATATACCTACGGTGCGTGCCCTTCGCAATCCCGCTTTTCCAAACGCTGTCGGATCTCAATACGGTAAGGGTAACCGTATATCTATGGTATCCACACTGACACCCACACTAGCTTTGGAGTCACGTTGTGCTAGCAACCCTTAGCAAAATGCCAAGAACTCTTTTGGAAGAAGAAGGAGAGGAAGGAGGAGATGAGAGAACACTTTCTCTCTTGGCCCTTTTGGTTGCACGCCCAAAACAAAACCACACCAAAATTATCTCCACGTGAAACACCAAAAAGCCATTTTAATCCCATAGCCATCAATGTCATTATCTCCTCATTAAGACATCTCTTAATACCAAGACTCTTGGTATTCTCCTTTATGAATTCTCATCATGAATACCAAGCCCTTTGGTATTCTTATGCATGATTAATCAAATTAATCATGCATGATGATGAATTATCTTCCATGGTTCAACATGAGTCTAACTCAAATCTTGGCCATATGCTCAATTGTCCTTTTAGTCCAACTAAAAGAAATCATCTCCAAACAGAATGTCATTTGTGTGTGACCCTATAGGCTCTTGTAACGTTGGCAATGTATCTAAAATCCTTTTAGATACATAAGCAATATGCGGTATCTAGCAATACATCATTGCTACCCAAGTTACAAGATCGTCAAGATCCGACAACCTTTCCATGACTATTATCATGTATGACGGTGTCCTTCTATCTCTGATATCTTAGATCGATCAATGAGACATAGACTGTGTCATCCCCTTATCGATCTTTATGTTTCTTGATCCCCAAGTAGACTCACTCAAACAAATGAGCTCAATATCTCATATTGACTCATTTGAGAATGACCATGCATTTCGTGGTCCTACTCTATCAAGAGGCCAAAGATATCACTCCTGTTATATAGGAGGGATAGATCTCATCTACATTACTTACATCCCTCTGCATAATTCGTTACATACCCAGTGATCGCCGTTATAGTCACCCTATTACGGTGTGACGTTAGACGATACCAAAGTACATAACTCCTTATGTAGGGAATCGTAGTGACTTCAGGTCTAAGGACTATAACGATCCATGATACTTTCTCATGGTGGGTCAATTCAGTATATATATTCTCCAATATATATACCCATGTGTCAATGTGATATCACATATCCATGACTTGTGAGATCAAGTCATCCATTGACCTACATGCTAGTCTCAATGTATTAATATTGCCCTTGTATATTAATACTTGACTAGGAATATTAAGAATAGTGTTATCTACAGTTTCTCATAATCAATTCTACCAATTGATAAACTGTATATTAGAACCTACTATTGAAGGACATTATTATATTTTTTTTAGCTGGCACATGCATAAAGTAAATATAATAAACAATCCTTGCCTTTTCTTAATGAAATATGATACACATTATTCCTAATCAATCATCTCATGATTGACACTACATCTCATGATTGACACTAAGGGCTGACACTAACACTTGTAGCTATCGAACTTGATCGTCAACTACCGAAGCTTGCTTAGACTAACTCCGCTGTACTTATCCTTAAGGGCCACCCAGACAGCATGAGCCGAAGTATACGACTCATACTCAAATGCCAGATCATCCACCATTGAACTGATCAAAATGCCCTTAGCAGTGGAGTCCTTTTTCTTCTATGCCTTATAGGCATCAAGATCTCATCTGTTTTGTACAGAGGGACCATCTATATGTTCTACCAAGACCTGATTTACAGCCTCTAGAACTTCCTGTTCCTCTAGGATATACTGACTGTATCCTGAGGTGCCATATTTTATAGTTATCCCTATTCAGTTTCTCACCCTTATTGAGTTCAGCTATGATGTTTTTGGTTGCCATAACCTAACATAAATAAATATATTATTTAGTTATTCAGTGTATACCTCTATATATGTAATCTATAAATTGACTCAATGTAAATTCGATTTAGTTTACAAAATCAAGTGACAATCAAATTCTCACTCATCATTTGTATGTTCAAATCCAATCGACTTTGATCAATTATATTACATACATCCCATCTTAACATGATACTTTTAAATGAACATATCATTTAAATTATACCCATTATGAACAAATCAAAGAGTAATTAAATATCATGCATCATATAGAGTTAACAGCATAAAATGAACATATCATTAAATTAAACTTGTTGTACATTGTCAACAGATAACAAGACTCTACTAAGAATGTTACACATAACATCCTTCCTACTCATAACTGACAAATAAAAATAACTAACAAATTAGATAGATGATCATTACTCTCACTAGGACAAACACTAGCGCAGTAACAATCCAAATATGCCCATTCTTCTTGGGCTGAATTAGGACATCCTCCACTGAGATGCTCTCAAGATGATGCCAGGACGCAGAATCTTGTAAATGACATCTTTGAAGTGATCCAAAGGGAAAAACCTCTTCAGGGTCCTCTTCCGGATCTTTCTCTGGATCTTCACAGTGCACCTCACAGTCCTCGTAGTGAAGCAGCTCAGCGCATAACTGGGTATATGAAATGCGCCCCTCATAGCGCCCCCAGATCTGATGTGTTATATCACTAAGGTGCTGTGGCAGTGAACGGACCAAAGGCCAGATCTTGTAGTTCTCCAGAATAGGAAACTCCTGCATCTCGATTCTTCAGAATAGTCTGTCCAATCTCCCAATGTGCCACCCGACTCCATGAGCTGAGTCATACTCTATCTCCTGGATAGTCTCCTTTAGCCGATTATGCAACACATTGCGTCTGGTCATCATGGTAATCATCCGTGCCATCTGAAAAAATTGAAATTAATTAAGTCAGTACAAAACTGACAAACCAGTACACATACCGGCTTAATTCAATTTATATATTGGCATAGAACGAACACATTCAATCAAGGATTAATCTCCTTGATTCTATGGAGAACAGTCGACTGAGACACTTAGACCAGTCGACTGATACATTTACCAATCAACTATCATCTAAGTCCAATCGATTTAAACTGTTTTGACATGACCATTAATGTAAAAACTAAACATCTTCATTTCTCCTCGAATACCCCAAGCACTCGAGTAACATGAACGGTTGTTTATTTTCATATCGTCCCTAGCCATCAACTCTAGTTCTTTTTGACCTATCTATAAGTCGTTTTATTTGAGTTCTATTTGTTTCAAACAAATACTCGAAGATCTTGTCATGAGTTAAGTTGACCAAAGTCAACTTAGTCAACTAACGTTGACCAGACAGTAGTTTTAGCCCTCTGTCCAGATCACTTTGTCATCTATTTAGACATGCCACATGAATTTTAGACTGAATTCTAAAATTATGGACCAGTTTGAATTCATTCCAGATCAGTTTCTGGAATTTTAGACCGGGTTCGAATTCCGCACTCGATTTGAAAATTTCAACCGGTGTCCGAATTTCGCATCAGCTCGAAATTCCGGTGAGCCAGGAATCTCAACTAGTCTGTAATCCAGACCGGTCTATTTTCCAGACTAGTGACACCGGTCCAATTTGGCGCTTATCGTGAATTGCTCTCCGACGGTTTCGCATCGATTCATTTCCTGCAGAGCGCTTTTTGAAATCGCTCTTCAATCGTTTTTGTTTCAAAGCAAACTAGTGATCGTTTACGTAATGGGCCTATTTTCCATTAGTTTAAATTCCGTATCGCACTCTATTTTCCAGCCGTTAATCGACAGACCAGCCTGTACTAATTTCCAAACCGACCGATGTCAGACCGATTTGAAACCTGACGGCTCGACGCCCGATAGTCCTGCATCGGGTGTGACGTCCAGACCGGTCTCAAACCGGTTTGATACCTGCATCGGCTCGACATCCGCATCACCCTAGATCGTGTGACATCCACGGCCTCATACCGATTTCATATCCGCACGGCTCGACGCCCATACCCCCTGCATCGTGTGACATCCAGACGGCCTCAGTGCGGTTGATATCTAGACCCCCGCATCGGGTGTGACGCCCGCATCGGCCATAGACCGCTGCTGATATCGACTAGTTTAAACTCGCCGAGAAGCACTAAAACCGCCAAGAGGCGCTTCAAAATCGCTCGCATCCTTTGAAATTGCTTGAAGTGTCAGAATCGCCAGAGGCAATTTCCCACCAAGGAACTATTCCCAAGCATTTTACTTTTCTTCGTCCAGGGAACTGTTCCCAAGCATCCATTGTTCCATTACAGAG
The DNA here is from genome assembly GCA_025175895.1 of Wurfbainia villosa. Taxonomy (NCBI): domain Eukaryota; kingdom Viridiplantae; phylum Streptophyta; class Magnoliopsida; order Zingiberales; family Zingiberaceae; genus Wurfbainia; species Wurfbainia villosa. The sequence continues at coordinate 91,552,526 of CM045997.1, read as the reverse complement.
CAGTTTCGCCAGGGTTATTTTGGGAAACTATAGAAATTGCTCTATACAAAGCTGTTTCGCTAGGGCAGTTTACTGTTCATCTTCTTCGTGACTTCATTTTCGCGATGAACAGTAAATTTGCAGAAAAAATGAAAAACTCGAACAAATGCTGCACCAACGATGCTCTGATACCATTATTGGCAATTAAGGCATCTCTTCGAGTTAATCTAAATGAAATAAATGAAAGAAACGAAATGTTGAAGCTGTAAAGAAACTTACAGTGATCGTCAGAGATCTTCTCGCTTTCTGGTATTGTTGGGACGATGTTTCTGCTTGCAATCTGAGGATCGATCACACCGGAAAGAACCTCCTTCTCCATGAGACAAAATCCAACCGTGCCTTGGTGTTCACTCTTCTCCTCAACAACACTTCGCTCACCTTGCAAGCTTCGCCAGATCCTCACTTCAAACCTAAGGCTTGACGCCAACCCTTTATGCACGAAGTGCTCCACGAAGTGCACGTTTGCACTCCGTGTGAGCAGTTCGCATAACTGCCAACACTAACAATAAAGACAATTAAGCAATTACAACAAGTAAAGAGAAGCAAACGCTAAGACGAAGATGTAATGTGGCTTACGGCCCTTGCCTCTAGTCCACGGATGATTCGTTCGGCGAATCACTCCCTCAACAATCACTAATCTCTCCTTCAAGGTGGAGGCAAACCTTTCTTACAAAATCACTCCCTCTTACAACAAGATTGAAATAAACATAAGAAGAGGAGTGAAAATCATGTAGAGCACTTGGGAGAAGTTTAGGAATTAAGCATTTTCCTCCCAAGAGCACCCAAGACCTCTTCTTATAGGGAAGAGGCCATTCTTCCCATTGGGCAGGGAGCAGTCGATTGATGTAGCCATCAGTCGACTGCTGCTGTAGCTGTTGCCTTACAACGGCTTCATCCATGTTGGTGTTCAGCCTATGGCTCCCTCATCAGTCGATTAATCATCCATATCAGTCGACTGATAGAGCCATCAGTCGAGTGATCAGGCGATCAGTCGACTCTCAAATCCTCTGTGCCCGCGACCACCTTGATCAGTCGGCTACCATCCCTTGGCAGTCAACTGATGGTGCAGCAATCACCTGCTAAACCCTAGCAGTCGACTGCTGGCCAGAGGTTCATCAGTCGAACACCGATCGAGCACCAGTCGAGTGCCATCGACCCAGAGCAGTCGACTGATATCTATATCAGTCGACTGGTGTCGGGTAAAACCTCAAACAAAACACTTATTTGAGCCTCTGATGGTCGGGTAAACCTCAAGCCATCTGTTTGAGCATCCAACACTTCCAATTGTTGGATAGAAACCTCAAACTCATGTTTGAGCATCTGACTTATTCAAACGTCGGGTAAAACCTCAAACATAAGTTTGAGCATCCGACTTTTCGGGTAAAATCTCAAACCTTAAGTTTGAGCGTCTCACACTTGACTTAGCTATTCGACCAAGTTTACCTATGAGCTACCCCGTCCCGAGTTACAATCGCTCACTCTCATCTCTCTTGGAGTCCCTCGCCTCGAAGCTCTCTTCGTCCGTCACGTCCCTCGGATGCACCTAGCGCACGATGTCGCAATGTCATCCTTCGCGTCTCGCCCTGATGTCTGCTTCCTTTGGCTTCACTCCAATGCTCCTCATTCGACGGTCCCTCGGATGCACCAAGCGCACGACTTCCACAATGTCATCCTTCACCGACACAAGGACCCGAGCCATGAGATGGTGAACCCACCAATGCTTCATTAAGCTAAACGATGTGTGATTTACATAAGTCCTGCACAACTCAAACACACACATCAAATCAACATAACAACCTAACTTAAACCCTTTGTAACACACATCAAAACCACATCATACATGGGGGTTGATTGCCCTAACAATCTCTCCCTTTTTGATGTGTGACAATCCGTTTAAGTTAGGTAAAACATTAACAAAATACATAAGACAAGAAAGCATGTAAATCAAATATGAGTATCAAATACTCCCCCTTAATACATGCAACTCCCCCTTAATATATGCTAATTCCCCTCCTAGCATGATTAACTTAAACTCAACCATTTCTCTCCCTTTGACACCATCAAAAACATTAAACATATGTCATACAAGCATAGCATTAAGTCTAATGGAAGAAAAATACCAAAACATGTCTAAAAACCCAGAAATCAGGTTGTTGTGCTCGTGCACAGTACCATCAGTCGACTGGTTCATATTACCAGTCGACTGACACCTATAAATCAGCCTTTCTGATTTTCGAACTAAATTTCAGAAATGCACTAAAAATTCTAAAAAATTCAAAAAATCATGAAATTTGGGGAACATATTTCTAATAAATCCCTTTATCAGTGAAAAATAATTTTTCATGAAAATTCATTCTATTTTTGAAAATTAGGCAAAATCTCAAAAGTTTCAAAAAGTCTCAATTTTGTATAAACTTTAAAGCCTAGTTTTGCCTTAGATTGTTTCAAATCATGAGCTCACAGTTTATAAAACATAAAATAGTTTTAAACCATTTGAAATATCCAACCATGATCTTTGGGCAATATGTCTATAAATTAAACATATGCTTTCCCCATGATTGGTCTATTATTGCTCTATTATGATACACTTAATAATCCATCTAAATGCCATAAGCATTAGTGAATTAATTGTATCATCCTAACATCTCACTCATTGCTATGTTTTCAATCAAGTTAGCCTTATGGTGAGTGTGATATGTTCCTAAGATATTATACTTAACCATCATGCAATTCTACCCCAAGGTCAAGTATATATCATTCAAAAATACCCATCATGATCATAACACAAATATTATCATTTAATTTACATATTATGATCATAATACAAGTATAACATTCAATTCATAAATCATGATCATTCATCAAGTATAAAATCAAGAACAAATCATGATTTAAACATTATAGCAAAATCATCCAAAATACTCCCCAACTTCAACATAAGTCAACCATTTAGCATGATATAAAATAAGTTCAATATGGTTGACTATCCTAGGTTTCTCTAACCTCTAAGGATGGACTTGAGAACCCAATATAAATTTTTTCCAATGGGGTTCACCAAGTACTCCTTTGGGATCTATTTCCTAGCTACCATTGTTGTTTTGGATTGTCCTATAGCAATCAAACAATGGTAAGCTTTTTCATTCTTGGATCCCTTGTATCCTAGGCCCTTCTTGTTAAAACTTGCTCTTTGGCTCCCAATGATCATATTTAAAGTGTTAGAGCCAATGGTAAATTTTTCTAGGGCCTCAGTTAAATGATCTACCTTTTCCCTTAGGGTCTTATTCTCATCTAAGCATGCATCATAACTACTAGTAGAAATAAAATCATCATGTGAGCATGCCTTTTCAAGTTTTTCTTCTAATTTTCTAATATCATCAAGCATGCATTTGTTTTTCTTTTTAGCCCTAAACAAGTCCTTAGTTAGACTTGTAATCATTGAAATAACCTTTTTGGGAGGGAGATTTGTTACCTCACTTACCCAATCTTTTTGTTCCGAATCCAATGAGGATGATGCTCCCCCTACACTTGAGCTCTCCTCCTCTTCTTCTTGTTCGGATGAGGTGGGGGCTACATCTTCTATCGTCATAAGTGCAAGGCTTGTGAATGCTTCTTCTTCCTCCGATGAGGATGGATCATCCCATGTGCCCTTAAAGCTTTGCATCTTCCCCTTTCCCTTTTCCTTGGATTTCTTTTCTTCATCCTTCTTCTTGCTTCCCTTCTTCTTGTCTTCTTTCTTTCTCCTTTCTTCCTTGCTTTTGTTCAAGAGAGGACAATCATCTCTCATGTGCCCCTCTCTTTGGCAATTGTAGCATATGATTTTTCTCCTCGGCCTTCTCCTATCATGAGGCTTGTTAAATTTAAAATTTCTTTAAAGCACGTCTCACCTTTCTTACCATATATGCTTTCTCATTTCTATTCATTGATGAGGAGGATTCTTCATCCGATGAGGAAGGTGGAGTCTCCTTCTTCTTCTTCTTCTTCTTCTTCTTCTTCTTCTTTCCTTTGTCGATTACTAGTGCTAATCCCCTTGATGGCTTGATTGGATCTTCTATTATACCTTCAAGCCTAGTTTCATGCAATTCCATAGCAGAAAAAAAAATTCTTCTAGAGTACTTACCTCTAGATTCCTTGAAATATAGGAGTCCACCATGGAGCTCCACTTTAATGACCGGGGAAAGACATCTATGACTTTCATTTTCAAGTCCCAGTTGGAGAGATTTTCACCTACACTTGACAATTCATTAATTATTTCTTTAAATCTAGAGTGTAGTGATAATACCTTCTCCCCTTTATCTAGCTTGATATTGTTTAATTGAGAGCGAAGGAGGTCCTTTCTAGCTAGCTTTGCTTCGGATGTGCCTTCATGAAGCTCCACTAGCTTCTCCAACATCTCCTTGGCACTTGCACATTCTCCAATTCGGTTGATCTTTTGTTGAGGGAGCACATTGTATAGATGGTGCTTGGCCTTTGTATTCGCCAAGTGCTCCTCTTTTTGCTTCTTGGTCTATCTCAATTTTTCTAGCATTCTCCCTTCTTCGTCCCTAGGTATCTCGAAATCATTTTCCATTATTAATATGATATCGAAATTGGTTTCAAAGAATACCTCCATTCTCTTCTTCCACCAAGAGAAATCGCCTTCGAACTTGGGTGGATGAATGTTGGAGCTGGCCATTGTCGTTGATTGTTGCGGCGGTGAGTCCGACGAGAATCTCCTCACTCTAATACCACTTGTTGGAGGATCGTGGCCTGGCTAGAGGGGGTGAATAGCCCTCGATGTGTACGATGTAAATCGATCGCGTCTTAATGGTCTACAATCAAGGTTAGCGCTGTGGAATTACTAACAATAAAGACAATTAAGCAATTACAACAAGTAAAGAGAAGCAAACGCTAAGACAAAGATGTAACGTGGTTCACGACCCTTGCCGCTAGTCCACGGACGATTCGTTCGGCGAATCACTCCCTCAACAATCACTAATCTCTCCTTCAAGGTGGAACCTTTCTTACAAAATCACTCCCTCTTACAATAAGATTGAAATAAACACAAGAAGAGGAGTGAAAATCATGTAGAGCACTTGGGAGAAGTTTAAGAGTTAAACATTCTCCTCCCAAGAGCACCCAAGGTCTCTTCTTATAGGGAAGAGGTCATTCTTCCTGTTGGATAGCGAGCAGTCGACTGATGCAGCCATAAGTCGACTGCTGTTGTAGCCATTGCCTTACAACGACTTCATCCATGTTGGCATCCAGCCAACGGCTCCCTCATCAGTCGACTGATCATCCATATCAGTCGACTGATAGAGTCATTAGTTGAGTGATCAAGCGATCAATCGACTCTCAAACCCTTTTTGCCTGTGACCACCTTGATTAGTCGACTGACGTCCCTTGGTAGTCGACTGATGGTGCAGCAGTCGACTGTTAAAACCTAACAGTCGACTGATGGCTAGAGGTTCATTAGTCGAACATCGATTGAGCACCAGTCGAGTGCCATCGACCCAGAGCAGTCGACTGATATCTATATTAGTCGACTGGTGTCGGGTAAAACCTCAAATAAAATACTTGTTTGAGCCTTCGACGGTCGGGTAAACCTCAAACCATCTGTTTGAGCATCCGACACTTCCAATCATCGGGTAGAAATCTCAAACTCATGTTTGAGCATCCGACTTATCCAAACGTCGGGTAAAACCTCAAACATAAGTTTGAGCGTCCGACTTGTCGGATAAAACCTCAAACCTTAAGTTTGAGCGTCCGACACTTGACTTAGCCATTCATCCAAGTTCACCTATGAGCTACCCCATCCCAGGTTATAATCACTCACTCTCATCTCCCTTGGAGTCCCTCGCCTCGAAACTCTCTTCGTCCGACCATGTCCCTCGGATGCACCAAGCGCACGACTTCGCAATGTTATCCTTCGTGTCTCACCCTGAAGTCTGCTTTTTTTGGTTTCACTCCAATGCTCCTCATCCGGCGGTCCCTCGGATGCACCAAGCTCACGACTTCCGCAATGTCATCCTTCACCGACTCAAGGACCCAAGCCATGAGATGGTGAACCCAACAATGCTTCATCAAGCTAAATGGTGTATGATTTACATAAGTCCTGCACAACTCAAACACACATATCAAATCAACATAATAACATAACTTAAACCCTTAGCTACACACATCAAAACAACATCATACATGGGTTGATTGCCCTAACAAACAAGTCATGGATGACTTTGAGGGATCCGATAGGCGTGAGGCTGACAGAGGTGGCTAGAAAGCTTAGGTCTTGGCTAAGGGTGGCCTAACAAGTATAAGGGCATAATACTTGGGGTTAAATCTCATGTTTGAGGTTTGTCAGTCGACTGGGGTTATGGACCAGTTGACTAGTCAAGTGTTTTGACACTTGGCAGTCGAGTCGACTTGTATCAGTCGATTGGGACTATACCCAGTCGACTGTAGGAGTCGACTAGAGTTCGACTGCATGAAATGGCCTAGCAGTCGACTGCCAGTATTGGGTAGTCGACTGATGGCTTGATCAGTCGACTGCCATGGATGGTAGTCGACTGCTGATCGATGTCGCGGGCACAAAAGTTTCTAGAGTCGACTGTTAGGGTTTGACAGTCGAGTGATGGCTCTATCAGTCGAGTGATGGCTCTATCAGTCCACTGATGGGCATGATCAGTCGACTGATGGGCATGATCAGTCGACTGATGGGCATGATCAGTCGACTAATGGTCTATCTGTTGGAACTTATCCAATGTGGCTTGGGCCATTGTGAGATAATGACTACAGGAGAAGTCGACTGATGGTCTCGATCAGTCGATTTCTAGGCGGGATCCAACCCAAATACAGGTTATAAAAGCAGCTCGTAGAGATGGATTTTGGCATCGGTTTCTAGAGCGATTTGGGGCAATTTGCTGGTGCAATTCAGGGTCTCCAAGTGCAGCTCAAGCAACTAAACAAACAAGCATCCAAAAGCGCATTTGTAAAGTTTTCTTTACATGTTTTTGTGTATTGTATTTGTATTTTCTTGTTGTACTTTCATTTATTATTGTAAACACTTGTACGAGGTTTCTCCACCTCCGACTTATTGTCGAGAAAGAGGGTTTTGATTGTTAGTGGTGTTTGGCATCACTAGGGCTCATTCGAGCCCAATCTGTGGAGTAGGAACCCTAAGGTTCCGAATCACGTTATATCGCTTGCGTATTTTGTGTTATTGTGTATTTGTCTTCATAGTTGTATTGTATTTCATATTTTCGCTGTGCTAACAAGTTTTGTAGAGACGAACACGATGAATTCCATCTACGAACGAACACGCTATTCACCCCCCTCTAGCGACGATCAATTCTCCAACAGTGTGTACATCACTAGAGCTCGTTGAGCTCGCCCCATGGAGTAGGAACCCTAAGGTTCCGAACCACGTATATCTTGCGTTTGTGTTTATCGCTTTTTGTTATTGCTTTATTATTATTTTCGCTGCGCATAACAAGCCTTGTAGACAAACATGAACGAATTTCGTTGATGAATGAAAACGTGCCATTCACACCCCCTTTAGCGCTCACTGAAGTTCCTACAAGTGCTATCGGAGCGAGGCCTCTCTTCAAGGTTTGACAGCCAAGGGAGCACTGCTCGATGGTAGAAGGAAGATGGAGTTGCCCAATGACAGATTGAGATGGGATATCAACTCTCCGGTCCCATACGTGTTCCATGGACGAGAAGACTTCAATTAATGGAAGACAAGGATTGAAGAATTCATTATGATGAGGGATTTTAAAGATTGGACCATCTTGGTGGAAGGATTCGAATATCCAAGAGGGCCGAAGGGAGGATATTTAAAGAAGAAGAGATGAACCTAAGTTCAACTCTGAAAATCCAAAATAAATGACAAGGTAATCGATATATTAGTCGATTTTAATACCTAATGAGTTATTATCCAAGATAGGTGAATTTAAAGATGCTAAGGAGTTATGGAGCAAATTGACAAAGCTCCATGAAGAACCATCATAGGCTCAATTAGAGAAGGACACCGAAGAGGAAAGCTCATCCTCACAAGAAAATGAGGATTCGGAGGTCGAGAGGTATTCAACATTCGGATCAGTGGGAGAGGAAGAATTATAGGAAGCCTCCACCTATAGGATTGAGGGGGAGGAGAGACCATCCACTCCAGAGCAAAATCAGGAAGTAGCCTCCACCTCCAGAAGAAGTGATGTAAAAGATCAAGAGGCTTCCACCACCATTGACCTAGGTAACTCAAGCACCTTAATAAATAATAAAAATCATATTGTGTATTTTGAGTGTAGGGAATATGGGCACTATAAGAGTAAGTGCCCTAAGAAGGCCCAATCGGCACCAAAGGTCAAGGTTGTCGGTGTCCCCACTAAGAAAAGCAAGGAGCATGTAATTTTCTTCAAGTGCAATCAATGTGGGCATTATAGGAGCAATGCCCTAGGGGGAGGAAGAAGGTCCAAGAAGTAGCATCATATGTAGGGGGAGCTTTAAAAGCAAACCCTAAGGTATATTTTAGTAATGCACATTCCTTATTTTATAATGCAAAGCATGCTTTTAATACTCTTGCAATTGTGCATAATCATAAGGAGCATGTTAGAAATAATAAATTTTATTTCTTAGGGACTAAACATGTCGATATTAGGACTAAGGATACATCTAGAAATAATAATCCTAGAATAATTTTACCTAAGGAGGCAATTAGAAAGGTAGAAAACCATTTAGGCATTAACCCTAAGAAGGGTAGACATATGTCTAGAAGAAATGGTAATGCCCAAAGACTAAATGAAAAATCAAAAATTGGGCAATTAGAATTAGAAAATTAAGCTTTGAGGTCAAGACTTGAGAACTTAGAAAATACTCTTAGAAAGATGCAAAATCAAATGCAAGGGTCAAATAGTCAAAATTTAGGGTCTAGGAGTCAAAGCCTAGGGTTTAGGAGTCAAAGCCTAGGGTCTAGGAGGCAAGGCCCACCCAAGGGCAAGAAAGGTTTGGGTCACAAACCTAAGCCCAAGGAGACCTACCACAATATTCCATTCGATTATGGAACACAACTTAGGTCTTGGAAAACCAAGGTTACTAGGGAAGTCATCCCTAAGGTTAATCAAGGTGTGTGCCTAGTGGCTAAGATTCCAAGGAAACCTAGGGAAGCCACTAAGAAGGTTACAAGGGGAGTTACCCCTAGAGTTAACCTAAGCAAGATCCAATTGACCAAGGCGTCTAAGCCTAGGAGGGTCATTAGGAGGGTATCAAGGGAGGTCATCCCTAGTGAATACTTAATTAACCCAAGGAGTTCCAATAGATATTGGGTTCCTAGGAATGTGGTCCTCTCACGCTAGATGGGTTAGGTTGTGTCAATCGTGAATGAATGGGTAGTTAATCTAACCATAGCAAAGTTGACACTTTAGGTCATTTCCAATGTAATGGGATACTTTGGAAATAAGTTAGAATTTTAATCCTAAAGAATTTTAGGATGTGCCAATATAATTCATGGAAGTTGAAAAATTGATCAAATTGACACAATTAAGGTTTAGAGGTCATAGTGTGTCATTTTAAATTTTTGGCACACTTGGGATAAGTGGTAATATGACAAAAAGAACTTAATCATAACAAATGACAACTAATATTAAAATTTAGGTATTCTTATGCATTACTCTTTATTTGTCATGCTTTGATTGTCATTTACCATGTCATAACATCATATCTCATCTTATCATTTTATATGTCATGATAACGCTTAGGGTTAGTTTTTATGTCATGTATATTTAGATTTAATCATATGTCATGACATCATGATTATTGACACATATTTTTAATTATGCTATCTTTATATGTCATAATCATCATTCATGCATTTAAGCTAATTAAAATTGATTTAAGGACTATGTCATGATTTGAAGTCCCATGTATAAGGGAATCAAATAGTGTTACCTTAGAAAAATGAATGAGACCTTAGTTTAGGATGAACAAAATCCACATCTCACATCAAATTGACATGTGTGTGTTTTCATTCACCGATGGACTTTTCGAGCCACAAAAATCACTTTTTGCGTTGCAGAAACCCCAGAAGTCCGACCACAGATCCGTGCGAAGATGTATTAAAACTAAAACATGTATGTGTTTACTAAAAACCGTAGATCTATCTTAGATCTAGAAGGTGAGATCATTACCCTTGATGCGATGCCCTTCGTAAATCCCCCTCATCCAAAAGCTTCGTCGGAACTCAAGAGCGTCAAGTGCACACTCCTCTATTGGTATCCACACAAGAAATAGGTGGAGAAAACACACCCTTGAGTGTGCTAGCACCCTATGGATGGTTCGGCCAAAGAGAGGGATGGGAGAGCAAGTTTGAGAGGAAGATGATCCAAGGAAGAAGATGAAGTTGTGTAACTCACACAAATAATTCTCATCTAATGAGAATAGTGGCCGACCACTTTTCTTAGGGGGGTTACATGCATGCATGTAACTCCTCCAAGAGCCAATGACTCTTGGTCTCCCTCATGAGGTGGCACCACATGCTAAGTCAATGATGATGTGGAGCATCATCATTGGCCGACCATGCCAAGTCATCATCATGACATGACATTTGGTCAAGTCAAATTTGACCATTCATCTTCCCTCTCAAGTCAAGTCAAACTTGACCTCTTATCTCCCATGGTTGATCAAATCCAACCATTTGATTCAAGTCAATTTAATTTAATGAATCTCTATTCATTAATTTAAATTGATTTGATGAATCAAATCTAGATTAGACTCATTCAACACTTGAATCAAATTGAGTCCAACTCAATTAGTCTAATTAGGATTACTCTTAATCCAATTTGGTTCATCCCATGAACCTAATCCTCATGGTTCATCATATGAACCTAATCTCCATCTAATTGCCCTTAGTGTGTGACCCTATAGGTTCTTGTAACGTTGGCAATGTCCCTAAATCGATTTAGGAACATAAGCAATGAGCGGTATCTAGCAACACATCATTGCTACCCAAGTTACAAGAATGTTGAGCTCCAACATCACCTTTGTTACTACTAATTGTGACTCTCACAATATGTGATAATGTCCCTCTATCCTTGACATCTAGATTGACCAATCGAGGCATAGACCGTGTCATCCTCGGTACAATCTATATCTTGAACTCCAAGTAGACTCACTCTAATCAAATGAGCTCAATATCTCATATTGACTCATTTGGACATGGTCATGCACTTCATGATCTCACTCTATCAAGAATATCGATGTCACCCCCGTCATATAGGAGGGATAAATCCCATCTATATCACTCACATCCCTCCGTATAATTTGTTACATACCCAATAATTGCCTTTATAGTCCACCCATTTACGGGTGACGTTTGACGAAGCCAAAGTATGCAACTCCTTATGTAGGGAACCATGGTGACTTCAGGTCTAAGAACTAATAGTCATACTAATAGCCACATGAGAAAGTATATGACACTCATATAACGATCCATGATACTTTCTCATGGCGGGTCATTCAGTATACATTCTCCAATGCATACCCATGTGTTAACTTGATATCTCATATCAATGACTTGTGAGATCAAGTCATCGAGTTGACCTACATTCTAGTCTCTACGCATTAACATTGTCTCTAAATGTTAATACTTGACTAGGAATGATTAAGAGTAGTGTTCTCTATATCATCTCATTATCGATTCAACCAATCGATTGATATAGATAAGAACCTACTACTCAAGGACATTATTATATTGAGTATTTGGCACCAATACAAGTAAATATAATAACCATGCCTATATAAATAGGAATATGATACAATAAAGTCCATACAACAATCATCACATGATTGACTCTAGGGTTTTCACTAACAATCTCCCACTAGCATTAGTGTCAATCACCGTAGTATCTAATACCCAATGACCTAGTGTGACCATCATGCTTTTTCTGTGCCAAAGCCTTGGTCAAGGGATCTGCGATGTTAGCCTCTTTGGGTACTCTGCAAATCTTCACATCTCCTCTATCGATAATCTCTCGAATGAGATGGAAGCGCCGTAGTATGTGTTTGGTCAGCTGGTGTGAGCGAGGTTCCTTAGCCTGTGCAATCGCTCCATTGTTGTCACAATAGAGTTATATGGGATATGCTATGCTAGGAACCACCCCAAGCTCAGTAATGAACTTGCGGATCCAAACTGCCTCCTTTGCTGCCTCAAATGCAGCAATATACTCGGCTTCTGTTGTAGAATCAGCAACTGTGTCCTACTTCGAACTCTTCCAACTCACAACGCCACCATTCAAGCAAAATACGAACCCTAACTGTGATCTATAATTATCCTGGTCAGTTTGGAAGTAGGCATCGCTATAACCCTTTACAGCTAGCTCCTCATCGCCTCCAAATATCAAGAAATATTCTTTAGTCCTTCTCAAGTACTTAAGAATATTCTTGACTCCTATCCAATGACGCTCACCTAGATCTAATTGGTATTTACTCGTCATGCTCAAAGCATACGAGACATCAGGACGAGTACACAGCATGACGTACATGATAGATCCTATAGCAGATGCGTAAGGGGTCTTATCCATGCAGTCTCTCCCCTCTCTAGAAGAGGGACTTTGAGTCTTCGAAAGACTCACACCATGTGACATCGGCAGAAGTCCCTTCTTGGAATTCTGCATGGCAAACTGTAGTAATACCGTGTCAATGTATGTACTCTGACTTAGGCCAAGCAATCTCTTAGATCTATCTCTATAGATCTTGATGCCTAGAATACAGGCTGCTTCACCTAAGTCCTTCATTGAGAAGCACGTCCCCAGCCAAGTCTTCACAGACTGTAGCAAAGGGATGTCATTCCCAATGAGTAGTATGTCATCCACATACAATACAAGGAAGACAACTATATTCCCATTAACCCTTTTGTAGACACAGGGTTCATCTTCATTCTTGATGAAACCAAACTGTTTGATCGCATCATCGAATCGAAGATTCCAGCTTCGAGAAGCTTGCTTTAGCCTATAAATGGACCTTTGTAGCTTGCATACTTTCTCAGTATGTTGTGGATCTACAAAACCCTCAAGTTGTGTCATGTACACATCCTCGAGTAAGTTTCCATTCAGAAATGCAGTTTTGACATCCATCTGTCAAATCTCATAATCGTGGTATGCTGCAATAGCAAGCAAGATCTGAATGGACTTAAACATTGCCACTAGAGAAAAGGTTTCATCATAGTCAATACCATAAATTTGCTTGAAACCTTTAGCCACCAATCGACCCTTATAGGTATACGTAAGTCCATCCATGTCAGTCTTTCTCCTAAAGACCCACTTACACCCAATGGGTTTGATCCCTTCAGGTGGATCAACCAAAGTCCATACTTGGTTGGTGTACATGAATTCCATCTCGGATCTCATGGCCTCTAGCCATTTCTCAGAATCTGGGCTCATCACAGCTTCCTGATAGGAGGTAGGCTCATTCTCAATGAGCATAACGTCATCATGGTCAGACAAGAGAAATGAGTATCTCTCAGGCGGACGACGTACCCTATCAGACCTGCGAAGAGGTAAGTCTACTTGAACAGGTGATTGTTCCACAATCCTTTGTGCAACAATCTCATCACCCACAACACTTTGTGGTTCTTGTTCAACCTCCATCAAGGCCTCAGTGCTATGGTCCTTATCTTGAATTTCTTCAAGATCGAACGTACTCCCACTAGTTTTTCTAAAAATAAAATCCCTTTCTAGAAAAACCCCAGTCTTTGCCACAAACACTTTGTGCTAACTGGGAATGTAGAAGTAATATCCCTTTGTATCCTTGAGATATCCAACAAAATAGCACCTATCGGATTTGGGTCCAGTTTGTCTGAGACTTGACGTCGAACGTAAGCCTCACAACTCCAAATCCTCATGAAAGACATCTTGGTATTTCTCCCTGTCCATATCGTATATAGTATCTTTATGACAGCCTTGGATGATACACGATTAAGGGTAAAGGCTGCTGTGTCTAAAGCATATCCCCAAAAGGATATAGGAAGATCTGTGTGACTCATCATAGATTGTACCATATCTAATAGGGTACGATTTCTTCTATTGGATACACCATTCCACTGTGGTGTTCCAGGAGGAGTGAGTTGGGATAGAATCCCACACTCAATTAGATAGTCACGAAACTCATGGCTAAGGTATTCACCACCTCGATCTGATCGAAGTATCTTAATACTCTTGCCAAGCTGGTTTTGTACTTCATTCTTGAATTCTTTGAACTTTTCAAAGGATTCTGATTTATGTGTCATAAGATACATATAACCATATCTACTGAAGTCATCAGTATATGTAATGAAGTATCTATAACCACCTCTAGCAGCAACATTGAAAGGGCCACATACATCACTATGTATAAGTCCTAACAAATCTGTTGCTCTTTCGCTGTGTCCACTAAAGGGAGTCTTGGTCATCTTGCCTAAAAGGCAAGACTCGCATGTCTCATATGATTCAAAATCAAATGAGTCTAGCAGCCCATCCTTATGGAGCTGAGATAAGCGACTCTCATTTATATAACCTAAGCGACAATGCCAGAGATAGATTTGGTTCAACTCATTTGACTTGAACCTTTTGGTACTTATGTTATAGATAGGGCTCTCTAAGTATAGAAAGTAGAGTCCGTTCATTAGAGGTGCACTACAATAGAACATATCATTTAAATAAACTAAATAATATTTGTTCTTTATTATAAATGTAAATCCTTTCTTGTCCAAACAAGAAATCGAAATTATGTTCTTAGTTAAGGCAGACACATAACAACATTCATCTAATTCTAGTACAAGCCCAAAGGGCAGAGATAGATCATAAGTTCCTACAGTAACAGCAGTAACTCTTGCTCCATTGCCTACTCGTAGGTCCACCTTGTCCTTTGTTAATGCCCTGCTATTTCTCAGCGCCTGCACATTGGTACAAATGTGAGATGCACATCCGGTATCTAATACCCATGATGAAGAAATAGATAGATTGACTTCTATAACATTTATACCTGAAGTAGAAGTCTCACTTCTCTTCTTCTTAAGATCTTCCAAGTATGCCTTGCAGTTACGCTTCCAGTGTCCAACTTCCTTGCAGTGGAAGCAAGCCCCTTCCTTGGCCACCCCTCCTTTGGGTTTAAGTTCTTTGCCTTTGCCCTTGGCTTGAGACTTTCCCTTACCTTTAGGCTTGCCCTTGCCTTTCTTCTTTTGCACCATCATAATGGAGTCAGATTTTCCCTTCTTAAGGTTGAGCTCAGCAGTTCTCAACATGCTGAGCATCTCAGGCAGTGGCTTATCAATTTCATTCATGTTGTAATTCATGACAAATTGATTGTAGGCTTGTGGAAGAGATTGTAAGATCAGGTCAATGGCCAGCTCTTGGCCAAGTGGGAATCCTAGCCTTTGTAGGTTTTCTACGTACCCAATCATCTTGAGTACATATGGACCTACGGGAGTCCCATCTTGCATTTTGGACCCAAACATTGCCTTAGAGACTTCATATCTCTCATGCCTTGCTTGTCCTTGATATAGTTGACGAAGATGTCCAACCATATCATAAGCATTCATGAACTCGTGTTGCTTCTGAAGCTCAGAGTTCATGGTTGCGAGCATTAGACATGACACATCTAATGCATCATCTTGATGCTTCTTGTAGAGGCAAGGGGCGTGGAGGTGCCTCCAGAATGGGATGCTCCAAGACGTACAACTTCCTTTCTTGGGTGAGAACAATTCTCAGGTTCCTGTACCAGTCCAGGAAATTTACTCCATTGAGCTTGTCCTTCTCAAGGACAGAACGCAGAGAGAGAGTGTTCGTGTTTGTCGACATAGTTATCTACAACATACAATGCAGAGAATTAATATCATATTCCTTTTATCATTTAATTAGGCCTTTAATCAAATGATGCTCTCACTGAATTATAGGAATTTTGTAGAATCGAGTTATGGATGTGGTCAAACCACATTACTAGATTCATATAAACTAGCTATAATTCTTGCGGGACAAGATCCACATCATACTAAGCCTTGAGTTAGCTTTGGCTAAATCTCCCAAGACTTAGTACGATCGGTGGGTAACACATTACCGATTACATCTCTATGCAACTCTTGTTTATAGGATCAAGACCCACATTTACAAAAGACCTTGAGTTAGCTTTGGCTAAATCGCCCAAGATTTAGTGTAAATGCGATCTTATCCTATTTTTCCAACGGTTGGAATATGCCTATAGTTCTACTCGATCCAATTGAGTTAACTAGTTTTACTCAATCTAATTGAGCTTACTCTAACTCAAGCCATGATAGGCGGGACCAAGATTGTCCCTCCGCACCCTACCAAGATAATATGCGTTGCTCTGCTTTGGCAGATTCAACAACTACAAATGATCGAGGTAGTGATGGGTATCAAGGACCTGGTAGGCATTTTCGAGTTGATTCGATTAAGATCTAATCTAATCGTAATGTGTATCATATACGCATTAAGGCCTTTATTATCCTATATTAGCATGCATCACATACATACAAGCATTATTCTAGCATACATCATATACAAACAAGAAAAATATCCTAGCATGTATCATATACATACAAGCATTATTCTACCAGCATGCATCACATACATACAAGCATAACAAATATATATACATATATATCAACATATATACATATATATATTAATTGTGATTAGGTCATGGCCCTACTATAATCTTCTCAAGCCAATGAGAAGATCGGATGGTCAACCTAGGGCTAGCGGCTTCTCCAAGCGCTTCCTTTGACTGCCATGTGTCGTCGGCACCCTTCTCGTAACTCCGTCTAGAAGTGGACCTTCCACCGCTTCATTTTTGTACATTACAAACATGAAACTCGAGTTACATTCGATTCTAAAACTATTTACAACTAGAATTTTAAAAGAAGAGGTACGACGCGCAGGTCGCATACACTATATTGTAGGGATCCCGAGCGATAAACAAAAAAAAAATTCGCAGCGGAAAACTTAGGATCTCTCCAGAGATCCAAGCAAAAAAAAATATACTCGTTTCAATTATCGATTATATCCTATAGGAATCAAGATTACCTTCGAAGCATGCCCTTCGAATTCCAGTCAGCAACACTTGCGGATCTCAGCGTGGTCAGAATGTCTACGCCTCTAGTTAATCCAATTAACTAATAATTCATTTTAGTCAAACCAAAATGATTTCCTCTCCAAAATAATATGTTCTTTGTGTGTGACCCTATAGGCTCTCATAACGTTGACAATGTATCCAAAACCATTTTAGATACATAAGCAATGAGCGGCATCTAGCAATACATCATTGCTACCCAAGTGATGAGAATGTCGAGATCCGACAACCTTTTCCGTGACTATTATCATATGACAGTGTCCTTCTATCCTTGATATCTCAGATCGATCAATGAGGCATAGACCGTGTCACCCTCTTATAAATCTTTATGTTTCTTGATCCCCAAGTAGACTCACTCAAACAAATGAGCTCAATATTTCATATTGACTCATTTGAGCATGGTCATGCATTTCGTGGTCCTACTCTATCAAGAGGCCAAAGATATCACTCCCGTCATATGGGAGGGATAGATCCCATCTACATCACTCATATCCCTCCGCATAATTCGTTACATACTCAGTGATCGTCGTTATAGTCACCCAATTACGGTGTGATGTTAGACGATACCAAAGTACATAACTCCTTATGTAGGGAACCGTAGCGACTTCAGGTCTAAGGACTATTCATATCAATAGTCACATGAGAAAGTATATGACACTCATATAATGATCCATGATACTTTCTCATGGTGGGTCAATTCAGTATATATAGTCTCCAATATATATACCCATGTATCAATGTGATATCATATATCCATGACTTGTGAGATCAAGTCATCCATTGACCTACATGCTAGTCTCAATGTATCAATATAGCCCTTGTCTATTAATACAATACTCGACTAGGAATATTTAAGAATAGTATTCTCTACAGCTTCTCATAATCAATTCTACCAATTGATATACTGTAGATAACAACCTACTATTCATGGGCATTATTATATTTATTTAGCTGGCACACACATAAAGAAATATAATAATCAATCTTTGCCTTTATTAATGCAAGAATATAATATAAAAGTCTCCCTCACCAATCATCTCATAATTGACACTAAGGGCTCATACTAACATATACAACACGCACAACCACAAAAATGGCACGCAGGCCGTATTATGAATTACAACACATTAACGTCCAATCAAATTAGGGTTCTTGGGCCATGACAATCACAAAATTATACATAATTCTAAATTATGTATTTTTACAGAAAATTTCTATAATTTTTCCTTTTTTTTCAATTTTATGAGTCACCTCTCCGTAACGGTCCCGCTAAGCCGTTTTCGGGCGCGATCACGGGACAATGCCCCTTTCGGGGATAGGGGCAGAGCCCCTACTCGCAAAATAAATTTTACGAGTGTCCCTACTATGATCTTACAACGACTTAAGTCGCTGTCCCAAAAATCTAAAGCGAAAACTCGCCGTTTCGGAGAGTTTTTCTCGATGGTTGAAGCCTACAAGTGTCCCAACACTCGTTGCTTCGACTCTTCGAGAAAAATACCCAAAAATTCTATAAAAAATAGGAAATTTACAGAAACATAAAAATCTGTAATTTTTATATCTTATATAAAAACTACAAAAATGAAACACATACATGCTTCGCACGTGGCTCTGATACCACTGTTGGACTTTCCGAGTTGCAAAAACCGCTTTTTGCATTGCGGAAACCCCGGAAGTCCGGCCACGGATCCGTGCGAAGATGTATTAAAACTAAAACATGTATGTGTTTACTAAAAACCCTAGATCTACCTTAGATCTAGAAGATGAGATCATTACCCTCGATGCGACGCCCTTCGCAAATCCTGCTCGTCCAAAAGCTTCGCCGAAACTCAAGAGCGTCAAGTGCACACTCCTCTATTGGTATCCACACAAGAAATAGGTGGAGAAAACACACCCTTGAGTGTGCTAGCACCCTATGGATGGTTCGGCCAAAGAGAGGGATGGGAGAGCAAGTTTGAGAGGAAGATGATCCGAGGAAGATGATCCAAAGAAGAAGATGAAGTTGTGTAACTCACACAAATAATTCTCATCTAATGAGAATAGTGGCCGGCCACTTTTCTTAGGGGGGGTTACATGCATACATGTAACTCCTCCAAGAGCCAATGGCTCTTGGTCTCCCTCATGAGGTGGCACCACATGCTAAGTCAATGATGATGTGGAGCATCATCATTGGTCGACCATGCTAAGTCATCATCATGACATGACATTTGGTCATGTCAAACTTGACCTTTCATCTTCCCTCTCAAGTCAAGTCAAACTTGACCTCTTATCTCCCATGGTTGATCAAATCCAACCATTTGATTCAAGTCAATTTAATTTAATGAATCTCTATTCATTAATTTAAATTGATTTGATGAATCAAATCTAAATTAGACTCATTCAACACTTGAATCAAATTGAGTCCAACTCAATTAGTCTAATTAGGATTACTCTTAATCCAATTTGGTTCATCCCATGAACCTAATCCTCATGGTTCATCATATGAACCTAATCTCCATCTAATTGCCCTTAGTGTGTGACCCTATAGGTTCTTGTAACGTTGGCAATGTCCCTAAACCAATTTAGGAACATAAGCAATGAGCGGTATCTAGCAACACATCATTGCTACCTAAGTTACAAGAATGTTGAGCTCCAACATCACCTTTGTGACTCTCACAATATGTGACAATGTCCCTCTATCCTTGACATCTAGATTGACCAATCGAGGCATAGACCGTGTCATCCTCGGTACAATCTATATCTTGAACTCCAAGTAGACTCACTCTAATCAAATAAGCTCAATATCTCATATTGACTCATTTGGGCATGGTCATGCACTTCGTGGTCTCACTCTATCTAGAATATCGATGTCACCCCCGTCATATAGGAGGGATAGATCACATCTACATCACTCACATCCCTCCGTATAATTTGTTACATACCCAATAATCGCCTTTATAGTCCACCCATTTACGGGTGACGTTTGACGAAGCCAAAGTATGCAACTCCTTATGTAGGGAACCATGGTGACTTCAGGTCTAAGGACTAATAGTCATACTAATAGCCACATGAGAAAGTATATGACATTCATATAACGATCCATGATACTTTCTCATGGTGGGTCATTCAGTATACATTCTCCAATGCATACTCATGTGTCAACTTGATATCTCATATACATGACTTGTGAGATCAAGTCATCGAGTTGACCTACATGCTAGTCTCTACGCATTAACATTGTCCTTGAATATTAATACTTGACTAGGAATGATTAAGAGTAGTGTTCTCTATATCATCTCATTATCGATTCAACCAATCGATTGATATAGATAAGAATCTACTACTCAAGGACATTATTATATTGAGTATTTGGCACCAATACAAGTAAATATAATAACTATGCCTTTATAAATAGAAATATGATACAATAAAGTCCATACAACAATCATCACATGATTGACTCTAGGGCTTTCACTAACACTAGACATATGTGAAATGCTAGAAAATGAGTTAAGTTCAAGGTGCATAGTTCTTGCATCTAGATGAACTCAAACTCATCTTATATCATGGATGAATCATGAGGAAAGCTTATGAACAAGTCAGGTGCATTAAGCCTATAGACCATGGTTTAATATAAGATTTTAAAATAATTTTAAAAATATTTTAGAAAACCTTGGTGTAGTCTATCTTTTGATAGAAGTCACTATTGAAGAAGTTGATACAAAATAGGTCAAAAGCATTGAAGTTATCAATGATTTTGAATTTTGTATCAATCTCAATATTTAATGGGTATTTTATTTTTCAAATATTTTTCACCCATTATGATTGTTATAAGTATTATATGAATGAATTTCACTATTTTTTAAACTATGTATAATTACTTATGCTTTTCACAAATTCATTTCTGATTTTTGATTTATGCACTTGCAGAAATCAGTCGACTGCCATGGATGGTAGTCGACTAACGTCAAGGGAAATCAACTGTTGACTGACAGAGTCGATTGTCAATGCTGATTTCAGGTAAACAAGGAGTTTAGCCCATGTTTCAACTATGTTAGGCTACCCTAATTGCTCCTAACCCTAGGATATACTTTAGACAATATTATAAAGGGTGAAAATCCATTGGATATGAATTAGGAGAGTTGTTTAGGCTGTGTATCAATTTTAAGGTTTGTGAAAGTTCAAGGTTTAACTTTTGCCCTTAATTTTGATGGTTTAGTATTCCTATAGGCTTAGGGACTCTCTAAGGACATTGTTGGTGTAATAGTTAATGGGGAGCAAACCTGTAGGGGGAGGTTATCCATCATGGATTGATGGATGTGTTCTTCCTCATAAGGGGGAGAATTTAGAGATTGAGAGAGTTTAAATTATTGCTTCTCTTTAGTGTTATGGGACTTATCACTGGGAAGCGTAAAAGCATCCTAGATGTTTTTGGACCAATGGGGAGATTGTAAGTGTTGGAGAATTGTGGCCCGACTAAAAGGGGGGGGTGAATAGCCTTTTCGCGTGTTTGATGGAAATCTTTCGTTCATCTACAATATTCGTTAATATGCGCAACGGAAATACAAATAATGAAACGAATACAAGAGATAATCACAACATACGATATACGTGGTTCGTAACTTTAGGGTTCCTACTCCACGGGGTGAGCTCGAGTGATGAGCACACCACTACTAAAACTCCTTCTCAACAACAAGTCAGAGGTGGAGAAACCTTGTACAAGCAATTACAAAGTAATACAAAAATGTACAAGCAAATACAAAGATGAAATGAAAAATATAAATAACACTTTACAACAAATGGCTTTGAACTCTTGCTTGTTGCTTGCTTTGGTTTGCTCTTGAAGGTCTGGAATGCAGCAGCAATTCCCCTCCAAAATCTCTCCAAAAATCGCTATGGAAATCCTCCCCAAGCTCCTCCTTTTATGCTTGTCTCGGGTTGATTTTGCGCCTAGCAGTTGACTGCCATAAGGCCCCAGTCGACTGCTCCTATAGTCGTTGTGAGACAACGATCGAATCCACATTGGCATCCAGCCAACGGATACACTGGCAGTCGATTGCCCATTACCATCAGTCGACTGCCAACCTCGTAGCCGACTGATCAATCGGCTACCGACCATTCCGCTCTCATGTCCTTAACGACTGCTAAAGCCATCAGTCAACTGCCCAATGCTGGCAGTCGACTACCATGGCATTTGACGTAGTCGAACGCTAGTCGACTCTCACCAGTCGACTGAGACATACCACCAGTCAACTGTTATCGGGTAAAACCTCAAACATAAGTTATTTGAGCATCCGACCATCGAGTAAAATCTCAAACAACATGTTTGAGCATCCGACACACCCTTAGCCTAGACCTAAGCCTCCTAGCCACCTCTACTAGCTTCGCGCCTATCGGATCCCTCCAAGTCATCCATGACTTGTTCATCCATGCGTGGATCCCTCCAAGTCATCCATGACTTGTTCATCCATATGCTAGCCTCCAGGTGCTTCCTTCGGCTATTGTCATGCTCTCGGTGTCTATACAGCCAAGGTACATATGAACTTATGCTCCCAAGACTACCGCTTGGCCTTACGCGGCCAAACCATCCCTTGGACTTCCCAAATGATAAGCCCCATGCTTGGACTTTCACTGCTAAGGCTACACACTTGAACTTACGTGGCCAAGGCTACACACTTAGTCTTCCCATGACAATCACATGTCATATGTTTTGTTTAATATCAAAATACTGCTCGATTCAAACTCGAGTCTGGTCAATCGTGACTTCGGCCAATTGCACCAATAATTTCTCCCTTTTTGATGTTTGACAAAACCCCAAACACCTTTGAGTTAGATGCCCTAACTCAAGTCTACCAATTATACCCAATTGGTAATTCTCACCTTTGAGAATTCCAACTAACCCCAATTAGTCTCTTCTTCCCCTTTTTGACATACATCAAAAAGGTCCTCCCCAAGGGTGTCAATGTCTCACATCCCAATGAGATCTTACAATCTCCTCCTTGGTCCAAAAACACATCCATCATCCCAAGATAGATAACCTCCCCCTAAAGGCTTGCTTCCCCTTGACCATTGCACCAACAATGTCCTTGGAGAGTCCCTAAGCCAATACGAACACTAAACAATCGAAATTAAGGGAAAAGATTCAACATTGAACTTTCACCTCCCTTAATTCGATACACACCCTCAACAATTCTCCTATTCCATTTTCAATGGATTTTCACCCTTTCTAATGCTTTCCAAAGCATATCCTAGGGTTAGGGTTAGGGAACCTAAAAGTAACTGAACATGGGCCTAACAAATATTGTTTACCCAAAATCAGCTCTGGCAATCGACTCTTACGGACACTAGTCAACTACCATTGACGTCGGTCAACTGCCATCCATAACAGTCGACTGATTTCTGCATAGTGCAGAAATCAAGTTTAGAATTTGAATTTTGAATATTCATAAGTAAAAATATGTATTTTGAAAAGTCTTAAAAATTCATACGTACATTACTTATAACAAATATTATGGGTGAAAAATATTGAAAAAATAAAATACCCATAAACTAGTGAGATTGACACAAAGTTCAAAACCATTGAAATTTTCAATGTTTGGCCCTACTTTGTATCACCTCATTCAATAGTGATTGCTATCAAAAGATAGACTTCACCAAGATTTTTCAAAATGGTTTTGAAATGATTTTAAAACCTTAAATTCATTTTCCTAAACATATCACTTGTATCTAAGTGTATGAAACACATACAAGTTAAGTGTTTTAGTGAGATGTGGATTTTGTTCATTTAGGGTCTCATGCATTTTCTAAGCAACACTATTTGATTCTCTTATGTATGAGACTTCAAATCATGTCATTGTCCTTAACTCAATTTTATTGAATGCATGAATAATGATTATGACATAGATGGTAAATAAATAAGCATGTACCAATAATTATGATGTTATGACATGTGATATAAACTTAAGTATAACATGACACTAAACCTAAACATGATCATGACATTAAAAGTAAATATGATGTCATGACATGACAAGGCAAGTATAAAATACTAAGGTGTAAAATACCTAAGTGTTAAGGCCAAATTGTTATTTCTATAATTAAGCCCTTTTTGCCTTAATAACAACTATTCCCCTAGTGTGCCAAAAATCTAAAATGACACACCATGACTTCTAAGATCTAATTGTGCCAATTTAATCAATTTTCAACTTCTCAAAACACATTGGCACATCCTAAAGTGTCAACTCTACCATAGTTAGGTTAACTACCTATCCACTTAGGGTTGACACATCCTAATCCATCTAGCTCCTTGGGTTAACAAGGTATTAGCTAGGGATAACTTCCCTAAATACCTTCCTAATGACCCTTTTTGGCTTTGAAGCCTTAGTCATTTGGGTCTTACCTAGGTTAACTCTAGGGGTAACCCCCCTTGTAACCTTCTTAGTGGCTTCCTTTGATTTTATAGAACCCTTGGCCACTAGACACACACCATGGTTAATCTTAGGGATAACTTTCCTATTAACCTTTGTTTTTCTAGACCTAGATTTAGTTCCATAATCAAATGGAACATTGTGGTAGGACTTAGGTTTGTGACCCAAACCTTTCTTGCCCTTAAACGGTTCTTGTCTCCTTGGTCCTAAATTTTGTTCCTTTGACCCCATAATTGAGTTTGTCATAATTTTGAGGGTCTTTTTCAATTTTTCAAGCCTTGACCTCAAAGCTCAATTTTCTAATTCTAATTTTCCCAATTTTGATTTTTCAATGATCTTTTGGGAAGGACTCTTCTTCTTAGGCATGTGCCTACCCTTCTTAGGGTTAATGTCTAAATTCTCTTCTATTCTCCTAATACTCTCCCTAGGTAAAATAAGTCTAGAGTTATTGTTCCTAGGTTTGTCCTTAGATATAAGTTCATAGGATTTAGCCCCTAAGCAAACATATCTATTCCTACTAGCATGCTTATGTTCATGGGCAATAGAAAGTGAGTTAGAATAATTTCTAGCATGCTTCTTAATCCTAAAACTAGAAGGTGCATTAAAGTATACCTTAGGGTTTGCTTTGGAAGCTCCCCTACTTGTGTAGCTCCTTCTTGCCCCTTCTTATTCCCCCTAGGGCATTGGATTCGGTAGTGTCCCCTTTGGTTGCATTTGAGGCACACAATGTGATCTTTGCTTTTCCTAGTGAGGACTCCGGCATCCTTAGATTTTCCTTGAACTTTTGGCACCGACACTTTCTCCTTAGCCAATTTTGAGCATTTACTCTTGTAATGCCCTTTATCCCTACACTCAAAATAAATTATGTGATCTTTATTATTATGAATTGCATTTGAGTTACCTAGGATGGTGGAAGTCTCTTGATCTTCTTCATCACTTCTTCTGGAGGTAGATGCTTCTTCTATTTCTTTCACTTCTTCTACCGATCTAGATGTGAATTCCCTCTCAATCTCCGAATCCTTGTTGACTTGAGAGGATGGACTTGCTTCTTCTTGAGCACGAGAGGATGAGCATTCCTCTTCTTCCTCACCATGGACCGGTTCGGGATTTTCATGAAATTTTACCAATTTATTCCATAGGTCTTTGGCATCCCGGTATTCACCTAGCTTGCACAAGATATGGTTAGGTATTAATTTAATTAACATTTTCGTTACCTTAACTGTTGTCTTGATTTGTTGCCGTTGCTCCTCAGTCCATTTTGATTTTTCGATTATCTTCTTATCTTCACCCCTAGGTACTTCAAAACCGTCTTCAATTGTTAGCATTATATCGAAATCGATTTCGAAGTATACCTCCATCCTTTTCTTCCACCAAGAAAAGTCTCCTTCGAATTTCAGTGGATGGATGTTGATGTCGACCATTTCGGTTGCTTATCGCAGCGATGAGTCCGACCATAAGCTCCTCGCTCTGATGCCACTTGTTGGAGGATCGTGGCCCGACTAAAAGGGGGTTGAATAGCCTTTTTGCGTGCTTGATGGAAATCGTTCGTTCGTCTACAATATTCGTTAATATGCATAGCAGAAATACAAATATTGAAACGAATACAAGAGACAATAACAACACACGATATACGTGGTTCGGAACCTTAGGGTTGTTACTCCACGGGGTGAGCTCAACGAGCTCGAGTGATGAACACACCACTACTAAAACTCCTTTTCGACAATAAGTCGGAGGTGGAGAAACCTCGTACAAGCAATTACAAAGCGATACAAAAACGTACAAGCAAATACAAAGACGAAATGAAATACGTAAAGAATACTTTACAACAAATGGATTTGAACTCTTGCTTATTAACGAATATTAAAACTCTCTCCAAAAACTCAGGTTCGTTCGTTCGTCGGCTATCTGTTACCTGGGCAAAAGAAAAACTCAGGGTCCGTGGTGGTGAGTAAAACTCAGCAGGTAATAGGAAAAACATGTATATATATCAAATATCACATATAATTCAATAACATAATCTAGTGGTACAATAGGTATATCAGCATAGTATATAAATACAAGCATATACTGTCTAACCAAATGAACAACGTAAAATGCAGACATACCTGAAAGTCTGCTACGCTACTCTTATCCAACCTGAGCATATATCTAACATATATATAACAGGAAGAGTAATACTAACTCATAATATATTCATGATACAGGTCAATGTATCTAATGGTCTGTCCAACAAATATACTAGTATCTGACACAACCGTATAACAGATGCAAGAAGCATGCATGAATATGATGTCCAACCAAATACAACAAGCATAGTACAATCAAATGCAACATCACAATAAGTATATATATATAGACTGGATCTATATATATATATTAATCACAACTATATATATATATATATATATATATATATATATATATGGTAATATGCAAAGCGCCATAAGATATGGCAATGCAGCATGCATGGTCATGCCTGCGCACCCCTACTCGCTACCATGACCCTAGTGTGGCCTAAGTGGCACGACATAACAACTGTCCCAACTCAACACCAACCACCGCTCTAGAGTGGCTGAGTGGGTAGTATGATCAAGTAGCATATGAGCGTAAAGAGCTCGCTACACAACGGGGGTCCCTGTTGCTGGCCACTCCGACTGACACTACCAATGAGTGGTCGAGTACCACACACCCAGGACAACTGCACGCAACTCCAACTACCACCGTCTATAGTGGTAGAGTGCGCCACAACAAATGCTCTGCCCTCACACTAGTTACTCCTCAGGGAGTAACCTGGGAGGCAAGATGACTGACGACTCTCTCAACCCCAAGGGAGACTATATCGTCAGAATGCATGCAAATGACATGAATGTACTATCACACGTACAGACATCTACCATAGACTCTCTGTTCAACAGAGAGTCATACCCATCTGATCAATACACTCTCTATCCTATAGAGAGTCGTACTCAACTGATCGACGGACTCTCTATCCTGTAGAGAGTCGTACTCAACTGATCATAACTCTCTATCCAATAGAGAGTCGTACTCAACTGATCGATGCACTCTCTATCCTGTAAAGAGTCGTACTCGACTAATCATATCAAGCTGGGACCATCAGTCCGTAGCGACACACTAATCACCCTTCACTTAACCATTACACAACACATGGTTGGTAATAAGTAAGAAACCTAAGGGTACTAGAATTAATCTTAGGTTTAAGACATTATCTACCTACGGATGACCTTTTTACCCAATTTTACAGTCAGGTTGTCATCCGGACTTTACTATTTGCACTTAACTAAACAAATTCTAGGTTACTTACATCACCTATATATATAACTCCTAATCATGATAAAGTCAAACATGATAGCAGCAATGGAGTTAACAACCAACGGTAAAGTATCAAGCACAAGAGTAAATAAGAACAGAGTCAAGGTAACATGATCATATAAGATGATCATGCATCTAAATCTGTATGCATTAAAACTACCTGACTAGGGTAGGAATTATCCACCTGTTGATGTAGAGTATCTAGAAATATAATTTTCCTTCACGTCTATGAATTGATCTCGATTCAAAATCCTGCACACAACATAGAACATAATAAGTTCCATCGTACATCACATAATCGAACTAAACTCCACATCGACTTCGTATCTCAATCTATAAGATTGATTTAGTTAGCCAATTGACCTAATCAATCCTTCACATCCATCCTTATATATCATCATCAACTAACATCAGATCAGATAACAAGGTAACCAATAATAAACTAACCATAAATCTAACATCTCAACCATAGCACTTAAATCACAACTCACCTAACTTAGTTCCAACTTCTAATTAGCTTACTCCAAATAGGAAATGACAAGCTTACCCATATTTGTCTTCATCACCTGCATTGAAAGGCAGATTAGAAGCAAACACCATATCTGTTAGCAAAATAACATTGGTATACATCCAAAAACATTCAAATCTGGACTCACCAAGCCTTGTTTCCATCTGTTCAACTTCTTGATCCTCATCAAATCTGAATCCAACAATCAGATTGGAAATGAATTCCAACATTGATCTACCAATCCTACCAAGATACTGTCATATCACCATTCGTTAACTACCGTTACTTCGAGTTCATCATACACATTTCAACCAGTCGTAATTCAAATGTCATTTCCATAACATTTAGATTCAATCTTACCTTGTCTCATTTCCACTGGTCCTCAACAAAGTTAGATCAAACCTCCTACTAAATAGGACTCTATTCATCTCACTTTATCACCTAAAATCAATCACCAATCCCCTCTAAAATAGCTATTTATATCAACAATTCATAGAACAGAAATCTAAACAAGCCTACTAGGAATCAATGGTGGGTTGATTCACAAACCACACTCGAACCACCAATAGTTGCATCGCTGGTGTGCTTCCCAGTTTAATTTCGATCATCATAATAGCTCCACAGCCACTCCCATTGCCTTCAACAATAAATGACTAGAACTCTATCCTCTTCTTCTCGAGTATGTAAACCTTTCTAAGAATCACACACTGAACTTGACATATGCCAATAGGAAAATTTGATCCCACTTACCTGCAATTGAAACTTCACCGTCGGTACTCTCCCAATTGCTCTATTTGCTGGGAAGTACTGTCCGCAACACAAGATCACCAGTTGTTGCAGCAAATCTCGGCCCCAAATCCCACGGAAGCCACCCCTTCCTCCCATCCTCAGTTCACCATCCCAAGACCCTAACTCCGGCGGTGATCCTGAAGGGTGGGAAACTTCGCTTCCCACTTCAACTCGGTCGCTTGTTCATGGTGATCCTATCTACGTCCCCGGATAAAAAAATTTATCCTTGACAAAGATGGATTACCCAAGCTATCGTTTCATCGTCGTGCTATTAGATTAGAGTGGTCACTTGAACAAACTTGTTGTTCAAGCAACCTATCTCTATTCTTTGAATAGCCGCGGAATAGACGATATACGGATCACCAGTTTTTGCATTTGTATTCGGGGTCCAAGTAAATTAGCCACATAACAAAACATACAACATGCATATAATTGAAAAACAATTATAGACATAATACAAAAGAATATAAACAAGAATTATACCTCTCGATCTTCTATTGTATGTCCTTCCTCCTTTTGGACGTCGTGTGGGCGACGATCTTCCAAAAGTCGAAGCCTCCTAGATCACCTTCTTCCTTTCTTTGCTCGCTTCGAATAAAACGAAGAATAAAACAAAACTCTTCTCCTATCTAGAACCGACACCAAGCCACCTTGCTTGGTGATTTCCGCTGGCCAAGGAGAGAAGATGAGGATTATGGATGCCGGCCAAAAGCTCCAAGGGAAGAGACCCTAGCCTTTGCCGCCAGCGAAGGATGAGAGAAAGAAGATTGGACGCCGTCCAAGGTGAGAAGAAGAGAAGATGGGCACCGGCCAAAACCCTAGGAAGAAGGAAAAAACTTCTAAAAGTGTGGCCGCCCAATCCTCCTCCAAAACCCTAACCTCCCTTTTGTTTCTTGCCGCCCAAGCCAAAAGAAACAAAAACCCTAATCTCTCAAAGTGTTATCCACGCCCAAGCCTTGGCCTCCTTTTATAGAGTTAGGCTTAAGGCTTGTTTTAATCTCCACCGTCGGATCTAGGGATATAATCTCAACCGTCGGATCTAGAGATTTAATCTCAACCGTCAGATCTAGAGATTTAATCTCCACCGTCGGATCTAGAGTTTTATTTTCCATCATCGGATCTAGGCTCCATGAGGTTTTAATAGGCTATAATAGGGACCATGAGGAGAAGTTGGATCTTGGCCACCCAATGGATCAAGCCCACATAAAGTCCATTCCATTAATGATAATCCATTCCACTAGAGGATTATCATTGATCTACCTTACCAACCCCCATAAGTTAATATGGGCTCCATATATTATTTGTACATTTTTCTCATCATGTTTAAGATCTTGAATTTCCGTCAATTAATTAATTTACTGACCATTAATTAATCAACATCTAACTCCATGAGTAGTATCACTCAACCTTATCATCATGCCGGACCAAGTCCACCTGCAGGGTTTACATGATGAACCTTATGAGCTCCTCAAGGGGACATCATCATCCTAATATATAGGACACAGTTTCCTCCTATAATCAACGACACACCATATAAATAATATCATTTTCTAACTTACCAAACTTATCGATTTACTCTATAAATCTCTCCCTTTGGTAAATCAAAGAAATGAATACTAAGTGTATGTGCCCGTTATTATATCGGGATTAAGAGCATGTACAATATAATATCTGATGTCCGATTCGATTATGTGGTCAGCAATAAATCGAATCACCTCAAAGTCAGTCTTGCTCAATACACACAAAGTGTACTAGTGTGATTCTATGGTCAAGACAAACCAATACCAAATCACACTACAACCATGCCAATTGTTTGTCCAAAACCATCTCGGTTGTAAGTCTTTACTTATACTTTACAAGAAACTGATAACATGATCTCATGTGTGACACTACATACCATGTTATCTACAATGTAATGTATTAGACAATATGCATAATCATAAATATGCAAACAATGATCATGTGATTTTTATTTCAAAATAAAGATGTCCATACAAAAGATAGACTTTTCAGTATACATCCTAACAATCTCCCACTTATACTAAAAGACTATGCTGTCCTCAAACTGCCATACATCTGATTCACATTCCCTCCACATGCCTATCAAAAGCTCTCGCTGGAAGGGCCTTAGTGAAAGGATCTGCCAGGTTATCCTCCGATGCAATCTTGGCCACAATAACTTCTCCTCTCTTTACGATTTCTCGTATCAGGTGGTACTTGCGCTCTATGTGTTTACTTGCCTTATGGGCTTGTGGTTCCTTCGAGTTTGCAACTGCACCACTATTATCACAATAAATTATGATAGTTCTGGGCAAACCAGGAATCACATCCAAGTCCATCAAGAAGTTCCTAAGCCACACAACTTCTTTGGCCGCCTCAAAGGCTACCACATACTCAGCTTCCATGGTAGAGTCTGCCACGCATTTCTGCTTGACACTCCTCCATACAATGGCTCCACCTCCCAAAGTAAACACAAAATCTGAGGTAGACTTACTGTTATCCCTATTTGATTGGAAGTCGGAATCTGTGTAACTCACAGGGAGTAATTGGTCTGCCTGGTAAACTAGTATATAATCCCTAGTCCTTCTTAGGTACTTCAATATATGCTTTACCGTAGTCCAATGTCCCTATCCTGGATTACTCTGATATTTGCTAACCATGCCAACAACAAAGCAGATATCTGGTCTCATACATACCATAGCATACATGAGGTTTCCTACTACCAAAGCATAAGGAACTACCTTCATCTCCTCTATCTCATCATATGTTCTAGGACACATCTCCTTAGATAAAGGAACTCCATGCCTGAAAGGTAGAAAACCTTTCTTGGAGTTCTGCATGCTAAAACGATCCATAATGGTGTCTATGTATGAAGCTTGAGATAAACACAACATCCTTTTCCTGCGATCCCTTATAACCTTGATCCCAAGGATGTGTCCCACTTCTCCCAAGTCCTTCATATCAAACTATTTGGACAACCATACCCTTACGTCCGATAACACCTTGACATTGTTGTCAATTAACAAAATGTCATCTACGTATAGTACAAAAAATATCACTACATTTCTGTCACATCTCTTGTATACACAAGACTCATCCGGACTTTGAATAAATCCATAAGACTGGATTACCTCATCAAAACGGATGTTCCAAGATCTCGAAGCTTGCTTCAATTCATAAATGGATCGATTAAGCTTGCACACAAGATGCTCTTTGCCCTTTTCAATGAATCCCTCTGGTTGCTTCATATAGATGTTTTCCTCAAGACTTCCATTAAGGAAAGCTGTCTTGACATCCATCTGTTAGTGAAAGCCCTAGAGCCAATCATGTGATTATTATTGTATGGACTTTATTGTATCATATTCTTATTTATAAAGGCATGGTTATTATATTTACTTGTATTGGTGCCAAATAACTAAATATAATAATTTCCTTGAGTAGTAGGTTCTTATCTATATCAATCGATTGGTTGAATCGATAATGAGATGATATAGAGAATACTACTCTTAATCATTCCTAGTCAAGTATTAACATTCAGGGACAATATTAATGCGTAGAGACTAGCATGTAGGTCAACACGATGACTTGATCTCACAAGTCATGGATATGAGATATCAAGTTGACACATGGGTATACATTGGAGAATGTATACTGAATGACCCGCCATGAGAAAGTATCATGGATCGTTATATGAGTGTCATATACTTTCTCATGTGGCTATTAGTATGACTATTAGTCCTTAGACCTGAAGTTACCATGGTTCCCTATATAAGGAGTTGCATACTTTGGCTTCGTCAAACGTCACCCGTAAATGGGTGGACTATAAAGGCGATTATTGGGTATGTAACAAATTATGCGGAGGGATGTGAGTGATGTAGATGAGATCTATCCCTCCTATATGATGGGAGTGACATCGATATTCTTGATAGAGTGAGACCACGAAGTGCATGGCCATGCCCAAATGAGTCAATATGAGATATTGAACTCATTTGATTAGAGTGAGTCTACTTGGAGTTCAAGATATAGATTGTACCAAGGATGACACGGTCTATGCCTCGATTGGTAAATCTAGATGTCAAGGATAGAGGGACATTGTCACATATTGTGAGCGTCACAATTAGTAGTCACAAAGGTGATGTTGGAGTTCAACATTCTTGTAACTTGGGTAGCAATGATGTGTTGCTAGATACCGCTCATTGCTTATGTTCCTAAATCGGTTTAGGGACATTGCCAACGTTAAAAGAACCTATAGGGTCACACACTAAGGGAAATTATATGGAGATTAGGTTCATATGATGAACCATGAGGATTAGGTTCATGGGATGAACCAAATTGGATTAAGAGTAATCCTAATTAGACTAATTGAGTTGGACTCAATTTGATTCGAGTGTTGAATGAGTTTAATTTAGATTTGATTCATCAAATCAATTTAAAATAATGAATAGAGATTCATTAAATTAAATTGACTTGAATCAAATGGTTGGATTTGATCCACCATGGGAGTTAAGAGGTCAAGTTTGACTTGACTTGAGAGGGAAGATGAAAGGTCAAGTTTGACTTGACCAAATGTCATGTCATGATGATGACTTGGCATGGCTCCACATCATCATTGACTTAGCATGTGGTGCCACCTCATGAGGGAGACCAAGAGTCATTGGCTCTTGGAGGAGTTACATGCATGCATGTAACCTCCCAAGCCTTGAAGTGGCCAGCCACTCCATTAGATGGGTAATTGATTTTTGGTGAGTTACACAACTTCATCTTCTTCCTTGGATCACCCTCTCAAGCTCTCCCAACCTCCTTGGCCGAAATTCCTAAAGGGTGATAGCACACTCTAAGGTATTTGTCTCCACCTATTGCTTGTGTGGATACCAATAGAGGAGTGTTCACTTGACACTCTCGAGTTCCGGCGAACCTTTTGGACGAGCAGGATTTGCGAAGGGCGTCGCATCGAGGGTAACTTCTTTTCATGTAGATCTAGAGTAGATCTAAAGGTATTAAATACATACATGTTAGTTTTATATTTTTATACTTCATACGGATCCGTGGCCGGGGCTTCCGAGGTTTCCGCAACGCAAAAAGCGATTTTTGCGGCTCGGAAAACCCAACAGTGGTATCAGAGCCACGTGCGAAGCATGTATGTGTTTCATTTTTATGGTTTTTATATTAGATATAAAAATTAAAGAATTTTATGTTTCTGTAAATTTCCTATTTTTATAGAATTTTTGGGTATTTTTCTCGAAGAGTCGAAGCAACGAGTGTTGGGACACTTGTCGGCTTCAACCACCGAGAAAAACTCTCTAAAACGGCGAGTTCTCGCTTTAGGTTTTTGGGACAGTGACTTAAGTCACTGTAAGATCGTAGTAGGGAGACTCGCAAAGTTTATTTTTTGAGTAGGGGTGCTGCCCCTATCCCCGAAAGGGGCCTTGTCCTACGATCGCGCCCGGAAACCGCTTAGCGGGACCGTTACGGAGAGGTGACTCATAAAATTGAAAAAAAATAGACAAAATTATAGAAATTTTTTGTAAAAATACATAATTTAGAATTATGTATAATTCTGTGATTTTCATGTCCCAATGACCCCAATTTGATTGGATTATGATGTGTTGTAATTCATAATACGACCTGTGTGCCGTTTTTGTGGTTGTGCGTGTTGTATAGTTGTATGCGACCTGCGCGTCGTACCTCTTATTTTGAAATTCTAGTTGTAATTAGTTTTATACTCGAATGTAACTCGAGTTTCATATTTATAATGTACAAAATAGAGCGGTGGAAAGTCCACTTATAGACGAAGTTACGAGAAGGGTGCCGACGACACATGGCGGTCAAAGGAAGCGCTTGGAGAAGCCGCTAGCCTTAGGTTGACCATCCGATCTTCTCATTGGCTTGAGAAGATCGTAGTAGGGCCATGACTACATCACAGTTATATATATATATATATATATATATATATATATATATATATATATATATATATATATATATATATTTTATTTATTTATTTATTTATTTATTTATTTATTTATTTGATTTTGCTTGTATGTATGTGACGCATGCAAGTAGAATAATGCTTGTATATATATGATGCATGCTAGGATAATTTTCTTGTATGTATATGATGCATGCTAGAATAATGTATGTATGTATGTGATGCATGCTAATATAGGATAATAAAGACCTTAATGCATATATGATACACATTACGATTAGATTAGATCTTAATCGAATCAACTCGTAAATGCCTACCAGGTCCTTGATACCCATCACTACCTTGATCATTTGTAGTTGTTGAATCTACCAAAGCATAGCAACGCATATTATCTTGGTAGGGTGCGAAGGGACAATCTTGGTCCCGCTTATCACGGCTTGGGTTAGAGTAAACTCAATTAGATTGAGTAAAACTAGTTAACTCAATTGGATCGAGTAGAACTATAGGCATATTCCAATCGTTGGAAAGATAGGATAAGTTCGCATTAACACTAAATCTTGGGCGATTTAGCCAAAGCTAACTCAAGGTCTTTTGTAAATGTGGGTCTTGATCCTATAAACAAGAGTTGCATAAAGATGTAATCGGTAATGTGTTACCCACCGATCGTACTAAGTCTTGGGCGATTTAGCCAAAGCTAACTCAAGGCTTAGTATGATGTGGATCTTGTCCCGCAAGAATTATAGCTAGTTTGTATGAATCTAGTAATGTGGTTTGACCACATCCATAACTCGATTCTACAAAATTCCTGTAATTCAGTGGGAGCATCATTTGATTAAAGGCCTAATTAAATGATAAAAGGAATATGATATTAATTCTCTACATTGTATGTTGTAGATTACTATGTCGACAAACACGAACACTCTCTCTCTGCGTTCTATCCTTGAGAAGGACAAACTCAATGGAGCAAATTTCCTGGACTGGTACAGGAACCTGAGAATTGTTCTCACCCAAGAAAGGAAGTTGTACGTCCTGTAGCAGCCCATTCCGGAGGCACCTCTTGCCACTGCCTTGCGAGCTGACAAAGATGCTTACAAGAAGCATCAAGATGATGCATTAGATGTGTCATGTCTAATGCTCGCGACCATGAACTCTGAGCTTCAGAAGAAACACGAGTTCATCAATGCTTATGATATGGTTGGACATATTCGTCATCTATATCAAGGACAAGCAAGACATGAGAGATATGAAGTCTCTAAGGCATTGTTTGGGTCCAAAATGCAAGATGGGACTCCCGTAGGTCCATATGTACTCAAGATGATTGGGTACGTAGAAAACCCACAAAGGCTGGGATTCCCACTTGGCCAAGAGTTGGCCACTGACCTGATCTTGCAATCTTTTCCACAAGCCTACAATCAATTTGTCATGAATTATAACATGAATGAAATTAATAAGCCACTTCCTGAGATGCTCAGCATGTTGAGAACTGCTGAGCATAACCTTAAGAAGGGAAAATCTGACACCATTTTGATGGTGCACAAAAAGAAAGGCAAGGGCAAGCCTCAAGGTAAGGGAAAGTCCCAAGCCAAGGGCAAAGTCAAAGAACTTAAACCCAAAGGAGGGGTAGCCAAGGAAGGGGCTTGCTTCCACTGCAAGGAAGCTGGATACTGGAAGCGTAACTGCAAAGCTTACCTGGAAGATCTTAAGAAGAAAAGAAGTGAGACTTCTACTTCAGGTATAAATGTTATAGAAGTCAATCTATCTATTTCTTCATCATGGGTATTAGATACCGGATGTGCATCTCACATTTGTACCAATATGCAGGTGCTGAGAAATAGTAGGGCATTGACAAAGAGCGAGGTGGACCTACGAGTAGGCAATGAAGCAAGGGTTACTGTTGTTGTTGTAGGAACTTATGATCTATCTCTGCCCTCTGGGCTTGTACTAAAATTAGATGAATATTGTTATGTGCCTGCTTTGACTAAGAACATAATTTCAGTTTCTTGTTTGGACAAGAAAGGATTTACATTTATAATAAAGAACAAATGTTGTTCAGTTTATTTAAATGATATGTTCTATTGTAGTGCACCTCTAATGAACGGACTCTACTTTCTAGACTTAGAGAGCCCTATCTATAACATAAGTACCAAGAGGTTCAAGTCAAATGAGTTGAACCAAACCTATCTCTGACATTGTCGCTTAGGTCACATAAATGAGAGTCGCTTATCTCAGCTCCATAAGGATGGGCTGCTAGACTCATTTGATTTTGAATCATATGAGACATGCGAGTCTTGCCTTTTAGGCAAGATGACCAAGACTCCCTTTAGTGGACACAGCGAAAGAGCAACAGATTTGTTAGGACTTATACATAGTGATGTATGTGGTCCTTTCAATGTTGCTGCTAGAGGTGGTTACAGGTACTTCATTATATTTACTGATGACTTCAGTAGATATGGTTATATGTATCTTATGACACATAAATCAGAATCCTTTGAAAAGTTCAAAGAATTCAAGAATGAAGTACAAAACCAGCTTGGCAAGAGTATTAAGATACTTCGATCAGATCGAGGTGGTGAATACCTTAGCCATGAGTTTCGTGACTATCTAGCTGAGTGTGGGATTCTATCCCAACTCACTCCTCCTGGAACACCACAGCGGAATGGTGTATCCGAAAGGAGGAATCGTACCCTATTAGATATGGTACGATCTATGATGAGTCACACAGATCTTCCTATATCCTTTTAGGGATATGCTCTAGACACATCAACCTTTACCCTTAACCGTGTACCATCCAAGGCTGTCATAAAGACACCATATATGATATGGACAGGGAGAAATCCCAAGATGTCTTTCATGAGGATTTGGGGTTGTGAGGCTTACGTTCGACATCAAGTCTCAGACAAACTGGGACCCAAATCCGATAGGTGCTATTTTGTTGGATATCCCAAGGATACAAAGGGATATTACTTCTACATTCCCAGTCAGCACAAAGTGTTTGTAGCAAAGACTGGGGTTTTTCTAGAAAGGGATTTTGTTTCTAGAAAAACTAGTGAGAGTACGTTCGATCTTGAAGAAATTCAAGATAAGGACCATAGCACTGAGGCCTTGATGGAGGTTGAACAGGAACCACAAAGTGTTGTGGGTGATGAGGTTGTTGCACAAGGAGTTGTGGAACAACCACCTATTCAGGTAGACCTACCTTTTCGTAGGTCTGATAGGGTACGTTGTCAGCCTGAGAGATACTCATTTCTCTTGTCTAACCATGATGACGTTATGCTCATTGAGAATGAGCCTACCTCCTATCAGGAAGCTATGATGAGCCCAGATTCTGAGAAATGGCTAGAGGTCATGAGATCCAAGATGGAATCCATGTACACCAACCAAGTATGGACTTTGGTTGATCCACCTGTAGGGGTCAAACCCATTGGGTGTAAGTGAGTCTTTAGGAGAAATACTGACATGGATGAACTTACGCATACCTATAAGGGTCGATTGGTGGCTAAAGGTTTCAAGCAAATTCATGGTATTGACTATAATGAAACCTTTTCTCCAGTGGCGATGTTTAAGTACATTCGGATCTTGCTTGCTATTGCAGCATACCACGATTATGAGATCTGGCAAATGGATGTCAAAACTGTGTTTCTGAATGGAAACTTACTCGAGGATGTGTACATGACACAACCTGAGGGTTTTGAAGATCCACAGTATACTGGAAAAGTATGCAAGCTGCAAAGGTCCATTTATGGGCTAAAGCAAGCCTCTCGGAGCTAGAATCATCGATTCGATGATGCGATCAAACAGTTTGGTTTCATCAAGAATGAAGATGAACCCTGTGTCTACAAAAGGGTTAATGGGGATACAGTTGTCTTCCTTGTATTGTATGTGGATGACATGCTGCTCATTGGGAATGACATCCCTTCGCTACAGTCTGTGAAGACTTGGCTGGGGACGTGCTTCTCAATGAAGGACTTAGGTGAAGCAGCCTATATTCTAGGCATCAAGATCTAAGAGATTGCTTGGCCTAAGTCAGAGTACATACATTGACACGATATTACTATGGTTTTCCATGCAGAATTCCAAGAAGGGACTTCTGTCGATGTCACATGGTGTGAGTCTTTCGAAGACTCAAAGTCCCTCTTCTAGAGAGGAGAGAGACCGCATGGATAATATCCCTTATGCATCTGCTATAGGATCTATCATGTACGCCATCCTGTGTACTCGTCCTGATGTCTCGTATGCTTTGAGCATGACGAGTAGATACCAGTCAGATCCAGGTGAGCATCACTGGATAGCAGTCAAGAATATTCTTAAGTACTTGAGAAGGACTAAAGAATATTTCTTGATATTTGGAGGCGATGAGAAGCTAGCTGTAAAGGGTTACAGCGATGCCAGCTTCCAAACTGACCAGGATGATTATAGATCGCAGTCAGGGTTCATGTTTTGCTTGAATGGTGGCGCTGTGAGCTGGAAGAGTTCGAAGCAGGACACAGTTGCTGATTCTACAACAGAAGCCGAGTATATCACTGCATCTGAGGCAGCAAAGGAGGCAGTTTGGATCCACAATTTCATTACTGAGCTTGGGGTGGTTCCTAGCATTGCAGATCCTATAGAGCTCTATTGTGACAACAATAGAGCGATTGCACATGCTAAGGAACCTCGCTCACACCAGCGGACCAAACACATACTACGGCGCTTCCATCTCATTCGAGAGATTATCGATAGAGGAGATATGAAGATTTGCAGAGTACCCACAGAGACTAACATCGCAGATCCCTTGACCAAGGCTTTGGCACACAAAAAGTATGATGGTCACACTAGGTCATTGGGTATTAGATACTACGGTGATTGGCACTAGTGCTAGTGGGAGATTGTTAGTGAAAGCCCTAGAGACAATCATGTGATGATTGTTGTATGGACTTTATTGTTTCATATTCCTATTTATAAAGGCATGTTTATTATATTTACTTGTATTGGTGTCAAATAACTAAGTATAATAACGTCCTTGAGTAGAAGGTTCTTATCTATATCAATCGATTGGTTGAATCGATAATGAGATGATATAGAGAACACTACTCTTAATCATTCCTAGTCAAGTATTAACATTTAGGGACAATGTTAATGCGTAGAGACTAGCATGTAGGTCAACTCGATGACTTGATCTCACAAATCATGGATGTGAGATATCAAGTTGACACATGAGTATGCATTAGAGAATATATACTGAATGACCCGCCATAAGAAAGTATCATGGATTGTTATATGAGTGTAATATACTTTCTCATGTGACTATTAGTCCTTGGACCTGAAGTCACCATGGTTCCCTCCATAAGGAGTTGCATACTTTGTCTTCATCAAACGTCACCCGTAAATGAGTGGACTATAAAGACGATTACTGGGTATGTAATAAATTATGCGGAGGGATGTGAGTGATGTAGATGGGATCTATCCCTCCTATATGATGGGAGTGGCATCGTTATTCTTGATAGAGTGAGACCATGAAGTGCATGGCCATGCCCAAATGAGTCAATATGAGATATTGAGCTCATTTGATTAGAGTGAGTCTACTTGGAGTTCAAGATATAGATTGTGCCGAGGATGACACGGTCTATACCTCAATTGGTCAATCTAGATGTCAAGGATAGAGGGACATTGTCACATATTATGAGAGTCACAATTAGTAGTCACAAAGGTGATGTTGGATCTCAACACTCTTGTAACTTGGGTAGCAATGATGTGTTGCTGGATACCGCTCATTGCTTATGTTCCTAAATCGGTTTAGGAGCATTGCCAACATTACAAGAACCTATAGGGTCACACACAAAGGGCAATTATATGGAGATTAGGTTCATATGATGGACCATGAGGATTAGGTTCATGGGATGAACCAAATTAGATTAAGAGTAATCCAAATTAGACTAATTGAGTTAGACTCAATTTGATTCAAGTGTTGAATGTGTCTAATTTAGATTTGATTCATTGAGTCAATTTAAAATAATGAATAGAGATTCATTAAATCAAATTGAATTGAATCAAGTGGTTAGATTTGATCGACCATGGGAGATAAGAGATCAAGTTTGACTTGACTTGAGAAGGAAGATGAATGGTCAATTTTGACTTGACCAATTGCCATGTCATGGTGACTTGGCTTGGGGGTCGGCCAATGATAATGTTCCACATCATCATAGTCTTATCATGGGGTGCCACCTCATTAGGGAGACCATTGGCTCTTGGAGTTACATGCATGCATGTAACCCCCCAAAGAAGTGGCCGGCCACTTTAGTGAGTATTAGTGTGAAGTTATTTTGTGTGTAATTTCATCATCTTCTTCCTTGGTTCTTCTCTCCTTCTTGCTCTCTCCCAATGCTCCTTGGCCGAAACTTCCATGAGTGCTAGCACACTCTAGGTTGATTTTCTCCACCTATTGCTTGTGTGGATACCAATAGAGGAGTGTACACTTGACACTCTCGAGTTCTGACAAGCCATTTGGATGAGCAGGATAAGCGAAGGTGCGTCACATCAAGGGTAATGCTCTTCTCATGTAGATCTAAGGTAGATCTAAGGTTTTAAACATGTACAAGTAATTTTGTTATACTTTCGCAACGCCAAAGCGGTTTTATGCGGCTCGGAAAAGTCCAACGATGGTATCGAGCCAAAGAAGCATGTATGTGTTTTAATTTCGTAGTTTTTGTATTAGATATAAAAATTATAGATCTGTAAGTTTCTATAATTTTTCTAATTTTATATATTTTTTGGATATTTTTCTCGAAGAGTCGAAGCAACAAGTGTTGGGACACTTGTAGGCTTCAACCACCAAGAAAAACTCTTCGAAACGGCGAAATCTCGCTTGAGGTTTTTGGGAAAGTGACTTAAGTAGCTGTAAGATAAAGATGGGACACTCGCAAAGTTCATTTTGTCAGTAGGAGAGCTGCCCCTAACCCCGAAAGGGGCATTGTCCCGCGATCGCGCTCAAAAACCGCTTAGCGGGACCGTTATGGAGAGGTGACTCATAAAATTGAAAATAAATAGGAAAAATTATAGAAATTTCTGTAAAATACATAATTTAGAATTATGTATAATTCTGTGATGGTCATGGCCCAAGAACCCCAATATGATTGGATGATAAATGTGTTGTAATTTATAATACGGCTTGCGCGCCATTTTTGTGGTTGTGCATGTTGTATAGGGTATGCGACCTGCGCGTCGTACCTCTTCTTTTAAAATTCTAGTTGTAAATAGTTTTAGACTCGAATGTAACTCGAGTTTCATATTTATAATGTACAAAATAGAGCGGTGGAAAGTCCACTTGTAGACGGAGTTACGAGGAGGGAGCCGACGACACATGTCGGTCAATGGAGGCGCTTAGAGAAGCCGCTAACCCTAGGTTGACCGTCCGATCTTCTCATTGGATTGAGAAGATCGTAGTAGGGCCATGACCACATCACAATTAATTTAATTGACCAATCCTCAATTGGTCAATCTAGATGTCAAGGATAGAGAGACATTGTCACATATTGTGAGAGTCACAATTAGTAGTCACAAAGGTGATGTTGGATCTCAACATTCTTGTAACTTGGGTAGCAATGATGTGTTGCTAGATACCGATCATTGTTTATGTTCCTAAATCAGTTTAGGAGCATTGCCAACATTACAAGAACCTATAGGGTCACACACAAAGGGCAATTATATGGAGAT
Organism: Wurfbainia villosa; assembly: GCA_025175895.1. Taxonomy (NCBI): domain Eukaryota; kingdom Viridiplantae; phylum Streptophyta; class Magnoliopsida; order Zingiberales; family Zingiberaceae; genus Wurfbainia; species Wurfbainia villosa. The sequence goes on along the minus strand of CM045997.1, from coordinate 91,509,754 downwards.
TAGGTTCATATGATGAACCATGAGGATTAGGTTCATGGGATGAACCAAATTGGATTAAGAGTAATCCAAATTAGACTAATTGAGTTAGACTCAATTTGATTCAAATGTTGAATGAGTCTAATTTAGATTTGATTCATTGAGTCAATTTAAATTAATGAATAGAGATTCATTAAATCAAATTGACTTGAATCAAGTGATTAGATTTGATCAACCATGGGAGATAAGAGGTCAAGTTTGACTTGACTTAAGAGGGAAGATGAATGGTCAATTTTGACTTGACCAATTGCCATGTCATGGTGACATGGCATGTGGGCCGGCCAATGATGGTGTTCCTCATCATCATGGACTTATCATGTGGTGCCACCTCATGAGGGAGACCAAGAGTCATTGGCTCTTGGAGTTACATGCATGCATGTAACCCCCACCCATTGAAGTGGCCGGCCACTTTTTCCATTTGATGGGAATTCATTTGGTGTGTAACTACATCTTCTTCTTCCTTGGATCTTCTTCCTCTCAAACTCTCTCCCAATCCTCTACTTTGGCCGAAACTTCCAAGGGGTGCTAGCACACACTAGGTTGTTTTTCTCCACCATTTGTCCATGTGGATACCAATAGAGGAGTGTACACTTGACACTCTTGAGTTTTGGCAAAGCATTTGGACGAGCGGGATATGCGAAGGGCATCGCTACAAGGGTAATGCTCTCTTCTTGTAGATCTAAGGTAGATCTAGGGTTTTTAAACACATACATGAATTTTATTTTTATATCTTCTCATGGATCCGTAGCCGGGCTTCGTAGGTTTCCGCAATACAAAAAGCGATTTTTGCGGCTCGGAAAGTCCAACACAACCTTTTGTGTCTTCTCCCTAGTAATCATATAAACTCGTCTAACTTCTGCCTATGGTGGCTGAGCTTATGTAGGTGCAAAAGACTACCTTGGAGGAACTAAAGTCAACTGCCAAAATGAGGATGCAAATTGAAACGGCTACAATGGAGTTGGTAACCACTATTTTACTGGTAATGAGTACACCATCAACTATAAATACTAAATGACTACCAACATCGTAGCACGTTTCATACTCTGCAAATGGTATAGCTGTGCCTAGAGAGGTAACAATTGTTGTTGTCTGCATGAGTCTTCCGAGATGTCTTCTGATGATGCTGCTGAGTAAATCACTCCTCCTGGAGGGAAGTACCCAGGAACTCCAACTATGTCTGAGGTAGTAGATCACTGCTAGTGTGATAACCCAATCTTCTGTGATGATCACTGTTGTCGAGATTGTGAATCATTCTCCTGAAAGCAACATTGATAGTCTTCAACTGAGTCTTGAAAGTACACTCTCCTCATATATATTGGTTTCTCACAATAGCAATAGATGAATTGATCCAACGGATAATCTGACTTCGTGTGTCATCGTGTCCCGCACTGCACGCACTTAATCCCTTCAGAGTCTTTCTTCTGATTTCACAGATGTGCACGAGAACATCCTGATGATCTGCGACTGGTCTTCTCTAATCGAAAAGTAGCTCATAACCCATGACTCCGATCTTACTACTTTTTTCCAACATTTGGAGACTTCTAATTCCAATAATTTGACTTGCAATGTCTGCTAATCGATCTTCAACTCTTACAACACTTGTACGGAGTCATTTCTAAACTCATGACTCGATCCAATATCTACCGGTAGGATCTGATAGAAGATCTAAACATCCTGATCAAAATGTAAGCCAATAAACCCTGGGTGGCTTAAGACATCCATTTACATTCTTGAGCTATTAGGTAGGCGTAAACTCTGCAAATCTAACAACTCTGCATGGTATTCCCGTTACCGACGATCACCCTACTTGAAGCTCAAGAATTCTCTGACAATGATTCAAAGAAAGTGTCGTGGGGAAATACTCTCTCACAACATCACTAAATCGTGATCAAGTGATATGTTATTCCCCGAAGGTTATTTCCTACATCTTCCACCAAGTATCGGCTTGATCCCGATAATGGTATACAACCAACTCTACTTTCTCTGTATAACACATTTTAAGTACTCAAAAGTACCTTCAAAGTTATACAACCTAGCACAACCAACTCAAGGATCAAAATCTCTATGAAACACCATAACTAATCCTCCGCTATATGCATCAATAATAGCATACATGCCTTATCCATTACCCAACAGGTAATGATCTGACTAGCATAGTTAATAAAAATCCTTAAAACTGTAATCTTTAATCTCCAGAAGTAATATGACATCCTGACCCTGCTTTCCGACTCAGTATCAGTCGACTCTCAAAGGTAATTCACCTTTTTGAAAGCAGGTACATGTCTAATAGACTCAACATGTCATTCCCGTGGTCAACCCACACCATGGTTACAAATAATGACTAACACACTACATGTCATTCCTTGTTATAATCAACTAAATGCATAACCAACAAAAGAATATGTGATAACAATTAGCATACCTTAAACCTTGTAGCCCGGAGATGTCCCGCAATAGCCAGATCCCATAACCCACAAAACCAAAACCGACTAAAACAAAACTCGATGTCCAAACGAAATAAAATCCGAAAGTGGACTTCGCAACCTAGGGCTATGATACCAATAAAATTATCACACCCCGAGAGTATGCTGAGCCTGAAAATCGAACATCTCCACTGTACGTGATACAATTCCCTATTGATACAAAGCCTTCCGCCCACAACCACACAACATATAGAAGTATATAACCAAAGTCACAGCAGAATACACCAACAATGATAAAAATATAAAGACTCAAATACATGCATACCGATACGATTTTGACACGACAAGAAAACATGATCGAAACCAAATACATACCAACATAACCGATACCAAACAACGGAAACAATATAGGATAAAAATTCAAAACATACAATCCAAAGTATACAACACCAATATGGATTTCAATCCAAATACTCAAGGTGAGATGGGATCAACTGGCGGTGCTCCGAGCATCCAAGGAATCTTCTACCTGTTACCTGGGCGACAAGAAAACCCAGGGTCTGTGGTGGTGAGTATAAAACTCAACGGTAATATAAAAGATAGTGCATGAACAAATAACATATGTAGAGCAATAGGTATACAAATGAAGATCAACAGGTATACCTAGGGAGATCAACATACATATAGTCTTAAAGGAAACAACGAAACTATCAGTATAATACTAATCAGTGCATATACCAAACCAACTGATCAACTGTACATAACGTAATGTAAGATACTGACATACCTGAGGATCTGCAATGATACAACTCATACACCCTGGTCCATCCTATACCACAATATGACACTGATCAAACACGTACAACAGTCTGATCCAACTCGTACACTGTACTCCACACACAACAGTATAGAATATGTAAATAATATGCAAAATGATGAACAAATATATGCAGCAAGCATAGCTCAAACAAATGCAACATCACAATAAGAATATATATATATAGACTGTATCTATATATACTGATCACACTTATATATATATATATATAAACGTCATCATACATGGCAATGCAAATGCATGGTAATGCTTGCGCACCCCACTCGCTACCACGACCCCAGTGTGGCCTACGTGGCACGACATGACAACTGTCCTAACTCAACAACAACCACTTCTCTCGAGTGGCCGAGTGGACAGTATGAATAAGTAGCGATAAGCTAAAGATCTTCAGGCTACACAATGGGGGTCCCTGCTGCTGGCCACTCCGACTGACACTACCCATGAGTAGTCGAGTACCACACACCCAGGACAACTGCACGCAACTCCAACTACTACTACCAATAGTGGCCGAGTGTGTCATAACAAATGAACTGCCCTCACACCAGTTACTACTACCATGAGTAACCATGGAGGCAGGATGACTGACGACCCTCTTAACCACAAGGGAGACTAAGTCGCCATCATGCATGTAAATGACATGAATACACAACCACACATACATCTACAACACACTCTCTATCCAATAGAGAATTATACACAATTGACGAACCATGCTAGGACCTCCAGTCCATAGCAACCCACTATCGACAATCAACCATGCTAGGACCTCCAGTCCGTAGCAACCCACTATCAACAATCCAAACAACCATACACAGATCTATGGTCCATAACATACCCACAATGTAAAGCAACATGATCTGACAATCAACTCCACATTTACAACCTCCCTCACCCCCCAGGTGATTTATCCTAATGACATAAATTAAGTCTACAATCGTACTTAGCTACACACACATAGGTCCACATACCATAGCATATGTAATCCATAACCATGATGAACGAAATGTAGAGATAACAACAGAGCAACTCAAAGTACAAAGACTAAGTATCAAGCACATGATTAAATAAGAGTGGAGTCAAGGTAATGTTAGTGAAAGCCCTAGAGTCAATCATGTGATAATTGTTGTATGGACTTTATTATATCATATTCCTATTTATAAAGGCATGGTTATTATATTTACTTATATTGGTGCCAAATAACTAAGTATAATAACATCCTTGAGTAGAAGGTTCTTATCTATATCAATCGATTGGTTGAATCGATAATGAGATGATATAGAGAACACTACTCTTAATCATTCCTAGTCAAGTATTAACATTCAGGGACAATGTTAATACATAGAGACTAGCATGTAGGTCAACTCAATGACTTGATCTCACAACTCATGGATATGAGATATCAAGTTGACACATGAGTATGCATTGGAGAATGTATACTGAATGACCCACTATGAGAAAGTATCATGGATCGTTATATGAGTGTCATATACTTTCTCATGTGACTATTAGTATGACTATTAGTCCTTGAACCTGAAGTCACCATGGTTCCCTACATAAGAAGTTGTATACTTTGGCTTCGTCAAACGTCACCCGTAAATAGGTGGACTATAAAGGCGATTACTGGGTATGTAACAAATTATACAGAGGGATGTGAGTGATGTAGATGGGATCTATCCCTCCTATATGACGGGAGTGACATCGTTATTCTTGATAGAGTGAGACCACGAAGTGCATGGCCATGCCCAAATAAGTCAATATGAGATATTGAGCTCATTTGATTAGAGTGAGTCTACTTGGAGTTCAAGATATAGATTGTACCGAGGATGACACGGTCTATGCCTCAATTGATCAATCTAGACGTCAAGGATAGAGGGACATTGTCACATATTGTGAGAGTCACAATTAGTAGTCACAAAAGTAATGTTGGATCTCAACATTCTTGTAACTTGGGTAGCAATGAGGTGTTGCTAGATACTGCTCATTGCTTATGTTCCTAAATCGGTTTAAGAGCATTGCCAACGTTACAAGAACCTATAGGGTCACACACAAAGGGAAATTAGATGGAGATTAGGTTCATATGATGGACCATGAGGATTAGGTTCATGGGATGAACCAAATTGGATTAAGAGTAATCTAAATTAGACTAATTGGGTTAGACTCAATTTGATTCAAGTGTTGAATGAGTCTAATTTAGATTTGATTCATTGAGTCAATTTAAATTAATGAATAGAGATTCATTAAATCAAATTGACTTGAATCAAGTGGTTAGATTTGATCAACCATGGGAGATAAGAGGTCAAGTTTGACTTGACTTGAGAGGGAAGATGAATGGTCAATTTTGACTTGACCAATTGCCATGTCATGATGACTTGGCATGGGGGTCGGCCAATGATGACGTTCCACATCATCATGGACTTATCATGGGGTGCCACCTCATGAGGGAGACCAAGAGCCATTTACTCTTGGAGTTACATGCATGCATGCAACCCCCCCCCCCAAATAAGTGGCCGACCACTTTAGGAGGGGTTATGGTGTGAAGTTATTTTGTGTGGTAACTTCATCTTCTTCCTTGGTTCTTCTCTCCTTATTGCTCTCTCCCAATCCTCCTTGGCCTAAACTTCCATGAGTGCTAGCACACTCTAGGTTGATTTTCTCCACCTATTGCTTGTGTAGATACCAATAGAGGAGTGTACACTTGACACTCTCGAGTTTCGGTAAGCCATTTGGATGAGCGGGATAAGCGAAGGGCGTCGCATCAAGGGTAATGCTCTTCTCATGTAGATCTAAGGTTTTAAACATTTACATGTAATTTTTGTTATACTTCGCACGGATCCGTAGCCGAGCTTCCGAGGTTTTTGCAATGAAAAAAGTGGTTTTTGCGGCTCAGAAAGTCCAACAAGTAAAGATGTCATCACCATCGTAAAAATATTTATTCACCAGAATCAATAAACTACCTAACCAAGGTAGGTATTACCCATCTGCTATGTAGACTATGTTGATGGTATTCACATCCGTGAATCTATCTCGAATCAAGATCCTATATATCACACAGAATATAACCCAACACGAATATAAACAAACCGTAGGAATCTAACTCAATCTTAATCCCTGATTGATTAACCCAAATCCCATATTAAATTTAGATAGTAATAATAGATCCACCCCAATTAATCAATCATATATATATCTCTTCTATTATACAATTAGCTAAATCCAAATTGAAACTTACCTAGTTTCAAATCCTTGACATCAGCCCGTAGTTGCCTCCCATTCTGTCCAATTCACATATCGCAACCCTACTACAATCAGCAACAACATCCCTTTCTATTTGTTATAAATCATTGAATCAACACAAAATTGTCCACAAACATCCAGATCAGACTTACCTTGCATAGCCCATCCAAATTCAGCTTTCACCGATCACAGCTCCACACACACAACATAAACAAAGAAAAACCAGGGATAACAGTGAAGAGGTGGTGGAGGAGGTGGAGCATGCTGACTTAGCATCTAGCTCCGCATCATCTCGAACATCTCGAGCTGATGTTGCTCAATTTGACTTAGCCGATAGGCAATGGAGGACTGCCCTAAGTTGAGTTCCTCTAGTCTCGTGTCAACCTCCTCATGAAAATCCTCAAATCTGGTCTCCAAGCGTGCAAAGTGCTCTAAGAGGCCCTCCACTGGTACATCTTCTATCATGGGGTCATCCTCCTCAGCAGCTGGCTCGTCATACTCCATCGCTGGCTCTCCAAGCTCCCCAGCTGGCTGAGGCCAAGGTGGCCACTCCATCGTCCCAGGCCCTGCTCGCATGCCCACTAATGCAAAGTTTCTCATCGTGATACGGTCGTATGAGTCAGATAGTGGCCTCAATGTCCCCCTAGAAATGTTTATGCCTATGGATGCTAACCAAGAAGTGATGATATGTCCAAAAGGCATATGAACTTTACCTTGCACAGGGGACACAAAGTCGACTATGCAATGAAAAATGTTTGATGCGATATTGATATCCAATGAATGGCGAATCGCATACATGAGAAATAGATGGAGAGCCTGAATCTTGGCCTGACCCCGGGTCACAATAGGCAAGAGGCATCCAACAATGACTTTATAGAGTACATTATCGGGAGTAGATAAGCCATTGATAGAAAATAGGTTATGACCCAAAGGACGAGGTCGATGAAAAAAGAAGTCATGCATGGAGTCTAGAGAAATATGATCAAAAGGAGCTGGTAAGGGTTCATCAAAGGTAGGATAGAATACGAAGGTGTCGGCAGATGGTCGACACTCTAAGAACTCCTGTAGAATTGTAGGAGTGAACTCCAAGTCGCATTTTGCAACGCGAGTGGAGTATGTCGAACCATCACCAACCCTCCTCAAATTGGAGTAAAACTCCTTAAGTAGGTCAATGTTGATTGGATGCATGCAGAAAACTATTTTCATTAACTGGTAATGCATTATGAGTTGGATAACATCCCCACAATAAGATTGGAAAAATGACTCATCCAAAAACCTAACCGACATGGGTTGGTATGAGCGAGATAGAGTCTGGGATCCTTCACCAGGCTCAGTCCTACGTGCTTGTCTATATGAATGATATGTATGCAATGAAATAGCATGAAACATGGTTAAATCAAGGTATTGCATAAATAAAATGATTAGGGTTTTAGTTAGAGAGATTACTTAGGTGCCATTTGATCTGAAGTTGTGTAAGTCGATCGGAGCAAGCAAGTGCTGGAGAGAAACAATGAGAAGATCGTTGGAAACTTAGTTTGCACGAAAGAGGATGATAGGACACCGGCTACATGAAAAATAGGCAAAAACAAGGTTGAAAAGAGGTAGGTTTCAAAGACTAAGGCTTACCTAAGGCTGGAATCATCGGGGGAGCTCTCGAATGAGGGAAGGTGAAATCGTCGGAAGCATCGGAGAAGATGAGAGGTTGCGTGAGGAGGCCGAACTGCTAGGGTTTAGCCTTATAAAATCACGATGAGAAATCAACTGATGAGCCATAGTAGTCGACTGATGGCGCCAGCAGTCGACTACTAAGGTTCATCAGTCGACTGATGAACCTTCTGTGTCGAGCTATAGTATCTTCAGTCGACTGATTTCTGATTTTCTGTTTGGAATTTATGTGATTTTGATTTCTTCACTTAATTTTCTTTCATTTAATGTGGTTATTGCATGTATATCAATTAGTCTAGTATTATGTTTGTTTTTGTGCATTGTTAATGTGTTTTGATATTTTTGGCCTATTTTCACAAGTATTAATATCCAATGATTTTATTCCCAGCATCTCACCCTTTCTAGATGTCAAAGTACACAATCAAGGTGAACCCCATATTTTGTGAGATGCAATACATCATAAACATTCCTTCCATGCAAACATTTGATAAGGCATATGAAGCATGACAAGTGTATGACATACCAAGGTATATAATACCTAAGTGTTAAGCCCAAATGTTATCTCTAAATTTAAAACAATTTTCCTTAATTGATCAATCTCCCAAGTGTGTCAAGACTCAAAATGGCACACCAAGACCTTCTAAACCTAAATGTGCCACTTTTGATCAATTTTTCATAATCCTCAAAGTTTACTGGCACATCTTAAAATTTTCTAGGATTAAGTTTCAATATCATTTCTAAAGTATCACATAACTTTGAAAATGTCCTAAAGTGCCAACTTTACTATGGTTAGGTTAACTACCCACCCATTCAAGTTGACACACCCCCAACCCATTTAGCATGATGGAATCACACTCTTAGGAACCCAATATCTATTGGAACTCCTTGAGTTTACTAGGTACTCACTAAGGATATCTTCCTTTAGTACCTTACTGATGACCCTTTTAGGCTTGGAAGCCTTGGTCAATTGGGTCTTTTTAAGGTTGACTCTAAGGGTAACTCCCCTTGTAACCTTCTTAGTGGCTTCCCTAGATTTTTTTTGAAACCTCCTTGGCCACTAGACACACACCATGATTAACTTTAGGGATGACTTTCCTAATAACCTTGGTTTTTTTAGACCTAGATTTAGTTCCATAATCAAATGGAACATTATGATAGATAGGCATGACTTCCTTGGACTTAGGTGTTGGTGCAATTGGCCCAGGTCACAATTGACCAGACTCGAGTTTGACTCGAGTAGTATTTTGATGTTTGACATTGATGTATGACAATGTGTTGGGGAGATTGTTGGTACAATCGACCCAGGTCATATTTGATGTTTGACAATGATTTGACCATTGTCATGGGAGAAGTCCAAGTCTTGAGTATTTGGCATGGAAAAGTCCAAGCTTGAGTCCTGGCATTGAAAGTCCAACCAAGCATGGGTCTTGGCAAGGAAAAGTCCAAGCTTAGGTCTTGACATGGAAAGTCCAACATGGGTTGGCAAGGGAAAGTCCAAGCTTGAGTCTTGGCAATTGAGAAGTCCAAAGGGAATATTGGCGGCGTAAAGTCCAAGGGTGAAGTCTTGGCAGTTGGTGTGCACGAACGCAACCTCAAATCTCGCGATGAAGGCCGTCGAAGACTCGAAGCGCGCGCTCGTGCTCAACGCCCGCAAGTGCACGGATGTCGTCAAATAATAAAGATTATCGATCCCACAGGGACTAGGATTTGAATACCAAATATTTTCAGTGGTTGTAATTGTTCGAACGTAACTCTAAGAGGCTTCGATTGGTGAGGGCTGTCGGTGAACTTTACTCTATACGGTGTCACACGGAGGAGGAAAGGAGTGTGCCGAGGTCTTCAAAGGTAATTCTAGGACTTCGGTTTCGCTTGTGTATCACAAAATAATATTGTCAATTGGCGTTGTCTAGATGTTTAGCTATGGTTTTATGGAAGGGACATCATACACTCTTCCACAGAGCCACCGCATCTACCGGGAGCTATCTCCGCCTAAAAGGATGGGATAGACGGTACGAGGATGCCGAATCAATCCCTACGATGAACCGTTTCTAATTTCATCGTACCCTTCTACCCACAGTTACAAGGGATCAGGTTTACCCCTAGGTTCCTTATATAAAATCCCCTAAATCTTAAATACGAGGGTTGTCACCTCTCGTATCGCCTAAGCACAGCAGATAGAAAGCTAAACACGCATAGTATAGTAAAGAAACAACTACCAATTGTCAAATCAAATTCAAAGGCAGAATTTAACATGAGCCAACATTGTAATGTGCACACAAGCTACTTCCTAATCCTAGAATCGAAAGTACTACTCCATGTATATGAAGGAAGAATCACAAAGCATGTCTATGTTCGAATACATAAGGAATAAAACGCAGGAACAAAGAACTACTCCATGATGATGAAGAGGATGAGGATGGCTCATGTTGGCGTGGACTAGGTGGGCTCCTATGCACATGTGGACTAGAGTGAGAGTGATATAAAGGTGGAGAGATAGGCACCGATGTGGATGGTCCCTCATGTGGAGGGGACTCCACTATCAGGTCCAAGCGTCAGTTGGCGCATATAGTGATGGTGGTATGATCAGGGTCGAGGAGCCTAAGGGCCATCAGATTTTTTCTTACAAAGCATAAGGAGCCTCCTCTCACAATCATCTTCATGGCCACACACACTCCTAGGTCGATCATAGGGCTCCCCTCTATACTCTCTAATGTAGTGTAATCGTACCCCATCCTATGGCAAATGTGGGTAAGTAGGCCTCCCACATTAATCTCTCCTTGTGCTTCTTTGCCCATCTTCACTAAGTGTCTGATGAAGTGGGACCCTACATCGATGCTACTCCTTTCTTGTAGCATATCCCATAGGCAAAGCAGCTCGCTAGCTCTAACTACACCGTCACTCTCCCCACGACCAAATATAGTACTTGTAGGGGATCGATACGGCCGGCTAGAGGGGGGTGAATAGCCCTCTTACTATGGATGTTGGAATTCTCTCATTCGTTTGCTCGTCTACACAATCGTTAGTGCAAGCGGAAGCATAAACAATAAAGATAAAGCGATAAACGAAAATACAAACGCTAACAAAGGATGTAACGTGGTTCTCGACTACGCCGCTAATCCACGGTCCCCGATTCGTCCTCGGTGAATCACTCCGCTAAACCAATCCACTAAATGGTCTCTCCTTTGCACCAAGCTAGGTGGAGGTAACCTTTACAATCAAGATCACTCTTCTTACAAATATAATGGACTAAAAGCAAGTAAGAAGAGTTTAGAACTTGTGGAGCACTTGGAAGATCACTTAGAGCATAAGCATTAGCCACCTAAAGCTCCACACCCTCTCTTTTTATAGAGAGGGTTATTGCGCCGCCACTCAGCGACCTCCGAACATGTCGGATCCTGACCGTTGTAGTCCAACAGAACACTTGGCAGTCGACTGATGGACCTCATCAGTCGACTACTGCCTCCGTAGTCGACTGCCCAGTCGGCTACGAACGGTTATGTGGCCAAAACCCTATTGACGATCGGCTGCGCGCTGATCGTGATAATGCTGCGATCATGCCCATGTATGGCGATCATCGCGCCTACAATCAAGTCGTTGGATACCGGTCGAACTACATTCGACTCGGAAGCGATCGCGCCATGACATAGCGGATCGGCCGTGTCGGGAAAACCCATCTGACACTTGGCCAAATGGCCAAGTTTCACCTAAGAGCTACCCCTCCCCGGGTTACAATCGCTCACTCTCATCTCTCGGAGTCCCTCTCCTTCAAAGTTCTCTTCGTTCTCGGCCACGTCCCTCGGCAGCATCAGGCGCACGGCTCTGAAATGCTCCTTCTCGTCTCTTGCCTCGAAGTCTACTTCCTCCGGCTTCACTCCAAGCTTCTCGTCCGGCGGTCCCTCGGATGCTCCAAGCGCACGGCTTCCGCAAAGCTATCATTCACCGACTCAAGGCACGAGTCATGAGATGTGAAACTCGCCACGGCTCCATGTGCGAATTACTAAGTCCTGCACGACTTCAACGCACATATCAAATCAACATAACACACTAACTTAAACCCTTTGTCACACCATCAAAACCATATTACGGCAAGAGATTGCCCTAACAGTACTAGCCATGATGCGGTGGAGGTATCGAAAGACGGGGTTTTAGAGGCGTAACGCTTTGGCCCTAGAAGGGTCATAAGCATGCTCTCCCGTCAACTCGGTCCAACATTGTCGAGAGTTGAACCCAATAGGGGTTCTTCTCTCTCCCCCACTCGGCAAGCAAAAGCACGAGTTCCATTGGTGAAGGGTCCACTCATGCTCAATGTTAAAAAGCCTAAAAGTTATCCTACCCTCCTCGCTCTCTCTATGTTCATTATTGCGAAAAAGAAGAGTGGGTAGGGCATTACCCTCCTCCGGAGCTTGAGGGGCGTCGGGTCTCCTTGTTCGTCGCTCCGAGGCACCGGATCGAGGTGCTACTTGCTTGGTCCTCCTCATCCTTGCTCCTTTTGGCTTCCTTAGAGGTTCAAAGTTCTTCTAGATGGTGGGGAAGACGAAATCACACGGCTAGGGCAAGCGCTTTCGAAGCATACGGCGCAAATGGGGTGAAAACACACAACTCGCCCCTTTTAACCTCACGCGACACGGCCGTGTGAAAATACATGGTCAGGTCGTGTGCACCTCGGGTCAGTCAGGCACGACCATGGGAAAACACACAGTTAGGCCGTGTGTCCCCATTTCTCTCTCCGTTTTACGTCAAAGCTCGAATTCTCTCACACCTTTCACCGTGTAGGTTAATATGGATTTTATTTTTGCCTAGCAAAGTTCTTTTCTAGTCCTAACCCTAAATGGGATGGAAATCAAAACTAAAATCACACAAATGCATGCAATGCAATCAACAAGGTAAATCTAAAACTAACCTTGGGTTGCCTCCCAAGAAGTGCTTTGTTTAAGGTCGTTTAGCTCGACTGCACTCCACTATCAATTTGGCTCTGGAGGTTCAGTGAACCTCCATTCATCCGTCTCGGGAGCTTCATCCGGTGGCCCTAGCTTCATTCTGCTAATCGTGAAGCCGTCGAGGTAGGGAGCCCTGTGCTCCGAAAGGCTGAAGAGGATGATCTCCCCATCTACCTCCAAGGAGATCTGGTGTGCCTTCACATCAATGCATGCCCCTGCAGTCGCTAGAAAAGGCCTTCCCAGAATGATGGGATTCTAGGGATTTGGTCCTGTGTCCAGTATGATGAAGTCCGTGGGTATCACGAAATCCTCAATCATCACAGGCACGTGTGGTAGCAGGCCAACGAGCTCCTTGACTGAATCATCCCCCATACGAATACCAAGATTTGCTGGTTGGAGTTCGCTCAGTCTCATCTTCAGATAGTATGCGTAGGGCATCACACTGACTAATGACCCCAAGTCGCATAGCACTTTGTCGAAGCTCTCCCCATAAATTGAGCAGGGGATAACAAATTCACCGGGGTCCTCAAGCTGTAATGGAATCTTCTCTTCAAACTCAGCTTGGTCAAGTAGGGTGGTAATCATGGCTACCCACCCCTTGGCGAATTTGCTACTTTGCCCCACTCCTTCCTCTTTACTTTGACTCACCGGAGAGCTCTTCACAGGTTGTGACACGGTTTGGGCTATCTGGGCCACTTGTGTCTCCAACATCCTAGTATGACTTGCAAGGCTATCAACGATGGCCTTCAAGTCTCTGAGTGATTCTTCAAACTTCTGATGTTAGCGACAAAATTCCTCATTGGCCTTAGTTTGGGTAGCGATGAAGTCCTTCATCATTAGTTCCAGTCTGGACTTCTGTGGTCGTTGTCCATTGCCCTGCTCCTGCCCATACCCTCCTGATGGTTGGAAGGTTCTTGAGTTATTCTTATAGGAGAAATTCGGGTGATTCCTCCATTCGGGATTGTAGGTATTGGACTATGGGTTGTTGGGCCTTTGGTCGTAGTCCCCAACCGTGCCAATATGCTCAATCTTCTCGTCTGAGGTCCCCTGCCCTCCATAGTGGTCCTCTTGATACGCTGTCGTTCCCTCTCCAAAATCAATGGCCGCACAGGCAGATGAAGGATTCAAAGATTCAAACCGTCTACTGAGCACATCCATCCTTGCTGCAAGGTGGTCCATGGAGTTGACAGTGTATCGTCCCGCTGCAGGTGTAGGTTGACCACGTTCGGAAGCCCATTGATGATGGTTCTGGGCCACCTCTTTGATAAGCTCCTCTGCCTCCTCTATGGTCTTGTTCATCAATGCTCCTCCGGCAGCAGAATCTAGGGACATCTTCTTGGCGTACGCGATCCCATTGTAAAAGATGTAGATCACTAGCCACCTCTCCAGTCTGTGGTGGGGGCATTGGTAGAGTAGCCCCTTGTAGCGATCCCAAGCTTCGAACAAGGACTCCCCCTCCTTCTGATGAAAGCTCGTGATGAGATGGCACATGTGAGCAGTCTTACTTGGTGGGAAGTATTTATTCAGAAACTATTTCTCACATTGCTCCCATGTAGTGATGCTACCAGAAGGTAGGGAGTGAAGCCATGCCTTAGCCTTATCCCGCAGTGAAAATGGGAACAGGCTCAGGCGCATCGTGTCAGAAGGGACTCCGTTCATTTTCATCGTCGAGCAGATTCAAGAAATGCCTCAAGGTGCCGATTCGGGTCTTTAGTCGTAGCTCCCCCGAATTGACTCTGCTAGACCATATGTATAAGTGTCATCTTCAGCTCAAAGTTATTTGCCGAAATAGATGGTCCAGCTATACTCGACCTGAATCCTCTAGCGCTAGGAGCTACGTAGTCCCACAGAGGTCGGCTACCTATGTTCATCTTGGATGCAGCTTGATCCTCCATCCTTCACTGCTCTGCTCTCCATCGATGAAAGGTTCGCTCAATTTCTAAGTCGATCAGAATTAGACCTTCTGATCCTAATCGTCTAAGCATACGACGAACCAAGCCACAAAGTTAGGAGTGCTAACCTAATTCTAAGAGCAGAAAATAAGACAATCTAGCTAATCAAAATCTAAGATGCAAAAAAAAGAAATAAAAACAACTACTGCTAGAATTAATTAAAATAAAAATAACAGAAAATTAAAAACTAAAGCTAAATATGAAAGATATAAGACTAAAGAAAAAAAAGTAAACTAGAAAGAAAATAAAGCAAGTAAATAAATCTAATCCTAAGTCCGATCCAATTTACCACCATTCGATTCGATATCGAATCGCTCAATCCCCGATAACGGCGCCAAAAACTTGGTGCGCACGAACGCGACCTTAAATCTCACGATGAAGGCTGTCGACGACTCGAAGCGCGCACTCGCGCTCAATGCTCGCAAGTACACAGATATCGTCAAGTAATAAAGATTATCGATCCCACAGAGACTGGGATTCGAATAGCAAATATTTTCAGTGGTTGTAATTGTTCGGACGTAACTCTAAGAGGTTTCGATTGGTGAGGGTTGTCGGTGGACTTTACTCTATACGGTGTCACACAAAGGAGGAAAGGAGTGTGCCGAGGTCTTCAAAGGTGATTCTAGGACTTCAGTTTCGCTTGTGTATCACAAAACAATATTGTTAATTGGTGTTGTCCAGACGTTTAGCTATGGTTTTGTGGAAGGGACATCATACACTCTCCCGCAGAGCCCCCGCATCTACCGGGAGCTATCTCCGCGTAAAAGGACAGGATAAACGGTATGAGGATGTCGAATCAATCCCTACGATGAACCGTTTTCGATTTCACCGTACCCTTCTACCCACAGTTACAAGGGATCAGGTTTACCCCTAGGTTCCTTATATAAAATCTCCTAAATCTTAAATACGAGGGTTGTCACCCCTCGTATCACCTAACCACAGCAGATAGAAAGCCAAACACGCATAGATATAGTAAAGAAACAACTACCAATTGTCAAATCAAATTCAAAGGTAGAATTTAACATGAATCAACATTGTAATGTGCACACAAGCTACTCCCTAATCCTAGAATCGAAAGTACTCCTCCATGTATATGAAGGAAGAATCACAAAGCATGCCTATGTTCGAATACATAAGGAATAAAACGCAGGAACAAAGAATTACATGTTAGGAATAGTTTGGAACGGCTAGAGGGGGGGTGAATAGCGTCAATGGAATTCTTTCGCGTTTGTTTCTACAATTTCATTAGCGCAGCGGAAATAGAAAAGTAATAACGATAACGAAATGCACAACACGCTAACACAACGATATAACATGGTTCGGAACCGCACGATTCCTACTCCACGAATCGGGTTCGTACGAACCCTAGCGATGCCAATCACACACCACTATAATAATAACTCCTTCTCGGAGCAATTCGGAGGCGGAGAAACCTCGTACAATATGATTACAACAATAATCAAGTAGATACAAGCAAAAACAATATGAAATACAAATGCAAGTAAAGGAAAAACACTTTACAAGAGCTTTGGATTGCTTGATCTTTGATTGCCTTGAACTAGCTTTGAAGGACTGGAAAGCACCAACTTCCCCCTTCAATTTCGCTCAAGAAAATCGCTATCTTTTCTTACATCACGAGCTCCTTATATAGCTTCAACCTGTGCTGGAAAAGATTGATCAGTCGACTGATCGGGACCATCAGTCGACTGATCACACTGTTGCTGTGAGACAACGGTGTAATCAACGCTGGAAAAATCCAACGGCTAGGACATCAGTCGACTGATCATGACCATCCATCGACTGATGAGTCATCACCGACGCTTGCTCGCCAGCCGAGTGAGACTCATTACGTGGGCCGAAAATCCAAGCATCACCGACCGATAACATAATCGCCGATCGCTCATTCATCACGATCGGCCTAACAGTGGCAGTCGACTGCTAGGCCACTTCCCGCAGTCAAACCCTAGTTGACTCAGTCTAGTCGACTGCCACATGGCACCAGTCGACTGGCACACCTCAAACATGAGGTTTTAACCCAAGTATGGTTCCCCCATACTTGCTAGACCACCCTTAGCCTAGACCTAAGCCTTCTAGCCACCTCCATCAGCCTCACGCCTCTCGGATCCCTCCAAGTCATCCATGACTTGTTCATCCATCGCGCTAGCCTTCAGGTGCTTCCATCGGCTATGTCATGCTAACGGTGTCTACACCGCCAAGGCACTTTGGACTTACGCCGCCAAGACTCTGCTTGGACTTTACGCCGCCAACCATTGGACTTATGCTGCCAAGACTCCTGCTTGGACTTTACGCCGCCAATATCAAACCCTTGGACTTCTCAAATGCCAAGACTCAAGCTTGGACTTTCCCTTGCCAACCCATGTTGGACTTTTCATGCCAAGACCCATGCTTGGACTTTTCATGTGCCAAGTGTCCCACTTGGACTTTCCATGCCAAGTACTCAAGACTTGGACTTTACCAAATGACAATTACATTGTCATATGTTTTTGTCGAAACATCAAAACATCACTCTAGTCAAACTCGAGTCCTGGTCAATCGTGACCTGGGCCGATTGCACCAACATTACAATGCTTTCGTGGTCTTCTCTCCGGTGTTGAAGTGCAAGGCATGGACCTCTGGCGGCGTTCCTCCTCTTCGTTGCGAGTTATCAAAGCTTTTTAGGGCTTCGGCGTGCCGTCCTAGCCATCGTGCCTCTCTCCCTAGGGTTTGGGCAGAGCCATCCTTATATAGACATCGCCTCGGACCACTGCAACATTCAAAAAAAGCCCTAGTCGCACAAATCTGGTGGGCTGCCACACGGTCGTGTATTTCCACACGGTCAGGCCGTGTGCAGCCCTTGTTAGTAATATATGAGAGATGTCCTAAGGCAATCGCCTTATGTATGAACCATTTATATGATAAATGAAAATTCACTATTTGAGTATACATGTTTTATGTATTTGATTGGATCTTAAACTCATTTACTGAATGTCCACGATATGATTCACAGCATGAGAGAATTTGTGATTGGATCACAACTAGTGAGTATCTCTACATGTGTAATTGTGATGTATCGGAATTATCCCTAGTCGATGAATTGATGGATCTGGACACCATCAATTCTGTCGAGACTAGCACGAGGTATACTCCTTGGTGTATCCAAGCAGCTGATTCTCACTGGCTGGAGACATAGTGATGTCCGGAGTTAATCGTGGATGCTAATTATGGTAACTAGTTCATTGGAGTGACCAGCCGTAAGACTTCATATGGTTCTCTGTATATATAGATATGTCAATGAAGTTCTTACTGTGGCTTAAGTGTGATGTTCCTTTGACTTGCGGTATTCAAGTCATCTTGATCATGGAGACTTATGCTTTGACATCTTAAGCAAACATCTCCGAGGAGATGTGGACCCGGGATGATTGGGTATAAGTCAAAGTGATCGAAGGTGTTTGAATAGCCTATAAAGGATTCACCACTCCTTGCGAGGAGATGTATACCCATGGCCTCTCGTCGGATTGTTACTAAAGTCTTTGGCCAAAGCATTACATGTTTAGAGTAAAGTACTCTTCGATACATGTGGAGTAACTAGAATCCGTAGGACGAGGAAATGATACTTGGGCTAGGTGTGACGTAGTCAGCCTAGTGGGGACTGACACAATAGACCATGTCCTGAACCAAGTGGATATAAGATGAGTGAAGGGAATGGGGCACGATTCATTCGAGCTACTGAAGGGTTTCAGAAATAGTTCTGGATCAACCGTTGATCTTTTCGGTTAATTGGGGATCATGATGTACTACTAGGTGTCACTCATGATCGTTCTATAATTAATGGTTAATTATAGACGGCCAACATAAACCGAGAACCTATTTGGTCACACGCACAACGAGTGTAATCCAAAGGATTTAAAACGAGCTTGAGAATTGGATTCTCAGACCGAGAGAAACTAGATTTGGTTGGACCAAACATAAAGCGAGCATGAAATCGTTTCAGTCGCAATGGAAGCGTGGATGGGCTGCGTCTTATGAAGACGTAATGGATGGACCAAAATGGTTTGGTTCTAATCCAATGGATAAGAATAAACCAAAGGGTTTGGTTTATTTTAAACGAATGAACCAAAAGTTGGTTCGGTTCGTTTTAACTTAAAATAAATCATCATGGTTTGGTTTATTTTAACTTATCTTAATGGAGCGGGTTAACGGGCTTTATGGATATGATCCATTAACCATTAAGAGAATTAGTTCTCTATAAAAGTGGGCTTAAGGGATTGTTAAACTCTAATCATCCAAAACCCTAAACCTTGGCCGCCCAACATAGTTGCCGCCCACCTCCTTGGTGATTTCGGCGCCCAGCTTTGTGCTGCCGTCCAAGTCTTTGCCGGCGACCAAGCTTCAGCCGGTGAACCTCCGGCGACCCTCCGGTGATCTCCTCTAGGTTCGGTGATAAGGTGAGCTTCCATCTCTCCTTGGCCGGCCTCTATTCCTCCACCAAAAGCTGTCCAGTTTTTCTGGACAGCTTGTTTCTTTGTTATCGGAGCGTCGTTTGGACGACGGTTAGTGCTCCGATAGCGCCTAACTTACCGGGGATTTGATCTCCAGTAATCCTCTGAGGTGGAGGACGAAGGATTCGTCAAACGGTTGACGAATACCTCTCCGGAGAAGCGAGTTTTGAGAACTCATTTTGGATCCGAATTTGGATTCGGATCGTGATCATCTCTCGATCACGTCGTCTTCAACACGAGGCTAGTAACCCGTACGAAGACGAAGCTCGTGACTTAGCGAAGTCATCCCGAGGAGCTCGGCGTGGATACGGATAGAGACGATTCTTACGAGGATCGTTCCGGTTGATGCCGTTCCCGCTACACGTCATACGGAAGGTATAACGTAGTTTAATTTCCTTTTATTGCAAATTTTAATTTACGGTTATGTCTACACTTGTTGTAATAGCATGCGTGTGTTGTGTGTGTTGTAATAAATATAGATTTATTAATTTTAATTGCTTCCGCTGTGCTCATGTTTACGAAACATGATCGAACACACACACGCCGCGGTGCCGGAAACCCAACAGTGGTATCAGAGCCCAGGTTGTGTTTCGACATAATCATAAAAGTGGTTTTGCGATAGTCATAATGTATTTCTGGAAGTTTTCTAAATTTTGGAAATTTAGAAGTATTTATGGAAATTTTTCAATTTTGGAAAGTCTAGAAGTATTTATGGAAATCTTCCACTTTTGGAAAGTTGGAAGTATTTATGGAAATTGATATTTTCCATAAATAAAATATTTGATTAGATTCTGGAAATTTGTTTCCTAATTTAATCATGATTTGATTTGGGAAATCAAATCTTAAAATATTTTATTTCCATAAGTAGTTTTAAAGATTTAGAAAATTGGTTTCCTAAATAGATTTTCCTTAATCAAATAATTCCATGAATAAAATATGTGATTAGATTTGGAAATTTGTTTCCTAATTTAATTATGATTTGATTTGGAGAATCAAATCTTAAACATATTTTATTTCCATAAATAGTTATGACATATAAGGAAATTATATACATGACATAATTGTATGCCATGTAATTGCATTAGATGCATAACATTATGTCATGCGTGTCGTGACATGTAGATGTATGTCATGTATGCCATGCCATGTAGATAATAGTTATTTGCATGCAAAGAGGATGAGACATAAAAACCCTTAATCAATATTAAAGCCTACACCTTCCATTAATATGGTTAGAACCAGAGTTCTATTTCTTGTTTGGGTTGTTGGACTCTCTCTAAGCCCTATTTCGAACTGAATATGTTCAAACCATGGAATAGTTTAATACTAATATGGTAAGAGTCAGAGGTCAATCGTTAGCTTTGGTTGTTGGACTCTCTCCAAGCTGGGCTAATTGGTTGAATGCGCTCTAACCATATTAAAACTATGTCCCGATTAATGGGTTGGCTTAACCTGGAGCATCGGCTTGTTGGACTCTCTCCAAGGTCGATGTAAAGGGAGGTGAAGTTGGGTGCTATGCATATGATGCATACTTGTTAATGTGTTAACAACCCGATGTATGTGTGAACATTCAATTAGTTGATAGCACATTGTGATAGTTGCATATACGTGATATGCAATCGGTATAGAAGATACCTACCATCGTAGTTATGAATGGCTTGTTGGACTCTCTCCAAGGTTGTTCATAACTATGATGGATATCAGCCCATTCGGAGATGGACCTACGATCTCCCGAAGTGATTTTGGGGTTTTTGAAATTCGAAAAATGAATGGGATTTATAAATGTATATTGATGCATTTTAAAATCATTTTCTCATATATGCTCGTTTTGTATTTCTAAGTTAATATATTGATCATGATGTGTTTGAATTTGCGTTCCATTTTGGATTCGAATAAATTGACTGGGCCGAGCTTCTTGGACTGGCTTAGAAGCTTGAGAATTGTTCTCAAGGTTGAAAAGCTTGCAAATGTCCTCGAAGCGCCTCTTCCCGCCCGTCCTAGTGACGATGCAACTCTGGACCAATTGTTGGCCTATCAGAAACATGTGAGTGATTCTGAACAAAAGAGTTGCATCATGCTAGCCGCGATGGAACCCAAGCTACGAAAGCAGCATGAGCATATGGATGCTCATATCGTAGTCCTTCATCTTTGTGAGTTGGTTGATGAGCAAGTGAGATTCGAAAGGTTCGAAGTCTCAAAGCTCCTCTTCACCTCTGAGATGCTAGGAGGTTCATCTGTGGTACTGCTCAATATGCTGAAGACTGTGGAGTCTTCTGAGAAGCATGAGCAGGGGACGGTGCTGTTAGTTGATTCCTCGAAGAAAGGTTCTAAGAGGAAGTCAAAGGTACAGCAGAAGGGAAAGAAGAGAAGGGCTAAGAAGGTAGAACTAGCACAAAAGGAAACTTGCCATCATTATGGCAAGGAGAGCCATTTGCGAAGAAAGTACAAGATTTATCTTGAGTCCGTGAAGAAGGATAAGGCATCGGATGCCCCATCTTCTTCAGAAATCTTCTTTATTGATTGTCATTCTATTTCCTCAGACACTTGGGTATTCGATACTGGGTGTGGCTCACATATATGTAATGACATACATGGGCTAAGGAATAGAAGAAGACTCGTTAAGGGGAGAGTCAAATTTGCGTGTTGGGAATGGAGCAAAGGTTGCTGCACTCGCCATCGGAACGTATTTATTGAAACTCCCTGTAGGACTTGTCTTAGAACTGGACAATTGCTATTATGTTCCTTCTCTAATAAAGAACATTGTTTCTATTTCCTGCTTAAATAGAAATGGTTTCCATTTAACATTTAGTAACAATTGTTGTTATATAACTTTGAATGGCGTACTTTATGGAACTGGAACTTTGAGTAATGGCATTTATACGTTGGACGTATCCAGTGACATTTTTCAATATCGAAGCGAGCAACACGCGTGCTCGAAAGGATAATCACATAGACTCCTATATGTGGCATTGTCGTCTTGGCCATATAAGCAAGAAACGCATGTCCGAATTACACCGATGTGGAATTCTGGAATCGTTTGAATTGGATTCATACGATACATGCGAATCATGCTTAAAAGGCAAGATGACTAAGTTACCTTTTACTGGAAAAGGTGAACGAGTGGGAGAGTTACTAGATTTAGTACATACTGATGTATGTGGACCTATGTCAACTCAAGCATTAGGAGGCTATAGCTACTTCATTACCTTCACCGATGATCACTCACGGTTTGGGTATGTGTTCTTGATGAAACACAAGTCTGAAGCCTTTGAAAGGTTCAAAGAATTCAGAAATGAAGTAGAGAAACAACATGACAAGAGTATTAAAATACTTCAATCGGATCGAGGTGGTGAATACTTAAGTCAAGAGTTTCTTGATTATCTAAGAGACAATGGCATATTGTCTCAATGGACTCCGCCCTATACACCATAGCATAATGGTGTATCTGAGAGGCGTAACCGGACCTTGTTGGACATGGTCAGGTCAATGATGAATCATGCAACTCTTCCCAAGTCCTTTTGGGGTTATGCACTTCGCATACCGCTTATTTGTTAAATGTAATGCCTACCAAGGTAGTCTCAACTACTCCATATGAGATATGGAATGGTAAGAAACCTCATGTATCTTACTTGAAGATATGGGGTTGTCTCGCTTATGTGAATTTGGATCAGACGTATAAACCTGGATGCTAAGTCCGATAAATGTCTATTTATTGATACCCTAAGGAAACATGGGGTTACCAATTCTATCATCGTGTGGAACAAAAGGTGTTTGTTTCAAGGCATGCTGTGTTTCTAGAGAAAGAGTTTCTCTTGCAAGAAAACAGTGGGAGTGTCGTCGAGCTTGAGGAGGCTCGAGAGACTCAAATAGACATTAATGAGATACCTGGTGAGACAAATAAATTGACAACTCATAGTGATGAGCAATCAATGGACTTATTGTAACACCACATCTTAGATCCGTAGAACACGCAATATTCCCGAGAGATATGGATTTCGTAAGTGAATCGAACGACGTGTTACTCATTGATGATGAGGAGCCTACCAGTTATGAAGAAGTGCTGACAAGTTCAGAAAGGGATAAGTGGCTTGGTGCCATGAAGTCGGAAATGGATTCCATGTACGAAAACCAAGTTTGGAACTTGGTTGACCCACCTGAAGGCATAAAGCCTATAGGGTGCAAGTGGGTTTTCAAGAAGAAAACCGACATGGATGGTAATGTGATTACCTATAAGGCTAGATTGGTAGCGAAAGGATATCGTCAAAAACAAGGTGTTGATTATGACGAAACCTATTCGCCTGTAGCTATGCTTAAATCCATTCGGATGCTCCTGGCCATAGCAGCTCATTATGATTATGAGATATGGCAGATGGATGTGAAAACAGCTTTCCTTAATGGAAACTTGCTCGAGGACGTGTATATGATACAGCCTGAGGGTTTCACATCGGTTGATAAAACCAAGGTATGCAAGTTGCGACGATCCATTTATGGATTGAAGCAAGCATCCAGGAGCTGGAATATCCGTTTTGATGAGACGATCAAAAAGTTTGATTTCTCACAAAATCCAGACGAACCTTGTGTGTACAAGAAGGCTAGTGGGAGTGCAGTCGTGTTCCTAGTATTGTATGTCGATGACATATTACTTATAGGAAACGATGTGTCAATCTTACAGTCAGTTAAGGTTTGGTTATCCAAGACATTCTCCATGAAAGACCTGGGAGAAGCAACCTACATCCTTGGGATTAAGATCTATAGAGATAGATCGAAACGGTTGCTTGGTCTTTCGCAGTCTACATATATAGACCGAGTGCTAAAGAGGTTTAGCATGTCGGAATCCAAGAAAGGTTATCTGCCCATCAGGCATGGGGTACACCTTTCGAAGTCTATGTGTCCGCGCACAGAAGACGAGAGGATTTGCATGAGTAAGATTCCCTATGCATCCGCAATAGGATCTATCATGTATGCTATGTTATGTACGAGGCCCGATGTATCGTATGCTCTGAGTGTCACGAGTAGATACCAGTTTGATCCAGGAATGGATCATTGGGTGGCTGCTAAGACGATCCTTAAGTACTTGAGAAGAACTAAGGATGTGTTCCTAATATATGGAGAAGGGTACATGGTGATACGTGGGTATACGGATGCCAACTCCAGACAGACAAGGATGATTCCATGTCTCAGTCTGGGTATGTATTCACCTAGAATGGAGGCGCAATAAGTTGGAAAGGTTCCAAACTTGACACTATAGTGGATTCTGCCACTAAGGCAGAATACGTTGCAGCTTTGGAAGCAGCAAAGGAAGCGGTTTGGATCAAGAAGTTCATCTATGAACTTGATGTGGTCTCATCAGTTATCCAAACATGGGCTTCGCCGCTATCATCTTATTAGAGAGATCATCAGTAGGAACGAAATACAAATCGAGAAAATTCCCACTGAAAGGAACTTAGAGGATCCTTTGACTAAAGCATTACCTCAAAGTAAGTTTGAGGGTCATGTTGGTGCTTATGGTATTGGATACCGTAGCGATTGGCATTAGGCCAAGTGGGAGTCTGTTAGTAATATATGAGAGATGTCCTAAGGCAATCGCCTTATGTATGAACCATTTATATGATAAATGAAGATTCACTATTTGAGTGTACATGTTTTATGTATTTGATTGGATCTTAAACTCATTTACTGAATGTCCACGATACGATTCACAGCATGAGAGAATTTGTGATTGGATCACAACTAGTGAGTATCTCTACATGTGTAATTGTGATGTATCGGAATTATCCCTAGTCGATGAATTGATGGATCTAGACACCATCAATTGCCGAGACTAGCACGAGGTATACTCCTTGGTGTATCCAAGCTGATTCTCACCGGGCCGAGACATTGTGATGTCCGGAGTTAATCGTGGATGCTAGTTATGGTAACTAGTTCATTGGAGTGACCAGCCGTAAGACTTCATATGGTTCTCTGCATATATAGATATGTCAATGAAGTTCTTACTGTGGCTTAAGTGTGATGTTCCTTTGACTTGCGGTATTCAAGTCATCTTGATCATGGAGACTTATGCTTTGACATCTTAAGCAAACATCTCCGAGGAGATGTGGACCCGGGATGATTGGGTATAAGTCAAAGTGATCGAAGGTGTTTGAATAGCCTATAAAGGATTCACCACTCCTTGCGAGGAGATGTATACCCATGGCCTCTCATCGGATTGTTACTAAAGTCTTTGGCCAAAGCATTACATGTTTAGAGTAAAGTACTCTTCGATACATGTGGAGTAACTAGAATCCGTAGGACGAGGAAATGATACTTGGGCTAGGTGTGACGTAGTCAGCCTAGTGGGGACTGACACAATAGACCATGTCCTGAACCAAGTGGATATAAGATGAGTGAAGGGAATGGGGCACGATTCATTCGAGCTACTGAAGGGTTTCAGAAATAGTTCTGGATCAACCGTTGATCTTTTCGGTTAATTGGGGATCATGATGTACTACTAGGTGCCACTCATGATCGTTCTATAATTAATGGTTAATTATAGACGGCCAACATAAACCGAGAACCTATTTGGTCACACGCACAACGAGTGTAATCCAAAGGATTTAAAACGAGCTTGAGAATTGGATTCTCAGACCGAGAGAAACTAGATTTGGTTGGACCAAACATAAAGCGAGCATGAAATCGTTTCAGTCGCAATGGAAGCGTGGATGGGCTGCGTCTTATGAAGACGTAATGGATGGACCAAAATGGTTTGGTTCTAATCCAATGGATAAGAATAAACCAAAGGGTTTGGTTTATTTTAAACGAATGAACCAAAAGTTGGTTCGGTTCGTTTTAACTTAAAATAAATCATCATGGTTTGGTTTATTTTAACTTATCTTAATGGAGCGGGTTAACGGGCTTTATGGATATGATCCATTAACCATTAAGAGAATTAGTTCTCTATAAAAGTGGGCTTAAGGGATTGTTAAACTCTAATCATCCAAAACCCTAAACCTTGGCCGCCCAACATAGTTGCCGCCCACCTCCTTGGTGATTTCGGCGCCCAGCTTTGTGCTGCCGTCCAAGTCTTTGCCGGCGACCAAGCTTCAGCCGGTGAACCTCCGGCGACCCTCCGGTGATCTCCTCTAGGTTCGGTGATAAGGTGAGCTTCCATCTCTCCTTGGCCGGCCTCTATTCCTCCACCAAAAGCTGTCCAGTTTTTCTGGACAGCTTGTTTCTTTGTTATCGGAGCGTCGTTTGGACGACGGTTAGTGCTCCGATAGCGCCTAACTTACCGGGGATTTGATCTCCGGTAATCCTCTGAGGTGGAGGACGAAGGATTCGTCAAACGGTTGACGAATACCTCTCCGGAGAAGCGAGTTTTGAGAACTCATTTTGGATCCGAATTTGGATTCGGATCGTGATCATCTCTCGATCACGTCGTCTTCAACACGAGGCTAGTAACCCGTACGAAGACGAAGCTCGTGACTTAGCGAAGTCATCCCGAGGAGCTCGGCGTGGATACGGATAGAGACGATTCTTACGAGGATCGTTTCGGTTGATGCCGTTCCCGCTACACGTCATACGGAAGGTATAACGTAGTTTAATTTCCTTTTATTGCAAATTTTAATTTACGATTATGTCTACACTTGTTATAATAGCATGCGTGTGTTGTGTGTGTTGTAATAAATATAGATTTATTAATTTTAATTGCTTCCGCTGTGCTCATGTTTACGAAACATGATCGAACACACACACGCCGCGGTGCCGGAAACCCAACAGCCCTGGGGTGCTGATCTCGCCCATTGGGCACGACCGTATGAATCTACATGGCCTGACCATGTCCCACTCTGCGTGTAGCTGTGAAATATCCTTCTTTTGCTCCGAAAGTGCATCTTTTTAACCCGAAATGCTAACCTGCACACAAAAGTCCAATGAGCAGACCTCCGAACAAGAAAATAGGAAATGCGTGCAAAATAGAGTAACATATACATGAAACCAACATGAAATGTAACAAGATGTGAGAAAAAACTACTCCTAAAACCCTATATGTTTTGCTCACATCAGCAACATAAGTCCAATGGTTGGCGGCGTAAAGTCCAAGTGGAGTCTTGATAGCATAAGTCCAATGTGCCTTGGTGGTGTAAATTACAATACATTTACAATTATGATAGAAGCATCAATTCAAGAGGATGAACAAGTCATGGATGATAGTCTGAGAGATGTAGAGCAATACGTAACTGAACGGGAAGTACAACAGGTCTAAGCTAAGGGTGGTCTAGCAAGTATGGGGGTGTCATACTTGGGGTAAAACCTCATGTTTGAGGTGTATCAGTCGACTGGGACTATGGTCAGTCGACAGATGTGAGTTGACCAGAGTTCGACTACCAGAAAATGACCTAGCAGTCGATTGCCAGCATTGGGCAATCGATTGCTAGCATAATCGGTGATCCGTGATCGACTCGACTCGGTGAATTGACAAAAGCTTCCCAAAGTCATTGTTAGGGTTTAACAGTCGAGTGAAGGCTTTTTTAGTCAACTGATGGGTATGATCAGTCAACTTTTGTTCTATCCGTTGGAACTTATCCAACATGGCTCATGCCATTGTGAGACAACGGCTACAGGAGCAGTCGACTGATAGTCCCGATCAGTCGACTGCTAGGCAAAATCCAACCCGATTACAGGTTATAAAAGTAGCTCGGAAGGAGGGATTTGGCACCAGTTTTCTTGGATGATTTAGAGCGATTTGCTGGTGCAAATCAGGGTCTTCAAGGCTAGTCTAAGGTAATCAAATAGCAAGCTTCCAAAAGAGTTTTTGTAAAGTGTTCTTTACTTCTTTTGTTGTATTTCATTCATATTTGCTTGTTTTTCATTGTATTTCTTAGAGTAATCACTTGTACGATGTTTCTCCACCTCCAGATTGTTCTGAGAAGGAGTTATTTAGTAGTGGTGTGTGATTGGCATCGCTAGGGCCCATTCGAGCCCAATCCATGGAGTATGAACCATTCGATTCTGAACCACGTTATATTTAGTGTTGTGTTTGTGTGCTTGTATTCGTGTTATTATTTTTGTTATTATTCCGTTGCGCACTAACCGAATTGTAGCAAGCATGCGATCATAATCCATCAACAAACGACGACGCTATTCACCCCCCTCTAGCGGCCACTGAGGTCCTAACAATTAGTATCAGAGCTAGGAGTTCTTCAACGGACTAACACCCGAGAGCAAGATCGCTAGAGGGAAGATGGAATTTGAAGAACAATTAGGATGGGATATCAACACTCCAATCCCGTACACCTTCTATGGACAAGAAGGGTTTAGGCAATGGAGGGCACGGATTGAAAACTTTATTATGATGAGGGACTTCAAAGAACGGTCCGCATTGATGGAAGGATTCAAGTATCCGAGAGGGACAAAGGGAGGCTTCCTCAAAATGAATAAGTGAACCGGGGAACAAATCCAAGAATTTGAGATAAACAAGAAGGTAATAAAATTCTTGGTTGATTTGATTCCTAACGATATATTGTGTAGCTTAGGTGAATACAAGGATGCCAAGGAGCTTTGGAGCAATTTAGCAAAGAATCATGAAAGTTCATCGCTGGTCTAAGAAGAAGAGGAGGAGGAGTGCTCATCCTCTCAAGCTCAAGAAGAAGTAAGCACATCTTCATCACAAGAGCTTGAGGATTCAGATGGTGATAGAGAGTCAACATCCGAATCGGTAGAGGAGGTGGAATTGGAAGAAGTCGCCACCTCTAGGATTGAGGGGGAGGATATTAGATCATTCTCAATATCGGAGTAAGAAGAACATGAACCATCTACCTCCGGTCGAGAAGAAGAAGAAGTCCAAATCACCACCATTGACCTAGGTAACTCAAGCATTTCAATTAATAATAAAAATCATATAATATGCTTTGAGTGTAGGGAATCCGGGCACTACAAGAGCAAATGCCCAAAGAAGGTCAAGAAAAGCCCTCTGGCACCAAAAGTCAATGAAAAGACCAATGAAGTCGGAGTCCCCACCAAGAAGAGCAAGGAGCACGTGGTGTGCTTCAAGTGCCATCAAAAGAGGCACTATAGGAGTCAATGCCCAAAGGAAGGGAAGAAGACTCGTGAAGAAAGAGCTACACATGTAGGGGGAGCTAAGGCAAACCCTAAGGTAACTTCTAATTTTGCTCCTTCCTTAATTAATAAGCAAAAGTATGTTAGGAGTAATCTTGCTATTTATCATAAAGAGCATGCTAGAAATAGATTTTATTGTTTAGGGGCTAAGAATGTCAACATTAGAACTAAGGAGAAATTTGGAACTAATGTCTCTAGAAAAATCCTACCTAGGGAGACCATTAGAAAGGTAGAAGGGCACCTAGGTTTTAACCCTAAATGGACTAGGCATATGCTTAGGGAAAACAATTCTCAAAGGACATATGAAAATTCAAAATTGGGAAGATTAGAATTAGAAAATCAAGCCTTGAGGTCAAGGCTTGAGAAGTTAGAAAAGACCCTTGAAAAAATTCAAAATCAAATACAAGGGTCAAAGGATAAAAAATCTAGGTCTAAGAGTCAAAACCTAGGGTTTAGAAAGCAAGAACCATCCAAGGGTAAGCTTAAGCCCAAAAGGACCTATCACAATGTTCCATTTGATTATGGAACACAACCTAGATCTAGGAAGACCAAGGTTACTAGGGATGTCATCCCTAAGGGTAACCAAGGTGTGTGCCTAGTGGCTAGGGTTTCAAGGAAACCTAGGGAAACCATTAAGAAGGTTACACGGGGAGCTACCCCTAGAGTTAATCTAGGCAAGACCCAAATGACCAAGGCTTCTAAGCCTAAGAGGGTCATTAGAAGGGTATCTAGGGAAGTTATCCCTAGTGAATACCTAGTTAACCCAAGGAGCTCCAATAGGTATTGGGTTCCTAGGAGCTTGATCGATTCATGCTAGATGGGTTTAGGTGTGTCAACCTTGAATGGATGGGTCGTTAACCTAACTATAGTAAAGGTGGCACTTTAGGTCATTTTCAAGGTTATGGATACCTTGGAAATAGGTTTGAATTATAATCCTAAAAGGTTTTAGGATTTGCCAATATACTTTGAAGATTATGAAAAATCAATAAAATTGGCACAATTAGGTCTTAGAGGTCATAGAGTGTCATTTCGGGTTTTTGGCACACTTGGAAGATAAACTAATAATATGGCAAAATGAATTTAATAATAACAAATGACAACTAATATCAAAATTTAGGTATTATTATACCTTTATATTTTATTTGTTATGCTTGATTTGTCATATAACATGTCATGACATCATATTCATTTAAATCATATAAATGTCATGAGTATGTTTAGGGTTTGTCTTTTAATGTCATGTAAATTTAAATTTAATCATATGTCATGACATCATGATCATTGGCCATGCTTTATTTATATCATCATTTATGCCATGATCATTCATGCATTAATAAAATTGATTCAAGGACAATTGGCATGACTTGAAGTCCTATGTATAAGGCAATCAAGTAGTGTTGCCTTAGAAAAATGCATGAAACCCTAGATAAGGATGAACAAAATCTACATCTCACATTACATTGATATGTATGTGTATTGATACACCCTAGATACATGTGAGATGCTAGGATATGAGTTAAGTTCAAGGTGCATAGTTTTTGCATCTAAATGAACTAAAACTCATCTATATCATGTATGGATCATTGGGAAAGATTATGTTCAAGTCATGTACATTGAGCCCAAAGAACATGATCCAATATAAGGTTTTGAAAACATTTTAAAATCATTTTGAAAAACCTTGGTGTAGTCTATCTTTTGATAGAAGTCATCATTGATGAAGTTGATACAAAGTGAGCTAAAACATTGAAGTTTTTTTTAACTTTTGAACTTTGTGTCAATTTTGCTATTTTATGGGTAAAATATTTTTCAAATATTTTTCACTCATTTTACTTGTTATAAGTATTATATGTATGAATTTTAATGATTTTTTAAATTACGTATATTTACTTATGAATTTCTAAAATTCATTTCTAATAACTGAAATTCAAAAATTTCAGTTATCAGTCGACTGCCGCTTGATGACAGTTGACTGATGGGTAGGGCAGTCGACTATTGACTGATAGAATCGACTGCCAGAGCTAATTTCAAGTAAACAAGGATGTTTATCCCATGTTTCAGCTATGTTAGGATTCCCTAACTACTCCTAATCCTAGGATATACTTTGGAAAGTATTAGAGAGGGTGAAAATCCATTGGATATAGATTAGAAGAGTTGTTAGGGTGATGTATCAATTTTAAGGTGTGGGAAAGTTCAATGATGAACTTTGGACCTTAATTTTTGATGGTTTAGTGTTCCTATTTGCTTAGGGACTTCCCAAGGACATTGTTGGTGCAATGGTCAAGGGGGAGCAAGCCTTTAGGGGGAGGTATCCATCATGGGATGATGGATGTATATTCTTCCTTGTAAAGGGGAGAAATGGGAATTTGAGATGCCCAATTTGGAAATTGAGAGAGTTCATAGGAGTGTCTCTCTTGAGTGATATGAGACTTATCACTAGGAAGAGTGAAGGCATCCTAAGTGTTTTTGGACTAAGGGGAAGGTTGTAAGATCTCATTGGATATGAGACATTGACCTCCTTGGGGAGAACCTTTTTGATGTATGTCAAAAAGGGGGAGAATGTATGGAATTACTAATTTGGGAATTTGAGTTAGAGGTCTAACTCAAAGGTGTTTTTGTCAAACATCAAAAAGGGAGAGATTGTTGGTGCAATTAGCCCAGGTCACGATTGACCAGACTCGAGTTTGACTCGAGTAGTGTTTTGATGTTTGACATTGATGTCTGACAATGTATTGGGGAGATTGTTGGTACAATCGACCCAAGTCATATTTGATGTTTGACAATGGTTTGACTATTGTCATGGGAGAAGTCCAAGTCTTGTGTACTTGGCATGGGAAAGTCCAAGCTTGAGTCTTAGCATTGAAAGTCCAACATGGGTTGGCAAGGAAAGTCCAAGCATGGGTCTTGGCAAGGAAAAGTCCAAGCTTGGGTCTTAGCATGGAAAGTCCAATATGGGTTGGCAAGGGAAAGTCCAAGCTTGAGTCTTAGCAATTGAGAAGTCCAAGGGGAATATTGGCGGCATAAAGTCCAAGGGTGAAGTCTTGGCAGTATAAGTCCAATGGTTGGCGGCGTAAAGTCCAAGCGGAGTCTTGGCAGTGTAAGCCCAATGTGCCTTGGCGGTGTAGACCACATTAGCATGACAATAGCTAATAGAAGCACCTGAAGGCTAGCATATGGATGACTTGGAGGGATCCGATAGGCGTGAGGTTGATGGAGGTGGCTAGAAGGCTTAGGTCTAGGCTAAGGGTGGTCTAGCAAGTATGGGGGCACCATACTTGGGGTAAAACCTCATATTTGAGGTGTATTAGTTGACTGGGACTATGGTCAGTCGACTGATGTGAGTCGATCAGAGTTTAATTGCCGAGAATTGACCTAGCAGTTGACTGCTAGCATTGGATAATCGACTGCTGGTCGAGAATTCAGGCATGGAAGCTTCCCGAGTCGACTGTTAGGGTTTGATAGTCGAGTGAAGGCTCTATTAGTCGACTGATGGGTATGATCAGTCGACTAATGGTCTATCCATTGGAACTTATCCAATGTGGCTCATGCC
This sequence comes from Wurfbainia villosa, assembly GCA_025175895.1. Classification (NCBI taxonomy): domain Eukaryota; kingdom Viridiplantae; phylum Streptophyta; class Magnoliopsida; order Zingiberales; family Zingiberaceae; genus Wurfbainia; species Wurfbainia villosa. Next base: position 91,476,531 of record CM045997.1, on the reverse strand, counting down.
GTTGTGAGACAACGGCTACAGGAGCAGTCGACTGATGGTCCCGATCAGTCGTCTGCTAGGCGAAATCCACCTCGATTACAAGTTATAAAAGCAGCTCGGAAGGAGGGATTTGGCACCCTTTTTTCTTGGATGATTTGGAGTGATTTGCTAGTGCAAATCAGGGTCTTCAAGGCTAGTCCAAGGTAATCAACAAGCAAGCTTCCAAAAGGGTTTTTGTAAAGTGTTATGTACTTCTTTTGTTGTAGTTCATTCATATTTGCTTGTTGTTCATTGTATTACTTAGAGTAATCACTTGTACAAGGTTTCTCCACCTCCAGATTGTTTCGAGAAGGAGTTATTTAGTAGTGGTGTGTGATTGACATCGCTAGGGCGCATTCGAGCTCAATCCGTGGAGTATGAACCATTCGGTTCCAAACCATGTTATATTTGGTGTTGTGTTTGTGTGCTTGTATTCATGTTATTGTTTTTATTATTATTCTACTGCGCACTAATCGAATTGTAGCAAGAATGCGATCGTAATCCATCAACAAGCGACGACGCTATTCACCCTCCCTCTAGCGGTCACCGAGGTCCTAACAATAGGTTTGTGCCCCAAACCTTTTCTATCCTTGGAAGGCTCTTGCCTCCCAAACCCTAAATTTTAACTCCTAGACCCTTTAATTGAATTTTTCATTTTTGCAAGGGTCTTTTCTAATTTTTCAAGCCTTGATCTCAAGGTTTGGTTTTCTAATTCTAATTTTCCCAATTTTGATTGTTTATTAATCTTTTGGGAATAGTTTTTCCTTTTAGACATATGTCTACCATTCTTAGGATTAATACATAAATGGTGTTCTACCTTTCTAATTGTCTCCTTGGATAGAATTGTTTTGGGGACATTGTTTCTAGATTTGTCCTTAGCCCTAATATTGCATGATTTTGCACTTAGACAATAAAATCTATTATTTCTAGCATGCTTTTATTCATGAGTAATAGCGATAACATTAAAATTGTTCCTAGCATGCTTTTGATTATTAATTGAAGAGGAAGCATACTTAAAGGTTACCTTAGGGTTTGCCTTATCTCCACCTATATTTAAGACTCCTTCTTTGCCCTTAGCTTACTTCCTCCCCCTAGGGCATTGACTTCTATAGTGACCTCTTTGATGACATTTGAAGCACACCACATGCTCCTTGCTCTTAATGATTGGGACTCCGGCATCCTTTGACTTTTGATTGACTTTTGGTGCCGACACTTTCTCCTTGGCCAATTTTGGGCATTTTCTCTTGTAATGCTTTTTCTCCCTACACACAAAGCAAATTATGTGATCCTTATTTTTATGAATTGCATTTGAGTTACCTAGAGTGGTGGTGGAAGTCGGAGTTGGTTCTTCATCTCTACTGGAGGTAGATGGTTCTTCTTGATTTTGCTCCGGTGTGAGAATTCTCTCCTCCCCCTCAATCCTAGAGGTGGGGGCTTCCTCCAATTCTTTCACTTCTTCCGATCCGGATGTTGATTCCCTTTCAATTTCCGAATCCTCAAACTCTTGGGATGATGATTCACATTCTTCTTGAGCTTGAGAGGATGAGCACTCCTCTTATTCCTTTTCTTCTTGTGTCGATTCAGGATTTTCGTGGAACTTGACCAACTTGTTCTATAGCTCCTTAGCATCCTTATAACCTCCTAATCTAGACAAAATATCGTTAGGTATCAAATTTACCAATATTTTTATTTCCTTAACGGTTGTCTCGAATTTTTGTCGTTGCTCCTCGGTCCACCTCTTCATCTTGAGGATTTCTCCCTTCTTACCCCTCGGAGCATCGAATCTTATAATCACAACAAACTAATTTTCTATATTGGACATTAGGAAATATTCCATCCTATCTTTCCAATACGTGAAATCTTCACGGTCGAAGGCAGGTGGAATTGTTATTATTGGATCGAGAAGCGTCGCTAGAGGGGGGGGTGAATAGCGAGGGTAAATTTTTTCGTTCGTTCGTTCAATACATGAGTAAGCGCAGCGGAAAATAAAGAGACACATTTATTTTTACTTGGTTCACAACCCAGCGGTTGCTACTCCAAGGCCCTAATGGTCCTAGACCGCGTATGGATGGCAAAGCACTATAACATTTCCTCCTCGTTGGAGGTAGGAGACAACGATCACAAAACCGAAAGTACGAGGATGAGGTAATAAGCCTACCTCACCTCGTTACGAATAAAAATAAAGAATACAATAATAAACTATGTTTCTTGTTGCTGCTGTCGATGAAGAGGATGAGAACTTGTCGTCGCGTCGACGTTATGATGGTGTTGGAGCTTTGACATTGTAGGAGAACTTGAGAATAAACTTGATGATATTTGGAGTTGGAATCCTCCCCTCCTTTTATAGATTTTGGCCTCTGAATATGTCTCCTCATCTTTCGGAACAGATCACGAAGTTGTACAAATTTTATCGTGAAGTGGTCACGTCAAATGTTATCCATTTCGACCTAGCACAAAGGTTGATTCATCACCATCAGTCGACTGATGCCTCCCATCAGTCGACTGATGAGCATCAGTCGAATGCCCAATGTCTAGCAGTCGACTGCCAGCCTGGCCACTTCCCTACAGTAAGAGGTTAGCTCAGAAAATGATAAATTCGATGGTTTCTAACCGTCCGATCTCGACCTAGACCTTCCACAAGAAGTCTTAGTCGGATCGCTGCCTACGGTCATCCCCGTACAGAGGACACAACCTTACCATCTCTCACTCACACGACCTTACCTCAATACTTACTTTGTAGCTCTTGCTTCCGGCCTTCCACTCGATCCCTTCGGCTCCCTCTGAAGTCACTCGAGTGTCGCCCGACCACCGCGGCTTCCTCCGGGTGTCGCTAGCCTTCAGCTCCAGCTTTAGTACTTTTCTGCACACTCGATTTAGCTCGTGAGATAACGATGTAAACTTAACTTTGTGTCTTTGCCATAATCAAAACACAGGTTCGATTATTTGGTGCTGCTGCACTAACAGTTATGTCATCGCCTAATCTCTCGTTGAGCTCCATCTTCTCCTCTAGTGTTTTTGCTCCTTTGGTTGTAAAGCCGGTGAAGAGCGACCCACTCTGATACCACTTGTAGGGGATCGTTCGTCACTAGAGGGGGGGTGAATAGCATCGATGATGGAATTCACTCGTGTTCATCTCTACACAATCGTTAGTATGCAACGGAATATATAAATACAATATGAAGACAAACACGAATACACAATCACAAGAACACGACGATATAACTGTTGGTGCAACAATGCCCCAAGCATTTATATGTTTTGATGTTTGGATAATTATTTAAGTTAGGCAATATTTGTGATCTAATTGTAAATATGTTTAAGTGACAGGAAAATCCAAGTATGAAGACTTGGTAAAGGAAAAGTCCAAGTGTGATTTTGGCAAGAGAAGTCCAAGGAAAGGGCTTGGCGGCGTAAGACCAAGCAAGTAGTCTTGACGGCGTAAAGTCCAAGCGAACCTTGACAAAGGAAGTCCAAAGGCAAGTCTTGGCAACGTAAGTCCAAGCATGTAGTCTTGGCGGCGTAAAGTCCAAATGTACTTTGGCAAAGAGAAACCCAAGACATGATAAAACCGAAGGAAGCTCTTGGAAGCAAGCGCAAAGGATGAATAAGTCACGAACTCGGAGGGATCCTGGAGGCGTGAGGATTAAGGAAGAGCTAGAAGGTTGAGTCTAGGTCTAGGGAGTTAATTCAAGTATGAAATTATCATACTTGACAAGTATCAGTCGACTGATACATCGTATCACTCGACTGATAAGGTGCTCAACTAAATCAGGCTGAAACCCTGATGATCAGTCGACTACCAAGAGCTGGCAATTGACTGATGATGCAATCAGTCGACTACCAATAACGACAGTCGACTGATCAAGTCAACGACAGGCATAGAATGGAGTCTCACTCGACTCTGCGCGGGGATCACTCGACTAATCGCTTCATCAGTCGACTGATCAGGCTGCTGTTAGAAATGACGGCTACATATCTCCACGGATTCGCCTTGTCAGAAGTCGTTGGCTTTGACGACAGTCGACTGATGTTGTACATCAGTCGACTGATTGTGGTCCAATGGGAAAATGGGTCTCTTTCCTATAAAAAGAGGCCAAGGGGAGTAAGAAGAGGCTAGTGCTTATATTCTGATCATTCTCTCAAGCTCCCACGTATTTCCTAAGCTTTCTAAGTGTTTTAATTCCCCTCCTCCTCTCTAATTTTCATCTTCATCTTTTGTAAGAAGAGGAGGGTTTTGTAAAAGAGAAAGCTTCTTAGTGAAGATCGATTTAGGTTGATCCACCTGAAGGATTGTCGTGGAGTAGGAGCTTAATCTCCGAACCACGTTAAGTTCTTTGTGTTAGCATTGTATTTTCGTTTCCATTACTATTGTATTTGTTGTGCTTCTGCTAACCATTTTTGTAGAAACAAAAAGAGGCTTTTCACCCCCCTCTAGCCTTCCAAGATCCCCAACAAGTGGTATCAGAGCCCGGATCACATCGGAAGATCTAACCATCAATTGGAGCATAATGGCTTTTCAAGAGGGGTATAGCACGGTGAGGCCTCCATTCTTCGACGGCAACGACTTCGGCTACTGGAAAGGTAGGATGGAATACTACCTTATGAACGATATTGATAATTGGTTTAGTGTTGTAGATGGATTCAAGAAGCTGATCGATGAACACGAAGTGCCTATACCAACCAAGGATTGGACGAGGGACATGACCAAGAAGGCTCAAGCTAACGCCAAAGCAACAATCACACTTCAATGTGGTTTGTCCAAAGAGCAACTAAGTAAGGTGGGGCCTTTCGAATCGACAAAGGAGCTTTGGGAGAAGCTAATTGAGCTCAACGAGAGATTGAAGGAAACAAGAAGAGCCAAGAGAGATCTCTTGATAGGCCAACTCTAAGGCTTTGCCATGAAGACCAATGAGACTATAAGCCAAATGCACAGTCATTTCAAGGAAGTAGTCAGTGGACTGCATGTTATAGGTGAGAAGGTCGACAACCGAGACCTTACGAGGTACATTCTCCAAGATTTCCCTAGAACAACCTTGTGGGCTTCAATGGTAGATGCCTATAAGGTCTCTAGGGATCTTTCTTTGGTTAAATTAGATGAACTCTTTTGTGAATTTGAGTTGCACAAGCAAGCTAACACTTCTTCCAAGGAGAAAGGTATAGCTCTTTTTGTAGGAAAGAAGGACAAGAAGAAGAAGGAGAAGAAAGAAGTCTATTCCTCATCTGAATCCGAGGAGGAGTTATCAAGTAGCGATAACGAGCTATCGGCTAGTGAGGTAGCTCACTATGTAAAGAAGTTTGGTGGGAGGTCAAGGAAACTCACCAAGAAGGATGTGAGGAGGATGTTCCAATCCTCCAAAGGTAAAAATTCTAGTAGTTCAAATTCTACTCCTAATGTTGTTTGTTATGGTTGCAACAAGAAAGGGCATATCAAGCCAAATTGCCCGGAACTAAAGAAAAAGGAGGAGAAGGAAAAGAAAAGGAAGGAAAAGAAGGAGAAGAAGAAGATGGAGGCAATGATGGCACAAACATGGGGCACACTAAGCTTGGAGGACTCTTCCGATGATGAAGAAATGTGTCATGCCACCCGAAACCTAGCTCTCATGGCCTTGGAGGAGGAAGCCGGAAGCTCAAGTGAGGAGTCTTCATCTTCATCCTCAAGCGACAAATCATCATCAAGTGATGATGAGGTAAGAGACTCCCCTAGGATAGAGTTACTTTATAAAACTATTGCATGCCTTCAAAATGCCTTAAATAGATCAAAAACTAGGATTAAGGACTTAAAAAGTAGAAATTAAATCATTTAAAAATGTAGAACTGCCTTGTGATGATGCATGTACACTTAGGAATGAGAATGATGAACTTAGGAAAGAAATAGGTGATTTACATGCATGTTTAGAAAAGTTTACAAATGGGTCCAAATATCTTGATATGATTCTTAGGGACCAAAGGGTCATTTATAATAAAATCGGCATAGGATATAAGCCTAAGGAGAAGGAAGTAGCCTTCACCTCTCTAATTAGTAGAACACCAACCATTAGGAGCAAGGCTAAAAAGGCTTGGGTCCCCAAAAGTTATATAGTTAATGCTATCAATCCTAAAATTTGGGTGCCTAAGACTTGCATTTTTCATGTTGTATAGGTAGAAGGACCAAGCTTATGGATTGTTGATAGTGGTTGCTCAAAACACATAACCAGTGATGAGAGCAAATTTTCCACCATCAACCACACTAGCAAGGGGAAGGTGTCTTTTGGAAATAGTGGTAAACTTAAGATCCTAGGAAAATGCACAATTGAGGTATCCCCAAATCTTGTCATTCATAAAGTGTTATTAGTTAAAAATATGAAATTTAATTTGCTTAGTGTAAGTCAATTATGTGATGCAAATTTTGATGTTCAACTTGATTCTTCAAAATGCTTCATAAGACATAAGGAAGTAAATGATTGCATGTTAGTAGGATTTAGGAAATCAAATATTTATTATGTTGATTTATCCTATGCTTCTAACATTTCTACTAAGTGTCTTATTGCAAAAGAAGAAGAGAGTTGGCTTTGGCATAGGAGGTTAGGGCACATCAATATGAAGAACATTGCCAAAATAGCCAAGATGAAGTTAGTCAAGGGGTTGCCAAAAGTCAAATATCTTAAGGACAAAATGTGTGATGCATGCCAAGAAGGAAAACAATCAAGATCATCACACAAAGGTAAAACTTTACTTAGTACCGCTTTACCTTTAGAACTCTTGCATATTGATTTATTTGATTGTCATAGCACCCCTTCATTAATTGGTAGTAAATATTGTTTAGTTATAGTAGATGATTTTTCTAGATTTACTTGGGTATTCTTCATGAAACATAAGGATGAAACCCTAGGAATAATCATAGGATTTAGCAAAAGAGTAGAGAATGAAAGGAATCTCAAAATCAACCGGATCCGTAGTGATCATGGTGGAGAATTTGAGAGTTCTAACTTCTCTAAATTTTGTTTAGAGCAAGGGTACAGACACGAATTTTCTTGTCCTAGAACACCTCAACAAAATGGGATGGTGGAAAGGAAAAAATCGTGCCCTACAAGAAGCGACTAGGACTATGCTTAATGCATATTTTCTACCTAGCTACTTGTGGGCGGAAGCAGTCAACACTGCTTGCTATATCCAAAATAGGGTTTTAATTCATAGGTTTTTAGGAAAAACCCCATTTGAATTATGGAATGGTACAATTCCAACAATTCACTATTTCAAAGTCTTTGGATGCAAAGTTTACATTTTAAACACCAAAAACAACCTTGGTAAATTTGAATCTAAAGCGGATGAAGGAATCCTAGTTGGATACTCATCCACTAGTGTAGGGTATAGAGTTTATAATAAGAGAACTCAAAAGATTGAGGAATCTTCAAATGTCCAATTTGATGAAACCTCTAATACTTACCTTAGGAAATCTCCTATTGATATTGATATCATTGACAAAAATCAAGAAATTACCCAAAAATTTCAGGATTTAACTTTAGGGGGTAATGATTAAGGGGAAGAGTTAAATCAAGGGGGAGTAAGAGGTGATTCCGATAATGAAAGGAGGGTTGAGGATAATCATGATCAAACTCAATTTAATACAGCTCCTAGGATAATAAGAGTTCATCAAAATCACCCTCTAGATCAAGTTGTAGGTGAATTATCCCAAGGTGTTAAGACTAGGTCATTTCATAGAGTTCCTTCTAGTCATATAGCCCTCATCTCCCAAATTGAGCCTAAAACAATAAATGATGCATTACTTGATCCGGATTGGATCTTAGCAATGCAAGATGAATTGGCTCAATTTGAAAGGAGTCAAGTATGGGAGTTAGTTCCTAGACCTAATGATAATACCATCATTACTACAAGATGGGTTTTTAGGAACAAACTAGATGATCAAGGCAATATCACTAGGAATAAGGCAAGGTTAGTTGCAAGGGGTTTCAATCGAGTTGAAGGACTTGATTATGATGAAACATATGCCCTGGTTGCTAGGTTAGAGTCTATTAGAATCCTATTAGGATATGCCTCTTACATGGGCTTTAAACTCCATCAAATGGATGTAAAGTTCGCATTCCTAAATGAGTTCATTAAGGAGGAAGTATATGTAGAACAACTTCCTGGGTTTGAAAGTATAGACTATCCAAACCATGTATTCAAGCTTAAAAAGGCTTTATACGGTTTGAAACAAGCTCCCCGGGCTTGGTATGAAAGATTGTCATCTTTCTTGGTCTCTAAGGGGTTTAGAAGGGGTCAAGTAGACCAAACTCTTTTCATTAAATCAAAGTCTAAGGACATCTTTGTAGCCCAAGTGTATGTAGATGGCATTATCTTTGGGTCAACAAATGATGAGCTCCTTCAAGACTTCATCAAAAATATGGAGAATGAGTTTGAGATGAGTCTAGTTGGGGAACTAAACTTCTTCCTAGGTCTACAAGTCAAACAAACAAATGAAGGAATTTATGTATACCAAACCAAATATGCTAAGGAAATGATTAAGAAATTTGGTTTGGAAAATGCTAAAGTAGTGTCAACCCCAATGGCAACTAATACAAAAATAGATAATGACCTTGATGGAAAATAAATTAACCTTACATTCTATAGAAGTATGATTGGTAGTCTTTTGTACCTAACCGCTAGTAGACCCGATATATTATTTGCGTTTGGTATGTGTGCTAGGTACCAAAGAATCTCATTTAGTTGCCGTTAAGAGAATCCTAAGATATATTAAAGGCACCCTAAATGTAGGACTATGGTACCCTAAGACTAGGTTTTTTGATTTGGTTGGGTACACCGATTCCGATTATGTCGGTTGTAAATTGGATCAGAAGAGTACTAGTGGTGGATGCCAATTCCTTGGGTCCTTCCTAGTTAGTTGGAGTAGTAGGAAGCAACCTTGTGTTGCCCTATCCACCACCGAGGCCGAGTATGTGGCTATGGGTGGTTGTGTAGCTCAACTACTATGGATGAGACATACTTTAGAGGACTATGAGCTACTTTACTCCAACATAAAAGTATTTTGTGATAATGTGAGCACCATAAATTTGACCAAAAATCCGATACATCACTCTATGACCAAGCACATTGAAGTGAAACATCACTTCATTAGAGACAATGTGCTAAGGGGGACATTGAGCTCAATTACATTGAATCTAAGTCCAACCTAACCGACATCTTTACCAAGCCTCTCCCCGAAGTAGAATTTTCATCACTTAGGAGAGAACTTGGAATGTGCTTGGTTGAAAAGAGGTGTAGGTTTGCATGATCCCATAAAAATCTAGGTTTTATACCTCTAAACATCTCACAAACGACCTAAGAAATCATGATTTTTATATTAAGACACCTAGACATCATGTGAGATGTTAGGAAGATGCACTTGGTCCATCATGCTTGTTATGATGCATTACTATGAACCAATGTGTCATCTAGAGACATTAATCCTTCATTGGATCAATCATTGGGAAGGCTTATGCACAATTGATGTGTATATAGCTCTAAGAATATGATTGGAAATGTCAAATAAAATATATTTTAAACTATGTTTATTATATTTTGAAAAATAGTTTTTAATTACTAAGCAAAAGTGATACAAAGTTTGAAAAATACTTAAAGCTTTTGATAAGTTTCAAAATTGTATCATTGTCGAAATACATATATTTTTCCAATCATTTTTCCTTGATAGAAAATGACTTCAGAAATGTGTGCATGAAATTTCGTGATTTTTTGATGTTTCTTGAATTTTTGGCGCATTTCTGAAAAACCTGAAAAATGAGTTTCAAGTGTGGCGGCAGATCAGGTCGATTTTGATCATTGCTACTCTGTTTTTGCAAATCAATAAAGAAATTGCCATGGCGAGCCCTAGCAAAACCACCCAAAGCTGCTCGTAGAACCACCTAGCAAGTATCACCGCAAAATTGCCTGGGCAACCGCCTGAATTCTAAATCGCCGGAATTGGGCAAACTACCCTGGAATTCGGCGAACTACCCTGGAATTGGGCAAATTGCCCTAGAATTCGGCGAACTGCCCTGGAATTGGACAAACTACCCTGAAATTAAGCAAATCAACCATATTTCTTGGCCTTAAGCGTACTCTTAAGTGTCCTAAAACTATGGTATGATAATCTTCTGTAAAAAGAGGTCTTAGGATTGAATAATGCAATATTTTAGGGAGAGCTTCATAGATATAAAGTTTTAATCCCCTAACTTTATATTGTTGGTGCAAAGATAGGACATTGTTTCATATTTCTTGTTTATGCTTTGCTCAACATGCTATTCACACATCATAACCTATGTCTTGGATTAAGGGGGAGTTTTCATTCTATTTTATACCTTAATTCAAGGCATTATAAATTTCATGAACTTATTTGTATTAAGTCCTTCTCTTTTTGATGTATGTCAAAGGGGGAGAATGATGATTTAAGTTAGGAATTCACATTGATATATGTTGACATGTGATGTTTATTTCTGAGAATGTTTTAAGACTTAACTTAAATGATTGTCAAATATCAAAAAGGGGGAGATTGTTGGTGCAACAATGCCCCAAACATTTATATGTTTTGATGTTTGGATAATCATCTAAGTTAGGCAACATTTGTGATCTAATTGTAAATATGTTTAAGTGACAGGAAAATCTAAGTATGAAGACTTGGTAAAGGAAAAGTCTAAGTGTGATCTTAGCAAGAGAAGTCCAAGGAAAGGGCTTGGCGGCGTAAGATTAAGCATGTAGTCTTGGCGGTGTAAAGTCCAAGCGGACCTTGACCAAGGAAGTCCAAAGGCAAGTCTTGGCAGCGTAAGTCCAAGCATGTAGTCTTGGTGGCGTAAAGTCCAAGCGTACTTTGGCAAAGAGAAACCCAAGACATGACGAAACCGAAGAAAGCTCTTGGAAGAAAGCGCAAAGGATGAACAAGTCGCAGACTCGGAGGGATCCTGGAGGCGTGAGGCTTAAGGTGTTGGGTTTCCGACACCGCGGCGAGTGTGTGTTCGAACATGTTTTGTAAACATGTGCACAGCGGAAGAAATAAAATAATAAATCTAATTTATTACAACACACACACCACACGCATGCATAGTACAACATGTGTAGACATAACCGTAATTTCAAATTTTGCAATAAAAGAAAATTTATACTACGTATACCTGACGTATCACGTGTAGCGGGAAAGGCATCAACCGGAGCGATCCTCGCTAGAATCGCCTTTATCCGTATCCACATCGAGTATCTTCGGGATGACTTCACAAAGTCATGATCCTTGTCTTCGTACGAGTTACTAGCCTCGAGTTGAAGATGATGTGATCGAGAGAAGATCACAATCCGAATCAAAATTTGGATCCAAAATGAGTCCTCAAAAACTCGCTTCTCCGGAGAGGTATTTGTCAACCGTTTGACGAATCCTTCGTCCTCCACCTATGAGGATTACCGGAGATCGAATTCCCGGCAAGGAAGCCACTGTCGGAGCTCCAAACGTTGTCCAAACGATGCTCCGACACAAAATAAACAAGCTGTCCAGAAAACTAGAGAGCTTTGGTAGAGGAATAGGGCCGGACAAATAAGGAAGCTTGATGCTCACCTTGTCGCCGGACCCAAAGAAGATCACCGGAGGGTCGCCGGAGGATCACCGGCTGAAGCTTGGATGCCGGCAACAAGCTTGGATGGCGACACAAAGCTAGGCAGTGGCTAGGGTTGGGCGCCAACCACTAGAGGAGAGGAGGGGTAGGCGGCAACTAGGGATTGCTTGGATTAGGTTTTCACAAAACCCTTAAGCCCTATTTTATAGAGAACAACTTCTCCTAATGGTTATCGGATCATAACCAAAAGCCCGTTAACCCGCTCCATTAATTTAAGTTAAAATAAACCAAACCATGTTGGTCTATTTTTAAGTTAAAACAAACTGAATCAACTTTGGTTCATTCGTTTAAAACAAACCAAACCCCTTTGGTTTATTCTCCTCCATTGGATTAGAACCAAACCAATTTGGTTCATCCATCATGTTTTCATAAGACACGGTCCATCCATGCTTCCATTGTGACTGAAACGATTTTATGCTCGCTCCTTGTTTGGTCCAACTAAACCTAGTTTCTCTCAGTCTGAGAATCTCATTCTCAAGCTTATTTTAAATCCTTCGGATTACGCTCGTTGTGCGTGTGACCAAATAGGTTCTCCATTTATGTTGGTCATCTATAATTAACCATTAATTATAGAATGATCATGAGTGGCACCTAGTAGTACATCATGATCCCCAATTAACCGAAAAGATCAACGGTTGATCCAGAACTATTTCTGAAACCCTTCAGCAGCTACAATGAATCGTGCCCCATTCCCTTCACCCATCTTATACCCACTTGGTTTAGGACATGGTCTATAGTGTCATTCCCCACTAGGTTGACTACATCACACCTAGCCCAAGTATCATTTCCTCATCCTACGGATTCTAGTTACTGCACATGTATCCAAGAGTACTTTACTCTAAACATGTAATGTTTTGGCCAAAGACTTTAGTAACAATCCAACGAGAGGCCATGGGTATATATCTCCTCGCAAGGAGTGGTGAATCCTTTATAGGCTATTCAAACACCTTCGATCACTTCGATTTATACCCAATCATCCCAGGTTCACATCTCCTCAAAGATGCTTGCTTAAGATGTCAAAGCATAAGTCTTTATGATCAAGATGACTTGAATACCGCAAGTCAAAGGAACATCACACTTAAGCTACAGTAAGAACTTCATTGACATATCTATATATGCAGAGAACCATATGAAATCTTACGGCTGGTCACTCCAATGAACTAGTTGTCATAACTAGCATCCACGATTAACTCCGGACATCACAATGTCTCCAACCAGTGAGAATTAGCTGCTTGGATACACCAAGGAGTATACCTCGTGCTAGTCTCAACAGAATCGATGGTGTCCAAATCCATCAATTCATCGACTAGGGATAATTCCGATACATCACAATTACACATGTAGAGATACTCACTAGTTGTGATCCAATCACAAATTCTCTCATGCTGTGAATCATAGCGTGGATATTCAATAAATGAGTTTAAGATCTAATCAAATACATGAAAACATGTATACTCAAATAGTGAATCTTTATTTATCATATAAATGGTTCAAACATAAGGCGATTGCCTTAAGACATCTCTCATATATTACTAACAAACTCCCACTTGGCCTAATGCCAATCGCTACAGTATCCAATATCATAAGCTCTAACATGACCCTCAAACTTACTTTGAGGTAATGCCTTAGTCAAAGGATCCGCTAAGTTCCTTTCAGTGTGGATTTTCTCGATTTGTATTTCCTTCCTACTAATGATCTCTCTGATCAGATGATAGCGGCGAAGCACATGTTTGGATCGTTGATGAGACCTTGGCTCTTTTGCCTGTGCAATTGCTCTATTATTGTCGCAGTAGACCGGTATTTCTTCAATAATGGCTGGAACCACACCAAGTTCATAAATGAACTTCTTGATCCAAACCGCTTCCTTTGCTGCTTCCGAAGCTGCAATGTATTCTGCCTCAGTGGTAGAATCCACTACAATATTTTGTTTGGAACTTTTCCAACTCACTGCGCCCCTATTCAAGGTGAACACGTATCCAGACTTAGACCTGGAATCATCCTTGTCTGTCTGGAAGCTGGCATCTGTATACCCGCGTATCACCATGTCCCCTTCTCCATATATTAGGAACACATCCTTAGTTCTTCTCAAGTACTTAAGGATTGTCTTAACAGCCGCCCAATGATCCATTCCTGGATCAGACTAGTATCTACTTGTGACACTCAGAGCATACGATACATCGGGCCTCGTACATAACATAGCATACATGATAGATCCTATTACGGATACATAGGAAATCTTACTCATGCAAATCCTCTCTTCTTCTGTGCGCTGACACATAGACTTCGAAAGGTGTATCCCATGCCTGATGGGTAGGAAACCTTTCTTGGATTCTGACATGCTAAACCTCTTTAGCACTCGGTCTATATATGTAGACTGCGAAAGACCAAGCAACCATTTTGATCTATCTCTATACATCTTAATCCCGAGGATGTAGGTTGCTTCTCCCAAGTCTTTCATAGAGAATGTCTTGGACAACCAAATCTTAACTGACTGTATGACTGAAACATCATTTTCTATAAGTAATATTTCATTGACATACAATACTAGGAACACGACTGCACTCCCACTAACCTTCTTGTACACACAAGGTTCGTCTGGATTTTATGAGAAATCAAACTTTTTGATTGTCTCATCAAAATGGATATTCCATCTCCTGGATGCTTGCTTCAATCCAGATATGGACCGTCGCAATTTGCATACCTTGGTTTTATCAACCAATGTGAAACCCTCAGGTTGTATCATATACACGTCCTCGAGCAGGTTTCCATTAAGGAAAGTTATTTTCACATCCATTTTCCATATCTCATAATCATAATGAGCTGCTATGGCCAGGAGCATCCGAATGGATTTAAGCATAGCTACAGGCGAATAGGTCTCGTCATAATCAACACCTTTCTTTTGACGATATCCTTTCGCCACCAATCTAGCCTTATAGGTAATCACATTACCATCCATGTCGATTTTCTTCTTGAAAACCCACTTGCACCCTATAGGCTTTATGCCTTCAGGTGGGTCAACCAAGTTCCAAACTTGGTTTTCATATATGGAATCTATTTCCGACTTCATGGCTTCAAGCCACTTATCCCTTTCTGAACTTGTCAGAACTTCTTCATAACTGGTAGGCTCCTCATCATCAATGAGTAATACGTCATTCGATTCACTTACGAGAAATTCATATCTCTCAGGAATATTGCGTGTTCTACCAGATCTACGAAGATGTGGTGTTTCAATAGGTCCAGCCGATTGCTCATCACTATGAGTTATCGGTTGTTGTACTTCACCAGGTATCTCATCAATGTCTATTTGAGTCTCTCGAGCCTCCTCAAGTTCGACGACACTCCCACTATTTTCTTGCAAGAGAAACTCTTTCTCTAGAAACACAGCATGCCTTAAAACAAACACCTTTTGTTCCACAAGATGATAGAATTGGTAACCCCTTGTTTCCTTAGGGTATTCAATAAATAGACATTTATCAGAATTAGCATCTAATTTGTCTGATACAGTCCGCTTCACATAAGCAGGACAACCTCATATCTTCAAGTAAGATACATAAGGTTTCTTACTATTCCATATCTCATATGGAGTAGTTGAGACTACCTTGGTTGGCATTCTGTTTAACAAGTAAATAGTTGTCTGAAGTGCATAGCCCCAAAAGGACTTGGGAAGATTCACATGATTCATCATTTACCTGACCATGTCCAACAAGGTCTGGTTACGCCTCTCAGATACACCATTATGCTGTGGTGTATATGACGGAGTCCATTGAGACAATATATCATTGTCCCTTAGATAATCAAGAAACTCTTGACTTAAGTATTTACCACCTCGATCCGATCGAAGTATTTTAATACTCTTGTCATGTTGTTTCTCTACTTCATTTCTGAATTCTTTGAACCTTTCAAAGGCTTCAGACTTGTGTTTCATCAAGAACACATACCCAAACCGTGAGTGATCATCGGTGAAGGTAATGAAGTAGCTATAGCCTCCTAAAGCTTGAGTTGACATAGGTCCACATACATCAGTATGTATTAGACCTAGCAACTCTCCCACTCGTTCACCTTTTCCTGTAAAAGGTAACTTAGTCATCTTGCCTTTTAAGCATGATTCACATGTATCATATGAATCCAATTCAAACGATTCCAGAATTCCACATCGGTGTAATTCGGACATGCGTTTCTTGCTTGCATAGTCAAGATGACAATGCCACATGTAGGAGTCTAATTGATTATCCTTTCGAGCACGCTTGTTGCTCGCTTCGATATTGAAAATGTCACTGGATACGTCCAACGTATAAATACCATTGCTCAAAGTTCCAGTTCCATAAAGTACGCCATTCAAAGTTATATAACAATAATTGTTACTAAACGTCAAATGGTAACCATTTCTATTTAAGCAGGAAATAGAAACAATATACTTTATTAGAGAAGGAACACAATAGCAATTGTCCAGTTCCAAGACTAGTCCACTAGGGAGCTTCAGCAAATAAGTTTTGATGGCGACCGCAACAACCTTTGCTCCATTGCCAACTCGCAAATTTGACTCCCCTCTGACGAGTCTTCTTCTATTCCTTATCCCCTGTATGTCATTACATATATGTGAGCTACACCCAGTATCCAATACCCGAGTGTTTGAGGAAATAGAATGACAATCAATAACGAAGATATTTGAAGAGGATGGGGCATCGGATGCCTTCTTCTTCTTCACGGACTCAAGATAAATCTTGCAGTTTCTTCGCCAGTGGCCTTCCTTGCCACAATGATGGCAAGTGCCCTTTTGTGTTGGTTCTGCCTTCTTAGCCTTCTTGTTCTTCCCTTTCTTCTGTTTCTTTTCCTTCCTCTTAGAACCTTTCTTTGAGGAATCAACTAACAGAACCGCCTTCTCCTCATGCTTCACAGAAGGCTCCACAGTCTTCAGCATATTGAGGAGCTCAAGAATAGTGGATTCTAATTTGTTCATTCAATAGTTCATCACAAATTGTGAGAAACTCTTGGGCAAACAATGCAGAATTAAGTCAATACTTAATTCATGATCCATCACAAAACTGAGGGTGGCCAATCGCTCGATGTACTCGTTCATCTTTGGCACAAACTGCACTACAGACGAACCTTCTTGCATCTTAGAGGTGAAGAGGAGCCTGGAGACTTCGAACCTTTCGGATCTCGCTTGCTCATCAAACAACTCATGAAGATGGAAGACTATGGTATTAGCATCCATATGCTCATGCTGCTTTTGCAGCTCAGGTACCATCGCAGCTAGCATGATGTAACTCGCCAGTTCAGAATCTGCCATATGTTTCTGATAGGCCAACATTTGGTCTGAAGTTGCATCGTCCCTAGGACGGTTGGGAAGAGGCTCTTCAAGGATATATGCTATCTTTTCTGCCTTGAGAACAATTCTCAAGTTTCTAAGCCAGTCCAGGAAGTTAGGCCCAGTCAATTTGTTTGAATCCAAAATAGTGCGTAAATTCAAAGACGTCATGATCAATCGATTAACCTAGAAAAACAAAATGAGCATATATGAGAAAATGATTTTAAAATGCATCAATATACATTCATAAATCTCATTCATTTTTCGAATTTCAAAAACCCCAAAATCACTTCGGGAGATCATAGGTCCATCTCCGAATGGGCTGATATCCAACATAGATATGAACAACCTTGGAGAGAGTCCAACAAGTCATTCATAACTACGATGGTAGGTATCAAATATACCGATTGCATATCACATATATGCAACTATCACAATGTGTTATCAACTAATTGAATGTTCACACATACATCGGGTTGTTAACACATTAACAAGTATGCATCATATGCATAACACCCAACTTCACCTCCCTTCACATCGACCTTGGAGAGAGTCCAACAAGCCGATGCTCTAGGTTAAAGTCAACCCATTAATCGAGAAATAGTTTTAATATGGTTAGAGCGCATTCAACCAATTAGCCCGGCTTGGAGAGAGTCCAACAACCAAAGCTAACGATTGACCTCTGACTCTTACCATATTAGTATTAAATTATTCCATGGTTTGAACATGTTCGGGTTCGAGCCGGGCTTGGAGAGAGTCCAACAACCCAAACAAGAAACGGAACTCTGGTTCAAACCATATTAATGGAAGGTGTAGGCCTTAATATTGAGTAAGGGTTTTTTATGTCTCATCATCTTTGCATGCAAATAACTATTATCTACATGGCATGACATACATGGCATACATCTATATGTCACAACACGCATGACATAATGATATGCATCTAATGCAATTACATGACATACAATTATGACATGTACAAAATTTCCTTATATGTCATAACTATTTATGGAAATAAAATATGTTTGAGATTTGATTCTCCAAATCAAATCATGATTAAATTAGGAAACAAATTTCCTAAATCATCAAAACTACTTATGGAAATAAAATATTTTTAAGATTTGATTTTCCAAATAAAATCATGATTAAATTAGAAAACAAATTTCCAAATTTAATCAAATATTTTTATTTATGGAAAATATTAATTTCCATAAATATTTCTAACTTTCCAAAAGTAGAAGATTTCCATAAATGCTTCTAGACTTTCCAAAATTAAAAATTTTCATAAATACTTCTAACTTTCCAAAAGTAGAAAATTTTCATAAATACCATTACGACTATCGCAAAATAATTTTACGATTATGTTGAAACACAACCTGGGCTCTGATACCACTGTTGGGTTTCCGGCACCGCGGTGAGTGTGTGTTCGAACATGTTTCGTAAACATGTGCACAGCGGAAGAAATAAAATAATAAATTTAATTTATTACAACACACACACCACACGTATGCATAGTACAACATGTGTAGATATAACTGCAATTTCAAATTTTACAATAAAAGGAAATTTATACTACGTATACCTGACGTATCACATGTAGCGGGAGAGGCATCAACCGGAGCGATCCTCGCTAGAATCGCCTCTATCCGTATCCATGCCGAGTATCTTCGGGATGACTTCACAAAGTCACGAGCCTCATCTTCGTACGAGTTACTAGCCTCGTGTTGAAGACGATGTGATCGAGAGAAGATCACAATCCGAATCAAAATTCGGATCCAAAACGAGTCCTCAAAAACTCACTTGTCCGGATAGGTATTTGTCAACCGTTTGACGAATCCTTCGTCCTCCACCTATGAGGATTACCGGAGATCGAATCCCCGGCAAGGAAGCCGCTGTCGGAGCTCCAAACGTCATCCAAACGACGCTCCGACACAAAATAAACAAGTTGTCCAGAAAACTGGACACCTTTGGTGGAGGAATAGAGTCGGCCAAATAAGGAAGTTTGATGCTCACCTTGTCGCCGGACCCAAAGAAGATCACCGGAGGGTCGCCGGAGCATCACCGGCTGAAGCTTGGATGCTGGCAACAAGCTTGGACGGTGACACAAAGCTGGGCGGCGACTAGTGTTGGGCGCCGACCACTAGAGGAGAGGAGGGGTGGGCGGCAACTAGGGATTGCTTGGATTAGGTTTTCACAAAACCCTTAAGCCCTATTTTATAGAGAACAACTTCTCCTAATGGTTATCGGATCATAACCAAAAGCCCGTTAACCCGCTCCATTAATTTAAGTTAAAATAAACCAAACCATGTTGGTCTATTTTTAAGTTAAAACGAACCGAATCAACTTTGGTTCATTCATTTAAAACAAACCAAACCCCTTTGGTTTATTCTCCTCCATTGGATTAGAACCAAACCAATTTGGTTCATCCATCATGTCTTCATAAGACACGGTCCATCCACGCTTCCATTGTGACTGAAACGATTTCATGCTCGCTCCTTGTTTAGTCCAACCAAACCTAGTTTCTCTCGGTCTGAGAATCTCATTCTCAAGCTTGTTTTAAATCCTTCGGATTACGCTCGTTGTGCATGTGACCAAATAGGTTCTCGGTTTATATTGGTCGTCTATAATTAACCATTAATTATAGAACGATCATGAGTGGCACCTAGTAGTACATCATGATCCCCAATTAATCGAAAAGATCAACGGTTGATCCAAAACTATTTCTGAAACCCTTCAGCAGCTACAATGAATCGTGCCTCATTCCATTCACTCATCTTATACCCACTTGGTTCAGGACATGGTCTATAGTGTCAGTCCCCACTAGGTTGACTACATCACACCTAGCCCAAGTATCATTTCCTCGTCCTACGGATTCTAGTTACTGCACATGTATCCAAGAGTACCTTACTCTAAACATGTAATGCTTTGGCCAAAGACTTTAGTAACAATCCAACGAGAGGCCATGGGTATACATCTCCTCGCAAGGAGTGGTGAATTCTTTATAGGCTATTCAAATACCTTCGATCACTTTGACTTATACTCAATCATCCCGGGTCCACATCTCCTCAGATATGCTTACTTAAGATGTCAAAGCATAAGTCTTTATGATCAAGATGACTTGAATGCCGCAAGTCAAAGGAACATCGCACTTAAGCTGCAGTAAGAACTTCATTGACATATCTATATATGCAGAGAACCATATGAAGTCTTACGGCTAGTCACTCCAATGAACTAGTTGTCATAACTAGCATCCACGATTAACTCCGGACATCACAATGTCTCCAGCCAGTGAGAATCAGCTACTTGGATACACCAAGGAGTATACCTCGTGCTAGTCTCAACAGAATCGATGGTGTCCAAATCCATCAATTCATCGACTAGGGATAATTTTGATACATCACAATTACACATGTAGAGATACTCACTAGTTGTGATCCAATCATAAATTCTCTCATGCTGTGAATCATAGCGTGGACATTCAGTAAATGAGTTTAAGATCTAATCAAATACATGAAAACATGTATACTCAAATAGTGAATCTTCATTTATCATATAAATGGTTCAAACATAAGACGATTGCCTTAGGACATCTCTCATATATTACTAACATAAGGAAGAGCTAGAAGGTTGAGTCTAGGTCTAGGGAGTTAATTCAAGTATGAAATTATCACACTTGACAAGTATCAGTCCACTGATACATCGTATCACTCGACTGATAAGGTGCTCGACTGAATCAGGTTGAAACCCTAATGATCAGTCGACTGCCAAGAGCTAGCAGTCGACTGATGACGCAATTAGTCGACTGCCAATACCGACAGTTGACTGATCAAGTCGACGACGAGCACAGAATGGAGTCTCACTCGACTCCGCGTGGGGATCACTCGACTGATCGCTTCATCACCGACCGATCGGTCTTGGAAATGGCGATCGCGTATCTCCGCGAGTCGCTCTTCGAGCCGTTGGCTTCTATGGCGATCGATCATCAGACATCAATCGACTGATCATGGTCCAACAGGAAAATGGGTCTCTTTCCTATAAAAAGAGGCCAAGGGAAGCAAGAAGAGGCTAATGCTTATATTCTGATCATTCTCTCAAGCTCCCACGAATTTCCTAAGCTTTCTAAGTGTTTTAATTCCCCTGCTCCTCTCTAATCTTCATCTTAATCTTTTGTAAGAAGAGGAGGGTTTTATAAAAGAGAAAGCTTCTTAGTGAAGATCGATTTGGGTTGATTCACCTGAAGGATTGCCGTGGAGTAGGAGCTTAATCTCCGAACCACGTTAAGTTCTTTGTGTTAGCATTGTATTTTCGTTTCTATTACTATTGTATTTGTTGTGCTTCCGCTAACCATTTTTGTAGAAACAAAAAGAGGCTATTCACCCCCTCTAGCCTTCCAAGATCCCCAACAATAACGTGGTTTGGAACCCTAGTTCTTACTCCACGGGCCGAGCTCTATATCAAGCTCTAGTGATGCACACACCACTAATCAAAACACTCCTTCTTGGTGATACACCGGAGGTAGAGAAACCTTGTACAAGTGAATTACAATAGTAATGAAAGAATACAAGCAAATACAAAGTAAATACAATAAACTATGTAAAGAACACTTTAAAATTGTGAGCTTTGAATGCTTGCTTGTTTGATTACTTGATATGCACTTGAAGACTCTGACTTGCACCAGCAAATCGCCCAAGAAATCGTTGCAAAAACCCTCCCTTTCGTGATCCTTTTAAAGCTGCAACTCAGACTAATTTTCGCCTAGCAGTCAACTGCTCATACCTAGTAGTCAACTGCTTCTGTAGCCGTTGTCTCACAACGACTCGATCCACACTGGAAAAACTCCAACGGCTAACCCATCAATTGACTGTCAAACCCTAGCAATCGACTAATGCATAGGCAATCGAGGCACTGGTCGAGCCTGCCTCACGTCTGTGGCTGCATCCCTCACTCGACTGTCATCCATAGCAGTCGACTGCTCCACATTAGACGACTATCAATGCTGACAGTTGACTGCTAAGGTCACTCAGTCGCAGTCTACCATCAATCGACTCTTGCCAGTCGACTGATCGTAACCCCAGTCGACTGCTCAATGTCGACTAGTTTGTCAAGTGTCAAAACACTCGACTAGTCCATAATCTCAATCGACTGATATACCTCAAACATGAGGTTTTAACCCAAGTATGATGCCATCATACGTGCTAGACGGCCCTTAGCTTAGACCTAAGCCTTCTAGCCACCTCTATCAGCCTCACGCATATTGGATCCATCCAAGTCATCCATGACTTGTTCATCTATACACTAGCCTTCAGGTGCTTTCATCGGCTATTGTCATGCTAACCGGATCTACACCGCCAAGACACATTGGGCTTATGCTGCCAAGACTACCGCTTAGGCTTTACGCTGTCAATATCACACCCTTAGACTTCCCAATTGCTAAATACCCATGACGTGGACTTTTACCGTCAAGACTACACACTTGGACTTACGTGGCCAAAACTACACCCTTGGACTTTCCATGTCAACTTCATGTTGGACTTTCCAAATGTCAAGACCCATGCTTGGACTTTTCCATTGCCAAATACTCAAGACTTGGACTTTCCCATTGTCAAGTGTTCCACTTGGACTTTCCATGATATGGTCAACCCCTTATCAACCATCTCCCCAAATCATTGCCAAACAATGATTAATCCATTGTCAAACATCAAAATACTACTCGAGTCAAACTCGAATCTGGTCAATAATGACCTCGGTCGATTGCACCAACATTGTTTGCATATAATATTATTTTGGTAGAAGAGATATATGAAAGAGTAAATGCTAAACTAGGATCTTAGGGGAAATACTAAAAGTGAAAATTTTAGATTTAGTAGAGTAAAACAGAATATATGAAATTTAAATTGAATAATATTATACATAATGAAATAAGTGTTAAGATAGGAGATGATCAATTGTTTGGAACTAAGAGCTTTAAATATTTAGAATCATTTTTACAAGATGAGGAGAGATTGAGAGAGATGTCTTACATAGAGAAGAGAGTTAGTTGTTTGATTTGATCGTAAGGTATCTCTAAAACTTAAAGAGAAGTTCTACCAAACGGTAGTTAGATTTGGCTATGTTATATGGTGAATGTTGGGTTATAACTAGCTAGAGCACATGAGCAAAAGATGAAAGTTGCAGAGGATGTTAAGGTGAATGTGTGGACATACAATGATTGACAGAATAAGAAACGAGAATATTAGAGAGAAAGTCTGAGTTATATTTATTAAGGAAGAAATTCTGAGAGACACGCTTAAGGTGGTACGAATATGTATTTAAATGATCAATAAATACTTCAATTAAACGATATGAAACGACAATAAATATACATATCAAACGAGTAAAAGGAAGACAAAAAAATTGATTAGTAATAATAAAACAATATAAAATTTATTTAGGTATAAAGGATAATATAATAGGGAATAGAGTTTAATGATCTAAAAGGATAAGGATCTATATAGATGATCCATAAAATTTGATCGTCATTATATTAATACAGTATAGTAAATTACTGAGGTATTTAACTTCTCCTGCAGGTTAGGTTAGTTCTCGATCGTCCCCACGGGGATGACGCGGTAGTAAGGTAGTGTGGTTGCTTTGGATACGGAGTGGGGTCGATTCCGGAGGGGGTCTAAAATCCCCGCAGGCTCGAGATGACCCACATTCGCTGCCACGTGTCGAGGGACGTAGTCCGCGATTACCTCCTCTCTAGTGACGTTAGTTCCCGATCCAATAAGATATCAGCGTTAGAAATTTTATTATAATTTATTAATTATATAAAAAATAATCAGATGAATAATAAAAAAAGTAAGTTTAAAAAAATATATTTTATAATCAAAGCCAGCCTCACAGTCTCGGATTTCACCTTATTAATAGCGAATCGAAGATGCAGCGGCGGCACACCTCATGTTTGATAGAGAATCCTTTTCGCTGTTTATTTTTACTAGTCTGATTTGATGTCTTGATTGACCCTCCACATCCGGTTCGTCTACCGTTTCCTACTTATTAAGTAGGACCAATACGCGACCGACTGGATCCCAACGGCTATATTCCTCGCCGACCACTGCTCCCACTTAATCAACCCTTCCTTGGATGGCCCTCCTCTCCTCAAACGGTCGCCTCTCTGTCTATTCTTCCTCTTCCACCATATAATTAATAAGCCTCGCAACCTAGCTTTTGCTGCTCTACTCTCCCCTCCTCCCTTGTTTCCTTACAAAATCTGCAAACCGTAAGCCGTAAACAGCAGCTGCAGCGAGAAAATATGGAGACAGCGGTGCCCAACGTCCAGCGCGTCAGCAAAGCCTCCTCCGACGAGCTTCTCCGCAAGTTCGCCGAACTCGACGCCGACCCCCCGGCGCGACCTTACTCGCCCCCTCACCCCTACTCCGCCGCCACCCGCATCTTCTCCCCCATGGCCGTCCGGAAGAAGTCCTGCCGCGCTATCGCCGCCCTCTCCTCCCGGGAGCTCACCTCCTCCTCCTCCTACGCCGTCGGGAGGCCGGCAAGGAGGAGGAGGACCAGCGCTGGACCGGCCGAGTGGAAGTCCCTTCTCCCTCTTTCCAATCGCAGGCCGCCCTCCAAGTCCCTGCTCCGAAGGATTGGGATCCGACGGTCCGACGACGCAGCCCCCGGGATCGGACTCTTCCTCGCCATCGCCCTCGAAAAGGTAACGCTGATTCTACAAATTTCTTATCCTTCTTCTTCGATTTCCCATCGCCCACCACACGTTCGCACTACGAGTATGATGAACTACGCAGTTGAAGCAAAAGTTGGGATTTCCCCTCCAAAATTTGAATTCAGCACTTGGTTGTTTCTTTGCCAGAAATCTACCGAACGCTGCGCAATATTTCTGCGAAAGAGTTCAAATCAGCTAAACATATTCATAAACTTTATTAATTTTTATCAGAAAATTGCTAAAAACATAATGGATAATGCTCGTTGCAAAGACTCTCAGCGAATTCTCTTTTTATGGTAAATCTGTTTCAGACATGGCGTAAGACGATGGAAAGCGCATCAAAGATGATTGTGGAAAAGCACTGCCAGAAACATGTTCGACTTATCAGTGACATTGTTTAATTTCACGCAGTATTATTCTTCTTTTTGAGTGACACAAAATTTCTGCTACCAATAAAACCCCAGCGTGGCAATGTTGGCATTTTAATACAAGTCTTATTTGTAAAACAATCTTTCTTTCGATGTACATGCATAAAGCCGTTTTATCTACTGTCTTCTCTTTAAATTTTCCTAGATTCTGTCAGCCTGATCAGCCGTTTGACCTTTGAGATTTTGTCTATACCCAAAGTTAAATGTTGACTCCAGTATTTAGAGTGTTAATGCACTTTCTCCATTGGTTACAAAAAACATAAACCCTTGAAAAACAAAATAAAAGATTGTTAACAAAAGTGTACAAAAATTGAGATGCACATCATAACTTATGGAGTGTAAAATTCGAACATGATTGTAGAACACAACAAACATTTTTCCTCTATGGTTGAATCCTCACTATCTACCCAATCATCTCTTGGTTGAGACCTAACTCATCATGATTTAATTTAAATAATATGTCAATGGCTTTAAAAACTCAAGTATAACCGCATTTATAGCCACCTTAAATCAAGTTTCCTAGAAGTCGATTGCATTACTATCTCACTGATTGCACTAATAATATTTCTTTTTCTTTTTTATATTTGATAAATATATTTAAATTAACATGAAACAAATATAAAATTGATAACGTAACATTTCCTTCTCCAAAAATACCTTTGTTCTACAAATCAAAATTTTCCCCATAAATAGGATATGTTACTAAAAAATATTACCCAATTTAATGGTAGCTTTCTCAATTTTCATATTTAAGTCCGTATTGATGCTAACTTTCTTCTATATGCCTCCCATTTTGACATAGATAGAAGAAAATATCTTAGAAAAATGAATGAGAGAATGAGAATGGGAATCATATCAAGTGTTTGGTTAGTGATTTTAGGAAGGAGGGTTTGAGAATGAATTTTGAATAATTGGGAATCGACAAAACCCATCTCACATGGGGGGTTTGGATTTCATTCCTGTTCGTCGTCGTCTCGCCGCCGCCGACGGCCGCCGATCGCATCGGTCGATTGTCGCCGATTGCCGGCCGCCGATGCTGCGTCGCCGCGTCGGCCGTGCCGTCGGCCGGTCGTCGGTCGTCGGCCCGCCGGCGATCGCCGGCCTCCCCCAACTTATAAACCAAACAACATTATTGGAATGACACAACTCATGTCCAAAGGTGGCGTTTGGTTGGTGGGTTTGGAATGAGGGAATAGGAATGAGAATCACATCAGTGTTTGGTTAGTGATTTTAGGAAGGAGGGTTTGAGAATGAATTTTGAATAATTGGGAATCGACAAAACCCATCTCACATGGGGGGTTTGGATTTCATTCCTGTTCGTCGTCGTCCGTCGCTCGCTCGACGGTCGTTGATCGCCATCGGTTGTCGACCGCCGGCCGGCCGATCACGGCCGCCGCCACGGCCGTTTGCCGCCGCCGCGATCGCCGCGCCGCCGCCCGATCGCCGCGCCTTGCCGCCGCCGGCCACCGCCGGTCGCCGCCATCGGCCGCCGATCGCGATCGTCGACCGTCGACCACGGCCACCGGCTTGCGCGTTGCCGACCGCTCTCATTCCCAACTTATAAACCAAACAACATTATTGGAATGACAAAACTCATTTCTATTCCCGTCTACTATCAAACTCATTCTCATTCCTATTCTCACCTTCCAACCAAACGCCACCTAAAACATTAGAAAAAAATATAACAAATAATAATCATAAATTAAGATTTCCTCTCGAGGATAACTATGCTAAATGTCATCATGCTAATTTTTCAAGCGCTTCTCCTCAAGGTTTTCAAAGATATCTGTCATGAATAAAATAGATGTGATTTCTCCATAAGTTTTTAGTCGATGCGATTAGAAAAAAATAAAAATAAAACAACAGCCGTTGTTTTTAATTAGGTAGTCAATTGTATCGATTTATCCATTGACTAAATAGAATTTGACTAATTTTACAAGTCAATTAACTATATCTAGTATTGATAGATATTGAGAATGAAACAACATATTACACCTCTACAATCATACTCAATAAAATTTTAATAGAAAACAATTCCTTGCAAAAACAAATATATATTAATAGTAAAGGAAACTTTTCAATCTTAATTAAATGAACTAAATCCACATGGAAATACATTAAGGTGATGTTTGATTGGTGGATTTGGAACGAGGGAAAGGGAATGAGAATCATATAAAATGTTTGGTTAATGGTTTTAGAAAAGAGGGCTTGGGAATCAATTTTAAATAATTGTGAATCAACAAAACTCATCTCGCATGATGGGTTTGAGTTTCATTCTCATTCGTCGTCGCCGCCTCGTCGCCATCGGATTGGCGCGATCGATCGCCGGGCGTCGCCGGTCATCTGCCGTCGCCGTCCGCCGATCGTCGGTCGTTATCGGTCGCCGGCCGTCGCGGCCATCGACCGCCGCCGGCATCGTCCTGTTGCCCCATCGGCCGCCGCCGTCGCCACGTGCCGCTACCGCGCACTTATAAACCAAACAACATTATTGGAATGACTAAACTCATTCTCATTCCAGTATATTATTACATTCTCATTTCTATTCCCCCCTTCAAACCAAACGCCACCTAAATTTCATTATGATTGGTGCAAAAAGGCGATTTGCTCGCCCTCAGCGCCCCCGCCAGTCGGTCCCATAGTCAACACGAAGGAGGTAAATCACAGAAGCATATTGTCTAACTCAGGATTAGCGTGGCAGGAGGGAAAGCACCCCGAAAGATTTATATCCCTCAAGAATTAACTCTTACTCATTGGTACAACTCTACTGTCGCGCTAGTCACAAGACCCTTCCGTAGAGACAACTTCATTATGATGAATGATTACATCATCACAAAACATTATGGTTCAATGTTATTAGACTAATCATCTCACTATATTTCTACGTGACTCGATACATAAGAAATTATCCTTATGCTTGTTACTGAGAAGAGATAATAATTAACATACCACAATTGATGTTGTTGGAGATTGAATGATAGATGGTTAGAGGTGCAGAGGAGATCAATTTTATTCCTTTTCTATTGCCTTCAAAATTTCAATTTTTAGTTTTGACCACTTTCTTCTTGAGGATTCTTCCTCTTTTATATTTTGGAATATCCAAAACATTGTTGGAGCCCAAATTATTGATGATTGGAGTGATAAAGGAGATAAATACCACTTTTCCTATAAGTTAATACACTAAAACAAATATATGCATTAGAAAAGTATAGCAAGCAAGACAAACTAAGACATGTTGTTACTTAATATAGTCCAATAGGCTCTCAAGTCTCCTAGTCCATGACCTATCAAATCTTCTGTGGATCACTCTTGAATCTTTTATCTTTTTTTTTTCTTTGTAGCACTAGAAGTTGAGAAATCTCTTACAATTCACTAGATGATTGATGATGCATGTGTTTCATATCTACATTTTCAGACGTATTTTTATATCTATTTTAGGTATTTCATTACCATAATTTTATTTTTATCATATTTTTTTCATGCATTTTTCATTCTCTTGGTTCCAGAGACTTCTATTGTGTTTTACTTATTGATAGGGCATGAAGATCCTGATTTTTGGATACTTGTGGAGGCAAAAAGACTTGATACAACACCTACTAGAGGTTATCAATGGATCACACCGCGACCATGACCAATTGTAGGGAGAAAAGAGCGCAATGGAGCATCAAAAGAGGGGTCACAAGCTATTTTGTGGCCCTTGGCATGGTCATGTTAGCCTTTTCCCCTAGAACCCTAATACAATGTTGGATCGAAAGTGTCGCTAGAGGGGGGGGGGTGAATAGCGATACGGTGTCGTTAAAAACTTTTGCAATAAGTAAAAAGCAAGTAGAGAATGCACAGCGGAAATATAAAGTAGACAAGATATTTTTACGTGGTTCACAATCTTTCGATTGCTAATCCACGGCCCTAGTGATCCTTGATCACGTACGGAGGGCAATTCACTAAAACCACTCCTCTTCGTTGGAAGTAGGAGCAACGATTACAAAAAGAAATCAAGGCAAAGAGACACTCCCCCTTTCCTTGTTACGATTAAAGCACAAAGACAATTTAAAGAAGTAGAACTTAAATAAATATACCGACAACTCTTATAAGTAGAAGATGTAGCTTTCGTTGTCGGCGGCACTTCGTCGTAGCAAATGTGAGTAGTAGTAGCGGCGTTACGACGGCGTGTTGAGAGCTCTTGAATTCTTGTGATTTGCTTGGCTTGAACATGTCTATTTATGGATATTGATCTATGAATTTAGACATAGGTAGTGTCCAAGGTGAGGTTCTTATCCCCCAAGACTTGTTCATCCACATCCTTTGCGCCAACTCAAGGATGAGGTGTTTCATCCAACCACCTTGTGCCACCTCCAACCTCCTTGTGCGCCAACTCAAGGATGAGGTGTTTCATCCAACCACCTTGTGCCACCTCCAACCTCCTTGGGCGCCAACTTGAGAATGAGGTGTTTCATCCAACCACCTTGTGCCACCTCCAACCTCCTTGGGCGCCAACTTGAGGATGAGGTGTTTCATCCAACCACCTTGTGCCACCTCCAACCTCCTTGGGCGCCAACTTGTTGGAGCCATTCAACTTGTGCCACATCATGGGAGCCAACCATCTTGTGCCAACTCACCTTATTTTGGGCGTCCACCACAAGGAAGCTTGGTGATGGTTTGGATGTCCACCTTGATGCCACATCACCCTTTGTACCAAAACACGAGTCAAGTCCAAATTCACCCCTTGAAATTCGAGCCTTCTCGAGGTCGAACTTGACTAGCAGCTGACAGTAGTCAAAGGGTTTTGACCGCAGCATGTTAGCTTAAAATATAAAGTACGATGGTTCTAACCATCCGATCTCGACCTAGACCTTCCATTGGAGGTATTGGGTCGGATCTACGCTAACGACCTTGCTTCGCTTTCACACGAGCTTACCTTGTAGCCTCGCTCCGGTCTTCACCCGAGTACCTCGGCTTCCTCAAGTCCTCTCGGCGTTCGACCACCTCGGTTCCCACCGGGTGTCGCAGACCTTCCGCTCAACTTTAGCATTTCGCACACTTAATTGAGCTCGTAAGATAACAATATACCCTTAACTATTGAGCCTTTTGCCATAATCAAAATACCGGTTCGACTTTGGTGCCCATCGCACCAACAATCTCCCCTTTGATTCATGGCAAACCGACACAAAAGTTAAGGAAAAATTAAGCATAACAAAGAAGCTAGCATAATGATTAAGCATGAATGAGCTAGCATAAAGATTAAATATGAATGAGCTAGCATAATGATTAAGCATGAATGAGCTAGCATAAAGATTAAATATGAATGAGCTAGCATAAAGATTAAATATGAATGAGCTAGCATAATGATTAAATATGAATGAGCTAGCATAATGATTAAGTATGAATGAGCTAGCATAAAGATTAAGCATGAGTGAGCTAGCATAAAGATTAAGCATGAGTGAGCTAGCATAAAGATTAAGCATGAGTGAGAAATATTATTGTTTCAAGTTCTCCTTTGAGGTAACCTCCCTTGACCAAGGTGAGCCCTGACCGACAAGGTGAGTTCTTGAAAATAATTTTACTCCCTTAATAGTTGCTTAAGTAAACGGAATTACTTAATATAAAAGGTAATAATTTTGTTTACTTTCTTCCTTACTTTTGTGACTTTCTCCCCCTTTTGCCTTAACTCAAAAAGTTTGTAAATATATTTTAGGGTTTGTAAGTCCAAGCAAGTTCCCAATATAAATATATATATTTTTTTTAAAATAATAATAAGCTTGAAAATATGTTCATCTAAAATGTATTAACTCCTGGTTGGACTTGATTGATATAGAATGATCAATAAGTCTTGAAGGAGTTGATTAATTTTAAATAATTATACTCCATGGTTCATGTCGATGCAATAATCTACATCTCGAACTGTGAGTAAGGTCCTAACATCTCACGCCTGCTCACGTGGCTAAGTACACAAACACATTAGTCCTATGTGTTGTGAGATGTGTTGGCTCCTTAAATCTATAGGTATATGATTTCTAAGGTAAGACTTAGGCTAATTTCATAAAAAGAAGCAAAAGTAGAGTACATATATAGAAAAATTTAAATCCTACTCTATTACGCACATACCTAACTTTCGTCTTAATAAACTAAATTCGGCTTCGGGTAGTGGTTTGGTGAAGATGTCCGCTAGGTTTGATTTGGACTCAACATACTCTAGTTGTATAGTTCCATTAGTTACATGTTCCCTAATGAAGTGGTGTTTAACTTCTATATGTTTTGTCCTAGAATGACATATTGGATTTTTAGTTAAGTTAATTGAACTAATGTTATCTATGTAGGTTTTAATGTTGTTAAAGATTAAGCTAAAGTCTTGGAGAGTGTGCTTCATCCACAGGAGGTGAGTGACACACTCACCCATCGCTACGTATTCGGCTTCGGTGGTAGATAAGGCAACGCAATGTCGCCTTCCATCGCACTAACTTACTAGACTCGAGCCGAGGATTTGACAACAACCACTCGTGCTCTTTCTATCGAGTTTACTACCGCATAGTCGAGTCGAGTAGCCGATTAGATTAAACTCGGTAGATCTAGGGTACCAAATACCTACGCTTAGCGTGCCCTTTAGATATCTAAGGATACGCTTGACTAGGGTTAGGTGAGACTCCTTGGCAGGTTTGTAACCTTGCGCACATACTTACCGCGAATAAAATGTGGGTCGGCTCATGGTTAAGTATAGGAGACTTCTATTGCGCTCCTATAGTATTTTAGGTCAACGGGTTTTCCTTCTACATCTTCGCTTATATTAACATTAGTTGCCATAGGTGTATTGATTATTTTAGCATCTTGCATTCCAAATCGATTTATTAAGTCCTTAGTATATTTTTGTTGATGTAAATATATTCCATCTTTAGTTTGTTTAATTTGTAAACCTAAGAAGAAACTTAACTCCCACTAAATTCATTTCAAATTCACTTTCCATAAGTGAGATGAATTCGCTTAGCAGATCGAGTTGGTAGTTCCAAAAATTATATCATCTACATAGATTTGGGCTATAAAGATTTCTTTTCCTACGGTTTTAACGAATAAGGTTGGGTCGACTAAACCTTGGTTGAATCCTTTGGACTTAAGATAGATCGAAGCCTTCGCATCAAGCTCTTGGGGCTTGTTTGAGTCCATATAGGGCTTTCTTAAGTCTAAGGACATGGTCGTTTATCTAGATTTTCGAATCCGGAGGTTGACCGACGTAAACTTCTTCCTTAATGTATCCATTCAAAAATGCTGACTTGACATCCATTTGAAACAATTTAAAACCTCGATGTGCAAAGATATGCTAACAACATTCGGATGGACTCTAGTCCTGCTACGGGCGTAGGTCTCATCGTAATCTAAACCTTCGACTTGACTAAACCCTTTGCGACTAACCTAGCTTTATTTCTAACTACTTCACCTTTATCATCAAGTTTATTTCAAATACCCACCTTGTTCCAATAATTGATTTTTCTTTAGGTGGTGGTACTAATTCGGACTTCATTTCTAGTGAATTGAGCTAGCTCTTCTGCATAGCAATAATCCAAATGGGATCAAGAAGTGCTTGTTCAATAGTTTTGGGTTCGATTTTGGAAATTAACGAGATTTGACTAAGGTTTCGATATGAAGCTCTAGTTCGAACCCCTAAATTTGGATCACCTATAACTTGATTGATAGGATGATTTGTTTGAGTCTTAGTGTGACTCGGGTCATGGTCATCTATCACTTGGTCGATAGGATGACTTGGGTGAGTTCTAGTTTGACTTGGGTTAGAGTCATCTATCACTTGGTCGATAGGATGACTTGGTTAGGACGAGATTCAAGTTCAAGATCGAGTCGGGTTCGCTATAAGTTGATTTGCTAGTTGGTTTTGTTAAGGATTGAACGGGTTCGTGTCCTTCGTCAAAACTATATTAATGGTTTCTTCGACTCTAAGAGTGTCGTGATTGTATACCCTATAAGCTCTACCGGTGGTTGAGTATCCTAGAAAGGTTCCAGTAGAGGTTTTGGATTTGAATTTCCCTAGGTAATCCTTAGTGTTTAAGATATGTACCTTGCATCCAAATACACTAAAGTACTTGATGTTCGGTATTTTATTCGTGATAAATCTCGCACGAGGTCTTTTGGTGCCTCTTTACCATAAGGATCCTATTTTAGACATAGCAAGCCGCACACTAACTACCGCCAAAATCTATCTAGGTTATACTGCTTAACATTGTCCTAGCGGCTTCTTGTAGGGTTCTATTTTTCCGCTCGACTAACCCATTTTGTTGTGGGGTTCTAGGACATGAAAACTCATGGTGGTATCCATTTAGGTTACGTAAAATCAGAAACCTCGTGGTTTTTAATTCACCACCATGATCGCTTCTATGTATTTTATTCTTAAGGTTCTTTTGATTTTCGATTATCCTTCAATGATTGATTATTTGGTCTATGGTATAATTTTTATTTTTGATTAAGCTAACAAAAGTAAATCTAGAATAGTCGCCAATTATGACTACAAAATTGACTACCATTGAGTGACTTAGCTCCATGTGAATCAAATAGATCCATGTGTAGGAGCTCAAGAACACTTTTGGTTCGCTTCTTGATTAGTTAATTGATGTTGTGTCCTAGATTGTTTACCTTGTTGACAAGCATTACATATTTTATTATCCAAGTTGTTTAGTTTAGGCAACTTTCCACTCGACTCATCTTGTGGACGAGTCTTAAAAGTAGTGTCCGAGTCTTCGTGCCATAACCAAGATTCCTCTTGCTGTGTCATAAGACACTTGGTTGAGGAGTTGGGTAAGTTTATTGTGTAGATGTTGCTACTCCTAGTTCCTTTAAGTATTATTTTAGATGTTGCATTTATTTTGATTACGCATTCATTTTCTAGAAATATGACCTTATAATTGTTATCACACAATTGGCTTACACTAAGTAAATTATATTGAAAGTTTTCTACTAATAAGACATTTTGAATTGTAAAGTTAGAGTTGAGCTCAATATCACCCGATCCGATGATTTTGAGCTTGCCGCTATTTCAAGGCTACCGATCCTTGTCGCTTGAATCGTAACTTCAAAATTTGAGTTGATCCCCATGTATGTCGGGAGTAACCATCCCTAACATCCATTGATCCTACACATAAGGTAGTTGGATCGGATATTGGAATTACTAAAGGGTTGTTTGTAAGTTTTTAAACCTAAATCATCTCACCAATATCTACATGATCAAAACATGTTATTCCTATGTGTTATTGTGAGATGACTTTCAATTTTACTTGATTAATTTTAATGAATTTAAATTAACCAACATTAGGTTAGATTCGATTTAGTCTAAGCTCATCAAGTAATCTTTTCAAGAGATTAGCTTCCGTGTCGTGGCGAGGCAATGAGGCCTTCTTTGATCGGAACAACGACCACTTCCTTAGACAAAGCTAATTTCAAGAAATTGATAACTCGACTTACTTGAGACTACGCCTTGGTCTAACTAGTTATTTTTGAAAAGAGGCTCCCGAGGCTCAATCTTTTCGTAGGATTTTAGTTGGTTTATTTTGAAAAGAGGCTCCTGAGGCTCAATCTTTTCGCAGGATTTTAGTTGGTTATGAGTCCTATCTAACCATTCTAAAAATAAAGGAAAACTAAGCATGCAATTTCTAAGACTTAACAAAATACATTTTGTATTGGCTCCCTCGACCATTGAATCGAGTGGGTCTATTCACATAGTGAATTTGGTCCTTGGGAACCCAATACATGTTAGATCCTAAAGTTGAAATCAAAGTGGTCTTAGGGACCCATGCTTGGACATTTTTCTTATGTTGGTTTACTATAGACATATATGACTTATTGGTTGTATTTGAGTTAAACCCGAGTCCGCCTTGTTGTACACGGCCCTTTGTGATCCAAGTAAGAGGTCAAGTCCCTTGATCCCAAAGTGAACCTTTCCAACGCAGCCCTAAGGTCTTCGACTTGTGTTTTCAAAAGCGAGTTCTCAACTTCAAGCTTTTCAACTTGAGTTGAGTCCTCCTCTTGAATACGAGTAGTCGAAGAGGTTAGGAGACCTCATGTTTGAGAAGGTTAACCTCCTCAATTAGGGTCTCGACCTTGGACTCTGACTTAGCTAGTTTCTTATTTAAAAATTTAATTGCACCATACAAAGTATTAAGTAACGCACCGACTTACCCTTAATGATTCTTTTGAACCGGATACGGATCCGTGGCTTGTCTTGAATGGAAGCTCATCATCGGATTCGACTCTGACTTTCTTCGGTTTCGAGTCGCGGCTCGGTCGGCTTGGCCATTAGAGCTTGATATCGCCTTCTTCCTCCGACAACTCCTCCCAAGTAGCGCTTAGCGCTTTCTGGTCTTTGATGCTATTCTTTAGCTTTGGGCACTCGGACTTGATGTGACCGAACTCGCTGCACTCATAGCATCTAAAATTAGAAGTATTTGAATTAGGTTTAGGCTTACCTTGAGTTGTTGGTCGCTTTCGCCTCTTGATCATCTTCCAACTAGATTGACTAGTTCGGATTCTATTTCGAGTCTACTTCCGATTCGACTCGCCTTCTTCCTTCGGGGTGGCTTGTTTATGGCCTTCTTCTTCTTGAACTCGCAACTAACGCAATACTCTTCTCGCCCGACCACGTTAGTTTGCTCATGTAATTCAAGTTCAAAACAATTCGCCTAACCTAATTTTAGAAAGGTCTTGGAGACCTTGTAGGCATCGACCATGGATGCCCACAAGGTGGTCCTAGGAAACGAGTTAAGAGAATACCGATAAGGTCGCGATTCTCGACCTTTTGTCCGATGGCATGGAGTTGGTTGGACGGCGTCTTGGATACGAGCATGTAGTTGAGTCATGCGTCTCGCTTTTCCTGCATTTTCAAGTTATACAATTTATTTAAAAGTAAATCTCTTTTACATACCTTCGTGGTCGCCGGTGCCTTCGCAGTAGTTCCACTAGCTTGGTCCATAAGTCCTTTGCACTAATGAAGGGCCGACGCGTTGAGCTCTTCCTCGACAACCCACATCGCAAGATTTTGAGTTGCCTTGGCATCGGCTTCTACTTGTTTTCATGGAATTTGACCATTGATCGTAACCCAAAGATTCACCATCTTCATTAATAGGAAGTGTGAAACCGGTTTGGATTCGATCCACATCTCGATTTGGGTTTTAAGAAAGCATTCCATCAGACCCTTCCAATACGAAAGTCATTACCGTTGTAAAGCGGGGTCGAGTGATGCTAAACCCTTCGAGATGGGCCATTTAAAAACAAGAAGAAGAGCAACGAAAAGAATCTTGCAAAACACACGGAAAGAATATTCCAAGACTTTCGTCTTGGATTAGTAAGTCTTGAGAAGTAAAAAGATATATAAAATGTAACTTGCAAAAGAAATAAACAATCAAATCACGAATGTCGTTGAAGTTCCGGAGGATAACCTTACTCGGGATCTAACCCGAAGGACAACCTTATCCGGATCCTAAAGCCTCTAATGCAATTCTATATGTAGGAGAAGATAAGCAAGTGAAATAATTATCACGAAAACAGAAATAAATAAATAAAAATCTGTAAAAAAGAAAAACAAAGCTAGATTGGTGGTTTCACGAATCTTAGCGCCCGACTCGATACCAATTGTTGGATCGAAAGTGTAAGCTAGAGGGGGTGAATAGCGATCTGATTGTCGTTAAAAACTTTTGCAATAAGTAAAAGCAAGTAGAGAATGCACAGTGAAATATAAAGTAGACAAGATATTTTCGTGGTTCACAATCTTTCGATTGCTAATCCACGGCCCTAGTGATCCTTGATCACGTCACGGAGGGCAATTCACTAAAACCACTCCTCTTCGTTGGAAGTAGAACGCGATTACAAAAGAAATCAAGGCAAAGGACACTCCCCTTTCCTTGTTACGATTAAAAACACAAAGACAATTTAAAGAAGTAGAACTTAAATAAATATACCGACAACTCTTATAAGTAGAAGATGTAGCTTTCGTTGTCGTGACGCCGTCGTAGCAAATGTGAGTAGTAGTAAGCGGCGTTACGGCGTGTTGAGAGCTCTTGAATTCTTGTGATTTGCTTGGCTTGAACATGTCTATTTATGGATATTGATCTATGAATTTAGACATAGGTAGTGTCAAGGTGAGGTTCTTATCCCCAAGACTTGTTCATCCACATCCTTTGCGCCAACTCAAGGATGAGGTGTTTCATCCAACCACCTTGTGCCACCTCCAACCTCCTTGTCGCCAACTCAAGGATGAGGTGTTTCATCCAACCACCTTGTGCCACCTCCAACCTCCTTGGGCGCCAACTTGAGAATGAGGTGTTTCATCCAACCACCTTGTGCCACCTCCAACCTCCTTGGGCGCCAACTTGAGGATGAGGTGTTTCATCCAACCACCTTGTGCCACCTCCAACCTCCTTGGGCGCCAACTTGTTGGAGCCATTCAACTTGTGCCACATCATGGGAGCCAACCATCTTGTGCCAACTCACCTTATTTTGGGCGTCCACCACAAGGACGCTTGGTGATGGTTTGGATGTCCACCTTGATGCCCCCTCCCCCGGTGTACCACAACACGAGTCAAGTCCAAATTCACCCCCTTGAAATTCGAGCTCTTCTCATTTGGAACTTGACTAGCAGTTGGTGTAGTCAAAGGGTTTTAATTGCGATACAAGTTAGCTTAAAATATAAAGTACGATGGTTCTAACCATCTGATCTCGACCTAGACCTTCCATTGGAGGTATTGGGTCGGATCTACGCTTAACGACCTTGCTTCGCTTTCACACGAGCTTACCTTGTAGCCTCGCTTCCGGTCTTCACCCGAGTACCTCGGCTTCCTCCGAAGTCCCTCTGGCGTTGCCCGACCACCTCGGTTCCCACCGGGTGTCGCAGACCTTCCGCTCAACTTTAGCATTTCTGCACACTTAATTGAGCTCGTAAGATAACAAATATACCCTTAACTATTGAGCCTTTTGCCATAATCAAAATACCGGTTCGACTTTGGTGCCCACTGCACCAACATACAGGAGCAACATGACCAGACTATTCCTACCTAGCATGACCATGCCACACCTCATCCATATTAATCCACAACTAACTCGAGATTTTCTTTTCAATTAATGACCTAATCACTTCCAAAAGCTATAAAAAGGATCCCTAAGGCTCCCAACTAGGGACTTCAAAGTTTAGAGGAGGCAAAGGCCGAAGATACGAGGGTTAGTAACCCATCTTGGAGAGTCGTTGAAGAGAGGAGACTTTGTTGCCATCATAAAATTCAGAACATAGGACACCAGATTCATTCTAATTTTATTAATGTCTATGTTTTGTAACTATATTATATAGTAGTCCCTCTAATTCTAGGATTAGAGAGTAACTTAGTGTATTATACTTAGTGTATTATTTTGATGATTATATGCATTGACCCTTATTTTCATTTATGATGCATTTCGATTATCATTGATTTTTGCATATTATGTCCACTCCTCTAACTATGTGTTGTTGGTCTCAACTTACTAGGTATTCTTCTTCGACTTAGACTAAGAGGAAAACTCTAGTCGGAGCATTGCACCTAAAGCACAGAATTGGATATATGAGAGAGGGGGGGGGCTTATCGGTGAGCCCTAATCTCTTATCTTAAAACCAATTTAGAAGCTTGATCTACAAATAGTGGATGGTATCTTGTGTGATAAATGAGATCGAGTCTGTGTCTTTGGAGTGATAGAAGGAGATCAACAAATACCGCTTACAAAAGTAGATTAGGTATCATGATGTAGGATAATCTTTAGATTTTCATGGAGCCCTTGTGACAGGGATAATCTTTTGAAATGAATTATATTATTAATTTGTCGTAAAGTTAATTTTCTCTCTTGAGTTTTCATGATTCGTCACAAAGGTTAATGGATCTACCCACAACGTCTTTCCCTGATGTGATTAGGATAGACACGTTAGTGTTTTTGTTCTTTTCTTTACCCATAGACACATTGACCACTTTAGAATGAGTCACTTCACTTTCGTACATTGAGACAAGAGGATCTACATTCCTCAAACATCATCAAGTGAAACTAAAACTCTAGAAATACTCTCTCAAATAATTTTCTGAATCGTTCCCTCTCGATCCTCTCTGCTTTCAATCCCACACAATTCTTTTCACAATTCTCTAGATAATCTATCCTACGAGCAAAATTGGTACTCAACAATGTAGTCTCAGTGGATGATATTTTGTTTATTATTTGATGATGATCCGTGCACTTACGGAATACACATCAAGTTCTTAGCACCGTTGCCAACAATTGCCTTTGTTGATATCAATTTTTTCTCTCGTGATTTGGTTTATCTAGATTGTTCTCCCTTATTTATTTTTTTATTTTTTGGCATTTACTGTGATTTCTTCTCTTTTAGACACAGATCTTCTAGGTCACACTTAGTTCTCAAACTAGACTTTGAGATAGAGAAAACTTACTGCGCGAGGAGAAATTTACAACAATAGTTGGAGGCACTAGTGACATTCACAATGGCCACCAATGACAACAAACCACCAAAAGATTACATTGCACCCAATGCAAGGGGATGGAGATCTAGCATATACAACCCCCAATCACTACAAAAGGGTGTTTCAACGACGAAATTTATTCGTTGCTAATCTAGAATGATTTTTGTCACAAAATCGAAGTCGTCACAAATCAGCAATGAGTTTTGCTAAATAATTTATCGTAAATTTAGCAACAAATTATAAATTTGTCGTAGATTTTGCAACAAAAAAAAATTGTCGCTATATTCATCGCAATATTTGCAACAAATTGAATTTTTATCGCCAAATCTGTGACGAAAAACTAAATTAGTCGCAGATTTTGCAACAACAAAATTGTCGCTATATTCGTCGCAATATTTGCCACAAATTGAATTTTCATCATCAAATCTATGACGAAAAACTAAATTAGTCACAGATTTTGCGACGAAAATTCAATTCATCGCAAATTTTGCTTCAAAAATGCGACGAATTTAACTTTCATCGCAGAATCTGCGATGAATTTTAAATTCGTCACAGATTTTGCGACAAAAGTTAAATTCAATGCAAAATCTGTGATGAATATATAATTCGTTGCACATTTGCAATGAATTATGCAATAAAAAACTTTCATTGCAAACTATCCTTTAATTTCTAGCATCCCCTATCCTCTCGCTCACGACCTCCTCTGCCTTCCCTCTAACTCTCTACACCCTCTCTCTCTCTCTCTCTCTCTCTTTCTCTAAATAAGTGTTGGGTTTTCCCGACACCGACATGGGTGTGTGTTCGAACATGTTTCGTAAACATGCATACAGTGGAAGCAAAACAGTACGACAATAAACTAATTTTATTACATTACACACACTACACGCATGCAGGATACAACAAGTGTAGACATAATCGCATATTTAAAATTTTTGCAATAAAGGAAACTTTATATCTAGGTATACCTGACGAATCACGTGTAGCGGAAATGACATCAACCGTAGTGACCCTCGCTAGTATCGCCTCTTTTCGTATCCACGTCGAGTATCGTCGGGATAGCTTCACAAGCTATGAGCCTCGTCTTGATGAGAGATACTAGTCTCGCATCGAAGACAATTTGATTCGAGAGATGATCACAAAACAAGTTCCATGAACTTGTCTCCTCGGAAGAGCCGGCGGCAACAAGGTGGTCGGCCAATCAAATTGGCCGATGACAGCAGGGTGGCCGGCGACAGCAGGGTGGCCAGCAGCTGGTGGCTGGCCGACGACTGGAGGTGGCGGCGTCCAAGGGTGGGCACCGCCAAGGAGGGACGGCGACAACAAGAGAGGAAGAGGAGGAGGTGGTGGCTAGGGTTTCCAAAACCTTAACTCATCCCCAAAATATTTTTCCACCCTCTTATTTATAGAGAACGTGTTTCTTAACCATTAAGAAACCTTTTCTCAAGGGTTATTGGTTCACAACCAAACCCCGTTAACCCGCTCCATTAATTTAAGTTAAAATAAACCAAACCAATTTTGGTTCATTCATTTAAAACAAACCAAACTCCTTTGGTTTATTTTCCACCATTGGATTAGAATAAAATCGATTTGGTTAATCCATCATGTCTTCATAAAACTAGACCCATCCATGCTTCCGATGCGATTGAAACAATTTCATGCTCACTCCTTGTTTGGTCCAACCAAACCAAGTCTCTCTCAATCTGAGAATCCCATTCTCAAGCTCATTTTAAATCCTTCGAATAACACTCGTAGTGCGTATGACTAAATAGGTTCCTGATTTATGTTGGTCGTCTATAATTAACCATTAATTATAGAATGATCATGAGTGACACCTAGTAGTACATGATTCCCAATTAATCGAAAAATCAACGGTTGATCCCAGAACATCTTATGAAACCTTTCAGCAGCTACAGTGTATTGTACCCTATTTTTTTCATTCATCTTATATCCACTTGGTTCAGGATATGATATATAGTGTCAGTCCCTACTAGGCTGACTTCATCACACCTAGCCCAAGTTTTTACTTCCTCGTCCTGTGAATTCTAGTTACTGCACATGTATCCAAGAATATAATACTCTAAATATATAATGCTTGTAGGGGATCGATTGGACGCTAGAGGGGGGTGAATAGTGCGTGCTAGTACTGATGATGGAATTCGATCGTGATCGCGTCTACAAATTATGTTAGCGCAGAGGAATAATAATAATAAAAGCAATAACACGAAACACAATCACAAACACAAGATGTTTAACGTGGTTCGGAACCGAACGATTCCTACTCCACGGATCGAGCTCTAAAGAGCTCTAGCGATGTCAATGCAATCACTAATCACAAATACTCCTTCTCGACACAAGTCGGAGGCAG
This sequence comes from Wurfbainia villosa, assembly GCA_025175895.1. Classification (NCBI taxonomy): domain Eukaryota; kingdom Viridiplantae; phylum Streptophyta; class Magnoliopsida; order Zingiberales; family Zingiberaceae; genus Wurfbainia; species Wurfbainia villosa. Next base: position 91,434,609 of record CM045997.1, on the reverse strand, counting down.
AGAAACCTCGTACAAAAGATTACAAGAATAATCTAAATGGATATAAGCAATTATAATAATTAAATACAATGCAAGTAAAGAAAACTACTTTACAATTGCTCTTTGAATGCTTGATCGCTTGATGGCTTGATATCAACTTGGAGACCCTGATTTGCAGCAGCAAATCGCCCCAAATGCTCTCAAGAAACCATCACTTTTTCCTCCATCACGAGCTCCTTTTATAGCTTGAACCTGTGCTGGAAAAAGGTGATCAGTCGACTGATCGAGACCATCAGTCGACTGATGCCACTGTTGTTGTGAGACAACGACTAGATCCATGCTGGATAAGTCCAACGGATCCATCATCAGTCGACTGATTATGACCATCAGTCGACTGATCAAGCCATCACTTGACTGCTGACCGCAGTGGTCGAGTGAGACTACATTTTGTGCTCGATTTCTCGAGCACCAGTCGACTGATCACAAGATCAGTCGACTGCTCGACCAATCAGTCGACTATCCACCTATGACAGTCGACTGCTAGGGCAATTCCCACAGTCAAACCCTAGTTGACTCAGGTTAGTCGACTGCCACACCTCAAACATGAGGTTTTAGCCCAAGTATGATTCTCCCATACTTGCTAGTCCACCCTTAGCCTAGATCTAAGCCTTCTAGCCACCTCCATCAGCCTCACGCCTCTCGGATCCCTCCAAGTCATCTATTACGCTAGCCTTCAAGTGCTTCCATCGGCTATGTCACGCTAACGGTGTCTACACCGCCAAGACACATTGGACTTACGCCGCTAAGACTCTGCTTGGACTTTACGCCGCAAACCATTGGACTTATGCTGCCAAGACTCCCGCTTGGACTTTACGCCGCCAATATTCCCCTTGGACTTCTCAAATGCCAAGACTCAAGCTTGGACTTTCCCTTGCCAACCTATGTTGGACTTTCCATGCCAAGACCCATGCTTGGAATTTACTTTGCCAAGACCCATGCTTGAACTTTACATTGCCAAGACCCATGCTTTGACTTTCCCAAATGCCAAGTGTCCCACTTGGACTTTCCATGCCAAGTACCTAAGACTTGGACTTTCTCATGACAATTACATTGTCATATGTTTTTGTCGAACATCAAAACATCTCTCGAGCCAAGCTCGAGTCCTGGTCAATCGTAACTTAGGCCGATTGCACCAAAATCTTCTCCTTTTTGATGTTTGACAAAAACCAAACAAACCATTTGAGTTAGACCATCTAACTCAAAAACTCCTTACCAATTATCTTAAATTGGTAATCTTATCTTTCTCCCCCTTTTTGACATACATCAAAAAGGTTATCTCTCCAAGGAGGTCAATGTCTCATGTCCCAATGAGAGCTTACAATCTCTCCCTTGATCCAAAAGTACCTAGGATGCCTACCATCTTCCTAGTGATAAGTCTCATATCACTCAAGAGAGGCAATCCTATCTACTCTCACAATTTTCAAATTGGGTCTCTCAAAATCCCATCAATTTTCCCAATTGATGTCCTTCTCCCAAAAACTTCTCCCCTTCAAGAAGAGAAAAATACATCCATCATCCCATGATGGATACCTCCCCCTAAAGGCTTGCTCCCCCTTGACCATTGCACCAACAATGTTCTTGGGAAGTCCCTAAGCCAATAGGAACTCTAAACCATCAAAATTAAGGTTCTAAGTTCAAACATGAACTCTTTCACCCCTTAAATTTGATACTTTGACCTAACACCTCTCCAAATTCATATCCAATGGATTTTCACCCTTTATAATGCTTCCCAAAGCATATCCTAGGGTTAGGAGTGGTTAGGGACCTTAACCGCAGCTGAACATGAGCTAAACAAACCTCTTTTTCCGACATCACATCGATCGCGCCACTCAAGGCCACTCAATGATCGATAATTGAAATTTCAATTTTTCGTAGTCGAATTTCAGAAAATCATAAGTAATTCTACGTATATCGAAAAATCGTGAAAATTCATAAGTATATTACTTATAGTCAATATAATGGGTGAAAAATATTTGAAAATTAATTTACCCATAAAATACTAAAATTGATACAAGATTCAAAAGTAAAGAAAACTTCTAAGTTTTGACTCACTTTGTAACAATCTCATCAAGGTGATTGCTATCTAAAGATAAACTTCACCGAGGTTTTTCAAAATAATTTTAAAATGTTTTCAAAACCTTATTTTGGATCACATTCCTTGGGCTCAATGTACATGACTTGTACACAAACTTTCCCAATGATCCACCACTCATATAAGATGAGTTTGAGTTCATCTAGATGTAAAAACTATGCACCTTAAACTTAACTCATATCCTAGCATCTCATATGTATCTAGGGTGTATAAATACACATACATGTCAATGTGATGTGAGATGTGAGTTTTGTTCTCCCTAATCTAAGGTTTCATGCATTTTCTAAGGTAACTCTACTTGATTCCCTTATAAATGGGACTCCAAGTCATGCCATTGTCCTTAAATCAATTTCAATCAAATTATTTTAAATGCATGAGTGATTATTGCATTAGAGATGATATAGATAAACACATGCTCATAATCATGATGTCATGGCATAAGATGAAATCTAAAAACACTTGACATTAATCCTTAATCCTAAACATAATCATGACATATTAAGTAATTTAAAAATAGATATGATGTCATGGCATGTCATATGACAATCAAGGCATGACAAATAAAAAGTATAGGTATAATATTACCTAAATTTTAATATTAGTTGTCATTTAATATAATTAAGTTTATTTTGTCATATTACTACTAATCTCCCTAGTGTGTCAAAAACCCAAAATGACACACTATAACCTCTAATCCTAAATTGTGCCAATTTAATTGATTTTTTATAATTCCAAGAATGTATTAGCACATCCTAAAATCTTTTTTGATCATTATATCAACTCTATTTCCAAGGTACCCATAACCTTGAAAATTACCTAAAGTGCCACCTTTATCGTGGTTGAGTTCACTACCCATCCAATCAAGGTTGGCACAACCTAAACCCATCTAGCGTGAATCAATCACGCTCTTAGAAACTCAAAACCTATTTGAGCTCCTAGGGTTAATTAGGTATTTCTTAGGGATAACCTCCCTAGATACCTTTCTAATGACCCTCCTAGGCTTGGTAGCCTTGGTCATTTAGGTCTTACCTAGGTTGATTCTAGGGGTAACTCCCCTTGTAACTTTCTTAGTGGTCATCCTAGGTTTCCTTAAAACCCTAGCCACTAGGCATACACCATGGTCTACTCTAGGGATGACTTCCCTATTGACCTTGGTCTTCCTAGACCTAGTTTGTGTTCCATAATCAAATGGAACACTATGATAAGCCACCTTAGGCTTAGGTTTGTGACCCAAACATTGCTTGCCCTGGGTTGACTTTTGTCTTTTAAGTCCTAGGTGTTGACTTTGAGATTTTGACCCTTGACTTTGACAATTAGACCCTTGAAATTGATTTTGCATCTTATTGAGGGTCTTTTCTAATTTCTCAAGCCTTGATCTCAAGCCTTGATCTCAAGGCTTGGTTCTCTAATTCTAATTGCCTAATTTTCGATTTTTGATTAAGTTTTTGGGCATTATCCTTTCTAGGCATATGCCTAGTCCATTTAGGATTAAAACCTAGATGCTCTTGGACCTTTCTAATTGTCTCCCTAGTTAGAGTTAGTCTTGAGTTATTTGACCTAGGTTTGTCCTTAGATAAATTATTTTTAGAGACATTAGTCCCAAATTTCTCCTTATTTTCAAAATAAAAATTCATAGCTCCTAAACAAAAGTACTTGTTCCTATTAGAATGCTTTTCATAAATTGCAAGAGAATTAAAATTCCTAACATGCTTTTGACTTTTAAATCTAGAAGGTGCATTATTAAAATATACCTTAGGGTTAGCCTTAGCTCCCCCTACTTGTGATGCTCCCTCTTTGACTCTCTTGCTCCCCCTAGGTCATTGATTCCTAAAATGCCCCAGTTGTTGGCACTTAAAGCAAATGATGTGCTCCTTGCTTCTTTTAGTGGGGACACCGACATCTTTTGATTTTTCTTTAGGTCTTGGTGCTGGAGGAGTCTTCTTGATTTTCTTTGGGCAATTACTCTTGTAATGCCCACTTTCCCTACACTCAAAGCAAATTATATGTTTTTTATTTAAAATCAAATTGCTTGAGTTACCTAGTTCAACGGTGAGGGTTTCTTGAGCTTTTTCTTCCTCTCGACAGGATGTGGATGACTCCTCTTGTTGCTCCGGTGTTGAGGATGCTCTAGTCTCCTCCCCCTCAATCCTAGATGTGGATGTCTCCTCTGATTCTACTTCCTCTTCCTCCTTGGATGTTGATGATCTCTCAACCTCCAAGTTCTCACTTCCTTGTGAGGAAGATGTGCTTTCCTCTTCTGTTCCTTCCTCTTGGACCGGCGATGGACCTTCATGGAGCTTTGCTAAATTGCTCCAAAGCTCTTTAGCATCCATGCACTCACCTAGACTACACAAGAAGTCATTAGGAATTAAATCAAAAATGAATTTGATTACCTTCTTGTTTTTCTCGAACCTTTGGAGTTGATCTTCACTCCATCTCTTCTTCTTGAGGAAACCACCTTTTGGTCCTCTTGGATACTCAAATCCTTCTATTAATAAGGACCATTCCTCAAGGTGTCCCATCATCAAAAAATCTTCAATTCTTCTCCTCCAAGAATTGAAGTCTTCTCGTCCGTATAGGGTATAGGGCACCGGTGTGTTGATGTCCCATCCTAATTGTTCTTGGACTTCCATCTTCACCCTCTAGCGAGCTCTCTTAGTTGTTAAACTTTGAAGAGCGACCTTGCTCTGATACCACTTGTAGGGGATCGATTGGACGCTAGAGGGGGGTGAATAGCGCGTGCTAATACCGATGATGGAATTCGATCGTGATCGCGTCTACAAATCATGTTAGCGCAGTGGAATAATAATAATAAAAGCAATAACATGAAACACAATCACAAACACAAGATGTTTAACATGGTTCAGAAGCGAACGGTTCCTACTCCATGGATCGAGCTCTAAAGAGCTCTAGCGACGACAATGCAATCACTAATCACAAATACTCCATCTCGACACAAGTCAAAGGCGGAGAAACCTCATACAAAAGATTACAACAATAATCTAAATGGATACAAGCAATTACAATAATGAAATACAATGTAAGTAAAGAAAACTACTTTACAATTGCTCTTTGAATGCTTGATCGCTTGGTGGCTTGATATCAACTTGGAGTCCCTGATTTGCAGTAGCAAATCGCCCCAAATGCTCTCAAGAAACCATCCCTTTTTCCTCCATCACGAGCTCCTTTTATAGCTTCATCCTGTGCTGGAAAAAGTCGATCAGTCGACTGGTCGGGACCATCAGTCGACTGATGCCACTGTTGTGGTGAGACAACGGCTAGATCCACGCTGGATAAGTCCAACGGATCCATCATCAGTCGACTGATTATAACCATCAGTCGACTGATTATGACCATCAGTCGACTGATCAAGCCATCACTTGACTGCTGACCGCAGTGGTCGAGTGAGACTCCATTCTGTGCTCGATTTCTCGAGCACCAGTCGACTGATCACAAGATCAGTCGACTGCCCACCTATGACAGTCGACTGCTAGGGCAATTCCCGTAGTCAAACCCTAGTTGACTCAGGTCAGTCGACTGTCACACCTCAAACATGAGGTTTTAGCCCAAGTATTACTCTCCCATACTTGTTAGACCACCCTTAGCCTAGACCTATGCCTTCTAGCCACCTCCATCAGCTTCACGCCTCTCGGATCCCTCTAAGTCATCCATGACTTGTTCATCCATTGCGCTATCCTTTAGGTGCTTCCATCGACTATGTCACACTAACGGTGTCTACACCGCCAAGGCACATTGGACTTACGCCGCCAAGACTCCGCTTGGACTTTACGCCGCCAACCATTGGACTTATGCTGCCAAGACTCCTGCCTAGACTTTACACCGCCAATATTCCCCTTGGACTTCTCAAATGCCAAGACTCAAGCTTGGGCTTTCCCTTGCCAACCTATGTTGGACTTTCCATGCCAAGACCCATGCTTGGACTTTACTTTGCCAAGACCCATGCTTGGACTTTACATTGCCAAGACCCATACTTGGACTTTCCCAAATGCCAAGTGTCCCACTTGAACTTTCCATTGTTAGTAATATATGAGAGATGTCCTAAGGCAATCGCCTTATGTATGAACCATTTATATGATAAATGAAGATTCACTAATTTGAGTATACATGTTTTATGTATTTGATTGGATCTTAAACTCATTTACTGAATATCCTCGATACGATTTACAGCATGAGAGAATTTGTGATTGGATCACAACTAGTGAGTATCTCTACATGTGTAATTGTGATGTATCAGAATTATCCCTAGTCGATGAATTGATGGATTTGAACACCATCAATTCTGTCAAGACTAGCACGAGGTATACTCCTTGGTGTATCCAAGCAGCTGATTCTCGCTGGCTGGAGACATTGTGATGTCCGGAGTTAATCGTGGATGCTAGTTATGGTAACTAGTTCATTGGAGTGACTAGCCGTAAGACTTCATATGGTTCTTTGCATATATAGATATGTCAATGAAGTTCTTACTGTGGCTTAAGTGCGATGTTCCTTAGACTTACGGTATTCAAGTCATCTTGATCATGGAGACTTATGCTTTGACATCTTAAGCAAACATCTCTAAGGAGATGTGGACCCGGGATGATTGGGTATAAGTCAAAGTGATCGAAGGTATTTGAATAGCCTATAAAGGATTCACCACTCCTTGCGAGGAGATGTATACCCATGGCCTCTCATCGGATTGTTACTAAAGTCTTTGGCCAAAGCATTACATGTTTAGAGTAAGGTACTCTTCGATACATGTGGAGTAACTAGAATCCGCAGGACGAGGAAATGATACTTGGGCTAGGTGTGACGTAGTCAGTCTAGTGGGGACTGACACTATTAGACCATGTCCTAAACCAAGTGGGTATAAGATGAGTGAAGGGAATGGGGAACGATTCATTCGAGCTACTGAAGGGTTTCAGAAATAGTTCTGGAACAACCGTTAATCTTTTCGGTTAATTGGGGATCATGATGTACTACTAGGTGTCAGTCATGATCGTTCTATAATTAATGGTTAATTATAGACGGCCAACATAAACCGAGAACCTATTTGGTCACACACACAACGAGTGTAATCCAAAGGATTTAAAACGAGCTTGAGAATGGGATTCTCAGACCGAGAGAAACAAGGTTTGGTTGGACCAAACATGAAGCGAGCATGAAATCGTTTCAGTCGCAATGGAAGCGTGGATAGGCCGTGTCTTATGAAGACATAATGGATGAACTAAAATGGTTTGGTTCTAATCCAATGGAGGAGAATAAACCAAAGGGTTTGGTTTATTTTAAACGAATGAACCAAAAGTTGGTTCGGTTCGTTTTAACTTAAAATAAACCATCATGGTTTGGTTTATTTTAACTTATATTAATGGAGCGGGTTAACGGACCTAATGGTTATGATCCAATAACCATTAAGAGAATTAGTTCTCTATAAAAGAGGGCTTAAGGGATAATTAAGCACTAATCTAAAACCCCTAGCTTGGAGTTGCCGCCCAACCTTCATTGCCACCCAACCTCCATTGCCGCCCAGCTTGTTGTGTCGCCGTCCAGCTCCTTGTCGGCGACCAAGCTTCAGCTGGTGATCCTCCGGCGACCCTCCGGTGATCTCCTATAGGTTTGGCATCAAGGTGAGCCTTTTCTTCCCTTGGTTGGCTGGCGCCTATCTCCTCCACCAAAGCTGTCCAGTTTTTCTGGACAGCTTGTTCTCCTCTCGTTGGAGCGTCGTTTGGACGACGGTTAGAGCTCCGACAGCGGCTAACTTACCGGGGATTCGATCTCCGATAATCCTTTGAGGTGGAGGACGAAGGATTCGTCAATTGGTTGACGAATACCTCTCCGGAGAAGTGAGTTTTGAGAACTCGTATTAGGATCCGAATTTGGATTCGGATCGTGATCATCTCTCGATCACGTTGTCTTCAACACGAGGCTAGTAACCCGTACGAAGACGAAGCTCGTGGCTTAGCGAAGTCATCCCGAGGAACTCGGCGTGGATACGGATAGAGACGATTCTAGCGAGGATCGTTCCGGTTGATACCGTTCCTGCTACACGTCATACGAAAGGTATAACGTAGATAAATTTCCTTTTATTGTAAATTTAAATTTACGGTTATGTCTACACTTGTTGTAATATACATGCGTGTGTTGTGTGTGTTGTAATAAATATAGATTTATTATTTTTATTGCTTCCGCTGTGTTCATGTTTACGAAACGTGATCGAACACACACACGCCGCGGTGCCGGAAACCCAACAGTGGTATCAGAGCCCAGGTTGTGTTTCGACATAATCATAAAAATGATTTTGCGATAGTCATAATGTATTTCTGAAAATTTTCTAATTTTGGAAATTTAGAAGTATTTATGGAAATTTTTCAATTTTGGAAAGTCTAGAAGTATTTATGGAAATCTTCCACTTTTGGAAAGTTAGAAGTATTTATGGAAATTGATATTTTCCATAAATAAAATATTTGATTAGATTCTAGAAATTTATTTCCTAATTTAATCATGATTTGATTTGGGAAATCAAATCTTAAAATATTTTATTTCCATAAGTAGTTTTAATGATTTAGGAAATTGGTTTCCTAAATAGATTTTTCTTAATCAAATAATTCCATGAATAAAATATGTGATTAGATTTGGAAATTTGTTTCCTAATTTAATTATGATTTGATTTGGAGAATCAAATCTTAAACATATTTTATTTCCATAAATAGTTATGACATATAAGGAAATTATATACATGACATAATTGTATGTCATGTAATTGCATTAGATGCATAACATTATGCCATGCGTGTCGTGACATGTAGATGTATGCCATGCCATGTAGATAATAGTTATTTGCATGCAAAGAGGATGAGACATAAAAACCCTTAAACAATATTAAAGCCTACACCTTCCATTAATATGGTTAGAATCAGAGTTCCGTTTCTTATTTGGGTTGTTGGACTCTCTCCAAGCCCGGCTCGAACCCGAACATGTTCAAACCATGGAATAGTTTAATACTAATATAGTAAGAGTCAGAGGTCAATCGTTAGCTTTGGTTGTTGGACTCTCTCCAAGCTGGGCTAATTGGTTGAATGCGCTCTAACCATATTAAAACTATTTCCCGATTAATGGGTTGGCTTTAACCTGGAGCATCGGCTTGTTGGACTCTCTCCAAGGTCGATGTAAAGGGAGGTGAAGTTGGGTGCTATGCATATGATGCATACTTGTTAATGTGTTAACAACCCGATGTATGTGTGAACATTCAATTAGTTGATAGCACATTGTGATAGTTGCATATATGTGATATGCAATCGGTATAGTTGATACCTACCGCCGTAGTTATGAATGACTTGTTGGACTCTCTCCAAGGTTGTTCATAACTATGATGGATATCTACCCATTCGGAGATGGACCTACGATCTCCCGAAGTGATTTTGGGGTTTTTGAAATTCAAAAAAATGAATGGGATTTATAAATGTATATTAATGCATTTTAAAAATCATTTTCTCATATATGCTCGCTTTGTATTTCTAAGATTGATCATGATGTCTTTGAATTTGCGTTCCATTTTGGATTCGAATAAATTGACTGGGCCAAACTTCTTGGACTGGCTCAGAAACTTGAGAATTGTTCTCAAGGTGAAAGCTTGTGTATGTCCTTGAAGCGCCTCTTCCCGCCCATCCTAGTGACGATGCAACTCCGGACCAATTGTTGGTCTATCAGAAACATGTGACTGATTCTGAACTGACAAGTTGCATCATGCTAGCCGCGATGGAACCCAAATCTACGAAAGCAACATGAGCATATGGATGCTCATATCGTAGTCCTTCATCTTTATGAGTTGTTTGATGAGCAAGTGAGATTCGAAAGGTTCGAAATCTCCAAGATCCTCTTCACCTCTGGGATGCAAGAAGGTTCATCTGTGGTACTGCTCAACATGCTGAAGATTGTGGAGCCTTCTGAGAAGCATGAGCAGGGGATGGTGTTGTTAGTTGATTCCTCGAAGAAAGGTTCTAAGAGGGAGTCAAAGGAACAACAGAAGGGGAAGAAGAAAAAGGCTAAAAAGGCAGAACCGTCTCAAAAGGGCACTTGCCATCATTATGGCAAGTAGAGCCATTTGCGAAGAAAGTGCAAGATTTATCTTGAGTCCGTGAAGAAGGATAAGGCATCGGATGCCCCATCTTCTTCAGAAATCTTCTTTATTGATTGTCATTCTATTTCCTCAGAGTATTTGATACTGGGTGTGGCTCACATATATGTAATGACATACATGGGCTAAGGAATAGAAGAAGACTCGTCAAGGGAGAGTCAAATTTACGTGTTGGGAATGGAGCAACGGTTGCTACACTCGCCATCGGAACGTATTTGTTGGAACTCCCTGTAGGACTTGTCTTAGAACTGGACAATTGCTTTTATGTTCTTTCGTTGATAAAGAACATCATTTCTATTTCTTGTTTAAATAGAAATGGGTACCATTTGACTTTTAGTAACAATTGTTGTTACATAACTTTGAATGGAGTTCTTTAAGGGACTGGAACTTTAAGCAATGGTGTTTATACGTTGGACGTATCCAGTGATATTTTCAATATCGAAGCGAGCAACAAGCGTGCTCGAAAAGATAATCAATTAGACTCCTACATGTGGTATTGTCGTCTTGGCCATGTAAGCAAGAAACGCATGTCCGAATTACACCGATGTGGAATTCTGGAATTGTTTGAATAGGATTCATACGATACATGCGAATCATGCTTAAAAGGCAAGATGACTAAGTTACCTTTTACTGGAAAAGGTGAACGAGTGGGAGAGTTACTAGGTCTAATACATACTGATGTATGTGGACCTATGTCAACTTAAGCTTTAGGAGGCTATAGCTACTTCATTACCTTCACCGATGATCACTCACGGTTTGGGTATGTGTTCTTGATGAAACACAAGTCTGAAGCCTTTGAAAGGTTCAAAGAATTCAGAAAAGAAGTAGAGAAACAACATGATAAGAGTATTAAAATACTTCGATCGGATCGAGGTGGTGAATACTTAAGTCAAGAGTTTCTTGATTATCTAAGAGACAATGGTATATTGTCTCAATGGACTCCGCCATATACACCCAGCATAATGGTGTATCTGAGAGGCGTAACCGGACCTTGTTGGACATGGTCAGGTCAATGATGAATCATGCGACTCTTCCCAAGTACTTTTGGGGCTATGCACTTCAGACAGCTGTTTACTTGTTAAACAGAATGCCTACCAAGGTAGTCTCAACTACTCCATATGAGATATGGAATGATAAGAAACCTCATGTATCTTACTTGAAGATATGGGGTTGTCCTGCTTATGTGCAGCGGACTGTATCAGACAAATTGGATGCTAAGTCTGATAAATGTCTATTTATTGGATACCCTAAGGAAACTAGGGGTTACCAATTCTATCATCCTGTGGAACAAAAGGTGTTTGTTTCAAGGCATGCTGTGTTTTTAGAGAAAGAGTTTCTCTTGCAAGAAAACAGTGGGAGTGTCGTCGAGCTTGAGGAGGCTCGAGAGACTCAAATAGACATTGATGAGATACCTGGTGAAGCACAACAGCCGACAACTCATAGTGATGAGCAATCGGCTGGACCTATTGTAACACCACATCTTCGTAGATCTGGTAGAACACGCAATATTCCTGAGAGATATGGATTTCTCGTAAGTGAATCGAATGATGTGTTACTCATTGATGATGAGGAGCCTATCAGTTATGAAGAAGTGCTGACAAGTTCAGAAAGGGATAAATGGCTTGGTGCCATGAAGTCAGAAATGGATTCCATGTATGAAAACCAAGTTTGGAACTTGGTTGACCCACCTGAAGGCATAAAGCCTATAGGGTGCAAGTGGGTTTTCAAGAAGAAAACCGACATGGATGGTAATGTGATTACCTATAAGGCTATATTGGTGGCGAAAGGATATCGTCAAAAGCAAGGTGTTGATTATGACGAAACCTATTCGCCTGTAGCTATGCTTAAATCCATTCGGATGCTCCTGGCCATAGCGGCTCATTATGATTATGAGATATGGCAGATGGATGTGAAAACAGCTTTCCTTAATGGAAACCTGCTCGAGGACGTGTATATGATACAGCCTGAGGGTTTCACATCGGTTGATAAAACCAAGGTATGCAAATTGCGACGGTCCATTTATGGATTGAAGCAAGCATCCAGGAGCTGGAATATCCGTTTTGATGAGACGATCAAAAAGTTTGATTTCTCACAAAATCCAGACGAACCTTGTGTGTACAAGAAGGTTAGTGGGAGTGCAGTCGTGTTCCTAGTATTGTATGTCGATGAAATACTACTTATAGGAAACGATGTTTCAGTCTTACAGTCAGTTAAGGTTTGGTTATCCAAGATATTCTCCATGAAAGACCTGGGAGAAGCAACCTACATCCTCGGGATTAAGATCTATAGAGATAGATCGAAACGGTTGCTTGGTCTTTCGCAGTCTACATATATAGACCGAGTGCTAAAGAGGTTTAGCATGTCGGAATCCAAGAAAGGTTTTCTACCCATCAGGCATGGGATACACCTTTCGAAGTCTATGTGTCCGCGCACAAAAGACGAGAGGATTTGCATGAGTAAGATTCCCTATGCATCCGCAATAGGATGTATCATGTATGTTATGTTATGTACGAGGCCTGATGTATCATATGCTCTGAGTGTCACGAGCAGATACCAGTCTGATCCAGGAATGGATCATTGGGTGACTGTTAAGAAGATCCTTAAGTACTTAAGAAGAACTAAGGATGCGTTCCTAATATATGGAGAAGGGTACATGGTGATACGTGGGTATACGGATGCCAGCTCCAGACAGACAAGGATGATTCCATGTCTCAGTCTGGGTATGTATTCACCTAGAATGAAGGCGCAATAAGTTGGAAAGGTTCCAAGCTTGACGCTATAGCGGATTCTGCCACTAAGGCAGAATACATTGCAGCTTTGGAAGCAGCAAAGGAAGCGGTTTGGATCAAGAAGCTCATCTCTGAACTTGATGTGATCTCATCAATGATCCAAACATGTGCTTCGCCGCTATCATCTTATCAGAGAGATCATCAGTAGGAACGAAATACAAATCGAGAAAATTCCCACTGAAAGGAACTTAGCGGATCCCTTGACTAAGACATTACCTCAAAATAAGTTTGAGGGTCATGTTCGAGCTTATGGTATTGGATACCGTAGCGATTGACATTAGGCCAAGTGGGAGTCTGTTAGTAATATATGAGAGATGTCCTAAGGCAATCGCCTTATGTATGAACCATTTATATGATAAATGAAGATTCACTATTTGAGTATACATGTTTTATGTATTTGATTGGATCTTAAACTCATTTATGAATGTCCTCGATACGATTCACAGCATGAGAGAATTTGTGATTGGATCACAACTAGTGAGTATCTCTACATGTGTAATTGTGATGTATCGGAATTATCCCTAGTCGATGAATTGATGGATTTGGACACCATCAATTCTGTCAAGACTAGCACGAGGTATACTCCTTGGTGTATCCAAGCAGCTGATTCTCGCTGGCTGGAGACATTGTGATGTCCGGAGTTAATCGTGGATGCTAGTTATGGTAACTAGTTCATTGGAGTGACCAGCCGTAAGACTTCATATGGTTCTCTACATATATAGATATGTCAATGAAGTTCTTACTGTGGCTTAAGTGCGATGTTCCTTAGACTTGCGGTATTCAAGTCATCTTGATCATGGAGACTTATGCTTTGACATCTTAAACAAACATCTCTAAGGAGATGTGGACCCGGGATGATTGGGTATAAGTCGAAGTGATCGAAGGTGTTTGAATAGCCTATAAAGGATTCACCACTCCTTGTGAGGAGATGTATACCCATGGCCTCTCGTCGGATTGTTACTAAAGTCTTTGGCCAAAGCATTACATGTTTAGAGTAAGGTACTCTTCGATACATGTGGAGTAACTAGAATCCGTAGGACGAGGAAATGATACTTAGGCTAGGTGTGACGTAGTCAGCCTAGTGGGGACTGACACTATTAGACCATGTCCTGAACCAAGTGGGTATAAGATGAGTGAAGGGAATGGGGCACGATTCATTCGAGCTACTGAAGGGTTTCAGAAATAGTTCTGGATCAACCGTTGATCTTTTCGGTTAATTGGGGATCATGATGTACTACTAGGTGCCACTCATGATCGTTCTATAATTAATGGTTAATTATAGACGACCAACATAAACCGAAAACCTATTTGGTCACACGCACAATGAGCGTAATCCAAAGGATTTAAAACGAGCTTGAGAATGGGATTCTCAGACCGAGAGAAACAAGGTTTGGTTGGACCAAACATGAAGCGAGCATGAAATCGTTTCAGTCGCAATGGAAGCGTGGATGGGCCGTGTCTTATGAAGACATAATGGATGAACCAAAATGGTTTGGTTCTAATCCAATGGAGGAGAATAAACCAAAGGGTTTGGTTTATTTTAAACGAATGAACCAAAAGTTGGTTCGGTTCGTTTTTACTTAAAATAAACCATCATGGTTTGGTTTATTTTAACTTATCTTAATGGAGCGGGTTAACGGGCCTAATGGTTATGATCCAATAACCATTAAGAGAATTAGTTCTCTATAAAAGAGGGCTTAAGGGATAATTAAGCCCTAATCCAAAAACCCTAGCTTGGAGTTGCCGCCCAACCTTCATTGCCGCCCAACCTCCATTGCTGCCCAGCTTGTTGTGCCACCGTCCAGCTCCTTGCCGCCGACCAAGCTTCAGCCGGTGATCCTCCGGCGACCCTCCGGTGATCTCCTATAGGTTTGGCATCAAGGTGAGCCTTTTCTTCCCTTGGTTGGCCGGCGCCTATCTCCTCCACCAAAGCTGTCCAGTTTTTCTGGGCAGCTTGTTCTCCTCTCGTCGGAGCATCGTTTGGACGATGGTTAGAGCTCTGACAGCGGCTAACTTACCGGGGATTCGATCTCCGGTAATCCTCTGAGGTGGAGGACGAAGGATTCGTCAATTGGTTGACGAATACCTCTCCGGAGAAGCGAGTTTTGAGAACTCGTATTAGGATCCGAATTTGGATTCGGATCGTGATCATCTCTCGATCACGTCGTCTTCAACACGAGGCTAGTAACCCGTACGAAGACGAAGCTTGTGGCTTTGCGAAGTCATCCCGAGGAACTCGGCGTGGATACGGATAGAGACGATTCTAGCGAGGATCGTTCTGGTTGATGCCGTTCCCGCTACACGTCATACGAAAGGTATAACGTAGATAAATTTCCTTTTATTGCAAATTTAAATTTATGGTTATGTCTACACTTGTTGTAATATGCATGCGTGTGTTGTGTGTGTTGTAATAAATGTAGATTTATTATTTTTATTGCTTCCGCTGTGTTCATGTTTACGAAACGTGATCGAACACACACACGCCGCGGTGCCGGAAACCCAACATCCATGCCAAGTACTTAAGACTTGGACTTTCTCATGACAATTACATTGTCATATGTTTTTGTCGAACATCAAAACATCTCTCGAGCCAAGCTCGAGTCCTGGTCAATCGTGACCTGGGTCGATTGCACCAACAATCTTCCCCTTTTTGATGTTTGACAAAAACCAAACAAACCATTTGAGTTAGACCATCTAACTCAAAAACTCCTTACCAATTATCCCAAATTGGTAATCTTATCTTTCTCCCCCTTTTTGACATACATCAAAAAGGTTATCTCTCCAAGGAGGTCAATGTCTCATGTCCCAATGAGATCTTACAATCTCTCCCTTTATCCAAAAATACCTAGGATGCCTACCATCTTCCTAGTGATAAGTCCCATATCACTCAAGAGAGGCAATCCTATCCACTCTCCCAATTTCCAAATTAGATCTCTCAAAATCCCATCAATTTTCCCAATTGATGTCCTTCTCCCAATAACTTCTCCCCTTCAAGAAGAGAAAAATACATCCATTATCCCATGATAGATACCTCCCCCTAAAGGCTTGCTCCCCCTTGACCATTGCACCACAATATCCTTGGGAAGTCCCTAAGCCAATAGGAACTCTAAACCATCAAAATTAAGGTTCTAAGTTCAAACATGAACTCTTTCACCCTTAAATTTGATACTTTGACCTAACACCTCTCTAAATTCATATCCAATGGTTTTTCACCCTTTATAATGCTTCCCAAAGCATATCCTAGGGTTAGGAGTGGTTAGGGACCTTAACCGCAGCTGAACATGGGTTAAACAAACATTGTTTTCCGAAATCAAGATTCGATTCTCGCTGCACTACTAATCGACACTCACATCAATCGACTTCCACTAGTAGGCGATCGATAATCAAATTTCAATTTCGTTATCAGTCAATTTCACAAAATCATAAGTAATTCTACGTATATCGAAAAATCGTGAAAATTCATATGTATATTACTTATAGTCAATATAATGGGTGAAAAATATTTGGAAATTATTTTACCCATAAAATACTGAAATTGATACAAGATTTAAAAGTGAAGAAAACTTCTAAGTTTTGGCTCACTTTGTATCAATCTCATCAAGGTGATTACTATCAAAAGATAGACTTCTCCAAGGTTTTTCAAAATGATTTTAAAATATTTTCAAAACCTTATTTTGGATCACATTCCTTGGGCTCAATGTACATGACTTGTATACAAACTTTCCCAATGATCCACCACTCATATAAGATGAGTTTGAGTTCATCTAGATGTAAAAACTATGCACCTTAAACTTAACTCATATCCTAGCATCTCACATGTATCTAGGGTGTATAAATACACATACATGTCAATATGATGGGAGATGTGGATTTTGTTCTCCCTAATCTAGGGTTTCATGCATTTTCTAAGGCAACTCTACTTGATTTTCTTATAAATGGGACTCCAAGTCATGCCATTGTCCTTAAATCAATTTCAATCAAATTATTTTAAATGCATGAGTGATTATGTAATTAGAGATGATATAGATAAACACATGCTCATAATCATGATGTCATGACATAAGATGAAATCTAAAAATACATGACATTAATCCTTAATCCTAAACATAATCATGACATATTAAGTAATTTAAAAATAGATATGATGTCATGGCATGTCATATGTCAATCAAGGCATGACAAATAAAAAGTATAGGTATAATACTACCTAAATTTTAATATTAGTTGCCATTTAATATAATTAAGTTTATTTTGCCATATTACTACTAATCTCCCTAGTGTGCCAAAAACCCAAAATGACACACTATAACCTCAAATCCTAAATTGTGTAAATTTAATTGATTTTTCATAATTCCAAGAATGTATTGGCACATCCTAAAATCTTTTAGGATCATTATATCAACTCTATTTCCAAGGTACCCATAACCTTGGAAATTACCTAAAGTGTCACCTTTATCGTGGTTGAGTTCACTACCCATCCAATCAAGGTTGGCACACCCTAAACCCATCTAGCGTGAATCAATCACGCTCTTAGGAACCCAAAACTTATTTGAGCTCCTAGGGTTAATTAGGTATTCCTTAGGGATAACTTCCCTAGATACCTTTCTAATGACCCTCCTAGGCTTGGTAGCCTTGGTCATTTGGGTCTTACCTAGGTTGACTCTAGGGGTAACTCCCCTTGCAACCTTCTTAGTGGCCATCCTAGGTTTCCTTGAAACCCTAGCCACTAGGCATACACCATGGTCAACTCTAGAGATGACTTCCCTATTGACCTTGGTCTTCCTAGACCTAGTTTGTGTTCCATAATCAAATAGAACACTATGATAAGCCACCTTAGGCTTAGGTTTGTGACCCAAACCTTGCTTGCCCTTGGTTGACTTTTGTCTTTTAAGTCCTAGGTGTTGACTTTGAGATTTTGACCCTTGAAATTGATTTTGCATCTTATTGAGGGTCTTTTCTAATTTCTCAAGCCTTGATCTCAAGGCTTGGTTCTCTAATTCTAATTGCCCTATTTTCGATTTTTGATTAAGTTTTTGGGCATTATCCTTTCTAGGCATATGCCTAGTCCATTTAGGATTAAAACCTAGATGCGCTTGGACCTTTCTAATTGTCTCCCTAGGTAGAGTTAGTCTTGAGTTATTTGACCTAGGTTTGTCCTTAGATAAATTATTTTTAGGGACATTAGTCCCAAATTTCTCCTTATTTTCAAAATGAAAATTCTTAGCTCATAAACAAAAGTACTTGTTCCTATTAGAATGCTTTTCATAAATTGCAAGAGAATTAAAATTCTTAGCATGTTTTTGACTTTTAAATCTAGAAGGTGCATTATTAAAATATACCTTAGGGTTAGCCTTAGCTCCCCCTACTTGTGATGCTCCCTCTTTGACTCTCTTGCTCCCCTTAGGGTATTGATTCCTAAAATGCCCCGGTTGTTGGCACTTGAAGTAAATCATGTGCTCCTTGCTTCTTTTAGTGGGGACACCGACATCTTTTGATTTTTCTTTAGGTCTTGGTGCCGGAGGAGTCTTCTTGATTTTCTTTGGGCACTTACTCTTGTAATGCCCACTTTTCCTACACTCAAAGCAAATTATATATTTTTTATTTAAAACCAAATTGCTTGAGTTACCTAGTTCAACGGTGAGGGTTTCTTGAGTTTTTTCTTCCTCTCGACCGGATGTGGATGGCTCCTCTTGTTGCTCCGGTGTTGAGGATGCTCTAGTCTCCTCCCCCTCAATCCTAGAGGTGGATGTTGGGTTTCCGGCACCGCAGCGTGTGTGTGTTCGATCACGTTTCGTAAACATGAACACAGCGGAAGCAATAAAAATAATAAATCTACATTTATTACAACACACACAACATACGCATGCATATTACAACAAGTGTAGACATAACCGTAAATTTAAATTTGCAATAAAAAGAAATTTATCTACGTTATACCTTTCGTATGACGTATAGCGGGAACGACATCAATCAGAACGATCCTCGCTAAAATCGTCTCTATCCGTATCCACGCCGAGTTCCTCGGGATGACTTCGCTAAGCCACGAGCTTCGTCTTTGTACGGGTTACTAGCCTCGTGTTGAAGACGATGTGATCGAGAGATGATCACGATCCGAATCCAAATTCGGATCCTAATACGAGTTCTCAAAACTCGCTTCTCCGGAGAGGTATTCGTCAACCAATTGATGAATCCTTCGTCCTCCACCTCAGAGGATTACCGGAGATCGAATCCCCGGTAAGTTAGCCGCTGTCGGAGCTCTAACCGTCGTCCAAACGACGCTCCGACGAGAGGAGAACAAGCTGTCCAGAAAACTGGACAGCTTTGGTGGAGGTGATAGGCGCCGGCCAACCAAGGGAGATAGAGCTCACCTTGATGCCAAACTTGAAGGAGATCACCGGAGCACTAACCGGCAGTAGCTCGACGCCGGCAAGGGAGAAGGTCAGCACCTTCTGGACGCCGGTTGGAGCCTCAAGGTGGGCGGCGGCAAGGAGGAGGAGAGTTGGCTCCGAATTTCTCCAAGGAGAGGTGGGCGGCAACTTAGGGTTGTGGATTAGGACTTAATTATCCCTTAAGCCCACTTTTATAGAGAACTAATTCTCTTAATGGTTATTGGATCATAACCATTAGGCCCGTTAACCCGCTCCATTAAGATAAGTTAAAATAAACCAAACCATGATGGTTTATTTTAAGTTAAAACGAACCGAACCAACTTTTGGTTCATTCGTTTTAAAATAAACCAAACCCTTTGGTTTATTCTCCTCCATTGGATTAGAACCAAACCATTTTGGTCCATCCATTATGTCTTCATAAGACACGGCTCATCCACGCTTCCATTGCGCCTGAAACAATTTCATGCTCGCTCCATGTTTGGTCCAACCAAACATAGTTTCTCTCGGTCTGAGAATCCCATTCTCAAGCTCGTTTTAAATCCTTCGGATTACGCTCGTTGTGCGTGTGACCAAATAGGTTCTTGGTTTATGTTGGCCGTCTATAATTAACCATTAATTATAGAATGATCATGAGTGGCACCTAGTAGTACATCATGATCCCCAATTAACCGAAAAGATCAACGGTTGATCCATAACTATTTCTAAAACCCTTCAGCAGCTCGAATGATTCGTGCCCCATTCCCTTCAGTCATCTTATACCCACTTGGTTCAGGACATGGTCTATTGTGTCAGTCCCCACTAGGCTGACTACGTCACACCTAGCCCAAGTATTATTTCCTCGTCCTACGGATTCTAGTTACTCCACATGTATCGAAGAGTACCTTACTCTAAACATGTAATGCTTTGGCCAAAGACTTTAGTAACAATCCGACAAGAGGCCATGGGTATACATCTCCTCGCAAGGAGTGGTGAATCCTTTATAGGCTATTCAACACCTTCGATCACTTCGACTTATACCCAATCATCCCGGGTCCACATCTCCTTAGAGATGCTTGCTTAAGATGTCAAAGCATAAGTCTCTATGATCAAGATGACTTGAATACCGCAAGTCAAAGGAACATCGCACTTAAGCCACAGTAAGAACTTCATTGACATATCTATATATGCAGAGAACCATATGAAGTCTTAGCTGGTCACTCTAATGAACTAGTTACCATAACTAGCATCCACGATTAACTCCGGACATCACTATGTCTCCCGGAGAATCAGCTTGGATACACCAAGGAGTATACCTCGTGCTAGTCTCGACAGAATTGATGGTGTCCAAATCCATCAATTCATCGACTAGGGATAATTCCGATACATCACAATTACACATGTAGAGATACTCACTAGTTGTGATCCAATCACAAATTCTCTCATGTTGTGAATCGTATCGTGGACATTCAGTAAATGAGTTTAAGATCCAATCAAATACATAAAACATGTATACTCAAATAGTGAATCTTCATTTATCATATAAATGGTTCATACATAAGGCGATTGCCTTAGGACATCTCTCATGTATTACTAACAGTGGATGTCTCCTCCGATTCTACTTCCTCTTCCTCCTTGGATGTTGATGATCTCTCAACCTCCAAGTTCTCACTTCCTTGTGAGGAAGATGTGTTTGCCTCTTTGGTTCCTTCCTCTTGGACCGGCGATGAACCTTCATGGAGCTTGGCTAAATTGCTCCAAAGCTCTTTAGCATCCATGCACTCACCTAGACTACACAAGAAGTCATTAGGAATTAAATCAAAAATGAATTTGATTACCTTCTTGTTTTTCTCGAATCTTTGGAGTTGATCTTCACTCTATCTCTTCTTCTTGAGGAAACCACCTTTTGGTCTTCTTGGATACTCAAATCCTTCCATTAATAAGGACCATTCCTCAAGGTCTCTCATCATCAAAAAATCTTCAATTCTTCTCCTCCAAAATTGAAGCCTTCTTGTCCGTATAGGGTATAGGGCACCGGTGTGTTGATGTCCCATCCTAATTGTTCTTGGACTTCCATCTTCACCCTCTAGCGAGCTCTCTTAGTTGTTAAACTTTGAAGAGCGGCCTCACTTTGATACCACTTGTAGGGGATCGATTGGATGCTAGAGGGGGGGGTGAATAACGCATGCTAGTACCGATGATGGAATTCGATCGTGATCGCGTCTACAAATCATGTTAGCACAGCGGAATAATAAAAATAAAAGCAATAACACGAAACACATGATGTTTAACGTGGTTCGGAACCGAACGGTTCCTACTCCACGGATCGAGCTCTAAAGAGATCTATCGACGCCAATGCAATCACTAATCACAAATACTCCTTCTCGACACAAGTCGAAGGTGGAGAAACCTCGTACAAAAGATTACGATAATAATCTAAATGGATAAAGCAATTACAATAATGAAATACAATGTAAGTAAAGAAAACTACTTTACAATTGCTCTTTGAATGCTTGATCGCTTGGTGGCTTGATATCAACTTGGAGACCCTGATTTGCAGTAGCAAATCACCCTAAATGCTCTCAAGAAACCATCCCTTTTTCCTCCATCACGAGCTCCTTTTATAGCTTCAACCTGTGCTGAAAAAAGTCGATTAGTCGACTGGTCAGGACCATCAGTCGACTGATGCCACTGTTATCGTGATACAATGGCTAGATCCACGCTGGATAAGTCCAACAGATCCATCATCAGTCGACTGATTATGACCATCAGTCAACTGATCAAGCCATCACTCGACTACTGACCACAGCGGTCGAGTGAGACTCCATTCTGTGCTCAATTTCTCGAGCACCAGTCAACTGATCACAAGATCAGTCGACTGCCCACCTATGACAGTCGACTGCTAGGGCAATTCCCACAGTCAAACCCTAGTTGACTCAGGCTAGTCGACTGCCACATGACACCAGTCGACTGGCATACCTCAAACGTGAGGTTTTAGCCCAAGTATGGTTCCCCCATACTTGTTAGACCACCCTTAGCCTAGACCTAAGCCTTCTAGCCACCTCTATCAGCCTCACACCTCTCGAATCCCTCCAAGTCATCCATGACTTGTTCATCCATCGCGTTAGCTTTCAGATGCTTCCATCGGCTATGTCACGCTAACGGTGTCTACACTGCCAAGGCACATTGGACTTACGCCGCCAAGACTCCGCTTGGACTTTACGCCGCCAACCATTGGACTTATGCTGTCAAGACTCCCGCTTAGACTTTACGCCGCCAATATTCCCCTTGGACTTCTCAAATGCCAAGACTTAAGCTTGGACTTTCCCTTACCAACCCATGTTGGACTTTCCATGTCAAGACCCATGCTTGGACTTTACTTTGCCAAGACCCATGCTTGGACTTTACATTGCCAAGACCAATGCTTGGACTTTACATTGCCAAGACCCATGCTTGGACTTTCCCAAATGCCAAGTGTCCCACTTGGACTTTCCATGACAAGTACCTAAGACTTGGACTTTCCCATGATAATTACATTGTCATATGTTTTTGTCGAACATCAAAACATCTCTCGAGCCAAGCTCGAGTCCTGATCAATCCTGACCTGAGCCGATTGCACCAACAATGCTTTGGCCAAAGACTTTAGTAACAATCCGACGAGAGGTTATAAGGTATACATCTCCTCGCAAGGAGTAGTGAATCCTCTATTTGCTACTCAAACACCTTCGGGCACTTCGACTTATGCCCAATCATCCCGGGTCCACATCTCCTCGGAGATGCTTACTTAAGATGTCAAAGCATAAGTCTCCATGACCAAGATGACTTGAATACCTCAAGTTGAAGGAATATTACACTTAAGCTGCAATAAGGACTTCATTGACATATTTGTATATGCAGAGAACCATATGAAGTCTTACATCTAGTCACTTCAATGAACTAGTTATCATAACTAGCATCCACGATTAACTCCAGACATCATAATGTCTCTAGCCAGTGAGAAACAGTTGCTTGGATAAACCAAAGAGTATACCTCGTGCTAGTCTCAACAGAATCGATGGCATCCGTATGCATCAATTCATTGACTAGGGATAATTTTAATACATTACAATTACACATGTAGAAAAACTCACTAGTTGTGATCAATCACAAATTCTCTCATGTTGTAAATCGTATTGTGGACATCTAGTAAATACGTTTAAGATCCAATCAAATACATGAAAACATATATACTCAAATAGTGAATCTTCATTTATCAAATAAATGGAACAACCATAAGGTGATTGCCTTAGGACACGTCTCATATATAGCTAACAAACTTCCACTTGGCCTAATGTCAATCGCCATGGTACCCAATACCATAAGCTCTAACATGGCCCTCAAACTTCCTTTGAGGTAAGGCCTTAGTTAAAGGGTCCGCTAAGTTTCTTTCAGTGAGAATCTTCTCGATTTATATTTCCTTCCTACTGATGATCTCCTTGATCAGATGATAGCAGCGAAGCACATGTTTGGATCATTGATGAGACCTTGACTCTTTTTCCTATGCAATCGATCCATTGTTGTTGCAGTAGACTGATATTGCTTCAACAATGGTTAGAACCACACCAAGTTCAGAGACGAACTTCTTGATTCAAACCGCTTCCTTTGCTGCTTCCAAAGCTGCAATGTATTCTGCCTCAGTGGTAGAATCCGCTACAGTATCTAGCTTGGAACTTTTTCAACTTATTGCGCCTCCATTTAAGGTGAATATGTACCCAGACTGAGACCTGAAATCATCCTTATCTGTTTGGAAGTTGACATCCGTATACCCGCGTATTAACATATCACCCTCTCCATATATTAGTTCTTCTTAAGTACTTAAGGATTGTCTTAACAGTCACCTAATGATCCATTCCTGGATCAGACTAGTATCTTCTTGTTGTTGGGGATCCTTGGAAGGCTAGAGGGGGTTGAATAGTCTCTTTTCACTTCTATAAGAATGATTAGCGGAAGCAAAACGAATATAAACGAAATTAAGAAACTAAGCATAAAAGCTAATACGGAATGTTTAGCGTGGTTTAGAGATTATGCTCCTACTCCACGACGATCTATAAGGTGGATCAACCCAAGCAAATCTTTCACTAAAAGCTTCTCTTACAAAGCACTCCTCTTCTTACAAATGATAGAGATGAAGATTAGTGAAGAGGAGGTTTGAAAACAATAGAAAGCTTAAGAAAACGTGGGGAGCTTGAGAGTATTGTTAGGAATGAAAGCACTAGTCATGCCAAACACCCCAAGGTCTCTTTTTATAGAGAAGAGGTTGATTTTTCCGTTGGGGTTGCAGCAGTCGACTGATGGAGACCTTCAGTTGACTGATGCCACTGTTGATCGAATCCAATGACTTCTGATGAAGCCTGATCTCGATTCGTCACTATCCAACGGAACTCTGACCAGTCAACTGATCATACCATCACTCGACTGATTGAGTCATCAATCGAGTGCTCCACGCAATCAATTGACTCAAAACATTTCTGTGCCCATGTCCACTTATAATAGTCGACTGCTAGGGTATAGTAGTCGACTAATGGTGGACCAATCGATTGCCAAACTATAACAGTCGACTGTTATCCACAGAACTCAACCATCTTCAGTTGACTGACTGATCGGTCGACTGGGAATGAAGCACCAGTCGGCTGATACACTTCAAGTATGATCAAATCATAGTTGAACTCAACTCCCTAGACCTAGACTCAACCTTTAGCCCTTCCTTCAGCCTTGCGCCTTCAGGATCCCTCCGAGTCCGCGACTCCTTCATCCTTGTGCTTGGTTCCAAGAGCTTCCCTCGATTTTGTCATGTCTTGGGTTTCTCTTTTGCCAAAGTCCACTTGGAATTTATGCCGCCAAGACTACATGCTTGGTCTGTCTTATGCTGCCAAAACCTTGCCTTTGGACTTCCATTGCCAAGGTCCTCTTGGACTTTACGCCGCTAAGACTACATGCTTGGACTTACATCACCAAGACCTTTCCTTGGACTTCTCTTGCCAAGATCACACTTGGACTTTCCTTTACCAAGTCTTCACACTTGGATTTTTCTATCACTTGACATATTCATAGTTAGATCACAAATATTGTCTAACTATAAATGATTATCTAAACATCAAAATACATAAATGCTTGGGGCATTGTTGCACCAACAATCTCTCCCTTTTTAATGTTTGACAATCATTTAAGTTAGGTTTTGAAATATGCACATAATGAAATCATCATATTTTCAATATGAATTCTAACTTAAAGTCTCCTTCTCCCCCTTTGACATACGTCAAAAAGAGAAGGATTCATACAAAATATATAAGTTCATGAAAGAATTAAATTGGTTATGTCTTGAACTAAGGTATAAGATAAATGTAGTGCTCCCCCTTAATCCAAGACATAGTTCATGATGTGTAAAGAACACGTTGAGCAAATCATAATATGAAAATATGTTCTAACTTTGCACCAACAATATAGGTTTTGGGGATGTAAAGATTTTACAATGAAACTCCCCCTAAAATAATGCATCAATTAGTCCTACACCCCCTTATTTGTTGGGATTATCATACCATAGGGTTAGGACACTCAAGATTGAGCATAAGACAAAGAAACAAAGCTGATTTGTAGAAAAATAAACATGGCAATAGACTGAATACTGAAGCAATCGACTGCCAAGCTTGAAACGCCATTTTCAGGATTTCAGTCAAACTTCAGAAATACGCTAAAAATTTAAGAAATATCGAAAAATCACGAAATTTTGTGAAAACATTTCTGAAATCATTTTCTATCAAGAAAAAATAATTTAAAAAATATAACCTTTTCAGATTTCGAAAATGATAAAATTTTGAAAACTAGCAAAAACTTTAAGGTTTTGAAGACTTTGTATCACTTTTACTTATCAATTGAAAACTATTTTTCAAAATATGATAAACATAGTTTAAAATATATTTTGTTTGACATTTCCATTCATGTTCTTAAAGTTATATGCACATCAATTGTACACAAGCCTTCCCAATGATTGGTCCACTTAAGGATCAATGTCTCTAGATGACACTTTGGTTCATAGTAATGCATCATAACATGCATGATGAACCAAGTGCATCTTCCTAATATCTCACATGATGTCTAAGTGACTCAATACAAAAATCATGGATTCTTAGGTGTATTGTGAGATGATTAGAGGTATAGTCCTAGATTTTTTATAGGATCAAGCAAGCCTAAACCTCTATTCTACTAAGCACATTCCAAGTTCTCTCCTAAGTGATGAAAAATCCGCTTAGGGGAGAGCCTTGGTGAAAATGTCAGCAAGGTTGGACTTAGATTCTATGTAATTGAGTTCAATGTCCCCCTTTGCCACATGATCTCTAATGAAGTGATGCTTCACTTCAATGTGCTTTGTCCTAGAGTGATGTACCAGAGTTTTGGTCAAATTTATGGAGCTCACATTATCACAATAAATTTTAACATTGGAGTAGTGTATCTCATAGTCCTCTAGAGTGTGTCTTATCCAAAGCAATTGAGCTACACAATCACCCATAGCCACATACTCGGCCTCGGTGGTGGATAAAGCAACACAAAGTTGCTTTCTACTACTCTAACTAACTAGGGAGGATCCAAGAAATTGGAACTCACCACTACCGCATAGTCGAAATTGGTGTACCCAACCAAATCAAAAGACTTAGTCCTAGGGTACAAAAGTCCTACATTTAGTGTGCCTTTGATATATCTTAAAATTCTCTTAACTACTAAGTGAGACTCTTTGGCACAAGATTGATATCTTGCATACATACCTACCGCAAATAAAATATCGGATCTACTAGCGGTTAGGTATAATAGACTACCAATCATACTCCTATAAAGTTTTAGGTTAATTGATTTACCTTCATGGTCATTGTCTATTTTAGTATTAGTTGTCATTGGGATTGAAACTATCTTAACATTTTCCAAACTAAATTTCTTGATCATTTTTTTGGCATATTTGGTTTGGTATACATGGATTCCTTCATTAGTTTGTTTGACTTGTAAACCATAGAAGAAATTTAATTCTCCAACTAGACTCATTTCAAACTCATTCTCCATATTTTTGATAAAGTTTTGAAGGAGCTCATCATTTGTTGACTCAAAAATGATGTCATCTATATATACTTGGGTCACAAAGATATCCTTTGACTTTGACTTAATGAAGAGAGTTTGATCTACTTGACCCCTTCTAAAACCCTTAGAAACTAAGAAAGATAATAGTCTTTCATACCAAGTCCAGGGAGATTGTTTTTGTTAGGAACGTTGCGCCCGCTAGAGGGGGGGGGGGAGCGGGTGAATAGCATTTCATCGTTGGATGGAGTTTGTTGCGTGCTTGCTACAAATGATTAGTGCACAGCGAAAATAAAGCAATAATGAAATACAAAAATACAAACACAATCATATAATGTGGTTCGGAACTGAATGGTTCCTACTCCACGGATCGGGCTCTAAAAGCCCTAGCAATGCAAACACACACTACTAATCACAAATACTCCTTCTCGGAACAAACCGGAGGTGGAGAAACCTCGTACAAATGATCTTACAATAGTAAGAAATAAATACAAGCAATTACAATAAAGAAATGTACTACAAGTAAAAGAAAAACACTTTATAATTGCTCTTTTGATTGCTTGCTTTGTGGTTGCTTGAATTGCACTTGGAGACCCTGATTTGCAGCAGCAAATCGCCCCAAAACTCCTCAAGAACCGATTCTAAATCCCTCCTCCACGAGCTTCATTTAAAGCTAGATTCCTCGCCATTTATTAGCCGACCATCTCGGCCGACCGATCGCCACTGTTGTCGTGAGACAACGACTAGATCTATGCTGAAAAAATCCAACGGATACACCATCAGTCGACTAATCATAACCATCAGTCGACTAATGGCTCAATCAGTCGTGTGGTCGACGCGATCATTCGACTGGAGAACCTTCTATGCCCGAGAATTCGGCCATTAGTCGACTGATCACCAAATCAGTTGACTGCTCATGCCGGCAGTTGACTGCCAAGCTTTGGCAGCCGACTGCTAGGACATTTTCCGCAGTCAAACCCTAGTTGACTCCTACCAGTCGATTGACCCATGGTCCCAGTCGATTGATACACCTCAAACATGAGGTTTTAACTCAAGTATGGTGCCCCCATACTTGCTAGACCACCCTTAGCCTAGACCTAAGCCTTTTAGCTACCTCCGTTAGTCTCACGTCTATCGGATCCCTCTAAGTCATCCATGACTTGTTCATCCATATGCTAGTCTTCAGGTGCTTCCATCGGCTATTGTCATGCTAACGGTGTCTACACCGCCAAGACACATTGGACTTACGTTGTCAAGACTCCGCTTGGGCTTTACGCCTCCAACCATTGAACTTATGCCATCAAGACTTCACCCTTGGACTTTATGCCGCCAATATTCCCCTTGGACTTTCCAAATGCCAAGACTCAAGCTTGGACTTTCCCTTGCCAACCCATGTTGGACTTTCCATGCCAAGACCCAAGCTTGGACTTTTCCTTTGCCAATCCATGTTGGACTTTCCCTTGCCAACCCATACTTGGACTTTACATGCCAAGTACTCAAGACTTGGACTTTCCTAATGCCAAGTGTCCCACTTGGACTTTTCCCATGATAATGGTCAAACCATCATCAAACATCAAATACTAACCTGGGTCGATTACATCAGCAATCTCCCCAATACATGTCAGACATCCATGTCAAACATCAAAACACTTACTCGAGTCAAACTCGAGTCTGGTCAATCATGACCTAGGCCGATTGCACCAACAATCTCTCCCTTTTTGATATTTGACAAAAACACCCTTGAGTTAGGCCCCTAACTCAAATTCCCTTACCAATTATCCCAAATTGATAATTTTAACATTCTCCCCCTTTTTGACATACATCAAAAAGGTTCTCCCAAGGAGGTCAATGTCTCATGTCCAAATGAGATCTTACAATCTCCCTCTTAGTCCAAAAATACCTAGGATGCTTACAATCTTCCTAGTGATAAGTCTCATAACACTTAAGAGAGGCAATTCTACATACTCTCCCAATTTTTGAATTGGACATCTCAAAATGTCATTTTTCCCCCTCATGAGGAAAAATACCATCCATCATGGATGACTCCCCCTAAAGGCTTGCTCCCCCTTGACCATTGCACCAACAATGTCCTTGAGAAGTCCCTAAGCCAATAGGAACTCTAAACCATCAAAAATAAGGTTAAAAGTTCAACATTGAACTTTCCCACACCTTAAATTTGATACATCATCCTAACAACTCTCCTAATCCATATCCAATGGTTTTTCACCCTTTATAATGCTTCCCAAAGCATATCCTTGGGTTAGGAGTAGTTAGGGAACCTTACCATAGTTGAAAATGGGGTAAACAAATTTTGTTTTCCTGAAATCAGCATTGGCAGTCGACTTTATCAGGCAATAGTCGACTGTCATGCCCATCAGTCGATTGCCAACAAAGGCAGTCAATTGATAACTGAAAAATCCAATTTTCAATTATCAAAAATGAATTTCGAAAAAGCATAAGTAATTCTACGTATATCGAAAAATCATGAAAATTTATACGTACATTACTTATAAGCAATACAATGGGTGAAAAATATTTTACCCATAAAATAGAAAAATTGATACAAAGTTCAAAAGTGAAGAAAAACTTCAATGTTTTAGCCCACTTTGTATCAACTTCATCAATGGTGATTGCTATCAAAAGATAGACTTCACCAAGGTTTTTCAAAATGGTTTTAAAATATTTTCAAAACCTTATATTGGATCATATTCTTTGGGCTTAATGTACATGGCTTGAACATAAGCTTTTCCAATAATCCACTAATAATATAAGATGAGTTTGAGTTCATCTAAATGCAAAAACTATGCACATTGAACTTAACTCATATTCTAGCATCTCACATGTATCTAGGGTGTATGAAACACACTCAAGTTAATGTGATTGTGAGATGTGAGTTTTGTTCTCCTAATCTAGGGCCTCATGCATTTTCTAAGGCAACTATACTTGATTCCCTTATACATGTGACTTCAAGTCATGCTATAGTCCTTAAATAAATTTTAATTACTTTAAATGCATGAATGATCATGACATAAATGATAACATAATTAAGCATGGCAAATGATCATGATGTCATGACATATGATATAATTTAAATATACATGACATTAAAAACTAACCCTAAACATACTCATGACATTTTATATGATAAAGATAAATATGATGTTACGGCATGTTATATGACAAACAAAGCATGACAAATAAAATATAAAGGTATATAATACCTAAATTTTAAAGTTAATTGTCATTTGTTATTATTAAACCCATTTTTCCATATTATTACTAATCCCCCAAGTGTGCCAAAAACCCAAAATGACACACTATGACCTCTAAATTTAATTTGTGTCAATTTGATTGATTTTTCCTAATCCCAAAAATATATTGACACATCCTAAAATCTTTTAGGATAATAATTCAAATCTATTTCCAAGGTATCCATAATCTTGAAAATAACCTAAAGTGCCAACTTTGCTATGGTTGGGTTAGCTACCCTTCCAATCAAGTTTGACACACCTAAACCCATCTAGCGTGAATCGATCACGCTCCTAGGAACCCAAAACCTATTTGAGTTCCTTGGGTTTACTAGGTATTCCTTAAGGATAACCTCTCTAGGTACCCTCCTAGGCTTTGAAGCCTTGGTCATGGTGGTCTTGCCTAGGTTAACTCTAGGGGTAACTCCCCTTGTAACTTTCTTAGTGGCTTCCCTAGGTTTCTTCGAAACCCTAGCCACTAGGCACACACCTTGGTTACCCTTAGGAATAACTTCCTTAGTAACCTTGGTCTTCTTAGACCTAGTTTGAGTTTCATAATCAAATGGAACATTGTGGTAGGTCTTTTGGGCTTAGGCTTGCCCTTGGATGGTTCTTGTTTCCTAGGTCTTTGACTTTGACTTCTAGACCCTAGGCTTTGACCATTTGACCCTTTAATTGAATTTTGTATATTCCTAAGGGTCTTCTCTAATTTCTCAAGCCTTGACCTCAATGCTTGATTTTCTAACTCTAATTGCCCAATTTTTGATTTTTCATTTGGTCTTAGGGCATTACCATTTCCTCTAGGCATATGCCTACCCATCTTAGGGTTAATGCCTAAATAGTTTTCTATTTTCCTAATGCTTTCCTTAGGTAGAGTTTTTCTAGGGACATTAGTCCCAAATTTCTCCTTATTTGAAATGTGGACATTCTTAGCTCCTAAATAATACTCTCTATTTCTAGCATGCTCTTTATGATACATTGCAAGATTGCTAAAATTATTTCTAGCATGCTTTTCATGAATAATAGCAACATTGCTAACATTATTTCTAGCATGCTTTTTGACATTTAAATTAGAGGATGTATTATTGAAATATACCTTAGGGTTAGCTTTTGAAGCTCCCCCTACTTGTGTAGCTCTTCCTTGCCCCTTCTTCTCCCCCTTTGGGCATTGACTCCTAAAATGCCTCGGTTGTTGGCACTTGAAGCAAATGATGTACTCCTTACTTCTTCTAGTGGGGCCACCGACATCCTTAGATTTCTCTTAACTTTTAGGCACCGGTGGAGTCTTCCTAACTCTTTTTGGACACTTACTCTTGTAGTGTCCTTGCTCCCTACACTCAAAGCATATAATATGATTTTTATTATTAATCGAAATGCTTGAGTTATCTAGGTCGGTGGTAGGTGCCGGAGTTTGAGCTTCTTCATCTTGACTGGATATAGAGGCTTCTTCTTGATGCTCTGACATGAAGGATGATCTCTCATCCCCCTCAATCCTAGAGGTGGAGGCTTCTTGTGCTTCTTCCTCCTCTACCGATTCCGATCCGGAGGTTGATTCCCTATCAACCTCTAAATCCTCATGCTCTTGGGATGAAGATGTGCTTGCTTCTTCTTGAGTTTGAGAAGATGATGATGATT
This sequence comes from Wurfbainia villosa, assembly GCA_025175895.1. Taxonomy (NCBI): domain Eukaryota; kingdom Viridiplantae; phylum Streptophyta; class Magnoliopsida; order Zingiberales; family Zingiberaceae; genus Wurfbainia; species Wurfbainia villosa. The sequence goes on along the minus strand of CM045997.1, from coordinate 91,402,213 downwards.
CCTCCTCTTCTGAGTTTTCTTGGACCGATTCGGGATTGTCGTAGAACTTGACCAACTTGTTCCATGACTCCTTAGATCCCTATAACTTCCTAATCTAGAGAAAATATTGATAGGTATCAAATTTACTAGCATTTTTGTTACCTTAACGGTTGTCTTGAATTTTTGCCGTTGCTCCTTGGTCCACCTCTTCATCTTAAGGATTTCTCCGTTCTCTCGTCTCGGAGCATCGAATCCTATAATCACGGCAAACCAATTTTCTATATTTTACAATAGAAAATATTCCATCATACCTTTCCAATACACGAAATCTTCGCGGTCGAAGGCGGGTGGAATTGCTATGTCATCGCCCCATCTCTCTTGAAGATCCATCTTCTTCCCTCTAGCGTGCTCTTTCGGATGTGAAGCCGGTGAAGAGCGACCCACTCTGATACCAATTGTTAGAAATGTTGCACTCGCTAGAGGGGGGAAGGGTGAATAGCGTTTCATCGTTGGATGGAGTTCGTTGCATGCTTGCTACAAATGATTAGTGCGCAGTGGAAATAAAGCAATAATGAAAATACAAACACGCAAACACAATCATATAATGTGGTTCGGAATCGAATGGTTTCTACTCCACGGATTGGGCTCTAAAAGCCCTAGCAATGCAAACACGCACTACTAATCACAAATACTCCTCGGAATAATCCGAAGGTGGAGAAACCTCGTACAAATGATCTTACAACAGTAAGAAACAAATGCAAGCAATTACAATAATGAAATGCACTACAAGAAAAGGAAACACACTTTACAATTGCTCTTTTGATTGCTTGCTTTGTGGTTGCCTGAATTGCACTTGGAGACCTTGATTTGCAGTAGCAAATCGCCACAAAACTCCTCAAGATCCGATTCCAAATTCCTCCTCCACGAGCTCCATTTAAAGCTACTGCCTGGGCTAGATTTTGCCTATTAGTCGACTACTTGGGACCATCAGTCGACTGGTGCCACTGTTGTCGTGAGACAACGGCTAGATCCACTTTGAAAAAATCCAACGGATACACCATCAGTCAACTGATGGCTCAATCAGTCGAGTGGTTGACGCGATCACTCGACTCGAGAACCTTCTGCCTCAAGAATTCACCATCAATGATCGATCACCGATCACGGCCGACAAAGCACAAGAAAGGCGACTGCTAGGATACTTGCCGCAGTCAAACCCTAGTTGACTCCTACCAATCGACTGACCCATGGTCCCAGTCGACTGATACACCTCAAACATGAGGTTTTAACCCAAGTATGATGCCCCTATACTTGCTAGACCACCCTTAGCCTAGACCTAAGCCTTCTAGCCACCTCCGTCAGCCTCACGCCTATCGGATCCCTCCAAGTCATCCATGACTTGTTCATCCATACGCTAACCTTCAGGTGCTTTCATCGGCTATTGTCATGCTAACAGTGTCTACACCGCCAAGGCACATTGGACTTACACTGCCAAGACTCCGCTTGGACTTTACGCCACCAACCATTAGACTTATGCTACCAAGACTTCACCCTTGGACTTTACGCCGCCAATATTCCCCTTGGACTTTTCAAATGCCAAGACTCAAGCTTGGACTTTCCCTTGCCAACCCATGTTGGACTTTCCATGCCAAGACCCAAGCTTGGACTTTTCCTTTGCCAACCCATGTTGGACTTTCCCTTGCCAAGACCCATGCTTGGACTTTACATGCCATGTACTCAAGACTTGGACTTTCCCAATGCCAAGTGTCCCACTTGGACTTTTCCCATGACAATGGTCAAACCATCATCAAATATCAAATACTAACCTGGGTCGATTACATCAGCAATCTCCCCAACACATGTCAGGCATTCATGTCAAACATCAAAACACTTACTTGAGTCAAACTTGAGTCTGGTCAATCATGACCTGGGACAATTACACCAATAGTTTTAACCCGTATAAAGCTTTTCTAAGCTTGTATACATGGTTTGGATAGTCTACACTCTCAAATCTGGGAGGTTGTTCTACATACACTTCTTCCTTAATGAACTCGTTTAGGAATGCCGATTTTACATCCATTTGATGGAGTTTAAAACCCATGTAAGAGGCATATTCTAATAGGATTCTAATCGACTCTAACCTAACAACCAGGGCATAAGTTTCATCATAGTCAAGTCCTTCAACTTGATTAAAGCCCATTGCAACTAACCTAGCTTTGTTTCTTGTTATGTTTCCTTGATCATCTAGTTTGTTCCTAAAGACCCATCTTATAGTAACAATGATGTTATCATTGGGTCTAGGGACTAGCTCTCATACTTGACTTCTCTCAAATTGAGCCAATTCTTCTTGCATTGCTAGGATCCAATCCGTATCAAGTAATGCATCATTGATTGATTTGGGTTCAAATTGTGAGATGAGAGCTATTTGACTAGTGGGGGTTCTATGAAAAGACCTAGTTCTAACAACTTGAGAGAGTTCTCCTATAACTTGGTCTAGAGGATGATTTCGACGAATTCTTAATGTTCTAGGAGGTGTTTCAAGTTGATTTAGATAATTGTTATCCTCCTTTCTCCTCTCATCATCGGAATCTCCTCTTCCTCCCCCTGGATCTAATCCTCCCCCTTGATCATTACCCCATAAGGTCAAGTTTTGAAATTTTTGGATAGTATCTTGGTTTTTTTTCATTGATATTATTATCAATGGGGAATTTCCTAGGGTAAGCATTAGAAGTTTCATCAAATTGAACATTTGAGAATTCCTCAATCTTTTGAGTCCTTTTGTTATAGACTCTATATCCTCTACTAGTGGATGAGTATCCAATTAGGATTCCCTCATCCGCTTTGGACTCAAATTTTCCTAAATTATCTTTGGTGTTTAAGATGTAAACTTTGCATCCAAAGACTTTGAAGTAATGAATTGTAGGAATTGTATCATTCCATAATTCAAAGGGTGTTTTCCTAAAAACCTATGGATTAAGATTCTATTTTGGATATAGCAAGTGGTATTAACTGCTTCTGCCAACAAGTAGCTAGGAAGTGAATATGCATTAAGCATAGTCCTAGCCGCCTCTTGTAGGGCACGATTTCTCCTTTCCACCACCCCAATTTGTTGGGGTGTTCTAGGATAAGAGAATCCATGCTTGTACCCTTGTTCTAAGCAAAATTTTGAGAAATTAGAATTCTCAAATTCTCCACCATGATCACTACGGATCCAGTTGATTTTGAGATTTCTTTCATTCTCTACTCTTTTGCTAAAATCTATGATTATTCCTAGGGTATCATCCTTATGTTTCATAAAATAGACCCATGTATATCTAGAAAAATCATCTACTATAACTAAGCAATATTTACTACCATTCAAAGACGGAATACTATGGCAATCAAACAAATCTAAATGTAAGAGCTCTTAAGGTAAACAAGTACTATTTAAAGTTTTACCCTTGTGTGATGACTTTGATTGTTTTCCTTCTTGGCATGCATCACACATCTTGTCTTTGACGTACTTCACTTTTGGCAATCCTTTGACTATATCCATCTTGGCTATCTTGGCAATATTCTTCATGTTGATATGCCCAAGCCTCCTATGTCATAACCAACTTTCTTCTTCTTTTGCCATAAGACACTTAGGGGAAATGTTAGAAGCATAGGATAAATCAACATAGTAAATATTTGATTTCCTATATCCTACTAACATGCAATCATTCAATTTCTTGTTCCTTATAAAGTGTTTAGTAGAAGTAAATTCAACACTAAAGTTGGCATCACATAATTGGTTAACACTAAGCAAGTTGAATTTCATATTTTTAACTAGAAAAACTTTACGAATAGCAAGTTTTGGGGATACATCAATTGTGTCTTTTTCTAGAATTTTGAGTTTACCACTATTACCAAATGACACAGTTCCCTTGCTAATGTGGTTGATTGTCGAAAATTTGCTCACATCTCCGGTCATATGTCTTGAGAAACCACTATCAATAATCCACATGTTTGGTCCTTCTACCTAAACAACATGAAAAATACAAGCCTTAGGCACCCAAATTTTTGGACAGGTAGCATCAACTACAAAACTCTTGGGAACCGATGCCTTTTTAACCTTGTTCCTAAGTGTTGATTTTCTACTAATGAGGGAGGTAAAAGCTACTTCCTTCTCCTTAGGTCTATATCCTATTCCAGCCTTGTTGTAAATAGCCCTTTGGTCCCTAAGTATCATGTCTAGGTATTTAGAACCATTTGTAAATTTTTCTAAACATGCTCTAAATTCACCTATTTCCTTTTTAAGTTCATCATTTTCATCCTTAAGTGAGCATGCATCATTACATGAAATTTCTACATTCCTAATTGCCTTAATTTCTACTTTCAAAACCTTAATTCTAGTTTTAGATTTATTCAAGGCATTCTTAAGATATGTAATAGTCTTGTAAAGTAATTCTACCCTAGGGGAGTCTCTTACCTCATCGTCGCTAGAGGACGATTCATCGCTTGATGATGATGATGACTCCTCACTTGAACTTTCGCTTTATCTTCTAAAGCCATAAGTGCTACATGTCTTTGTAATGTGACACAACTCCTCGTCATCGGATGAATCTTCTAGACTTTGTGTATCCTATGTTTGTGCTACCATGACCTCTTTCTTCTTCTTTTCTTTCATATCCTTCTTCTTCTTTTTCTTCTCCTCCTTCTTCTTTAGGTTCGGGCAATTAGGCTTGATATGCCCTTTCTTATTACAACCATAGCAAGTCACGTTAGTGTTACAAACCAAACTACTAGTAGATTTACCTTTTGAGGATTGGAACATCCTCCTCACATCCTTCTTGGTGAGCTTCTTTGATCTCTCACCAAACTTCTTCATGTAGTGGGCCACCTCGCTAGCCGATAGTTCTTCGTCGCTACTAGATGATTCGTCCTCCGACTCGGATGATGAGGAGACCTCTTTCTTTTCTTTCTTCTTCTTCTCCTTTTTACCTACAACAAAAGCTAAACCTTTCTCCTTCGATGAAGTGTTAGCTTGCTCATGTAGCTTAAACTCACAAAATAATTCATCTAACTTAACTAAAGAAAGGTCCCTAGAAACTTTAAAAGCATCTACCATTGATGCCCATAGAGTTGTTCTAGGGGAAGCTTGAAGCACATACCTTACGAGGTCTCGATTTTCAACCTTCTCACCTATTATGTGTAGTCCATTGACTATCTCCTTGAATCGACCGTGCATTTGGCCTATGGTCTCGTTGGTCTTCATGCTAAAGCTTTGGAGTTGACCTATCAATAGGTCCCTCTTTGCTTGTCTTGTCTCCTTTGCCCCTTCATTTAGTTCAATGAGCTTCTCAAAAATCTCTTTTGTGGAGTTGAAGGGGCTGACCTTGGATAGACCACATTGAAGTGTGGTCATTGCTTTTGCGTTGGCTTGAGCCTTCTTCGCCATTTCGCTTGTCCAATCCTTTGTTGGTATTGGCGCTCCGAATTCATCGACCGGTTTCTTGAATCCATCTACAATACTAAACCAATTCTCAATATCATTCATAAGGTAGTATTCCATCCTACCTTTCCAATAGCTGAAGTCGTTGTCGTCGAAGAACAGAGGTCGCGTCATGCTATATCCCTCTTGAAATGCCATTGTGCTTCGGTTGATGGTTAGATCTTCCGATGTGATCCGAGCTCTGATACCACTTGTTGGAGAGTCTTGGAAGGCTAGAGGGGTTGAATAGCCTCTTTTCGCTTCTATAAGAATGATTAGCGGAAGAAAAATAAATATAAATGAAATTAAGAAACTAAGCACAAACGCTAACATGGAATGTTTAATGTGGTTCAGAGATTATGCTCCTACTTCACGGCGATCCATAAGGTGGATCAACCCAAACAAATCTTTCACTAAAAAGATTCTCTTACAAAACACTCCTCTTCTTACAAATGATAGAGATGAAGATTAGTGAAGAGGAGGTTTGAAAACAATAGAAAGCTAAAGAAAACATAGGGAGTTTGAGAGTATTGTTAGGAATGAAAGCACGAGTCATCCCAAGCACCCCAAGGACTCTTTTTATAGAGAAGAGGTTGATTTTTCCGTTGGGGCTACAGCAATCGACTGATGGAGATCTTCAGACCGAATCCAACGGCTTCTGACGAAGCTTGATCCCGATTCATCACTGCCCAACGAAACTCTGATTAGTCGACTGATCATACCATCAATCGACTGATTGAGTCATCAATCGACTGCTCTACATAATCAATCGACTCAAAACCTTTTTTTACCTGTGTTCACTTATAACAGTCAACTACTGAGGTGTAGTAGTCGATTGATGGTGGACCAGTCGACCACCAAACCCTAGCAATGATCGTTGGCCACGTAACTCAACCGCCTTGATTGGTCGATCGATCGATCACCGACCGACGGCACCGATCGATACACTTCAAGTATGATCAAATCATACTTGAACTCAACTCCCTAGACCTAGACTCAACCTTCTAGCTCTTCCTTCAACCTTGCGCCTCCAGGATCTCTCCGAGTCCACATCTCCTTCATCCTTGTGCTTGCTTTCAAGAGCTTCCCTTGGTTTCGTCATGTCTTGGGTTTCTCTTTTGCCAAAGTCCGTTTGGACTTTACACCGCCAAGACTACATGCTTGGTCTTACGCTGCCAAGACCTTGCCTTTGGACTTCCTTTGCCAAGGTCCGCTTGGAATTTACGCCACCAAGACTACATGCTTGGACTTACGCCGCCATGACCTTCCCTTGGACTTCTCTTGCCAAGATCACACTTGGATTTTCCTATCACTTGACATATTCATAGTTATATCACAAATATTGCTTAATTATAAATGATTATCCAAATATAAAAATACATAAATGCTTGGGGCATTGTTGCACCAACACTCGTGACACTCAGAGCATATGATACATCGGGCTTCGTACATAATATAGCATACATGATAGATCATATTGTGGATGCATAGGGGATCTTACTCATGCAAATCCTCTCATCTTCTGTGCATGGACACATAGACTTCGAAAGGTGTATCCCATGCCCGATGAGAAGAAAACTTTTATTGTATTCCGACATGCTAAACCTCTTTAGCACTCGGTCTATATATGTAGACCGCGAAAAACCAAGCAACCATTTCGATCTATCTCTATAGATCTTAATCCCAAGAATGTAGGTCGCTTCTCCCAAGTCTTTCATGGAGAATATTTTGGATAACCAAATTTTAACTGACTGTAAAACAAATATATCATTTCCTATAAGTAATATGTCATCGACATACAACACTAGTAACACGACTGCACTCCCACTAACCTTCTTGTGCACATAGGGTTCGTCTGGATTTTGTGAGAAATCAAACCTTTTGATTGTCTCATCAAAACGGACATTCCATCTCCTAGATGCTTGCTTCAGTTCTTATATGGACCGTCGAAGTTTGCATACCTTGGTTTTATCAACCGATGTGAAACCCTCGGGCTGTATTATATACACGTTCTCGAGTAGGTTTCCATTAAGGAAAGTCATTTTCACATCCATCTGCCATATCTCTTAGTCATAATGAGCCGCTATGGCCAGGAGAATCCGAATGGATTTAAGCATAGCTACCGGTGAATAGGTCTTGTCATAATCAACACCTTACTTTTGACGATAGCCTTTCGCCACTAATATAACCTTAAAGGTAATCACATTACCATCCATGTCGATTTTCTTCATGAAAACCCACTTGCACCCTATAGACTTAATGCCTTCAGGTGGGTCCACCAAGTTTCAAACTTGATTTTCATACATGGAATCTATTTCCGACTTCATGGCTTCAAGCCACTTGTCACTTTCTGAACTTTTCAAAACTTCTTCATAATTGGTAGGCTCCTCATCGTGAATGAGTAACATATCGTTCGATTCGCTTACGAGAAATCCATATCTCTCAGGAATGTTGTGTGTCCTACCAGATCTATGAAGATGTGGTGTCATAATAGGTTCAGCCGATGTCTCATCACTATGAGTTATCGGTTGAGGTGCTTGACCAGGTATCTCATCAATGTCTATTGGAGTCTCATGAACCTCCTCAAGTTCAACGACACTCCCACTATTTTCTTACAAGAGAAACTCTTTCTCTAGAAACACAGCTTGTCTTGAAACAAACACCTTTTGTTCCACAGGGTGATAGAATTGGTAACCCCTCGTTTCCTTAGGGTATCCAATAAATAGACATTTATCAAGCTTAGCATCTAATTTGTCTGATACAGTCCGCTTCACATAAGCAGGACAACCCCATATCTTCAAGTAAGATAAATGAGATTTCTTATTATTCCATAGCTCATATGGAGTAGTGGAGACTATCTTGGTCGGGACTCTATTTAGCAAGTAAACAGCTGTCTGAAGTGCAAAGCCCCAAAAGGACTTGGGAAGATTTGCATGATTCATCATTGACCTAACCATGTCCAACAAGGTTCAGTTTCGCCTCTCAGACACACCATTAAGTTGTGGTGTATACGACAGAGTCCATTGAGACAATATACCATTGTCCCTTAGATAATCCAGAAACTCTTGACTCAAGTATTCACCACCTCGATTAGATCAAAGTATTTTAATATTTTTGCAGAGTTATTTCTCTACTTCATTTCTAAATTCTTTGAACTTTTCAAAGGCTTCAGACTTGTGTTTCATCAAGAACACATACCCATACCATGAGTGATCATCGGTAAAAATGATGAAGTAGCTATAGCCTCCTAGAGCATGAGTTGACATAGGTCTACATACATTAGTATGTATTAGACCAAGAAACTCTCCCACCGGTTCACCTTTTCCAGTAAAAAGTAACTTAGTCAACTTGCCTTTTAAGCATGATTCACATGTATCGAATGAATCAAATTCAAATGATTCCAGAATTCCACATCGGTGTAATTCGGACATGCATTTCTTGCTTACATGGCCAAGACGACAATGTCACATGTAGGAGTCTAATTGATTATTTTTTCGAGCATGCTTGTTGCTCGTTTCGATATTGAAAATGTCATCGGATATGTCTAACATATATATTCCATTGCATAAAGTTCCAGTCCCATAAAGAACTCCATTCAAAGTTACGTAACAACAATTGTTACTAAAAGTCAAATGGTATCCATTTCTATTTAAATAAGAAATAGAAATGATGTTCTTTATCAACGAAGGAACGAAATAGCAATTGTCCAGTTCTAAGACAAGTCCTGTAGGGAGCTTCAACAGATACATTCCGATGGCGAGTGCAACAACCTTTGCTTCATTCCCAACACGTAAATTTGACTCTCCCTTGACCAATCTTCTTCTATTCCTTAGCTCATGTCTGTCATTACATATATATGAGCCACACCTTGTATCCGATACCCAAGTGTCTAAAGAAATAGAATGGCAATCAATAACGAAGATATCTGAAGAGGATGGGGCATCAGATGCCTTTTTCTTCTTCACAGACTCAAGATAAATCTTGCAGTTTCTTTGCCAATGGCCTTCCTTACCCCAGTAATGGCAAGTGCCCTTTTGAGATGGTTCTTCCTTTTTAGCCTTTTTCTTCTTCCCCTTCTGCTATTCCTTTGACTTTCTCTTAGAACCTTTCTTCGAGGAATCAACTAATAGCACTGTCCCCTGCTCATGCTTCATAGAAGGCTTCACAGTCTTCAACATGTTGAGCAGTACCACAGATGAACTTTCTTACATCTCAGAGGTGAAGAGGAGCTTGAAGACTTCGAACCTTTCGAATCTCACTTGCTCATCAAACAACTCATAGAGATGAAAGACTACTGTATGAGCATCCATATGCTCATGCTGCTTCTGCAGCTCGGGTACTATTGCGGCTAGCATGATGTAACTCACTAGTTCAGAGTCACTCACATGTTTCTGATAGGCCAACAATTGGTCCGGAGTTGCGCCATCACTAGGATGGGCGGGAAGAGGCTCTTCAAGAACATACGCAAACTTTTCAACCTTGAGAACAATTCTCAAGTTTCTAAGCTAGTCCAAGAAGTTTGGCCCAGTCAATTTATTCGAATCCAAAATGGAACGCAAATTCAAAGACATCGTGATCAATCGATTAATCTAGAAATACAAATCGAGCATATATGAGAAAGATGATTTAAAATGCATGAACATACATTTATAAAATCCCATTCATTTTTTTCCGAATTTCAAAACCCTCAAAATCAATTCGGGAGATCGTAGGTCTATCTCCGAATGGGTTGATATCCAACATAGATAAGAACAACCTTGGAGAGAGTCCAAACAAGTCATTCTTAACTATGATGGTAGGTATCAAGTATACCAATTACATATCACGTATATGTAACTATCACAATGTGCTATCAACTAATTGAATGTTCACATATACATTGGGTTGTTAACACATTAACAAGTGATACGACGAGGAAAATTTGCTTTACCCCCTTTCGACGCGACGAAGGAACGAAGGGAGCTTTTGGGGAGGGTTCTCGCAGGCCACAACAGTAAGAATGGGTGTGGAAGACGAAATCGAGAAACGCAAAAACCCTAAACAAACAACAGAAACTTGAACACAAGATATAACGTGGTTCGGAATGAGTATTCCTACTCCACGGAGGTGAGCTCTCTCACCGGGGACAATGCCCAAGCACTTTCCACTATGAATATCCTCTTTTACGGAAAGGAAACTTCCCGAGGTCGAGGAGAAAACCTCTTACAGGGGGCTTACAAATACAAGAAAGAATACGTGTATCACAAGATCAAGGTCGCAACTCTTCTTCTTTGGCGAAGTGATGACAGCTCTCCTCCTTCCCCTCTTGTATCCTTGTTTTCTGTCTGATGGAATGATTGCAGATCCCTTCCTTCTCCCCTCCTCTTCCCTTTTATCCTCCTTCTCTAATCCATCGCTATCTTGCGAGTGGTTCTCACCGTACACGTGGCCACCATGTCCACTGAGAATAATTACATAAGTACGAGAAGGCTCCTCAGAATATTATGTGGGGACCTCCCTTTTCTGTTACATACCACCTCCTCTTTCATATTTCAGTGAACTAGGTTAGCTTGTCCCCCTCAACCTTCTACTTTTGGCGAAACTAACTTAGGTTCATAGCCCACGGGTAATATAGCCTTAAGGCTCATTTGGCCGGACCGATTCTTATTCACCTTGTCTACCTTTAGGTTTGTGTGGCCGAACCGATTACAATCCGCCCCGTCTACCTTTAGGCTTATCTGGCCAAACCGATTATGATCCGCCCCATCTACCTTTAGGCTTATCTGGCCGAGCCGATTACGATCCGCCCCGTCTACCTTTAGGCTTATCTGGCCGAACCGATTATGATTCGCCCCGCCTACCTTTAGGCTTATGTGGCCGAACCGATTATGATCCGCTCCGTCTACCTTTAGGCTTATGCGGCCGAACCGATTCTGGCCTATTCCCCAACGAAGTACTTCTCCGCTTTGCCATGCCGATTACCTTCACTTACTTTCCCGTATCAATTATTCCTGGTGCTTGCGCTCGACCCGTTCCTCTCTTTTTCTTCTACTTAACCCTCTAATTGGTTCGGGTAATACTTTACCTATGAGCTCTTCTATCTAGTGCGTAGAGAAGAAGTAACGGATGTATCATTAGTCAACCCCAAAAAATAGTCAAGCGAAGTTATAAGCTTGACTTTCCCAATATATATAAGGTTCTTACTCCATCTTTGGCCTTACTAATTCAGATTTACTCCGTTTCTAAAGCTTTACTGCATATACGTACGGCGGCCTAATGGGCCCATGGGCCCCGCTCCTCTTTTCTCTCATGCAGTCGAACCGTCACGGAAAAACCATATATAAACCTCCGCCTTTTTCTTTTAGGTATTACTTAGCGTACCCAGCAATCCTGTCCCTTCCGCTTCTTTTCTCCTGCGACTTTCACCGGCGGCGTCCCAGCGACCCAACCTTCTTCTTCTCGTATGTTCTTCTTCTAAACCCCGAGTAAGTACTCTGCCTTGTTCACACTTATGGCTCCTAAGGCCATCCCTTCACCCGCATGGTACGAGAATACCATAACTCAACTAGATTACAATCATTATTTCTTTAATCTTAAGGACCAATATATAGACCCTTCTATAAAATGCTGTTTTACTACCAAGATGCATCGACCCAATAATCCTCCTCTTGGTTCAACGTGCTTTTTCTCCGAACAGTTTCTTAATGGCCTATGTCTACCAGCGCCTCCCGCTTATCTAGACCTTTTGGACTTTTACGGACTTCCTTTAAACCAGTTCACCCTATTTTGTCAGGGGCTCTCATGGTGTTCCAACACCTAAACCTTTCCCTAACCCCTCAAATATTCCACTGTTTCTTTCAACTGAAATCTTCCAAAGCAGGTCTTTTTTATTTATCTAGCCGCTCCGATTGTCAATTTCTTATGAACTCACTTACAAGGATGGGAAGAATTATACTTCTTCATTCAGCTTCCAGTACCCCTACCCCACTCGGAAACATGGAAGCTAGGACTCCCCGAGCTACCTCCTTTCCGAGAAATGAGGACCAAATGTCCTTTCTCGGAAGTCTATAGAATATTAGGGGAGTCACATTATTGTTCAAACCACCTAATGAAAACTCCCCTTTTGAACCATTTCGGGTTGTCTCTCTTCCCTTCCACGGCCTCAGATGCAGTAGGTAGGACTATACTTACTATTCAAGATACTTTTATCTCAGATCAACCTTCACCTTCTTAAGCGCCTTATGTAGATAATCTGATGCAGGACGCTTTGGTGAAGGGAGAAGAGATTGAGGCGGCCAGGTAGAAGAAAACCTCCGCGAAGAGGGGTAAATCAACAACAACCCCTTCTTCCCCTCGGAAGAAGTTACGGTTTGTTAAGAAGGGAGCTCCCAGCTCATCAACTCTTCTCCCTTCCTCTTCTGATCAACTTGGTTCACAATCCCTAACCATTTATGAACCAAAGAGGAGAGGCACCACCCGAGCAGCTCCATCTTCATCTCTTCAAGAGGGAGATTCCTCTTCCCACTCTCCTGCCTCCTCATCCCATCCTCATGATTCTCCCGAACCGAATCCCTATCTGCCCCGATCCCCTTAGACACACTTACCTCTCCTACTCCCCTCCGACGCGTCGGCCCCAATATTCCTTTCGAAGGAGATGACCTTCCTGTTCCGACCCCTGCATGAGCTACATTGGGTTCATTGTTACAGATTCTTCACCCTTCGGAAATAAAATTCTTCAACCAGTCGGGCGTGCAAGGCTCGTGCGAACAAGTGGGCAAATTGCTGGTTGAGGTATTTGTTGTCTTTTTCTTATCTTCACTATATGTATCTCTATATGCCAACATATACTGATGGTTTTTCCTTCCCTTTAGGCCTCCACCCAGCATCACAAAATGGTAGTTCAACTGGCTCGATTCTAGTCCAGCGTAGAAACACGTCATTTTGCCTCCATAACGCAACAGAAAAAGCTCGTTCAGCAATTAAGCGAGAAAGAGGCGAAGGAAGCTGACATGAGGGGCCAATGCAAAGATGCGATGATGCAATTGGCCCTGGTCCAGAGCGAAAACGAGGAGCTACAGCGAAAAAATGAAGAACTTGAACAACGCATCTTCTTACAATCCAGTGAACTGCAACAGGTGGACGTCTTGGCCCGTGAACTGAAGGAATATAAAGGGTATCTTGGGGAAGCCATGATCAAAGCTGCTGACTCCTTGACTACAATTCTACAGCTTCAGCAAGAACGCCACCGACTTAAACTGGAGCGTCAAGCCTGGGAAGCTACCAAGAAATCCTGTATAGAAAAATGTCAGGAGCTTTCCTCTATGGTGGCGGCTCTTCCTCAAACCTTATCGCCGGTGGCTCGGCAATAGTCCACCCTTCACAAAGAGTACTTTGAAGCTCTTTCAACTCACGGGAAGCTATAAGCTATCTGATGACCAGAAAAAGATGCCTTGGCAGCTAAATTGGCAGAAAGTCAAGCCCAACTAGCCAAATGTCAAGATCAGCTGATGGAGCAAGAAGCCGATCTTAAGGGGCGATACGTCAAGAAGGGGGTAGACCTATTTATATTAGGCTTTGAGGGGTCTTCGGCTCAAAACGCCGAACGAGGATACCCGCCCCTTGGCACGGACACCAACTACTTAAATCTTGTAGACGCCCTACCCAAGTGTCCTCCTGAATTATTCAAATTATAGCTTCTAATGTTCCGCTTCTTGTAATGAAAAACAATTATGTTAACCATAACTTTTATCATCACCCTTGTATGTCTTCTTGCGAGTCGAAGATTCTGGACCAACTCCAATCTTTCCTCTTTTTTATGCTATCATTCCTTTTCTTGTGTTGTACGGCGCAATCATCAAGTTGGTTCGGAGACTTACTTGGAAGGTCTCGAATGACATTGTTCATATCCGACCCGATTTTGGTTCGGGGATTCACTCGAAGGGTCTTGCATGTTATTATTCATATCCTTCCCGATTTTGATTCGGCCAACACTTTAAATGACCTTTACCTATTGATCTTCCCTATCCCTCTTACTGCTTCGGAAACGATATCAGTCTCTTCATCTTCTTCCCCTTCCCAAGAACTTCTGCCATCGCTTTCCTTCCATTATAAATCATCGCCCTCCATGTCTTTGTCCTTCTATCTCACTATCATGGCTTCAGCGGGGCACCCCATCAAAATTTCTTCAGAATCAGAATCTTTTGAGCTACAAGATTGGGTTTCAAAAGACATTGAAGATTCAGAGACCCGCTCAACCGCCACTTCAGCCTTCCGCCCCCTTCCTTTTCCGCCTCCCATTCTAACTCCAACCCCTCCTATAGGGAGGTCCTTTCGTGCCCCATTCCCCTCATTTTGCAATAGGGTGTGGAATCCTCCCTTCACATGGGAGTATACAGTGGGAGATCCTCGTGTTGCTGTCGAACTTCCCCCACTTCCACCAGCGCTGACTTTCATCCTAGTCTCCTCGGCGAGAGCTCATACTCCTCCTTTCGATGAAAGTCCATCAGCCATTCCTCCAGCTCAAGGCGAGCGCTTCAAGGTCATCTTGGCGCCTTCTCCCCCTAAAGAGACCTCTCACGCTTCATCTGTTAGAAGTAATCAGAGAAGATCTTCATAGATTAAGCTGATATAATCATTTCAAATATGTCAATAAAAATGAGGGAGGGAACTGATATTTGCTTTTGTCTTTTTCTCGTAGAAGTAAGGTTTCTGTCCTCAAAAGGACTGTAATCTTGTCCAAACATACCTTCTTCTACCATCTCCCGGAGATTCGGACTCTCTTAATTACAGTTATAGTTCCGGCAACCTTCCACCTACTGCCCCTACGCTTCCTCTTCTTTACTGGCATTTATTGTCCCTATTTCTTCTGTAAATAAATGCGCTCTTCTCCTTCATCGCTATAAAGACTCCCAACCCTTACCAAATGGCTTCCATCTTTCCCCTTTCCTTTCCTTCGCCATGGACAGAATATCTGAACAGGGCAGCAGCTCCTCTCCCGCTGAAGAACAGATAGACGATCGCCGCTACATAGCTACCCTGGAGGAGCAGGTGAGGTATTTGCAACAACAGCTGAAGGAAGCTTCCGCCAGTAATCACTCTCTGCGTCAACAACTGGTTGGGTCCCAAAAGGAGCTATCCAAGCAAATCTTCCTGCAACAGTCTTACCGTCGGCAATTATTGTGCCAACATCGACCGCGTAAAGGAGCTCCATCCGTTCCTCCCAACAAAGAACTGTAATACCCTAGATGTATAAGGGTTTCTTTTGTTATCTCCTCTTTGTAAATGACCTAGAATATGTAATTTTCCCGCACTAGTGAACTTTCCCTGTTTATCTTCTTCTTCCAGTGTCTCTTGAGTTATGCCACGCTTTACTTTTTTTTTTTTTTTTTTTTTACATAGACTGACATATAGCTGGGTTATATTTCAGCTCTTCTGCCTTTTTACCTTACCATGAATACAATACTATAGAGTAGCTAAATGAGCTAACTCTGTTGCTTTACCGCTGCACGGGAATAAAATAATACAAAGTTTAATTAAGGACTTCAACTTCTTCCGCTTTGCAGGGACAAAAATGATATATAACTGAGACCTCGGTTCTTCCATTCCGCCACCACACGGGAATTTCTTCCGCTTCGCGGGGATAAAATTTAAGTATAATCGAGGAAACCTCGGTTCTTCCATTCCGCCACCACACGGGGATTTCTTCCGCTTTGCAGGGATACAAATTTAAGTATAACCGAGGAAACTTCGGTTCTTCCGTTCCGCCACCACACGGGGATTTCTTTCGCTTTGCGGGGATAAAAATTTAAGTATAACCGAGGAAATCTCGGTTCTTCCGTTCCGCCACCATACGGGGATTTCTTCCGCTTCGCGGGGATAAAAATTTAAGTATAACCGGGGAAATCTTGGTTCTTCCGTTCCACCATCACACGGGGATTTATTCCGCTTCGCGGGAATAAAAATTTAAGTATAATCGAGGAAATCTCGGTTCTTCCGTTCCGCCACCACACGGGGATTTCTTCCGCTTCGCGGGGATAAAAATTTAAGTATAACCGAGGAAACCTCGGTTCTTCCGTTCCGCCACCACACGGGGATTTCTTCCGCTTCGCGGGGATAAAAATTTAAGTATAACCGAGGAAATCTCGGTTCTTCCGTTCCGCCACCACACAGGGATTTCTTCCGCTTCGCGGAGATAAAAATTTAAATATAACCGAGGAAACCTCGGTTCTTCCGTTCCGCCATCACACGGGTATTTCTTCCGCTTCGCGGGGTTAAAAATTTAAGTATAACCGAGGAAACCTCGGTTCTTCCGTTCCGCCACCACACGGGGATTTCTTCCGCTTCGCGGGGATAAAAATTTAAATATAACCGAGGAAACCTCGGTTCTTCCGTTCCGCCACCACATGGGGATTTCTTCCGCTTCGCGGGGATAAAAATTTAAGTATAACCGAGGAAATCTCGGTTCTTCCGTTCTACCACCATACGGGGATCTCTTCCGCTTCGCGGGGATAAAAATTTAAGTATAACCGGGGAAATTTCGGTTCTTCCGTTCCGCCACCACACGGGGATTTCTTCCGCTTCGCGGGGATAAAAATTTAAGTATAACCGAGGAAATCTCGGTTCTTCCGTTCCGCCACCACACGGGGATTTCTTCCGCTTCGCGGGGATAAAAATTTAAGTATAACCGAGGAAATCTCGGTTCTTCCGTTCCGCCACCACACGGGGATTTCTTCCGCTTCGCGGGGATAAAAATTTAAATATAACCGAGGAAACCTCGGTTCTTCCATTCCGCCACCACACGGGGATTTCTTCCGCTTCGCGGGGATAAAAATTTAAGTATAACTGAGGAAACCTCGGTTCTTCCGTTCCGCCACCACACGGGGATTTCTTCCGCTTTGCGGGGATAAAAATAATAACATATATTGCCTAAAGGCCTTCAACCCAAAGAATGCGACACCTTCATATCATCCTTCTTTCTGCTTTCCTCCCGAAGGGGAACACTCACATCCATTCCTTCCCATGGAAATGAGGGCTTTAGTACATAATGGGCCATTAGAAAAATAAACCCTCTCTCACTATAAACGAGGAGCCCAATAGTGGTTACAAGCCCATTCTTCCCTCCTTTTATAGGGGATCCTTCGTCTTCGTTTCTCTTGCTGTCTCTATCCCTTCGCCTTTTCGTCTCCTTCTTCTTCGTCTGTTCATTTTTTCGCCGCCATACTCCGTTGCCTCACTCCTCTGCTTCAACCCTTTCTCCTTATTCTCAGACCAACAAGATGCATTCCACCTTCTTTCAAGAAATAGCAAGTCGTTACTCACATTCCAAGCGAGGCGCCGGTCAACCGTCAACTTCGTCTTCCTCCTCGCCTTCCCCGATCACCACCGCACCTTCTCCGTCTCGCCCTTCTTCCTCTCCTCCACCCGGAACCCTTGTTGCCTCCATCCCAGAGGAAACCGGGGTAATCATCCCCTCCTCATTTCCTCCGTCATTTACAAACCCTAGCTCCCCCATTCTTTCTCCTTCCGCCATAAAGGTTCGGAAGTCGCCTTCTCCTTCGCCGCAATCTGAGGATAAACCTAAGGAGGATGTACTTCCGTGTCAGCCAATGAAAGAGGCTGGCTCACCTCTACTTTCTTTTTCCCCTGAATACGATTCCACCTCTGAACCCATGGCGATTGATATCTCCTCATTGCCTACTTCCCCCTCTACTCATCGCCTGAAGAGCCCTTCTCATCCCATGGGCACTAGCCAGGGTCCTTCTACTTCTTTCCTTCCCGCCGAAGGTTCCTCCAGCCCTGTGCTCATCTTATCATCCTCTCCGGATTCCTCGTCCAACCAGCACCTTTCCGTCTCTTCTGCTATGCTTACCTCACAGCCGGCCATGGCACATGTTCTCCCTCCGGCTCCTGATCTGCTGCCTCTGACTGCCACCCCCATTCTCCCCATTATAAGTGAAATTCCCCCCTCAACGTCATTCGTCCCATCTTCTTCCCTTTCCCCCAGGAGTCTTCGGATCCTGAATTTAGAGGAATTGGTTCCTCGCATGGAAGGCTTGCGCCATGCCCTTGATTTGGTATGTTTTTCCATCAGCTTTCCTAACTTTATCTTACTAATCGATTTCTTTTCCATGACCGACGGGCAGGCCTTGATCAACTACCAAGAATTGAACCGTTCTCTTCATCAATACCGAACCCAAGCTCAGGAATTGGAGCAACGGCAACAGGAAGGTTTAGCGGCTGCCCAGAATCAAGAACAACTCCTGTTGCAACAGCTGCACCTATGCCAGGGGAAATTGGAAGAAGCTCGCCAACAAATTCAAAAAGATGCTGATACCATTGCTGCTTTGCAAGAACAACAGCGAGCAGGTGTGAAATCCCCTTTATTACAGCGGGAGGTTCAACAGACCTAGCTTGACAAGGAGTCTTCCTCTTCTCAAGAATTGACCCGCCTTCAAGAACAGGTAGCAGAACTCCTTCAGGGAAAGCAACAGGACTCAGACACCATCGCTCGACTCCAGGTTCAATATCAGCAGGCACAGGATAAAATAGGGGACCTCCGCACCCGCTTATGCAAGGAGGTACAAGAAAACTCATCCCTCATAAATTCTAGGGCGCATGCTCACGCCCGTCTATGCAGGCAAGAAACATCCCTCCAGAGATTGAGCACTGAGCTTGCCCGCACCAGGTCCTACTCCGAAGTGGTAGAGGGGATTTCGACCTCCATGCGTTAGAACATGATGGAGATGACGCACCTGGTACAGCAGGATCAAACTTCCTGGGCCGACGATGTTTCCATCCTAGTCGATGCTATTATGGAGGTGTCGCGACGCTATGTTGACGTACGCCGAAAGCTTCAAGAACAATAAGAAAAATGCCATAGGCTTCATCGGGATCGGAGCCCTGACCGTTCGAACCGCCAGGAGCGACTCATCATTTTGCTGCGCGCCACTTATCAGGACGGATTTAATGAAGCGGTTCGGCAATATGCTGATCAAGGATTACCTCCTCCAACTTATCCTTCATTCTCTTTAAATTGGGAGGCTGACTTTCAACGTTATCCTCCCGACCGATTTAAGCTGTAATTCGATATATTGCTTCGAAATGGGAGCTTCCTTTCCCTCTTCTTCTTCTTTTTTCAAAGTTTATTAAAGATACCGTATCGCACTTGTAAATGACTCATTAAATGAAATTTGGGGGTACTTTGCGCCTAATTAATGCAATCAAGTTAGGAAGTACACCCCTTCGGGAGTCTCATAATTCCTCTTCTTCTATTCCTCACTTCTCATACATTGTGAAAAAGTTTTAAATGAATGGCATTCCAAGGTCGTGGAAGTTCTTTGCCTTGGTCATCTTTCAGATAATATGCTGACCCTGCTACGCGACGCGTTACTTCATAGGGTCCTTCCCAGTTTGGAGCTAGCTTTCTAGGGTCTCCAGCGGGATTAACTTTACGCAAAACCCAATCCCCTTCCTGAAATCTTCGAGGCATCACCTTCTTATTAAAGACTTGCTGCACTCTTTGCTTGTAAAGCTCCGCTCATCTTCGTGTCGTCTCCCGCTTTTCTTCCACCAAGTCCAACTCAGTGCTTCGGTTAAGTTGGTTCTGCTCTGGTTCATACACCTCTATCCGAGCGCTACTTAAGAGAACTTCGACCGGAATAACAGCTTCCGTCCCGTATACTAAATCAAGGAGTTTCCTGTCTGCGATCTTTGGTGTAGTTCGGTAGGCCCACAGAACTCCTGGCAATTCTTCTACCCAGTTTCCTCTTTGAGCCCCCAATTTGGTCTTTAATCCTTGAATGAGAATTTTGTTAGTCACTTCCACTTGCCCGTTAGCTTGAGGGTGAGCTACCGAAGTGAAAGCCTGCTGAATGTTGAGGCTCCGGCACCATTCTTTGATCTTTTTACCTTGGAACTGATGTCCATTATCACTAACTATCCTCCGAGGAATACCATATCGACAGACAATATTTTTCCATAAGAATTGTATTATAGCATTCTCGGTAATTTTGGCTAGGGGCTCTGCTTCCACCCATTTGGAGAAGTAATCCACAGCCACCAATAAAAATTTCTTCTGCAAAGGTGCCACTGGCATCGGGCCCACTATATCCATTCCCCATTGATCAAAAGGACATGAAGCGACCATGACTTTCATTAATTCAGCCGATCGTTCGGACCGGTTGCTATGTTTCTGACAAGCTAGGCAAGCCTGCACTATACGAGCGGCATCCTGTTGGAGAGTAGGCCAAAAATATCCTGCTAACAGGGCCTTCCTTGCTAAGGCTCTCCCTCCTAGATGATTACTGCAACATCCTTCATGAATTTCCCGGAGTACCCATTCAACATCCTCTCTTCCCAAGCATTTCAATAAGGGTCGTCCGAAAGATGTCTTGTATAAGTCTCCATTTAAGAGGGTGAACCGTCTGGCTTGGCACATTAAAGCAGATGTCGTTGCTTTTTCTTCAGGGACCTTCCCGTGCCGTAAATAAGCTATGATGTCGGTCCTCCAATCAGGAATTAGGTTTGGTTCGGGCGCGGCTTCCTCCACCTTGCATATTGCTAGGGAAGTAGGGATTTCCACATGGACCGTTTCCAATGACTTCACTCCTTCCATGGCACTAGCCATCCGAGCCAATTCATCTGCCTTCCTGTTATTCTCCCGCGGGATTTGCTTTAAGAGGACTTGACTGAATTAAGCTTTTTCATTCTCAAAAGCCTTAAGTATTTATGCATCCTTTCCTCCCGAACCGCGAAAGAACCTTGAAGTTGTGATATTACCAACTGGGAATCCGAATGGATTACAATTGAAGAAGCCCCCACCGCTTTAGCAGCCTGCAATCCCGCTAGAATGACTTCGTATTCTGCCTCATTATTAGATGCCCGATATCCCAGGCGTACGACTATGAGGGTCTCCTCCTTATCAGGGGAAATTAATAAAACACCGACACCGCTACCCGTAGATCCTGAAGAACCGTCTACGAATATGTTCCATATGTTCGATCCTTCCTCTTTTGTTGCCGAACCATCTTCCGGGCCATAAGGTACCTTCGCTAGAAAATCAGCAAGCGCTTGGGCCTTGATAACCGTTTGGGGTTGGTAGTGAATATCATATTCGCTTAGTTCTACCGCCCATTTGGCCAATCTTCTGGAGAAATTGGGCTTAGTGACTACCTTGCCCAATTCGCCGTGAGTTAGAATGGTGATGGGATGAGCCAAAAAGTACGGTCTCAACTTGCGGGTGGTTAACACCAGAATATATGCCAACTTCTCTAGCTCTGTATAACGGAATTCAACCCCCTTCAGAATATGACTGGTATAGTAAATAGGCTGTTGGTGAGAGCCTTCTTGTTTCAGCAAACCCCAACTAATAGCTCCCTCTGAGACGGCTAGATACATCCATAATGGTTCTCCGGCTATTGGTTTGGCTAGCAGTGGGAGTCCAGCTAAATATTTCTTCAACTCTTGGAAAGCTTGTTCGCATTGATCGTCCCACTGAAATTTAGTAGCCTTACGCAGAATCTTGAAGAAAGGCAGCCCTTTGTCCGCCGATCTGGCTATGAATCGGGATAAGGAAACAATCCTGCCTACCAACTTCTGGGTCTCTCGCAGATTAGTGGGTGATTTCATGTTGCACAGCGCCTGCACCTTCTTAGGGTTGGCTTGCAACCCCTTCTCAGTCACTATGTACCCCAAGAACTTGTCGCTTTTTATCCCGAATAGGCATTTGTTAGGGTTTAGTTCATATTAAACCGTCTCAATGTAGCGAAGGTTTCATTTAAGTCCTTGACTAAATCTCGAGTGGTCTTTGATTTGACTAATATGTCATCCACGTAGACTTCCACATTCTTCCCTTTCTGCTCTGCAAAGATCTTATCCATAAGACGCTGATAGGTGGCCCCTGCGTTCTTTAATCCGAACGGCATTACCACATAAGCGTATAACCCTCCTGCAGTCACAAAGCTAACCCTCTTTTGATCTTCTTTGGCCAAAGGTATTTGGTGATATCCTTGATATGCATCCATTAGGGACACCACTTCATATCCTACAGTAGAGTCTACCAATTGATCAATATGAGGCAAGGGGTAGCAGTCTTTAGGGCACGCTTTATTCAAATCATGAAAATCGATACACATCCTCCATTGCCCCGAAGGCTTGGGGACCAAAACTACATTGGAAACCCATTCGGGAAATTGGATTTCCTTTACATGACCCGCTTTTAATAGTTTTTCCACCTCTTCAGCTATGACCTTGTCCTTCTCTGGCCCAAAATGTCGCCGCTTCTGTTGGATAGGTCGGGCTCCTCTGGTTATATTGAGATGGTGTTTAGCCACGTGAGGGTTAATCCCAGTGAGATCATGCACATCTCTCACAAAGATGTCTTCATTCTCCTTCAGGCAGGCCACCATCTCCTCCTTGGCTTCCAGCTGTTGTGCTACCCGTGTACCCTTTCCCGGAGCGATTTCCACCAGCTCTCCTTCCTCTATTTTGTCGGCCTTGGGGGGGGGGGGGAATTCTTCCAGGACGCAGACGTCCGAAATGATGATAGCTTTGCCTTTGAGGTCATCAGTTTGGGCCTTCTTTTGATCATCCCGAACCATTTGTACATAGCAGCTCCTAGAGGCCTTCTGTTCTCCGCGAACTTCTCCCACTAATTGTCCCACAGGAAATTTGACACGGTGATGCAGGAAGCTACCGCTGAAAAGGGTAAGGAAAGGATGCCCAAGAATAGCATTATAAGTGAACGGAGCATCCACGATGAGGAAAGGGATTATATTGGTTTTTGGGGGCTTTACACCCAGTCGGAAGCATGAAATCGCCTGTAGGGTGGACCACATGCCCTGCAAATCCAAAGAGGGGGGTGACCACATCTTCTAGCTGGGTATTTCCCAGCTGCATCTGTCCGAAAGCTTCCTGGAAAAGGATATTGATGGAGCTTCCCGAATTGACCAACACCCTGGCCACTTTATAATTGGCCAAGGATATATGAATAACTAGGGCATCCGTATGGGGCAGCAGGACACCTTATAGATCTTCCAGCCCGAATGAATTGGGAGGTGCAATTTGAACAGTCTGGTCAGTGACGATGGCTAAACTCTCCATAAGATGGGCGTATGACTTCCGCGTCCGGTTAGAGTCTCCGTCGATAGGTCCTCCAGCTATAACATGAATAACCCCCCGTGTGGGAGCGTTATCTAGATTGGACGAGGGACCCTCACCTGATGGGCCTTCTTGAGAGACAACCTCCTGGGACGGCGTTTGGGGGAAAGTGACTTGAGGTTGTTGATTATACGGCTCTGGATGGGTTACATTGGGTCGGGGGCCTCGCCGTGCCGGTCCTCCCGCCTAGAACCGCACTTGCGGATATGCGGTGTGGAGGCGATCCAGTTCCTCCTATAACTTTAAACATCGGCCACTAGCGTGGCCATATTCCGTATGATATTGGTAGAAGAATGGGGCGGCGAGATTACGTGGGATCCCCCTGTATCCTAAGGGTCGTTGCAGCAGACCCTATTGGTCATAAAACTCCATCTCCCGCTCCTTCCAAGTCCTCGCAGGAGGAAGTGCTTCAGCGGCCATAATTTGTAACGGCGGTACAGGGCGAACGCCCTGTAGTAGTGGACGAGGCCTAGGAGCCCCTTGTCGAAAAGGTCGCACATATTCCCGCCGAGGGGGTGCTTGAAGAGGGTCAGGGCGAGCCCTTTCAGTTGGAACGACTACGACAGCCCGTTCAGCTCTTCTCACCTTCAATCCTTCCTCCTCGCGGATAAATTGCTCCGCACGGCCTAGCAGCTCCTCATAACTGTCAGCAGGTTGTCTTAATAAGGAACTAAGGAAGGGGCCCTCCTTCAGCCCGTGAAGAATAGCGCCTCTGAAAGCTTTTGATCTAGCAGAGGGGATTCCCCTAGCTACAGAAGTGAATCGATGGAGATATTCTCCAAGGAATTCTGAGGGTTCCTGGGTGATATGCGTCAGGATATAGGTGTCATGCTTATACGCCTTGCAGCTGGCAAACTCTCGGCTGAACATCCTTCAGAAATCAGCGAAACAAGTAATGAATCCCGGAGGCAGAGTATTAAACCATTTTTGTGCCGAGCCGGTTAAGGTGGTTCGGAAAACTCAGCATTTGAGAGCATCGATATAACAGTGGAGTGAGGTTGCAACGTCGAATTGCGATAGGTGCTCTTCGGGATCTGTTGAGCCTCATACTTATTGATCTGAGGATTCAGGAAGTGGGACGGGGGGACTTCAGAGAGGATGTCCATGGTAAAGGGACTGAGTTCATATACTTCTGGATGTCTGGTTGATTGACTTTCGCCCTGTTCTTCCCTTCGAGTTTGGGTGAAGGGAATAGTGTTCTAAGGTGCTCTTCCCCCAAGTCCTTCTCTAGGCCCTACTTCCACATTGACGGTGGTACGAGAGGGAGGAGGCATTTCTGGGGATTGACCTCTGGAGGAAGGTTCACCGGAATGAGGATGCAGATATCTGGTCTTTCTCCTTTCTCTAGCAAGGGCCTCTGTAATAGCGTCGTCCATCAAGGCCTTCAATTGTGATGGTCGGAGGGTGATGAGGCACTCCTCCACTGCGGAGGCAGTGGGTTGTTGTATCTCTTCAGGTTGCATTTCAACGTCCAGCTCAATGTTTCCCACAGACGGCGCCAACTGATGCGGCTAGGAAAATTTGCTTTACCCCCTTTCAATGCGACGAAGGCATGAAGGGAGCTTTTGGGGAGGGCTCTCGCAGGCCGCAACAGTAAGAATGGGTGTGGAAGACGAAATCGAGAAATGCAAAAACTCCAAACAAACAGCGAAAACTTGAACACAAGATATAACGTGGTTCGAAATGAGTATTCCTACTCCACGGAGGTGAGCTCTCTCACCGGGGACAATGCCCAAGCACTTTCCACTATGAATGTCCTCTTTTACAGAAAGGAAACTTCCCGAGGTCGAGGAGAAAACCTCTTATAGGGGGCTTACAAATACAAGAAAGAATACGTGTATCACAAGATCAAGGTCGCAGCTCTTCTTCTCTGGCGAAGTGATG
Source organism: Wurfbainia villosa (assembly GCA_025175895.1). Taxonomy (NCBI): domain Eukaryota; kingdom Viridiplantae; phylum Streptophyta; class Magnoliopsida; order Zingiberales; family Zingiberaceae; genus Wurfbainia; species Wurfbainia villosa. Next base: position 91,376,766 of record CM045997.1, on the reverse strand, counting down.
ACAACTCTCCTCCTTCCCCTCCTGTGTCCTTGTTTTCTGTCTGATGGAATGATTGCGGATCCCTTCCTTCTCCCCTCCTCTTCCCTTTTATCCTCCTTCTCTAATCCATCGCTATCTTGCGAGTGGTTCTCACCGTACACGTGACCACCATGTCCACCTGGAGAATAATTCTGTTACAAGTACGAGGGGCGAAGGCTCCTCAGAATATTATGTGGGGACCTCCCTTTTCCGTTACATACCACCTCCTCTTCCATATTTCAGTGAACTAGGTTAGCTTGCCCCCCTCAACCTTCTACTTTTGGCGAAACTAACTTAGGTTCATAGCCCACGGGTAATATAGCCTTAAGGCTCATTTGGCCGAATCGATTCTTATTCACCTCGTCTACCTTTAGGTTTGTGTGGTCGAACCGATTACGATCTGCCTCGTCTACCTTTAGGTTTATCTGGCCGAACTGATTACGATTCGCCCCATCTACCTTTAGGCTTATCTGGCCAAACCGATTACGATCCGCCCCGTCTACCTTTAGGCTTATCTAGCCAAACCGATTACGATTCGCCCCGCCTACCTTTAGGCTTATGTGGCCGAACCGATTATGATCCGCTCCGTCTACCTTTAGGCTTATGCGGCCGAACCGATTCTGGCCTATTCCCCAACGAAGTACTTCTCCGCTTTGCCATGCCGATTACCTTCACTTACTTTCCTGTATCAATTATTCCAGGCACTTGCCGTTCCTCTCTTTTTCTTCTACTGAACCCTCTAATTGGTTCGGGTAATACTTTGCCTATGAGCTCTTCTATCTAGTGTGTAGAGAAGAAGTAACGGATGTATCAACAAGTATGCATCATATGTATAGCACCCAACTTCACTCCCTTCACATCAACCTTGGAGAGAGTCCAACAAACCGATGATGCTCCAAGTTAAAGTTGACCTATTAATCGTGAAATAGTTTTAATATGGTTAGATCACATTCAACCAATTAGCTAGGCTTGGAGAGAGTCTAATAACCCAAACTAATGATTGACCTCTGACTCCTACCATATTAATAATAAACTATTTCAATGGTTTGAATATGTTCATATTTGAGCCATGCTTGGAGAGAGTCCAATAACCCAAACTCCGATTCTAACCATATTCGAGCCATGCTTAAGTATTTATGCAGCCTTTCCTCCCGAACCGCGAAAGAACCTTGAAGTTGTGATATTACCAACTGGGAATCCAAATGGATTACAATTGAAGAAGCCCCCACCGCTTTAGCAGCCTGCAATCCCGCTAGAATGACTTCGTATTCTGCCTCATTATTAGATGTCCGATATCCCAGGCGTACGACTATGCGGGTCTCCTCCTTATCAGGGGAAATTAATAAAACACCGACACCGCTACCCCTAGATCCTGAAGAACCGTCTACGAATATGTTCCATATGTTCGATCCTTCCTATTTTGCCGCCGAACCATCTTCCGGGCCATAAGGTACCTCCGCTAGAAAATCAGCAAGCGCTTGGGCCTTGATAACCGTTCGGGGTTGGTAGTGAATATCATATTCGCTTAGTTCTACCGCCCATTTGGCCAATCTTCCGGAGAAATTGGGCTTAGTGACTACCTTGCCCAATTCGCCGTGAGTTAGAATGGTGATGGGATGAGCCAAAAAGTACGGTCTCAACTTGCGGGCGGTTAACACCAGAATATATGCCAACTTCTCTAGCTCTGTATAATGGAATTCAACCCCCTTCAGAATATGACTGGTATAGTAAATAGGCTGTTGGTGAGAGCCTTCTTGTTTCAGCAAAACCCAACTAATAGCTCCCTCTGAGACGGCTAGATACATCCATAATGGTTCTCCGGCTATTGGTTTGGCTAGCAGTGGGAGTCCAGCTAAATATTTCTTCAACTCTTGGAAAGCTTGTTCGCATTGATCGTCCCACTGAAATTTAGTAGCCTTACGTAGAATCTTGAAGAAAGGCAGCCCTTTGTCCGCCGATCTGGCTATGAATCGGGATAAGGAAACAATCCTGCCTACCAACTTCTGGGTCTCTCGCAGATTAGTGGGTGATTTCATGTTGCACAGCGCCTGCACCTTCTTAGGGTTGGCTTGCAACCCCTTCTCAGTCACTATGTACCCCAAGAACTTGTCGCTTTTTATCCCGAACAGGCATTTATTAGGGTTTAGTTCATATTAAACCGTCTCAATGTAGCGAAGGTTTCATTTAAGTCCTTGACTAAATCTCGAGTGGTCTTTGATTTGACTAATATGTCATCCACGTAGACTTCCACATTCTTCCCTTTCTGCTCTGCAAAGATCTTGTCCATAAGGCGCTGATAGGTGGCCCCTGCGTTCTTTAATCCGAACGGCATTACCACATAAGCGTATAACCCTCCTGCAGTCACAAAGCTAACCCTCTTTTGATCTTCTTTGGCCAAAGGTATTTGGTGATATCCTTGATATGCATCCATTAGGGACACCACTTCATATCCTACAGTAGAGTCTACCAACTGATCAATACGAGGCAAGGGGTAGCAGTCTTTAGGGCACGCTTTATTCAAATCACGAAAATCGATACACATCCTCCATTGCCCCGAAGGCTTGGGGACCAAAACTACATTGGAAACCCACTCGGGAAACTGGATTTCCTTTACATGACCCGCTTTTAATAGTTTTTCCACCTCTTCAGCTATGACCTTGTCCTTCTCTGGCCCAAAATGTCGCCGCTTCTGTTGGACAGGTCGGGCTCCTCTGGTTATATTGAGATGGTGTTTAGCCACGTGAGGGTTAATCCCAGTGAGATCATGCACATCTCTCGCAAAGATGTCTTCATTCTCCTTCAGGCAGGCCACCAGCTCCTCCTTGGCTTCCAGCTGTTGTGCTACCCGTGTAGCCTTTCCCGGAGCGATTTCCACCATCTCTCCTTCCTCTATTTTGTCGGCCTTGGGGGGGGGGGATTCTTCCAGGACGCAGACGTCCGAAATGATGATAGCTTTGCCTTTGAGGTCATCAGTTCGGGCCTTCTTTTGATCATCCCGAACCATTTGTACGTAGCAGCTCCTAGAGGCCTTCTGTTCTCCGCGAACTTCTCCCACTAATTGTCCCACAGGAAATTTCAGCTTCTGGTGGTACGGGGAAGCTACCGCCTGAAAAAGGGTAAGGAAAGGATGCCCAAGAATAGCATTATAAGTGAACGGAGCGTCCACGATGAGGAAAGGGATTATACTAGTTTTTTGGCTGGGCTTTACACCCAGAGTCAGAGGCAACGAAATCTGCCCTGTAGGGTGGACCACATGCCCTGCAAATCCAAAGAGGGGGGTGACCACATCTTCTAGCTGGGTATTTTGCACTGGTCTAGCTTCTGGAAAGGATATTGACGGAGCTTCCCGAATCGACCAACACCCTGGCCACTTCATAATTGGCCAAGGATATACGAATAACTAGGGCATCCGTGTGGGGAAGCAGGACACCTTGTAGATCTTCCAGCCCGAACGAATTGGGCGGTGCAATTTGAACAGTCTGGTCAGTGACGATGGATAAACTCTCCATAAGACGGGCGTATGACTTCCGCGTCCGGTTAGAGTCTCCGTTGGTAGGTCCTCCAGCTATAACATGAATAACCCCCCGTGTGGGAGCGTTATCTAGATTGGACGAGGGACCCTCACCTGATGGGCCTTCTTGAGAGACAACCTCCTGGGACGGTGTTTGGGGGAAAGTGACTTGAGGTTGTTGATTATACGACTCTGGATGGGTTACATTGGGTCGGGGGCCTCGCCGTGCCGGTCCTCCCGCCTAGAACCGCACTTGCGGATATGCGGTGTGGAGGCGATCCAGTTCCTCCTATAACTTTAAACATCGGCCACTAGCGTGGCCATATTCCGTATGATATTGGTAGAAGAATGGGGCGGCGGGATTATGTGGGATCACCCTGTATCCTAAGGGTCGTTGCAGCAGACCCTATTGGTCATAAAACTCCATCTCCTGCTCCTTCCAAGTCCTCACAGAAGGAAGTGCTTCAGCGGCCATAATTTGTAACGGCGGTACAGGGCGAACGCCCTGTAGTAGTGGATGAGGCCTAGGAGCCCCTTGTCGAAAAGGTCGCACATATTCCCGCCGAGGGGGTACTTGAAGAGGGTCAGGGCGAGCCCTTTCAGTTGGAACGACTACGATGGCTCCTTCAATCCTTCCTCCTCGCGGATAAATTGCTCCGCACGGCCTAGCAGCTCCTCATAACTGTCAGCAGGTTGTCTTAATAAGGAACTAAGGAAGGGGCCCTCCTTCAGCCCGTGAAGAATAGCACCTCTGAAAGCTTATGATCTAGCAGAGGGGATTCCCCTAGCTACAGAAGTGAATCGGTGGAGATATTCTCTAAGGGATTCTGAGGGTTCCTGGGTGATATGCGTCAGGATATAGGTGTCATGCTTATACGCCTTGCAGTTGGCAAACTCCCGGCTGAACATCCTCCGAAAATCAGTGAAACAAGTAATGGATCCCGGAGGCAGAGTATTAAACCATTTTTGTGCCGAGCCGGTTAAGGTGGTTCGGAAAACTCGACATTTGAGAGCATCGATATAACAGTGGAGTGAGGCTGCTCCGTCGAATTGCGACAGGTGCTCTTCGGGATCTGTTGAGCCCTCATACTTATTGATCTGAGGATTCCGGAAGTGGGACGGGGGGACTTCAGAGAGGATGTCCATGGTAAAGGGACTGAGTTCATATACTTCTGGATGTCTGGTTGATTGACTTTCGCCCTGTTCTTCCCTTCGAGTTTGGGTGAAGGGAATAGTGTTCTAAGGTGCTCTTCCCCCAAGTCCTTCTCTAGGCCCTACTTCCACATTGACGGTGGTACGAGAGGGAGAAGGCATTTCTGGGGATGGACCTCTGGAGGAAGGTTCACCGGAATGAGGATGCAGATATCTGGTCTTTCTCCTTTCTCTAGCAAGGGCCTCTGTAATAGCGTCGTCCATCAAGGCCTTCAACTGTGATGGTAGGAGGGTGATGAGGCGCTCCTCCACTGCGGAGGAAGTGGGTTGTTGTATCTCTTCAGGTTGCATTTCAACGTCCAGCTCAATGTTTCCCACAGACGGCGCCAACTGATGCGGCTAGGAAAATTTGCTTTACCCCCTTTCAACGCGACGAAGGCACGAAGGGAGCTTTTGGGGAGGGCTATCGCAGGCCGCAACAGTAAGAATGGGTGTGGAAGACGAAATCGAGAAATGCAAAAACTCCAAACAAACAGCGAAAACTTGAACACAAGATATAACGTGGTTCGGAATGAGTATTCCTACTCCACGGAAGTGAGCTCTCTCACCGGGGACAATGCCCAAGCACTTTCCACTATGAATGTCCTCTTTTACAGAAAGGAAACTTCCCGAGGTCGAGGAGAAAACCTCTTATAGGGGGCTTACAAATACAAGAAAGAATACGTGTATCACAAGATCAAGGTCGCAACTCTTCTTCTCCGGCGAAGTGATGACAACTCTCCTCCTTCCCCTCCTGTGTCCTTGTTTTCTGTCTGATGGAATGATTGCGGATCCCTTCCTTCTCCCCTCCTCTTCCCTTTTATCCTCCTTCTCTAATCCATCGCTATCTTGCGAGTGGTTCTCACCGTACACGTGACCACCATGTCCACCTGGAGAATAATTCTGTTACAAGTACGAGGGGCGAAGGCTCCTCAGAATATTATGTGGGGACCTCCCTTTTCTGTTACATACCACCTCCTCTTCCATATTTCAGTGAACTAGGTTAGCTTGCCCCCCTCAACCTTCTACTTTTGGCGAAACTAACTTAGGTTCATAGCCCACGGGTAATATAGCCTTAAGGCTCATTTGGCATAATCGATTCTTATTCACCTCGTCTACCTTTAGGTTTGTGTGGTCGAACCGATTATGATATGCCCCGTCTACCTTTAGGCTTATCTGGCCGAACTGATTACGATCCGCCCCATCTACCTTTAGGCTTATCTGGCCAAACCGATTATGATCTGCCCCGTCTACCTTTAGGCTTATCTGGCCGAACCGATTACGATTCGCCCCGCCTACCTTTAGGCTTATGTGGCCGAACCGATTATGATCCGCTCCGTCTACCTTTAGGCTTATGCGGCCGAACCGATTTTGGCCTATTCCCCAACGAAGTACTTCTCCGCTTTGCCGTGCCGATTACCTTCACTTACTTTCCCGTATCAATTATTCCAGGCGCTTGCCGTTCCTCTCTTTTTCTTCTACTGAACCCTCTAATTGGTTCGGGTAATACTTTGCCTATGAGCTCTTCTATCTAGTGCGTAGAGAAGAAGTAACGGATGTATCAACAAGTATGCATCATATGTATAGCACCCAACTTCACTCCCTTTACATCAACCTTGGAGAGAGTCCAACAAACCGATGATGCTCCAAGTTAAAGTTGACCTATTAATCGTGAAATAGTTTTAATATGGTTAGAGCACATTCAACCAATTAGCTAGGCTTGGAGAGAGTCTAATAACCCAAACTAATGATTGGCCTCTGACTCCTACCATATTAGTAATAAACTATTTCAATGGTTTGAATATGTTCATATTCGAGCCATGCTTGGAGAGAGTCCAATAACCCAAACAAGAAATGGAACTCCGATTCTAACCATATTAATGGAAGGTGTAGGCTTTAATATTGTGTAAGGGTTTTAATGTCTCTTCCTCTTTGCATGCAAATAACTATTATCTACATGACATGACACACATGACATACATCTACATGTCACAACACGTATGACATAATGATATGCATCTAATGCAATTACATGACATACAATTATGGCATATACAAATAGTTTCTTTATTTGTCATAACTAATTTTGGAAATAAAATATGTCTGAGATTTGATTTAAATCTTGATTAAATTACGAAATAAATTTCCAAATCTAATTACATATTTTATTTATGTAAAATATTAATTAAGGAAATTCAAATTTAATTTAGGAAATAAATTTCCTAAATTGTAATTTCCTAATCACATTAGAAAATTTCTAATTTGAATTTCTTTTCTAATTAAAATTCCCATAATTATTTCTAAACTTTCTAAAAATACAATAATGACTATCGCAAAACAATTTTACGATTATGTCGGAACACGGTCGGGCTTTGATACCACCGTTGGGTTTCCCCGGCATCGACGTGGGTATGTGTTCGAACATGTTTTGTAAACATGCACACAGCGGAAGCAAAACAATACGGTAATAAACAAATTTTATTACATCACACACACCACACACATGCAGGATACAACAAGTGTAAACATAATTGCATATTTAAAATTTTTGCAATAAAGGAAACTTTATATCTAGGTATACCTGACGAATCACGTGTAGCGGGAATGACATCAACCGTAGCGACCCTCACTAGTATCGCCTCTATCTGTATCCACACCAAGTATCATTGGGATAACTTCACAAGCTACGAGCCTCATCTTGACAAGAGATACAAGTCTCGTGTCGAAGACAATGTGATCTGAGAGACGATCACAAAACAAGTTCCACGAACTTGTCTCCTCGGAAGAGTCGGCAGCAACAAGGTGGCCGACCAATCAAATTGGCCGATGGCAACAGGGTGGTCGGCGGTTGGGATGTTGGCCGGTGGATGGCCGACGGCTAGTGGCTGGTCGGTGATTGGAGGTGGTGGCGTTCAAGGGTGGCCGACGCCAAGGAGGGGCGGCGACAACAAGAGAGGAAGAGGAGGAGGTGGTGGCTAGGGTTTCCAAAACCTTAAATCGCCCCCGAAATATTTCTCCACCCTCTTATTTATAGAGAACGTGTTTCTTATCCATTAAGAAACCTTTTCTCAAGGGTTATTTGTCACGCCCTGAGAGTATGCCGTGCCGAAAAGCAAACAGACAACATCTCCCCTGTACATGGCAACATTTCGGGTTAATACAAGGCTCGTAGGCCCACAACAACAACATAATATAGATATATCAACCACAGCAGAAATATAAACAACAAATCCACAACATACATACTAAAAACATACAGGTGTACACCACTTGACAAGTCCACAGTAAAAAAACCGTAAATAAAGTATCGAACACAGAAATAAAGTCCACGACATCACGACAAAGTCCATAATATAAAACAAGTCCATAACATAATCAAAGTCCCCGGGAAGCTTGGAAAAAGAGAGATGGAATGGATCGTCGGTGCAGCTCCAAGCCATCACGAAGACTTCTACCTGTTACCTGGCCGACAGAAAAACCCAGGGTCTGTGGTGGTGAGTAAAACTCAGCAGGTAATAAGATAGAACATGTAAATATATATATCAATATCACATGTCATTCAACAATTTAATCTACTGGTACGATAGGTATACATCAGCATAACAAGTACACATACATGCATACACTAAATAAATTGAACAAACAAATGGTGCTGACATACCTGACAGTCAGCTACTCTATCCTCATCCAACCCGGGCATATATCCACAACACAAGGTATAAAGAGTAATACTACCCACACTACATCATGATACGGGTCGAGGGTATCACAGTGACCGACTAACAAGTATACAAGTTCCCGGCCTACTGCCATATAGAAAATGGAATAGCATGTATGAATATGTACAAACAAATACAACAAGCATAGTACATACAATTGCATCATCAAAGTGAGTATACATATAAACTGCATCTGTATGTATACAGATCACTATCATCCATGTATATATATATATATATATATATATATATATATATATATATATATATATATATATATATACACACACACACACACACACACATGCACATATGTATATATATATATATAGCAATATGCAAAAACCCATATGATATGATAATGCAGCATGCATGGTCATGCCTGCGTACCCCTACTCGCTACCATGACCCCAGTGTGGCCTAGGTGGCACGATATGACAACTGTCCCAACTCACACCAACCACTGCTCTAGAGTGGCCGAGTGGGCAGTATGATCAAGTAGCATATGAGCGTAAAGAGCTCGCTACACAACGGGGGTCCCTGCTACTGGCCACTCCGACTAACACTACCAATGAGTGGTCGAGTGCCATGCACCCAGGACAACTACACGCACTCAAACTACCATTGTCTATAGTGGTAAAGTGCAGCACAACAAATGCTCTGCCCTCACACCAGTTACTCCTCTGGGAGCAACCTGGGAGGCAGGATGACTGATGACTCTCTCAACCCCAAGGGAGACGATGTCGTCAGTATGCATGCAATGATATGAAGGTACTGTCTCACATTCAGACATCTACCACAGACTCTTTGTTCAATAGAGAGTCATACCCATTTGATCAATACACTCTCTATTCTGTAGAGTCATACTCAACTAATCATGGCAAGCTAAGACCACCGGTCCGTAGCGACACACTATTCACGGCTCACCTAACCATTTACACAGCACGTGGTTGGTAAATAAGTATGCAACATACGGGTATTGGAATAACTCCTACATTTAAAGCATTACCTACCCACGGATGACCTTTTTGCCAATTTATAAATTTGGGTCATCACCCGTACTCTAACATCTACACCCTACAAAACATTTAGACCTATTTACATCACATATGTAACCCCTAAATCATAATAAAGGAAAATGTGATATCAACCTTTGAGCAAATATAGCCAACGACAAGTATCAAGCATAAGATAAAAATGAGCAGGGTCAAGATAATATGAACACCTAACATGCTCATATCTACGACTAAATCTGAATGCAAATACATCTACCTGACCAGGGTAGGAAATTACCCACATGTTGTAAATGCTCGTAGTACTAGAGTCCTCACGTCCACGGACCGGTCTCGTATCCACGTCCTACACATATCATCAATTATAATTTAGTGCAAGCATACAACAAAATACGAATCAACTACTACGTATTTCCCCATATCCATATTCCTTATTGAATATGTGTTATAATTTCCATTTGTAGCCGAGATCAGAGCATCACCCAGCTCGATTGACAACTAACATTCTGCACTAATTTCAGGACCTGACTAATCTCAACCAAGCCCTAATTAACACACTCCGTTTCTTTCGACTCCTTTCACTTAGCCCCAACAGAGCTAAGCCCACTACCAACCATTCAAGGTCATTGCAGCCCCTTTGCAACCAAGTGCAGCCTTGTTCACAACCATACCGTCGACAATTCCTTGCCCATAGTCGCACAGTCATTCATAACTTACTCACACAGTCTTTTACACTCAATTCCAGTCGTACAGCCGATCCTCGCTCACTCAGAAAATTACAACTAACCTAACTCCACTCACAACCTCTCAACATAATATTATCGACCTCACAGCCGGTTAAATTCATCGACACATCTGTGAACAACTAACACAACCCACCATAACCACCCAACGAGCCTTCTCTTCTCACTTACAGCCACCCTAACACATGATTCCCGTTCAACACCTCACAACCAATCCCATAACCATCTCCACCGAAAGGCATTCACATAACAAATCAACACATCGGTACTCCACTAACCCTAACAGCTACATTGTCCAACAGCCAACACCACAAGCAATCTCTACAGGAAGGAATTCACAGAACAAAAAGGAAAATTACTCTTGCTTACCAGAAATTGAAACTTCATCGGCAATTAGAATCCCCAACAATTGGCAGCCACACCTTTCCCAAATTCCACCGTCCGCCGAAAACCTACCACTGCCCAAAATAAATCGAGCTCAACGAAGGAAAAAAAAACACATCTTGGAGTCGATTTCGTCCATGGTAGGGAGAGGAGAAACGCTCACCTATCACCGACACTGATCGGCAGAAGAGATCAACAACTCGCGACGGAAAGACTCAAAGGTGGCTTGCTCCAACAGCGATTGAAAAGTACGACTTCTGATCGACCCGCCACCGACCCGAATTCCTAGCCACACGTGTCGACGCCTGTCGGCCTCTTCTCCTATAGCTAGATCTCTCACTGGCAACGCGTCAGCACCGACTGAGATGCGGTGGAGACAATGAGCACAGAGAGATCACTGGAGAGGCGAAGGAGATCGATAGTTGGGAAGCAGGGGGATCGCGAGGCGTCTGGGTGCAGCGAAGAGGAGTAATTGAAGGGATGTTTCGGCTGAGAAAAATGCTCGGCGAAGTCGGCGAAGAACGGAAGAGGAGAAACAGTGACATTTAATGGTTTAGCAGGTCGGCAGATTTAACGGGTTGGGCTTAAACAATGCTTATTGGGATCTTACCCTATAAGACCCAACCTAGGTTTGATTAACCCCTTTAATTAATACCTAGATTAGGTATTAACTATAATCCAACCCTTTTTTTTTCTTTCTGTGATATTTTACGTTCTCCCCCACTTATTAAAATTTGGTCCCCAAAGTTTGTACTTAAATGCAAAAATTAGATCAAGCAAATTCCAAAATGACCAAATACCTCAGGTAAACAGATGAGGGTATCGAGCTCGGATAGTATCTTCCAACTCCCATGTAGCCTCCTCATCAGTATGATGCTGCCATCCCACCTTTACGAGTCAGATGGTTTTGTTCCGCAACTGTCGCTTCTTGCGACCAAGAATCTGCACTGGAATCTCCTCATAAGTTGCATTCGCCTGAAGTGGTATCAGAACCTCTTTTAGAACATGGTCAGATCACGACACGTATTTCCTCAACATATAAATATGAAATTTGTTGTGAACACCTGCTAGTGTCGGAGGTAAAACCAACCGATAAGCTACACCTCCAATTCACTCCAATATCTCAAATGGACCAATGTAGCGTGGAGCTAATTTCCTTTCAACCCAAATCTCTTGACTCCTTTAGCGGGTGACACTCGTAGGAATACATGGTCCCCGACTGAGAATTCTAGAGGCCTTCGCCTCCGATCCGCATAACTCTTCTGCTGGTCCTGTGCCTCAGATAACCATCGTCTGATCACTCGCACCAACTTTGCATCATGCAGGATACTCTGAGGCCCCAATATTTGTCGTTCCCCAACTTCCTCCCATAACACAGAAGATTTGCAGGGTCTGCCGTATAATGCCTCGAAAGGAGCCATCTGAATAGAAGAGTGGTAGCTGTTGTTGTAGAAAAATTCCACTAAAGGAATGTGATCCTCCCAACTGCCATCGAAATCCACGACACAAGATCAAAGTAGATCTTCCAGAGTCTGAATGGTATGTTCGGACTATCCGTCTGTCTACGGATGAAATGTTATACTGAGTCGAAGCTCTGTGCCCATGGCCTGCTACAGACTCTGCCAAAATCACGAAGTAAATCACGGATCTCTATCAGATATGATACTCAAAGGAATGTCGTGCAATCTGATAATCTCTCGGTAGTACAATTCCGCTAGACGATCCAATGAGTCTGTCTCACGTATCGGAAGGAAGTGAGCTGATTTGGTTAATCGATCCATGATCACCCAAATTGCATCATGTCCTTTACGGGTTCTGGGTAATCCTGTAAAGAAATCCATCGTGATATGTTCCCACTTCCATTTCGGGATCGAAATTTCCTGAAGTAAGCCAGCAGGTTTCTGATATTCAGCCTTCACTTGCTAGCATACTAGACATCGTGCAATAAAGTCTGCAATACCTCGTTTCATACCATTCCACCAGTATAAACGCTTCAAATCCCGGTACATCCGAGTACCACCAGGATGTATAGAAAATCTCGATTGATGTGCTTCCTGTAGTAGTTCTTCCTTAATTGGGTGCATGTCGGGAACACATAATCGTCCGCGGAAACGAAGTACTCCATTCTCGTCACTCGAGAAATCCGTCTGACATTCTGAGTCTATCGTGCTACACAAGAACTGCAGATGTTGGTCACTGACTTGTGCTTCCTTGATCCTCTCAGCAATAGCGAAATGGGTAACCATAGAAACTAATATCTCACGGGATGTTTGATCGTGTTCAGACAATCCCAACTCTGAGAACTGTCGAACTATATCGGTAATCGCTTGTTGGGAAAAACTCCGGATCTGATGTTCACAACATCGCGGGTGAATACTTTGCACAACTGCAGCAGAAACAATAAATTATACCAGATCCCACCAGAGATCCATGCAAAACTATATAAATCATTTTCTCTAATCTAGTCTAGATCTTATCTAGAGGAGGAATATACTTTCGGTGCGTGCCCTTCGCAATCCCGCTTTTCCAAATGCTGTCGGATCTCAATACGGTAAGGGTAACTGTATATCTATGGTATCCACACTGACACCCACACTAGCTTTGGAGTCACGTTGTGCTAGCAACCCCTAGCAAAATGCGAAGAACTCTTTTGGAAGAAGAAGGAGAGAAAGGAGGAGATGAGAGAACACTTTCTCTCTTTTTTGGCCTTTTGCTTGCACGCCCAAACACCAAAAGCCACACCAATTGTTCTCCACGTGAAACACCAAAAAGGCCATTTAAACAATTAGCCATCAATGCCATTATCTCCCCATTAAGAACTCTCTTAATATCAAGACCCTTGGTATTCCTTCTTTAGTTCTCATCATGAATAATAAGCCCTTTGGTATTCCGATGCATGATTAATCAAATTAATCATGCATTATGATGAATCATCTTCCATGGTTCAACTTGAGTCTAACTCAAGTTTAACCAGTTTGAGTCTAACTCAAATCTTGGCCATATGTTCAATTGTCCTTTTAGTCCAACTAAAAGAAACCATCTCCAAAATAGAATGTCATTTGTGTGTGACCCTATAGGCTCTTATAATGTTGGCAATGTATCTAAAACCCCTTTTAAATACATAAGCAATGAGCGGTATCTAGTAATACATCATTGCTACCCAAGTTACAAGATCATCGAGATCCGACAACCTTTCCGTGACTATTATCATGTATGATGATGTCCTTCTATCTTTGATATCTTAGATAGATCAATGAGACATAGACCGTGTCATCCCTTTATCGATCTTTATGTTTCTTGATCCCCAAGTAGACACACTCAAACAAATGAGCTCAATATCTCATATTGACTCATTTGAGCATGACCTTGCATTTCGTGGTCCTACTCTATCAAGAGGCCAAAGATATCGCTCCCGTCATATGGGAGGGATAGATCCCATCTACATCACTCACATCCTTCCGCATAATTCGTTAAATTCCCAGTGATCGCCGTTATAGTGAACCTAGTTACGGTGTGACGTTAGACGATACCAAAGTACACAACTCCTTATGTACGGAATCAAAGTGACTTTAGGTCTAAGTACTATTCATACCAATAGTCACATGAGAAAGTATATGACACTCATATAACGATCCATGATACTTTCTCATGGCGGGTCAATTCAGTATATGTTGGATCGAAGCGGATCGCTAGAGGGGGGGGGTGAATAGCGATAAATCTTTTTTTTCTAATTCGTTCGTTAAAACTCAAGTAGACAGTTAATTGCAGCGGAAAGATAAACTATAAATAAATGAGACAAATGTTTTTTTACTTGGTTCATAGCCTTCGGCTACTACTCCAAGACCCTAGTGATCCTTGATCACGCACGGAGGGCAATTCACTAAAAACACTCCTCCTCGTTGGAGGTAGGAGTTTGACGATTACAAAAAAAGACTTCGAAAGAAAAGATAGAGAGACAAACCCTCTCTTCTATTAATGTAAAGTGCAACGATAGAAAACCTCGATTAATAAAAGGAATTGCAATATTTAAAGAGATGACAAAATAAGAATATCAACAACTAAAAGAGTAGAAAGTAAACTAGAGTTGTTGACAGTACTTCGTCGTAGAGTCGTCGGGAAATCGCAGAGTTGTGGAGGTTTGTGAGCACTTAGAGATGATGAAAAACCCTAGGAGAAGCCCTCCTTTTATAGCCTTTAAGCCCCTCATCGAATGTGTCTTCAACCAATAGGAATTGGGCACAAAACTCCTTGAAAAATGGTGATAAAGCTTGACTCCTCGAGGCTGATTTTTGACCATCGGTTGAACTGGCCGGTTGAACTGACCCGGTTGAACTGGCCCGGTTGAACTGGCCGGTTGAACTGATGGCCAGGATTTTTGACTACAATAAAGAGTTAGCTCAAAATATAAGTGAATTCGACGGCCACTTGCCGTCCGATCTCAACATAGACCTTCCATAGGAAGTCTTGGTCGGATCATCGCCTAAGGACATCCCCGTACAAAGGACATGACCTCACTTCACTTTACTCACTCGAGCTTACCTCGATACTTACTATGTCGATTTTGCTTCCGGCCTTCCACTTGATTCCTTCGGCTCCCTCCGAAGTCACTCGAGTGTCGTCCGACCACCGCGGCTTCCTCCGGGTGTCGCTAGCCTTCAGCTCCAGCTATAGCAATTTTCTGCACACTCGATTCAACTCGTGAGATAACGACATGAGCTTAACTTTGTATCATTTGCTATAATCAAAACTCAGGTTCGACTTAGGTACCTACTCCACCAACAATCTTCCCCTTTTTGATTTATGGCAAACCCACATACAAAGTTAAGAAAAATAAATTAAGTGCATTAAGCAAAATGAGCAAGAGATATGCATGAATGAGCAGGAGTATATAAAAACTTTTTTTTCAAGTGCTCCCCCTTGAGGAATCCTCCCCCTTGATCGAGGGTGAGTACTTGAGAAAGAGTTTTAACTCTCCCCCTTGATGTTTGCTACTAAACAAAAGAATTAAGTAACCGCAATTACTTAATATTGGCCATAGTATTTAAAATAAGTTTTAAGTTAAGAAATCAAAAAACTGATTTCTTAACCTTGGCCTTTACTTCCGTTTTGTTAACAAGTTAACTTAAAGTTAAGTAAACCTTTCCGTTTTGTTAACATGAACAAGTTAACTAAGCCTTGGCCATAAAAAAAAGTATCCCTTAACTTTGGCCTTTTTCTCCCCCTTTTGCCATATATCGAAAAGAGTGAGGGTGTGTGTGGAATAAAAAATAAGTATTAATTTGAAAATGTTCCACATTATTTTGAAAATAATATACTGAAAGTAAGTTCATCTATAAAATGTTCGACTCATATTTGGCTTGATTGATATGAAAGATCAACCAGTCCTGGTCAAAGTCGGTTAGTATGTATGATTATACTCCGTGGTTCATGGCGATGCACTAGCTCTACATCTGGAACTAGGAGTAAGGTCCTAACATCTCATGCCCATCTACGTGGCTAAGTACACAAACACATTAGTCCTATGTGTTGTGAGATGTATTGGCTCCTTAAATCTATAGGTGCATGATATCTAAGGTATGTCCTATACTAGTTCCATGAAAAATGAAAAGTATGAAATAGTAGCAATATAATTTGCAAAGTCCTATTCTACTACGCACATGCCCAATTTTCGTCTTAATAGACTAAATTCGGCTTTGGGTAGGGGTTTAGTAAATAGGTCTGCCAAGTTAGACTTCGATTCGACGTATTCGAGTTGTATGGCTCCGTTGGCCACATGTTCTCGAATGAAATGGTGTTTGACCTCTATATGTTTGGTCCTAGAGTGACATATCGGATTCTTAGTAAGATTAATTGAACTAATGTTATCTACGTGAAGATTAGTATTCGTAAAGTCTAACTTAAAGTCGCGGAGAGTGTGCTTCATCCAAAGAAGCTGAGTAACACACTCACCCATCGCGATGTATTCGGCTTCGGTGGTAGATAAGGCAACACAGTGTTGCTTCCTACTGCACCAACTCACTAGACTCGAGCCGAGAAGTTGACAACAACCACTCGTACTCTTTCTATCGAGCTTACTACCAGCATAGTCCGAATTGGAGTAGCCGGTTAGTTCGAACTCGGTAGATCTAGGGTACTAAATACCGACATTAAGTGTACCCTTTAGATATCTAAGGATACGCTTGACTAGAGTTAGGTGAGACTCCTTGGCACAGGTTTGGAACCTTGCGCACATACTTACTGCAAATAAGATATCGGGTCAGCTTGCAGTTAAGTAAAGGAGACTCCCTATTACGCTCCTATAGTATTTTAAATCAATTGGGTTTCCAATTACATCTTCTTCTATATTAACATTAGTTACCATTGGGGTATTAATAATTTTAGCGTCTTGCATTCAAAGTGTTTAATTAATTCCCTAGTATATTTGCATTGATGTAGGTATATTCCATCTTTAGTTTGTTTAATTTGTAGACCTAAAAAGAAGCTTAACTCGCCTACTAAATTCATTTCAAATTCACTTTCCATAAGTGAAATGAACTCATTTAGTAGGATTGAGTTGGTGGTTCCGAAAATAATATCATCTACGTAGATTTGGGCTATGAATATGTCTTTACCTAAGGTTTTTACGAAAAGAGTTGGGTCAACTACACCTTGGTTAAAACCTTTGGACTTAAGATAAATCGAAAGTCTCTCGTACCAAGCTCGAGGAGCTTGTTTAAGTCCATAGAGAGCTTTCTTTAACCTAAGGACATGGTCGGGTTTGTCTAGGCTTTCGAAACCGGGAGGTTGACTAACATAAACTTCTTCTTTAATGTATCCATTCAAGAACGTAGATTTCACATCCATTTGAAACAACTTAAATCCGCGATGTGCAGCATACGCTAATAGCATTCGAATGGACTCTAATCTAGCTACTGGGGCATACGTCTCATCATAATCTAAACCTTCGACTTGACTAAACCCTTTAGCAACTAGTCTAGCTTTATTTCTAACTACTTCACCTTTGTCATCAAGTTTATTTCTAAACACCCACCTTGTTCCAATGATTGTTCTATCTTTAGGTGGCGGTACTAATTCCCATACTTCATTCCTAGTGAATTGCACCAGCTCTTCTTGCATTGCAATAATCCAATCGGGATCAAGAAGAGCTTGGTCAATAGTCTTGGGTTCAATTTTAGAAATCAAGGAAATTTGACTAAGGTTTCGATATGAGGCTCTAGTTCGAACTCCTAGACTTGGATCACCAATCACTTGGTCGATAGGATGATTCGTTTGAGTCCTAGTTGGGTTTGAGTTTGAGTCTACTACTTGGTCAATAGGATGACTCATTTGAGTTCCAGTTTGGTTTGAGTCATCTACCGCTTGGTCAATAGAATGACTTAGTTGACCTAGGTTGGGATTAATACTAGACCTGATCTCCGGATCAGAGTTAGGTCTAGTATGAGTTGGCTCGCTAATTGGGGTTGTCGGGGGTTTTGTAGGTTCGTGTCCTTCATCAAATACTACATTGATAGTCTCCTCGACTCTAAGGGTGTCGTGGTTATATACTCTATAAGCTCTGCTTGTAGTCGAGTATCCTAGAAAGATTCCGGTCATGGTTTTGGATGTAAATTTCCCTAGGTAATCCTTAGTGTTTAGGATATGTGCCTTACACCCAAATACCCTAAAGTACTTGATGTTAGGTATTTTATCATGATAAATCTCGTATGAGGTCTTAAGGTGCCTCTTTACCATAAGGATCCTATTTTGGACATAGCATGTCGTACTCACGGCTTCCACCCAAAACCTATCGGGTAGGTTATACTCATTTAACATTGTCCTAGCGGCTTCTTGTAGGGTTCTATTTTTACGTTCTACTAGGTCATTTTGTTGTGGAGTTCTAGAGCAAGAGAACTCATGGTGGTATCCATTTAGGTTACAGAATTCTGTAAACCTATGGTTTTCGAATTCACCACCATGATCAGTCCTAAGTCTTTTGATTTTAATGTTTTGTTGATTTTCTATTAACTTAAATAGGTTGATTAATTGATCTAGGGTATCACTTTTGTGTTTGATGAACCAAACCCAAGTAAATCTAGAATAGTCATCAATTATGACTAAGCAGAATTTACTTCCATTAAGTGACTTAGCTCCGTGTGAATCAAATAGATCCATGTGTAGGAGCTCAAGCACACTTTTGGTTCGTTCTTGATTAGTTAGTTGATGTTGTGTCCTAGATTGTTTACCTTGTTGACAAGCATTACATATTTTATTATCCAAGTTATTGAGGTTAGGCAAACCTCTGACTAAGTCACTCTGACTCATCTTGTGGATGAGTCTTGGGTGTGAGTGACCGAGTCGTCGGTGCCACAACCATGATTCCTCTTGCCGTGTCATAAGACACTTAGTTGAGAAGTTAGTTAAGTTAATAGTGTAAATGTTGTTATTTCTAGTTCCCTTAAGAATTGTTTTAGAAGTTTCATTTGTATTAATTACGCATTCATTTTCTAGAAATATGACCTTATAGTTATTATCACAAAATTGGCTTACACTAAGTAAATTATATTGAAAATTTTCTACTAATAAAATATTTTGAATAACAAAATTTGAGTTGAGCTCAATATCACCTGATCCGATGATTTTAAGCTTGCCATTATTTCCGAAGGCTACCGATCCTTGTCGTTTGAATCGAAGCTTCGAAAACTTGAGTTGATCCCCGGTCATGTGTCGGGAGCAACCATTGTCCAACATCCATTGATCCTACATGCAAGGTAGTTGGATCGGATATTAGATTTATTAAAGATTGGTTGAAAATTATTAACCTAAATCATCTCACCCATGTCTACATGATCAAACACGTTAACCCTATATGTTCTTGTGAGATGACTTCCAATTTTACTTGATTTAAATTTAATGACTTAAACATTTGTCAACCTTGCGTTAGATTCGGATTTGACCTTAGGCTTATCAAGTCACTTTTTCAAGATCATGGCTTCCAGGTCGTGGCGAGGCATAGAGGCCTTCTTTGATCGGAACAATGACCACTTCGTTAGACAAAACCATTTTCAAGAAAATAGTAACTTGACTCACCTAAGACCACTTCCTGGTCTAACTAGTCTAGGATACGGCGAGGTAGCTTCAGCTAGTTCCACTCGGTCAAGTGAACCGAACTAGATACGCCTTATCTAGCTCGAATACACGAGACTCCATTTTCCTAGCGTATTATCATCTCGCCGTGTCTTGGTACTATGTTATCAAGTGTTGACGAGTTATAGTCCTATCTAACCATTCTAAAAAGAAAAAACAAACTAAATAAAAACCTAAGCATGCAATTTCTAAGTTAAAACACAAACAAATTTTGTACTAGCTCCCCCTGGACCGTTGAATCGATTCGGTCTCTCCACATAGTGGATTTGGTCCTTGGGAACCCAGTACTGGTTTGATCCTAAGTTTGAAATCAAGGTGGTCTTAGGGACCCATGCTTGGACACGTTTTTTATGTCGACTTACAATCGACATATACGACTTATTGGTCGTGTTTGAGCTAAACCCTAGCCCGACCTTGTTGTACATGGCCCTTTGCGATCCAAGTAGGAGGTCAAGTCCTTTGGATCCCAAAGTAAACCTTTCCAACATATTCCTAAGATCTTCGACTTGACTCTTCAAGAGTGAGTTCTCAACTTCGAGTTTTTCAACCCGAGTTGAGTCCTTCTCTTGAACTCGACTAGTCGAAGAGGTTAGGGAGACCTCATGTTTAAGGAGTTTAACTTCCTCAACCAGGGTCTCGACCTTGGACTCGAACTTAGCTAACTTTCTATTTAAAAACTTAATTGCACTATAAAGTGTAGTAATGAGAGACCAACTTACCTTGAGTGTATCTTTTGAACCGGATGCGTATCCGTGGCTTGTCTTGAATAGTGCTTCGCAGTCCGACTCGTCTTCGGTTTCCGATTCAAGTTCCGGTTCCGACTCCATCTCCGATTCCACCGGTTTAGCCATGAGGACTCGATCATCGTCTTCTTCCTCGGAAGCTTCTTCCCAAGTAGCGTTGAGTGCCTTTTTGTGTTTTGGTGCCTTGCTCTTGAGTTTTGGGCATTCGGACTTGATATGTCCAAACCTATTGCATTCATAACATCTAATATTTGAACTTTTAGGCTTACCTTCGTTGGGTCGAGTGACGGTTCATTTTCGGCCCTTGACTATCCTCCGAACTAGGTTGACTAGTTCGGCCTCCATTTCCGAGTCGACCTCCGAATCCGACTCATCCTCTTCTTCCTTCGGGGGTGGCTTGCTAGCGGTTTTCTTCTTTGAACCTGCAAATAGTGCTATACCTTTCTCGGGTTCCGAGTTAGACTGCTCATGAAGTTCGAAATCAGAAAAAAGTTCATCTAACCTAAGTTTAGAAAGATCCTTGGAGACCTTGTAGGCATCGACCATGGATGCCCACAAGGTAGTCCTCGGAAAGGAGTTTAGGACATACCTTATAAGGTCACAATTTTCGACCTTTTGCCTGATTGCGTGTAGATTGTTGACTATGTCCTGGATGCGGGCGTGGAGTTGCGGGTTCGTTTCATGTTCCTGCATTTTTAGATTATATAATTTATTAAATAAAAGGTCGCGCTTACATACCTTGGCTTCATCGGTCCCTTCGTGTAGCTCCACTAGCTTTGTCCAAAGGTCCTTTGCACTTATGAAGGGGTCGACGCAATTTAACTCCTCCTTGGACAAGCCGCATTGGAGGATTTGTGTTGCCTTGGCGTCGGCTTCGACTTGTCGTTTTGTCGCAATGGTCCATTGGTCATAACCCAAGGATTCACCCACTTCGTTAGTCGGAAGTGTGAAAACCATTTGGATTATGATCCACATCTCGATTTGGGTTTTGAGAAAGCATTCCATCTGACCTTTCTAGTAACGGAAATCATCTCCATTGTAAAATGGAGGTCGGACGGTGCTAAAACCCTCGAGATGGGCCATTTGGAAGGGAAACCTTGCACAAAAAAATACCAAAAAAACACAAAAAAAAGGTTCCAAGACTTCGCCTTGGATTAGTAATATAGGAAATGAAAAGAAACAAAAGGAATAAACGAGAAATAACCAACTAAAATAAAAGATGAGCACTTACAACCTTCGATGTCCCAGAAATGGTACTAAATGATGGTTTTTCGGGATGAATACAGCTTGTTGCGAGGGTTTACCCTGGTAAAAAGTGTAGATCTTTCCGAGAGCTTCGTTTTGGTAGGTAGGCCATTTCGTGGGTCAACTTGTACGAAAAGTTATGCCCGTTTTACCGTCGGCTACTCCAAAAGCGAATACTTGCAAAACAAAACCAAACGAAGAGTACCAAGACTTCGTCTTGGATTAGTAGTGCGGGAGAAAAATTTAAATGAATGAAAAATAAATCTGTAAAAAATGCTAGATTGGTGGTTTCACCAAATCTTAGCGCCCCCGGCTCTGATACCAATTGTTGAATCGAAGCGGATCGCTAGAGGGGGGGGGTGAATAGCGATAAACCTTTTTTTTCTAATTCGTTCGTTAAAACTCAAGTAGACAGTTAATTGCAGTGGAAAGATAAACTATAAATAAATGAGACAAATATTTTTTTACTTGATTCGTAGCCTTCGGCTACTACTCCAAGACCCTAGTGATCCTTGATCATGCACGGAGGGCAATTCACTAAAAACACTCCTCCTCGTTGGAGGTAGGAGTTTGACAATTACAAAAAAAACTTCGAAAGAAAAGATAGAGAGACAAACCCTCTCTTCTATTAATGTAAAGTGCAACGATAGAAAACCTTGATTAATAAAAGGAATTGCAATATTTAAAGAGATGACAAAATAAGAATATCAACAACTAAAAGAGTAGAAAGTAAACTAGGGTTGTTGACAGCACTTCGTCGTAGAGTCGTCGGAAAATCGCAGAGTTGTGGAGGTTTGTGAGCACTTAGAGATGATGAAAAACCCTAGGAGCAGCTCTCCTTTTATAGCCTTTAAGCCCCTCATCGAATGTGTCTTCAACCAATAGGAATTGGGCACAAAACTCCTTGAAAAATGGTGATAAAGCTTGACTCCTCGAGGCTGATTTTTGACCATCGGTTGAATCAAGCGGCTTGAGCTGAATCGCCCGCGGTTGAACTGATGGCCAGGATTTTTGACTACAATAAAGAGTTATCTCAAAATATAAGTGAATTCGACGACCACTTGCCGTCCGATCTCAACATAGACCTTCCATGGGAAGTCTTGGTCGGATCGTCGCCTAAGGACGTCCCCGTACAAAGGATATGACCTCACTTCACTTTACTCACTCGAGCTTATCTCAATACTTACTATGTCGCTTTTGCTTCCGGCCTTCCACTTGATTCCTTCGGCTCCCTCCGAAGTCACTCGAGTTTCGCCCGACCACCGTGGCTTCCTCCGGGTGTTGCTAGCCTTCAGCTCCAGCTATAGCAATTTTCTGCACACTCGATTCAGCTCGTGAGATAACGACATGAGCTTAACTTTGTATCGTTTGCTATAATCAAAACTCAGGTTCGACTTAGGTGCCTACTGCACCAACAATATATATATTCTCCAATATATATACCCATGTGTCAATGTGATATCACATATCCATGACTTGTGAGATCAAGTCATCCATTGACCTACATGCTAGTCTCAATGTATTAATATTGCCCTTGTATATTAATACTTGACTAGGAATATTAAGAATAGTGTTCTCTACAGCTTCTCATAATCAATTCTACCAATTGATATACTGTAGATTAGAACCTACTATTCAAGGACATTATTATATTTATTTTAGCTGACACATGCATAAAGTAAATATAATAAACAATCTTTGCCTTTTATTAATGAAATATGATATACATGATCCCTAATCAATCATCTCATGATTGACACTACATCTCATGATTGGCACTAAGGGCTGACACTAACACCGCTGTCATGTGATTGGCCAGAACTCCATGAGACTTCCTGCTCAGCACATCTGCTACCACATTAGCTTTTCCCGGATGATACTGGATGGTGCAATCGTAATCTTTTAGATATTCCATCCACCGTCTCTGTCTCAGATTCAGCTCTTTCTGTGTTAACAGATACTTCAGACTTTTATGGTCTGTGTAGATCTTAAAGGTAATCCCATATAAGTAGTGGCTCCATATCTTCAATGCAAAAATAATGGCGGCTAACTCCAGATCATGCACTGGGTAATTTCTTTCGTGATCCTTTAGTTGACGGAACCCTTGGATAGAAGCATCCGTATAAAGAACCATCCCATCAACACAAGAAGAAATCACTAAAATTGGTGCTGAAACTAACCGTCGCTTAAGCTCCTGGAAGCTAGTTTCACAAGCCTCTGACTAGGTGAATTTGACCCCTTTCCGAGTCAAGCAAGTGAGTGGCATGGCAATACTCGAGAATCCCTCCACGAACCTCTGATAATACCCAGCTAGACCAAGGAAACTACGGACCTCCTGAACTCATTTTGGCTGTTCCCAACTGGTAATTGCCCTGATCTTCTGGGGATCTACAAAAATACCTCTGTTGGACACTATATGTCCAAGAAAACCCACTGAGGATAACCAGAATGCACACTTGGTAAATTTGGCATACAACTGCTCCCGTCGCAATGTCTCCAACACTATCCATAGATGTTGTTCATGCTTCTCCTCGGATCGAGAATAAATCAATATATCATCGATAAACACTATGATGAACTGATCTATATACCTCAGAAATACCCGGTTCATTAAGTCCATAAATGCAGCTGGGGCATTTGTGAGACCGAAAGGCATCACTAGAAACTCATAATGCCCATAACGGGTGCGGAAAGCTATTTTCTGAACATCCCCATCTCTTATCCGAAGATGATGATATTCTGAGCGCAGATCAATTTTAGAATACACATAGGTTTCCTTAAGTTGATCAAACAAATCTTCTATCCTCGGCAGTGGATATTTGTTCTTAACTGTGACTGCATTCAGTTGCCGATAGTCAAATCGTAACCGCAATGATCCATCCTTCTTTTTGACAAAGAGTACCGGTGCTCCCCATGGTGAAACACTAGGTTGGATGAATCCATTATCCAGCAACTCCTGCAGTTGAACTTTAAATTCATTCAGCTCTTTTGGCGCCATCCGATAAGGAGGTTTCAATATAGGTGCGATTCCTGGGATCACCTCTATCGCAAATTCAACTTGCCTAGGAGGTGGCAAGCCTGGAAGTTCATTTGGAAATACATCTGGATACTCTCGAACTACTCGCACATCAGAGAGGGGTGGTAGTCCTTCGTTCACAACTTTGACTAGAGATAATAAATAACCCTGACAACCCTGGGTCAATAGTTTCTGAGCCTGTAAAGTCAATATAATAGATAATCCATCATCTCTAGTACCAATAAATTCCCAAGTTGGTTGATCCGGTGGTCGAAATGTCACCGCCCTTACTCTACAATCCACTGTAGCATGATAAGCGGCCAACAAGTCCATACCGAGAATAATATCGAACTCTATCATTTCCAACACTTGGAGGTCCACTATAACGATATGCCCGTCAAAATATAATGGACAACCTTTGATTTCTTGATGGCTAGTCAGTACCTCTCCTGATGGCAAGGATACTGCTAACCCATAAGAATGAACCATTGGGATTCTTACAACTCTACCCAGAAATATTCTAGATACAAATGAATGGGAACTACCAGTATCAATCAAAGTATCAGCGTATATAGAATAAACTGAAACCATACTACGTATGATTGATCCCTCAGTCCACTGTGCCTCATCTCTGGTGATGGCAAAAACTAGTCCAATCTCGATATTCGTCGGCTGCATCCCTGACGAAGTAGTAGTGTGCCTCCACTTGGTGGATGCGGCTCTGTGATGCTTGGAGGCCGAAGTCGCCGGTGACATAAGATATCCCTGAGAGTTGGCTGGTAAGAACTATTGTGGTGCAGATACTCTTGGGTAGTAGATCACCAGAGATGCAGGATACTGGATTACTGTCGGCATCACTGTAGGGGCACCCCCTGCATCTGGTACAACTGTGCTGGTGGAGGTACTGGCTGCCTCTGACCATATGTCTGAGTCCGCGGTGCTGTCCTCTGCTGCCGCTGCTGGGTAGACTTCTTCCCCTTGTTGGAGCTATCAGGAAACTCCAACTGTGCTTTCAATGTACAGTCATGACTCGTATGACCAGGTTGTTTGCAATAATAGCAAACAGGCTGCTCCAAAGGACACTCTGATACTCTGTGACTTTCAGATCCACATTTATAGCATCCATTCCTGCTTTGACCGTTACGACTATTCTGAGACCTTCCAGAATACTCTGATGCTAGATGTTTCCCCTTCTGCAATCTAGCTGACCCATCTACAGCACCTCGCGTAGTTCCTTTTTGCTCTCGTTTCTTTTGAGTCCCCTGAGCTGAACCCTAGTTCTGCTGCTTACCCTGAGTCATCTGCTTCTCTATATCCTTTTCCCTAGAAATTTACTGGGAAGTCATCTCGATGAAGATGGCGCGGTCCAATGCCTCCCCGTATGAGGTAATGATAGATCCTGACATCCTGCCCCGAATATAAGCAGCAAGACCCTATGTGAATTGGTACATTCGATCTGCATCCTGTGCTACCAGATGAGAGCAGAACTCTGATAGTCTGATAAACTCTGCGTTGTACTCCATGACGGAACGATCACCTTGCTTCAGGCTGAAGAATTCCTAATGATGTGCTGTAGAAAATACTAAAGGAAAGTACTGTCTCCAGAAAGTGTCTCGAAAGATTGCCCAAGTAATCCCATGCTCCCCGAGTAGAGTCTTCTGCATTTTCCACCAAGTAACAGCCTGATCTCTGAGATGATACGTAGCAAGGTCCACCTTCTCCTCATCTATACAGTTCATGTACTCGAAAGTGTCTTCCATATTTTCCATCCAAGACCGGGCAATCCATGGGTTGGACTCCCCTCGGAACAAGGTGAACTTTTCCTTGGTCGAACGTGCTAACACGAGTATCCGTGCTTTATCATTGAGCCAACTGGACTCTGCGAGCTCTGGCATAGTCAATGGTACATCCGAATTCTGAGGCTCCGAATCACCAATAGGGGAAAGCTGAGGCTATTCCCGAATAACGGGCTCAGTAGTAGCAGCCTCCTGTCCCTCAACTCCAACGGATCGCCTTGATGGATGACCTCTACTACGAGTCTGCATAGGTGCCATAACTTTGACTGTATACACCTGTGGAACAAGTTTAGATAAGTAACTATCTGAAATATGAGTTATCAGAAATTCTTACTTCATGATGCCTGGAGCTTATGCCACTGTCAATCCCATCTCACAAAAACCAAATCCGAAAAATATACCGACTCCTGAGAATCCAAGACTCAAAAACAAAATCATTGTATGACATCGCAGAACCTTCGGCTCTAATACCAATAAAGTGTTGGTGCAGGGGCACTAGATAATCGAACCTGTGTTTTGATTATGGCAAAGACACAAAGTTAAGTTTACATCGTTATCTCACGAGCTAAATCGAGTGTGCAGAAAAGTACTAAAGCTGGAGCTGTAGGCTAGTGACACCCGGAGGAAGCCGTGGTGGTCGGGCGACACTCGAGTGACTTCGGAGGAAGCCGAAGGAATCGAGTGGAAATCCGGAAGCGAGAGCTACAAGGTAAGTATCGAGGAAAGCTCGTGTGAGTGAGAGATTGTAAGGTCATGTCCTCTTTACGGGGATGACCGTAGGCGGCGATCCGACTAAGACTTCCTGTGGAAGGTCTAGGTCGAGATCGGACGGTTAGAAACCATCACATTTATCAATTTCCGAGCTAACCTCTTACTGCAGGGAAGTGGCCAAGCATGTAGTCGACTGTTGGACATTGGGCAGTCGATTGATGCTCATCAGTCGACAAATGGGAGTCATCAGTCGACTGATGGCGACGAATCAACCTTTGCGCTAGGTCAAAATGGATAAAGTTTGACGCGGCCACTTCGCGATAAAAATTATACAACTTCGTGATCTGTTCCAAAAAAAGAGGAGACATATTCAGAGGCCAAAATCTATAAAAGGAGGGGAGGATTCCAACTCCAAACAACATCAAGTTTATTCTCAAGTGCTTCTACAACGCCAACGCTCCAACGCCGTCATAACGCCGATGCGACGACAAGTTCATGTTGGAGATTTGACGCCGCTAGAGGGGGAGGGTGAATAGCGTAGATGACCGTACGTAGATGGAAATCGTTCACGTGCTTGTCTACAATTCGTGT
The DNA here is from genome assembly GCA_025175895.1 of Wurfbainia villosa. Taxonomy (NCBI): domain Eukaryota; kingdom Viridiplantae; phylum Streptophyta; class Magnoliopsida; order Zingiberales; family Zingiberaceae; genus Wurfbainia; species Wurfbainia villosa. Next base: position 91,348,962 of record CM045997.1, on the reverse strand, counting down.
TAGCGCAGCGGAATAATAATAAAAGCAATACACGAAATACAATCACACACAAACACGATGATATAACGTGGTTCGGAACCACACGGTTCCTACTCCACGGATTGAGCTCTAACGAGCTCTAGCGATGTCAATGCAATCACTAATCAATAAACTCCTTCTCGACAACAAGTCGGAGGTGGAGAAACCTCGTACACAAGATTACAACAATAATCTAAAGAAATACAAGCAAATACAAAGGAAATGTAAAGAACACTTTACAAACTAGGGTTTTAGCGCTTTGCTTGTTGGTTGCTTGGATGAGGTTGAAGGGCTCTGAAATGCATCTGCAAAACGCCTTCAAATCGCCTCAAGTAAGCTCCCAAAAATCTGATCCTCGAGCCTTCCACGAACAGCTGCTTTTATCCTCCCTCGGGCTAGATTTCCGCCTGGCAGTCGACTGCCATGAGTCCCCAGTCGACTGCCAACACTATAGATGTGAGACAATGGCTCAATCCACGTTGGACAAGTTCCAACGGGACTCTCACCGGGCCGATTCGCAGCATTGGCGGTCGCCGATCATAACGCCCGTAATCGATTGCCCGGTCGGCTACGGGCGTTCAATGCTCGACAACTCGGTAGCGGTCGTGCCATCCTTAGCGGCGATCGCTGCGAAATCGATCGATCGCTCCCATGGCGGTCGGCCAGCTCAAGCTCTCAAGCGGCGGTCGAACTCAAGTCGACTCCGTGATCGGCAACCGCCATAATACCAATCATTGCCAACCTCAAGAATGAGTTTTAACCCAAGTATGGTGCCCCATACTTGCTAGACCACCCTTAGCCTAGACCTAAGCCTTCTAGCCACCTCCATGACCTCACGCCTCTGGATCCCTCCAAGTCATTCATACTTGACATTCATCCCATCGCGCTAGCCTTCAGGTGCTTCCATCGGCTATGTCATGCTAACGGTGTCTACACCGCCAAGGCACATTGGACTTACGCCGCCAAGACTCCGCTTGGACTTTACGCCGCCAATATCAATCCCCTTCGACTTCTCAAATGCCAAGACTCAAGCTTGGACTTTCCCTTGCCAACCCATGTTGGACTTTCCATGCCAAGACCCATGCTTGGACTTTCCATTTGCCAAGACCCATGCTTGGACTTCTCATTTGCCAAGACCCATGCTTGGACTTCTCATGCCAAGTGCTCAAGACTTGGACTTTCCCAATTGCCAAGTGTCCCACTTGGACTTTCCATGCCAAGTACCCATGACTTGGACTTTCCCTTTCCAAGACCCATGCTTGGACTTTCCCATAATCACATTGTCAACCCTGGTCAACCATCAAGTCAATTATAACCTGGGTCGATTATATAAACAATCTCCCCAACATATTAACCGACATTAATGTCAAACATCAATGTCAATCCTATGTCTAACATACTTTGTCAAACATACTTTGTCAAACATCAAAACATCACTCGAGTCAAACTCGAGTCCTGGTCAATCGTGACCTGGGCCGATTGCACCAACAATCTCCCCATTTTTGATGTTTGACAAAAACCAATCAAATCATGAGTTAGAACACTAACTCAAATCCCTTACCAATTATCCCAAATTGGTAAACACTCACCAAATGTTCTCCCCCAAACATTCAAGTGAAAATGTAAATCAAATCTTCTCCCCCAAACATTCTCCCCCTTTTTGACTAACATCAAAAAGGTTATCTCTCCAAGGAGGTCAATGTCTCATGTCCCAATGAGATCTTACAATCTTCCCCTTGATTTAAAAATATCTAGGATGCCTACCATCTTCCTAGTGATAAGTCCCATATCACTCAAGAGAGGCAATCCTATTCACTCTCCCAATTTCCAAATTGGATACCAAAACTCATCAATTTTCCCAATTGATGATACTTTCCCAATAACTTCTCCTTTTCAAAGAGAAAAACACATCCATCATCCCAAGATGGATACCTCCCCCTAAAGGCTTGCTCCCCCTTGACCATTGCACCAACAATGTCCTTGGGGAGTCCCTAAGCCAATAGGAACTCTAAACCATCAAATTTAAGGTTGGAAATTCAACATTGAACTTTCCACCACCTCAAATTGATACTCTGACCTAACACCTCTCCAAATCCATATCCAATGAATTTTCACCCTTCATAATGCTTCCCAAAGCATATCCTAGGGTTAGAAGTTGTTAGGGACCTTTACCATGAACACGGGCTAAACAACCTCGACTCCCGATGTCGATCGATTGCCACATATTATCACCGATCGCCACCAATGGCGATCGTAGCTAATTTTCGAAATTCAGCTATCAGAATCCAATTTCAGAAAATCATAACTAATTATACGTATATCGAAAAATCACGAAATTTGATACGTATAATACTTATGACCAAAACAATGGGTGAAAAGTGTTTGAAAAATATTTTACCCATAAAATAGTGAGTTTGATACAAAACTCAAAACCATTGAAATTTTCAATGTTTTGGCCCTATTTTGTATCAACTTCATCAATGGTGATTGCTATCAAAAGATAGACTTCACCAAGGTTTTCTAAATTGATTTTAAAATGATTTCAAAACCTTATTTTGGATCATATTCCTTGGGCTCTAAGTACATGACTTGTACACAAGCTTTCCCAATGATCCACCAATAAAATTAGATGAGTTTTGGTTCAACTAGATGCAAAAACCATGCACCTTGAACTCAACTCATATCCTAGCATCTCACATGTATCTAGGGTGTATAAATACACATACATGTAAATTGGATGTGAGATGTGGGTTTTGTTCTCCCTAAACTAGGGTTTCATGCATTTTTCTAAGGCAACCCTACTTGATTCCCTTATAGATGGGACTCCAAGTCATGCCATTGTCCTTAAATCAATTTCAATCAAATTATCTTAAATGCATGAGTGATTATGGCATTAGAGATGATATAGATAAACACATGCTCATAATCATGATGTCATGACATAATATGAAATCTAAAAACACATGACATTTAATCCTTAATCCTAAACATGTACATGACATATAAATGATGAGAATGAACATGATGTCATGTCATGGCATATGGCAAATCAAAGCATGGCAAATAAGATATAAAGGTATGTAATACCTAAATTTTAATATTAATTGCCATTTTATATAATTAGATATATTTTGCCATATTTCTATTTTTCTCCCAAGTGTGCCAAAAACCCAAAATGGCACACTAACCTCTAAACCTAAATTGTGCCAAAATGATCATTTTATCAAACTTCATAATTAATATTGGCACATCCTAAAATCCTTTTAGGATTAATTCAAATCTATTTCCAAGGTAACCATAACCTTGAAAATATCCTAAAGTGCCACCTTACCATGGTTGAGTTAACTACTCATCCAATCAAGGTTGACACACCCTAAACCCACTTAGCGTGAATCAATCACGCTCTTAGGAACCCAAAATCTATTTGAGCTCCTAGGGTTGATTAGGTATTCCCTAGAGATAACCTCCCTAGATACTTTTCTAATGACCCTCCTAGGCTTGTTAGCCTTGGTCATTTGGGTCTTACCTAGGTTGACTCTAGGGGTGACTCCCCTTGCAACCTTCTTAGTGGCCACCCTAGGTTTCCTAGAAACCCTAGCCACTAGACACACCCTTTGGTCAACTCTAGGGATGACTTCCCTATTGACCTTGGTCTTCCTAGACCTAGTTTGTGTTCCATTATCAAATGGAACACTATGGTAAGCCACCTTAGGCTTAGGTTTGTGACCCAAACTTTTCTTGCCCTTGGTTGACTTTTGACTCTTAGGTCCTAAGTGTTGACTGTGACTTTTGGACCCTTGATTTTGACCACTAGACCCTTTAAATTGATTTTGTATATTCCTAAGGGTCTTTTCAAGTTTTTCAAGCCTTGACCTTAAGGCTTGGTTCTCTAATTCTAATTTCCCAATTTTAGAATCTTGATTTAAATCTTGGGCATTTGACTTTCTTGGCATATGCCTAGTCCATTTTGGATTAAAACCTAGATGTTCTTGTATTTTCTTAATAGATTCACTAGGTATGGTTTTTCTAGGGACATTAGTCCCAAATTTCTCCTTATTACTAAAATGGACACTTTTAGCTCCTAAGCAAAAATATTTATTCCTATTAGCATACTTTTCATAAATTGCAAGAGAATTTAAATTCCTAGCATGCCTTTGCCTATTAACTAAAGAAGGTGCATTATTGAAATATACCTTAGGGTTTGCCTAGAGGCTCCCCTACATGTGTAGCTCCTCTTTGGTCTTTTTGCTTCCCCTAGGACATTGATTCCTATAATGTCCCCTTGAGTTGCACTTGAAGCATATGATATGCTCCTTGCTCTTGATATTTGGGGAACCGTCATCCTTGACTTTTGGAGCCGGTGGAGCTTTCCTAATCTTCTTTAGGCACTTGCTCTTGTAGTGCCCAAATTCCCTACACTCAAAGCACATGATATTATTTTTATTTGAGATTGATGTGTTTGAGTTACCTAGTTCGGTGGTAGGTGCGGAGTTGTATTTTGAGCTTCTCATCTTGATTGGATGTTGAAGCTTCTTCTTGTTTCTCCGGTATGGAAGTTCTCTCCTCCCCTCAATCCTTGAGGTGGATGCTTCTTCCACTTCCTCCACCAACCCGGAAATTGACTCCCTATCAACTTCCGATTCTACTTCCTCTTCCTCTTTGGATGTTGATGATCTCTCAACCTCCAAGTCCTCACTTCCTTGTGAAGATGATGCATTAGCCTCTTCGGTCTCTTCCTCTTGGACCATTGATGGGCTTTCATGGAGCTTTGCCAAATCGCTCCATAGCTCCTTAGCATCCATGCATTCACCTAGGCTACACAAGAATTCATTTGGAATTAAATCAAAAATGAATTTGATTACCTTCTTGTTTTTCTCGAATCTTTGGAGTTGATCTTCACTCCATCTCTTTTTCTTGAGGAAACCACCTTTTGGTCCTCTGGGATACTCAAATCCTTCCATTAATAGAGACCATTCCTCAAGGTCTCTCATCATCAAAAACTCTTCAATTCTCGCCTTCCAAGAATTGAAACCTTCTCATCCATAGAATGAAAAAGGGACCGGTGTGTTGATGTCCCATCCTAATTGATCTTGGACTTCCATCTTTTACCCTCTAGCGTCTTGCTCCCGGTTGTTAATCCGTTGAAGAGCCACCAGGCTCTGATACCACTTGTTGGAGATTTGACGCCGCTAGAGGGGGGGTGAATAGCGTAGATGACCGTACGTAGATGGAAATCGTTCACGTGCTTGTCTACAATTCGTGTTAGCGCAGCGGAATAATAATAAAAGCAATACACGAAATACAATCACACACGAACACGATGATATAACGTGGTTCGGAACCACACGGTTCCTACTCCACGGATTGAGCTCTAACGAGCTCTAGCGATGCCAATGCAATCACTAATCAATAAACTCCTTCTCGACAACAAGTCGGAGGTGGAGAAACCTCGTACACAAGATTACAACAATAATCTAAAGAAATACAAGCAAATACAAAGGAAATGTAAAGAACACTTTACAAACTAGGGTTTGAGCGCTTTGCTTGTTGGTTGCTTGGATGAGGTTGAAGGGCCCTGAAATGCACCTGCAAATCGCCTTCAAATCGCCTCAAGTAAGCTCCCAAAAATCTGATCCTTGAGCCTTCCACGAACAGCTGCTTTTATCCTACCTTAGGCTGGATTTCCGGCGATCGATCGCCATGAGTCCCGATCGGCCGCTAACCTTGTAGATGTGAGACAACGGCTCAATCCACGTTGGACAAGTTCCAACGGGACTCTCACCAGTCGACTGCCAACATTGGCGATCGTGTATAACGCCGTAGGTCGTGCCCGGTCGGCTCACGGGCGTCTGCTCGACATTGGCGGTCATTGCCATCCCTTAGCGATCATTGCCGTCGATATCGATCAGCTGCTCCCATGAGCGATCATTGCGAGCCCTCGAAGCTCTCAAACGGCAGTCGAACTCAAGTCGACTCCCGGCAGTCGAACCGGCCATAATACCAGTCGACTGCCAACCTCAAGAATGAGGTTTTAACCCAAGTATGGTGCCCCCATACTTGCTAGACCACCCTTAGCCTAGACCTAAGCCTTCTAGCCACCTCCATCAGCCTCACGCCTCTCGGATCCCTCCAAGTCATTCATGATTTGTTCATCCATCGCGCTAGCCTTCAGGTGCTTCCATCGGCTATGTCATGCTAACGGTGTCTACACCGCCAAGGCACATTGGACTTACGCCGCCAAGACTCCGCTTGGACTTTACGCCACCAATATCAATCCCCTTCGACTTCTCAAATGCCAAGACTCAAGCTTGGACTTTCCCTTGCCAACCCATGTTGGACTTTCCATGCCAAGACCCATGCTTGGACTTTCCATTTGCCAAGACCCATGCTTGGACTTCTCATTTGCCAAGACCCATGCTTGGACTTCTCATGCCAAGTGCTCAAGACTTGGACTTTCCCAATTGCCAAGTGTCCCACTTGGACTTTCCATGCCAAGTACCCATGACTTGGACTTTCCCTTGCCAAGACCCATGCTTGGACTTTCCCATAATCACATGGTCAACCCTGGTCAACCATCAAGTCAATTATAACCTGGGTCGATTGTATAAACAATCTCCCCAACATATTAACCGACATTAATGTCAAACATCAATGTCAATCCTATGTCTAACATACTTTGTCAAACATACTTTGTCAAACATCAAAACATCACTCGAGTCAAACTCGAGTCCTGGTCAATCGTGACCTGGGCCGATTGCACCAACAGTTCAAATCTCCTTCGTCGGCAGCAGTAGCAAGTAATTATTTTTATTGTATTCTTTGTTTTAATCGTAACGAGGTGAGGTAGGCTTGTTGCCTCATCCTCGTACTTTCGGTTTTGTGATCGTTGTCTCCTACCTCCAACGAGGAGGAGATGTTATAGTGCTTTGCCCTCCGTATGCGGTCTAGGACCGATAGGATCTTGTAGTAGCAACCGTTGGGTTGTGAACCAAGTAAAAATAAACGTGTCTCTTTATTTTCCGCTGCTCTTACTCATTTAATTATCTACTCGAACGAAATGTCGAAAAGATTTACGATCGCTATTCACCCCCCCCTCTAGCGACGCTTCTCGATCCAACATAAAGTTGTCAGGCCCCGAGAGTATGTCATGCCAAAAAGTAAATGGACAACATCTCCTTTGTACGTGGCAATATTTCAGGTTAATACAAGGCCCGTAGGCCCACAACAACAACATAATATAGATATATTAACCACAGTGGAAATATAAACCACATACCCACAACATACATACTAAAAACATACAGGTGTACACCACCTAACAAGTCCATAGTAATAAAACTGTAAATAAAGTATCGAACATAGAAATAAAGTCCACGACATCACGACAAAGTCCATAATATAAAACAAGTCCATAACATAATCAAAGTCCCCGGGAAGCTCGAAAAAATAGAGATGGGATGGATCGTCGGTGCAGCTCCAAGATGTCACGAAGACTTCTACCCGTTACCTGGGCGACAAAAAAACCCAGGGTCTATGGTGGTGAGTAAAACTCAGCAGGTAATAAGATAGAACATGTAAATATATATATCAATATCACATGTCATTCAACAGTTTAATCTACTGGTATGACAGATATACATTAGCATAACAAGTACACATGCATGCATACACTAAATAAACTGAACAAACAAACGATGCTGACATACCTGACAGTCAGCTACTCTATCCTCATCCAACCTGGGCATATATCCACAACACAAGGTATAAAGAGTAATACTACCCACACTACATTATGATACGGGTCGAGGTTATCACAGTGACTGACCAACAAGTATATAAGTACTCGGCCTACTACCATACAGAAAATGGAATAGCATGTATGAATATGTACAAACAAATGCAACAAGCATAGTACATACAAATGCATCATCAAAGTGAGTATACATATAGATTGCATTTATATGTATACTGATCACCATCATCCATGTATATATATATACATGCATATATGTATATATATATATATAGCAATATGTAAAACACCGTATGATACGGCAATACAGCATGCATGGTCATGCTAGTGCACCCCTACTCGCTACCATGACCCCAGTGTGGCCTAGGTGGCACGACATGACAATTGTCCCAACTTACACCAACCACTGCTCTAGAGTGGCCGAGTGGGCAGTATGATCAAGTAGCATATGAGTGTAAAGAGCTCGCTACACAACAGGGGTCCCTGCTGCTGGCCACTCCGACTAACACTACCAATGAGTGGTCGAGTGCCACGCACCCAGGACAACTGCACGCACTCAAACTATCACCGTCTATAGTGGTAAAGTGTGGCACAACAAATGCTCTACCCGCACACCAGTTACTCCTCTGGGAGAAACCTAGGAGGCAGGATGACTGACGACTCTCTCAACCCCAAGGGAGACGATGTCGTCAGTATGCATGAAATGACATGAAGGTACTGTCTCACATATAGACATCTACCACAAACTCTCTATTCAACAGAGAGTCATACCCATTTGATCAGTATACTCTCTATCTTGTAGAGAGTCATACTCAACTGATCATGGCAAGCTAAGACCACCGGTCCGTAGCGACACACTATTCACGACTCACCTGACCATTTATACAACACGTTGTTGGTAAATAAGTATGCAACATATGGGTATTGAAATAATTCCTACATTTAGGGCATTACCTACCCATGGATGAAATTTTTGCCAATTTATAAATTTGGGTCATCACCCGTACTCTAACATCTACACCCTACAAAACATTTAGACCTATTTACATCACATATGTAACCCCTAAATCATAATAAAGGAAAATGTGATATCAACCTTTGAGCAAATATAGCCAACGATAAGTATCAAGCATAAGATAAAAACGAGCAGGGTCAAGATAATATGAACACCTAACATGCTCATATCTATAACTAAATCTGAATGCAAATACATCTACCTGACCAGGGTAGGAAATTACCCATCTGCTGTAAATGCTTGTAGTACTAGAGTCCTCACATCCGCGGACCGGTCTCGTATCCACGTCCTACAAATATCATCAATTATAATTTAGTGCAAGCATACAACAAAATACGAATCAACTACTATATATTTCCCCATATCCATATTCCTTATTGAATACATGTTATAATTTCCATTTGTAGCCGAGATCTGAGCATCACCCAGCTCAATCGACAACTGACATTCCGCACTAATTTCAGGACCTGACTAATCTCAACCAAGCCCTAATTAACACACTCCGTTTCTTCTGACTCCTTTCACTTAGCCCCAACCGAGCTAAGCCCACTACCAACCATTCAAGATTATTGCAACCCCTTCGCGACCAAGAGCAGCCTTGTTCACAACCATACCGTCGACAATTCCTTGCCCACAGCTGCACAGTCGATCACAGCTTACTCACATAGTCTTTTACACTCAATTCCAGTCGTACAGCCGATCCTCGCTCACTCAAACAATTACAACTGACCTAACTCCACTTACAACCTCTCAACAGAATATTACCGACCTCACAACCGATTAAATTCACCGGCACATCTGTGAACAGCTAACACAACCCACCGGAACCACCCAACGAGCCTTCTCTTCTCACTCATAGCCACCCTAACACATGATTCCTGTTCAACACCTCATAACCAATCCCATAGCCATCTCCACCGAAAGGTATTCACAAAACAAATCAACACATCGATACTCCACTAACCCTAACAGCTACACTATCCAACAGTCAACACCACAAGCAATCTCTACAGGAAGGAATTCACAGAACAAAAAGGAAAATTACTCTTGCTTACCAAAAATTGAAACTTCACCGGCAATTAGAATCCCCAACAACAGGCTGTCACACCTTTCCCAAATTCCACCGTCCGCCGGAAACCTACCACTGGCCAAAATAAATCGAGCTCAATGAAGGAAAAAAATAACACATCTTGGAGTCGATTTCGACCATGGTAGGGAGAGGAGAAACGCTCAACTATCCCCGACACTGATCAACAGAGGAGATCAACAACTTGCGACGAAAAGACCCGAAGGTGGCTTGCTCCGACAGTGATTGGGAAGTACGACTCCTGATCGACCCGCCACCGATCCGAATTCCCGACCACGTGCATCGACGCCTGTCGGCCTCTTCTCCTACAACCGGATCTCCCATCGACAATGCGTTGGTAGTGACTGAGATGCGGTGGAGACGACGAGCACAGAGAGATCGCGGGAGAGGCGAAGGAGATCGAGAGTTGGGAAGCAGGGGGATCATGAGGCGTCTGGGTGCGATGGAGAGGGGTAATTGAAGGGATGTTTCGGCTCGGAAAAATGCTCGGCGAAGTTGGCGAAGAACAGAAGAGGATAAACAGCGGCGTTTAATGGTTTAGCGGGTTGGCAGATTTAACGGGTTGGGCTTAAACAATGCTTATTGGGTTCTTACCCTATAAGACCCAACCTAGGTTTGATTAACCCCTTTAATTAATACCTAGATTGGGTATTAATTATAGTCCAACCCTTTTTTTTCTCTGTGGTATTTTACATTATTGGTTCACAACCAAAACTTGTTAACCCGCTCCATTAATTTTAAGTTAAAATAAACCAAATTGTGTTGGTATATTTTAAGTTAAAATAAACCAAACCAATTTTGGTTCATTCATTTAAAACAAACCAAACCCCTTTGATTTATTTTCCACCATTTGATTAGAACAAAACCGATTTGGTTCATCCATCATATCTTCATAAGACTCGGCCCATCCATACTTCAAATGTGACTGAAACAATTTCATGCTCGCTCCTTGTTTAGTCCAACCGAACCAAGTCTCTCTCGATATGAGAATCTCATTCTCAAGCTCATTTTAAATACTTTGGATAACACTCGTAGTGCGTGTGACCAAATAGGTTCCCGGTTTATGTTGGTCGTGTTGGTGCAACAATGCCCCAAGCATTTATGTATTTTGATGTTTGGATAATCATTTATAGTTAGACAATATTTGTGATCTAACTATGAATATGAAAAGTGACAGGAAAATCAAAGTGTGAAGACTTAGTAAAGGAAAGTCCATGTGTGATCTTGGCAAGAGAAGTCCAAGGGAAGGTCTTGGTGGCGTAAGTCCAAGTATGTAGTCTTAGTGGCATAAAATCCAAGCGGACCTTGGCAAAGGAAGTCCAAAGGCAAGGTCTTAGTAGTGTAAGACCAAGCATGTAGTCTTGGCAGCGTAAAGTCCAAGAGGACTTTGGCAAAAGAGAAACCCAAGACATGACGAAACCAAGGGAAGCTCTTGGAAGCAAGTGCAAGGATGAAAGAGTCGTGGACTCAGAGGGATCTTGGAGGCACAAGGCTGAAGGAAGAGCTAGAAGGTTGAGTCTAGGTCTAGGGAGTTGCGTTCAAGTATGATTTGATCACACTTGAAGTGTATCAGTCGACTGGTGCTTCATCCGATCGATCGATCACCAACTAAAGACGGCGAGTTACGTGGTCAACAAATGACTACTAGAGTTTGGTCGATCGGTCCACAATCGATATATTATACCCAGTGATCGCTATAAGTGGACACGGGCAAAGAAGAGTTTTGAGTCAATTGATCACTTGGAGAAGTCGATTGATAACTCAATCAATCGACTGATGGTATGATCAGTCAACTGATCAGACTCTCATTGGGTAGTGACGATCGCAGATCTGGCTCATTAGAAGCCGTTGGATGAGGTCAGCTACAATAGTAGTCGACTGATGTTGTACATCAGTCGACTGATGGAGGTTCAACGAAAAAATCAACCCCTTCTCTATAAAAAGGGACCTTGGGGGGGGGGGGGGCTTGAGGAGGCTAGTGCTTTCATTCCTAACAATACTCTCAAGCTCCCTACGTTTTCTTAAGCTTTCTATTATTTTCAAACCTCCTCTTCACTAATCTTCATCTCTATCATTTGTAAGAAGAGGAGTTCTTTGTAAGAGAAGCTTCTTAGCGAAAGATTTGCTTGGGTTGATCCACCTTACGGATCGCCGTGGAGTAGGAGCATAATCTCCGAACCACATTAAACATTCCGTGTTAGCATTTGTGCTTAGTTTCTTAATTTCCTTTATATTCATTTTGCTTCCTCTAATCATTCTTGTAAAAATGAAAAGAGGCTATTCACCACCCTCTAGCCTTCCAAGATCCCCAACAAGTGGTATCAGAGCCTGGATCGCGTCGGAAGATCTAACCATCAACAGGAGCACAATGACATTTCAAGAGGGATATAGCACGACGCGACCTCGTTCTTCGATGGCAATGACTTAGGCTATTGAAAAGGTAGGATGGAATACTACCTTATGAATGATATTGATAATTGGTTTAGTATTGTAGATGAGTTTGAGAAGCCAGTCGACGAATTCGGAGTGCCAATACCAATAAAGGATTGAACTAGGGAAATGGCGAAGAAGGCTCAAGCCAACGCAAAAGCAACGACCACACTTCAATGTGGTCTATCCAAGGAGCAACTATCCAAGGTCAGCCCCTTCAACTCTGCAAAAGAGCTTTGGGAGAAGCTCATCGAACTAAATGAAGGGTCAAAGGAGACAAGAAGAGCCAAGAGGGACCTATTGATAGGTCAACTCTAAAGATTTAGCATGAAGACCAACGAGACCGTGGGCCAAATGCATGGTTGATTCAAGGAGGTAGTCAACGGACTCCACATAATAGATGTGAAGTTTGAAAATCGCGACCTAGTAAGGTATGTCCTTCAAGCCTTTCCTAGAATAACTTTATGGGCATCAATGGTAGATGCTTATAAGGTTTCTAGGGACCTTTCCTTAGTCAAGTTAGATGAACTATTTTGTGAATTTGAGTTGCATGAGCAAGCTAACACTTCGTCGAAGGAGAAAGGTGTAGCTCTTTTTGTAGGTAAAAAGGAGAAGAAGAAGAAAGAAAAGAAGGAGATTTCTTCATCATTCGAATCGGAGGAGTCCTCTAGTAGCGGTGATGAATTGTCGGCAAGCGAGGTGGTTCATTACGTGGGAGATCAAGGAAGCTCACCAAAAAGGATGTGAGGAGGATGTTCCAATCCACAAAAGGTAAATCCTTTAGCAGTTCCATATCTAACACTAACGTGACTTGTTATGATTGTAATAAGAAAGGACACATCAAGCCGAATTACCCGGACCTAAAGAAGAAGGAGGAGAAGGAAAAGAAGAAGAAGGATAAGAAAGAAAAGAAGAAGGAGGTCATAGTAGCACAAACATGGGATACACAAAGCCTAGAAGATTCCTTCGATGATGAAGAGCTTTGCCACATCACAAGACACGTGGCACTCATGGACTTGGAAGATAGCTCAAGTGAGGAGTCATCATTATCATCAAGCGATGAATCGTCCTCTAGTGACGATGAGGTAAGAGACTCCCCTAGGATAGAATTACTTTACAAGACTATTGCATATCTTAAGAATGTCTTAGATAAATCTAAATCTAGGATTAAGAATTTAAAAGTAGAAATTAAGGCAATTAGGAATGTAGAACCTTCTTGTATTGATGCATGCTCACTTAAGAATGAAAATGATGAACTTAACAAGGAAATAGGTGAATTAAGAGAATGTTTAGAAAAATTCACAAATGACTCAAAATACCTAGACATGATACTTAGGGACCAAAGGGCTATTTACAACAAGGCTGAAATAGGATATAGACCTAAGGAGAGAAAGTAGCTTTTACCTCCCTCATTAGTAGAAAATCAACACTCAGGAGCAAGGTTAAAAAGGCATGGGTTCCCAAGAGTTTTGTAGTTGATGCTACTGGTCCAAAAATTTGGGTGCCTAAGACGTGTGTTTTCATGTTGTTTAGGTAGAAGGACCAAACATGTGGATTGTTGATAGTGGATGCTCAAGATATATGACCGGAGATGTGAGCAAATTTTCCACAATTAACCATGTTAGCAAGGAAACCGTGTCATTTGGTAATGGTGGTAAACTCAAAATTCTAGGAAAAGGCACAATTGAGGTATCCCCAAAACTTGTTATTCATAAAGTATTTGTAGTCAAAAATATGAAATTCAACTTGCTTAGTGTTAGCCAATTATGTGATGCCGATTTTAGTGTTGAATTTACTTCTACTAAATTCTTTATAAGACATAAGAAATTGAATGATTGCATGTTAGTAGGATATAGGAAATCAAATATTTACTATGTTGATTTATCCTTTGCTTCTAACATTTCCCCTAAGTGTCTTATGGCAAAAGAAGAAGAAAGTTGGTTATGGCATAGGAGACATGGGCACACCAACATGAAGAATATTGCCAAGATAGCCAAGATGGATCTAGTTAAAGGGTTGCCAAAAGTGAAGTACATCAAGGATAAGATGTGTGATGCATGCCAAGAAGGAAAACAATCAAAGTCATCACACAAGGGTCAAACTTTAATTAATACTTCTTTACCGTTAGAGCTTTTACACTTAGATTAATTTGTTTTTCAGAGCATTCTTTATTTGGTTGGTAGTAAATATTGCTTAGTTATAGTGGATGATTTTTCTAGATACACATGGGTATATTTTATGAAACATAAGGATGAAACCCTAGGAATAATCATAGGTTTTAGCAAAAGAGTAGAGAATGAAAGAAATCTCAAAATCAACCGGATCCGTAGTGATCATGGTGGAGAATTTGAGAATTCTAATTTCTCAAAATTTTGCTTAGAACAAGGGTACAAGCATGGATTCTCTTTTCCTAGAACACCCCAACAAAATGAGATGGTGGAAAGGAGAAATCGTGCCCTACAAGAGGCGACTAGGACTATGCTTAATGCATATTCACTTCCTAGCTACTTGTGGGTGGAAGCGGTTAATACCGCTTGCTATATCCAAAATAGGATATTAATCCATTGGTTTTTAGGAAAAATACCCTTTGAATTATGGAATGACATAATTCCTACAATTCATTACTTCAAATTCTTTGGATGCAAAGTTTACATCTTAAACACCAAAGACAATTTCGGAAAATTTGAGTCCAAAGCAGATGAGGGAATCCTAGTTGGATACTCATCCACTAGTAGAGGGTATAGAGTCTATAACAAAAGGACTCAAAAGATTGAGGAATCCTCAAATGTTAAATTTGATGAGACCTCTAACACTTACCCTAGGAAATCCCCCATTGATAATGATATTAATGATGAAAACCAAGATATTACCAAAAAATTTCAAAACTTGACCTTAGGGGGTAATGATCAAGGGGGAGGATTAGATCAAGGGGAAGGAAAAGGAGATTCAGATGATGAAAGGAGAAAGGAGGATAACAAGGATCTAAATCAACTTGATGCACCTCCTAGAACATTAAGAATTCATCAAAATCATCCTCTAGACCAAGTTGTATGAGAACTCTCTCAAGGTGTTAGAACTAAGTCATTTCATAGAACCCCCACTAGTCAAATAGCTCTCATCTCACAATTTTAGCCCAAATCAATCAATGATGTATTACTTGATTTGGATTGGATCTTAGCAATGCAAAAAGAATTGACTCAATTTAAGAGGAGTCAAGTATGGGAGCTAGTCCCTAGACCCAATGATAGCACCATTGTTACTACAAGATGAGTATTTAGGAATAAATTAGATGATCAAGGTAACATAACTAGAAATAAGGCTAGGTTAGTTGCAAGGGGTTTTAATCAAGTTGAAGGACTTGACTATGATGAACGGTTGCTAGGTTAGAGTCGATTTGAATCCTATTAGGATATGCTTCCTACATGGGTTTTAAACTCCATCAAATGAATGTAAAATCAACATTCCTAAATATATTCATTAAGGAAGAAGTGTATGTAGAACAACCTCCCGGATTTGAGAGTGTAAACTATCCAAACCACGTATACAAGCTTAGAAAAGCTTTATATGGGTTAAAACAAGATCCCCGAGCTTGATATGAAAGATTATCTTCTTTCTTAAACTCTAAGGACTTTAGAAGCACTATAACAAATATGACTTTCCATAGCACGTTATCAACAATGCACAATTATAGCACGCTGTTAATAATAATTTTTTTAGCGCGTCCAATTTTATATGCTGTGGATAATATTATATTTTTGCAAACAACAGCATACAAAAATAATACGCCGTCAATACTCATTTTAACAGTGTATAATGCATGCTATCAATATTAAATAATAACAATGTGCATTTTGCGCACTGTTAAAAATTTTATTATAAAAAATTAAATTTTTCACAACGCACCAATCATGTGTGTTGCAAATAATATTAACAGCATGCATTTTGCACGTTGTTAAAAGTCTCCCTATAAAAAATTAAATTTTTCGCAGCGCGTCAATCAAGTGCGTTGCGGATATTACTATGTTTGTTAATATGAAATAATAACATCGTGCATTTTGCACGTTGTTAAAAATTTTATTATAAAAAATTAAATTTTTCACAACGCGCCAATCATGTGTGCTGCAGATAATATTAACAACATGCATTTTGTACGTTATTAAAAGTCTCCCTATAAAAATTAAATTTTTTGCAACGCGCCAATCAAGTGCGCTGCGGATATTACAATTTTTGTTAATATGAAATAATAACGATGTACAATTTGTACGTCGTTAAAAGTACCTTTATAAAAAAATTTAATTTTTTACAACGTGTCAATCAAGCATGCTGTGGATAATACTAAACTTGTTAATATGAAATAAAAATAGCGTACAATTTGCACGCTATTAAAAGTTTCATTATAAAAAAATAAACTATTCGTAGCGTGCCAATCAAGTGCGCTGTGGATATATATAATTGTGCGATGCAAAAAGTCAAATAAACTATCATTTTGTAAGTATTTAAATATGTACAACTTTTGATCCTATAATATTTATCATTCATTTTAAAAAATAGAGGATCACCGCTAATTTCATATATATATATATATATATAAGTCAAAATAAATTTATGAAAGATGAATATATTCTATTTTTTTTTTAATTTAAAATTCATTGGGACCTTAAAATCTATATTTGATAAATTTTTTGACATAAAAATATAAAATATAAAATTCTATGTTTTGAACTTATAATGTCATAATTCTACTGTTTGGATTTGGATTTTGATGAGGGGATCCGTAAGATCGTAACCCATACTCTATGTCCTCTTTGTTTATCTACTCGGCAAGTGAGACACAACGCAAACCCTAGCTTAAGGATCCGCCGCACGCCATTTCCTTCTCTACCAAATCACCGCCTCTGCCACATCCTTTCACATCTGTTATAGCCTCTGCAGGAGCACCGCCCTCATCTCTCCATCTGGTCGGCAACCAGCGCAAGCTACGTTCTTGATTTTCCTTCTGTGAGTTCTTTTGTATTTCTGTTCGAGTTCCTTCGTTTCGATTTCTGCTGAAACTATGCCTGCCGAAACTGAAACTCTTTAGGTATTATCAATCTTTTTCATCCAGATGATGCCTTGTCAACACTGTCATTCTCCTATAAACGAGTAATTTAAACAAATGGAGTGGATTCTGTTTTTATGGATTAAAGATCTTTAGCTGTACAATTGCATTTCTAATCAGTCTTAGAAATGATTGCCGGATTTACTTGCACAAGATGACTAACTTTTTGCTGAATTATTTTTTTTTCTCCATAAAACATCTCTAGTATTGTAAATTCATAGAAATGATTGTAGATTTACTTTTTTTTTTCCTCTGTATAATATCTTTTCTTTTCTATTTTTTATCCATCCCCGAAAGAAAATGGTTCACATTCCCGTCCATGTGTACTTGTGTTCCTCTTACAAATTAGGCAAGAAGTCTCATGTCTGTGGTGCTTAAAAGCTGACAAAGGTTACCTAGGAAACAAAAACAGGTTAATTCATCTACCCCTCTGTTTAATATACAAGGGGAGTGAAAGAAGGCAAATATAGCTTCTTCCTTCCTACTTTGCTCCAGAGACACGTTTCCATATATTCCACCAATCGAAGTAGGAAGTCCATAACCTTCATCAATTAATCAAAAACTTAGTTGTAGATCAAATCAAACTTTGATTGCACACAAACTCCATTTTTTTATCAAACCAATAGTCATCCATCAGCTCACCTCAGAAGGCTGCCCCTATCCCGAAAGGGGTCTTATCCCGCGATCGCGCCCGGAACGCTTAGCGGGACCGTTACGGAGAGGTGACTTATAAAATTGAAAACAAAATAGGAAAAATTATAGAAATTTTCTGTAAAATACATAATTTAGAATTATGTATAATTCTGTGATGGTCATGGCCCAAGAACCCCAATATGATTGGATGATAATGTATTGTAATTCATAATACGACCTGCGTGCCGTTTTTGTGGTTGTGCATGTTGTATATGGAATGCGACCTACGCGTCGTGCCTCTTCTTTTAAAATTCTAGTTGTAAATAGTTTTAGACTCGAATGTTACTCGAGTTTCATATTTGTAATGTACAAAAATGGAGCGGTGGAAGGTCCACTTGTAGACGAAGTTACGAGGAGGGAGCTGACAACACATGGCGGTTAAAGGAGGCGCTTGGAGAAGCTGCTAACCCTAGGTTGATCGTCATGCTAGTGTAGAATAACAAAGGCCTAGATGCGTATATGATACACATTCACGATTAGATTATATCCTAATCGAATCAACTCGAAAATGCCTACCAAGTCTTGATACCCATCACTACCTCGATCATTTGTAGTTGTTGAATCTGCCAAAGCAGAGCAACGCATATTATCTTGGTAGGGTGAGGAGGGACAATCTTGGTCCCGCCTATCATGGCATGGGTTAGAGTAAGCTCAATTAGATTGAGTAAAACTAGTTAACTCAATTGGATCGAGTAGAACTATAGGCATATTCCAACCATTGGAAAGATATGATAAGATCGCATTTACACTAAATCTTGGGCAATTTATCCAAAGCTAACTCAAGGTCTTTTGTAAATGTGGGTCTTGATCCTATAAACAAGAGTTGCATAGAGATGTAATCGGTAATATGTTACTTACCGATCATACTAAGTCTTGGGCGATTTAGCCAAAGCTAACTCAAGGCATAGTATGATGTGGATCTTGTCCCGCAAGAATTATAGCTAGTTTGTATGAATCAAGTAATGTGGTTTGACTACATCCATAACTCGATTCTACAAAAGTCCTATAATTCAGTGGGAGCATCATTTGATTAAAGGCCTAATTAAATGATAAAAGAAATATGATATTAATTTTCTACATTGTGTATGTTGTAGATTACTATGTCGACAAACATGAATACTCTATCCCTGCGTTCTGTCCTTGAGACGGACAAACTCAATGGAGCAAATTTCCTGAACTGGTACAGGAACCTGAGAATTGTTTTCACCCAAGAAAGGAAACTGTACGTCCTGGAGCAACCCATTCTGGAGGCACCTCCTGCCACTGTCTCGCGAACTGACAAAGATGCTTACAAGAAGCATCAAGATGATGCATTAGATGTGTCATGTCTCATGCTCGTGACCATGAACTATGAGCTTCAGAAGCAACACGAGTTCATGAATGCTTATGATATGGTTGAACATCTTCGTCAACTATATCAAGGACAAGCAAGGCACGAGAGATATGAGGTCTCTAAGGCATTGTTTCAGTCCAAAATGAAAGATGGGACTCCCGTAAGTCCATATGTACTCAAGATGATTGGGTACATAGAAAACCTACAGAGATTGAGATTCCCACTTGGTCAAGAGCTGACTACTGACTTGATCTTGCAGTCTTTGCCATAAAGCTACAATCAATTTGTCATGAATTACAACATAAATGAAATTGATAAACCACTGCCTGAGATGCTCAGCATGTTGAAAACTACTGAGCCTTAAGAAGGGAAAATATGACTCCATTTTGATGGTGCAAAATAAGAAAGGCAAGGGAAAGCTTAAAGGCAAGGGAAAGTCCCAAGCCAAGGGCAAAGGCAAAGAACTGAAACCCAAAGGAGTGGTGGCCAAAGAAGGGGCTTGTGTAACGCCCGTAAAATTCCTAGCAATTTTACAAGAATTTTTAGCTTGATGATCATGGGCTTTATGTGGGCCTTTTCAAAAATAAAAGGAAATAAGCCAAAAAGGGGGTGCAAGGCCTAGGAATTGAACCCCAAACCTCTAGAGAAAGCCAAGCCTTATAGATGCACCCACTAACCAGAAGCCCAATAGGATTATATGATTAAGGAAGAGGGGGAAACTATAGATAAGTGGGACTAGGAGTAAATGAAGAGGCATGGAAAAGAAAAGAGGAACTTCTCTTCCTCCCCCCTTTATAAAGAAGAGGGAAGGTTGAATTTGGTCACTTCCTCTCTTCTTCTTCCTCTTCTCACCGAAAATCTTGAGCTCCCTCTCCATTTCCTCCATTGGCCGAACCTCCTTCAAGCAAGAAGCAAGGGCTAGGGTTGGTTCTTAGGTCATCTTCTCCACCCAAAACAAAGCGAAGGAAGTAAGTATCCCTCACCTGCATACGAGTAGTTGCGATTGAATGTTTGAACAACCTGTATGTTATATTCGGCCAAGCATGTTTTAGTTTACCAATGAAGTTGAAATCTATGTTTAGGAAGGATATGATGATGCTAAGATGGGAAAAGAGGGTTGGTTAAAAAGCTAACCCTAGTTGAGCCCTTATGTGTTTCGGCCACCTAGGAAATTAGGGTTAGGGTTTCATGAGTGCCATGTTTTAATTGCTATATGATGTAGTTAGGGTTTAAAGGGATTAGGTCAAAGTTAACCCTAGGAAACCCTATGGACCATTCGCCAACATGGGTTTTTGGTGTTTTTGTTGAAGTTTACATCTTGCTTTACTTGCAAATGATGATGATAGCATGTTAGAGGGATTAGGATAAAGATCTAACCCCAAAGGTCTCCATGAACCATTCGGCCAAGTCATGGACTAGGGTCTAAATGAAGCTCCATGTTATGTTTATGCTATGTTCTATAACTAGATGATGATGTTAGGGTTTTAAGTGGATTAGAACAAAAGCTAACCCTAATGAACCCTAAAGACCTATTCGGCCAAACCCTACTTTTAGGGTTTCAATGAAGTTCCATGCCATGTTTTTGTAACTAGATGATGATGTTAGGGTTAAAGTGGATTAGGACAAAAGCTAACCCTAATGAACCCTAAGAACCATTCGGCCAATATGGATCTTGGTGTTTTATTGAAGTTTTATAGCTTGTTTTACTTGTAAGAAATGATGTTAACATGTTAGGGGGTTGAGGATAAAGATCTAAACCCTAAAAAGCCTATAAGGGCCATTCGGCCACCTTTGAGTTTTTAGGTTACAATGAAGTTCATACCATGAATTTTATGGAATTTGTATGCATATGTATGTTACTTGAATTAGGTTAAAGGTCTAAACCCTAAAAAAAAAGCCTATAAGGGCCATTCGGCCACCTTTGATCTCCTTAGGTTACAATGAAGTTCATACCATGAAGTATGCTATGCTATGTTAATGAAATAAGCTATGTTGTTATGAAATGAAGTATGCTATGCTATGTTAATGAAATGAAGCATGATGTGTATGAAATGAAGTATGTTATGCTATGTTAATGAAATGAAGCATGATGTGTATGAAATGAAGTATGCTATGCTATGTTAATGAAATAAGCTATGTTGTTATGAAATGAAGTATGCTATGCTATGTTAATGAAATGAAGCATGATGTGTATGAAATGAAGTATGCTATGCTATGTTAATGAAATAAGCTATGTTGTTATGAAATGAAGTATGCTATGCTATGTGAATGAAATGAAGCATGATGTGTTATATGTGTTTAAGTATTTTACTTTCTGCATGGCTTGTACCAAGACCTTAACAAGGTCCAAAGAAGGGATGGGCTCCTAAGATGCCCTAGGTCGATGGAATAAGACTCGGGCCTAGGATGGGCTTCTACGCTATGACGATTGCCCCTAGGTCGATGGAATAAGACTCGGGCCTAGGAACCTATTAGGTTCGAGACTTGCTACCTCGGGCCTATTTAGGGATGCGCGCTATGATAATGAAGAAGTGGTACAATGCCGGGCCCAAATATGTTGAGATCTATATTTACGTACCTAACATATATGTTTTCAAAAGCATCTTGCATATGTATGCCATGATTGTTTACGTTACAAGTTATGTTAGATGATATGCCATAATGTTAAGTTACATGTTATGTTAGATGATATGCCATAATGTTAAGTTACATGTTATGTTAGATGATATGCCATGATTGTTTACGTTACATGTTATGTTAGATGATATGCCATAATGTTTAAGTTACCTGTTATGCTAGATGATATGCCATAATGTTTAATGTTTAAGTTACCTGTTATGTTAGATGATATGTCATGATGTATAAGTTACATGTTATGTTCGATGGCACGCTATGATGTTAGGTTACTAAGTTACATATGATGCCATGTATGTTATGTTTATGTTACTTAAGCTACAAGTTAAGTTGATGATGCCATGTATGTTACATGATATATTGATTATATGTTATAAATGCTACAAGTCATGATTAATGATGATGCATGGTTTTTGTGAGTAGGACAGGATCTTACTAAGCCTATGTGCTTATAGTTTATTTTCCCTCGTACTGCAGATAAGGGTAAGGGATGGATAAACTAAAGGGAGCAGCATGAGGGGTCAATGTGTGTGGTAGTGACATGGTGGAGAAGATCCGTTAAGTCTACTTATACATGTATTACCTATAATGATGATGTCTATGGATGTCTTTACTTATGTCTCCCTATGACGATGATGTTATGAACCTACTAAGCCTTAAGTATCTATGTATATATATGATGCATGCTTTATGTTGATAAGAAGAAGTAAAGAAGAAGTAAGAAGAAGTATCTATGCATGCTATGCTATGAAACATACTCTATGTTAAGAAGAAGTGTTAATGCATATTTATGTTTAAAAGAAAAAAAAAGGTATTTAGGTCTCAAGTCTTCCGCTGTAAGAAATAAGAAGTACATATATATAAAGTCTTCCGCTGTATGAAATGTATGGGATGCGGTCACACACGTCACGCCGCCTCTCGGACATTTAGGGTCCGGAAGGGCGTGATGTGACCTGCTTCCACCGCAAGGAAGTTGGAATCGGAAGCGAATCGCAAAGCTTACCTGGAAGATCTTAAAAAGAAGAGAAGTGAGACTTCTACTTCAGGTATAAATGTTATAGAAGTCAATCTATCTATTTCTTCATCATGGGTATTAGATACTGGATGTGAATCTCACATTTGTGTAGGGTCGATATTGGCCGGTTAGAGAGGGGTGAATAGCCTAATACGCGTATGGTGGAATTTTCTCGTTGATTGCTCATCTACAAATTCGTTAGCGCAAGAGGAAGTATAAACAATAAAGATAAAGTAGTAATAAGAATTCAAACGCTAACACAAAGTCGTAACATGGTTCACGACCCTTACGGCTAGTCCATGACCCGATTCGTCCAAGGTGAATCACGCCTCAATCTATCCACTAGATCTCTCCTTTGCACCAAGCTAGGTGGAGGTAACCTTTTTTACACAAGAACACTCTTCTTACAAATATAATGTAAATAAACTCAAGTAAGAGGATGGAAAAACTTTAGGGAACTTTGGGAGAGTTTAGAGCATGAACATTAGACCCCCAAAGCCCCTCACCTCTTCTTTTTATAGAAGAAGAGAGTTTTTTCCAGTTGACACAGGACCAGTCGTCTGATGCCCCGATCAGTCGACTGATCCTGTAGTCGTTGCCCAACAACGACTGCTTTCCACGTTGGATTTCATCCAATGGCTCCCACATCAGTCAACTGATCTTGCCATCAGTCGACTGATGGAGCTATCAGTCGAGTGCTGAAAGTAGACACTCCATTCTATGCCTGACACTCTTGCGACCAATCGACTGATGCCTTCATCACCGATCGGGCCTTCGCGATCGCCAATCCATGGCGATCATTGGCACATGAACCGGACTCGAACACTAGTCGAGTCACAGTCGACTTAGAGTAGTCGACTAACATTACATGGCAGTCGACTGGTGTCGGGAAATCCCATCCGACACTTAGCCAATTGCCCAAGTTCCACCTAAGCGCACTACCCCTTCCCAGGTTACATTCGCTCACTCTCATCCCTTGGAGTCCCTCGCCTTTGAAGTTGTCTTCGTCCGACCACATCCCTCGGATGCGCCAAGCGTATGACTCTGCAGCGCCATCCTTCGTGTCTCGGCCTGAAGTCTACTTCCTCCGGCTTCACTCCAATCTCCTCGTCCAGCGGTCCCTCGGATGCTCCAAGTGCACGACTTCCACAAAGTCATCCTTCACCGACTTAAGGACCGATTCATGAGAGGTGAAACTCGCCAATGCTCCATGTGCGAATTACTAATTCCTGCAAGACTCTAATGCACATATCAAATCCAAACATCCTAACTTAAACCCTTTGCCACACACATCAAAACCATATCACGGGTTGATTGCCCTAACAATCTCCCCCTTTTTGATGTGTGGCAATCCGTTTAAGTAAGGTAAACATTTGATAAAAATATTAAGAAAAGAAAGCATGTAAATAAACATGATTATCAACTCTCCCCCTTAATACATGAAACTCCCCCTAAATACATTCCCCCTTACTTAAACATGCATATTTCTCCCCCTTTGACACCATCAAAAATATTTAAACAAAGTTTATATAAGCATGACATCAATTCTAGGGAATAAAATTTACCAAAACATGCCTTAAAATTTGATAAAAGAAGTTACTGGCTATGTTATCAGTGGATCGATCATTAGTTGGACTACCTGGTTCATTTGACTACGATCATTGGCACCACTGATTTAATTTTACGATTTTGGGTGAATTTCAAAAATGCATTAAAAATTCTACAAAATTCGAAAAATCATGGAATTGGGGGAACATATTTCTTTTAAAGTCCTTTATCAGTGAAAAATAGTTTTTCATGAAAAATCATTATATTTTTGAAAATTTTTCAAAAATCCAAAAGCTTTAAAAATAACTAGGTTTTTTATCAAGTTAGTATCAATTTTAACACCTAATTTTGCTTTAGATTGTTTCAAAATATGAACACACATATTTTAAAGTAAGAAATTATTTTAAAAACATATGAAATATCCAACCATGATCTTTGGACAATATGTCTATGAATTAAACATAAGTCTTTCCCATGATTGATCTATTATTGCTATTTTGATACTTAAAATGACCATCTAAATGCCATAGACATTAGTGGACTATTAGTATCATCCTATCATCTCACCCATGCTAAATTTTCAATCAAGGTAGCCTATGGTGAGTGTGAGATGTATCCTAAAGGTATTTATATATACTTAACATTCAATTTCATGCAATTCTATACAAGGTTAAGTATCATCCTAACAACCCACATGATCATAAAGACAAATATGAATTAATTTCACATTCTGATCATGAAATAAATGTATTTATCAATTTATAATCATGCATTAGGTATGTAATCATGATAAAAAGTCAAGTATCACCTAGAGCATGATTTGAACCCTAATGCCCATGACTATGTGCCAAATATCAAGATTATAAATCATGATTGCAAACAAGTATAACAATTACATTAACTATCATGATTTAAGCATTATTATCAATTTATGGGAACATTATCATCACCCAACACTTATGCTAAAAATGTATAGGTCATAAGTATCACATAACACTAAGTGTTGAGCATAATTTAAACTATTTATGGGTGCATTATCATCACCGAACACTATTTCAAAAACTTAGTCCCGCCATCCTAAGTCAACCAAAATATGATATAGGTAAATTCCATATGGTTGACTATCCTAGGGTTTTCCTAACCCTTAAGGATGAATTTAGGAACCCAAAACAAGTTCTTTCCTATTGGGTTCACTAAAAATTCCTTAGGGATCCATTTTCTAGTTATTGTTTTCTTTTTATCTTGACCTCTAGTAATTAAACATTTATAGGCCCTTTCATTTTTATTTTCCTTATATTCTAAGCCTTTCTTATTGAAGCTTGCCCTTTGGCTTCCTATGATCATGTTAAGGGTGTTGGAGCCAATTGTAAATTTTTCTAGGGCCTTAGTTAAATGATCTACCTTTTCCCTTAGAGCCCTATTTTCCTTTATGCATGCATCATTAACATCAAATGACATATAAAGATCATGTGAGCATGCATCATCATGACTAGAAGAAATATTATCATTAATAGTTAAGTATGTTTTTTCTAATTTTTCTTCTAAGTCCTTAATTTGATCTAACATGCATTTGTTCTTCTTCTTTGCCTTAAACAAGTCCTTAGTGAGGCTAGATATCATGGAAACTATTTTCTTGGGTGAGAGATTCGTTACCATAGTTTCCATGTATTCTTCTTCTTCGGATGAGGATAGTGAAGAAGCTCCCCCTTCACTAGAGCTCTCCTCACTTGTGCTTGATCTTTCTTGTTCGGAGGAAGAGGTGTCTAGGTCATCAAACGCCATCAAAGCAAGGTTGGTGACAAAAGTATTCTCCTCTTCCGATGATGATGATGATGAGGGGTCATCCCATGTCCTTGCCTTTAGTGCCTTGGCCTTCCCCTTTTCTTTGGCCTTCTTCTCTTCTTCCTTCTTCTTGCTTCCTTTCTTCTTCTATTCTTCTTTCTTTCTCTTCTCTTCTTTGCTCTTGTTTAAATTAGATTTATTAAATTTAAAAATTTTCAAAGCACGCCTTACCTTCCTTACCATATAAGCTTCTTCCGTGATATCCATGGAGGAGGAAGAGGATGCTTCATCGGAGGAGGAGGAGGGAGTCTCTATCTTCTTCTTTTTCCCTTTATTTGCTACTAGGGCTACTCCTCTTGATGGCTTGATACTTGATTCTTCAATTACTCCCTCAAGACTTGTTTCATGGAGCTCCATGGTTGAGAAGAACTCCTCCAAGGTACTCACTTCTAAGTTCTTTGACATGTAGAAGGAGTCCACCATTGAGCTCCATTTCGATGACCGGGGAAAAGCATCGATTGCTTTCATAAGCATATCCCGGTTCGAAAGTTTTTCTCCTACACTTGTTATCCCAATTAAAATTTCTTTAAATCGAGAGTGTAGTGAGGTTACCTTTTCTCCCTTTTCAAGTTTGATATTCGTTAGTTGGGAGCAGAGGAGGTCTCTCCTTGCAAGCTTGGCCTCCGAAGTACCTTCATGAAGCTCTACTAGCTTCTCCCACATCTCCTTGGCACTTGCACACTCCCCTATCCGATTCACTTCTTGTTGGGGGAGTACGTTGTAAAGGTGATGTTTGGCTTTTGAGTTCGCCAAGTACTCTTCCCTTTGTCTTTTTGTCCATCTTGTCTTCTCCAATGGCTCCCCTTCTTCATTCCTAGGTATTTCAAAATTATTTTCCATTATTAACAAAATTTCGAAGTCGGTTTCGAAAAATACCTCCATTCGCTTCTTCCACCAAGCGAATTCCACCTCGAACTTTGGCGGATGAATATTAGAGCCGGCCATCTCTTGATGAAGTGCTTGTTGTGGCGGTTAGTCCTCGACAAGCGACTTGCCTCTGATACCACTTGTAGGGTCGATGTTGGCCGGCTAGAGAGGGGTGAATAGCCTAATACGTGTATGATGGAATTTTCTTGTCGATTGCTCATCTACAAATTCGTTAGCACAAGCGGAAGTATAAACAATAAAGACAAAGCAGTAACAAGAATACAAAAACTAACACAAAGTCGTAACATGGTTCATGACCCTTGCCACTAGTCCACGACCCGATTCGTCCAAGGTGAATCACGCCTCAATCTATCCACTAGATCTTGTTGGGTTTCTAGCACCGCGGCGAGTGTGTGTTCGAACATGTTTCGTAAATATGTGCACAGCGGAAGAAATAAAATAATAAATCTAATTTATTACAACACACACACCACACGCATGCATAGTACAACAAGTGTAGGCAAAATCTTAAATTCAAATTTTGCAATAAAAGGAAATTTATACTACGTATACCTGACATATCACGTGTAGCGGGAAAGACATCAACCGGAGCGATTCTCGCTAGAATCGCCTCTATCTGTATCCACGCCGAGTATCTTCGGGATGACTTCACAAAGTCACGAGCCTCGTCTTCGTACGAGTTACTAGCCTCGTGTTGAAGTTGATGTGATCGAGAGAAGATCACGATCCGAATAAAAATTCAGATCCAAAACGAGTCCTCAAAACTCGCTTCTCCAGAGAGGTATTCGTCAACTGTTTGACGAATCCTTCGTCCTCCACCTATGAAGATTACCAGAGATCGAATCCCCGATAAGGAAGCCACTGTCGGAGCTCCAAACATCGTCCAAATGATGCTCCGACACGAAGTAAACAAGTTGTCCAAAAAACTAGACAGCTTTGGTGGAGGAATAGGGGCTGGCCAAATAAGGAAGCTTGATGCTCACCTTGTTGCCGGACCCAAAGAAGGTCACCGGAGCTCCTCCGGCAGCAGCTCGACGCCGGCAAGAGGGGAGGACGGCAGTTGCTGGACGCCGACAAGGGGGCTTGGGCGGTGGTGGGCAGCAACAAGAGGTTGGCGCCGACTACACCAAGGAGAGGAGGGCGGCAACTTTAGGGTTGCAAGGATTAGGGCTTAACAAAACCCTTAAGCCCTATTTTATAGAGAACAAATTCTCTTAATGGTTATCGGATCATAACCAAAAGTCTGTTAACCCGCTCCAATAATTTAAGTTAAAATAAACCAAACCATGATGGTCTATTTTAAGTTAAAACGAACCGAACCAACTTTGGTTCATTCGTTTAAAACAAACCAAACCCCTTTGGTTTATTCTCCTCCATTGGATTAGAACCAAACCAATTTGGTTCATCCATCATGTCTTCATAAGGCACGACCCATCCACGCTTCCATTGCGACTGAAACAATTTCATGCTCGCTCCATGTTTAGTCCAATCAAACCTAGTTTCTCTCGGTTTGAGAATCTCATTCTCAAGCTCATTTTAAATCCTTCGGATTATGCTCGTTGTGCATGTGACCAAATAGGTTCTCCATTTATGTTGGCCGTCTATAATTAACCATTAATTATAGAACGATAATGAGTGGCACCTAGTAGTACATCATGATCCCCAATTAACCGAAAAGATCAACGGTTGATCCAGAACTATTTCTGGAACCCTTCAGCAGCTCGAATGAATCGTGCCCCATTCCCTTCACTTATCTTATACCCACTTGGTTCAGGACATGGTCTATAGTGTCAGTCCCCACTAGGTTGACTACGTCACACCTAACCCAAGTATCATTTCCTCGTCCTACGGATTCTAGTCACTACATATGTATCGAAGAGTACCTTACTCTAAACATGTAATGCTTTGGCCAAAGACTTTAGTAACAATCCGACGAGAGGCCATGGGTATACATCTCCTCGCAAGGATTGGTGAATCCTTTATAGGCTATTCAAACACCTTCGATCACTTCGACTTATACCCAATCATCCCGGGTCCACATCTCCTCAGAGATGCTTGCTTAAGATGTCAAAGCATAAGTCTTTATGATCAAGATGACTTGAATACCGCAATTCAAAGGAACATCACACTTAAGCTGCAGTAAAAACTTTATTGACATATCTATATATGCAGAGAACCATATGAAGTCTTACGGCTGGTCATTCCAATGAACTAGTTACCTTAACTAGCATCCACAATTAACTCCAGACATCACAATGTCTCCAGCCAGTGAGAATCAGCTGCTTGGATACACCAAGGAGTACACCTCGTGCTAGTCTCGACAGAATCAATGGTGTCCAAATCCATCAATTCATCGACTAGGGATAATTCCGATACATCATAATTATACATGTAGAGATACTCACTAGTTGTGATCCAATCACAAATTCTTTCATGCTGTGAATCGTATCATGGACATTCAGTAAATGAGTTTAAGATCCAATCAAATACATGAAAACATGTATACTCAAATAGTGAATCTTTATTTATCATATAAATGGTTCAAACATAAGGCGATTGCCTTAGGACATCTCTCATATATTACTAACAAACTCCCACTTGGCCTAATGTCAATCGCTACGGTATCCAATACCATAAGCTCTTACATGACCCTCAAACTTACTTTGAGGTAATGCCTTAGTCAAAGGATCCGCTAAGTTCCTTTCAGTGGGGATTTTCTCGATTTGTATTTCTTTCCTACTAATGATCTCTCTGATCAGATGATAACGACGAAGCACATGTTTGGATCGTTGATGAGACCTTGGCTCTTTTGCCTGTACAATTGCTCCATTGTTGTCGCAGTAGACCGATATTGCTTCAACAATGGCTGGAACCACACCAAGTTCATAAATGAACTTCTTGATCCAAACTGCTTCCTTTGCTGCTTCCGAAGCTACAATGTATTCTTCCTCAGTGGTAGAATCCGCTACAGTGTCTTGTTTGTAACTTTTCTAACTCATTGCGCCCCCATTCAAGGTGAACACGTATCCAGACTGAGACCTGGAATCATCTTTGTCTGTCTGGAAGCTGGCATCCATATACCTGCGTATCACCATGTCCCCTTCTCCATATATTAGGAACACATCCTTAGTTCTTCTTAAGTACTTAAGGATTGTCTTAACAGCCACCCAATGATCCATTCCTGGATCAGACTGGTATCTACTCGTGACACTCAGAGCATACGATACATCGGGCCTCATACATAACATAGCATACATGATAGATCCTATTGCGGATGTTTAGGGAATCTTACTCATGCAAATCCTCTCGTCTTCTGTGCGCGGACACATAGACTTCGAAAGGTGTATCCCATGCCTGATGGGTAGGAAACCTTTCTTGGATTCCGACATGCTAAACCTCTTTAGCACTCGGTCTATATATGTAGACTGCAAAAGACCAAGCAACCGTTTCGATCTATCTCTATAGATCTTAATCCCGAGGATGTAGGTTGCTTCTCCCAGGTCTTTCATGGAGAATGTTTTGGATAACCAAATCTTAACTGACTGTAAGACTGAAACATCATTTCCTATAAGTGATATGTCATCAACATACAATACTAGGAATACGACTGCACTCCCACTAACCTTCTTGTACACACAAGGTTCATCTAGATTTTGTGAGAAATCAAACTTTTTTATTGTCTCATCAAAACGGATATTCCAGCTCCTGGATGCTTGCTTCAATCCATATATGGACCGTCGCAATTTGCATACCTTGGTTTTATCAACCGATGTGAAACCCTCAGGCTGTATCATATACACATCCTCGAGCAGGTTTCCATTAAGGAAAGCTATTTTCACATCCATTTGCCATATCTCATAATCATAATGAGCCGCTATGGCCAGGAGCATCCGAATGGATTTAAGCATAGCTACAGGCGAATAAGTTTCATCATAATCAACACCTTGCTTTTGATGATATTCTTTCGCCACTAATCTAGCCTTATAGGTAATCACATTACCATCCATGTCGGTTTTCTTCTTGAAAACCCACTTGCACCCTATAGGCTTGATGCCTTCAGGTGGGTCAACCAAGTTCCAAACTTGGTTTTCATACATGGAATCCATTTCCAACTTCATGGCTTCAAGCCACTTATCCCTTTCTGAACTTGTCAGAACTTCTTCATAACTGGTAGGCTCCTCATCATCAATGAGTAACACGTCGTTCAATTCACTTACGAGAAATCCATATCTCTCAGGAATGTTGCGTGTTCTACCAGATCTATGAAGATATGATGTTTCAATAGGTCTAGCCGATTGCTCATCACTATGAGTTATCGACTATTGTGCTTCACCAGGTATCACATCAATGTCTATTTGAGTCTCTCGAGCCTCCTCAAGCTCGACGACACTCCCACTGTTTTCTTGCAAGAGAAACTCTTTCTCTAGAAACACAGCATGCCTTGAAACAAACACCTTTTGTTCCACAGGATGATAGAATTGGTAACCCCTTGTTTCCTTAGGGTATCCAACAAATAGACATTTATCAGACTTAGCATCCAATTTGTCTGATATAGACCGCTTCACATAAGCAGGACAACCTCATATTTTCAAGTAAGATACATGAGGTTTCTTACTGTTCCATATCTCATATGGAGTAGTAGAGACTACCTTAGTTGACATTCTGTTTAACAAGTAAACAGTTGTCTGAAGTGCATAGCCCCAAAAGGACTTGGGAAGATTCGCATGATTCATCATTGACCTGACCATGTCCAACAAGGTCCGGTTATGCCTTTCAGATACACCATTATGCTGTGGTGTATATTGCAGAGTCCATTGAGACAATATACCATTGTCTCTTAGATAATCAAGAAACTCTTGACTTAAGTATTCACCACCTCGATCCGAGCGAAGTATTTTAATACTCTTGTCATGTTGTTTCTCTACTTCATTTCTGAATTCTTTGAACCTTTCAAAGGCTTCAGACTTGTGTTTCATCAAGAACACATACCCAAACCGTGAGTGATCATCGGTGAAGGTAATAAAGTAGCTATAGCCTCCTAAAGCTTGAGTTGACATAGGTCCACATACATCAGTATGTATTAGACCTAGCAACTCTCCCACTCGTTCACCTTTTCCTATAAAAGGTAACTTAGTCATCTTGCCTTTTAAGCATGATTCGCATGTATCGTATGAATCCAATTCAAACGATTCCAGAATTCCACATCGGTGTAATTCGGATATGCGTTTCTTGCTTACATGGCCAAGACGACAATGCCAGATGTAGAAGTCTAATTGATTATCCTTTCGAGCACGCTTGTTGCTCGCTTCGATATTGAAAATGTCACTGAATACGTCCAACGTATAAATGTCATTGCTTAAAGTTCCAGTTCCATAAAGTACGCTATTCAAAGTTATATAACAACAATTGTTACTAAACGTCAAATGGTAACCATTTCTATTTAAGCAGGAAATAGAAACAATGTTCTTTATTAGAGAAGGAACACAATAGCAATTGTCCAGTTCCAAGACTAGTCCACTAGGGAGCTTCAGTAAATAAGTTCTGATGGCGACCACAACAACCTTTGCTCCATTGACAACTCGCAAATTTGACTCCCCTCTGACGAGTCTTCTTCTATTCCTTAGCCCCTGTATGTCATTACATATATGTGAGCCACACCCAATATCCAATACCCAAGTGTCTAAGGAAATAGAATGATAATCAATAATGAAGATACCTTAAGAGGATGGGGCATCGGATGCCTTCTTCTTCTTCATGAACTCAAGATAAATCTTGCAGTTTCTTCGCCAGTGACTTTCCTTGCCACAATGATGGCAAGTGCCCTTTTGTGCTGGTTCTGCCTTCTTAGCCTTCTTGTTCTTCCCTTTCTTCTGTTCCTTTTCCTTCCTCTTAGAACCTTTCTTTGAGGAATCAACTAACAGAACCGCCTTCTCCTCATGCTTCACAGAAGGCTCCACAGTCTTCAGCATGTTGAGGAGCTCAGGAATAGTGGATTCTAATTTGTTCATCCGATAGTTCATCATAAATTGTGAGAAACTCTTGGGCAAACAATGCAGAATTAAGTCAATACTTAATTCATGATCCATCACAAACCCGAGGGTGGCTAGCCACTCAATGTACACATTCATCTTTAGCACAAACTGCACTACAGACGAACCTTCTAGCATCTTCGTGGTGAAGAGGAGCCTGGAGACTTCGAACCTTTCTGATCTCACTCGCTCATCAAACAACTCATGAAGATGGAAGACCATGGTATTAGCATCCATATGCTCATGTTGCTTTTGCAGCTCAGGTACCATCGCAGCTAGCATGATGCAACTCGCCAGTTCAGAATCTGCCACATGTTTCTGATAGACCAACATTTGGTCTGGAGTTGCATCGTCCCTAGGATGGTTGGGAAGAGACTCTTCAAGGACATATACTAGCTTTTCCGCCTTGAGAACAATTCTCAAGTTTCTAAGCCAGTCCAGGAAGTTAGGCCCAGTCAATTTGTTTGAATCCAAAATAGTGCACAAATTCAAAGACGTCATGATCAATCGATTAACCTAGAAATACAAAACGAGCATATATGAGAAAATGATTTTTAAATGCATCAATATACATTCATAAATCCCATTCATTTTTCGAATTTCAAAAACCCCAAAATCACTTCAGGAGATCGTAAGTCCATCTCCGAATGGGCTGATATCCAACATAGATATGAACAACCTTGGAGAGAGTCCAACAAGCCATTCATAACTATGATGGTAGGTATCAAATATACCGATTGCATATCACATATATGCAACTATCACAATGTGCTATCAACTTATTGAATGTTCACACATACATCGGGTTGTTAACACATTAACAAGTATGCATCATATGCATAGCACCCAACTTCACCTCCCTTCACATCGACCTTGGAGAGAGTCCAACAAGCCGATGCTCCAGGTTAAAGCCAACCCATTAATCGAGAAATAGTTTTAATATGGTCAGAGCGCATTCAACTAATTAGCCCGGCTTGGAGAGAGTCCAACAACCAAAGCTAACGATTGACCTCTGACTCTTACCATATTAGTATTAAACTATTCCATGGTTTGAACATGTTCGAGTTCGAGCCGGGCTTGGAGAGAGTCCAACAACTCGAACATGAAACGGAACTCTGGTTCTAACCATATTAATGGAAGGTGTAAGCTTTAATATTGAGTAAGAGTTTTTAATGTCTTATCCTCTTTGCATGCAAATAACTATTATCTACATGACATGACATACATGGTATACATCTACATGTCACGACACGCATGACATAATGATATGCATCTAATGCAATTACATAGCATACAATTATGTCATGTACAAAATTTCCTTATATGTCATAACTATTTATGGAAATAAAATATGTTTAAGATGTGATTCTCCAAATCAAATAATGATTAAATTAGGAAACAAATTTCCAAATCTAATCACATATTTTATTTGTGGAAAGTGTTGATTAAGGAAAGTTAATTTAGGAAATCAATTTCCTAAATCATCAAAACTACTTATGGAAATAAAATATTTTAAGATTTGATTTCCCAAATCAAATCATGATTAAATTAGGAAACAAATTTCCAAATCTAATCAAATATTTTATTTATGGAAAATATCAATTTCTATAAATACTTTCAACTTTCCAAAAGTAGAAGATTTCCATAAATACTTCTAGACTTTCCAAAATTAAAAATTTCCATAAATACTTCTAACTTTCCAAAAGTAGAAAATTTCTAGAAATACCATTATGACTATCACAAAATAATTTTACGATTATGTCGAAACACAACTTAGGCTCTGATACTACTGTTGGGTTTCCGACACCGCGGCGAGTGTGTGTTCGAACATATTTCGTAAACATGTGTACAATGGAAGAAATAAAATAATAAATCTACTTTATTACACCACACACACCACACACATGCATAGTACAACATGTGTAGACATAACTGTAAATTCAAATTTTGCATAAAAGGAAATTTATACTACGTATACCTGACGTATCACGTGTAGCGGGAAAGACATCAATCGGAGCGATCCTCGCTAGAATCGCCTCTATCCATATCCACGCCGAGTATCTTCGGGATGAATTCACAAAGTAACGAGCCTCGTCTTCGTACGAGTTACTAGCCTCGTGTTGAAGATGATGTGATCGAGAGAAGATCACGATCCGAATCAAAATTCGATCCAAAATGAGTCCTTAAAACTCGCTTCTCCGGAGAGGTATTCGTCAACCGTTTAACGAATCCTTCGTCCTCCACCTATGAGAATTACCGGATATCGAATCCCCGGTAAGGAAGCCGCTGTCAGAGCTCCAAACATCGTCCAAATGATGCTCCGACACGAAGTAAACAAGCTGTCCAAAAAACTGGACAGCTTTGGTGGAGGAATAGGGGTTGGCCAAATAAGGAAGCTTGATGCTCACCTTGTCGCCGGACCCAAAGAAGGTCACCAGAGCTCCTCCGGTAGCAGCTCGACGCCGGCAAGAGGGGAGGACAGCAGCTGCTGGATGCCGGCAAGGGGGCTTGGGCGGTGGTGGGCGGCGATAAGAGGTTGGCGCCGACTACACCAAGGAGAGGAGGGCGACAACTTTAGGGTTGCAAGGATTAGGACTTAACAAAACCCTTAAGCCCTATTTTATAGAGAACAAATTCTCTTAATGGTTATCGGATCATAACCAAAAGCCCGTTAACCCGCTCCATTAATTTAAGTTAAAATAAACCAAACCATGATGGTCTATTTTAAGTTAAAATGAACCGAACCAACTTTGGTTCATTCGTTTAAAACAAACCAAACCCCTTTGGTTTATTCTCCTCCATTGGATTAGAACCAAACCAATTTGGTTCATCCATCATGTCTTCATAAGACACAGCCCATCCACGCTTCCATTGCTACTGAAACGATTTCATGCTCGCTCCATGTTTGGTCCAACCAAACCTAGTTTCTCTCGGTTTGAGAATCTCATTCTCAAGCTCATTTTAAATCCTTCGGATTATGCTCGTTGTACGTGTGACCAAATAGGTTCTCCGTTTATGTTGGCCATCTATAATTAACCATTAATTATAGAACGATCATGAGTGGCACCTAGTAGTACATCATGATCTCCAATTAACCGAAAAGATCAACGGTTGATCCAGAACTATTTCTGAAACCCTTCAGCAGCTCGAATGAATCGTGCCCCATTCCCTTCACTCATCTTATACCCACTTGGTTCAGGACATGGTCTATAGTGTCAGTCCCCACTAGGTTGACTGTGTCACACCTAGCCAAAGTATCATTTCCTCGTCCTACGGATTCTAGTTACTGCACATGTATCGAAGAGTACCTTACTCTAAACATGTAATGCTTTGGCCAAAGACTTTAGTAACAATCCGACGAGAGACTATGGGTATACATCTCCTCGCAAGGAGTGGTGAATCCTTTATAGGCTATTCAAACACCTTCGATCACTTCGACTTATACCCAATCATCCCGGATCCACATCTCCTCAGAGATGCTTGCTTAAGATGTCAAAGCAGAAGTCTTTATGATCAAGATGACTTGAATACCAAAATTCAAAGGAACATCGCTCTTAAGCTGCAGTAAGAACTTCATTGACATATCTATATATGCAGAGAACCATATGAAGTCTTACGGCTGGTTATTTCAATGAACTAGTTACCTTAACTAGCATCCACGATTAACTCCGGACATCACAATGTCTCCAGCCAGTGATAATCAGCTGCTTGGATACACCAAGGAGTACACCTCGTGCTAGTCTCGACAGAATCAATGGTGTCCAAATCCATCAATTCATCGACTAGGGATAATTCCGATACATCACAATTACACATGTAGAGATACTCACTAGTTGTGATCCAATCACAAATTCTTTCATGCTGTGAATCGTATCGTGGACATTCAGTAAATGAGTTTAAGATCCAATCAAATACATGAAAACATGTATACTCAAATAGTGAATCTTCATTTATCATATAAATGGTTCAAACATAAGGCGATTGTCTTAGGACATCTCTCATATATTACTAACAGATCTCTCCTTTGCACTAAGCCAGGTGGAGGTAACCTCTTTTATACAAGAACACTCCTCTTACAAATATAATGTAAATAAACTCAAGTAAGAGGATGGAAAACCTTTAGGGCACTTTGGGAGAGTTTAAAGCATGAACATTAGGCCCCAAAGCCCGTCACCTCTTCTTTTTTAAGAAGAAGAGGGTTTCTTCCAGTTGACACAGGACCAGTCGACTGATGTCCCGATCAGTCGACTGATCCCGTAGCCGTTGCCCAACAACGACTACTTTCCACGTTGGATTTCATCCAATGGCTCCCACATCTGTCGACTGATCTTGCCATCAGTCGACTGATGGAGCTATCGATCGAAATCAAAGCGAACCTCCATTCTGCCCGACACTCTTGCGACCCATCGATGCCTTCATCGGATCATTGGCGGTCTCATAATCATCAATCCATGGCATCATTGTTTACATGAACCGGACTCGAACACTAGTCGAGTCATAGTCGACTTAGAGTAGTCGACTACCATTACATGGCAGTCGATTGGTGTCGGAAAATCCCATCCGACACTTAGCCAATTGGCCAAGTTCCACCTAAGCGCACTACCCCTTCCCGGGTTACATTCGCTCACTCTAATCCCTTGGAGTCCCTCGCCTTTGAAGTTGTCTTCGTCCGACTACATCCCTCGGATGCGCCAAGCACACAACTCTGCAGCGCCATTCTTCGCGTCTCACCCTGAAGTCTACTTCCTCCGGCTTCACTCCAATCTCCTCGTCCAATGGTCCCTCGGATGCTCCAAGCGCACGACTTCCGCAAAACTATCCTTCACCGACTCAAGGACTGAGTCATGAGAGGTGAAACTCGCCAATGCTCCATGTGCGAATTACTAAGTCCTGCAAGACTCCAACGCACATATCAAATCCAAACATCCTAACTTAAACCTTTTGTCACACACATCAAAACCATATTACAGGTTGATTGCCCTAACAATTTGTACCAATGTGCAGGCGTTGAGAAATAGCAGGGCATTGACAAAGGGCGAGGTGGACCTACGAGTAGGCAATGGAGCAAGAGTTGTTGTTGTTGCTGTAGGAACTTATGATCTATCTCTGCCCTCTGGGCTTGTACTAGAATTAGATGAATATTATTATGTGCCTGCTTTGACTAAGAACATAATTTCGGTTTCTTGTTTGGACAAGAAAGGATTTACATTTATAATAAAAAAACAAATATTGTTCAGTTTATTTAAATGATATGTTCTATTGTAGTGCACCTCTAATGAACGGACTCTACTTTCTAGACCTAGAGAGCCCCATCTATAACATAAGTACCAAAAGGTTCAAGTCAAATGAGTTGAACCAAACCTATCTCTGGCATTGTCGCTTATGTCACATAAATGAGAGTCGCTTACCTCAGCTCCATAAGGATGGGCTGCTAGACTCATTTGATTTTGAATCATATGAGACATGTGAGTCTTCCCTTTTAGGCAAGATGACCAAGACTCCTTTTAGTGGACACAGCGAAAGAGCAACAGACTTGTTAGGACTTATACATTTTGATGCATGTGGCCTTTTCAATGTTGCTGCTAGAGGTGGTTACAGGTACTTCATTACATTTACTGATGACTTCAGTAGATATGGTTATGTGTATCTCATGACACATAAATCAGAATTCTTTGAAAAGTTCAAAGAATTCAAGAATGAAGTACAAAACCAGCTTGGCAAGAGTATTAAGATACTTCGATCAAATCGAGATGGTGAATACCTTAGCCATGAGTTTCGTGACTATCTAGCTGAGTGTGGGATTCTATCCCAACTCACTCATTCTGGAACACCACAGTGGAATGGTGTATCCGAAAGGAGGAATCGTACCCTATTAGATATGGTACGATCTATGATGAGTCACACATATCTTCCTATATCCTTTTGGGGATATGCTCTAGACACAGTAGCCTTTACACTTAACCGTGTACCATTCAAGGCTGTGATAAAGACACCATATACGATATGGACAGGGAGAAATCCCAAGATGTCTTTCATGAGGATTTAGGGTTGTGAGGCTTACGTTCGACGTCAAGTCTTAGACAAACTGGGACCCAAATCCGATAAGTGCTATTTTGTTGGATATCCCAAGGAGACGAAGGGATATTACTTCTACATTCCCAGTCAGCACAAAGTGTTTGTGACAAAGACTAGGGTTTTTCTAGAAAGGGATTTTGTTTCTAGAAAAACTAGTGGGAGTACGTTCGATCTTGAAGAAATTCAAGAGAAGGACCATAGCATTGAGGTCTTGATGGAGGTTGAATAGGAACCACAAAGTGTTGTGGGTGATGAGATTATTGCACAAAGAGTTATGGAAGAACTACCTGTTCAGGTAGACCTACCTCTTCGCAGGTCTGATAGGGTATGTCATCAGCCTGAGAGATACTCATTTCTCTTGTCTGACCATGATGACATTATGCTCATTGAGAATGAGCCTACCTCCTATCAGGAAGCTGTGATGAGCCAGATTCTGAGAAATGGCTAGAGGCCATGAGATCCGAGATGGAATCCATGTACACCAACCAAGTATGAACTTTAGTTGATCCACCTGAAGGCGTCAAACCCATTGGGTGTAAGTGGGTCTTTAAGAGAAAGACTGACATGGATGGACTTACGCATACCTATAAGGGCCGATTGGTGGCTAAAGGTTTCAAGCAATTTCATGGTATTGACTATGATGAAACCTTTTCTCCAGTGGCGATGTTTAAGTCCATTCGGATCATGCTTGCTATTACAGCATACCACGATTATGAGATCTGACAGATGAATATCAAAACTACATTTTTGAATGGAAACTTGCTCAAGGATGTGTACATGACACAACCTGAGGGTTTTGTAGATCCACAGCATACTGGGAAAGTATGCAAGCTACAAAGGTCCATTTATGGACTAAAGCAAGCTTCTCGGAGCTGGAATCTTCGATTCGATGATGCGATCAAACAGTTTGGTTTCATCAAGAATGAAGATGAATCCTGTGTCTACAAGAGGGTTAATGGGGATACAGTTGTCTTCCTTGTATTGTATGTGGATGACATACTGCTCATTGAGAATGACATCCCTTCACTACAGTCTGTGAAGACTCGGCTGGGGACGTGCTTCTCAATGAAGGACTTAGGTGAAGCAGCCTGTATTCTAGACATCAAGATCTATAGAGATAGATCTAAGAGATTGCTTAGCCTAAGTCAGAGTACATACATTGACACGGTATTACTACGGTTTGCCATGCAGAATTCCAAGAAGGGACTTCTGCCGATGTCACATGGTGTGAGTCTTTTGAAGACTCAAAGTCCCTCTTCTAGAGAGGAGAGAGACCGCATGGATAAGATCCCTTACGCATCTGCTATAGGATTTATCATGTACGTCATGCTGTGTACTCATCCTGATGTCTCGTATGCTTTGAGCATGACGAGTAGATACCAGTCAGATCTAGGTGAGCGTCACTGAATAGCAGTCAAGAATATTCTTAAGTACTTGAGAAGGACTAAAGAATATTTTTAGATATTTGGAAGCGATGAGGAGCTAGCTGTAAAGGGTTACAACGATGCCAACTTCCAAACTGACCAGGATGATTATAGATCACAGTCAGGGTTCGTGTTTTGCTTGAATGGTGGTGCTGTGAGCTGGAAGAGTTCGAAGCAGGACACAGTTGCTGATTCTATAACAGAAGTCGAGTATATCACTGAATCTGAGGTAGCAAAGGAGGCAGTTTGGATCCGCAAGTTTATTACTGAGCTTGGGGTGGTTCCTAGCATAGCAGATCCTATAGAGCTCTATTGTGACAACAATGAAGCTATTGCGCAGGCTAAGGAACCTCGCTCACACCCGCGGACCAAACACATACTACGACGCTTCCATCTTTTTCG
Organism: Wurfbainia villosa; assembly: GCA_025175895.1. Taxonomy (NCBI): domain Eukaryota; kingdom Viridiplantae; phylum Streptophyta; class Magnoliopsida; order Zingiberales; family Zingiberaceae; genus Wurfbainia; species Wurfbainia villosa. The sequence continues at coordinate 91,307,678 of CM045997.1, read as the reverse complement.
AGAGATTATCGATAGAGGAGATGTGAAGATTTGCAGAGTACCCACAGAGGCTAACATCGCAAATCCCTTGACCAAAGCTTTGGTACAGAAAAAGCATGATGGTCACACTAGGTCATTGGGTATTAGATACTATGATGATTGGAACTAGTGCTAGTGGGAGATTGTTAGTGAAAGCCCTAGAGCCAATCATATGATGATTGTTGTATGAACTTTTTATATCATATTCCTATTTATAAAGGCATGGTATTATATTTACTTGTATTGGTGCCAAATAAACTAGGTATAATAATGTCCTTGAGTAGAAGGTTCTTATCTATATCAATCGATTGGTTGAATCGATAATGAGATGATATAGAGAACACTACTCTTAATCATTCATAGTCAAGTATTAACATTCAGGGACAATGTTAATGCGTAGAGACTAGCATGTAGGTCAACTCGATGACTTGATCTCACAATTCATGGATATGAGATATCAAGTTGACACATGGGTATGCATTAGAGAATGTATACTGAATGACCCGCCATGAGAAAGTATTATGGATCATTATATGAGTGTCATATACTTTCTCATGTTACTATTAGTATGACTATTAGTTCTTGGACCTGAAGTCACCATGGTTCCCTACATAATGAGTTGCATACTTTGGCTTCGTCAAACGTCACCCGTAAATGGGTGGACTATAAAGGCGATTACTGGGTATGTAAGAAATTATGCGGAGGGATGTGAGTGATGTAGATGGGATCTATCCCTCCTATATGATGGGAGTGACATCGTTATTCTTGATAGAGTGAGACCACGAAGTGCATGACCATGCCCAAATGAGTCAATATGAGATATTGAGCTCATTTGATTAAAGTGAGTCTACTTGGAGTTCAAGATATAGATTGTACCGAGGATGATATGGTCTATGCCTCAATTGGTCAATCTAGATGTCAAGGATAGAGGGACATTGTCACATATTGTGAGAGTCACAATTAGTAGTCACAAAGGTGATGTTGGATCTCAACATTCTTGTATCTTGGGTAGCAATGATGTGTTGCTAGATACCGTTCATTGCTTATGTGTAGGGGATCGATACGGCCGGCTAGAGGGGGGGTGAATAGCCCTCTTCCGATGGATGTCGGAATTCTCTCGTTCGTTTGCTCGTCTACACAATCGTTAGCGCAAGCGGAAGCATAAACAATAAAGACAAAGCAATAAATGAAAATACAAACGCTAACAAAGAATGTAACGTGGTTCACGGCTACGCCGCTAATCCACGATCCCGATTCGTCCGAGGTGAATCACTCCTCCAAAGCCAATCACTATTGGTCTCTCCTTTGCACCAAGCTAGGTGGAGGTAACCTTTACAATCAAGATCACTCTTCTTATAATAAGAATGGAGTAAAAACAAGTAAGAAGAGTTTAGAGCTTGTGGGGCACTAGGAAGATCACTTGGAGCATAAGCATTAGCCTCTCAAAGGCTCACACCCTCTCTTTTTATAGAGAGGGTTGATTTCTTTCCGTTGGCCGCCACCAGTTGACTGCCGCCCTTGGCAGTCGACTGTCGTCACTACAACGGCCTCCGAACACATCGGATCCCGACCGTTGTAGTTCAACGGAACTCTTAGCGATCATTGGACCTCACCCGATCATTCGCCTCGTAGTCGATCGGCCCTTGATCTACGAGCGATTATTCATATCCTCCATGTGTGAATTACTAAGTCCTACACGACTTCAACGCACATATCAAATCAACATATCAAACTAACTTAAACCCTTTGCCACACCATCAAAACCATATTACGGCAAGAGATTGCCCTAACAATCTCCCCCTTTTTGATGTGTGGCAATCCGTTTAAGTTAGGTAAAAACATTTGATATAAATTTTAAAGGAAAGAAAGCATGTAAACATAAACATGATATAGCAACATGCAACTCCCCCTTAATCCATGAAACTCCCCCCATAAGTTTCTCCCCCTATCACAATTAACTTAAACATAATCATATCTCCCCCTTTGACACCATCAAAAATATTAAATATTAAGTTATAAACTCATGGCATCAAGTATAAAGAGAAACATACATTAAAATCAGTCAAAACCTGATAAAATCAGGTTACTGTACTTGTTCATTGTTCATCACATCACTATCGATGGCAATGATCGCACAAAGGAATCCGAATTTCTGATTTTCTGGATGAATTTCAGAAATACATTATTAATTCCAGAAAATTCGAAAAATCATAAAATTTGGGGAACATATTTCTTTTAAGTATATCTATCAATGAAAAATAGTTTTTCAAGAAAAATCATTATATTTTCCGAGATTTGCCAAAATTCTAAAGGCTTTAAAAAACACTAGTTTTTGAGCATGTTAGTATCCATTTTAACACCTAGTTTTGTATCCAATTGTTTCAAAACATGAATACACATATTTTAAAGTAAGAAATTGTTTTGAAAACTTATGAAATATTCAACCATGATCTTTGGGCAATATGTCTATGAATTAAACATAAGCCTTCCCCATGATTGGTCTATTATTGCTATGTTGATACTTTAAATGACCATCTAAATGCCATAGGCATTAGTGGACATTTGTATCATCCTAACATCTCACCCATGCTAAGTTTGCAATCAAGTTAGCCTATAGTGAGTGTGAGATGCATCCTAGGGGGTATTTGTATATACTTAACCAATATATTCATGCAATTCTATCAAGGTTAAGTATTAACCTAATAGTCCTCATGATCATAAAGGCATATATGAATGAATTCTACATTATGATCATGAAACTCATGTATTCATTAAATAATAGTCATGCATTAGGTATTATATGATGATAATAAACAAAGTATCACCTAAAGCATGATTCAACCCTATTTCCCATGATTATGTGCCAAATATCAATAGCATAAATCATGATTGCTAACATACATAGCAATTACATTAATCATCATGATTTAAGCATTATTATCTATTTATGGGCACGTTATCATCACCCAACACTATTTAAACATGTTGTCCCGCCATCCTAAGTCAACCAAAATATGATATAGGTCAATTGCATATGGTTGACTACCCTAGAGTTATCCTAACCCTTAAGGATGGATTTTGGAACCCAAAATAAGTTCTTTCCTATTGGGTTCACTTAGTATTCCTTGGGGATCCATTTCCTAGCTATTACTTTCTTCTTATCTTATCCCCAAGCTATAAGGCATTTGTAGGCCTTTTCATTTTTCTTTTCCTTGTAGCCTAGGCCCTTTTTGTTGAAACTAGCTCTTTGGCTCCCTAAGATCATGTTCAATGTGTTGGAGCCAATTGTGAATTTTTCTAGGGCTTTTGTTAAATAATCTACCTTTTCCCTTAAAGCCCTATTTTCCTCTACGCATGCATCATTAACATTCAAAGGAATATAGTCATGTGAACATGCCTCATTTAAGCTAGAAGAAATATCATTATTATTTAAGCATGCATTTTCTAGCTTATTTTCTAATGCCTTAATTTGATCAAGCATGTTTTTATTTTTCTTTTTCATTCCAAATAAGTCCTTAGTTAAACTAAAAATTATGGAAACTATTTTCTTAGGAGAGGCTTTCGTTACCATAGTTTCCATGTCCTCTTCTTCTTCGGATGATGAGGATGTAGAAGCTCCCTCTTCATTTGAGCTCTCCCCACTTGAGCTTGATCCTTCATTTTCGGATGATGAGCAATCCAAGTCATCAAAGTCCATCAAGGCCAAATTGGTGACAAAGGCATTCTCCTCATCCGATGATGATGAGGAGGATGAGGATGGGTCATCCCAAGTCCTTGCCTTTAGAGCTTTGGTCTTCCCCTTTTCTTTTGTCTTATTCTCCTCTTCCTTCTTTTTCTTGCTCCCTTTTTTCTTCTTCTTTTCTTCTTTCTTTTTCTTCTCTTTCTTGCTCTTGTTTAGGAGGGGACAATTATCCTTTATGTGCCCCTCTCCTTGGCAATTGTAGCATATGACCTTCCCCCTTGGTCTTCTATTCCTATCATTTGATTTATGAAAATGAAAACCTTTTAAAGCACGTCTTATCCTCCTTACCATATAGGCTTCTTCGGTGCTATCCATGGAGGAGGAGGAAGACGCTTCGTCATCGGAGGAGGAGGAGATCTCTATCTTCTTCTTTCCCTTATTTGCCAACAATGCTACTCCCCTTGAAGGTTATATTTTTGGCTCTTCTTGTATTCCTTCAAGCCTAGATTCATGTAATTTCATAGTGGAGAAAAATTCATCTAGAGTACTTACCTCTAGATTCTTTGAAATGTAAAATGAGTCCACCATTGAACTCAACTTGGATGACCGAGGGAAAGCATCTATGACCTTCATTATCATATCGCGATTGGAGAGCCTTTCTCCTACACTTGTTAGTCCATTTAAAATTTCTTTGAATCTAGAATGCAAAGAAGTTACCTTTTCTCCCTTTTCTAATTTAATGTTGGATAGTTGGGAGCGGAGGAGATCTCTCCTTGCTAGCTTTGCCTCGGATGTGCCTTCATGAAGCTCAATTAGCTTCTCCCACATCTCCTTGGCGCTTAGGCATTCTCTTATTTGGTTGATTTCTTGTTGGGGGAGCACATTGAAGAGATGATGCTTGGCTTTTGAATTTGCAAGGTGCTCTTCCCTTTGCCTTTTGGTCCACCTAGATTTCTCTATTGGCTTCCCCTCTTCATCCCTAGGCAAAACGAAACCGGATTCCATTGTAATCATAATGTCAAAATCCGTTTCGAAAAATACCTCCATTCGCTTCTTCCACCAAGCGAATTCTCCTTCAAACTTCGGAGGATGGATGTTGGAGCCGGCCATTTTGAAAGTTGCTTGTTGTGGCGGTTAGTCCTCGACAAGCTTTCTTCGGCTCTGATACCAGTCGAACTTACTCGACTCAGAGCAGTCGACTGCCATGACATGGCAGCCGACTGGTGTCAGGAAAACCCATCCGACACTTGGCCAAATGGCCAAGTTTCACCTAAGAGCTACCCTTCCCCGGGTTACAATCGCTCACTCTCATCTCTCGGAGTCCCTCGCCTTTGAAGTTCTCTTCGTTCTCGGCCACGTCCCTCGGCAGCATCAGGCGCACGGCTCTGCAATGCTCCTTCGCGTCTCTTGCCTCGAAGTCTACTTCCTCCGGCTTCACTCCAAGCTTCTCGTCCGGCGGTCCCTCGGATGCTCCAAGCGCACGGCTTCCGCAAAGCTATCCTTCACTGACTCAAGGCACGAGTCATGAGATGTGAAACTCGCCACGGCTCCATGTGCGAATTACTAAGTCCTGCATGACTTCAACGCACATATCAAATCAACATAACACACTAACTTAAACCCTTTGCCACACCATCAAAACCATATTACGGCAAGAGATTGCCCTAACATTATGTTCCTAAATCGATTTAGGAGCATTGCCAATGTTACAAGAACCTATAGGGTCACACACAAAGGGCAATTAGATGAAGATTAGGTTCATATGATGAACCATGAGGATTAGGTTCATGGGATGAATCAAATTGGATTAAGAGTAATCCAAATTAGACTAATTCAGTTAGACTCAATTTGATTCAAGTGTTGAATGAGTCTAATTTAGATTTGATTCATTGAGTCAATTTAAATTAATGAATAAAGATTCATTAAATCAAATTGACTTGAATCAAGTGGTTAGATTTGATCAACCATAGGAGATAAGAGGTCAAGTTTGACTTGACTTGAGAGGGAAGATGAATGGTCAATTTTGACTTGACCAACATGACATGGGGGCCGGCCAATGATGATGTTCCACATCATCATGGACTTATCATGGGGTGTCACCTCATGAGGGAGACCAAGAGCCATTGGCTCTTGGAGTTACATGCATGCATGTAACCCCCACTCAAATAAGTGGTTGACCACTTTTCTTGATGGTGAGTAACTCTCAAGCTCTCTCCCTCATCCTCTTTTGGCCGAAACTTCCAAGGAGTGCTAGCACACTCTAGGTTGTTTTTCTCCACCATTTGTCCGTGTGGATACTTGTAGAGGAGTGTACACTTGACACTCTTGAGTTCCGGCAAAGTATTTGGACGAGCGGGATAAGCGAAGGACGTCGCTACGAGGGTAACGCTCTCATCATAAAAATCTATGGTAGATCTAGGTTTTCCATAACACATACATGTAGTTTTTATTTTTTTTATATCTTCGCACAGATCCGTGGTCGGACTTCCGAGGTTTCCGCAATGCAAAAAGCGGTTTTTGCGGCTCGGAAAGTCCAACAGGGAATATGAAGCCTTTGTCTCCTTTGGAAACTCGGAAACCAGGATTCCTATTCCTTGTCCTCTCTCACACAAGATCTTAAAAGCATCCTCGTCGGTGCAATCGTCGCCGATATAAACAGGCACGACATTTTTGCAGTCAGCAAACCCTGACAATCATTACAAGTAATTCAACTTGTTGCCCTTGTTTTTGTTCAATGCAATGCATATTCAGGCATTCAATTCCTTGGCCTTACCAAGAGGAAAATGGAAACCTATCTGTGATAGCCCTTAATAACTTGAACGTCATTATAGGCTATGTCTCTCTAAAAGGACTGTTAGCTCATGGCAAATGTAAGCCAGACATTAGAATGACATGTTGTGAATTGTACAATGCCCAGTCAAATTGACCCTTATGGTAGTTGTCATGGGATAAAAATTGAATATCACCATGCATTGTTACCTCCAGATAATCATTTATTTGTTTCTTTGTGATCTTGGTGTAGATAATCAGCTGCAGCAAAAATACCCCTCAGCTTGGAAGAGCAAGAGAACAAACTTATCTTCCTATATCCTGTGCTTCAAGTGCAGGTTTAGACGTATTTTACATAAACTATGATCTAAATAGTGCAATAGATTGTTAATTTTCATAATTGTTTCGTAAACAATTATTTATAAAAATGCTAGTTTTATTGTCCGAGGAGCTTGTCATAAAAAAGGCATGCACTTTTGCTTATCTACTTATACATACTAACATAGGCAGGCACATCTCATGTTTGGCAATTGGCACTATTGATAAGAAGAAACTGGTATTATCAGCATACTTGATGTGGTTGTAGGTTCCATAGTGAATTGATTTAGTTGTCATTTCGTTTATCAACATCCTTATCTTGAAGAATGTGAATTGTTTATAGAAAACTTTAACATTTTATTATTTGTCCCTATTTATTTATTTTTTGTGTTCTTGTTAGTGAATGTGCAATTATGATAATATTATTTGACAAAATTTATTTAAAAAATTAGGTTGCTAGTGGTGGCATTGATGACGATATTAGAAATTATGTTAGTGGCGGTAGTGATGTCAATGGAGCAAAAAAGAATGACAATATTGCAACTCAGATAACCATATTGATATGAGGAATATTGTGGTTTCTTTAACATGATAGAATCTCTCTCTTATTACTAATAACCCGTTTTGTTATAAAAATATACTTGAGAATATTAATAATTTTTTATTATTATACAGGAAAAATTGAAGAATGTGAATTGTGGAGATGTTAGTGTTAATACTAAATGTAGGCTGCTTCATTGGTTTGGTGATGGAGTTGTTGCAGAAGGTTGAATTGCATCCACATATTAAAAAAGCAAAAGTGCATCACGTTCCTCATGGTGGATCTTGTTGGAAAGTTTAGATTGATAGAGTTTTGTTGGAGAAGGTGGATCTAATTCGACACAATGATGAAATGTATTTTCTTGAGGATGCAATAGGAAGCACAGCCGCTTGGTTCTCTAAGTGTATAGTTTTGTGTCATTGATATGTTAGGACCTGTGCGCCCGCTAGAGGGGGGTGAATAGCGACGTGCTCGTACGATGATGGAATTCTTTCACGTTTTATCATCTACAATCTTGTTAGCACAGCGGAATAGTAATAACAAATAAATATAACAAGATACACAATCACAACACGGTCATATAATGTGGTTCGGAACCTCAAGGTTCCTACTCCACGGATCGGGCTCAAACGAGCCCTAGCGATGCTAATCACACACCACTAATAAACACTCCTTCTCGGAACAATCCGGAGACAGAGAAACCTCGTACAATAGTTTACAACAATAAACTAATAACAACAAGCAAATAAGATGAAATACAATGCACTACAAGTAAAGAAAACACTTTACAAATGCCTTTAGATTGCTTGCTTGTTGATCGCTTGAACCGTGATTAAAGACCCTAATTTGCAGCAGCAAATCGCCTCAAAAACGTCCAAGAAATCGCTTGGTTTTTCCTCCATCACGAGCTCCATTTAAAGCTTCAACCTGTGCTGGAAAAAGTCGATTAGTCGATTGATCAGGACCATCAGTCGACTGATGCTACTGTTATCGTGAGACAATGGCTAGATCCACGTTGGATAAGTCCAACAGATCCATCATCAGTCGACTGATGGAGCCTTCACTAGACCAATCGAGTCTCGACTCCATTCTGTGCCCGATTTCATGAGCACCAGTCGACTGATCACAAGATCAGTCGACTGCTCATCCAATCAGTCGACTGCCCACCTATGGCAGTCGACTGCTAGGGCAATTCCCGCAGTCAAACCCTAGTTGACTCAGGCCAGTCAACTGCCACATGGCACCAGTCGACTGACACATCTCAAACATGAGGTTTTAGCCCAAGTATGGTTCCCTCATACTTGCTAGACCACCCTTAGCCTAGACCTAAGCCTTCTAGCCACCTACATCAACCTCACGCCTCTCGGATCCCTCCAAGTCATCCATGACTTATTTATCCATCGCGCTAGCCTTCAGGTGCTTCCATCGGCTATGTCATGCTAACGGTGTCTACACCGCCAAGGCACATTGGACTTACGCCGCCAAGACTCTGCTTGGACTTTACGCCGCCAACCATTGGACTTATGCTGCCAAGTCTTCACCCTTGGACTTTACGTCGCCAATATCAAACCCCTTGGACTTCTCAAATGCCAAAACTCAAGCTTGGACTTTCCCTTGCCAACCATGTTGGACTTTCCATTCCAAGACCCATGCTTGGACTTTTCCAAATGTCAAGTGTCCCACTTGGACTTTCCATGCCAAGTACCCATGACTTGGACTTTCCATGCCAAGTACTCATGACTTGGACTTTCCATAATCACATGGTCAACCCTAGTCAACCATCAAAGTCTCCCTCGAGTCAAACTCGAGTCCAGTTAAACCTAACCTGGGTTGATTGTATAAACAATCTCTCCAAAACATCAACAGACATTAATGTCAAACATCAATGTCAACTTACTTTGTCAAACATCAAAACATCACTCGAGTCAAACTCGAGTCTGGTCAATCGTGGCCTGGGCCGATTGCACCAACAATCTCCCCCTTTTTGATGTTTGACAAAAACAACCTTGAGTTAGACCCCTAACTCAAATTCCCTTACCAATTTCATAAATTGGTAATCTTATGTTCTCCCCCTTTTTGACATACATCAAAAAGATTCACTCCAAGGAGGTTAATGTCTCATGTCCCAATGAAATCTTACAATCTCCCCCTTGGTCCAAAAATACCTAGGATGCCTACCATCTTCCTAGTGATAAGTCCCGTATCACTCAAGAGAGGTAATCCTATTCACTCTCCCAACTTCCAAATTGGGTATCTCAAAATCTCATTTTTCCTTCCCATGAGGAAAAATATCATCCATCATCTCAAGATGGATACCTCCCCATAAAGGCTTGCTTCCCCTTGACCATTGCACCAACAATGTCTTTGGGAAGTCCCTAAGCCAATAGGAACTATAAACCATCAAAGATAAGGTTAGAAATTCAACATTGAACTTTCCAACACCTTAAATTTGATACAAACCCTAAACACCTATCAAAATCCATATCCAATGAATTTTCACCCTTTATAATGCTTCCCAAAGCATACCCTAGGGTTAGGAGTGATTAGGGACCTTAACCGTAGCTGAAATCGGGTTAAACAATCTTGTTTATCCCGAAATCAGACTATCAGTCGAGTCCTATAGAAACCAGTCGACTGATGTGCCCATCAGTCGACTGGCACCGAGAAGCAGTCGAGTGATACTGCGGAGCAGTTCCAACAGCCGCTTCATCGGCCGCCTGTAGAAGCGATCGATAATAAACTAGTTTTTCAGTTATCACACTCCAACTTTGAAAAATTGTAACTAAATATATATAGCTTGAAAAATCATGAAATTTCACATGTATAATACTTATCACACATACAATCGGTGAAAAATCTTGAAAAAATATTTTAACCATTGAAATAGGAGATTAGTAAAAAGTTCAAAAACTATTAAAACTTTTAAGTTTTTGATCTACTTTGTATCAACTTCTACAATGATGATGGCTATCAAAAGATAGACTTCACCAAAGTTTTCTAAGGTGATTTTAAAATGTTTTTGAAAACCTATTTTGAACCATGGATTATTGGCTAAATGTACATAACTTGTATATTAGTTTTCCTCATGATTCTTAGTGATGATTGAAATAAGTTTGAGTTCATCTAGATGCACTACCTATGCACCTTGAACCTAACTTATTATCCTAACATCTCACATGTTATCTAAGGTGTATACACACACATACATGTCAATGTGATGTGAGATGTGGGTTTTGTTCTCCCTAAACTAGGGTTTCATGCATTTTCTAAGGCAACTCTACTTGATTCCCTTATAAATGGTGTTGGATCGAAGCGGATCGCTAGAGGGGGGGTGAATAGCGATAAAAACTTTTCTTTCATTTCGTTCGTTAAAACCCGAGTAGATAATTAATTGAAGTGGAAAGATAAATGATAAATAAAAGGAGACAAATGTTTTTTTACTTGGTTCGTAGCCTTCGGCTACTACTCCAAGGCCCTAACGGTCCTAGACCGTGTACAGAGGGAAATTCACTAAAACACTCCTTCTCGTTGGAGGTAGGAGTTAGACGATTACAAAACCTTCGAAAGCAAAAGATAGAGAGACAAACCCTCTCTTCTATTAATGTAAAATACAATGATAGAAAACCTCGATAAAAAAGAATTGCAGTATTAAAGAGATGACAAAATAAGATTATACCAACAACTAGGAAATATAAATTAAGCTAGGGTTGTTGGCAGTACTTCATCGTTGTAGAGTCGTCGCGTTGTGGAGGCTTTTGAGCACTTAGAGATTGATTAAAAACCCTAGGAGAGACCCTCCTTTTATAGCCTTTGAGCCCCTTTTCGAGAGGATCTTCAACCAATAGGAATTGGGCACAAGACTCCTTGAAAAATGGTGATAAAGCTTGACTCCTCGAGGCTGATTATTGACCATCGGTTGAACTGATTTCTTGACCGGTTAAACTGATGGCTCAACAATTGAACTTATCCTTGGCCGGTTGAACTGATGGCTCAGCAATTGAACTGATCCTTGGCCAGTTGAACTGATTGTCAGACTTTTTGACTGTAATAAAGAGTTAGCTCGAAATATAAGTGAATTCGATGGCCACTTGCCGTCCGATCTCAACATAGACCTTCCATGGGAAGTCTTGGTCGGATCGTCGCCTAAGGATGTCCCCGTATGGAGGACTCGACCTTACTTACGCTCACTCACACAAGCTTACCTTGATACTTACTGTGTCACTTTCACTTTTGGCCTTCCACTCGATTCCTTCAGCTCCCTCCGAAGTCACTCAAGTGTCGCCCGACCACCGTGGCTTCCTCCGGGTGTCGCTAGCCTTCAGCTCCAGCTTTAGCACTTTTCTGCACACTCGATTCAGCTCGTGAGATAATGATAAATCCTTGACTTTGTGTCTTTTGTCATAATTAAAATACAGGTTCGACTTAGGTGCCGCTGCACCAACAATCTCCCCCTTTTTGATCCTATGGAAAATTTACGCAAAGTTAAGGGAAAATATAAAGCAGAAAATGAGTAAGATAAATGTTATGCTCATTTATAGTAAACTCCCTCTTAACCTTCGGTGAGTTTTAAAACAAAAGTTTAATTTTCAAAAATTTAAATTTTGTTCTCCCCCTTAACTTATGTATTGGTGCAATCGGCCCAGGTCACGATTGACCAGACTCGAGTTTGACTCGAGTGATGTTTTGATGTTTGACAAAGGGATTTGACAAAGTGGTTTGGCATTGATGTTTGACATTAATATCGGTTAATATGTTGGGGAGATTGTTGGAGCAATCGACCCGGGTCATGTTTGACCGGACTCGAGTTTGACTCGAGGAAGACCTTGATGGTTGACTGGGGTTGACCATGTGATTATGAAAAAGTCCAAGCATGGGTCTTGGCAAGGTAAAGTCCAAGTCATGGGTACTTGGCATGAAAAGTCCAAGTGGGACACTTGGCATTTGGTAAAGTCCAAGTCTTGAGTACTTGGCATGAAAAGTCCAAGTGGGACACTTGGCGCATGGAAAGTCCAAGTCATGGGTACTTGGCATTTGGGAAAGTCCAAGTCTTGAGTGCTTGGCATGAGAAGTCCAAGCATGGGTCTTGGCAAATGAGAAGTCCAAGCATGGGTCTTGGCAAATGGAAAGTCCAAGCATGGGTCTTGGCATGGAAAGTCCAACATGGGTTGGCAAGGGAAAGTCCAAGCTTGAGTCTAGGCATTTGGAAGTCCAAGGGGATTGATATTGGCAGCGTAAAGTCCAAGCGGAGTCTTGGCGGCATAAGTCCAATGTGCCTTGGCGGTGTAGATACCGTTAGCATGACATAGCCGAGGGAAGCACCTGGAGGCTAGCGCAATGGATGAACAAGTCATGGATGACTTGGAGGGATCCGAGAGGCGTGAGGCTGATGAAGGTGGCTAGAAGGCTTAGGTCTAGGCTAAGGGTGGTCTAGCAAGTATGGGGGCACCATACTTGGGTTAAACCTCATGTTTAAGGTTGGCAGTCGACTGGCATTATGGCCGGCTCGACTGTCGTGAGTCGACTTGAGTTCGACCGCCGCTTTAAGAGCCGAATCGCCGCGGCCGATCGCTCATGGGAGCAACTAACATCGTCACGGCAATGATCGCCAAGGGTCGAGTCGATCGCTAGTTCACCGCCAAGAATGCTCGTAGCCGATCGGGCCGGTCGACTACCGGCAATGATCGCCAATGTTGGAAGTCGACTACCAAGAGATCCGTTGGAGTTTTTCCAGCGTGGATCGAGCCGTTATCTCACGACACAAAGGGCATCACGATCGGGTGACTTATGGCGATTGGATCGATGGGCGAAATCGTGTCGCGCAAGGATAAAAGGAGCTCGACGGGAGGGTTTTTGCAATCGATTTTCTTGGACGTTTTGAAGCGATTTGCTGCTGAAAATCAGGGCTTTCAAGTGCTAGTCCAAGGAAATCAACAAGCAAGCTTCTAAAGTGTTTTTGTAAAGTGTTCTTTACTTCTCTTGTTGTATTTCTTCTTATATTTGCTTGTTGTATTTAGATTATTGTTGTAATCTTATTGTAAGAGGTTTCTCCACCTCCGACTTGTGTCGAGAAGGAGTATTTGTGATTAGTGAGTGCGTGTGCATCACTAGGGCTCTTTAGAGCTCGATCCGTGGAGTAGGAACCGTTTGGTTCCGAACCACGTTATATCGTGTGTGTTGTGATTGTATCTTGTGTTTGTATTTGTTATTGTTTATTCCGCTGCGTACTAACAAGATTGTAGACAAGCAACGCGAACGATTTCCATCTATGTACGAATTCAACGCTATTCACCCCCCTCTAGCGCCCTCAAATCTCCAACAAGTGGTATCAGAGCCCGGGGCTCTTCTACGGACTAACCGCCGGGAGCTAGGACAAAGAAGCTAGAGGGTGAAGATGGAAGAACAATTGGGATGGAACATTAACACACCAATCCCTTACTCCTTCTATGGACAAGAAGGGTTTAAGCAATGGAAGTCAAGAATTGAAGACTTCCTAATGATGAGGGACTTCGAAGAATGGTCTATCTTGATGGAAGGATTTGAATATCCTAAGGGACCAAAGGGAGGGTTTCTCAAGAAGAAGAGATGGAGTGAAGAGCAACTCCAACAATTCGATAAAAACAAGAAGGTAATCAAATTCATTTTTGATTTAATTCCTAATGATCTCTTGTGTAGCCTAGGTGACTACGTGGATGCCAAGGAGCTATGGAGCGGTTTGGCCAAGCTCCATGAAAGTCTATCACGCGTCCAAGAAGAAGGACCATCACCCTCTCAAGCTCAAGAAGAAACATCCAAAGAGCTAGAGGATTCGGAGGTTGATAGGGAATCAACATCCGGATCGGAAGAGGTAGAAGTGATGGAAGAAGAGGAGACCTCCACCTCTAGGATAGAAGGGGAGGAGATTAGGGCATCCTCGATACCGGAGCAACAAGAAGAACCATCTACATCCGGTAGAGAGGAAGAGCAAGCTCAAGAATCCACTCCGACCACCACAACCACCCTAGGTAACTCAAGCATGTCAATTAATAATAAAATGAATATTATATGTTTTGAGTGTAGGGATAAAGGACACTACAAGAGTAAGTGTCCTAAACGTGTTAAGAAGACTCCACCCGTGCCAAAAGTCAAGGAGATCGGTGCCTCAATGAAAAAGAGCAAGGAGCAAGTGATTTGCTTCAAATGCCGACTACCGGGTCATTACCGGAGTCAATGCCCGAAGGGGGAGAAGAAGGGGCAAAGGGGAGCATCACAAGTACGGGGAGCTACTAAGGCTAACCCTAAGGTATATCAAGTTAATAATGCTCTTTCTTTAGTTAATAGACAAAAGCATGCTAGAAATTTCAATTCACTTGCAATTTATGAAAAGCATGCTAATAGGGATAAGTATTTTTGCTTAGGAGCTAAGAATGTCTACTTAGATAATAGGGAGAAATTTGGGACTAATGTCCCTAAAAACAATTTACCTAAGGACAAACCTAGGTCAAATAACTCAAGATCAATTTTACCTAGGGAGACAATTAGAAAGGTGCAAGAGCACCTAGGTCTAAACCCTAAATGAACTAGGCATATGCCTAGGAAGTCCAATGCCCAAGATTTAAATCAAAATTCTAAAATTGGACAATTAGAAAAGGAAAATCAAGTCTTGAGGTCAAGGCTTGAAAAACTTGAAAAGACCCTAAATAAGATACAAAATCAATTTAAAGGGTCTAGTGGTCAAAATCAAGGGTCCAAAAGTCAAAGTCAACACTTAGGACATAAGAGTCAAAAGTCAACTAAGGGCAAGCAAGGTTTGGGTCACAAACCTAAGCCCAAGGTGACTTACCATAGTGTTCCATTAGATTATGGAACACTAACTAGGTCTAGGAAGACCAAGGTCAATAGGGAGGTTATCCCTAGAGTTGACCAAAGGGTGTGCCTAGTGGCTAGGGTTTCTAGGAAATCTAGGGTGGCCACTAAGAAGGTTGCAAGGGGAGTTACCCCTAGAGTCAACCTAAGTAAGACCCAAATGACCAATGCTAACAAGCCTAAGAGAGTCATTAGGAAGGTATCTAGGGAGGTTATCCCTAAGGAATACCTAATTAACCCTAGGAGCTCAAATCGGTTTTGGGTTCCTAAGAGCGTGATTGATTCATGCTAGATGGGTTTAGGGTGTGCCAACCTTGATTGGATGGGTAGTTAACTCAATCATGGTAAAGGTGGCACTTTAGGATGTTTTCAAGGTTATGGTTACCTTGGAAATAGATTTGAATCTATATCCTAAAAGATTTTAGGATGTGCCAATGCACTTTTGAATTTAAGAAAAATCAATTAAATTGACACAATTTAGGTTTAGAGTGTTAGTGTGCCATTTTGGGTTTTTGGCACACTAGGGAGATTAAGGACAATATGGCAAAATATATCTAACTATATCAAATGGAAATTAATATTAAAATTTAGGTATTACTATACCTATATATTTTATATGCCATGCTTTGATTGCCATATGCCATGTCATGACATCATGCCTAGTTCTATGATTTTATATGTCATGTTCATGTTTAGAATTAAGGTTTCAAATGTCATGTGCTTTTAGATTTCATTTTATGCCATGACATCATGATTATGAGCATATGCTTATTTATAACATTTCTAATGCCATAATCATTCATGCATTTAAGACAATTTGGTTGAAATTGAATTAAGGACTATGACATGACTTGAAGTCCCATTTATAAGGGAATCAAGTAGGGTTGCCTTAGAGAATGCATGAAACCCTAGATTAGGATGAACAAAACCCACATCTCACATCCAATTGACATGTATGTATATTTATATACCTTAGATACATGTGAGATGCTAGGATATGAGTTGATTTCAAGGTGCATAGTTTTTGCATCTAGATGAACTAAAACTCATCTTATTTCATTTGTGGATCATTGGGAGAGCATGTGTACAAGTCATGTACATAGAGCCCAAGGAATATGATCCAAAATAAGATTTTGAAAAACCTTGGTGAAGTCTATCTTTTGATAGCAATCACCATTGATAGAGTTGATACAAAATAGGGCCAAAACATTGAAAATTTCAATGGTTTTGAGTTTTGTATCAAACTCACTAGTTTATGGGTAAAATAATTTTCAAATATTTTTCACCCATTGTGTGTGTCATAAGTATTATACGTATGAATTTTCACGATTTTTTGAATTACGTATAATTATTTATGAATTTTCAAAATTCATTTCTGATAGCTGAAAATCGAGATTTTCAGTTATCGATCGGCCTCTAATGTGGCGATCGATATGAGTGGCTGATCGTGATCATTTGTCGAGTCATTGCAGTCTGATTTTGGGTTAACAAGGTTTGTTTAGCCCATTTTCAGCCATGGTAAAGGTCCCTAACCACTTCTAACCCCAGGATATGCTTTGGGAAGCATTATAAAGGGTGAAAATCCATTGGATATGGATTAGGAGAAGTGTTAGGTCAAAGTATCAAATTTAGGGTATGGAAAGTTCAAGTTTGAACTTAGAACCTTAATTTTGATGGTTTAGAGTTCCTATTGGCTTAGGGGCTTCCCAAGGACATTGTTGGTGCAATGATCAAGGGGGAGCAAGCCTTTAGGGAGAGGTATCCATCTTGGGATGATGGATGTGTTTTTCTCCTTGAAGAGGAGAAGTTATTGGGCGAGTATCATCAATTGGGAAAATTGATGAGTTTTTGATACCCAATTTGGAAATTGGGAGAGAGTATAGGATTGTCTCTCTTGAGTGATATGTGAATTATCACTAGGAAAATGGTAGGCATCCTAGGTATTTATTTTTGGATCAAGGGGGAGATTGTAAGATCTCGTTGGGACATGAGACATTGACCTCCTTGGAGAGAAAACCTTTTTGATGTTAGTCAAAAAGGGGGAGAATGTTTGGGGGAGAACATTTGGAGAGTGTTTACCAATTTGGGATAATTGGTAAGGGATTTGAGTTAGTGGTCTAACTCAGATGATTTGTTTGGTTTTTGTCAAACATCAAAAAGGGGGAGATTGTTGGTGCAATCGGCCCAGGTCACGATTGACTAGACTCGAGTTTGACTCGAGTGATGTTTTGATGTTTGACAAAGGGATTTGACAAAGTGGTTTGGCATTGATGTTTGACATTAATGTCGGTTAATATGTTGGGGAGATTGTTGGAGCAATCGACCCGGGTCATGTTTGACCGGACTCGAGTTTGACTCGAGGAAGACCTTGATGGTTGACTGGGGTTGACCATGTGATTATGGGAAAGTCCAAGCATGGGTCTTGGCAAGGTAAAGTCCAAGTCATGGGTACTTGGCATGAAAAGTCCAAGTGAGACACTTGACATTTGATAAAGTCTAAGTCTTGAGTACTTGGCATGAAAAGTCCAAGTGGG
Organism: Wurfbainia villosa; assembly: GCA_025175895.1. Taxonomy (NCBI): domain Eukaryota; kingdom Viridiplantae; phylum Streptophyta; class Magnoliopsida; order Zingiberales; family Zingiberaceae; genus Wurfbainia; species Wurfbainia villosa. The sequence continues at coordinate 91,289,974 of CM045997.1, read as the reverse complement.
ACACTTGGCGCATGGAAAGTCCAAGTCATGGGTACTTGGCATTTGGGAAAGTCCAAGTCTTGAGTACTTGGCATGAGAAGTCCAAGCATGGGTCTTGGCAAATGAGAAGTCCAAGCATGGGTCTTGGCAAATGGAAAGTCCAAGCATGGGTCTTGGCATGGAAAGTCCAACATGGGTTGGCAAGGGAAAGTCCAAGCGGAGTCTTGGTGGTGTAAGTCCAATGTGCCTTGGCGGTGTAGACACCGTTAGCATGACATAGCCGAGGGAAGCACCTGGAGGCTAGCGCGATGGATGAACAAGTCATGGATGACTTGGAGGGATCCGAGAGGCGTGAGGCTGATGGAGGTGGCTAGAAGGCTTAGGTCTAGGCTAAGGGTGGTCTAGCAAGTATGGGGGCACCATACTTGGGTTAAAACCTCATCTTTGAGGTTGGCAGTCGACTGGCATTATGGCCGGTTCGACTGCCGTGAGTCGACTTGAGTTCGACTGTCGTTTAAGAGCCGAATCGTCGCAATCGATCGCTGGGGAGCAATGAATCGATAGCCTACGGCAATGATCGCCAAGGGCCTCAATGATCGCTAGTTCACCATGAGCACGAATCGCCCGTGAGCCGATCGGGCGCGATTACGCTACCGCAATGCCGATCGCTAATGTTGGCGATCGCCAAGAGATCCGTTGGAGTTTTTCCAGCGTGGATCGAGCCGTTATCTCACGACAACAGTGACATCAGTCGACTGGTGACTTATGGCAGTCGACTGATGGGCGGAAATCCAGGTCGTGCGCAAGGATAAAAGGAGTTCGACGGGAGGGTTTTTGCAACTGATTTTCTTGGACGTTTTGAAGCGATTTGCTGCTGCAAATCAGGGCTTTCAAGTGCTAGTCCAAGGCAATCAACAAGCAAGCTTCTAAAGAGTTTTTGTAAAGTGTTCTTTACTTCTCTTGTTGTATTTCTTCTTATATTTGCTTGTTGTATTTAGATTATTGTTGTAATCTTATTGTAAGAGGTTTCTCCACCTCCGACTTGTGTCGAGAAGGAGTATTTGTGATTAGTGAGTGCGTGTGCATCACTAGGGCTCTTTAGAGCTCGATCCGTGGAGTAGGAACCGTTCGGTTCCGAACCACGTTATATCGTGCGTGTTGTGATTGTATCTTGTGTTTGTATTTGTTATTGTTTATTTCGCTGCGTACTAACAAGATTGTAGACAAGCAACGCGAACGATTTCCATCTACGTACGAATTCAACGCTATTCACCCCCTCTAGCGCCCTCAAATCTCCAACATTATGCTCTTCTCCCCCTTTTTCCATGAATCAAAAAAGCTATGGGGTTTTATATAAAGAGTAGGGGTTTTTTAATAGAAAAGGTAGCATGCATAAAGATTATCTAACATGAGTCCAAGCATGTGTCTTGATTTAATTTGGTTCGAGGTATAGTCCTCTGCACCAACAATGTAAGTTTTTTGGAAACTAAGTTTGATTTTCAAAATACTTATAAAATTAGCTTTGAGTTCCACAATACTCATACGCTAATAACTTTTGAAAATATATAACCCTTAGGGTTAGTTTGCTCTCCCCCTTAATCGAATATATAAGGTATAGAAGAGTTAGGGGGTGCTAAACATTGACCTAGAAGGTTGTATATTTAGAGTTTTGTTCGAGTATAAATAAACGTTTAAGCTCAATAGTTTGAAAAATAGATAGCATTTTTTAAAAAGATTATGTAAATTGAAATTGTTCCTTATTCATCTCACCCATTCTAAGTGTCTTAGAATTGGTTCACCTTATATGTTGTGTGAGATGATTCCAATTTTATCTTGATTAAGTTTTAATGATTTGAAACTGGTCAACCTTGCGTTAGATTTGGATTTGATCCCAAGCTCATCAAGTTGTTGGTGCAGTGAGGCACCGAAATCGAACCTGTGTTTTGATTATAGCAAAGACACAAAAGTTAAGTCTATTTTGTTTTCTCACGAGCTGAATCGAGTGTGCAGAAGATTGATATAGCTGGAGCTGAAGGCTAGCGACACCCGGAGGAAGCCGCGGTGGTCGGGCGATACTCGAGTTACTTCGGAGGGAGCCGAAGGAATCGAGTGGAAGGCCGGAAGCAAAAGCGACACGTAAGTATCGAGGTAAGCTCGTGTGTGCGAGAGTAAGTAAGGTCGTATCCTCTTTACGGGGATGATCTTAAGCGTAGATCCGACCAAAGACATCTTATAGATGGTCTAGGTCGAGATCGGATGGTCGACGACCATCGAAATTATGTTTTTTTTTAGCTAACACTGAGGACTCGACCGCTGTATCGGCCGATCGCTGAAGGTCATCAATCGACCGATGTCGCGATCACCGATCGATGATGGCCATCACCGATCGATGGTCAATGATCAGATTCGAGGAGTCAAGGCTTATCACTCCACCTCAAAGCGGTTTGGTGTCCATTTGTGATTGGTTGAAGACCCACTCGAAAAGGGGCTCAAAGGCTATAAAAGGAGGGCCAAACCTAGGGTTTTTACAACAATTCTAAGCTTCCAAAAAGTCTCCGCAAAGCTACCGACAACAACATGCTTCTTCTTCTCCGACGTCTAGGTTTCATTTCCTTTATTTTTGTACGTCGGTTTTAATTTTAGTGTCATTGCTCATTTACATTCTTCGAAGCTATTTTTCTATCGTAACGAGGAGAGGGGGAGTGTCCCTCTACCTCAAGTTTTTTTTGTATCGATTAACTCCTACCTCCAACGAGGAGGAGTTTGTTTAGTGATTTGCCCTCCGTGCGTGGTCAAGGACCACTAGGGCCTTGGAGTAGTAGCCTTCGGCTACGAACCAAGTAAATATCTTGTTTCTATTGTCTCCTTTACTTTTTGTTTTGCTTATCTTTCCGCTGCGTATATTTGTCTTGAAACGAATTCGAAAAAGTTTTTTTCTTTCGCTATTCACCCCCCCCTCTAGCGAACTGCATTGATCCAACACAAGTCACCTTTTCAAGATCTTGGCTTCCAGGTCGTGGCGAGGCACAGGGGCCTTCTTTGATCGGAAAAATGACTACTTCCTTAGACAAAGCCAATTTCGAGAAAATATTAACTTGACTCACTTAAGACCACTTCCTGGTCTAACTAGTCTAGGATACGGCGAGGTAGCTTCAGCTAGTTCCACTCGGTCAAGTGAACCAAACTAGATACACCTTAATTAGCTCGAATACACGAGACTCCGTTTTCCTAGCGTATTATCATCTCGCCGTGTCCTGGTACTATGTTATCAAGCATTGACGAGTTATAGTCCTATCTAACCATTCTAAAGAAAATAAGAGGTTTAGGTTACCGGATATACTATTTTGGTATTAGCTCCCCCTGGATCATTGAACCAGTATGGTCTGGTCAAGTAATGAACTTGATCCTGGGGAATCCAAAACCTATTGGTACTTATATGTGAGTTTAATAAAGTTTTTGGGACCCACACTTGGACTCGATGATGACTACAATTTACGATAGACATGTAAGATCTATTCGTAGTCTTTGAGCTATATTCGAGTCCGGCTCTGTTGTACACGGCTCTCTGAGTTCCAAGAAGTCGGTTAAGATTCTTGGACCCCGTCGAGAACTTGTTCAACTGAGCTTCGAGCTCTTGGACTCGTCCTTTCAAGAGAGAGTTCTCTTCTTCGAGTTTTTCAACTTGAGTTGAGTCCTCCTCTTGAACTCGACTAGTCGAAGAGTTTAGGGGTGTCTCTTGTTTGAGGGTTTCAACCTCCTCAACCAAGGACTCGACCCTAGACTCGGATTTAGCTAATTTCCTAGTTAGCAATTTAATTATATTGTAAAGCGTATGAATTAGTGAGTGACTAACCTTAATTTTTCCTTTTGGTTCGGCTTTGAGTTGCTTCTCGAAGTAGTCCTCGAGTTCGGAGTCGGTGTTGCAATTGGATTCGGATTCGGACTCTGACTCGGACTTTTCGGGTCTTGCCATGCATGCTATGCCGATGCCTTCTTCATTGTCCCATGTTGCATGAAAAGCCTTCTTTTGATTTGATTTGAATTGTGCCCTCTTTTGGTTCTTTAGTATCCTCCTTTCCCTCCGAACGATCTTCCGCACTACGTTCACTATTGCTTCCACCTCTTCAGATTCGGACTCTGATTCGTCTTCGGGTTCAAGTCCATCTTCTTGTCTGGTAGATGGCTTTCTTCTTTGTCCTGCAAATAGAGCAATACCTTTCTCAACGCGGACCATGTTAGTCTGCTCGTGAAGTTCAAACTCGGAAAATAACTCATCTAACCTAAGCTTCGAAAGGTCCTTAGAGACCTTGTAGGCATCGACCATGGATGCCCACAAGGTAGTCCTAGGAAATGAATTAAGAACGTACCTTAGAAGGTCACGGTTTTCGATCTTGTGTCTGATAGTGTGCAGGCCATTGACAATGTCCTGGACGCGGGCGTATAGTTGCGTTGCCGTCTCGTGTTCCTGCATCTTAAGGTTATACAACTTATTGGAAAGAAGGTCGTGTTTACATACCTTAGCATCGGACGTTCCTTCGTGGAGCTCAATTAATTTGTTCCACAGGTCCTTTGCGCTGATGAAGGGTCTGATGTGGTTGAGCTCCTCTTTGGACAGACCGCAACATTTTTGGGTCCTTTTTGCCTCTTGGTTGCATTGGTCCACTTGTTGAAATCCAAGGGCTAGCCTTGATCATTGGTGGGTAGAGCAAAGCCGGTTTGGATTATTATCCAAGTCTTGACTTGTGTTTTTAGAAAACACTCCATCCAACCTTTCCAATAACGGAAATCATCTCCGTTAAAGAACGGAGGTCGGATGGTGTTGTACCCCTCAATGTGGGCCATTTGGAAGGAAAACCTTGCACACAAAATAATAAAAACATGAAAAAGGTTCCAAGACTTTGCCTTGGATTAGCAATGTAGGAAATGAAAAGAAACAAAAGGAATATACGAGAAATAACCAACTAAAATCAAAGATGAGCACTTACAACCTTCGATGTCCTCGAAAGGGTACTAAACGTCAATTTTTGGGGATGAATACAGCTTGTTACGAGGGTAAACCCTGGTAAGAAGTGTAGATCTCTCAGAGAGCTTAGTTTTGGTAGGTAGCTCGTTTCGTGAGTCAACTTGTACAAAAAGTTATGCCCGTTTTACCGTCGGCTACTCCAAAAGCGAATACTTGCAAAACAAAACCAAAAGAAAAGTACCAAGACTTCATCTTGGATTAGTAGTGTGGGAGAAAGTTTAAACGAACAAAAAAAGATCTGTAAAATTCAAAAAAAATCTGTAAAAAGGCTAGATTGGTGGTTTCACCAATCTTAGCGCCCCCGACTCTGATACCAATTGTTGGATCGAAGCGGATCGCTAGAGGGGGGGGGTGAATAGCGATAAAAACTTTTCTTTCGTTTCGTTCGTTAAAACCTGAGTAGATAATTAATTGCAGCGGAAAGATAAATGATAAATAAAAGGAGACAAATGTTTTTTTACTTGGTTCGTAGCCTTCGGCTACTACTCCAAGGCCCTAACAGTCCTAGACCATGTACGGAGAGTAATTCACTAAAACACTCCTCGTTGGAGGTAGGAGTTAGACGATTACAAAAACCTTCGAAAGCAAAAGATAGAGAGACAAACCCTCTCTTCTAATAATGTAAAATGCAACGATAGAAAACCTCGATAAAAAGAATTGAAGTATTAAAGAGATGACAAAATAAGATTATACCAACAACTAGAAAATATAAATTAAGCTAGGGTTGTTAGCATCACTTCGTCGTTGTAGAGTCGTCGCGTTACGGAGGCTTTTGAGCACTTAGAGATTGATTAAAAACCCTAGGAGAGGCCCTCCTTTTATAGCCTTTAAGCCCCTTTTCGAGAGGATCTTCAACCAATAGGAATTGGGCACAAGACTCCTTGAAAAATGGTGATAAAGCTTGACTCCTCGAGGCTGATTATTGACCATCGGTTGAACTGATTTCTTGGCCGGTTGAACTGATGGCTCAGCAGTTGAACTGATCCTTGGCCGGTTGAACTGATTGTCAGACTTTTTGACTGTAATAAAGAGTTAGCTCGAAATATAAGTGAATTCGATGGCCACTTGCCGTCCGATCTCAACATAGACCTTCCATGAGAAGTCTTGGTCGGATCGTCGCCTAAGGATGTCCCCGTATGGAGGACTCGACCTTACTTACGCTCACTCACACGAGCTTACCTTGATACATACTGTGTCTCTTTTGCTTTCGGCCTTCCACTCGATTCCTTCGGCTTCCTCCAAGTCACTCGAGTGTCGCCCGACCACCGCGGCTTTCTCCGGGTGTCGCTAGCCTTCAGCTCCAGCTTTAGCACTTTTCTGCACACTCGATTCAGCTCGTGAGATAATGATATATTCTTGACTTTGCATATTTTGTCATAATCAAAATACAGGTTCGACTTAGGTGCCCCTGCACCAACAAATGGGACTCCAAGTCATTCCATTGTCCTTAAATCAATTTTAGTCAATTTAAATTCATGAAAAGATCATGGCATAATGATAGCAAAAATAAATCATGGCCAATGATCATCATGTCATGGCATAATATGAAATCTAAAAACACATGACATTAATCCTTAATCCTAAAACATGATCATGACATATAAATGAGGAAAAATAAACATGATGTCATGTCATGGCATATGACAATCAAGGTATGACAAATAAAAGGTATAGGTATAATAATACCTAAATTTTAATATTAGTTGCCATTTGATATGATTAAATATATTTTGCCATATTACTACTAATCACCCTAGTGTGCCAAAAACCCAAAATGGCACACTAACCGCTAAACCTAAATTGTGCTGATTTGATCATTTTATCAAAACTTCTCAAATAATTATTGGCACATCCTAAAATCTTTTAGGATTAAAGCTCGAATGTATTTCCAAGGTAACCATAACCTTGAAAATAACCTAAAGTGTCACGTTTATGATGGTTGAGTTAACTACCCACCCAATCAAGGTTGACGCACCCTAAACCCATTTAGCATGAATCTATCATGCTCTTAGGAACCCAAAACCTATTTGAGCTCCTAGGGTTAATTAGGTATTCCTTAGGGGTAACCTCCCTAGATACCTTCCTAATGACCCTCCTAGGCTTGGTAGCCTTGGTAATTGTGGTCTTGCCATGGCTAACCTTAGGGATTGCCTCCCTAATAACCTTCTTAGTGGCCACTCTAGGTTTCCTAGAAACCCTAGCCACTAGGCACACACCTTGGTCAACCTTAGGGATGACTTTCCTATTAGCCTTGGTCTTCCTTGACCTAGTTAGTGTTCCATAATCTAATGGAAAACTATGATAAACCACCTTAGGATTAGGTTTGTGACCCAAATCTTTCTTGCCCTTGGTTGACTTTTGTCTTTTTGGTCCTAGGTGTTGACTTTGAGATTTGGACCCTTGACTTTGACCATTAGACCCTTAAAATTGATTTTGTATATTCCTAAGGGTCTTTTCCAATTTCTCAAGCCTTGACCTCAAGACTTGGTTCTCTAATTATAATTGCCCAATTTTAGAATTTTGATTTATTCCTTGGGCATGATTCTTCCTAGGCATATGCCTGGTCCATTTAGGGTTAAAACCTAGGTGCTCTTGTATTTTCCTAATAGATTCCCTAGGTAAGATTTTTCTAGGGGCAGGTTCCAAATTTTTCCTTATTTCCTAAGTGGACATTTTTAGCTCCTAAACAAAAATATTTAGCTCTAGCATGCTTTTCATGATGAATTGCAAGAGAATTAAAATCCCTAGCATTCTTTTTAACATTTAAATTAGAAGGAGCATTATTTAGATATACCTTAAGGTTTGCCTTAGAGGCTCCCCCTACTTGTGATGCTCCATTTTGCTTCTTCTTTTCCCCCTTCGGGCATTGTTTTCGGTAATATCCCGGTTGTTGACATTTAAAGCAAATTGCTTGCTCCTTGCTTTTAGTTGTTGGGGGACTGACATCCTTTGACTTTTGTTGACTTTTAGGCGCCGGAGGAGTTTTCTTAACTCTCTTTGGGCACTTGCTCTTGTAGTGCCCGGCTTCCATACACTCAAAACATATGATATGATTTTTATTACAAATTGATATGTTTGAGTTACCTAGGGTCGTGGTGGAAGCTTGAACTTGCTCTTCTTCTTGACCGGAAGTAGAAGGTTCTTCTTGTTGCTCCGGTGTTGAGGATGCTCTAGTCTCCTCCCCCTCAATCCTTGAGGTGGAGGTCTCCTCCAATTCTTCTCCCTCTTCCTCCTTGGATGTTGATGGCCTCTCAACCTCCAAGTCCTCACTTCCTTGTGAGGATGATGCATTTGCCTCTTCGGTCCCTTCCTCTTTGACCGGCGATGGACTTTCATGGACCTTGGCCACTTGGCTCTATAACTCCTTGGCATCTACATAATTACCTAACATACACAAGATATTGTTAGGTATTAAATCAATTAAAAATTTCAATACCTTATCATTTTTCTCAAAGGCTTTGACTTGCTCTTCGGTCCATCTCTTTTTCTTGAGGAACCCTCCCTTTGGTCCTATTGGATAGCTATATCCCTCCATTAAAATGGACCATTCTTCAAAGTCCCTCATCATTAAGAAATCTTCAATCCTTGCCTTCCATTGTCTAAAACCTTCTTGTCCATAGAAGATATAAGAAATAGGTGTGTTGATATCCCAACCTAGTCGTTCTTGGACTTCCATCTTCACCCTCTAGTGTGCTCCCTTAGTTGTTAAACCTTGAAGAGCGGCCTGGCTCTGATACCACTTGTTAGGACCTGTGCGCCCGCTAGAGGGGGGGGGTGAATAGCGACGTGCTCGTACGATGATGGAATTCTTTCATGTTTGATCGTCTACAATCTTGTTAGCACAGCGGAATAGTAATAACAAATAAATATAACAAGATACACAATCACAACACGGTCATATAACGTGGTTCGGAACCTCAAGGTTCCTACTCCACGGATCGGGCTTAAACGAGCCCTAGCGATGCCAATCACACACCACTAATAAACACTCCTTCTCGGAACAATTTGGAGGCAGAGAAACCTCATACAATAGTTTACAACAATAAACTAATAACAAAAAGCAAATATGATGAAATACAATGCACTACAAGTAAATAAAATGCTTTACAAATGCCTTTAGATTGCTTGCTTGTTGATCGCTTGAATTGTGGTTGAAGACCCTGATTTGCAGCAGCAAATCGCCTCAAAAATTTCCAAGAAATCGCTTGGTTTTTTTCCATCACGAGCTCCATTTAAAGCTTCAATCTGTGCTAGAAAAAGTCGATCAGTCGACTGATCGGGACCATCAGTCGATTGATGTCACTGTTGTCGTGAGACAATGGCTAGATCCACGTTGGATAAGTCCAACGGATCCATCATCAGTCGACTGATGATACCCATCAGTCGACTGATGGAGCCTTCACTCGACCAATCGAGTCTCGACTCCATTCTGTGCCCAATTTCACAAGCACCAGTCGACTGATAACAAGATCAGTCGACTGCTCAGCCAATCAGTCGACTACCCACCTATGACAGTCGATTGCTAGGGCAATTCCCACAGTCAAACCCTAGTTGACTCAGGCCAGTCGACTGCCACATGACACCAGTCGACTGACACACCTCAAACATGAGGTTTTAGCCCAAGTATGGTTCCCCCATACTTGCTAGACCACCCTTAGCCTAGACCTAAGCCTTCTAGCCACCTCCATCAGCCTCACGCCTCTCGGATCCCTCCAAGTCATCCATGACTTGTTCATCCATCGCGCTAGCCTTTAGGTGCTTCCATCGGCTATGTCATGCTAATGGTGTCTACACCGCCAAGGCACATTGGACTTATGCCGCCAAGACTCTGCTTGGACTTTACGTCGCCAAGACTCTGCTTGGACTTTACGCCGCCAACCATTGGACTTATGCTGCCAAGACTTCACCCTTGGACTTTACGCTGCCAATATCAAACCCCTTAGACTTTTCAAATGCCAAGACTCAAGCTTGGACTTTCCCTTGCCAACCCATGTTGGACGTTCCATGCCAAGACCCATGCTTGGACTTTCCCAAATGCCAAGTGTCCCACTTGGACTTTCCATAATCACATGGTCAACCCTAGTCAACCATCAAAGTCTCCCTCGAGTCAAACTCAAGTCCAGTTAAACCTAACCCGGGTTGATTGTCTAAACAATCTCTCCAAAACATCAACAGACATTAATGTCAAACATCAATGTCAACTTACTTTGTCAAACATCAAAACATCACTCGAGTCAAACTCGAGTCTGGTCAATCGTGACCTGAGTTGATTGCACCAACATGATATAGATTTTGTATTACTGGTTGAATTGTTTATGTGACTAAGTGAATAATTTTTTTGTAGGAAAGAAATCATGCAAGTAAATTTATGTTATTGGTTTGAATTGTTTTCTGTGACTAAGTGAATAATTAGTACACTAGCTATTTAAGTGTGGTGGTGATGATTATTTATGGTATTATAATTGTTTTAGTTTTGATTTTATAATTATGTGTATGTGATGTTAAAAATGGGTATAGTATTTGTATGTGATATTATAATTGTGTGGTATTTGTGGGTTAGATTATAATTATTTGAGTTTTGATATTTCAATATTGCGAATGCACTTAACTGTAGCTAGCTTTCGTACACTGTGAATACACTTAACTACAGCGTACGATTGTGCGCTGCAAATGCACTTAACCACAGTGTACAATTGTGTGCTGCGAATGCACTTAACCATAGCACGTGATTGTGCGCTGCGAATGAGCTTAACCGCAGCACGTGATTGTGCACTACGAATGCACTTAACCACAACACACGATTACGCACTGCGAATGCACTTAACTGCAACATGCAATTGCGCACTGCGAATGAACTTAACCGCAACGTACGATTTCACGCTATGAATGCAATTAACCGTAGCGTGCGATTTCACACTGCAAATGCACTTAACAACAACGTGCAATCGTGCGTTACGAATGCACTTAACCACAGTGTGCGATGGCACGCTGCGAATGCACTTAATCGCAGTGTGCGATTGCACGCTGCGAATGCACTTAACCGTAGCGCGCGACTGCGCACTGCGAATACCTTATGACTTTCAATAGCTTAGTGTTGTGCAGCATGAGATGCACACTGTGGATAGCATATTTATGCGCTCCGAAAAGTTAAATTTGTTGTAGTGAAGGGGCCAAGTAGATCAAACTCTCTTCATAAAGTCAAAATCAAAGGATATCTTTGTAGCCCAAATATATATTGATGACATCATTTTTGGGTCAACAAATGATGAGCTCCTTCAAGACTTTATCAAAAATATGGAGAATGAGTTTAAAATGAGTCTAGTTGGAGAATTAAATTTCTTCTTAGGTTTACAAGTCAAACAAACTAATGAAGGAATCCATGTATACCAAACCAAATATGCCAAAGAAATGATCAAGAAATTTGGTTTGGAAAATGCTAAGGTAGTTTCAACCCCAATGGCAACTAATACTAAAATAGACAATGACCATGAAGGTAAATCAATTGACCTAAAACTTTATAGGAGTATGATTGGTGGTCTATTATACCTAACCGCTAGTAGACCCGATATTTTATTTGCGGTAGATATGTGTGCAAGATACCAATCTTGTGCCAAAGAGTCCCATTTAGTAGCCTTTAAGAGAATTTTAAGATATATCAAAGGCACACTAAATGTAGGACTTTGTTACCCTAGGACTAAGTCTTTTGATTTGGTTGGGTACATCGATTCCGGCTATGCAGATTGCAAGTTGGATCGGAAGAGTAATAGTGGTGGATGTCAATTTCTTGGATCCTCCCTAATTAGTTGGAGTAGTAGAAAGTAACCTTGTGTTGCTTTATCCACCACCGAGGCCGAGTATGTGGCTATGGGTGGTTGTGTGACTCAATTGCTTTGGATGAGACACACTCTAGAGGACTATGAGCTACACTACTTCAATGTCAAAGTCTATTGTGATAATGTGAGTACCATAAATTTGACCAAAAATCCGGTACATCACTCTAGGACAAAGCACATTGAAGTGAAGCATCACTTCATTAGAGATCATGTGGAAAAGGGGAACATTGAACTCAACTACATAGAATCCAAGTCCAACCTAACCGACATTTTCACCAAGGCTCTCCTCGAAGCGGATTTTTTATCACTTAGGAGAGAACTTGGAATGTGCTTAATAAAATAGAGGTTTAGTTTTGCATGATCCTATAGAAACCCTAGGATTATACCTCTATAGCATCTCACAAAATACCTAAGAAACCATGATTTTTGTATTGAGCTACTTAGACATCATGTGAGATGTTAGGAAGATGGATTTGGTTCATCATGCTTGTTATGATGCATTACTATGAACCAAAGTGTCATCTAGAGACATTGATCCTTAATTAGACCAATCATTGGGAAGACTTGTGTACAATTGATGTGTATATAGCTCTAAGAACATGATTGGAAATGTCAAATAAAATATATTTTAAACTATGTTTATCATATTTTGAAAAACATTTTTCACTTGATAAGCAATAGTGATACAAAGTTTGCAAAAACCTTAAAGCTTTTGCTAGTTTTTAAACTTGTATCAATTTCAGAATTTAGAAAAGATATATTTCTCAAATTATTTTTCCTTGATAAAGAATGATGTCACAAATGTGTCCACAAAATTTCATGATTTTTTTTATGTTTCTTGAATTTTTGTCGCATTTCTGAAGTTTGGTTGAAATCCTGAAATTGGTGTTTCAGGCTTGGCAGTCGACTGCTTCAGTATTCAGTCGATTACCATGCTTATTTTTCTACAAATCAGTCTTGTTTCTTTATCTTATGTTCAATCTTGAGTGTCCTAACCCTATGGTATGATAATCCCAACAAATAAGGGGGTGTAGGACTAATTGATGCATTATTTTAGGCGGAGTTTCATTGTAAAATCTTTTCATCCCCAAAATCTATATTGTTGGTGCAAAGTTAGTGTTAGGACATGTGCGCCCGTTAGAGGGGGAGTGAATAGCGTTTTGTCGCTTCACGGAATTTGATCGTTCTCGCATGCTTGATTGTCTACGATGTTTATTAGCTCAGTGGAAATAATAGAAATACAAAACAAACACAAATACAATGCACAAGACAAACAATATAACATGGTTCAGAATCGAATGATTCCTACTTCACGGATTGAGCTCAAACGAGCTCTAGCAATGCAAACAACACCATTAATCACAAATACTCCTTCTCGACAACAAGTCGAAGGCGGAGAAACTTCTTATAAGTAATTATAATAGTAATAAAGGAAATACAAGTAAAATACAACTGAAATGTAAAGAACACTTTACAAACTAGCTTTTGAGTGCTTTGCTTATTGGTTGCTTGGATGAGGTTGAAGAACCCTGAAATGTACCTGCACTTCGCCTTCAAATCGCCTCAAAAAAGCTTCCAAAGAACCATTAGACGAATCTCCCACGAACAACTCCTTTTAACCTGCATCGGGCTAGATTTCCACCTGGCAGTCGACTTCTATAAGGTCCCAGTCGACTGCCAACACTGTTGTTGTAAGACAATGGCTCGATCCACACTGAAAAAATTCCAACGGGACTCTCATCAATCAACTGCCAACATTGGCAGTCGATTGCCAGCGCCCGTAGCCGACTGCCCAGTCGACTATGGAGCATTCTGTACTCACGACTAAACCATCAGTCGACTATCATATATGGCAGTCGACTGCCATGCCTTTTCGGCCCTTAAAAGGAAGTCGAGCACTAGTCGACTCATAGCAGTCGAATCGGCCATAATCTCAGTCGACTGCTGAGTGTCGACTCGACTGCCAAGTGTCAAAACACTTGATCAGTCGACTGGTCCATAACCTCAGTCGACTGACAACCTCAACCTTGAGGTTTAACCCCAAGTATGGTATCCCCATACTTGCTAGACCACCCTTAGCCTATACCTAAGCCTTCTAGACACCTCCATCAGCCTCACACCTATCAAATCCCTCCAAGTCATCCATGACTTATTCATCTATACGCTAGCCTTCAGGTGCTTCCATCAGCTATTGTCATGCTAATGTGGTCCACACCGCCAAGGCACATTGGACTTACGCTGCCAAGACTCCGCTTGGACTTTATGCCGCCAACCATTGGACTTATATTGCCAAGACTCCACCCTTGGACTTTACGCCGCCAATATTCCCCTTGGGCTTTCAATTGCCAAGACTTACACTTGGACTTTCCCTTGCCAACCCATGTTGGACTTTCCATGCCAAGGCCCATGCTTGGACTTTCCTTGCCAACCCATGTTGGACTTTCCATGCCAAGTACACAAGACCTGGACTTTCCCTTGACAATGGTCAAACCATCGTCAAACATCAAACATGACTTGGGTCAATTGCACCAACAATCTCCCCAACACATTATCAAACATCAATGTCATACATCAAAATACTAATCGAGTCAAACTCGAGTCTGGTCAATCGTGACCTGGGCTGATTGCACCAACAGTCAGGACATATTTTTATATTATGCTTTGCTCAACATGTTCTTTACATATCATGAACTATGTATTGAATTAAGGGGGAGCACTACATCTATCTTATACGTTAGTTCAAGGCATAACCAATTTAATTCTTTCATGAACTTATTTTGTATGAATTCTTCTCTTTTTGATGTATGTCAAAGGGGGAGAAGGGGAATTTAAGTTAGAATTCATATTGGAAATATGATGTTTTCATTATGTGCATATTTCAAGACCTAACTTAAATGATTGCCAAACATCAAAAAGGGGGAGATTGTTGGTGCAATAATGCCCCAAGCATTTATGTATTTTGATGTTTGGATAATCATTTATAGTTAGGCAATATTTGTGATCTAACTATGAATATGTCAAGTGACAGGAAAATCAAAGTGTGAAGACTTGGTAAAGGAAAGTCCAAGTGTGATCTTGGCAAGAGAAGTCCAAGGGAAGGTCTTGGTGGCGTAAGTCCAAGCATGTAGTCTTGGCGACGAAAAGTCCAAGTGAACCTTGGCAAAGGAAGTCTAAAGGCAAGGTCTTGGCAGTGTAAGACTAAGCATGTAGTCTTGGTGGCGTAAAGTCCAAACGGACTTTGGCAAAAGAGAAACCCAAGACATGATGAAACTGAGAGAAGCTCCTAGAAGCAAGTGCAAGGATGAAGGATTCACGGACTCAGAGGGATCCTGGAGGTGTAAGGATGAAAGAAGAGCTAGAAGGTTGAGTCTAGATCTAGGGAGTTGAGTTTAAGTATGATTTGATCACACTTTAAGTGTATCAGTCGACTGGTGCTTCATCCCAATCGACTGATCAGTCAGTCAACTGAAGACGGTTGAGTTCTGTGGTCAACAGTTGACTGCTAGGATTTGGCAGTCGACTGGTCCACAATCAGTTGACTGCAATACCCCAGCAGTCGACTTTTATAAGTGGACATGGGCACAAAAGAGTTTTGAGTCGATTGATCACTCAGAGCAGTCGATTGATGACTCAATCAGTTGACTGATGGTATGATCAGTCGACTGATCTGTCTCCTATTTGGTAGTGACAACTACAAATCCGACTCATTAGAAGCCATTGGATGAGGTCAGCTACAACAGTAGTCGACTGCTGTTGTACATCTGTCGACTGATGGAGGCTCAACGGTAAAATCAACCCCTTCTTTATAAAAAGAGACCTTGGGGGGCTTGAGGAGGCTATTGTTTTTATTCCTAACAATACTCTCAAGCTCCCCACATTTTCTTAAGTTTTCTATTGTTTTCAAACCTCCTCTTCACTAATCTTCATCTCTATCATTTGTAAGAAGAGGAGTGCTTTGTAAGAGAAGCTTCTTAGTGAAAGATTTGCTAAGGTTGATCCACCTTACGGATTGCCGTAGAGTAGGAGCATAATCTCCGAACCACGTTAAACATTTTGTGTTAGCATTTGTACTTAGTTTCTTAATTTCATTTATATTCGTTTTTCTTCCACTAATCATTCTTGTAGAAATGAAAAGAGGCTATTCACCCCCCTATAGACTTCAAAGGATCCCCAACAGGCCATCTATAATTAACCATTAATTATAGAATGATCATGAGTGACACCTAGTAGTACATCATGATCCCTAATTAATTGGAAAATCAACGGTTGATCCCAGAAAATCTTTTGAAACCTATCAATAGCTACAGTGTATTGTGCCTCATTCCCTTCACTCATCTTATACCCACTTGGTTCAGAACATGGTCTATAGTGTCAATCCCCACTAGGCTGACTACATCACACCTAACCGAAGTTTTTTACTTCCTCGTCCTACGGTTTCTAGTTACTGCACATGTATCCAAGAGTACCATACTCTAAACATGTAATACTTTAGCCAAAGACTTTAGTAACAAACCGACGATAGGCTATAGGCTATACATCTCCTCGTAAAGAGTGGTGAATCCTCTGTTGGCTACTCAAACACCTTTGGACACTTCGACTTATGCCCAATCATCCCGGGTCCATATCTCCTCTGAGATGCTTACTTAAGATGTCAAAGTATAAGTCTCCATGACCAAGATGACTTGAATACCTCAAGTCGAAGGAATATCGCACTTAAGCTGCAGTAAAGACGTCATTGACATATGCAGAGAACCATATGAAGTCTTATAGCCGGTCACTCCAATGAACTAGTTACCATAACTAGCATCCACGATCAACTACGTACATCCCAATGTCTCCAGCCAATGAGAAACAACTGCTTGGATAAACCAAAGAGTATATCTCGTGCTAGTCTCAATAGAATCGATGACATCTGTATGCATCGATTCATTGACTAGGGATAATTCTAATACATCACAATTACACATGTAGAGAAACTCACTAGTTGTGATCCAATCACAAATTCTCTCATGCTGTGAATCGTATTATGGACATCCAGTAAATAAGTTTAAGATCCAATCAAATACATGAAAATACGTATACTCAAATAGTGAATCTTCATTTATCAAATAAATGGAACAACCATAAGGCGATTGCCTTAGGACACCTCTTATATATAACTGACAATATGGGCATCCACCATCGAAAAATGAATGGATCACTATCGATACGTCTTTGACCTCGCTTCCTCTCTCTAAATATGGCAATGGATTGCTGGATTTGTGCAGATTCGACGGTGGATGATCGGATCTAGTGCCAGATCACTGGATTTATGCAGATTTGACCGTGGATCTTCGGATCTCCGACGGATATACACAGATCCGACGGTGAATCGTCGGATCTATGTAGATCCAATGGTGGATTATCGGATCAGCTAAGATCCGAAGATTGATCGTCAGATCTGCTAAGATCCGACGATTGATCGTCGGATCTACTCAGATCCGACGGGGACAAGATCCAGTGGCAAATCACTAGATTTGTGTAGATATGATGGCAGATCTTCTAATCTTCGACGAATCTATGTAGATTCGGTGGCGGATCACCAAATCTACGCAGATCCAGTGGCGGATCATCGGATTTGCTCAGATTCGGCGACTGATCACTGGATCTACAAAAATTTGATGGTTGATCATCGGATCCAGTGATAGATCATTGGATTTGTACAGAGAGAGCGGATCTTTAGATCTAAACAAATCTGGTGGATCTACACAGATCCGACGGTGGATCGCCGGATCTATACAGATCTGATAGTGGTTCGCTAGATCTATGCAAATTCGACGATCGATTCAGATCTACACAGATCTGATGACGGATCATCGGATCTGCTTAGATCCGATAGTGGATCGGTGGATCTACTCAGATCCAGCAGCAGATCACCGGATCTGCACAGATCTGACGATCTGCATAGATCTGACGATCTTTGTAGATCCGACAATCAACGCAGAACCAACAGTGGATCACTGGATCTACGTAGATTAGGCAGTTGTTTGTTTGATCTACATAGATCCGATGATCTGTGCAGATTCAGTGATCTGTGCATATTCAGCAATCTGTGCAGATCCGGTGATCTGTGTAGACCCACATGGTGGATGGCCCAATCGCCGAATCCAGCTTGATGAACCACTGGCTCTGATGGATTGATAGTGGCATCGACCCAAGCGGGTCGATGCCGACCATCACATGTCTGATGACCAAGGATGACCCCTGCTAGGGCGTACCCTTGCACTGGCGCGGGCCCTTGCTACCTGGTGAGAGGTTCCCTGTTGGGCCAGCAATGCCCATTGCATGCTCACAGGCTGCATGGGTCGAGTCCCTAGTGAAGGGTAGCGTGGGTGTCTCTCGCCTTCACCATTCTAGGGTATTTCATGGTCATCTTGTCACGGTCATGTTGTCCCCCTTTAGTGGTTTATATAAAATGTACAAAATTTAAATTTTTATCTTCTAAATGTTTATGACATGGTTTTTTTTTGTCTTTGATCAGGTAATCGACACGTACGCAAATGATTACTGCTACGCTCATAATATAATGCTCACCTACAAGTTTCCTCTCTGCGACTTTGAATAATGTCTAGTAACATGACATGATTAGGATCTGTCTTGTCTTCTAACTTATTGTGTCGTCCGGAATTGACATCCATGGTTTGTGTATTCATTATCTTATCTTTGGATTGTATTTCCGCACTATCTTGCTCATTGATTGCTCAAAGTCGATATTTATCGGGCAAGCCAACATGATATTATGCAACCAATCTATTGCCTAAATAAGTCACATGCTTTAGTCATCGACTCTGTGGCTTCTTTCGAGTCACTGCTAAGTGATTCATCCATGTATATTTTAGCATCCATGTTTCTTGTAAAATAGACAAGGATGAATCCCTTAGCAGTGACTCAGAAGACGCCATGGAGTCAACGACTAAAGCATGCAATTTTTTAAGGCAGTAACTGGTTGCATAATATTAGGTTGGCTTGTCTGACAAATATTAACTCTAAACGATCGATGATCAAGATAGTGTGGAAAAAATCCGAAGATAAGTTAATGAACACACGAACCATGGATGCCAATTTTGGACGACACAATAAGTTAGAACACATGGAAGATAAGTCTAAATGTTATTGTGATGATGGTGGTTAATGTTTGAAAATTTATATCTAAATGTTACTTGACTTGATACACTCGATATCCTTGTATTATAAGTTTAATACGATATTGAATTACTATATATTGTTAGATGTGCTTGGTGTGAAATTTTTTAAAATAGGTAAAAATAGTAGGTTGTATATTGCGGTGTATTGTTTTCATATTTTTTTTAGTTTTAGCGGTGAAGAAATTTAATCGTTGCTATTTTTCGATGAAAACATTTTTTTTGCCAAATATGCAGTACCAGTCGATTGGAAACAACACCCAGTTGACTGCTTGAAATTTTTTATGAACGTTCACAAAA
Organism: Wurfbainia villosa; assembly: GCA_025175895.1. Taxonomy (NCBI): domain Eukaryota; kingdom Viridiplantae; phylum Streptophyta; class Magnoliopsida; order Zingiberales; family Zingiberaceae; genus Wurfbainia; species Wurfbainia villosa. Next base: position 91,270,658 of record CM045997.1, on the reverse strand, counting down.
TTGTATATCAGTCGACTAACAGACTGATCTTTGCAACGAAAGTTATTTTCATTGCAAAAATTGTAACAAAAAAAATAAATTTGTCATAAAATAATGGTCACCAGTCGACTGATGTTACTGTGGCACATTACAGAACATTTTTTAGATGACTGACCAGTCGACTAACGCATTTCAGTCTACTGATAGATAGATCTAGTCGACTGATAGTCCGAATGTGAATTTTGCAATGAAACTATAAATTCATCCTAAATTTGCTATGATTTTCATATTTGTCTCTAAATTTTGCAATGATTTTTGGAATTCGTTGCAAAATTTTGGATTTTTTTAAAAATTATTTGGGAAGAAAAGGCGGAGATATTTACGATGAATTTATATTTTGTTGCCAAATGTCCAAACTCTACGACGAATTCTATTTTTGTTGCAAATTTTGCAATGAGTCTTAAATTTGTTGCAAATATTTTGACAAATTTCACGACGAAATATTTTCGTCGGATATTTTAAAGTATTTGGAAGAAAAATACGGTTGTGGTCGTTTCGACGAGATTAGGAAATTCTATGACAAATTTCATATTCGTCGTAATTTTTGCAACGAAATTATCTTTTGTCACTAAATTTGTGATGAAACGTTAAATTCGTCATAGAATTTTGCAACGAAATATGAATTCATCGTAGAATTTGCAATGATTTAATATTTTGTCATAGAATTGGTGATGAATATAATATTCGTCACAGATTTGCAACGAGTTTTGCAACAAATTATAAATCATCGCAAAATTCACCCTAATTTAGCTGCCCAACATCCTTTTCCCCTTCTCACACTACGATTTCTCTCGCCCAATATGTATCCTCTTCCACCGCCGGAGCCGATGTCTGATCAACACATATCCGATGTCGCCGCGGTAACTGCCACGAGGGTCTCACGGTAGGGGCGTAGCCCCTACTGCACGACTACGTCGTGCTCATGACAGGAGAGACACTCCTCTCGCATGCGTCGATCGTGCATTCTGTCGAGCCATCATCCCTATCGATCCCTTTTCTGCGTCAATCGTATGGCAGGGTCGATCAACGGTCATGCCACGCCAATGTCCCTTCTACGTGGGTCACGCGGCAGGGGCATCGTCCCAGGGTTTGTGATTGGGTGGGTCATCGCCCCTGGCTCCTGCACAACCATCGTGTCATGCACATATCATGAGCTTCAATTCTCCTACACGGTTGCGGTCGTTGATTGCACAAACTTGCGACCCGCTACAATGCATGTTGACCTTGGGCGACCGAGTTGCACGAGTCGGGTGGCTAATTAACGTGATTTGTCAGATTAAAATGTTATTCAAATAAAAACCTTTAAAATTTGTAATGTGTAATAAAACACAAATTTAATGTTTTATTTTTCTTAGGTTTGTCGTACAGGTGTTCGTACTTCAGGTTATCTGCATATGCATAAAGTCTTCTGTTCTTAGCTCATCCGTTGCTTCTACCAGGGATGGTAAATTTTATATTTTAACATTTTTATCTTAATCATTCTATAATATATAATGTTAATTTTATGTATTTTTTTACTGTAAAAATTTATTATAAGTTTGATATGTTCTAGTTTATAATTCAATATCATACCCAAAATAAATAAGTACTAGAAGAAATTACTTTTAAGTATAAATTGATTGTTCAATTAATATCGATGATAAATGATGAGAATATAATTATTCCTTGATATAAATTTGAAAACAAAAAAAATAGAGAGAGAAAGAAGTTGGATGTATAAAAAGAACTTACCAGAAAGTTGGGGTTTAACCGATGAATTTATATTGGGCTGGAATAATTTTTGAATTTTGCTGGTAGTAATGTTGAGTTTATGAATGGGAATAAATTAAGTTGTCCGTGCAAAAGTGTCACAATGGTAAATTTTTTCAGTGTGATAAAGTTCGAGAACATTTTTGTAGATTTGGTTTTACTCTAAATTATTATAATTGAACATGTCATGGTGAACCATTCATATCCAATGAAGAGGTTAGATGAAACATACAAAGGACAGTTAGTGGATATCAAAGATATTATGATCAATTCAATCTATATCATGTTGGTGCAATCGGCCCAGGTCGCGATTGACCAGACTCGAGTTTGACTCGAGCTATGTTTTGATGTTTGACAAGGAGGTTTGACATTGATGTTTGATAATATTTTAGGGAGATTGTTGGTGCAATCAACCCGGGTCATGATTGACCGAACTCGAGTTTGACTCGAGGGGGATTTTGATGGTTGACTAGGGTTGACCATGTCATGGAAAGTCCAAGTCTTGAGTACTTGGCATGTAAAGTCCAAGCATGAGTCTTGGCAAGGAAAAGTCCAAGCATGGGTCTTGGCATGTAAAGTCCAACATGAGTTGGCAAGGGAAAGTCTAAGCTTGAGTCTTGGCATTTGGAAAGTTCAAGGGTGTAGTCTTAGTCATGTAAGTCCAAGGGTGTAGTCTTGACGGTGAAAGTCCAAGTCATGAGTACTTGTCATTTGAAAAGTCCAAGGGGTTTGATATTGGCGGCATAAAGTCCAAGCAGAGTCTTGGCAACGTAAGTCCAATGTGCCTTGGCGGTGTAGACACCGTTAGCATGACATAGCTGATGGAAGCACCTGAAGGCTAGTGTATGGATGAACAAGTCATGGATGACTTGGAGGGACCCGATAGGCGTGAGGCTAACGGAGGTGGCTAGAAGGCTTAGGTCTAGGCTAAGGGTGGTCTAGCAAGTATGGGGACACCATACTTGGGGTAAAATCTCATGTTTGAGGTACATCAGTTGACTGGAACCTATGGGAAGTGGACTGGAGTGAGTCAACTAGGGTTTGACTGCGGTGAGTGCCCTAGCAGTCGACTACCAGAGATGGGCAGTCGACTGCTGTCTTGAGCAGTCGACTGGTGCTCGAGAATTCGGGCACAGAATGGAGTCGGACTCGATTGCTAGAGTTAATAGTCGAGTGAAGGCTCTATCAATCGACTGATGAGTATGATCAGTCGACTGATGTCCTATCCGTTGAATTTTTTCCAGCATGGATTGCACCGTTGTCTCACAACAATAGTGTCATTAGTCAACTGATGGTCTCGAGCAGTCGACTGATAGGCGAAATCTAGCCCAGGCAGCAACTTTAAAGGGAGCTCGTGGAGGAGATTTTGATTATGGTTCTTTGGGAGCTTTTGGGGCGAATTACTGGTGTGATTCAGGGTCTCCAAGGCTACTCTTCAAGCAACCAAAAGCAAGCGCTCAAGTTCACATTGTGTAAAGTTTTCTTTACTTGTATTTGTGTATTTTACTTGTATTAGCTTGCATTTACTTCTTATTGTTGTAAGAATACTTGTATGAGATTTCTCCACCTCTGGATTGTTCCAAGAAAGAGTTATTTGTGATTAGTGGTGTTGTACGCATCGCTAGATCTCGTTTGAGCTCGATTCATGGAGTAAGAACCATTCGGTTCCGAACCATGTTATATCTCATGTTGTGGTCGTGTATCTTTTTGTTTATATTTGTTATTATCATTCTGCTGTACTATCAAGATTGTAGACGATCAAACACGTACAAAATCCATCAAGCATCGACGATGCTATTCACCCCCCTCTAGCGGGCACATCGGTCCCAACAATTGGTATCAGAGCACGGGGCTCTTCTACGGACTAACCGCCGGGAGCAAAACCGCAAGAGGAACAAGATGGAAATTCAAGAGAATTTGGGTTGGGACATCAACACCCCAATCCCATATGCTTTCTATGGACGAGAAGGCTTCAACCAATGGAAGACAAGGATTGAAGACTTCTTGATGATGAGAGATTTTGAAGAATGGTCCATTTTGATGGAAGGATTTGAATATCCAAAAGGACCAAAGGGAGGATTCCTCAAGAGGAAGAGATGGAGTGAGGAACAACTCCAAAGATTCGAGAAAAATAAGAAGGTAGTCCAATTTATTTTTGATTTGATTCCTAATGACATCTTGTGTAGCTTAGGGGATTACATGGATGCCAAGGAGCTTTGGAGGGAATTTACAAGATTCCATGAAGACCCATCACCGGCTCAAGAAGAGGAGGCTGAAGATGAATCATCAACCTCACAAGCAAGTGAGGATTCAGAGGTTGATAGGGAATCAACATCCGGATCGGAATCGGTGGAAGAAGTAGAAGTAGAAGAAGCCTCCACCTCTGGGATTGAGGGGGAGGAGACTAGGCCATCTTCAATACCGGAGTCGACTCAAGAAAAACCATCAACCTCCGGTTGAGAAGATGAACAAGCTCAAGAGGCTTCCACCACGGACCTAGGTAACTAAAACATATGTGTTAATAATAAAATGCATATAATATGTTTTGAGTGTAAAGAAAATGGGCACTACAAGAGCAAATGCCAAAAGAAGGTCAAGAAAAGTCCACCGACACCTAAAAGTTAAGAAAAGTCAAAGGAAGCCGGTCCCACAACCATCAAAAGCAAGGAGCATATCATATGCTTCAAATGTAATCAAAGAGGGCATTATAGGAGTCAATGCCCTAGGGGGAGCAAGAAGGTTAAAGAAGGAGCATCACAAGTAGGGGGAGCCTCTAAGGCAAATCCTAAGGTATATTTTAATGCACCTTCTAGTTCTAGGCAAAAGCATGCTAGAAACAATGTTAGCAATCTTGCTATTTAATATAAAGAGCATGTTAGAAATAGTGGGCACCTTTGCCTAGGAGATAAAAATGTTCATTTTAGAAATAAGGGGAAATTTGGGACTAATGTCCTTAGAAATACTTTACCTAGGGCAAGCATTAAGAAAATTGAGAACCACCTAGGTTTTAACCCCAAATGGACTAGGCATATGCCTAGGAAGAACCATGCCCAAAGATTAAATCAAAATTCAAAAATTGGGCAATTAGAGTTAGAAAATCAAGCTTTGAGGTCAAGACTTGAGAAATTAGAAAAGATCCTTAGGAATATACAAAATCAATTTAAAGGGTCAAATAGTCAAAGCCTAGGGTCTAGAAGTCAAAGTCAAAGACCTAAGAAATAAGAACCATACAAGGGCAAGGCTGAGCCCAAAAAGACCTACCACAGTGTTCCATTTGATTATAGAACTCAAACTAGGTCTAGGAAGACCAAGGTCAATAGGGAAGTCATCCCTAGAGTTGACCATGGTGTGTGCCTAGTGGCTAGGGTTTCGAAGAAACCTAGGGAAGCCACTAAGAAGGTTACAAGGGGAGTTATCCCTAGAATTAACCTAGGCAAGACCCAAATGACCAAGGCTACCAAGCCTAGAAGGGTCATTAGGAAGGTATCTAGGGAGGTCATCCCTAAGGAATACCTAGTTAACCTAAGGAGCTCAAATAGGTTTTGGGTTTCTAAGAGCATGGTCGATTCACGCTAGATGAGTTTAGGTGTGCCAACTTTAAATGGATAGGTAGTTAACCTAATCATGGTAGAGGTGACACTTTAGGTCATTTTCAAGGTTATGGTTACCTTGGGAATGTGTTTTGATCTTATATCCTAAAAGATTTTAGGATGTGCCAATATATTTTTGGAATTATAAAAAATCAATCAAATTGACACAATTTAGGTTTAGAGGTCTTAGTGTGCCATTTGGGTGTTTGGCATACTTTGGGAGATAAGAAACAATATGGCAAAATGAGATTAATTATAACAAATGACAACTAATATTAAAATTTAGGTATTATTATACCTATACATTTTACTTGCCATGTTTTGTTTACCATATACCATGTTATAACATCAAATTTATTTTTATCATTTATATGTCATGATCATGCTTAGGATTTAGGTCTTTATGTCATGTGTATTTAGATTTAATCATATGCCATGATATCATGATCATTGGCTATGCTTTATTTATGTTATTATTTATGCCATGATCATTCATGCATTTAAAATAATTAAAATTGATTTAAGGACTATGACATGACTTGAAGTCCCATTTATAAGGGAATCAAGTAGTGTTGCCTTAGAAAATGCATGAGACCTTAGTTTAAGATAAACCAAAACCCACATCTCACATCTAAATTGACATGTATGTGTATTCTTACACCTTAGATACATGTGAGATGATAGGATATGAGTTAAGTTTAAGGTGCATAGTTTTTGCATCTAAATGAACTCAAACTCATCTAAATCATGTTGTGGATCATTGGGAAAGCTTATGTTCAAGCCATGTACATTAAGCCCAAAGAATATGATCCAATATAGGTTTTCAAAAACATTTTAAAATCACTTTAGAAAATCTTGGTGAAGTCTATCTTTTGATAGCAATTACCATTGATGAAGTTGATACAAAATGAGCTAAAACTTTGAAGTTTTTCTTTACTTTTGAACTTTGTGTCAATTTCGCTATTTTATGGGTAAAATATTTTTCTAACATTTTTCACCTATTGTATTGGTCATAAGTATTATATGTATAAAGTTTCATAATTTTTTAAATTATGTATAATTATTTATGAATTTCGATTCTCATAATTGAAAATCAATTTTTCAATTATCAGTCGACTGATGCCTAATAAAGTCGACTGCCAAGTTGATTTCGAGAAAAACAAGGTTGTTTAGCCCGTGTTCAACTACGGTAAAGTTCCCTAACTACTCCATATAGTAGGATATGCTTTGGGAAACATTATAAAGGGTGAAAATCCATTGGATATGGATTAGGAGAGTTATTAGGGTGATGTATCAAATTTAAGGTATGGGAAAGTTCAATGTTAAACTTTGAACCTTATTTTTGATGGTTTAGAATTCCTATTAGCTTAGGAACTTCCCAAGGACATTGTTGGTGCAATGGTCAAGGGGGAGCAAGCCTTTAGGGGGAGGTATCCATCATGGGATGATGGATGTTTTTTTTTCCTCATGAGGGGGAGAAATGGGAATTTTGAGATACCCAATTTGGAAATTGGGAGAGTTTGTAGGATTGCTTCTCTTGAGTGATATGAGACTTATCACTAGGAAGATTATAGGCATCCTAGATATTTTTGGACCAAGGGGGAGATTGTAAGATCTCATTAGGACATGAGACATTGACCTCCTTGGAGAGAACATTTTTGATGTTAGTCAAAAAGGGGGAGAATGTTTGGGAGAATTATTGGGAGAATTTATGGTATTACCAATTTGGGATAATTAGTAAGAAGATTTGAGTTAGTGTTCTAACTCAAAGGTATGTGATTTTGTCAAACATCAAAAAGGGGGAGATTGTTGGTATAATCGGCCAAGGACACGATTGATCGGACTCGAGTTTCACTCGAGCGATGTCTTAATGTTTGACATGGAGGTTTGACATTGATGTTTGAAATTGATGTATGATAATGTTTTGGGGAGATTGTTGGTGCAATCGACCCGGGTGATGTTTGACCGAACTCGAGTTTGACTCGAGGGGGATTTTGATGGTTGACTGGAGTTGACCTTATCATGGAAAGTCCAAGTCTTGAGTACTTGGCATGTAAAGTCCAAGCATGGGTCTTGGCAAGGAAAAGTCGAAGCATGGGTCTTGGCATGTAAAGTCCAACATGGGTTGGCAAGGGAAAGTCCAAGTTTGAGTCTTGGCATTTGGAAAGTCTAAGGGTGTAGTCTTGGCCACGTAAGTCCAAGGGTGTAGTCTTGGTGGTGAAAGTCCAAGTCATGAGTACTTGGCATTTGGAAAGTCTAAGAAATTTGATATTGGTGGCATAAAGTCCAAGTGGGAGTCTTGGTAGCATAAGTCCAATGGTTGGCGGCGTATAGTCCAAGCGGAGTCTTGATAGCGTAAGTCCAATGTGCCTTGGCGGTGTATACACCGTTAGCATGACAATAGCCGATGGAAGCACCTGAAGGCTAGCGTATAGATGAACAAGTCATGGATGACTTGGAGGGATCCGATACCCGCGAGGCTGATGGAGGTGGCTAGAAGGCTTAGGTCTAGGCTAAGGGTGGTCTAGCAAGTATGGGGGCACCATACTTTGGGTAAAACCTCATGTTTGAGGTGTATCAGTCGACTAGGACATATGAGAAGTCGACTGGAGTGAGTCAACTAGGGTTTGATTGCGGTGAGTGCCCTAGCAGTCGGCTGGCAGAGGTGATCAGTCGATTGCTGTCTCGAGCAATCGATTGATATGGTGATCAGTTGACTGGTGCTCGAGAATTCGGGCACAAAATGGAGTTGGACTCAACTGCTAGAGTTAACAATCGAGTGAAGGCTCTATCAATCGACTGATGAGTATGATCAGTTGACTGATGTCCTATCCGTTGAATTTTTCCAGCATGGATCGTATCGTTGTCTCACAACAACAGTGTCATTAATCGACTGATGGTCCGAGCAGTCGACTGATAGGCAAAATTCAGCCCAGGCAGCAGCTTTAAAGGGAGCTCGTGGAGGAGATTTTGATTATAGTTCTTTGGGAGCTTTTGGGGAGAATTGCTGGTGTGATTCAGGGTCTCCAAGGCTATTCTTCAAGCAACCAAAAGCAAGCGCTCAAGTTCACATTGTGTAAAGTTTTCTTTACTTGTATTTGTGTAGTTTACTTATATTAGCTTGCATTTACTTCTTATTGTTGTAAGAATACTTGTACAAGATTTCTCCACCTCCAGATTGTTCCGAGAAGGAGTTATTTGTGATTAGTAGTGTTGTACGCATCGCTAGAGCTCGTTTGTGCTCGATCCGTGGAGTAGGAACCATTTGGTTCCGAACCACGTTATATCTTGCATTGTGGTTGTGTATCTTGTTGTTTATATTTGTTATTATCATTCCGCTGTGCTAACAAGATTGTAGACGATCAAACGCGAACAAAATCCATCAAACATCGACGACGCTATTCAACCCCTCTAGCGGGCACATCGGTCCCAACATATCAGAGGATGATTGTTGATGTAGTTGGTCATAATTTGAATACCGAACTGAACGTTGCAAGTTCTAGTTATCCTCAAACATTTGAACACATATATATCAGTTATTCATCACTGTTAGAGGAGGTAGAGGTAACAGGTGTTCATGAAAATGTAAACAATGAACCATATCTCAAATTTTAAGAAGTGTTGAGAGCTACAGATGAACCCGTATGGTTTGGTTGTGATAATCACACTAAATTATCTATAACCACAAGAGTGTTGAATGTTAAAGCTAAGTATAATGTGTCTGAAGATTGTTTTAATGATTTCGTTCAAGTTATTGGTGAAGTACTGACGCGTGATAATATAATGCCTAATGATTTTTATAGTATGAAGAAACTTGTGAAAGAATTAGGTCTTTCGATGGAAAGTGTTGGTGCAATCGGCGAGTTGACCATTGTTTGACAATGGGTTGACTAAATGGTTGACCATATGATGGAGAAGTACAAGTGGGACACTTGGCAATGGAAAGTTCAAGTCTTGTGTACTTGGCATGGAAAGTCCAAGTCTTGGGTACTTGGCATGGAAAGTCTAAGCTTAAGTCTTGGCAATTGGAAAGTACAACATGAGTTGGCATGGAAAGTTCAAGCATGGGTCTTGTCAAGGGAAAGTCCAAGTTTGAATCTTGGCAAATGGAAAGTCCAACATGTGTTGGCAAGGGAAGTCTAAGGGTTGATATTGTCAGCGTAAAGTCCAAGCGGGAGTCTTTGCAGCATAAGTCCAATGGTTGGCGGCATAAAGTTCAAGCGTGTGTCTTGGCAGCGTAAGCCTAATGTGCCTTGGCGGTATAGACCACATTAGCATGACATAGCCGATGGAACCACCTGAAGGCTAGCAAATGGATGAACGAGTCATGGATGACTTGGAGGGATCCGATTGGCGTCAGACTGATGGAGATGGCTAGAAGGCTTAGGTCTAGGCTAAGGGTGGTCTAACAAGTATGAGGACATCATACTTAGGGTTAAACCTCATGGTTGAGGTTATCAGTGGACTGGGGCTTTGGACCAGTCGATTGGTCAAGTATTTTGACACTTGATAGCTGAGTCGACTTGTAGCAGTCGATTGGGATTATGACCAGTCGATTGTCGTGAGTAGACTAGGGTTCAACTATGGCAAATAGCCTTGGCAGTTATTGCCGATCATTAGGCGATCGATGACTGAGCAATGATCGGTATCGAGGAGGGCAATGATTCTTGGTCAAGGTTGCGGGAGTAGAATGCTCAGTAGTGGATTGGTCAGTCAGCTACAACCTTGGCAGTCGAATAATGGGTAATGACAGTCGTCTGCCAGTGTATCTGTTGGCTTAGATGCAAATGTGGATTAAGTCATTGTGAGACAACGACACTGTTGGCAATCGACTGGGCCTTATGGCAGTCGACTGTCAGGTGTGAAATCAGCCCGATGCAGGTTATAAAGGAGCAGCTCGTGGAGAATTTCACCATGGTTCTTTGACAGGTTTCTTGAGGTGATTTGAAGGCGAAGTACAGACACATTTCAGGGTCCTTCAAGATCATTCAAGAAACCAATAAGCAAATCATTCAAAGCTCTAGTTTGTAAAATGTTCTTTACATTTCGGTTGTATTTCTTTGTATTTGCTTGTATTATTTTGTATTACTGTTGTAATTGCTTGTAAGAGGTTTCTTCCACCTCCGGAGTGTTTTCCGAGAAGGAGAGTTCATTAGTGGTGGTGTTTGCATTGCTAGGGCTCATTCGAGCCCAACCGGTGGAGTAGGAACCCTAAAGTTACGAATCACGTTACATCCTTGTGTATTGTAAGTGCTTGTCTATTTTGTTATTGCTTTATCTTTATTTCCACTACGCATAATAAGTTTTGTTTCAAGCACGAATGAATTCCGTCAAGCGATCGAAGACGCGCCATTTACCCCCCCCCCTCTAGTGATGTCCAATTCCTAACAAGTGGTATCAGAGCGAGGCCTCTCTTCGTTTGGACTAACCACCAAGGAGCAAACATGCTAGAGGGCAAGATGGATTATCAAGAGAAATTGGGTGACGACATCAACATTTCGCCTTCCTTCGACTGCAAGGATTTTGCATATTGGAAAGGTAGAATAATGTATTTTCTTATGTGTGATTATGACAATTGGATTAGTGTTTTAGTAGGGTTCGATGCTCCTAAGGATGAGAATGGGAAAATACTCAAGAAGAAGAAGTGGAGCGAGGAGCAACTCCAATACTACAACATAAATAACAAGGTAATGGGTATATTGCTTAATGCAATTCCTAATGATGTGTTGTGTAGATTAGGAGATTGTAAGGATGCAAAAGAAATTTGGAGAAAGCTAGCTAAGCTCCATGAAGAACTCTCGATGGCTCAAGAAATAGAGGAGGCCAAGGAACAAGAACCATCATCGACTCAATTGGAGGAAGAGGCCGAAGAAGCAAGCTCATCCTCATAAGAAAGTGAGGATTCGAAAGTTGAGAAGGAGTCAACATTCGAGGAGGAAGAAGAGGTGGAAGTGGTAGAAGAAGCCTTTACCTCTAGGATTGAGGGGTAGGAAGTTAGATCACCGGAGCCAGAGCAAGAGCAAGAAGTAGCTTCAACCCTCGGAAGAAGTGAAGAATCAACTCTGGAGTTGACCACCATTGACCTAGGTAACTCAAACACATGCATTAATAATAAAATTCATATAATATGTTTTGAGTGTAGGGAAGCTGGACACTACAAGGGCAAGTGTCCGAAAAAGGTCAAGAAGATGACACAAGTCATGCCAAAGACCAAGGAAATCGATGCCCAAAGACAAAAGAGCAAGGAGTATGTCATTTGCTTCAAATGCCATCAAAAGGGGCACTAAAGAAGCCAATGCTCTAGGGGGAGGAAGAAGAATCAAGAGGGATCATCACATATAGGGGGAGCCTCTAAGGCAAACCCTAAGGTATATTTTAGTAATGCACCTTCTTTAAGTCATAGGCAAAAGCATGCTAGGAGTAATCTTGCTATTGTTCATAAAGAGCATGCTAGAAATAATAGATCCTATTGCCTAGGTGCTAAGAGTCTCAATTTTAGAAATAAGGAGAAATTTGTGACTAATGTCCCAAAAACAATCCTATATAAGGAAAGTATTAGGAAGATAGAAGACCATCTAGGCTTTAATCCCAAAATCATAGACATATGCCTAGAAATAACAAATCTACTCAAGGAAATAATAGGCCCACCAAATTAGAAAAATTAGAATTTGAAAATCAAGTTTTGAGGTAAAAATTTGAGAAGACGGAGAAGACCCTTAAAAAGATTCAAAATAAAATTAAAAGGTCAAATTGTCAAAATCTAAGGTCTAGAAGTCAAAGTCAAGGGTGTAAGAGGCAAGAATCATCTAGGAGGCAAGGTTTGGGTCACAAGCCTATGTCCAAGAAGGTAATGCTGTTGGGATGTATACTGAAAAGTCTATCTTTTGTATAAACATCATTATTTTTAAAACAAGAATCACGTGATCATTGTTTGCATATTTATGGTTATGCATATTGTCTGATATATTACATTGTAGATAACATGGTGTGTGGTGTCACACGGAAAATCATGTTATCAGTTCCTTGTAGAGTATAAGTAGAGGCTCACAACCGAGATGGTTTTAGACAAACCATTGGTATGATTGTAGTGTGATTTGTTATTGGTTTGTCTTGACCATAGAATTACACTAGTACACTTTGTGTGTATTGAGCAGGACCGACTTAGAGGTGATTCAATTTATTGCTGACTACATAATTGAATCGGACCTCGGATATTATGGTGTACATGCTCTTAATCCCGATATAATAACGAGCACATATACTTAGTATTTATTTCTTTGATTTACCAATGGGCGAGATTTATAGATTCAATCGATAGGCTCGGTAAGTTGGGTAATGGGTATATTGCTTAATGCAATTCCTAATGATGTGTTGTGTAGATTAGGAGATTGTAAGGATGCAAAAGAAATTTGGAGAAAGCTAGCTAAGCTCCATGAAGAACTCTCGATGGCTCAAGAAATAGAGGAGGCCAAGGAACAAGAACCATCATCGACTCAATTGGAGGAAGAGGCCGAAGAAGCAAGCTCATCCTCATAAGAAAGTGAGGATTCGAAAGTTGAGAAGGAGTCAACATTCGAGGAGGAAGAAGAGGTGGAAGTGGTAGAAGAAGCCTTTACCTCTAGGATTGAGGGGTAGGAAGTTAGATCACCGGAGCCAGAGCAAGAGCAAGAAGTAGCTTCAACCCTCGGAAGAAGTGAAGAATCAACTCTGGAGTTGACCACCATTGACCTAGGTAACTCAAACACATGCATTAATAATAAAATTCATATAATATGTTTTGAGTGTAGGGAAGCTGGACACTACAAGGGCAAGTGTCCGAAAAAGGTCAAGAAGATGACACAAGTCATGCCAAAGACCAAGGAAATCGATGCCCAAAGACAAAAGAGCAAGGAGTATGTCATTTGCTTCAAATGCCATCAAAAGGGGCACTAAAGAAGCCAATGCTCTAGGGGGAGGAAGAAGAATCAAGAGGGATCATCACATATAGGGGGAGCCTCTAAGGCAAACCCTAAGGTATATTTTAGTAATGCACCTTCTTTAAGTCATAGGCAAAAGCATGCTAGGAGTAATCTTGCTATTGTTCATAAAGAGCATGCTAGAAATAATAGATCCTATTGCCTAGGTGCTAAGAGTCTCAATTTTAGAAATAAGGAGAAATTTGTGACTAATGTCCCAAAAACAATCCTATATAAGGAAAGTATTAGGAAGATAGAAGACCATCTAGGCTTTAATCCCAAAAATCATAGACATATGCCTAGAAAGAACAAATCTACTCAAGGAAATAATAGGCCCACCAAATTAGAAAAATTAGAATTTGAAAATCAAGTTTTGAGGTAAAAATTTGAGAAGACGGAGAAGACCCTTAAAAGATTCAAAATAAAATTAAAAGGTCAAATTGTCAAAATCTAAGGTCTAGAAGTCAAAGTCAAGGGTGTAAGAGGCAAGAATCATCTAGGAGGCAAGGTTTGGGTCACAAGCCTATGTCCAAGAAGGTAATGCTGTTGGGATGTATACTGAAAAGTCTATCTTTTGTATAAACATCATTATTTTTAAAACAAGAATCACGTGATCATTGTTTGCATATTTATGGTTATGCATATTGTCTGATATATTACATTGTAGATAACATGGTGTGTGGTGTCACACGGAAAATCATGTTATCAGTTCCTTGTAGAGTATAAGTAGAGGCTCACAACCGAGATGGTTTTAGACAAACCATTGGTATGATTGTAGTGTGATTTGTTATTGGTTTGTCTTGACCATAGAATTACACTAGTACACTTTGTGTGTATTGAGCAGGACCGACTTAGAGGTGATTCAATTTATTGCTGACTACATAATTGAATCGGACCTCGGATATTATGGTGTACATGCTCTTAATCCCGATATAATAACGAGCACATATACTTAGTATTTATTTCTTTGATTTACCAATGGGCGAGATTTATAGATTCAATCGATAGGCTCATAAGTTGGGTAATGGGTATATTGCTTAATGCAATTCCTAATGATGTGTTGTGTAGATTAGGAGATTGTAAGGATGCAAAAGAAATTTGGAGAAAGCTAGCTAAGCTCCATGAAGAACTCTCGATGGCTCAAGAAATAGAGGAGGCCAAGGAACAAGAACCATCATCGACTCAATTGGAGGAAGAGGCCGAAGAAGCAAGCTCATCCTCATAAGAAAGTGAGGATTCGAAAGTTGAGAAGGAGTCAACATTCGAGGAGGAAGAAGAGGTGGAAGTGGTAGAAGAAGCCTTTACCTCTAGGATTGAGGGGTAGGAAGTTAGATCACCGGAGCCAGAGCAAGAGCAAGAAGTAGCTTCAACCCTCGGAAGAAGTGAAGAATCAACTCTGGAGTTGACCACCATTGACCTAGGTAACTCAAACACATGCATTAATAATAAAATTCATATAATATGTTTTGAGTGTAGGGAAGCTGGACACTACAAGGGCAAGTGTCCGAAAAAGGTCAAGAAGATGACACAAGTCATGCCAAAGACCAAGGAAATCGATGCCCAAAGACAAAAGAGCAAGGAGTATGTCATTTGCTTCAAATGCCATCAAAAGGGGCACTAAAGAAGCCAATGCTCTAGGGGGAGGAAGAAGAATCAAGAGGGATCATCACATATAGGGGGAGCCTCTAAGGCAAACCCTAAGGTATATTTTAGTAATGCACCTTCTTTAAGTCATAGGCAAAAGCATGCTAGGAGTAATCTTGCTATTGTTCATAAAGAGCATGCTAGAAATAATAGATCCTATTGCCTAGGTGCTAAGAGTCTCAATTTTAGAAATAAGGAGAAATTTGTGACTAATGTCCCAAAAACAATCCTATATAAGGAAAGTATTAGGAAGATAGAAGACCATCTAGGCTTTAATCCCAAAAATCATAGACATATGCCTAGAAAGAACAAATCTACTCAAGGAAATAATAGGCCCACCAAATTAGAAAAATTAGAATTTGAAAATCAAGTTTTGAGGTAAAAATTTGAGAAGACGGAGAAGACCCTTAAAAAGATTCAAAATAAAATTAAAAGGTCAAATTGTCAAAATCTAAGGTCTAGAAGTCAAAGTCAAGGGTGTAAGAGGCAAGAATCATCTAGGAGGCAAGGTTTGGGTCACAAGCCTATGTCCAAGAAGGTAATGCTGTTGGGATGTATACTGAAAAGTCTATCTTTTGTATAAACATCATTATTTTTAAAACAAGAATCACGTGATCATTGTTTGCATATTTATGGTTATGCATATTGTCTGATATATTACATTGTAGATAACATGGTGTGTGGTGTCACACGGAAAATCATGTTATCGCCTTGTAGAGTATAAGTAGAGGCTCACGAGATGGTTTTAGACAAACCATTGGTATGATTGTAGTGTGATTTGTTATTGGTTTGTCTTGACCATAGAATTACACTAGTACACTTTGTGTGTATTGAAGCGGGGACCGACTTAGAGGTGATTCAATTTATTGCGACTACATAATTGAATCGGACCTCGGATATTATAGTGTACATGCTCTTAATCCCGATATAATAACGAGCACATATACTTAGTATTTATTTCTTTGATTTACCAATGGCGAGATTTATAGATTGATCGATAGGCTCAGTAAGTTGGGTAATGGGTATATTGCTTAATGCAATTCCTAATGATGTTGTGTAGATTAGGAGATTGTAAGGATGCAAAAGAAATTTGGAGAAAGCTAGCTAAGCTCCATGAAGAACTCTCGATGGCTCAAGAAATGAGAGGCCAAGGAACAAGAACCATCATCGACTCAATTGGAGGAAGAGGCCGAAGAAGCAAGCTCATCCTCATAAGAAGTGAGGAAAGTTGAGAAGGAGTCAACATTCGAGGAGGAAGAAGAGGTGGAAGTGGTAGAAGAAGCCTTTACCTCTAGGATTGAGAGAAGTTAGATCAAGCAAGAAGTAGCTTCAACCTCTAGGTAACTCAAACACATGCATTAATAATAAAATTCATATAATATGTTTTGAGTGTAGGGAAGCTGGACACTACAAGGGCAAGTGTCCGAAAAAGGTCAAGAAGATGACACAAGTCATGCCAAAGACCAAGGAAATCGATGCCCAAAGACAAAAGAGCAAGGAGTATGTCATTTGCTTCAAATGCCATCAAAAGGGGCACTAAAGAAGCCAATGCTCTAGGGGGAGGAAGAAGAATCAAGAGGGATCATCACATATAGGGGGAGCCTCTAAGGCAAACCCTAAGGTATATTTTAGTAATGCACCTTCTTTAAGTCATAGGCAAAAGCATGCTAGGAGTAATCTTGCTATTGTTCATAAAGAGCATGCTAGAAATAATAGATCCTATTGCCTAGGTGCTAAGAGTCTCAATTTTAGAAATAAGGAGAAATTTGTGACTAATGTCCCAAAAACAATCCTATATAAGGAAAGTATTAGGAAGATAGAAGACCATCTAGGCTTTAATCCCAAAAATCATAGACATATGCCTAGAAAGAACAAATCTACTCAAGGAAATAATAGGCCCACCAAATTAGAAAAATTAGAATTTGAAAATCAAGTTTTGAGGTCAAAATTTGAGAAGACGGAGAAGACCCTTAAAAAGATTCAAAATAAAATTAAAAGGTCAAATTGTCAAAATCTAAGGTCTAGAAGTCAAAGTCAAGGGTGTAAGAGGCAAGAATCATCTAGGAGGCAAGGTTTGGGTCACAAGCCTATGTCCAAGAAGGTAATGCTGTTGGGATGTATACTGAAAAGTCTATCTTTTGTATAAACATCATTATTTTTAAAACAAGAATCACGTGATCATTGTTTGCATATTTATGGTTATGCATATTGTCTGATATATTACATTGTAGATAACATGGTGTGTGGTGTCACACGGAAAATCATGTTATCAGTTCCTTGTAGAGTATAAGTAGAGGCTCACAACCGAGATGGTTTTAGACAAACCATTGGTATGATTGTAGTGTGATTTGTTATTGGTTTGTCTTGACCATAGAATTACACTAGTACACTTTGTGTGTATTGAGCAGGACCGACTTAGAGGTGATTCAATTTATTGCTGACTACATAATTGAATCGGACCTCGGATATTATGGTGTACATGCTCTTAATCCCGATATAATAACGAGCACATATACTTAGTATTTATTTCTTTGATTTACCAATGGGCGAGATTTATAGATTTAATCGATAGGCTCGGTAAGTTGGGAAATGATATTATTTACATGGTGTGTTGTTGATTATAGGAGGAAACTATGTCCTATATATTAGGATGATGATGTCCCCTTGAGGAGCTCATAAGGATTATCATGTAAACCCTGCAGGTGGACTTGGTATGACATAATGATAAGGTTGAGTGGTACTACTCATGGAGTTAGATGTTGATTAATTAATCGTCAGTAAATTAATTAATTGACGGACATTCGAGATCTTAAATACGGAGAGATATTTATACAATTAATATATGGAGCCCATATTTATTTATGGGGGTTGGTGAGGTAGATCAATGATAATCCTCTAGTGGAATGAATTATCATTAATGGATCGGAATTTATGTGGGCTAGATCCATTGGGTGGCCAAGATCCAACTCCTCCTCATGGTCCCTATTGTAGCATATTTAAACCCTCATGAAGCCTAGATCCAACGGTGGAGATTGAAAGGAGGCTTAAGCCTAACTCTATAAAAGGAGGGCTAGGGCTTGTGCAACAACTAAGAGTTTTGGTTTTGGCATGAGAGGCTTGGGAGGCAAGAGGTGGTTCTAGGGTTTTGCTTCTCTCTTTGGGCGGCAACCTACCTAGGGTTTGCTTCTAGAGGCCAGCGGCACAAGAAGGTGGAGAGGTCCTTTATTCTCTTCTTCTCCTTTGGCCGGCACCTCCTTTCATCTCATTGTCGTCTTACCATCATCTTCTCCAAGGGCCGACGGCAAAGCAAGGAGGGAAGGGTTTTTTCTTCCATTGTCTTGGCTGGTTCATTCATCTTCCTCTCCTTGGTGGCCGGCGGCAACAACAAAAAGGAGGAAGAGATTTGATCTTCCTCCAAAGGGATTGTGTCTGGAACTAGATAGGAGAAGAAGGGAGCTTTCATCTTCCCTTTGTTCGGAGTGAGCTAGGAAGGGAAGAAAGTGATCTAGGAGGCTTCATCTATTGGAGGATCGTTGCCCACACAACGTCCAAGAGGAGGATAGGACATACAATAGAAGACCAAGAGGTATAATTCTTGTTTTGGTTTCCTTTCGTTTCTTTGTATTATATATGTAATTGCATGTGGCTAATTTACTTGGACCCTGAAGATAAACACAAAAATCGGCAATCCGTACATCATCTATTCCGTGACTAATCGAGGAAAAGAGTTAGGTTGCTTGAACAATAAGTTTGTTCAAGAGACCACTCTAATCGAATAACACGATGATGGATCGGTTGCTTGGGTAATCCGTCATCATCTTGGATTAATTTTTTTTAATCCGGGGACGTAGATGGGATCGCCATGCACAAGCGACTGAGGTGGGAAGCGAAGCTTCGGTTCCAATCCCTTGAATGCCCACTTATCACAATGTTCCATTTGATTATGAAACTAAATCTAGGTCTAGGAAAATCAAGGTCACAAGGGAAGCCATTCCTAGAGTTGACCATAGAGTGTGCCTAGTGGCTAAGGTTTCAAAGAAATCTAGGGAAGCCACTAAGAAGGTTACAAGGGGAGTCACCCCTAGAGTTAACCTAGACAAGACCCAAATGACCAAGGCTTCTAAGCCTAGGAGGGTCATTATGAGGGTATCTATGAAAGTTATCCCTAAGGAATACCTAGTAAACCCAAGGAGCTCCAATAGGTTTTGGGTTTCTAGGAGCGTGATCAATTCACTCCAAATGGGTTAGGGTGTGTCAACCCTAAATGGATGGGTAGTTTACCTAATCATGGTAGAGTTGACACTCTAGGACATTTTCAAGGTTTTGGGATACCTTGAAAATAATTTTTGATTATAATTCTAAAGGATTTTAGGATGTGCCAATATAACTCATGGAAATTGAAAAATCAATCAAATTGGCACAATTAAAGTTTAGAGGTCATAGTGTGTCATTTTGAATTTTGGGCACACTTGGGAGAAGAGTGATAATATGACAAATATGGATTTAACTCTAGAAATGGAAACTAATATTAAAATTTAGGTATTCTTATGCCTTATATTTTATTTTTCATGATTTTTTGCCATATGTCATGTCATAACATCATATTTATTTTTAATCATGTTATATGTCATGATCATGCTTAGGTTTTATCTTTTATGTCATGTATGTTTAGATTAAATCATATACTATGACATCATGATTATTAGCACTTGCTTTTATTTATACTATCATTTAGGCCATAATCATAATTCATGCATTTAAGTAAATTAAAATTGATTTAAGGACTATGGCATGACTTGAAGTCCCATGTATAAGGGAATCAAGTAGTATTGACTTAGAAAATGCATGAGGCCTTAGTTTAGGATGAACAAAACTCACATCTCACATCACATTGACATGTGTGTGTATTCATACACCCTAGACACATGTGAGATGCTAGGAAATGAGTTAAGTTCAAGGTGCATAGTTTTTGCATCTAGATGAACTCAAACTCGTTTTATATCATGGGTGGATCATGGGGAAAGCTAATGTGCAAGTCATGTGCATTAAGCCTATAGACCATGGTTCAATATAAGGTTTTAAAAACATTTTAAAATCATTTTGAAAAACCTTGGTGAAGTCTATCTTTTGATAGCAATCACATTGATAGAGTTGATACAAAGTAGGGTCAAAACTTTAAACTTTTCAATAGTTTTAAACTTTGTGTCAATCTCATTATTTAATGGGTATTTTATTTTTTCCAATATTTTTCACCCATAATATTTGACATAAGTATTATACATATGAAATTTTATGATTTTTTGTAATATGTATAATTACTTATGAATTTTTGAAAACTATTTTCAAATCTGATTTCTGCATTTTGCATATATCAATCGATCACATGTGGCGATGGGCGTTGATAAGGAGTCATTTATCGGACTGATTTCGGGTAAACAAGGTTTATTTAGCCTGATTTCAACTGTGTTAGACTACTCTAACTGCTCCTAACCCTAGGATATGCTTTGGAAAGCATTTGAAAGGGTGAAAATCCATTGGATATGGATTAGGAGAATTATTTGGGTGCGTATCAAGTTTAAGGTGTGTAAAAATTCAAGGTTGAACTTTTAACCTTAATTTTGATGGTTTAGTGTTCCTATAGGCTTAGGGACACCCTCCAAGGACATTATTGGTGCAATGATCAAGGGGGAGCAAGTCTTTAGGTGGAGGTTATCCATCATGGGATGATGGATGTATTCTTCCTCATGAGGGGGAGAATTTTGAGTTTTTAGAGAAGTGAGAATTATCTCTCTTTAGTGATATGAGACTTATCACTAGGAAGAGTGAAGACATCGTAGATGCTTCTGGACCAAGGGGGAGATTGTAAGATCTCATTGGGATATGAGACATTAATACCCTTAGGGAGAGTACCTTTTTGATGTATGTCAAAAAGGGGGAGAATTGATGTGGGAGAAGTTAAGATTCCCAATTGGGAGGTTTGGATTGAGTTAGTGTTCTAACTCAAAGATGTTGGTTTTTATCAAACATCAAAAAGGGAGAGATTGTTGGTGTAATAGGCCCAGGTTACAATTGACCAGACTCGAGTTTGACTCGAGTAGTGGTTTTATGTTAGTGTTCTAACTCAAAGATGTTGTTTTTTTTCAAACATAAAAAAAGGGGAGATTGTTGGTGTAATCGACCTAGGTCACGATTGACCAAACTCGAGTTTGACTTGAGTAGTGGTTTAATGTTTGACAATAAGTTAACCATTGTTTGACAATGGGTTGACTATATTCTTGATATGGGGTTGACCATATGATGGAGAAGTCCAAGTGGGACACTTGGCAATGGAAAGTCAAAGTCTTGTGTACTTGGCATGGAAAGTCCAAGTCTTGGGTACTTGGCATGGAAAGTCCAAGCATGGGTCTTGGCAAGGGAAAGTCCAAGCTTGAGTCTTGGCAATTGGAAAGTTCAACATGGGTTGAAATGGAAAGTCCAAGCATGGGTATTGGCAAGGGAAAGTCTAATCTTGAGTCTTGGCAAATGGAAAATCCAACATGGGTTAGCAAGGGTGTAGGGGTTTTTCCCCGGAAGTTCTCATACCAATTTAATGGTTTAGCTTATCGAGTCCGTGAGGGGAAACTTCACTTCCCACTTCACCTCGGTCGTTTGATCATGGCGATCCCTTCGATGTCCCCGGATTAAAAATTTAATCCTAGACAAAACGGATTGCCCAAACAACCAAGCTATCGTCGTGCTATTCGTTTAGAGAGGTCACTTGAACAAACTAGTTGTTTAAGCGACCATCCTCTATTCTACGAGTAGCCACGGAATAGACGATGTCCGGATCGCCGGTTTTTGTGTTTATGCTCAGGATCCAAGTATTATTTAGCCATATACAGATTTATATCATGATCATAATTGAAAAACAAATACAAACATGTAACATATAAAAATTAGAGAATCGATATACCTCTCGATCTTCTAATGTATGACCTTCCTTCTTTCGGACGTCGTGTGAGCGACGATCTACCAAAAGTCGAAGCTCCTAGATCACAAATCTTTCTTCCTTGCTCTTCCAAAGCAAGAGGAAGAATAGAAACAAAGCTCTTCTCCTTCCTATAGCCAACCAACAAGCAACAAGGAGAATGCTTGCCGCCGGCCAACAAGGAGAAGCAGATAATGGTGAAACCGACCAAGACACCAAGGGAAAGCCCTATATCTTGTTTCCACCACCTAAGGAGAAGGAGAAGGGGTCTTTGGATGCCGACCAAGGGCTGGTAAAGGGCTGTGGGCGCCGGCCACCAAACGAGAGGAAGAAGAAAGCAAACTACTTCCTTATTTGGTGCCACCCAAGCCTCCTAAACCCTAAGCCTCCAAACCCTAATCCTAGCTCTCCTTATGGCCGGCCATGGAAGTGGGGAAGAAGATTAGGATGAGCACAAGCCAAGGTAGAGGGAAGATGGAAGGAACTGGCCACACCTTAGGAGGAAGAAGAAAAACTCCTCCTTGAGTTGTCGCCCACCCATAGCTCCCAAAACCCTAACCACCCAAACCTAATCCTAAACCAACTAGGATTCCTAGCCTCCAAAGGAAGCAAACCCTAATCCCCTTAAGCCATGCTCTTCTTGCCGCCCACTTCATGATCTCTATTTATAGAGTTGGGCTCAAGTCATGATTTAATCTCCTCCATTGGTTCTAGGGATTTAATCTCAACCGTCGGATCTAGAGATTTAATCTCAACTGTCGGATCTAGAGATTTAATATCTATCTTTGGATCTAGAGTTTTGTTTTCATCCATTGGATCTAAGCTTCATGAGGTGTTAATAGGCTACATTAGGGACCATGAGGAGGAGTTGGATTTTGGCCACCCATGGATCAAGCCCACATAAAGTCCGATCCACTAATGATAATCCAATCCACTAAAGGATTATCATTGATCTACCTCACCAACCCCCATATGATAATATGGGCTCCATATATTATATGTACATTTTCTCTCCGTATTTAAGATGTCGAATGTCTGTCGATTAATTAATTTACTAACCATTAATTAATCAACATCTAACTC
This sequence comes from Wurfbainia villosa, assembly GCA_025175895.1. Classification (NCBI taxonomy): domain Eukaryota; kingdom Viridiplantae; phylum Streptophyta; class Magnoliopsida; order Zingiberales; family Zingiberaceae; genus Wurfbainia; species Wurfbainia villosa. Next base: position 91,247,631 of record CM045997.1, on the reverse strand, counting down.
CTTGATTAGTACCACTCAACCTTTTCATTATGCCGGACCAAGTCCACATGCAGGGTTTACATGATGAACCTTATGAGCTCCTCAAGGGGACATCATCATCCTAATATATACGACACAGTTTCCTCCTATAATCAACGGCACACCATATAATAATATCATCTCCCAACTTACCGAGCCTATCGATTTAATCTATAAATCTCGCCCATTGGTAAATCAAAGAGATGAATACTAAGTATATGTGCCCGTTATTATATCGGGATTAAAAGCATGTACTAAATAATATCTGAGGTCCGATTCAATTACGTAGTCAGCAATAAATCGAATCACCTCTAAGTCAGTCCTGCTCAATACACACAAAGTGCACTAGTATGATTCTATGGTCAAGAAAAACCAATACCAAATCACACTACAACCATTCCGATGGTTTGTCCAAAGTCATCTCGGTTGTGAGCCTTTACTTATACTTTACAAGGAGCCAATAACATGATCTCCCTTGTGACACCACACACCATGTTATCTATAATGTAATGTATTAGATAATATTGCATAATCATATAAATATGCAAACAATGATCATGTGATTCTTATTTCAAAAATAAAGATGTTCATACAAAAGATAGACTTTTCAGTATACATCCCTACAATCTCCCACTTATACTAAAAGACTATGTTGTCCTCATACTGCCATACATCTGATTCCCCTTCCCTCCACATGCCTATCAAAGCTCTCGCTAGAAGGGCCTTAGTGAAAGGGTCTACCAGGTCATCCTCTGATGCAATCTAGGCGACAACAACTTCTACCTCCTTTACGATTTCTCGTATCAGGTGGTACTTGCGCTCTATGCATTTACTTACCTTATGGGCTCATGGTTCTTTCGAGTTTGCAACTGCACCATTATTATCACAATAAATTGTGATATTTCTGGGCAAACCAAGAATCACATCCAAGTCCATCAGGAAGTTCCTAATCCACACAGCTTCTTTGGCCGCCTCAGAGGCTGCCACATACTCAGCTTCCATGGTGGAGTCCACCACGCATTTCTGCTTTACACTCCTCCATACAATGGCTCCACCTCCCAAAGTAAACACAAAACCTGAGGTAGACTTACTGTTATCCCTATCAGATTGGAAGTCGGAATCCGTGTAACCCACAGGGAGTAATTGGTCTGCCCGGTAAACCAACATATAATCCCTAGTCCTTCTTAGGTACTTCAATTTATGCTTTACCATAGTCCAATGCCCCTGTCCTGGATTACTCTGATATCTACTGACCATGCCCATGGCAAAGCAGATATCTGGTCTCGTACATAGCATCGCATACATATGGCTTCCTACTGCCGAAGCATAAGGAACCACCTTCATCTTCTCTATCTCCTCAGATGATCTAGGACACATCTCCTTAGATAAAGGAACTCCATGCCTGAAAGGTAGAAAACCCTTCTTGGAGTTTTGCATGCTAAAATGCTCCATAATCGTGTCTATGTATGAAGCTTGGGATAAACACAACATCCTTTTCCTGCGATCCCTTATAACCTTAATCCCAAGGATGTGTCCCACCTCTCCCAAGTCCTTCATATCAAACTGTTTGGAGAACCATACCCTTATGTCCGATAACACCTTGATATTGTTGCCAATCAACAAAATATCATCTACGTATAGTACAAGAAATACCACTATGTTTCCGTCACATCTCTTGTATACACAAGACTCATCCGGACTTTAAATAAATCCATAAGACTGGATCACCTCATCAAAGCGGATGTTCCAAGACCTCGAAGCTTGTTTCAATCCATAAATGGACTGATTAAGCTTACATACAAGATGCTCTTTGCCCTTAGCAATGAATCCCTCTGGTTGCTTCATGTAGATGTTTTCCTCAAGACTTCCATTAAGGAAAGCTGTCTTGACATCCATCTGCCACACCTCATAATCCATATGAGTTGCTATACATAAAAGAATCCGGATAGACTTAAGCATGGCTACCGGCGAAAAGGTCTCCTCATAATCGATACCCTCTTTCTGAGTATACCCCTTCGCAATAAGCCTTGCTTTGAAGGTCTCAACCTTCCCATCTATTCTTCTTTTTTTCTTGTAGATCCACTTTCATCCAATGGTTTTTACACCATCGGGTGGTTATACTAGCTCCCAGACCTGATTTGAATCCATAGATTCAATCTCAGCATTCATTGCACTTTGCCAAGATACTGCATCTTTATCTTGGATTGCCTCGTCATATGTCCAGGGATCAAGTTCATGTTCGCCAGGGACCAAATCAGAAGATTCTCCCAAGAACATGAATCTATCAGGCTGTCTCACAACTCTCCCACTACGACGAGGTATCACCTGTGTATCCTCTGTGACATGCGGTGCAGTGACATGTGGTATATCCTCTTGTACCGATGGTACTAAAGAAGTGACTTCCCCTTTTAACTCCTCCAGAATAATTTTACTCTTGGGCTTATGACTCATCACATAGTCTTCCTCTAGAAATCTGGCATTCGTGCTAACGAACACCCTCTGATCTCTAGGACTATAAAACAATCCACCCTTCGTTCCCCTAGGATAGCCAACGAACAAGCGTACTTCTGTACGAGGTTCCAACTTACCAGCATCTGCCTTCAGCACATGTGTTGGACTCCCCCATATCCGAATATGTCTTAGACTAGGCTTTTGCCCAGTCCAAAACTCTATAGGAGTAGAAGACACTGATTTAGATGGAACCAAGTTCAGAATGTACACCGCCGTATCTAGAGCATATCCCCAGAACGAATCTGGCAAGTCAGAATAACTCATCATCGATCTAACCATCTCCATAAGAGTCCTATTCCTTCGCTCTGCTACACTATTCTGCTGGGGTGTGCCAGGTGCAGACAATTGGGATTGATTCCCATCCTCTGATAATTAGTTCCTAAACTCTCCCAAGAGGTACTCACCACCATGATCAAATCGTAGTGTCATCCATATCTTGAATAATCGTCTATGAAAGAGATGAAATATTCAAGACCACCTCTTGCCTGGATAGTCATAGGACCACACAAATCAGAATGAACCATTTCTAACACATTTTTGGCTCTATACCCCTTGGCCTTAAAAGGCCTCTTGGTCATTTTACCTTCCAAGCAAGATTCGCAGGTTGGGAGATCCTCCACCACTAATGAACCCAAAGGTCCATCAGCTATCAACCTTTGAATTCTGCATAGGTTAATGTGACCAAGCCTAAGATGCCAAAGATATGTTTGGTTCATCTTCGAAGGTTCTTTTCTCTTATTGGAATTAAAAGATGAGTTATTAACTTCAATTTCCATCGTGGGAGGTTTTGGTTCAAGTGTGTACAAATTTTCTATCAATGTACCCGAACAGATAATGTCCCTATCTCTTCTTATAACAACTCTGTCATTAAAAGAAATAGAATATCCATCCATAAAAAATTTAGAAACTGAAACTAAGTTCTTTATAAATAAAGGTACATAAAGGGAATTTTCCAGAACCTAAGTTTTATTTTTCTCAAGAGATAAATAAAACTTCTCCCACTGCAATTGCCGCCATCTTCATGGCATTTACCAAGTAAATGGTAATCTCCCCTTTAGCTAGTTATCGGGTTTCCTGGAACCCCTGCAAAGTATTGCAGACATGATTAGTGGCTCCCGTATCTACACACCAGGTGTCGGTAGATAACATCGCTAATCATGTTTCAACGACTAGTCCAAAGGATATATCTTTGTTCTGCTTTGGATTGGGACATTCCTTCTTCTAATGTCCATCCTGCTTGTAAGTGAAGTACTTGCCTTTCAACTTCTTCACTCCTCCCTGAGATCCTCCACCACCTTTGCTCCACCTTGTTTCTCCTTCTTCTTGCCTTTCGGCTTAGAAGTAGAAAACTTCTGAGCAACCATGGCCTGAGGACACTCTTCAAAGAGTGCATACTTGTACTCCTTAGCAGTTAAGACAATATCTAGATTCTTTTCCAATCAACATCATTTGGGTACAGTAAGTTTATTTTCCTTTAATATCATAACAAGTGGACTGTAAGTCATTTTGAAAATCCTAAGAATCACATAGATCATTACTTTGGATTTCAAAAAATTATTGATTCCTCAAACAATAAAATTTTAAAATCAACCAACAACTCAAAACACCAAGAATATCGTATGCCATGATAGTGTGGACGTATACGAATTCTACATTTGTAAGAGGAGGTTTTACCCATTAATTTTACTATCTTGTCAACCTAACTTTATGACAAGTAAAATTAATAGTTGGTTTCTCTTCGGCCCTACAAATAAAAGTAGTGACTCCGATGGGGAGGATACTTATATTTGTATCTAAGTGTTCACCATTACTTGGTACCAAGGTAATTATCTCGGGTTATGTGCCTTATGATGGGGAAGTGCACACGCTCCTTAATAACTCCCTATAACCATATTTGACCTTGTGATCCGCAAACAAACTCATCCAATGGGGAGGAAGGCACTCAGAGCCGACGCGCAAGTTTATTTGCATCACTTGTCAAATCGTAATGGAGGCCGTGGGAATTTATAAAAATATCCCTCTCCCACTTAGTAATTTGAAAATGAGGAATTTTCCTAGTCTACGACATGCATATCAAACAAAAAGTAATAAATATGAAAAATAAATTATTTTCCAACTATTATGGCTTTTGTCTTCAATATGTCTCCTGTCGCATCGCCATCTCGTCCGCTCCTCCTACGCCATGTACGAGCCATCCGGAGATCCGAGCCGAGACTAAAACCTATTTTAATTTACATCCATCGATCCTATACTCCACGAGGGAGTGTACATGAAATCTAGATCGAAAGTAAAATAAAATAAAGAGTGGCTAAACAATGCCGTATCTAATTTACAAAAAATCAAATACTAGCCTCGTCAACCCCGAGGATTCAACAAAATAAATATTTACACAGATACAATCACATACACACATATGGCCATAATAGTCGGATCTTATGCCTGCAACCAAAGAGTTAAACTACGCATATCCTACTATTATTCGGCACATATAATATATGAAAAGTGCATAAAAATTAACTAAATCCTAAACACACAAAACTGGAAACCTTGGCTCTGATACCAATTGTAGGGGTTTTACCCCAGAAGCTCTCATACCAATTTAATGGTTTAGCTTATCGAGTCCGTGAGGGTAAACTTCGCTTCCCACTTCACCTCGGTCGTTTGATCATGGCGATCCCTTCGATGTCCCCGGATTAAAAATTTAATCCTAGACAAAACGGATTGCCCAAACAACCAAGCCATCGTCGTGCTATTCGTTTAGAGAGGTCACTTGAACAAACTAGTTGTTTAAGCGACCATCCTCTATTCTACGAGTAGCCGCGGAATAGATGATGTCCGGATCACCGGTTTTTGTGTTTATGCTCGGGATCCAAGTATTATTTAGCCATATATAGATTTATATCATGCTCATAATTGAAAAACAAATACAAACATGTAACATATAAAAATTAGAGAATCGATATACCTCTTGATCTTCTAATGTATGACCTTCCTCCTTTCGGACGTCGTGTGGGCGATGATCTACCAAAAGTCGAAGCTCCTAGATCACAAATCTTTCTTCCTTGCTCTTCCAAAGCAAGAGGAAGAATAGAAACAAAGCTCTTCTCCTTCCTATAGCCAACCAACAAGCAACAAGGAGAATGCTTGCTGCCGGCCAACAAGGAGAAGGAGATAATGGTGGAAATCGGCCAAGACACCAAGGGAAAGCCCTATATCTTGTTTCCGCCACCTAAGGAGAAGGAGAAGGGGCCTTTGGATGCCAGCCAAGGGCTGGGAAAGGGTTGTGGGCGCTGGCCACCAAAGGAGAGGAAGAAGAAAGAAAACTACTTCCTTATTTGGTGTCACCCAAGCCTCCTAAAACCTAAGCCTCCAAACCCTAATCCTAGCTCTCCTTTGTAGGAAATTTGAGGCCGCTAGAGGGGTGGTGAATAGCGCATGTTCGTTCATTGATGGAATTCGATCGTGATCGTCTCTACAATTTCGTTAGTACGCAGCGGAAATAGAAATAATACAATAACGAAATAAACAATCACACATGAACACAATTGTTTAATGTGGTTCGGAACCGCACGATTCCTACTCCACGGATTGGGTTCGTACGAACCCTAGCGATGCCAATCACACACCACTATAAAACACTCCTTCTCGAAACAATCCGGAGGCAGTGAAACCTCGTACAAGATGATTACAACAATAATCAAAAGCTACAAGCGAATACAATGAAATACAAAGCAAGACTAGTAAAGAAAAACACTTTACAAATGCTCTTGAATGCTTGATCGCTAGGTTGATCGAGTATCACTTGGAGACCCTGAATTGCAGCAGCAACTCGCCCCAAATCGCCTCAAAGAACCATGCCCAATTCCTCCATCACGAGCTCCTTATAAAGCTTCAACCTGTGCTGGAAAAAGTCGATCAGTCGACTGCTCGAGACTATCAGTCGACTGATTCCACTGTTGTCGTGAGACAACGGCTAGATCCACGCTAGATAAGTCCAACGGATCTATCATCAGTCGACTGATCAAACCCATCAGTCGACTGATGGTGTCCTCACTCGACTGCTGGTCTTAGGGGTCGAGTGAGACTATACTCTGGCGAATTCGAGCACGGTCGGTGATCATGTGATCGGTTGCGCTGAAACCATCGATCGACTACCATCCTCGGCGTCATTGCTAGGCCACTTCCCGTAGTCAAACCCTAGTTGACTTGGTCCAGTCGACTGCCACATGACACCAGTCGACTGACACACCTCAAACATGAGGTTTTAGCTCAAGTATGGTTCCCCCATACTTGCTATACCACCCTTAGCCTAGACCTAAGCCTTCTAGCCACCTCCATCAGCCTCACGCCTCTCGGATCTCTCCAAGTCATCCATGACTTGTTCATCCATCGTGCTAGCCTTTAGGTGCTTCCATCGGCTATGTCCGCCAAGGAACATTGGACTTATGCCGCCAAGACTCCGCTTGGACTTTACGCCGCCAAGACTCCGCTTGGACTTTACGCCGCCAACCATTGGACTTATGCTGCCAAGACTCCCACTTGGACTTTACACCGCCAATATCAAACCCCTTGGACTTTTACATTGCCAAGACTCAAGCTTGGACTTTCCATGCCAAGACCATGCTTGGACTTTCCCTTGCCAACCCATGTTGGACTTCTCAAATGCCAAGACCATGCTTGGACTTTCCCTTGCCAACCCATGTTGGACTTTTACATTTCCAAGACCCATGCTTGGACTTTTCATGTGCCAAGTGTCCCACTTGGACTTTTCATGCCAAGTACTCAAGACTTGGACTTTACCAAATGCCAAGTGTTCCACTTGGACTTTCCATGCCAAGTACCCATGACTTGGACTTTACCTTGACAATTACATTGTTATATATTTTTGTCGAACATCAAAACATCACTCGAGTCAAACTCGAGTCCTGGTCAATCATGACCTGGGCCGATTGCACCAACAATCTCCCCCTTTTTGATGCTTGACAAAAACCAAACAAATCATTGAGTTAGAACACTAACTCAAATCCCTTACCAATTATCCTAAATTGGTATTCTTAAACATTCTCCAAATGTTCTCCCCCAAACATTCTCCCCCTTTTTGACTAACATAAAAAAGGTTATCTCTCCAAGGAGGTCAAAGTCTCATGTCCCAATGAGATCTTACAATCTCCCCCTTAGTCCAAAAATACCTAGGATGCCTACCATCTTCCTAGTGATAAGTACCATATCACTCAAGAGAGGCAATCCAATTCACTCTCCCAATTTCCAAATTGGGTTTCTAAAAGTCTCATCAATTTCCCAATTGATTTCATATTTTCCCATAACTTCTCCTCTTCAAGGAGAAAAACACATCCATCATCCCAAGATGGATACCTCTGTAACGGCCGTAAAATTTCTAGCAATTTTACAAGAATTTTTGGCTTGATGATAATGGGCTTTATGTGGGCTTTTTCAAAAATAAAAGAAAATAAGTCAAAAGGGATGCAAGTCCTAGGAATTGAACCCCAAACCTCTAGAGATAGGCAAACCCTATTGATGCATCCACTAACCAGAAGCCCAATGAGATGTTATTAGTAGAGGAATAGGGGAAATTATAGTTAGGTGTAAGGGAGATTAAGGGACTCTTCAAGTGAATAAATAGGGGGAATGAGGGGGCATGAGTTACCAAACTTGTTTTCTCCTCCTCTTCTTCTTCCTCACCGAACTCTAGAGCTCCCCCTCTCCATTTCTTTGGCCGAACCCCATCCAAGCAAGGAGAAGGCTAGATTTGGCTTTCCTTAGGTCTTCTTTCCACTAAAAGCAAGATGGGTTTCTTGGTGTTTTATTGAAGTTAAGATGTAGAATGAATTAGGTTAAAAGTTAACCCTAAAAACCTCTATGAACTATTCGGCCAACATGGGTTTCTTGGTGTTTTATTGAAGTTCTATATCTTGTTTTACCTGCACATGATGAAATTATGATGTAAGATGAATTAGGTTAAAAGTTAACCCTAGAAACCTCTATGAACTATTCGGCCAACATGAGTTTCTTGGTGTTTTATTGAAGTTCTATACCTTGTTTTACAAGCATATGATGATGTTAGGATGTAGAATGAATTAGGTTAAAAGTTAACCCTAGAAACCTCTAAGGACTATTCGGCCAACATGTGTTTTTGGTGATTAATTGAAGTTTTATTCCATGTTTTGTATACATATGATGATGTTAGTGTGTTAGAGGGATTAGGTTAAAAGACTAGCCCTAAAAGCCTACATGGACCATTCGGCCACCCCCTTGTATTGATGTTTCAATGAAGTTTTATTCCATGTTTTGTATGCATATGATGATGTTAGTATGTTAGAGGGATTAGGTTAAAAGACTAGATGGATTAGGTTAAAGGTTTAACCTAAAAGTCTCATGAACCATTGAACCATTGGTCCTTAACATGCTCTAGGTTGGGTTAACATGTGTTTTATGTTTAGGTGAATTCATGTTGACTTGTGATATTAAATGATGCTAGATGAAGATAACATGCTTTAGGTTAGTGTTTACATACTCTTGATGTTTATGCCTTATGCCATGCCCTATATGTATGTGATATTTAAGATAAGTTATGAAATGAAATACGATATGATTATGAAATGAGAAATGATATGTTCATGAAGTGAAGTATGATATGTTATGAATGAAGTATGCTATGTTTGCAAAATGAAATAAGATATGTTATAATAAAAGCATATAAGTATTTTACCTTCTGCATGGCTTGTACCAAGACCCTAATAAGGTCCAAAAAGGGATGGGCTCCTAAGATGCCCTAGGCCGACGGACTAAGATCGGGCCTAGGATGGGCTTCTATGTATGATTGCCCCTAGGTCGACGGACTAAGATCGAGCCTAGTACGGGATGGGCTCCAAGATGCCCTAGGTCGATGGACTAAGATCGGGCCTAGGATGGGCTTCTACGCTATGACGATTGCCCTAGGTCGACGGACTAAGATTGGGCCTAGTAACCTAGTAGGTTCGAGACTTGCTACCTCGGGTTTATTTAGGGATGCGCACTATGATGATGAAGAAGTGGTACAATGCCGGGCTCAAATATGTTGAGATTTATGTTTACGTACCTATAATATATGTTTTCAAAAGCATCCTGCATATGTTTACATGATTTGATTGTTATGTTCACATGCTATGTTGATATGTCATATATATGTTGCATGTTATGTTTGACATGTCATGTTTATGCTGCTATGTTACATATGATGTATGTTATGTTTGATATGTTATATATATGTTGTATGTTATGTTGATATGTCATGTATATGTTGCTATGTTACATATGTTGTATGTTATGTTTGATTAAGTCATATGTTTACATGATATGCTACTATGATATATATGTTACATGTTATGTTCACTTATGTTACTTATGCTACATGTTAAGTTGCTTATGTCATGTATGTTACATGTTATGTTGCTTATATGTTATGAATGTTACATGCCATGATTAATGTCGATATAAGGTTTTTGTGAGTAGGATGGGATCTTACTAAGCCTATGTGCTTATAGTTTATCTTTCCCTCGTACCGCAGATAAGGGTAAGGGATGGATAAACTAAAGGGAGCAGCAGGAGGGGCCAAATGTGTGTGGTAGTGGCATGGTGGAGAAGATTCGTTATGTCCTTATATATATGTTTCCCTATGATGATGACGTTTATGGATGTCCTTATTTATGTCTCCTTATGATGATGATGTTTATGGACTTGAGCTAAGCACTAAGTATCTATATATGTTATGATGCATGCTCTATGTTAAGAAGAAGTATCTATATATGTTATGATGCATGCTCTATGTTAAGAAGAAGTATCTATATATGTCAATGCATGTTTATGTTTAAAAGGAAAAAAAAGTATCTAAAGTCTTCATTTGTAAGTAGTAAGAAGTGTATGTATGTCGATCGCGTCATCGCAGCCCCTCGGACCCTTGGAAAAAGGGCGGGCGTGACAGGTTGGTATCAGAGCGGATCTGCCTTTCCACTACACACACATTAAGCTCCAAATCCTGCCGCTCCAAGTAAAAATTCTATGTCTACTCTAATTTTGTTAATTTTGTTCATGTATGATATGAAATGCCTTTAGCTTATTTTGTTCATGTATGATATGAGATGTCCTTAGCTTATTTTGTTTGTGTATGATATGAGATGCCCTTAGCTTATTTTGTTCATGTATGATATGAGATGCCTTTAGCTTATTTTGTTCATGTATGATATGAAAAGCCTTTAGCTTAAAATATGCATGAAAACATGAATGATAACTTTATGCTAGCTTTAGTCTAATTATGCATAGATAAACGAACGAAAAACTTATACTAGCTTTACTTTAATATATGAAGATAAACATGTCTGGAAGACGCAGTAGTAGAGCTGATGAGATAGCACCCCCGCATGACCTTACACACGTAGTTACTGAACTCCAGCGACAAGTCACAGAACAACAGCAAGTAATAAATACCCTAATGAATCAGCGAGGAAACCCTACTGCCCCACCAGCGGGCCCTGGCCCGATGGTTCAACAGGAAGCTTACCTGATCCAGTGGCAGAGACTGAAGCCGAAAAATTTCTCTAATACTGGTGAGCTATGGGATGCCCAGGCCTGGTTCAAGACGATGGAAATCATCGTGGAGCTACTGGACTAGCCCGAATGCGAGAAGATTAAGTGTGCATCATTCTGCCTTTCGGGAGATGCTCGGATGTGGTGGGAACGGGTTAAAGCAAAGAGACAAGTAAATCAGATGAGATGGACAGATTTCGAGTACGAATTTTTCGAAGAATTCTTCCACATGAGGGTAACCAACAAGCATTACGACGAGTTCACTGGGTTCCGACAAGGTGACATATCAGTCAGTGAAGCCGTGAAGAGATTCAACCGACTTGCATGCCTATGCCCAGAGTTGGTCAGCACGGAAAGAGAAAGGGTCAGACTCATGCTGTTGGATCGAGCAGATCGCTAGAGGGGGGTGAATAACGATAGAAATTTTTCGTTCAAAATCGTTCGTTAAAATGCGAGTAGACACAGCGAAAGATAAAAACAAAACAAGCGAGACAATAGACACAAGGGTTTTACTTGGTTCATAGTCGAAGACTACTACTCCAAGGCCCTAGTGGACCTTGACCACGTACGGAGGGCAAACTACTAAAGAACTCCTCCTTGTTGGAGGTAGGAGTTAGACGGATACACAAAATGACAAAAGCTCGAGGTAGAGGGACACTCCCCCTCTCCTCGTTATAATGAAAGCTTTACTAAAAAATAAACTGAAATACAATTTAAACTTTCATTACCGATGACTTCAAAGGTTGGAGGTTGAAGCTCTAGTCGTCGTCTCGGCAGCTCTTCGTCGTAGGGATGTCGGAGAGTCGGAGCGTATCGGAAGCACTTGGAAGCCTTTTTAATTGATGAAAAACCCTAAGACAAGCCCTCCTTTTATAGCCTTTGAGCCCCTCATCGAATGGGTCTTCAACCAATCACAAATGGACACAAAACCTCCTTGAAATGGGGTGATAAGCCTTGACTCCTTGAAGCTGATCATTGACCATCAGTCGACTGATGGTCATCATCAGTCGACTGATGGTAGCATCAGTCTGTTAGTAATATATGAGAGATGTCCTAAGGCAATCGCCTTATGTATGAACCATTTATATGATAAATGAAGATTCACTATTTGAGTATACATGTTTCATGTATTTGATTGGATCTTAAACTCATTTCTTTGAATGTCCACGATACGATTCACGGCATGAGAGAATTTGTGATTGGATCACAACTAGTGAGTATCTCTACATGTGTAATTGTGATGTATCGGAATTATCCCTAGTCGATGAATTGATGGATTTGGACACCATCAATTCTGTCGAGACTAGCACGAGGTATACTCCTTGGTGTATCCAAGCAGCTGATTCTCACTAGCTGGAGACATAGTGATGTCCAGAGTTGATCGTGGATGCTAGTTATGGTAACTAGTTCAATGGAGTGACCAGCCGTAAGACTTCATATGGTTCTCTGCATATATAGATATGTCAATGAAGTTCTTACTGTGGCTTAAGTGCGATGTTCCTTAGACTTGCGGTATTCAAGTCACCTTGATCATGGAGACTTATGCTTTGACATCTTAAGCAACCATCTCTAAGGAGATGTGGACCCGGGATGATTGGGTATAAGTTGAAGTGATCGAAGGTGTTTGAATACCCTATAAAGGATTCACCACTCCTTGTGAGGAGATGTATACCCATGGCCTCTCGTCGGATTGTTACTAAAGTCTTTGGCCAAAGCATTACATGTTTAGAGTAAGGTACTCTTCGATACATGTGGAGTAACTAGAATCCGTAGGACGAGGAAATGATACTTGGGCTAGGTGTGGCGTGAGTCGACCTAGTGAGGGCTGACACTATAGACCATGTCTGAACCAAGTGGGTATAAGATGAGTGAAGGGAATGGGGCACGATTCATTCGGCTCTTGAAGGGTTTGAAATAGTTCTGGATCAACCGTTGATCTTTTCGGTTAATTGGGGATCATGATGTACTACTAGGTGCCACTCATGATCGTTCTATAATTAATGGTTAATTATAGACGGCCAACATAAACCGAGAACCTATTTGGTCACATGCATAACGAGCGTAATCCAAAGGATTTAAAACGAGCTTGAGAATGGGATTCTCAGACCGAGAGAAACTAGGTTTGGTTGGACCAAACATGAAGCGAGCATGAAATCGTTTCGTCGCAATGGAAGCGTGGATGGGCCGTGTCTTATGAAGACATAATGGATGAACCAAAATGGTTTGGTTCTAATCCAATGGAGGAGAATAAACCAAAGGGTTTGGTTTATTTTAAACGAATCAACCAAAAGTTGGTTCGGTTCGTTTTAACTTAAAATAAACCATCATGGTTTGGTTTATTTTAACTTATCTTAATGGAGAGGGTTAACGGGCCTAATGGTTATGATCCAATAACCATTAAGAGAATTATTTCTCTATAAAAGAGGGCTTAAGGGATAATTAAGCCCTAATCCAAAACCCTAGCAAGGAGTTGCCGCCCACCCCATTGAGGGAGTTGCCGCCCAACCTCCTTTGCCGCCCAACCTCCTGTGCCGCCGTCCAAGTCCTTGCCGGCGTCCAAGCTTCAGCCGGTGATCCTCCGGCGACCCTCCGGTGATCTTCCTAGGCTTTGGTGAAAAGGTGAGCACTTGGCTTCCTTGTTTTGGCCGTCGCCTACTCCTTCACCAAAGCTGTCCAGTTTTCTGGACAGCTTGTTCTCCTCTCGTCGGAGCGTCGTTTGGATGACGGTTTGAGCTCCGAAAGTGGCTAACTTACCGGGGATTCGATCTCCGGTAATCCTCTGAGGTGGAGGACGAAGGATTCGTCAATTGGTTGACGAATACCTCTCCGGAGAAGCGAGTTTTGAGAACTCATATTAGGATCCAAATTTGGATTCGGATCGTGATCATCTCTCGATCACGTCGTCTTCAACACGAGGCTAGTAACCCGTACGAAGACGAAGCTCGTGGCTTAGCAAAGTCATCCCGAGGAACTCGGCGTGGATACGGATAGAGACGATTCTAGCGAGGATCGTTCCGGTTGATGTCGTTCCCGCTACACGTCATACGAAAGGTATAACGTAGATAAATTTCCTTTTATTGCAAATTTAAATTTACGGTTATGTCTACACTTGTTGTAATATGCATGCGTGTGTTGTAATAAATGTAGATTTATTATTTTTATTGCTTCCGCTGTGTTCATGTTTACGAAACATGATCGAACACACACACACCTGATCTTAAAACCCAACAAAGGGTATCAGAGCCCAGGTTGTGTTTCGACATAATCGTAAAATGGTTTTGCGATAGTCATAATGTTATTTCTGGAAATTTTCTAATTTTGGAAATTTAGAAGTATTTATGGAAATTTTTTAATTTTGGAAAGTCTAGAAGTATTTATGGAAATCTTCCACTTTTGGAAAGTTGGAAGTATTTATGGAAATTGATATTTTCCATAAATAAAATATTTGATTAGATTCTGGAAATTTGTTTCCTAATTTAATCATGATTTGATTTGGAGAATCAAATCTTAAAATATTTTATTTCCATAAGTAGTTTTGATGATTTAGGAAATTGGTTTCCTAAATTGATTTTCCTTAATCAATTATTTTCATAAATAAAATATGTGATTAGATTTGGAAATTTGTTTCCTAATTCAATCATGATTTGATTTGGAGAATCAAATCTTAAACATATTTTATTTCCATAAATAGTTATGACAAATAAGGAAATTATGTACATGACATAATTGTATGTCATGTAATTGCATTAGATGCATAACATTATGCCATGCGTGTCGTGACATGTAGATGTATGCCATGTATGTCATGCCATGTAGATAATAGTTATTTGCATGCAAATAGGATGAGACATAAAACCCTAACTCAATATTAAAGCCTACACCTTCCATTAATATGGTTAGAACCAGAGTTCTGTTTCTTGTTTGGGTTGTTGGACTCACTCCAAGCCCGGCTTGAACCTGAACATGTTCAAATCATTGGAATAATTTAACTCTAATATGGTAAGAGTCAGAGGTCAATCGTTAGTTTGGGTTGTTGGACTCACTCCAAGCCTGGCTAATTGGTTGAATGCGCTCTAACCATATTAAAACTATTTCGCGATTAATGGGTCGCCTCTAACTTGGAGCATCGATTTGTTGGACTCACTCCAAGGTCGATGTGAAGAGAGGTGAAGTTGGGTGTTATGCATATGATGCATACTTGTTAATGTGTTAACAACCCAATGTATGTGTAAACATTCAATTAGTTGATAGCATATTGTGATAGTTACATATACATGATATGTAATCGGTATACTTGATACCCACCATCATAGCTAAGAATGGCTTGTTGGACTCACTCCAAGGTTGTTCTTATCTATATTGGATATCAGCCCATTCGGAGATTGACCTACGATCTCCCGAATTGATTTCAAGGGTTTTTGAATTCGAAAAATGAATGGGATTTATAAATGTATATTGATGCATTTTAAAAATCATCTTTCTCATATATGCTCATTTTGTATTTCTAAAATTGATCATGTTGTCTTTTAATTTGCGTTCCATTTTGGATTCGAATAAATTGACTGGGCCAAACTTCTTGGACTGACTTAGAAACTTGAGAATTGTTCTCAAGGTGAAAAGCTTGCGTATGTCCTCAAAGCGTCTCTTCCCGCCCGTCCTAGTGATGATGCAACACCGGACCAATTGTTGGCCCATCAGAAACATGTGAGTGATTCTGAGCAAGTGAGTTACATCATGCTAGGGGCGATGAAGAAGATGAGCAGCATATGGATGCTCATACCATAGTCCTTCATCTTTATGAGTTGTTTGATGAGCAAGTGAGATTCGAAAGGTTCGAAGTCTCCAAGCTCCTCTTCACCTCTGAGATGCAAGAAGGTTCATTTGTGGTACTGCTCAACATGCTGAAGACTGTGGAGCCTTCTGAGAAGCATGAGCAGGGGACGGTGCTGTTAGTTGATTCCTCGAAGAAAGGTTCTAAGAGGAAGTCAAAGGAACAGCAGAAGGGAAAGAAGAAGGGCTAAGAAGGTAGAACTAGCACAAAAGAAAACTTGCCATCATTATGGCAAGGAGAGCTATTGGCGAAGAAAGTGCAAGATTTATCTTGAGTCTGTGAAGAAGAATAAGGCATCGGATGCCCCATCTGTTGGATCAATGCGGTTCGCTAGAGGGGGGGGTGAATAGCGAAAGAAAAAACTTTTTCGAATTCGTTTCAAGACAAATATACGCAGCGGAAAGATAAGTAAAACAAAAGGTAAAGGAGACAATAGAAACAAGATATTTACTTGGTTCGTAGCCGAAGGCTACTACTCCAAGGCCCTAGTGGTCCTTGACCACGCACGGAGGGCAAATCACTAAACAAACTCCTCCTCGTTGGAGGTAGGAGTTAATCGATACAAAAAAACTTGAGGTAGAGGGACACTCCCCCTCTCCTCGTTACGATAGAAAAATAGCTTCGAAGAATGTAAATGAGCAACGACACTAAAATTAAAACCGACGTACAAAAATAAAGGAAATGAAACCTAGACGTCGGAGAAGAAGAAGCACGTTGTTGTCGGTAGCTTTGCGGAGACTTTTTGGAAGCTTAGAATTGTTGTGTAAACCCTAGGTTTGGTCCTCCTTTTATAGCCATTGAGCCCCTTTTCGAGTGGGTCTTCAACCAATCACAAATGGACACCAAACCGCTTTGAGGTGGAGTGATAAGCCTTGACTCATCGACCGATCTGACCATCGATCGATGGACATCATCGATCGATGGCGATCACGATTGATGACCTTCGTCGATCGATACAGGCAATGAGTCCTCCAAGTCGCAATCGATCGATGCTTGCAAGTCAAAGTTAGCTCAATAAAAACATAATTTCGATGGTCGTCGACCATCCGATCTCGACCTAGACCATCTATAAGATGTCTTTGGTCGGATCTACGCTTAAGATCATCCCCGTAAAGAGGATACGACCTTACTTACTCTCGCACACACGAGCTTACCTCGATACTTACGTGTCGCTTTTGCTTTCGGCCTTCCACTCGATTCCTTCGGCTCCCTCCGAAGTAACTCGAGTATCGCCTGACCACCGCGGCTTCATCCGGGTGTCACTAGCCTTCAGCTCCAGCTATATCAATCTTCTGCACACTCGATTCAGCTCGTGAGAAAACAAAATAGACTTAACTTTTGTGTCTTTGCTATAATCAAAAAACAGGTTCGATTTCGGTGCCTCACTGCACCAACAATCTCCCCCTTTTTGATATATGGCAAAAACACACAAAGTTAAGGAAATTAAGTGCATGAAACAGTAAAGACAAGAAGCAAAAGTAGGAGTAGTAAAAATATTTCTCAAGTTCTCCCCTTAGAGGAACCCTCCCCCTTGACCGAGGGTGAGTACTTGAAAAAGACTTTTAGTTCTCCAAACACAAAAGATAATGACATTACTTAACTTAGGCTTCTTAGAGTCAAAAATAAGTGCAAGTTAAGTAATCAAAAGTTAAGTCAAAAGGTTAATTATTCAAAAAGGTTTAACTTTTGATTTCTTAACTTGGGCCTTTAAAGTTTTCAATTCCGAAGTGTTGAAACCTAAACCTTACTCCCCCTTAACTTAGGCCAGAATCAAAGTTTTAAGTTAAGTTATCAATTTCAAAAATTTGAAATTGAACTTTGGCCTTTTCTTGAACCTTAACTTTGGCCTTTTCTCCCCCTTTTGACATAAATCAAGGAAAAAGTGGGGGGGTTTTAAGAGAACCCTAAGTCCAAGCATGATGATTTTAAAAATAGTATGTGAAAATAATTCATCTAAATGTTCAACTCTAGTTTGACTTGATTGAAATGATATTATCAACAAGTCCTGATTAGAGTTGGTTAATATTAGTTACATATTTATACTCCGAGGTTCATATTGACGCACTTGATCTACATCTTGGAACCTGGAGTAGAGTCCTAACATCTCACGCCCATCTACGTGGCTAAGTACACAAACACATTAGTCCTATGTGTTGTGAGATGTACTGGCTCCTTAAATCTATAGGTGCATGATATCTAAGGTATGTCCTATGCTAGTTCCATCAAAATGAAAAACAAGAAATAGTAGTAAGAAAATATAGTTTGCAAGTTCTTATTCTATTACGCACATGCCCAATTTTCGTCTTAATAGACTAAATTCGGCTTCGGGTAGGGGTTTAGTAAATAGGTCTGCTAGGTTAGATTTCGATTCGACGTACTCGAGTTGTATGGCTCCGTTGGCCACATGTTCTCGAATGAAGTGGTGTTTGACTTCTATATGTTTGGTCCTAGAGTGACATATTGGATTCTTTGTAAGATTAATTGAACTAATGTTATCTACGTGAAGTTTAGTATTCGTAAAGTCTAACTTAAAGTCGCGGAGGGTGTGCTTCATCCAAAGAAGCTGAGTGACACACTCACCCATCGCGATGTATTCGGCTTCGGTGGTAGACAAGGCAACACAATGTTGCTTCCTACTGCACCAACTCACTAGACTCGAGCCGAGTAGTTGACAACAACCACTCGTGCTCTTTCTGTCGAGTTTACTACCGGCATAATCCGAATCGGAGTAGCCGATTAGTTTGAACTCGGTAGATCTAGGATACCAAATACCGACATTAAGTGTACCCTTTAGATATCTAAGGATACGCTTAACTAGGGTTAGGTGAGACTCCTTGGCACAGGTTTGAAATCTGGCGCACATACTTCATCGCAAATAAGATATCGTCGTCGGCTGCTAAGCTATGTGAGACTTCCTATTGCGCTCCAATAGTACTTTAAGTCAATGGACTTACTTTCTAGGTCTTCTCCTATGTTAACATTTATCGCCATTGGGGTGTTTATTACCTTAGCGTCTTGCATTCCAAATCTTTTAATTAACTCCTTAGTGTATTTTTGTTGATATAGGTATATACCATCCTTAGTTTGTTTAATTTGTAGACCTAAAAAGAAACTTAACTCGCCTACCAAGTTCATTTCGAACTCACTTTCCATGAGCGAAACGAACTCGTTTAGTAAGGCTGAGTTAGAGGTTCCAAAAATTATATCGTCTACATAAATTTGAGCTATGAATATTTCTTTACCTAAGGTTTTTACAAAGAGAGTTGGGTCAACTAAGCCTTGGTTAAACCCTTTTGACTTAAGATGGATTGAAAGTCTCTCGTACCAAGCTCGAGGAGCTTGTTTAAGTCCATAGAGAGCTTTCTTAAGTTTTAGAACATGGTCGGGTTTATCTAGATTTTCGAATCCGGGGGGTTGGCTAACATAAACTTCTTCTTTAATGTATCCATTTAGGAATGTCGACTTAACATCCATTTGAAACAGCTTAAATCCTCGATGTGCGGCATAAGCTAGCAACATTCTAATGGATTTAAGTCTAGCTACTGGGGCATAGGTTTCGTCGTAATCTAAGCCTTCGACTTGGGTAAATCCTTTGGCGACTAACCGAGCCTTGTTTCTAACTACTTCACCTTTATCATCAAGCTTATTTCGAAACACCCACCTTGTTCCAATTATCGTTTTGTCTTTAGGTGGTGGTACTAATTCCCACACTTCGTTCCTAGTAAATTGAGCTAGCTCTTCTTGCATTGCAATAATCCAATCGGGATCAAGAAGAGCTTGTTCAATTGATTTGGGTTCTATCTTTGAAATTAAGGAAATTTGACTAAGGTTCCTATAGGATGCTCTAGTTCGAACTCCTAGATTAGGATCTCCTATCACTTGATCGATAGGGTGGTTAGTTTGAGTCCTAGATTGGGTTGGGTTTGTGTCACCTAATGCTTGATCAATGGGGTGACTTGGTTGAACACTAGTTTGGTTGGAGTCATCTATCACTTGATCAATAGAGTGACTAGGTTGACTTAGGTTAGGATTAACACTAGACCGATCTCGGATCGAGTAAGGTCTAGTATGAATCGACTCGCTAATTGGGGTTCTTGGGGTTTTGTAGGTTCATGTCCTTCATCGAATACTACATTGATAGTCTCCTCGACTCTAAGGGTGTCGTGGTTATATACTCTATAAGCTCTACTTGTAGTCGAGTATCCTAGAAAGATTCCTACGTGGTTTTGGATGTAAATTTCCCTAGGTAATCCTTAGTGTTTAGGATATGTACCTTACACCCAAATACCCTAAAGTACTTGATGTTAGGTATTTTATCATGATAAATCTCGTACGAGGTCTTAAGGTGCCTCTTTACCATAAGGATCCTATTTTGGACATAGCAAGCCGTGCTACTCGCCCAAACCTATCTAGGTTAGGTCGATTCGCTCAACATGGTCCTAGCGGCTTCTTGTAGAGTTCGGTTTTTCCGCTCCACTAGGCCATTTTTTGAGGGTCCTAGGGCAAGAGAATTCATGGTGGTATCCGCTTTAGGTTACGGTCGGTGAACCTTTGATTTTCAATTCACCACCATGATCGCTTCTAAGTCTTTTAACCTTAAGGTCTTTTTGATTCTCGATTAATTTGAATAGATTAATTAATTGATCTAGGGTATCATTTTTATGTTTGATGAACCTAACCCAGGTAAACCTGGAGTAGTCGTCAATTATGACTAAGCAATATTGACTTCTATTGAGAGACTTGGCTCCATGTGAATCGAACAGATCCATATGCAGGAGCTCAAGTACACTTGAGGTTCGTTCTTGGTTAGTTAACTTGTGTTGTGTCCTAGTTTGTTTTCCTTGTTGACAAGCATTACAGATTTTATTAACCAAGTTGTTGAGGTTGGGTAAGCCTCTGACTAAGCCACTCTGACTCATCTTGTGGACGAGTCTTGGGTGTGAGTGACCGAGTCGTCGGTGCCACAACCATGATTCCTCTTACCGTGTCATAAGACACTTAGTTGAGGAGTTGGTTAAATTGATCGTATAAATGTTGTTATTTCTAGTTCCTTTAAGAATTGTTTTAGAGGTTTCGTTGGTATTAATTATGCATTCATTTTCTAGAAATATAACCTTATAGTTATTATCACACAATTGGCTTACACTAAGTAGGTTATATTCAAAATTCTCTACAAGTAATACATTTTTAATAACAAAATTCGTGTTAAGCTCGATATCACCTGATCCAATGATTTTGAGCTTGCCGTTATTCCCAAAGGCTACCGATCCTTGTCGTTTGAATCGAAGCTTTGCGAATTTGAGTTGATCCCCGGTCATGTGTCGGGAGCAACCGCTGTCCAACATCCATTGATCCTACACACAAGGTGGTTGGATTGGATGTTAGATTTTTGTTAAGAAAATTGGTTGTAAGTTGTTAACCCTAGGTCATCTCACCGGAGTCTATATGATCAAGCATGTTATACTTATGTGTTTTTTGAGATGACTTTCAATTAAGTTGATTGAGTGGATTTAGGTTCAAGTAATTTTATGTTAGATTTGGATTTAACCCTAGGCTTGTCAAGTTTACCTTTTCAAGATCATGGCTTCCAGGTCGTGGCGAGGCACAGGGGCCTTCTTTTATCGGATCATCGACCACTTCCTTAGACAAAACCATGTTCAAGAAAATGATGACTTGACTCACCTAAGATCATTTCCTAGTCTAACTGGTTATTTTTGAAAAGAGGCTCCCTGAGGCTCAATCTTTTCAAAGGATTTTAGTTGGTTATTTGAAAAGAGGCTCCCCGAGGCTCAATCTTTTCGAAGAATTTTAGTTGGTTATGTACGTGTTCTAAGAGAGTTCACAAGTTTTAAAGCACAAACTTTCTAAGTTAAAAACATGCAATTTCTAAGTTAAAGCACAAACTTTCTAAGTTAAAACATGCAATTTCTAAGTTAAAGCACAAACATATTTTGTACTGGCTCCCCCTAGACCGTTGAATCGGTTCGGTCTATCCACATAGTGGATTTGGTCCTTGGGAACCCAGTACGAGTTAGATCCTAGAGTTGAAATCAAAGTGGTCTTAGGGACCCATGCTTGGACACATTTTTTATGTCTACTTACGATCGACATATACGACCTATTAGTCGCGTTTGAGTTAAACCCTAGTCCAGCCTTGTTGTACACGACCCTTTGAGATCCAAGTAGGAGGTCAAGTCCTTGATCCCAAGTGAACCTTTCCAACGTGTTCCTAAGATCTTCGACTTGACTTTTCAAGAGAGTTCTCAACTTCAGTTTTTCAACCCCCAAGTTGAGTCCTTCTCTTGAACTCGACTAGTCGAAGAGGTTAGGGAGACCTAGTGTTTGAGGAGTTTAACTTCCTCAACTAGGGTCTCGACCTTGGACTCGGATTTAACTAATTTCCTAGACAAAAACCTAACCGTATTTTGTAAAGTATTAAATAAATTTCGACTTACTTTAAGGGTATCTTTTGAACCGGATGCGTATCTGTGGCTTGACTTGAAGGTAGCTTCGTAGTCCGAGTCATCCTCAGGTTCTGACTCAAGTTCAGGTTCGGTCTCCGTGTCTGACTCAATCGACTTCGCCATGAAGACGTGGTCTTCGTCTTCTTCGGATGACGCTTCTTCCCATGTCGCGTTGAGGGCCTTCTTGTGCTTAGGTGCTTGGTGGTTGAGCTTGGGGCACTCGGACTTGATGTGTCCAAACCTGTTACACTCATAACACCTAATGTTAGAACTTTTAGATTTACCTTGGTTGGGTCGAGTCGTGGTTCGCTTTCGTCCCTTGGCTATCCTTCGAGCTAGGTTCATTAGTTCGGCAGTCAACTCCGGGTCAACTTCTTCTTCGGACTCGTCTTCCTCCTCGGTTGGTGGTGGCTTGCTTGCGATTTTCTTCTTCTTTGAACCTGCAAACAAGGCTATACCCCTCTCGGGCTCCGAGTTAGACTGCTCATGAAGTTCAAAATCCGAAAAGAGTTCATCTAACATAATTTTAGAAAGGTCCTTGGAGACCTTATAGGCATCGACCATGGATGCCCATAAGGTAGTCCTCGGAAAAGAGTTTAGGACATACCTTATAAGGTCGCGATTTTCGACCTTTTGCCCGATTGCATGTAGGTTGTTGACTATGTCTTGGACATGGGCGTGGAGTTGCGTCGCGGACTCGTGTTCCTGCATTTTTAGTGTGTACAATTTATTGAATAACAAATCACATTTGCAAACCTTAGCTTGATCCGATCCTTCGTGTAACTCGATTAGTTTTGTCCAAAGATCCTTTGCGCTTATGAAGGGGCCGACGTGATTTAGCTCCTCCTTGGATAGGCCACATTGGAGGATTTGTGTTGCCTTGGCGTCGGCTTCGACTTGTCATTTTGTTGCAACGGTCCATTGATCATAATCCAAGGAGTCACCCACTTCATTGGTCGGAAGTGTGAAACCCGTTTGAATTATGATCCACATCTCAATTTGGGTTTTGAGAAAGCATTCCATCCGACCTTTCCAGTAACGGAAATCATCTCCGTTGTAAAACGGAGGTCGGACGGTGCTAAAACCCTCGAGATAGGCCATTAGAACAAAAAGACAAGGAGACTAAAATGAAAACCTAGCAACAACAAAAACACACGAAAGTACCAAGACTTGCGTCTTGGATTAGTAGTGCGGGAAATAAAAAGAAATAAACGAAAAATAGAAAGTTAAGCAAAGAAATAAGAAACTAAATAAAAAGTAAGTACTCACAACCTTCGATGTCCCCGAAAGGCTACTAAACGTCGTTTTTTGAGGATGAAAACAGCTTGTTACGGGGGTAAACCCCCATAAGAAGTGTAGATCTCTGCGAGAGCTTCGATTTGGTAGGTAGACCGTGTCGTGGGTCAACTTGTATGAAAAGTTATGCCCGTTTGACCGTCGGCTACTCCAAAAGCGAATACTTGCAAAACAAAATCAAACGAAGAGTACCAAGACTTCGTCTTGGATTAGTAGTGCGGGAGAAAAATTTAAACGAACGAAAAACAAATCTGTGAAAAAAAGTTAGATTGGTGGTTTCACCAAATCTAAGCGCCCCCGGCTCTGATACCAATTGTTGGATCAATGCGGTTCGCTAGAGGGGGGGGTGAATAGCGAAAGAAAAAACTTTTTCGAATTCGTTTCAAGACAAATATACGCAGCGGAAAGATAAGTAAAACAAAAAGTAAAGGAGACAATAGAAACAAGATATTTACTTGGTTCGTAGCCGAAGGCTACTACTCCAAGGCCCTAGTGGTCCTTGACCACGCACGGAGGGCAAATCACTAAACAAACTCCTCCTCGTTGGAGGTAGGAGTTAATCGATACAAAAAAAACTTGAGGTAGAGGGACACTCCCCCTCTCCTCGTTACGATAGAAAAATAGCTTCGAAGAATGTAAATGAGCAACGACACTAAAATTAAAACCGACGTACAAAAATAAAGGAAATGAAACCTAGACGTCGGAGAAGAAGAAGCACGTTGTTGTCGGTAGCTTTGCGGAGACTTTTTGGAAGCTTAGAATTGTTGTGTAAACCCTAGGTTTGGTCCTCCTTTTATAGCCTTTGAGCCCTTTTTCGAGTGGGTCTTCAACCAATCACAAATGGACACCAAACCGCTTTGAGGTGGAGTGATAAGCCTTGACTCCTCGAATCTGATCATTGACCATCAGTCGACTGATGGACATCATCAGTCGACTGATGGCAAAGATCGGCCGATTGATGACCTTCGGCGATCGGCGATACAGCGGTCGAGTCCTCCAAGCCGGGCAATGATCGATGCTTGCTGCAAGTCAAAGTTAGCTCAATAAAAACATAATTTCGATGGTCGTCGACCATCCGATCTCGACCTAGACCATCTATAAGATGTCTTTGGTCGGATCTGCGCTTAAGATCATCCCCGTAAAGAGGATACGAACTTACTTACTCTCGCACACACGAGCTTACCTCGATACTTACGTGTCGCTTTTGCTTTCAGCCTTCCACTCGATTCCTTCAGCTCCCTCCGAAGTAACTCGAGTATCGCCCGACCACCGCAGCTTCATCCGGGTGTCGCTAGCCTTCAGCTCCAGCTATATCAATCTTCTGCACACTCGATTCAGCTCGTGAGAAAACAAAATAGACTTAACTTTTGTGTCTTTGCTATAATCAAAACACAGGTTCGATTTCGGTGCCTCACTGCACCAACACCATCTTCCTCAGATATCTTTGTTATTGATTGTCATTCTATTTCCTCAGACACTTGGGTATTGGATACTGAGTGTGGCTCACATATATGTAAAGACATACATGGGCTAAGAAATAGAAGAAGACTCGTCAAGGGAGAGTCAAATTTACGTGTTGGGAATGGAGCAAAGGTTGCTGCACTCACCATCGGAACGTATTTGTTGAGACTCCCTACAGGACTTGTCTTAGAACTGGACAATTGCTTTTATGTTCCTTCGTTGATAAAGAACATCATTTCTATTTCTTATTTAAATAGAAATGGGTACCATTTGACTTTTAGTAACAATTGTTGTTACATAACTTTGAATGGAGTTCTTTATGGGACTGGAACTTTAAGCAATGGTATTTATATGTTGGACGTATCCAGTGACATTTTCAATATCGAAGCGAGCAACAAGCGTGCTCGAAAAGATAATCAATTAGACTCCTATATGTGGCATTGTCTCTTGGCCATGTAAGCAAGAAATGCATGTCCGAATTACACCGATGTGGAATTCTGGAATCGTTTGAATTGGATTCATACGATACATGCGAATCATGCTTAAAAGGCAAGATGACTAAGTTACCTTTTACTGGAAAAGGTGAACGAGTGGGAGAGTTACTAGGTCTAATACATACTGATGTATGTGGACCTATGTCAACTCAAGCTTTAGGAGGCTATAGCTACTTCGTTACCTTCACCGATGATCACTCACGGTTTGGGTATGTGTTCTTGATGAAACACAAGTCCGAAGCCTTTGAAAGGTTCAAAGAATTCAGAAATGAAGTAGAGAAACAACATGACAAGAGTATTAAAATACTTCGATTGGATCGAGGTGGTGAATACTTAAGTCAAGAGTTTCTTGATTATCTAAGAGACAATGACATATTGTCTCAATGGACTCCGTCATATACACCACAGCATAATGGTGTATCTGAGAGGTGTAACCGGACCTTGTTGGACATGGTCAGGTCAATGATGAATCATGCGACTCTTCCCAAGTCCTTTTGGGGCTATGCACTTCAGACAGTTGTTTACTTGTTAAACAGAATATCTACCAAGGTAGTCTCAACTACTCCATATGAGATATGGAATAGTAAGAAACCTCATGTATCTTACTTGAAGGTATGGGGTTGTCCTGCTTATATGAAGCGGACAGTATCAGACAAATTGGATGCTAAGTCTGATAAATGTCTATTTATTGGATACCCTAAGGAAACAAGGGGTTACCAATTCTATCATCCTGTGGAACAAAAGGTGTTTGTTTCAAGACATGCTGTGTTTCTAGAGAAAGAGTTTCTCTTGCAAGAAAATAGTGGGAGTGTCGTCGAGCTTGAGGAGGCTCGAGAGACTCAAATAGACATTGATGAGATACCTGGTGAAGCACAACAGCCGACAACTCATAGTGATGAGCAATCGGCTGGACCTATTGTAACACCACATCTTCGTAGATCTGGCAGAACACGCAATATTCCTGAGAGATATGGATTTCTCGTAAGTGAATCGAACGACGTGTTACTCATTGATGATGAGGAGCCTACCAGTTATGAAGAAGTGCTGACAAGTTCAGAAAGGGATAAGTGGCTTGGTGCCATGAAGTCGGAAATGGATTCCATGTATGAAAACCAAGTTTGGAACTTGGTTGACCCACCTGAAGGCATAAAGCCTATAGGGTGCAAGTGGGTTTTCAAGAAGAAAACCGACATGGATGGTAATGTGATTACCTATAAGGCTAGATTGGTGGTGAAAGGATATCATCAAAAGCAAGGTGTTGATTATGACGAAACCTATTCACCTGTAGCTATACTTAAATCCATTCGGATGCTCCTGGCCATAGCGGCTCATTATGATTATGAGATATGGCAGATGGATGTGAAAACAATTTTCCTTAATGGAAACCTGCTCGAGGACGTGTATATGATACAACCTGAGGGTTTCACATCGGTTGATAAAACCAAGGTATGCAAATTGCGACGATCCATTTATGGATTGAAGCAAGCATTCAGGAGCTGGAATATCCGTTTTGATGAGACAATCAAAAAGTTTGATTTCTCACAAAATCCAGACGAACCTTGTGTGTACAAGAAGGTTAGTGGGAGTGTAGTCGTGTTCCTAGTATTGTATATCGATGACATACTACTTATAGGAAACGATGTTTCAATCTTACAGTCAGTGAAGGTTTGGTTATCCAAGACATTCTCCATGAAAGACCTGGGAGAAGCAACCTACATCCTCGGGATTAAGATCTATAGAGATAGATCGAAACGGGTGCTTGGTCTTTCGCAGTCTACATATATAGACCGAGTGCTAAAGAGGTTTAGCATGTCGGAATCCAAGAAAGGTTTTCTACCCATCAGGCATGGGATACACCTTTCGAAGTCTATGTGTCCGCGCACAGAAGACGAGAGGATTTGCATGAGTAAGATTCCCTCTGCATCCACAATAGGATCTATCATGTATGCTATGTTATGTACGAGGCCCGATGTATCGTATGCTCTGAGTGTCACGAGCAGATACCAGTCTGATCCAGGAATGGATCATTGGGTGACTGTTAAGACGATCCTTAAGTACTTAAGAAGAACTAAGGATGCGTTCCTAATATATGGAGAAGGGTACATGGTGATACGTGGGTATATGGATGCCAGATCCAGACAAACAAGGATGATTCCATGTCTTAGTCTGGGTATGTATTCACCTGGAATGGAGGCGCAATAAGTTGGAAAGGTTCCAAGCTTGACACTATAGCGGATTCTGCCACTAAGGCAGAATACATTGCAGCTTTGGAAGGCGGAAGCGGTTTGGATCAAGAAGTTCATCTCTGAACTTGATGTGGTCTCATCAATGATCCAAACATGTGCTTCGCCGCTATCATCTTATCAGAGAGATCATCAGTAGGAACGAAATACAAATCGAGAAAATTCTCACTGAAAGGAACTTAGCGGATCCCTTGACTAAGGCATTACCTCAAAATAAGTTTGAGGGTCATGTTCGAGCTTATGGTATTGGATACCGTAGCGATTGGCATTAGGCCAAGTGGGAGTCTATTAGTAATATATGAGAGATGTCCTAAGGCAATCGCCTTATGTACGAACCATTTATATGATAAATGAAGATTCACTATTTGAGTATACATGTTTCATGTATTTGATTGGATCTTAAACTCATTTACTGAATGTCCACGATACGATTCACAGCATGAGAGAATTTGTGATTGAATCACAACTAGTGAGTATCTCTACATGTGTAATTGTGATGTATCGAAATTATCCCTAGTCGATGAATTGATGGATTTGGACACCATCAATTCTGTCGAGACTAGCACGAGGTATACTCCTTGGTGTATCCAAGCAGCTGATTCTCACTAGCTGGAGACATAGTGATGTCCAGAGTTGATCGTGGATGCTAGTTATGGTAACTAGTTCATTGGAGTGACCAGCCGTAAGACTTTATATGGTTCTCTGCATATATAGATATGTCAATGAAGTTCTTATTGTGGCTTAAGTGCGATGTTCCTTAGACTTGCGGTATTCAAGTCATCTTGATCATGGAGACTTATGCTTTGACATCTTAAGCAAACATCTCTAAGGAGATGTGGACCCGGGATGATTGGGTATAAGTCGAAGTGATCGAAGGTGTTTGAATAGCCTATAAAGGATTCACCACTCCTTGCGAGGAGATGTATACCCATGGCCTCTCGTCATATTAAAGTCTTTGGCCAAAGCATTACATGTTTAGAGTAAGGTACTCTTCGATACATGTGGAGTAACTAGAATCCGTAGGACGAGGAAATGATACTTGGGCTAGGTGTGACGTAGTCAGCCTAGTGGGGACTGACACTATAGACCATGTCCTGAAGCCAAGTGGGTATAAGATGAGTGAAGGGAATGAGGCACGATTCATTCGAGCTGCTGAAGAGTTTCAGAAATAGTTCTGGATCAACCGTTGATCTTTTCGGTTAATTGGGGATCATGATGTACTACTAGGTGCCACTCATGATCGTTCTATAATTAATGGTTAATTATAGACGGCCAACATAAACCGATAACCTATTTGGTCACACGCATAACGAGCGTAATCCAAAGGATTTAAAACGAGCTTGAGAATGAGATTCTCAGACCGAGAGAAACTAGGTTTGGTTGGACCAAACATGAAGCGAGCATGAAATCATTTCGTCGCAATGGAAGCGTGGATGGGCCGTGTCTTATGAAGACATAATGGATGAACCAAAATGGTTTGGTTCTAATCCAATGGAGGAGAATAAACCAAAGGGTTTGGTTTATTTTAAACGAATCAACCAAAAGTTGGTTCGGTTCGTTCTAACTTAAAATAAACCATCATGGTTTGGTTTATTTTAACTTATCTTAATGGAGCGGGTTAACGGGCCTAATGGTTATGATCCAATAACCATTAAGAGAATTAGTTCTCTATAAAAGAGGGCTTAAGGGATAATTAAGCCCTAATCCAAAACCCTAGCAAGGAGTTGCCGCCCACCCCATTGAGGGAGTTGCCGCCCAACCTCCTTTGCCGCCCAGCTTTTGTGCCGCCGTCCAAGTCCTTGCCGGCATTCAAGCTTCAGCCGGTGATCCTCCGGCGACCCTCCGGTGATCTTCCTAGGCTTCCGTGAAAAGGTGAGCACTTGACTTCCTTGTTTTGGCCGGCGCCTACTCCTCCACCAAAGCTGTCCAGTTTTCTGGACAGCTTGTTCTCCTCTCGTCGGAGCGTCGTTTGGACGACGGTTTGAGCTCCGACAGCGGCTAACTTACTGGGGATTCGATCTCCGGTAATCCTCTGAGGTGGAGGATGAAGGATTCATCAATTGTTTGACGAATACCTCTCCGGAGAAGCGAGTTTTGAGAACTCGTATTAGGATCCGAATTTGGATTCGGATCGTGATCATCTCTTGATCACGTCGTCTTCAACACGAGGCTAGTAACCCGTATGAAGACGAATCTTGTGGCTTAGCGAAGTCATCCCGAGGAACTCGGCGTGGATACGGATAGAGACGATTCTAGCGAGGATCGTTCCGGTTGATGCCGTTCCTGCTACACGTCATACGAAAGGTATAACGTAGATAAATTTCCTTTTATTGCAAATTTAAATTTACGGTTATGTCTACACTTGTTGTAATATGCATGCGTGTGTTGTGTGTGTTGTAATAAATGTAGATTTATTATTTTTATTTCTTCCGCTGTGTTCATGTTTACGAAATGTGATCGAACACACACACGCCGCGGTGCCGAAAACCCAACACAGTCGAGTGCTGACAGTAGACAGTCGACTGATGAAGGGCAGTCGAGTCCTCCAAGCTAGCAGTCTACTGATCCTAGCTGCAAGGCAAAGTTAGCTCAAAGAAAATATTATTTCGACGGCCTTCGACCATCCGATCTCGACCTAGACCATCGATGGGATGTCTTTGGTCGGATCTACGCTTAAGACCATCCCCGTAAGGAGGATACGACCTCACTTACGCTCGCACACACGAGCTTACCTCGATACTTACTATGTCGCTTTTGCTTCCAGCCTTCCACTCGATTCCTTCGGCTCCCTCCGAAGTCACTCGAGTGTCGCCCGACCACCCGGCTTCCTCTGGTTGTCGCTAGCCTTCAGCTCCAGCTTTAGCAATCTTCTGCACACTCGATTCAGCTCGTGAGTTAACGACATAAGTTTAACTTTGTATCGTTTGCTATAATCAAAACTCAGGTTCGAGTTAGGTGCCTATTGCACCAACAATCTCCCCCTTTTTTATTTATGGCAAACCCACATACAAAGTTAAGTAAATAGCAAGCATGAAGAATAATGTGTATTAGAAACAAACAAGAAATAAAGAAGATTAAGTTGGAGTAGTAAGG
Source organism: Wurfbainia villosa (assembly GCA_025175895.1). NCBI lineage: Eukaryota > Viridiplantae > Streptophyta > Magnoliopsida > Zingiberales > Zingiberaceae > Wurfbainia > Wurfbainia villosa. The sequence continues at coordinate 91,216,640 of CM045997.1, read as the reverse complement.
ATTTTCTTCAAGTACTCCCCCTTGAGGAAACCTCCCCCTTGACCGAGGGTGAGTCTTGAAGAAAGACCTTAATCCTCCCCCTTGAGGGTTGCTTTAAGTAATTACTTAAAGTTGGCCTTAGTAAAATGTTTAAGTTAAGAGTTCTTCTTAACTTGGCCTTTTCTCCCCTTTAAGTAAAGCATTAACGGCATAATGTTTACGTTGACGACACACATAAGTTTAAGTTAAGAATTCTCTTAACTTGGCCTTTACTTCCTTTTGTTAAAAGTTAAATAAGTTTTCAAAAACTTAGAGTTAACTTTTGGTTTAAATATGAAGTAAGAGTTAAGTTATAAAAAAAAATTTTAACCCCTTAACTTTGGCCTTTTTCTCCCCCTTTTGCCATATATCGAAAAGAGTGAGGGTGTGTGTGGAAAACAAAAATAAGTGTTAAATTTAAAGTCCAAACATGTTCCACATTATTTTGAAAATAATATACTGAAAATAAGTTCATCTATAAAATGTTCGACTCATATTTGGCTTGATTGATATGAAAGATCAACCAGTCCTGGTTAGAGTCAGTTAGTATGTATGATTATACTCCGTGGTTCATAATTATGCACTAGCTCTACATCTGGAACCAGGGGTAAGGTCCTAACATCTCATGCCCATCTACATGGCTAAGTACACAAACACATTAGTCCTATGTGTTGTGAGATGTACTGGCTCCTTAAATCTATAAGTGCATGATATCTAAGGTAAGTCCTATACTAGTTCCATGAAAAATGAAAAGTAAGAAATAGTAGTAATATAATTTGCAAAGTCCTATTCTACTACGCACATGCCCAATTTTCATCTTAATAGACTGAATTCGGCTTCGAGTAGGGGTTTAGTAAATAGGTCTGCTAAGTTAGACTTCGATTCGACGTATTCGAGTTGTATGGCTCCGTTGGCCACATGTTCTCGAATGAAATGGTGTTTGACTTCTATATGTTTGGTCCTAGAGTGACATATCGGATTCTTAGTAAGATTAATTGAACTAATGTTATCTACGTGAAGTTTAGTATTCGTAAAGTCTAGCTTAAAGTCGCGGAGAGTGTGCTTCATCCAAAGAAGTTGAGTGACACACTGACCCATCGCGATGTATTCGGCTTCGGTGGTAGATAAGGAAACACAGTGTTGCTTCCTACTGCACCAACTCACTAGACTCGAGCTGAGAAGTTGAAAACAACCACTCGTGCTCTTTCTATCGAGCTTACTACCGGCATAGTCTGAATCGGAGTAGCCGGTTAGTTCGAACTCGGTAGATCTAGGATACCAAATTCCGACATTAAGTGTACCCTTTAGATATCTAAGGATACGCTTAAATAGAGTTAGGTGATACTCCTTAGCACAGGTTTGAAACCTTGCACACATACTGACTGCAAATAAGATATCAGGTCGGCTTGCAGTTAAGTAAAGGAGACTCCCTATTACGCTCCTATAGTATTTTAAATCAATTTGGTTTCCAATTACATCTTCTTCTATATTAACATTTGTTGCCATTGGGGTATTAATGATTTTAGCGTCTTGCATTCCAAAATGTTTAATTACTTCCCTAGTATATTTGCGTTGATGTAGGTATATTCCATCTTTAGTTTGTTTAATTTGTAGACCTAAGAAGAAGCTTAATTCCCCTACTAAATTCATTTCAAATCCACTTTCCATAAGTGAAATAAACTCATTTAGTAGGATTGAGTTGGTGGTTCCAAAAATAATATCATCTACGTAGATTTGGGCTATGAATATGTCTTTACCTAAGGTTTTTACGAAAAGAGTTGGGTCAACTACACCTTGGTTAAAGCCTTTGGACTTAAGATAAATCGTAAGTCTTTCGTACCAAGCTTGCGGAGCTTGTTTGAGTCCATAAAGAGCTTTCTTTAATCTAAGGACATGATCGAGTTTGTCTAAACTTTCGAAACCGGGGGGTTGACTAACGTAAACTTCTTCTTTAATGTATCCATTTAAGAATGCAAATTTCACATCCATTTGAAACAATTTAAATCCTCGATGTGCTGCATATGCTAATAGCATTCGAATGGACTCTAATCTAGCTACTGGGGCATAGGTCTCGTCGTAATCTAAACCTTTGACTTGACTAAACCCTTTAGCAACTAGTCTAGCTTTATTTCTAACTACTTCACCTTTATCATCATTTTTATTTCTAAACACCCACCTTGTTCCAATGATTGTTTTATCTTTAGGAGGTGGTACTAATTCCCATACTTCGTTCCTAGTGAATTGAGCCAACTCTTCTTGCATTGCAATAATCCAATCGGGATCAAGAAGAGCTTGGTCAATAGTTTTGGGTTCAATTTTAGAAATCAAAGATATTTGACTAAGGTTTCTGTATGAGACTCTAGTTCGAACTTCTAGACTTGGATCACCTATGACTTGGTCGATAGGATGATTCGTTTGGGTCCTAGTTGGATTTGGGTTTGAGTCTATAACTTGATCCATAGGATGGCTTGTTTGAGTTCTAGTTTGGTTGGAGTCATCTATCACTTGGTCGATAGAGTGACTTGGTTGACTTAGGTTAGGATTAACACTAGACCTGATCTCCGAATCAGAGTTAGGTCTAGTATGAGTCGGCTCGCTAATTGGGGTTGCCGGGGGTTTTGTAGGTTCGTGTCCTTCATCAAATACTACATTGATAGTCTCCTCGACTCTAAGGGTGTCGTGGTTATATACTCTATAAGCTGTGCTTGTAGTCGAGTATCCTAGAAAGATTCCGGTCGTGATTTTGGATGTAAATTTCCCTAGGTAATCCTTAGTGTTTAGGATATGTACCTTACATCCAAATACCCTAAAGTACTTGATGTTAGGTATTTTATCGTGATAAATCTCGTATGAGGTCTTAAGGTGCCTCTTTACCATAAGGATTCTATTTTGGACATAGCATGTCGTACTCACGGCTTCCGCCCAAAACCTATCGGGTAGGTTATACTCATTTAACATTGTCCTAGCGGCTTCTTGTAGGGTTCTATTTTTGCGTTCTACTAGGCCATTTTGTTGTAGAGTTCTAGGGCAAGAGAACTCGTGGTGGTATCCATTTAGGTTACAGAATTCTGTAAACCTATGGTTTTCGAATTCACCACCATGATCAGTCCTAAGTCTTTTGATTTTAATGCTTTGTTGATTTTCTATTAACTTAAATAGATTGATTAATTGATCTAGGGTATCATTTTTGTATTTGATGAACCTAACCCAAGTAAATCTAGAATAGTCATCAATTATGACTAAGCAGAATTTACTTCTGTTAAGTGACTTAGCTCCATGTGAATCAAATAGATCCATGTGTAGGAGCTCAAGTACACTTTTAGTTCGTTCTTGACTAGTTAGTTGATGTTGTGTCCTAGATTGTTTACCTTGTTGACAAGCATTACATATTTTATTATCCAAGTTGTTGAGGTTAGGCAAACCTCTGACTAAATCACTCTGACTCATCTTGTGGATGAGTCTTGGGTTTGAGTGACCGAGTCGTCGGTGTCATAACCATGATTCCTCTTGCCGTGTCATAAGACACTTAGTTGAGGAGTTAGTTAAGTTAATAGTGTAAATGTTGTTATTTCTAGTTCCCTTAAGAATTGTTTTAGAGGTTTCGTTTGTATTCATTACGCATTCATTTTCTAGAAATATGACCTTATAGTTATTATCACACAATTGGCTTACACTGAGAAGATTATATTGAAAATTTTCTACTAATAAAACGTTTTGAATGACAAAATTTGAGTTAAGCTCAATATCACCTGATCCGATGATTTTGAGCTTGCCGTTATTTCCGAAGGCTACCGATCCTTGTCGTTTGAATTGAAGCTTCGAAAACTTGAGTTGATCCCCGGTCATGTATCGGGAGCAACCACTATCCAACATCCATTGATCCTACATGCAAGGTAGTTGGATCGGATATTGAATTTATTAAAAAATTGGTTGAAAATTATTAACTTAAATCATCTCACCCATGTCTACATGATCAAACATGTTAATCCTATATGTTCTTGTGAGATGACTTCCAATTTTAGTTGAATTAAATTTAATGACTTAAACACTTGTCAACCTTGTGTTAGATTCGGATTTGACCTTAGGCTCATCAAGTCACCTTTTCAAGATCATGGCTTCCAGGTCGTGGCAAGGCACAGAGACCTTCTTTGATCGGAAAAATGACCACTTCCTTAGACAAAGCCATTTTCAAGAAAATAGAGACTTGACTCACCTAAGACCACTTCCTGGTCTAACTAGTCTAGGATACGACGAGGTAGCTTCAGCTAGTTCCGCTCGGTCAAGTGCACCGAACTAGATACGTCTTATCTAGCTCGAATACACAAGACTCCACTTTCCTAGCGTACTATCATCTCGCCGCGTCCTGGTACTATGTTATCAAGTATTGACGAGTTATAGTCCTATCTAACCATTCTAAGAAGTAAAATCAAACTAAATAAAAACCTAAGCATGCAATTTCTAAGTTAAAACACAAACAAATTTCGTACTAGCTCCTCCTGGACCGTTGAATCGATTCGGTCTCTCCACATAGTGGATTTGGTTCTTGGGAACCCAGTACTGGTTTGATCCTAAGTTTGAAATCAAGGTGGTCTTAGGGACCCATGCTTGGACACGTTTTTTATGTCGACTTACGATTGACATATACGACTTATTGGTCGTGTTTGAGCTAAACCCTAGCTCGACCTTGTTGTACACGACCCTTTGCGATCCAAGTAGGAGGTCAAGTCCTTTGGATCCCAAAGTAAACCTTTCCAACGTATTCCTAAGATCTTCGACTTGACTCTTCAAGAGTGAGTTCTCAACTTCGAGTTTTTCAACCCGAGTTGAGTCCTTCTCTTGAACTTGACTAGTCGAAGAGGTTAGGGAGACCTCGAGTTTGAGGAGTTTAACTTCCTCAACCAGGGTCTCGACCTTGGACTCAAACTTAGCTAACTTTCTATTTAAAAACTTAATTGCACTATAAAGTGTAGTAATAAGAGACCGACTTACCTTGAGTGTATCTTTTGAACCGGATGTGTATCCGTGGCTCGTCTTGAATAGTGCTTCGCAGTCTGACTCGTCTTCGGTTTCCGATTCAAGTTTTGGTTCTGACTCCATCTCCGATTCCACCGGTTTAGCCATGAGGACTCGATCGTTATCTTCTTCCTCAGAAGCTTCTTCCCAAGTGGCGTTGAGTGCCTTTTTGTGTTTTGGTGCCTTGCTCTTGAGTTTTGGGCATTCGGACTTAATGTGTCCAAACCTGTTGCATTCATAACATCTTATGTTTGAACTTTTAGGCTTACCTTCATTGGGTTGAGTGACGACTCATTTTCGGTCCTTGACTATCCTCCGAACTAGGTTGAATAGTTCGGCCTCCATTTCCGAGTCGACCTCCGAATCTGACTCATCCTCTTCTTCCTTCGGGGGTGGCTTGCTTGCGGTTTTCTTCCTCGAACCTGCAAAAAGTGTTATACCCTTCTCGGGTTCCGAGTTAGACTGCTCATAAAGTTCGAAATCAGAAAAGAGTTCATCTAACCTAAGTTTAGAAAGATCCTTCGAGACCTTGTAGGCATCGACCATGGATGCCCACAAGGTAGTCCTCGGAAAAGAGTTTAGGACATACCTTATAAGGTCGCGGTTTTCGACCTTTTGCCCGATTGCGTGTAGGTTGTTGACTATGTCTTGGACACGGGCGTGGAGTTGCGTCGCGGACTCGTGTTCCTGCATTTTTAGGTTATATAGTTTATTGAATAGAAGATCACGCTTACATACCTTGGCTTCATCGGTCCCTTCGTGTAGCTCCACTAGTTTTGTCCAAAGATCTTTTGCGCTTATGAAGGGGCCGACGCGATTTAGCTCCTCCTTGGATAGGCCGCATTGAAGGATTTGAGTTGCCTTAGCGTCGGCTTCGACTTGTCTTTTTGTCGCAATGGTCCATTGGTCATAATCCAAGGATTCACCCACTTCGTTAGTCGGAAGTGTGAATCCTATTTGGATTATGATCCACATCTCGATTTGGGTTTTAAGAAAGCATTCCATCCAACCCTTCCAATAACGGAAGTCATCTCCGTTGTAAAACGGAGGTCGGACGGTGCTAAAACCCTCGAGATGGGCCATTTGGAAGGAAAACCTTGCACAAAAAAAATACAAAAAACACAAAAAAGGGTTCCAAGACTTCGCCTTGGATTAGTGGTGCGGGAAATAAAAAGAAACAAATGAGAAATAGAAAGTTAAGCAAAGAAATAAGAAACTAAATAAAAAGTAAGTACTCACAACCTTCGATGTCCCCGAAAGGCTACTAAACGTTGATTTTTGAGGATGAAAACAGCTTGTTACGAGGGTAAACCCTAATAAGAATGTAGATCTCTCAGAGAGCTTCGATTTGGTGGGTAGATCGTTTCGTGAGTTCCCTTGTAGCAAAAGTTATGCTCGTTTGATCGTGAGGTACTCCGAAGGCGATTAGTACTTGCAAAAACACAACCAAAAACTATGTACCAAGACTTGGTCTTGGATTAGTAGTGTGGGAGAAATCTTAAAATGATAAATACGAAAAGAAAATTGCTCGATTGGTGGTTGCACTAAATCTGAGCGCCCCCAGCTCTGATACCAATTGTTGGATCGAGCGGATCGCTAGAGGGGGGGTGAATAGCGATAGAAATTTTTCGTTCAAAATCGTTCGTTAAAATGCGAGTAGACACAACGGAAGATAAAAACAAAACAAGCGAGACAATAGACACAAGGGTTTTACTTGGTTCGTAGCCGAAGGCTACTACTCCAAGGCCCTAGTGGTCCTTGACCACGTACGGAGGGCAAACTACTAAAGAACTCCTCCTCGTTGGAGGTAGGAGTTAGACGGATACACAAAATGACAAAAGCTCAAGGTAGAGGGACACTCCCCCTCTCCTCGTTATAATGAAAACTTTACTAAAAAATAAACTGAAATACAATTTAAACATTCGTTACCGACGACTTCAAAGGTTGGAGGTTGAAGCTCTAGTCGTCGTCTCGGCAGCGCTTCGTCGTAGGGATGTCGGAGAGTCGGAGCGTATCGGAAGCACTTGGAAGCCTTTTTAATTGATGAAAAACCCTAAGACAAGCCCTCCTTTTATAGCTTTTGAACCCCTCATCGAATGGGTCTTCAACCAATCACAAATGGACACAAAACCTCCTTGAAATGGGCATCACGATCGATGGCTGATCATCACCGATCGATGGTAGCCATCACGAACATCCGACAGTGATAAACGATCGATGAAGGGCAGTCGAGTCCTCCAAGCTGGCAGTCGACTGATGCTAGCTGCAAGGCAAAGTTAGCTCAAAGAAAACATTATTTCGACGGCCTTCGACCATCCGATCTCGACCTAGACCATCGATGGGATGTCTTTGGTCGGATCTACGCTTAAGACCATCCCCGTAAGGAGGATACGACGTCACTTATGCTCGCACACACGAGCTTACCTCGATACTTACCATGTCGCTTTTGCTTCCGACCTTCCACACGATTCCTTTGGCTCCCTCCGAAGTCACTCGAGTGTCGCCCGACCACCCGGCTTCCTCTGGGTGTCGCTAGCCTTCAGCTCCAGCTTTAGCAATCTTCTGCACACTCGATTCAGCTCGTGAGATAACGACATAAGTTTAACTTTGTATCGTTTACTATAATCAAAACTCAGGTTCGACTTAGGTGCCTACTGCACCAACACTCATGCTGAAGATGCTCCGACCAGAAATAGCTCTGAATGTGGCCGGTGGAGTTCATAGACCGCAAACCGCAGAGGAGCTATTCAGTAGTGCCCTGATTACCGAGCATTACCTGAACAACATTAACCAGCAAAAGAAGGAACTGAGTGAAGGCAGGGGTCAGGCCCAGTCAGGAGGTCAGAGAAACCAGAGTACTTGGAAAGGGAACCCCACTGGCAAGAGAAAACAATGGGAGGATCCTAAAGGTGGTCCAGCAAATAAGCAGCCCAGGATCCCTCTGTGTGCTACCTGCGGAAAGATACATCCTGGAGTATGCTACCAAGGCACAAATAGATGTTACAACTATGGACAAGCAGGACATAGAGTCAGGGACTGCCCTATTCAGGTTCAGGCACCTCCTCAGCAGTATGCCTAGCACAGGAGTGCTCCTCCACAGTTACACCAGATGCAGGCTGCAATCGAAGGTACCCCGATCAGCCAAGAGAGACTAGAAGCCCCACCAGTTATGACAGATGCCAGGGTATTCTCTCTCACCCAAGAAGATGTGGCGAACGCTTCTACGGTTGTCACAGGTCAGATATTTATTTTCTGTCAGCATGCTACTGCATTATTTGATACTGGGGCAACACATTCATTTGTTTCTACACACTTTACTTGAAAGATAGACATACCACCACAAGCTCTAGATCGCCAGTTCTTAACCACTCTGCCCTCGGGAGAAGTAATGCCCTCCACTCATATGCTGTGAGCCACACCCATCAGAATCGCAGACAGAGAACACTATTGTGATCTGATAGTGCTCGACATGCAGGATTATGATATTATACTGGGCATGGATTTCTTAAGCAAGTACGGTGCTTCAATCGAGTGCTGTAAAAGAAAAGTGGTCTTCCACCCGGAGGAGGAACCTATGTTTGAATTTATTGGAGAGCCAAGGAGAAGAGTCAATAAGATTTTATCAGCTCTACAGGCACGCAAGATGTTAGACAGTGGATGCACTGGGTTTCTGGCACACATAGTTGATACAAGTCAAGCCGAGGATCAGAAGCTAGAAGATGTCAGAGTTGTATGCAACTACCAGGGTTAGCCCCAGATAGAGAAGTTGAATTTGAGATCAAATTGATTCCTGGTACTAACCCAATCTCTAAAGCACCTTACCGTATGGCGCCGGCTGAATTGAAGGAACTTCAGGGACAGCTACAGGAGTTACTCGACAAGGGACTTATTCGCCCAAGTCGCTCTCCATGGGGAGCTCCAGTGCTATTGGTGAAGAAGAAAGATGGGTCTATGCGAATGTGCATAGACTACCGAGCGCTAAATAATGTGACGATCAAGAACCGGTACCCTTTGCCGCGGATTGACGACCTGTTCGACCAACTAAAGGGTACCACCGTCTTCTCTAAGATCGACCTGAGGTCCGGCTATCATCAAGTAAAAGTGAAATCAGATGATATACCAAAGACGGCCTTCCGGACCAGATACGGACATTACGAGTTCATAGTTATGCCCTTCGGAGTGACGAATGCACCTGCTCTGTTCATGGATTTGATGAACCGGGTATTCTCGGCATTCCTCGACAAGTTTGTGATCGTCTTTATCGATGACATACTAATATATTCGAGAACCCGTGAGGAGCACGCAGAACACCTGAATGTGGTATTGCAGATTCATCGGGAAAAGCAGCTATTTGCAAAGTTCTCCAAATGCGAGTTCTGGCTCGAACAAGTATCATTTTTGGGTTACGTTATATCCAAGCACGGAGTGATGGTAGACCCAATAAAGATTGAAGCCGTGAGTAACTAGAACCGACCAAAGAATGCCAGCGAGATCAGAAGCTTTCTTGGGCTAGCAAGCTATTACCGGAAGTTTGTAGAGAACTTCTCCAGGATTGCAGCCCCTATGACAATCCTCACTAGAAAGAACAAGAAGTATGAGTGGACGGACGCCTGTGAGAAGAGTTTCACAGAATTGAAAAGGAGACTGACCAGCGCTCCAATCCTTGCTCTTCCGGACAGTAACAAAGGCTTCGACATGTACAGTGACGCTTCTAAGTTGGGACTTGGAGCTGTACTCATGCAGGACGGCAAGATCATTGCCTATGCCTCGAGGTAACTCAAGGAACATGAAAGGAATTATCCCACTCACGATTTAGAACTAGCGGCCGTGGTCTTTGCTCTCAAAACATAGAGGCATTATCTATATGGAACTCAGTGTAGGATTTATACAGACCACTAGAGTCTAAAATATTTCTTCACACAGAAGGACCTGAACATGAGACAACGCAGATGGCTCGAGCTCGTCAAGGATTATGATTGCGAGATCTTCTACCATCCGGGGAAAGCAAACAAGGTGGCTGATGCACTCAGCAAGAAGTCCTGCGCCACCTTGATGTCTCTATCAGCGTTATCTCGGCCCTTAGAAAGAGAGATTATGCGTTACGGGGTTGAAATCATTTCCGGACAGCTCTCGACCATGACGATAGCACCGACGTTGTTCGATGATATACTGGAAAAGCAAGCCCGTGACCCAAGCATTCAGAGGATCAAGCAAGAGGTCTTAGAAGGAAAGGACGACGGGTTTCGTATCTCTGATAGTGGAGTACTCTACCTCAGGGATCGCCTGTGTATTCCCGACGATCCAGAATTACGGAAGAAGATATTTGAGGAAGCTCACGGAACTCCTTATGCGATGCATCCTGGAACCACCAAGATGTACCAAGACCTGAAAAGAAAGTTCTGGTGGTTCGGAATGAAAAGAGATGTGGCTTAGTATGTCAGTACCTGCCTGACCTGCCAGAGAGTTAAAGCAGAACACCAGGGACCTGGAGGAACACTGCATCCGATCCAGATTCCAAAATGGAAATGGGGAGACATTTCTATGGATTTCATCTCAGGACTGCCCAAGACAACAAACGGTTATGATGCTATATGGGTAATTGTTGACATATTGACGAAGTCCGCCCACTTCTTAGCAATCAAGATGACCTATTTGACGGAGCAACTAGCTCAGTTATATGCTAGGGAAATTATCAGACTACATGGAATTCCTAAGACCATCATTTCTGACAGGGATGGTCGCTTTATTTCCCATTTCTGGGAATGTGTTCAGAAGGCCCTAGGCATGAAGCTATTGTTCAGTACTGCCTTCCATCCCCAGATGGATGGACAGACCGAAAGAGTAAATCAAGTACTGAAGGATATGTTACGAGCTTGCACCCTGGATTTCAAAGGTAGCTTGTGCCAATACTTATGTTTGGTAGAATTCGTCTACAATAATAGCTACCAAGCTACTATTGGAATGGCACCCTACGAGGCTCTATACGGGAGGAAATGTAGATCTCCCATATGCTGGTACGAGGGTGGTGAAAAGAAGAGGATGGGACTCCAGATGGACTTCATCGACGACACCACCCGAGCTATACAGAACATCCGTCAGAGAATTAAAACTGCTCAGAGCCGACAAAAGAGCTATGTGGATATGCGGCGTAGACCGTTAGAATTCGAAGTCGGGGACCTGGTATTCCTCAAAGTGGCCCCTATGAAGGGAGTGATGAGATTCGAAAGGAAGGGTAAACTGAGTCCACGCTACGTGGGACCGTATCCGATATTACTGAGGGTTGGCAAGGTAGCTTACAAGCTAGAGCTGCCTCAAGAGATGTCGGCTATTCACAACGTGTTCCATGTCTCTGTGCTCAAGAAATGCATTTCCAGTGCGGACCAAGTGATCGAGCCACAAATAGTACAAGTTCAAGAGGACCTGAGTTATGAAAGTTGGCCTATCCAGATACTAGACCGAGAATTCAAGAGACTAAGGAACAAAGAGGTGCCCTTAGTAAAGGTCATGTGGCAGAATCAACGGTACGAGGAAGCTAGCTGGGAACGCGAGGAGGACATGAAGCAGAAGTACCCAGAATTGTTCTAAGTTTTGAGGATGAAACTTTTAAAAGGTATGAAGGATTGTAACGGCCGTAAAATTTCAAGCAATTTTACAAGAATTTTTGGCTTGATGATAATGGGTTTTATGTGGGCTTTTTCAAAAATAAAAGAAAATAAACCAAAAAGGATGCAAGGCCTAGGAATTGAACACCAAGCCTCTAGAGATAGGCAAACCCTATAGATGCATCCACTAATCAGAAGCCCAATGAGATGTTATTAGTAGAGGAATAGGGGAAATTATAGTTAGGTGTAAGGGAGATTAAAGGACTCTTCAAGTGAATAAATAGGGGGAATGAGGGGGCATGAGTTACCAAACTTGTTTTCTCCTCCTCTTCTTCTTCCTCACCGAACTCTAGAGCTCCCCCTCTCCATTTCTTTGGCCGAACCCCATCCAAGCAAGGAGAAGGCTAGATTTTGCTTTCCTTAGGTCATCTTTCCACTAAAAGCAAAGCGAAGGAAGTAAGTATCCCTCACCTGCATATGAGTAACTTTCGGTTGATGTTTTGTGTAGAAACCTCTATGAACTATTCGGCCAACATGGGTTACTTGGTGTTTTATTGAAGTTCTATACCTTGTTTTACATGCACATGATGAAGTTAAGATGTAGAATGAATTAGGTTAAAAGTTAACCCTAGAAACCTCTATGAACTATTCGGCCAACATGGGTTTCTTGGTGTTTTATTGAAGTTTTATACCTTGTTTTACATGCACATGATGAAGTTAAGATGTAGAATGAATTAGGTTAAAAGTTAACCCTAGAAACCTATATGAACTATTCGGCCAACAAGGGTTTCTTGGTGTTTTATTGAAGTTTTATACCTTGTTTTACATGCACATGATGAAGTTAAGATGTAGAATGAATTAGGTTAAAAGTTAACCCTAGAAACCTCTATGAACTATTCGGCCAACATGGGTTTCTTGGTGTTTTATTGAAGTTCTATACCTTGTTTTACATGCACATGATGAAGTTATGATGTAAGATGAATTAGGTTAAAAGTTAACCCTAGAAACCTCTATGAACTATTCGGTCAACATGGGTTTCTTGGTGTTTTATTGAAGTTCTATACCTTGTTTTACATGAATATGATGATGTTAGGATGTAGAATGAATTAGGTTAAAAGTTAACCCTAGAAACCTCTAAGGACTATTCGGCCAACATGTGTTTTTGGTGATTAATTGAAGTTTTATTCCATGTTTTGTATGCATATGATGATGTTAGTGTGTTAGAGGGATTAGGTTAAAAGACTAGCCCTAGAAGCCTACATGGACCATTCGGCCACCCCCTTGTATTGATGTTTCAATGAAGTTTTATTCCATGTTTTGTATGCATATGATGATGTTAGTATGTTAGAGGGATTAGGTTAAAAGTCTAACCCTAAAAGCCTACATGGACCATTCGGCCACCCCTTGGTTTTGATGTTTCAATGAAGTTTTATACCATGTTTTGTATGCATATGATGATGTTAGTATGTTAGATGGATTAGGTTAAAGGTTTAACTCTAAAAGTCCCATGAACCATTCGACCAACCATTGTTCCTTAACATGCTCTAGGTTGGGTTAACATGTGTTTTATGTTTAGGTGAATTCATGTTGACTTGTGATATTAAATGATGCTAGATGAAGATAACAAGCTTTAGGTTAGTGTTTACTTACTCTTGATGTTTATGCCTTATGCCATGCCCTATATGTATGTGATATTTAAGATAAGTTATGAAATGAAATACGATATGATTATGAAATGAGAAATGATATGTTCATGAAGTGAAGTATGATATGTTATGAATGAAGTATGCTATGTTATAATAAAAGCATATAAGTATTTTACCTTCTGCATGGCTTGTACCAGGACCCTAATAAGGTCCAAAAAGGGATGGGCTTTTAAGATGCCCTAGGTCGACAGACTAAGATCAGGCCTAGGATGGGCTTCTATGTATGATTGCCCCTAGGTCGACGGACTAAGATCGGGCCTAGTACGGGATGGGCTCCAAGATGCCCTAGGTCGATGGACTAAGATCGGGCCTAGGATTGGCTTCTACGCTATGACGATTGCCCTAGGTCGACGGACTAAGATCGGGCCTAGTAACCTAGTTGGTTCGAGACTTGCTATCTCGAGTCTATTTAGGGATGCGCGCTATGATGATGAAGAAGTGGTATAATGCCGGGCCCAAATATGTTGAGATTTATGTTTACGTACCTATAATATATGTTTTCAAAAGCATCCTGCATATGTTTACATGATTTGATTGTTATGTTCACATGCTATGTTGATATGTCATATATATGTTGCATGTTATGTTTGACATGTCATGTTTATGCTACTATGTTACATATGATGTATGTTATGTTTGATATGTTATATATATGTTGATATGTCATGTATATGTTGCTATGTTACATATGTTGTATGTTATGTTTGATTAAGTCATATGTTTACATGATATGCTACTATGATATATATGTTACATGTTATGTTCACTTATGTTACTTATGCTACATGTTAAGTTGCTTATGTCATGTATGTTACATGTTATGTTGCTTATATGTTATGAATGTTACATGCCATGATTAATGTCGATATAAGGTTTTTGTGAGTAGGACAAGATCTTACTAAGCCTATGTGCTTATAGTTTATCTTTCCCTCGTACTGCAGATAAGGGTAAGGGATGGATAAACTAAAAGGAGCAGCAGGAGGGGCCAAATGTGTGTGGTAGTGGCATGGTGGAGAAGATCCGTTATGTCCTTATATATATGTTTCCCTATGATGATGAAGTTTATGGATGTCCTTATTTATGTCTCCTTATGATGATGATGTTTATGGACTTGAACTAAGCACTAAGTATCTATATATGTTATGATGCATGCTCTATGTTAAGAAGAAGTATCTATATATGTTATGATGCATGCTCTATGTTAAGAAGAAGTATCTATATATGTCAATGCATGTTTATGTTTAAAAGAAAAAAAAGTGTAATGTATCTAAAGTCTTCCGCTGTAAGTAGTAAGAAGTGTATGTACGGTCGCGTCACGCGCCGCCCCTCCGGACCCTTGGAAAAAGGGCGGGCGTGACAACCTCCCCCTAAATACTTACTCCCCCTTGACCATTGCACCAACAGTGTCCTTGGGAAGTTCCTAAGCCAATAAGAACTCTAAACCATCAAAATTAAGGTTAGAAATTCAACATTGAACTTTCCAACACCTTAAAATTGATACAAACCCTAAACACCTCTCCTAATCCATATCGAATGGATTTTCACCCTTCATCATGATTCCCAAAGCATATCCTAGGGTTAGGAGTGGTTAGGGACCTTAACCACAGCTGAAATCGGGTTAACCAACCTTGGTTATCCCAAAATCAGGATATCAGTCGAGTGATTTAGAAATCAGTCGATTGACACGCTTATCAGTCGACTGCCACCCAGGGGCAGTCGACTGATTACTGAAAATCTCGATTTTCAATTATTAGAAATGAGTTTTGGAAAAACATAACTAATTATACGTATATCAAAAAATCATGAAAATTCATATGTATAATACTTATGACCAATACAATGGGTGAAAAATATTTGAAAATTATTTTACCCATAAAATAGTGAGTTTTATACAAAATCCAAAAGTGACTAAAAACTTCAAAGTTTAAGCTCACTTTGTATTAATCTCATCAATGGTGATTGCTATCAAAAGATAGGATTCACCAAGGTTTTCTAAAATGATTTTAAAATGTTTTCAAAACCTTATTTTGGATCATATTCCTTGGGCTCTATGTACATGACTTGTACACAAGCTTTCCCAATGATCCACCATTGAAACAAGATGAGTTTTAGTTCATCTAGATGCAAAAACTATGCACCTTGAACTCAACTCATAACCTAGCATCTCACATGTATCTAGGGTGCATAAATACACATACATGTCAATTGGATGTGAGATGTCGGTTTTGTTCTCCCTAATCTAGGGTTTCATATATTTTTCTAAGGCAACCCTACTTGATTCCCTTATAAATGGGACTCCAAGTCATGCCATTGTCCTTGAATCAATTTTAATCAAATTAATGCATGAATGTATGATCATGGCATAAATAATAGCAATATTAAGCATGACCAATGATCATGATGTCATGGCATAATATGAAATCTAATAACACATAACATAAATCCTTAATTCCTAAGCATAGTCATGACATATAAAATGATTAAGAATAAACATGATGTCATGACATGACATATGACAAACAAATCATGGCAAGTAAAAAGTATAGGTATAAGTATACCTAAATTTTAATATTAATTGTCATTTGATATAATTCATCATATTTTGCCATATTTCTACTTTTCTCCCAAGTGTGCCAAAAATCCAAAATGGCACACCAACCTCTAAACCTAAATTGTGCCAATTTGATCATTTTATCAAACTTCTCAAATAATATTGGCACATCCTAAAATCTTTTTGGATTAAGACTCAAATGTATTTCCAAGGTGACCCTAACCTTGGAAATAACCTAAAGTGCCACCTTTATCATGGTTGAGTTAACTATCCATCCAATCAAGGTTGGCACACCCTTACCCCATCTAGCGTGAATCAATCACGCTCTTAGGAACCCAAAACCTATTTGAGCTCCTAGGGTTAATTAGGTATAGCTTAGGGATAACCTCCCTAGATACCATCCTAATGACCCTCCTAGGCTTGGTCATTTTGGTCTTGCCTAGGTTAACCTTAGGGATTGCCTCCCTAATAACCTTCTTAGTGGCCACCCTAGGTTTCTTCGAAACCCTAGCCACTAAGCACAACCTTTGGTCAACCCTAGGGATGACTTCCCCATTGACCTTGGTCTTCCTAGACCTAGTTAGTGTTCCATAATCAAATGAAACACTATGGTAAGCCACCTTAGGCTTAGGTTTGTGATCCAAACCTTGCTTGCCCTTGGTTGACTTTTGACTTTAAGGTCCTAGGTGTTGACTTTGAGATCTAGACCTAGACTTTTGATCATTAGACCCTTTAAATTGAGTTTGTACATTCCTAAGGGTCTTTTCTAGTTTCTCAAGCCTTGACCTCAAGGCTTGTTTCTCCAATTCTAATTGCCTAATTTTTGAGTTTTGATTTAAACCATGGGCATTGTCCTTTCTAGGCATATGCCTAGTCCATTTAGGGTTAAAACCTAAGTGTTCTTGTATTTTCCTAATAGATTCCTTAGGTAAGGTTTTTCTAGGGACATTAGTCCCAAATTTCTCTTTATTTCCTAAGTGAACTTTTTTAGCACCTAAACAAATATGTCTATTACTTCTAGCATGCTTTTCATGTACAATAGCAAGAGAATTAAAACTTCTAGCATGCTTTTGCCTATTAACTAAAGAAGGTGCATTATTGAAATATACCTTAGGGTTTGCCTTGGATGCCTCCTCTACTTGTGATGCTCCTTCTTTGGTCTTTTTGCTCCCCCTAAGACATTGACTCCGGTAGTGTCCTGGTAGCCGGCAATTAAAGCAATACACGTGCTCCTTGCTTTTAATTGTCGAGGGACCGACATTCTTGACCTTTGGTGTCGGAGGAGTCTTCTTAACCCGTTTAGGACACTTACTCTTGTAGTGTTTTTGCTCCCTACACTCAAAGCATATAATATTCATTTTATTATTAATCGACATGCTTGAGTTACCTAAATCCATAGTGATCGGAGTGTGTTCTTCATCCCTCCCGGAGGTTGAGGCTTCTTCTTTATTTTGTTCCGGCTCCGATGTGGATAGTCTCTCCTCCTCAATCACAGAAGTGGATGCTTCTTCCACCTTTTCTACTTCCTTCTCCGATCCGGATGTTGATTCCTTACTTTCTTGTGAGGATGATGAAGCTTCCTCTTCGGTCTCCTCCTCTTCCAAGTCTTCTTGGACCGATTCGGGATTGTCGTAGAACTTGACCAACTTGTTCCACAACTCCTTGGCATCCTTATAGCTTCCTAATCTAGATAAAATGTCGTTAGGTATCAAATTAATCAACATTTTTGTTACCTTAATGGTTGTCTTGAATTTTTGGCATTGCTCCTCGGTCCATCGCTTCATTTTGAGGATTTCGCCATTCTCTCCTCTCGGAGCATCAAAACCTATAATCACGACAAACCAATTTTCTATATTCGTCATTAGAAAATATTCCATTCTACCTTTCCAATACGCGAAATGTTCGCGGTTTGAAGGAAGGCGGAACGTTGATGTCGTCACCCAATCTCTCCTTGAATTCCATCTTGTTCCTCTAGCGTCTTGACTCCGGGTTGTTAATCCGTAGAAGAGCCCCGGGCTCTGATACCACTTGTAGGAAATTTGAGGCAGCTAGAGAGGGGATGAATAGCGTGTGTTCGTTCGTTGATGGATTTCGATCGTGATCGTCTCTACAATTTTGTTAGTACGCAGCGGAAATAGAAATAATACAATAACGAAATAAACAATCACACATGAACACAATTGTTTAACGTGGTTCAGAACCGCACGGTTCCTACTCCACATATCGGGTTTGTACGAACCCTAGCGATGCCAATCACACACCACTATAAAACACTCATTCTCGGAACAATCTGGAGGCGGAGAAACCTCGTACAAGATGATTACAATAATAATCAAAAGCTACAAGCGAATACAATGAAATACAAAGCAAGACTAGTAAAGAAAAATACTTTACAAATGCTCTTGAATGCTTGATCGCTAGGTTGATTGAGTAGCACTTGGAGACCCTGAATTGCAGCAACAACTCGCCCCAAATCGCCTCAAAGAACCATGCCCAATTCCTCCATCACGAGCTCCTTATAAAGATTCAACCTGTGCTGGAAAAAGTTGATCAGACGACTGCTCGGGACCATCAGTCGATTGATTCCACTGTTGTAGTGAGACAATGGCTAGATCCACGCTGGATAAATCCTACGGATTTACCATCAGTCGACTGATCAAACCCATCAGTCGACTGATGGTGTCCTCACTCGACTGCTGGTCCCAGCGATCGAGTGAGACTATACTCTGTAGCTGAATTCCTGAGCACATCGATCATCATGCGATCGATCATTGCTCGAGCCATCAATCATGTCATCCTCCGCGGCGATCATTGCTAGGCCACTTCCCGTAGTCAAACCCTAGTTGACTCAGTCCAGTCGACTGCCACATGGCACCAGTCGACTGGCACACCTCAAACATGAGGTTTTAGCTCAAGTATGGTTCACCCATACTTGCTATACCACCCTTAGCCTAGACCTAAGCCTTCTAGCCACCTCCATCAGCCTCACGCCTCTCGGATACCTCCAAGTCATCCATGACTTGTTCATCCATCGCGCTAACCTTCAGGTGCTTCCATTGGCTATGTCATGCTAACGGTGTCTACACCGCCATGGCACATTGGACTTATGCCGCCAAGACTCCGCTTGGACTTTACGCCACCAACCATTGAACTTATGCTGCCAAGACTCCCACTTGGACTTTACGCCGCCAATATCAAACCCCTTGGACTTTTACATTGCCAAGACTCAAGCTTGGACTTTCCATGCCAAGACCATGCTTGGACTTCTCAAATGCCAAGACCATGCTTGGACTTTCCCTTGCCAACCCATGTTGGACTTTTCATGTGCCAAGTGTCCCACTTGGACTTTTCATGCCAAGTACTCAGGACTTGGACTTTACCAAATTCCAAGTGTTCCACTTGGACTTTCCATGCCAAGTACCCATGACTTGGACTTTACCTTGACAATTACATTGTCATATATTTTTGTCGAACATCAAAACATCACTCGAGTCAAACTCGAGTCCTGGTCAATCGTGACCTGGGCCGATTGCACCAATAATCTCCCCCTTTTTGATGTTTGACAAAAACCAAACAAATCATTGAGTTAGAACACTAACTCAAATCCCTTACAAATTATCCCAAATTGGTAATCTTAAACATTCTCCAAATGTTCTCTCCCAAACATTCTACCCCTTTTTGACTAACATCAAAAAGGTTATCTCTCCAAGGAGGTCAAAGTCTCATGTCCCAATGAGATCTTACAATCTCCCCCTTGGTCTAAAAATACCTAGGATGCCTACCATCTTCCTAGTGATAAGTCCCATATCACTCAAGAGAGGCAATCCTATTCACTCTCCCAATTTCCAAATTGGGTTTCTAAAAGTCTCATCAATTTCCCAATTGATTTCATATTCTCCCATAACTTCTCCTCTTTAAGGAGAAAAATACATCCATCATCCCAAGATGGATACCTCCCCCTAAATACTTACTCCCCCTTGACCATTGCACCAACAATGTCCTTGGGAAGTCCCTAAGCCAATAGGAACTCTAAACCATCAAAATTAAGGTTAGAAATTCAACATTGAACTTTCCAACACCTTAAAATTGATACAAACCCTAAACACCTCTCTTAATCCATATCCAATGGATTTTCACCTTTCATCATGCTTCCCAAAGCATATCCTAGGGTTAGGAGTGGTTAGGGACCTTAACCGCAGTTGAAATCGGGTTAACCAACCTTGGTTATCCCAAAATCAGGCTATCAGTCGAGTGATTCAGAAATCAGTCGACTGATTACTGAAAATCTCGATTTTTAATTATCAGAAATGAGTTTTTGAAAAACGTAACTAATTATACGTATATCAAAAAATGATGAAAATTCATACGTATAATACTTATGACCAATACAATGGGTGAAAAATATTTAAAAATTATTTTACCCATAAAATAGTGAGTTTAATACAAAATCCAAAAGTGACTAAAAACTTCAAAGTTTAAGCTCACTTTGTATCAATCTCATCAATGGTGATTGCTATCAAAAGATAGGCTTCACCAAGGTTTTCTAAAATGATTTTAAAATATTTTCAAAACCTTATTTTGGATCATATTCCTTGGGCTCTATGTACATGACTTGTACACAAGCTTTCCCAATGATCCACCATTGAAACAAGATGAGTTTTAGTTTATCTAGATGCAAAAACTATGCACCTTGAACTCAACTCATATCCTAGCATCTCACATGTATCTAGGGTGTATAAATACACATAAATGTCAATTGGATGTGAGATGTGGGTTTTGTTCTCCCTAATCTAGGGTTTCATGCATTTTTCTAAGGCAACCCTACTTGATTCCCTTATAAATGGGACTCCAAGTCATGTCATTGTCCTTAAATAAATTTTAATCAAATTAATGCATGAATGTATGATTATGGCATAAATAATAGCAATATTAAGCATGACCAATGATCATGATGTCATGGCATAATATGAAATCTAAAAACGCATGACATAAATCCTTAATCCCTAAGCATAGTCATGACATATAAAATGATTAAGAATAAACATGATGTCATGACATAGCATATGGCAAACAAATCATGGCAAGTAAAAATTATAGGTATAAGTATACCTAAATTTTAATATTAATTGCCATTTGATATAATTCATCATATTTTGCCATATTTCTACTTTTCTCCCAAGTGTGCCAAAAACCCAAAATGGCACACCAACCTCTAAACCTAAATTGTGCCAATTTGATCATTTTATCAAACTTCTCAAATAATATTGGCACATCCTAAAATCTTTTTGGATTAAGACTCAAATGTATTTCCAAGGTGACCCTAACCTTGAAAATAACCTAAAGTGTCACCTTTATCATGGTTGAGTTAACTACCCATCCAATCAAGGTTGGCACACCCTAACCCCATCTAGCATGAATCAATCACGCTCTTAGGAACCCAAAACCTATTTGAGCTCCTAGGGTTAATTAGGTATTCCTTAGGGATAACCTCCCTAGATACCTTCCTAATGACCCTCCTAGGCTTATTAGCCTTAGTCATTTTGGTCTTGCCTAGGTTAACCTTAGGGATTGCCTCCCTAATAACCTTCTTAGTGGCCACCCTAGGTTTCTTTGAAACCCTAGCCACTAGGCACAACCTTTGGTCAACCCTAGGGATGACTTCCCCATTGACCTTGGTCTTCGTAGACCTAGTTAGTGTTCCATAATCAAATAGAACACTATGGTAAGCCACCTTAGGCTTAGGTTTGTGATCCAAACCTTGCTTGCCCTTGGTTGACTTTTGACTTTGAGGTCCTAGGTGTTGACTTTGAGATCTAGACCTAGACTTTTGATCATTAGACCCTTTAAATTGAGTTTGTACATTCCTAAGGGTCTTTTCTAGTTTCTCAAGCCTTGACCTCAAGGCTTGGTTCTCAAATTCTAATTGCCCAATTTTTGAGTTTTGATTTAAACCATGGGCATTGTCCTTTCTAGGAATATGCCTAGTCCATTTAGGGTTAAAACCTAAGTATTCTTGTATTTTCCTAATAGATTCCTTAGGTAAGGTTTTTCTAGGGACATTAGTCCCAAATTTCTCCTTATTTCCTAAGTGGACCTTTTTAGCACCTAAACAAATATGCCTATTACTTCTAGCATGCTTTTCATGTACAATTGCAAGAGAATTAAAACTTGTAGCATGCTTTTGCCTATTAACTAAGGAAGGTGCATTATTGAAATATACCTTAGGGTTTGCCTTGGATGCCTCCCCTACTTGTGATGCTCCTTCTTTGGTCTTTTTGCTCCCCCTAAGACATTGACTCCGGTAGTGTCCCGGTAGCCGGCATTTGAAGCAAACCACGTGCTCCTTGCTTTTAATTGTCGAGGGACCGACATTCTTGACCTTTGGTGCCGGAGGAGTCTTCTTAACCCGTTTAGGACACTTACTCTTGTAGTGTCCTTGCTCCCTACACTCAAAGCATATAATATTCATTTTATTATTAATCGACATGCTTGAGTTACCTAAATCCATGGTGATCGGAGTGGGTTCTTCATCCCTTCCGGAGGTTGAGGCTTCTTCTTTATTTTGTTCCGGCTCCGATGTGGATGGTCTCTCCTCCTCAATCACAGAAGTGGATGCTTCTTCCACCTTTTCTACTTCCTTCTCCGATCCGGATGTTGATTCCTTACTTTCTTGTGAGGATGATGAAGCTTCCTCTTCGGTCTCCTCCTCTTCCAAGTCTTCTTGGACCGATTCGGGATTGTCGTAGAACTTGACCAACTTGTTCCACAACTCCTTGGCATCCTTATAGCTTCCTAATCTAGACAAAATGTCGTTAGGTATCAAATTAATCAACATTTTTGTTACCTTAATGGTTGTCTTGAATTTTTGGCGTTGCTCCTCGGTCCATCGCTTCATTTTGAGGATTTCGCCGTTCTCTCCTCTTGGAGCATCAAAACTTATAATCACGGCAAACAAATTTTCTATATTCATCATTAGAAAATATTCCATTCTACCTTTCCAATACGCGAAATGTTCGCGTTTGAAGGAAGGCGGAACGTTGATGTCGTCACCCAATCTCTCCTTGAATTCCATCTTATTCCTCTAGCGTCTTGACTCCGGATTGTTAATCCGTAGAAGAGCCCCGGGCTCTGATACCACTTGTAAGAAATTTGAGGCCGCTAAAGGGGGGTGAATAGCGCATGTTCGTTCGTTGATGGAATTCGATCGTGATCGTCTCTAGAATTTCATTAGTATGCAGCGGAAATAGAAATAATACAATAACGAAATAAACAATCACACATGAATACAATTGTTTAACGTGGTTCGGAACTGCACGGTTCCTACTCCACGGATCGGGTTCGTACGAACCCTAGCGATGCCAATCGCACACCACTATAAAACACTCCTTCTCGGAACAATCCGGAGGCGGAGAAACCTCATACAAGATGATTACAACAATAATCAAAAGCTACAAGCGAATACAATGAAATACAAAGCAAGACTAGTAAAGAAAAACACTTTACAAATGCTCTTGAATGCTTGATCGCTAGGTTGATCGAGTAGCACTTGGAGACCCTGAATTGCAGCAGCAACTCGCCTCAAAGAACAATGCCCAATTCCTCCATCATGAGCTCCTTATAAAGCTTCAACCTGTGCTGGAAAAAGTCGATCAATCGACTGCTCGGGACCATCAGTCGACTGATTCCACTGTTGTCATGAGACAACGGCTAGATCCACGCTTGATAAGTCCAACGGATCTACCATCAGTCGACTGATCAAACCCATCAGTCGACTGATGGTGTCCTCACTCGACTGCTGGTCCCAGCGGTCGAGTGAGACTATACTCTGTGGCCGAATTCCCGAGCACCAGTTGACTGATCATGCGATCAGTCTACTGCTCGAGCCATCAGTCGACTGCTAGGCCACTTCCCGTAGTCAAACCCTAGTTGACTCCGTCCAGTCGACTACCAAATGGCACCAGTCGACTGGCACACCTCAAACATGACGTTTTAGCTCAAGTATGGTTCACCCATACTTGCTATACCACCCTTAGCCTAGACCTAAGCCTTTTAGCCACCTCCATCAGCCTCATGCCTCTCGGATCCCTCCAAGTCATCCATGACTTGTTCATCCATCGTGCTAGCCTTCAGGTGATTCCATCGGCTATGTCATGCTAACGGTGTCTACACCGCCAAGGCATATTGGACTTATGCCGCCAAGACTCCGCTTGGACTTTACGCCGCCAACCATTGAACTTATGCTGCCAAGACTCCCGCTTGGACTTTACACCGCCAATATCAAACCCCTTGGACTTTTACATTGCCATGACTCAAGCTTGGACTTTCTATGCCAAGACCATGCTTGGACTTTCCCTTACCAACCCATGTTGGACTTCTCAAATGCCAAGACCATGCTTGGACTTTCCCTTGCCAACCCATGTTGGACTTTTACATTGCCAAGACCCATGCTTGGACTTTTCATGTGCCAAGTGTCCCACTTGGACTTTTCATGCCAAGTACTCAAGACTTGGACTTTACCAAATGTCAAGTGTTCCACTTGGACTTTCTATGCCAAGTACCCATGACTTGGACTTTACCTTGACAATTACGTTGTCATATATTTTTGTCGAACATCAAAATATCACTCGAGTCAAACTCGAGTCCTGGTCAATCGTGACCTGGGCTGATTGCACCGACATCCTTATGGCCGGCCATGGAAGTGGGGAAGAAGATTAGGATGAGCACAAGCCAAGGTAGAGGGAAGATGGAAGGAACCAGCCACACCTTAGGAGGAAGAAGAAAAACTCCTCCTTGAGTTGCCGCCCACCCATAGCTCCCAAAACCCTAGCCACCCAAACCTAATCCTAAACTAACTAGGATTCCTAGCCTCCAAAGGAAGCAAACCCTAATCCCCTTAAGCCATGCTCTTCTTGCTGCCCACTTCATGATCTCTATTTATAGAGTTGGGCTCAAGCCATGATTTAATCTCCTCCATTGGTTCTAGGGATTTAATCTCAACTTTCGGATCTAGAGATTTAATCTCAACCGTCGGATCTAGCGATTTAATCTCTAACTTTGGATCTAGAGTTTTGTTTTCATCCATTGGATCTAAGCTTCATGAGGTGTTAATAGGCTACAATAGGGACCATGAGGAGGAGTTGGATTTTGACCACCCATGGATCAAGCCCACATAAAGTCCGATCCACTAATGAAAATCCAATCCACTAAAGGATTATCATTGATCTACCTCACCAACCCCCATATGATAATATGGGCTCTATATATTATATGTACATTTTCTCCCCGTGTTTAAGATCTCGAATGTCCATCGATTAATTAATTTACTGACCATTAATTAATCAACATCTAACTCCTTGAGTAGTACCACTCAACCTTTTCATCATGTTGGACCAAGTCCACCTGCAGGGTTTACATGATGAACCTTATGAGCTCCTCAAGGGGACATCATCATCCTAATATATAGGACACAATTTCCTCCTATAATCAATGACACACCATATAAATAATATCATCTCCCAACTTATCGAGCCTATCGATTTAATCTATAAATCTCGCCCATTGGTAAATCAAAGAGATGAATACTAAGTATATGTGCCCGTTATTATATCGGGATTAAGAGCATGTACTAAATAATATCTGAGGTCCGATTCAATTATGTAGTCAGCAATAAATCGAATCACCTCTAGGTCGTTCCTGCTCAATACACACAAAGTGCACTAGTATGATTCTATGGTCAAGACAAACCAATACCAAATCACACTACAACCATTCCGATGGTTTGTCCAAAGCCATCTCGGTTGTGAGCCTTTACTTATACTTTACAAGGAGCCGATAACATGATCTCCCATGTGACATCACACACCATGTTATCTACAATGTAATGTATTAGATAATATTGCATAATCATATAAATATGCAAACAATGATCATGTGATTCTTATTTCAAAAATAAAGATGTTCATACAAAAGATAGACTTTTCAGTATACATCCCTACAAAGGGAAGTCCAAGAGTTGATATTGGTGGTGTAAAGTCAAAGCGGGAGTCTTTGCAACATAAATCCAATGGCTGGCAGAGTAAAGTCCAAGCGTGTGTCTTGACAGCATAAGCCCAATGTGCCTTGGCGGTATAGACCACGTTAGCATGACATAGCCGATGGAAGCACCTAAAGGCTAGCGTATGGATGAACAAGTCATGGATGACTTGGAGGGATCCAATAGGCGTGAGGCTGATGGAGGTGGCTAGAATACTTAGGTCTAGGCTAAGGGTGGTCTAGCAAGTATGAGGACAGCATACTTGGGGTTTAAGTCCAAGAATGTTTTTGATAATATGATAAATACAGTGATGGATATTACTGGAAAAACAAAAGACAATCTGAATGCAAGAAAAGATATGTGTCTCATCTGTAAATAACTGACTCTTGATGTCGATGAAAATAGTTTGGGACCAAAGCCAAAAGCAGTTTATACATTAAATAAGGATCAAAGATGGATTATTTGTGAACGGTTGAAATCATTGAGATTTCTTGATGGTTATGTCTCTAATCGTGGAAGATGTGTCAATTTGAAGGAATGCAAATTGATTGGTTTGAAAAGCCATGACTTTCATATATTCATGGAAAGACTAATTCCTATTGCATTTAAAGAAATATTGCCAAATTTTGTATGGGGAGAAATTACAGAATTAAGTATTTTCCTTCATGATATTTGCTCGACAGTATTGAGTCATTCACACATAGAGACATTAGAGAGAGATATTCCAATAATTTTGTGTAACTTAGAAAAAATATTTCCACAGTCATTTTTCGATTCCATTGAGCATCTTTTGGTTCACTTGACATACGAGACCAAAGTTGGAGGTCCTGTTCAATTTCGATCGATATATCCATTTGAAAGGTGAACTTTTCATTTTCTTTGATCGTTATTAGTGCATTTGATTATTTTTAGTATAAGTAAATTTCTAATATATTTTGTTTTATTACTATTAGATTTCTCTATCACTTGAAGAAAAAGGTGAAAAATAAGGCACACATTGAGGCTTCTATTGTTAATGCATATATTGTGGAGGAAGTTACAACTTTTGCATTATATTATTTTAAACCTCACATTAAATGCAAATAACAAAGAGCAAGAAGAAATGATGAGGGTCCTATTGATCCAAATTTAAATTCATTCTCAATTTTTAACTATCTTGGTCGACTGAGTGGATCTTGTACACGTAGATACTTAACTGGTCAAGAATGAAGAGCAACCCACACATATTATCTATATATATATATATATATATATATATATGTGTGTGTGTGTGTGTGTGTGTGTTATATTTTGTATTTCATATATCCAAATTTTTTGTTTGTGTTATATTTAATTTTATGGTAGGAATTTTCAAACCTTATATTCAGAGCTTCCGGAGCATGAGTTCGATCGTTTCTGCGATGACAAATTTGCACCATTGTTCAAAAAATATGTAAGTATTTTATAATAATCAATTGGTTAAATATTGACTTTAACACATTTATTTGACTTTAGGTTCATGATAATCAAGCTCACATTGATCAAGAATTGATAAAACATCTGTCATGGGGTCCAAAATCAATGGTGAAAACTTGGCCGACATATTTCATAAATGGATATAATTTTCATACTCAAGAATATGGGATAGGCAAAACTACAATGAATAGTGGGGTTTGTGTTCAGTCATCCAATGATGGAGGTGCAATGAATGATTTTTATGGTTTGCTGGATGAAATTTTAGAGGTCGAGTACCCTAGCTAAGATTTGCGAGTTGTTTTATTTATGTGTCATTGGTTTGATCCTATCAAAGGCATGAAGGTGCATCCACAGTTTAATTTAATTGAAATAAATCACAAAAAATTATACAAAAGGTATGAACCATTTGTATTAGCACAACAAGTGATTCAAGTATTTTATGCTTCATATCCTAGTTTGAGACGTGACAAAATTGATTGGTGGGCTATTTTTAAAACAAAAGCATGGAACAAAATCGAGGAATGTTGGGAAGACATAGCATATCAATAAGTTGAAGTTGTCAATATATTTTAGATAGAAGAATATAATATTTCAACATTACAAGATTCCAGTGGCGTAGTAATGGACGTTGATGCAAGTGAAATAAATGAAGATGAAGATGAGAAATTTGATTTAGAGGATGAGGATGAGGATGACGATGAGGATCAGGATGACGATGACGATGACGATGATGATGATAATGAGGATGATGAAATTGAAGAGACATATCACTACTAGAAATGAACTCTTTAACGACGGAAAAATCACATCGTTAAAGAGTCAATTCCTGTCATTGATGAGTTTGAACGACGATATTAAATACCGTAGGAAGTTGTCACTAAAAGGCCCCGTCAGGAAAAGATTAACGACGGAAATAAAAGTACCATCGTTAATAGCACTTAACGATGATATTCACTACCGTCATTATTGATATTAGCGACGGATTTATATACTGTCGTTAATGGCAACAATGATGGTCATATGTACCATTGTTAATAACAATAAAGACGGTTATATGTACCGTCGTTAATAACAACGATGATGGTTTAATATCATTTAATTTTTAACGACGGTTTAACATACCGTCATTAATGACAATAACGACAGACGTTATATATATGTTATTTCATCATTATTACCTATACACAATTCATAATATATATTAATGAATATTAATAAAAATCAAAACACAATATATATTAAAATATCATCCAATAGTTCACAATGAGTGTATGTACATCATTAAATTTGTAAAATTAATATCCATTTACATCAAAAGAGAACATTTCGCTAAAATCTTCATATACAAAATGTTGACATTCTCAAAGCTCCAAAAAATCAATTTCGTTGCAAATTTTCAATATCTATAGCTACCCTTTCTTCCTCATATGTTTCTTCTGTAGATAGCAAATTTAGCATTTCTAAGCCTTTCGTAAGCCATTCCAACCTTTCTTTAACTAAGATCCTACAACAATGACAATAAATAAAAATTGTGAGGTGTCCATTACTATATAAGCAAAATACATTTATAAAGTCAAATTAAACAATTGGATGATGGTTGAGGAAGTTAGGCTAGTTCATTACCTTTGCAGTATCAAGAAATGCAAATAAAAAAATGGAAGCTTTGATAAGATGCAGTAACAGCATGATGTAGTCAATATATGACAACTTAATGGTGATGAGCATTGTTTGTCCCCTAAAAGCAAGGAAACCAAACTTGAAGGTTTTTGTAGAAGTTCTTCAACCAAAATACAACATTCATATCATGTTGAAGCATCAACGGACTGCGATAGAAAATTACTTATATGGCAACTACAAAAATCATTATAGAGCACCAACATGGTATTTTTATGCTCATACTTAACTGAAAGCGTAACTTTAACCAGAGAAACTCTAACAGGATTTGACTTTAAAATAAACAATTGGTCAAATAGGATGTTAACATATAACAATTTACATTTTTTTATAATTAGATACACACCAACTAGATGTAAAACTAGCAAAGCAGTAAAGCAACAGAGAAATTTCATGACAAGTTTTATTACCTTTAAATAGAAAATAAATGACCGGTTACTTTTCTTAAGTTGTTCCTGCAAAACATGACAATCTGTGATGGCTAGAAAACTAGAAACCAAGCTCAAGGAAAACATTTAAAAGCAATCAAAGTTCTTATATACAAGAAAATATTTTAAAGCAACTAACCTACTTTGCTGAAGCTTACTTGCCCCAACATTATTTCATTGAGCTCACTCATTGAAGGAGTTCTAAAACAACTCTAAAAACTCTAAAAACAAATAGACAGTTTAATTATTCAGGAAAAATAACTCTAAAAATAGTATAGAAAATATCAAGGATTAGAGTTTTAGATCTCTACACCTCCAGGAAAGCAGAATGAAAAAAGATCCTTGGACTTTAAGGGCAACTGCTTATCTAGCAGATAGACAAACAAAACCTAACAGAAATAGAAGGTAACAAGTTTAGCTACATGTAACTTCATTATTTAGATGATGTATACATATAATCAAACATATATGTGTGCATATGTACACATACTCCAGAAGCAACAAGAGCTATAAAGTTATAGAATGCAGTAAACTTCTAAGTTTGGGGTAATATTAGCACTTAAAATCATAAAAAAACAGCATTATACCGATACATACCAGTAATGAAAAATTTAAAAAAAAATCAATCCTTGATATTTAAACCAATCCTTAATCACATATAAGTTGTAGTTAAAATCAATCTCCATCTAAAAAATAATATAAACAATACATTTAGAAGTTTAAAATACTTACATTTACACAAAGCAAATAAATATTTATAAACATATCTCCTCATCTTTGATAAACTTCAATGATATCATCTGTATATCAGTGCACATTGAATCTCTCTCCAATCTACAGTGCCAAAACTTATCAGACTATCTGCGACATAAACTACTGGCTAGATGGCAAAGATTTGGTAAGAGGAAAAGTGACTTCATGTTTATAATTGTTTCCCTTCTTACATTGCTTAACATTCTTAGAACATTTGTTTGTCGACATAACTATTGACTTTCTAAGAACAAAAGGTAACAAATAAAGAGGCAGAAATTGCAAACCTCGACTGAGTAGATGTTTATTTGGCTAGCAGTATCTTTCTCGACATAACCAGTCTAGCCCCCTGTTTCGAGGTGGGAAAGTCCCAACCACCTTTGTTCTTTTAGTAGCTAACCATTCTACGTTGATCTTTTCAACCTGTAAAAATAAGTAAGCTTCGCTTGGATTATCATCTTGCCCATTAAGAAAGAAACTACATCTTTGACGAAACCAAAAGAGTAACATGTTTATTTTGAAATGTTACAATGATATCAAGCCAAGAATTTAGTTATTGTTGCACTAGCAAACATAAGTGCTACTCTAAATTCTACTAGTTGTTTGAAAACATTGAAACTAAGAGAACAATGTAATCGGAAATATCAAATAACTTGTATACTTTTATTTGTCATAATAATTTATTTTGTATGGATACTTTCTAAGTTTTCCAATAATTTGACCCATAAAGCAATTGACAATATTTTGAGATCTATTTTTTCTGGCTAAGCAAGCAATGATCAAACAAGAATTGAGAAATATCTCGACATTTTAAACATGTATGATTTTACCCTGTGAATAATGATTAATATAATCTCCTTGTTAAATAGTAGATGCAAGGACATCTAAACTCATAGGAATTTCTTGTCTCTATCTGTCCATTTCAAGCTCAATTGCTTTTCAATTTAATCACCTTGCAAACTTTCGATGTGGTTCTAAAACTAGAACTATTTATAAAACTAACAAAACATTTTGC
The DNA here is from genome assembly GCA_025175895.1 of Wurfbainia villosa. Lineage (NCBI taxonomy): Eukaryota > Viridiplantae > Streptophyta > Magnoliopsida > Zingiberales > Zingiberaceae > Wurfbainia > Wurfbainia villosa. The sequence continues at coordinate 91,185,395 of CM045997.1, read as the reverse complement.
AAGTGAAAGACAGAATCGTAACTTACATTGGGGCTAAACTCACTGTGATTGAGCAAGAGAAGACCGAATCACAATTGAAGGGAGGGGAGAGCAATGACGACGCTACTCCTGGCCAGGAAGGAGAGAGTAGCGGTGTTGAAATCACGGGATCGACCCCCATGATGATGCTCGCGAGCGACAACTGGTGACGATTGGGCTCGCGCTGGACCCAGGCCATGATGCATGATAGCTCGCGGTGAGGACACAGAGAGGGCGGCTGTGCTGAGGGAGTCACCGGTGTGGTCGGTGATGAGACGAGGGCGGCGACACCAAATCGAGGAAAGAGGGATCGGGAACCATGAGGAAGAGAAATCATGACGAGGGAAAGAATCGGGGTCGGGGTTAGATAAAAACCTAGTTATGTTGATATGGGTTTAGGGAGAAAAAATTAAGGAAAAAATATAAGAAAAGACATAAAATAAAGTAAATAAAGATATTTTTAATGAAATAAAAATTGGAAAAAAAAAGTATAGAAACATATATGTATAAAATAAAATTTTTATAATTTATTTAAAGATTGTGTTTTTTATATTAAAAAAATAGATTTCTATCAAGTAAAAAAAATTGATTTCTCGACATTATAAAAAATAATAACAATAGGAGAAAAATTCTGTCGTTAAAGGTCTTATAATAACGATGGGAGGAAATGTCGTCATTAAAGGTATGACATTAACGACCAAAACAAAAAATATCATCGTTGATGACAAAATTAACGACGGGACAAAATATCGTCGTTAATGTGTATATATTAATGACGGGCACATAATATGGTCGTTGTTGACCCACCAATAACGACGATATTTAATATCGTCGTTAAATTTTGTCGTTAAAAGTAGCTTTTCTACTAGTGAAATTGATGATGATGAAAATGTCAATGAGGACTTCGATTTATGAATATCAGTAACTTTTATTGGGTATCAATTATGTTTCTATTTACTGTCTTATTCTAAACTTCATATATTTGATATATTAATGAACTACCTTTTTCTATAGGTTATCCAGTTGCTTCAGATTGTAGGGACGACCGTGAGCGCTAGAGGGGGGTTAATAGCATGTTCATTCGACGATGATGGAATTTGATCGTACTTGCTATAATTTTTTTTAGCGCAACGGAAACAAAGATAATAAAGCAATAACAAAAATACAAGCACACAAACACAAGCACAACACAATAACATGTCGATATAACGTGGTTCGAAACCTTAGGGTTCCTACTCCATGGGTTGGGCTCGGATGAGCCCTAGCGATGCCAAACACCACTAATAATCAAAATCACTCCATCTCGACAACAAGTCGGAGGGGGGAAAACCTCGCACAAATGATTACAACATGTAAAACAATGAATACAAGAAAATACAAATGAAATACACAAAAAAAAATAAGGAAAACTTTACAAATGCACTTTTGGATATTTGCTTGTTTGGTTGTTTGAGATGGACTTGGAGACCCTGAATTGCATCAGTAAATCACTCAAAGAATCATGCCAAAATCCCTCTCCTCGAGCTCCTTTTAAAGCTGTAACTTGGGAAGGATTCCACCTAGCAGTCAACTGATCGTGACCATTAGTCGACTTCTCCTATAGTCGTTGTCTCATAACGACTTGAGCCACGCTGGAAAAACTCCAACGGATATCTCAGCAGTCAACTGCTCTTACCAGCAATCGACTATTGCTTCAATAGCCGACTGATCAGTCGGCTACCTGTTGGGATGTATAATGAAAGCCTAGTCTGTAAAATACCGCAGAAAATAATAATAATAATAATAATAATAATAATAATAATAAAAATAATGTTTGTTAATTAGGAAAATACCCTAGGGAATTTTCCAAGGATTTTTAGAAATTTTCCTGGTCTTAAATGGAAATTTCTATGCCCATTGCGGGGAAAGATTTAACAGGCTTTGGGAAAGTCTGTTTGGGTCATCTGGTTATGAGAGGCTTAATAGGGTTCAATTGACTTAAGTTTAATAGTAAAACTTTAAGGTCAATGGATTTAATGGATTGATCAGTGCCAGACCCGATTGTTTTTCCCTAAACCCGACCCGGTATTTTTTTTTTACCCGACCCGCTTCTCAGTTATCAATGCCAAGTGTTAAGTTCCTTCGGTTTTTCCTTCTCCCGAACGTTTCTCCATCGCATCCTTTATTTCCCAGCCGCAACCCCTTTTCTCGCGATCTCTCCGCCTCTTGTCGCTCCCTCTTCTTCTCCGCAAGTGAAGGTCGGCCACAGTCGCCCTCCTTTCCGTCCGCAAGCGAAGGCCGACCACGGTTGGCTCCCCTCTGCAAGCGACGGCTGACAATCATTACGGTGCCCACGGACGTGCTGGCGACGAGCGGGCGCGTGGTCGGGAAGTTCGGGTAGGCGATGCTTCGATCGGGAGTTGTTCTTCCCGATCGTTGCCGGAGCGAGTGGTATGGAGCGTGGATTTGCTCTGAGGAACAGGGGAATAGATGGAGATTTGTGTCGGTGGAGTTACTAGGGCAGGGAGGTGGTGTCGACAACGCTTTGATTGGAGGCTTCCACAGTTGTCGCCGGAGTAAGGTAAGGGCACGATTCTTGTTGGTTTCAGTTGATCTTGTATACCCCAACTTGTTTGCTCATGCGACAAAGACTCCCACCTGTTATCTGGGTGGGCATTCCGCAAAAGGTGGAGTTTTTCGTGGCCCATGAATCGGGAGGAGAACTGTCAAGGGGGGGAGGATCCAATCTCGGTAAGCTTGATCTAACCCTTGCTTTCCATCTATCAATCGTTGTGTGTGACTTTAGTTGTTTGTGTATCAACATGATTTGAATTGGACATTGGGTTCTTTCGATGGAGTATGTGGGATGATGCTGTTTGGGGAGAATTGGTCGGCTGTGGTAGAGTGGATGGAGCTGGGTTGAGTTGAGGAGTTCGAATATGGTTGGTTAAGCCTTGAATTCGTGTAAATTGTGAAGTTGTGAAGGGCTGTATTGGTTGCGGGTAGTAGATGATCTGGTGAACAGGGCTGCCGGTGAGGATTAATTGCCAGTGAAACTTCAATTTCTATTAAGCAAGATCAATTCCCTTTTGTTCAGTGAATTCCATTCGGTGGGATGGCTATGGGTTGGTTGTGAAGTGTTGAATAGGATGTGAGAGCTGTTGGCTGTGATGTGTTGTGAATAAGGTTGATTTTGGGTCTAAAAAGGGGGTTGTGAGGTGATGTTTTGACTGGATGTGAGTGAGCCGTAAACAAGTCTATGGGTGTCAATGTAGCAGTTCATAGGCTATGATCGGCTGCGAGTTGAGGTTTGATCATGTAGGGTTGTCAGATTTTATATCTGTATAGTACGCTGGGGTGAAGCCCTATTTACGTTGTGAGTGGATTTGTGAACTCGGTTAATTATTGTATTAAATGGTCAAGTCTGGCTAAATGGGGATTTCTAAATCGTATTCGATATGCGATACGGATATGTGGATAACATAGTAGCTAATCATATTATTGTTGTATGCTTTCACTGAATGATAATTGATGATATTTGCAGGACGTGGATATGAGACGGGTCCGCGACCGTGAGGAGTTTATTACTACGAGCATTGACAGCAGGTAGGTAATTTCCTACTGGTCGGGTAGATGTAATGATTTCCAGATTTAGACATAGATATGAACATGTTAGGTATTCATATTACCTTGACCATGCTCTGTTTATCGTATGCTTGAACTTATCGTTGATATATATGTGTGCTCGATTATTGATAACACATATTCCCTAGCATGATCTAGAAGTTACAGATGTGATGTAAGTAGGTTTAACTGTTTTGTAGGGTGTAGATGTTAGAGTACGGAGGATGACCTAAATTGTAAATTTGGCAAAAAGGTCCTCTGTGGATAAGTATGGCCCTAAATGTAGGACTCATTCCATACATGTATGTTTCACCTTTATTTACCAACCACAGGTTGTGTAAATGGTCAGGTGAGTCGTGGACAGTGTGTCGCTACGGACCGATGGTTCTAGCTTGTCATGATCAGATGAGTATTACTCTCTACAGGATAGAGAGTGTACTGATCAATTGGGTGTGACTCTCTGTTGAACAGAGAGTCTATGGTAGATGCCTGTAGGTGAGACAGTACCCTCATATCATTGCGTGTATACTGAGGACATCGTCTCCCCTTGGGGTTGAGAGAGAGTCGTCAGTCATCCTGCCTCCTAGGTTACTTCCAGAGGAGTAACTGGTGTGAGGGCAGAGCATTTGTTGTGCCTCACTCTACCACTATAGATGGTGGTAGTTGGAGTTGCGTGCAGTTGTCCTGGGTGCGTGGTACTCGACCACTCATTGGTAGTGTTAGTCGGAGTGGCCAGCAGCAGGGACCCCCATTGTGTAGCGAGTGTTGGGATGTATACTGAAAGCCTAGCTCTTTTGTATGAACATCTTTATTTTGAAATAAGAATCACATGATCATTGTTTGCATATTTTTATGGTTATGCAATATTGTCTAATACGTTACATTGTAGATAACATGGTGTGTGGTGTCACACGGAAGATCATGTTATCGGCTCCTTGTAAAGTATAAGTAAAGGCTCACAACCGAGATGACTTTGGACAAACCATCGGAATGGTTGTAGTGTGATTTGGTATTGGTTTGTCTTGACCATAGAATCACACTAGTGCACTTTGTGTGTATTGAGCAGGACCGACACAGAGGTGATTCGATTTATTGCTGACTACATAATCGAATCGGACCTCAGATATTATTTAGTACATGCTCTTAATCCCGATATAATAACGGGCACATATACTTGGTACTCATCTCTTTAATTTACCAATGGGCGAGATTTATAGATTAAATCGATAGACTCGGTAAGTTGGGAGATGATATTATTTATATGGTGTGCCGTTGATTATAGGAGGAAACCGTGTCCTATATATTAGGATGATGATGTCCCCTTGAGGAGCTCATAAGGTTCATCATGTAAACCCTGCAGGTGGACTAGGTCCGGCATGATGAAAAGGTTGAGTGGTACTACTCATGGAATTAGATGTCGATTAATTAATGGTCAGTAAATTAATTAATTGACGGACATTCGAGATCTTAAACACGGGGAGAAAATGTACAAATAATATATGGAGCCCATATTATCATATGGGGGTTGGTGAGGTAGATCAATGATGGACCTTTAGTGGATTGGACCATCATTAGTGGATCGGACTTTATGTGGGCTTGATCCATGGGTGGCCAAGACCCAACTCCTCCTCATGGTCCCTAATGTAGCCCATTAACACCTCAAGATGCTTAGATCCAATGGATAGAAACAAAACACTAAGATCCATTGGTAGAGATTAAATCTCTAAGATCCGACGGTTGAGATTAAATCTCTAGATCCGACGGTTGAGATTAAATCCCTAGAACCAATGGAGGAGATTAATTCATGACTTATCCCTAACTCTATAAATGGAGGGCATGGGAAGTGGTCGTGGATAACATCATTGAGAGGGAGCAAGGCTTGGGCGGCAAGAATAGGGCAATCCTAGTTGAGATAGGATTGGAATTAGGGTTAGGGTTTGGAAGCAAGGGTGGCACCAAATAAGGCAAGTTTTCCTTCTTCTTCCTTGCCTTGTGGCCAACGTCCAGCAGCTATTCCAGCCTTTCCAGCCCTTGGCGCCCAAAACACTCCCTCTCTTCTCCTTAGGTGGTGGAAACAAGATATAGGGTTTCCTTGGTGTCTTGGTAGTTTTCCATCATCTTCTTCTCCTTCTAGTTGGCCGGCGGCAAGAACTTCTATAGTTCTTTGTTGGTTGAGTTTTTGAAGGAGAAAAACATTGTTTCTCTTCTTCCTCTTGCTTGGGAAAAGCAAGGAAGGAAGTTTTGCGATCTAGGAGCTTCGACTTTTGGTGGATCGTCGCCCACACGACGTCCAAAAGGAGGAGGGTCATACATTAGAAGACCAAGAGGTATAACTATTCTTCTATCTCTTTTATTCATTGCTTGTGTTTGTTTTTCAAAATATAAGCATGTTATATTTCTGTAAATAGGCTAAATAATACTTAGATCCCGAGTATAAACATAAAAACCGGCGATCCGGACATCGTCTATTCCGCGGCTACTCGTAGAATAGAGGATGGTCGCTTGAACAACTAGTTTGTTCAAGTGACCTCTCTAAACGAATAGCACGACGATGACTTGGTTGCTTTGGGAATCCCTTTTGTCTAGGATTAAATTTTAATCCGGGGACATCGAAGGGATCACCATGGTCAAGCAACCGAGGCGAAGGGGAAGCGAAGTTTCCCCTCACGGATCAACCCCAACAATTGGTATCAGAGCCAAGGATTCCGGTTTTGTGTGTTTAGGATTCGGTTAATTTTATGCACTTTTTCATATATTATATGTGCCGGATAATAGTAGGATATGCGTAGTTTAACTCTTTGGTTGCAGGCATAAGATCCGACTATTATGGCCGTGTGTGTGTATATGATTGTATGTGTGTAAATATTTATTTTGTTGAATCCTCGGGGTTGACGAGGCTAGTATTTAGTTTTTTTTGTAAATTAAATACGGCATTGTTTAGCCGCTCTTTATTTTATTTTACTTTCGATCTAGATTCATGTACACTCCCTCGTGGAGTATAGGATCGATGGATGTAAATTAAAATAGGTTTTAGTCTCGGCTCGGATCTCCGGAGGGCTTGTACATGGCGTAGGAGGAGGAGCGGGACGAGATGGCGATCGACGGAGCCATATTGAAGACAAAGGCCATAATAGTTGGAAAATAATTTATTTTTCATATTTATTGCTTTTTGTTTGATATGCATGTTGTAGGAAAATTCCTCAATTTTAATTTACTAAGTGGGAGAGGGATATTTTAATTAATTCCCGCGGCCTCCATTACAATTTGACGTGTGATGCAACAAACTTGCGTGTTGGCTCTGAGTGCCTTCCTCCCTGCGGATGAGTTTGTTTGCGGATCACTAGGTCAAATAATGGTTATAGGAAATTATCTAGGAGCATGTGTACTTCCACAGCGGTAAGGCACATAATCCGAAATAATTCCCTTAGTATCGTGTAATGGTGCACACTTAGATGCAAATAAAAAGTATCCTCCCCATCGGAGTCACTGCTTTTATTTGTAGGGCCAAAGAGGAACCAACTATTAATTTTATTTGTCAAAAATTAAGGTTGACAAGATAATAAAATTAATGGGTAAAACCTCCTCTTACAAATGTAGAATTCGTATACGTCCACACTGCGTGGCATGCGATATTCTCGGTGTTTTGAGGTGTTGGTTGATATCAAAATTTTATTGTTTGAGGAATCAATAATTTTTTGAAATCTAAAGTAATGATCTATGTGATTCTTAGGATTTTCAAAATGACTTTCAGTCCACTTGTTGTGATACTAAAAGAAATAAACTTACTGTACCCAAATAATGTTGATTGGAAAAGAATCTAGATATTGTCTTATCTGCTAAGGAGTACAAGTATGCACTCTTCGAAGAGTGTCCTCAAGCCATGGTTGCTCAAAAAGGTTTCTACTTCTAAGCCTAAAGGCAAGAAGAAGAAAAACAAGGTGGAGCAAAGGTGGTGGGAGGATCTCGTGGAGGAGTGAAGAAGCCAAAGGCAAGTACTTTAAGCAGATGGACATTGGAAGAAGGACTGTCTACCCAAAATGTAACAAAGGTATATCCTTTGGACTAGTCGTTGAAACATGATTAGCGGTGTTATCTCTCGGCACTGTGTGTAGATATGAGAGTCACTAATCATGTCTGCAACACTTTGCAGGGTTTCGTGAAACCCAACGAAGCTAAAGGAGATTACCATTTTGGGCAATGCCATGAAGGTGGCGGCTATTGTATGGGAGAAGTTTTATTTATCTCTTGAGAAAAATAAAACTAAGGTTCTGGAAAATTTCCATTATGTATCTTTATTTAGAAAGAATTTATTTTCAGTTTCTAAATTATTATGGATGGATATTCTATTTCTTTTAATGACAGAGTAGTTATAAAAGGTAATAGTGAGAATATCTGCTCGTGTACATTGAAAGGAAATTTGTATACAAAACCTCCCGATGCAAATTGAAGTTAATAACTCATCTTCTAATTCCAAAAGGAGAAAAGAACCTTCGAAGATGAACCAAACATATCTTTGCCATCTTAGTCTTGGTCACATTAACCTAAGCAGAATTCAAAGGTTGATAGCTGATGGACCTTTGGGTTCATTAGTGGTGGAGGATCTCCCAACCTACGAATCTTGCTTGGAGGGTAAGATGACCAAGAGGCCTTTCAAGGCCAAGGGGTATAGAGCCAAAGATATGTTAGAAATGGTTCATTCTCGATTCAGATGGTCCTATGTCTATCCCGGCAAGAGGTAGTTTTGAATATTTCGTCTTTTTCATAGACAATTATTCAAGATGACACTACGATCTGATCGTGGTGACGAGTACCTCTTGGGAGAGTTTAGGAATTACCTATCAGAGGTTGGGATTCAATCCCAATTGTCTGCACCTGGCACACCCCAGCAGAATGATGTAGAAGAGCGAAGGAATAGGACTCTTACAGAGATGGTTAGATCGATGATGAGTTATTCTGACTTGCCAGACTCGTTCTGGGGATATGCTCTAGATACGGCGGTGTACATTCTGAACTTGGTTCCATCTAAATCAGTGCCTTCTACTCCCACAGAGTTGTGGACTGGCGAAAGCCTAGTCTAAGACATATTCGGATATGGGAGAGTCGGCCACATGTCAAGGCGGATGATGGTAAGTTGGAACCTCGTCAAAGTGCGCTTGTTCATTGGCTATCCTAGATGAACGAAGGGTGGATTGTTTTATAGTCCTAGAGATCAGAGAGTGATCGTTAGCACGAACACTAGATTTCTAGAGGAAGACTATGTGATGAGCCACAAGCCCAAGAGTAAAATTGTTCTGGATGAGTTAAAAGGGGAAGTCACTTCTTTAGTACCACCGGTACAAGAGGATATACCACATGTCACTGCACCGCGTGTCACAGAGGATACACAAGTGATGTCTCGTCGTAGTGGGAGGGTTGTGAGACAGCCTGATAGATTCATGTTCTTGGGAGAATCTTTCGATTTGGTCCCTGGCGAACATGAACCTGATCCCTGGACATATGATGAGGCAATCCAAGATAAAGATGCACTATCTTGGCAAAGTGCAATGAATACTGAGATTGAATCTATGGATTCAAGTCAGGTTTGAGAGCTCTTATGCATAACAGCTCATATGGATTATGAGGTGTGGCATATGGATATCAAGAAAGCTTTCCTTAATGGAAGTCTTGAGGAAACCATCTATATGAAGCAACCAGAGGGATTCATTGCTAAGGGCAAAGAGCATCTTGTGTGTAAGTTTAATCGGTCCATTTATGGATTGAAGCAAGCTTCAAGATCTTGGAACATCCGCTTTGATGAGATAATCCAGTCTTATGGATTTATTCAAAGTCCGGATGAGTCTTGTGTATACAAGAGATGTGACGGAAACGTAGTGGTATTTCTTGTACTATACGTAGATGACATTTTGGTGGTTGGCAACAACATCGAAGTGTTATCGGACGTAAGGGTATGGTTGTCCAAACAGTTTGATATGAAGGACTTGGGAGAGGTGAGACACATCCTTGGGATCAAGGTTATAAGGGATCGCAGGAAAAGGATGTTGTGCTTATCCCAAGCTTCATACATAGACACGATTATGGAGCGTTTTAGCATGCAGAACTCCAAGAAGGGTTTTCTACCTTTCAGGCATGGAGTACCTCTATCTAAGGAGATATGTCCTAGATCATTTGAGTAGATAGAGGAGATGAAGGCGGTTCCTTATGCTTCGGCAGTAGGAAGCCTCATGTATGCGATGCTCTGTACGAGACCAGATATCTGCTTTGCCGTGGGCATGGTCAGCAGATATCAGAGTAATCCAGGACAGGGATATTGGACTGCGGTAAAGCATATATTGTAGTGCCTGAGAAGGACTAGGGATTATATGCTAGTTTACCGGGCAGACCAATTACTCCCTGTGGGTTACACGGATTCCGATTTCCAATCTAATAGGGATAACAGTAAGTCTACCTCAGGTTTTGTGTTTACTTTGGGAGGTGGAGCCATTGTATGGAGGAGTGCCCAGCAGAAATGCGTGGCGGACTCCACCATGGAAGTTGAGTATGTGGCAGCCTATGAGGCGGCCAAAGAAGCTGTATGGCTCAGGAACTTCCTGATGGACTTGGATGTGATTCCTGGTTTGCCCAGAACTATCACAATTTATTGTGATAATAGTGGTGCAGTTGCAAACTCGAAGGAACCACGAGCCCATAAGGCTAGTAAACACATAGAGCGCAAGTACCACGATCACGAAATCGTAAAGGAGGTAGAAGTTGTTGTCGCCTAGATTGCATCAGAGGATGACCTGGTAGACCCTTTCACTAAGGCCCTTCTAGCGAGAGCTTTGATAGGCATGTGGAGGGAAGGGGAATCAGATGTATGGCAGTATAAGGACAGCATAGTCTTTTAGTATAAGTGGGAGATTGTTGGGATGTATACTGAAAGCCTAGCTCTTTTGTATGAACATCTTTATTTTGAAATAAGAATCACATGATCATTGTTTGCATATTTTTATGGTTATGCAATATTGTCTAATACGTTACATTGTAGATAACATGGTGTGTGGTGTCACACGGGAGATCATGTTATCGACTCCTTGTAAAGTATAAGTAAAGGCTCACAACCGAGATGACTTTGGACAAACCATCGGAATGGTTGTAGTGTGATTTGGTATTGGTTTGTCTTGACCATAGAATCACACTAGTGCACTTTGTGTGTATTGAGCAGGACCGACACGAGAGGTGATTCGATTTATTCTTGACTACATAATCGGAATCGGACCTCAGATATTATTTAGTACATGCTCTTAATCCCGATATAATAACGGGCACATATACTTGGTACTCATCTCTTTGATTTACCAATGGGCGAGATTTATAGATTAAATCGATAGACTCGGGAAGTTGGGAGATGATATTATTTATATGGTGTGCCGTTGATTATAGGAGGAAACCGTGTCCTATATATTAGGATGATGATGTCCCCTTGAGGAGCTCATAAGGTTCATCATGTAAACCCTGCAGGTGGACTAGGTCCGACATGATGAAAAGGTTGAGTGGTACTACTCATGGAGTTAGATGTCGATTAATTAATGGTCAGTAAATTAATTAATCGACGGACATTCGAGATCTTAAACACGGGGAGAAAATGTACAAATAATATATGGAGCCCATATTATCATATGGGGGTTGGTGAGGTAGATCAATGATGGACCTTTAGTGGATTGGACCATCATTAGTGGATCGGACTTTATGTGGGCTTGATCCATGGGTGGCCAAGACCCAACTCCTCCTCATGGTCCCTAATGTAGCCCATTAACACCTCAAGATGCTTAGATCCAATGGATAGAAACAAAACACTAAGATCCATTGGTAGAGATTAAATCTCTAAGATCCGACGGTTGAGATTAAATCTCTACCTAGAACCAATGGAGGAGATTAATTCATGACTTATCCCTAACTCTATAAAGGAGAGCATGGGAAGTGGTCGTGGATAACATCATTGAGAGGGAGCAAGGCTTGGGCGGCAAGAATAGGGCAATCCTAGTTGAGATAGGATTGGAATTAGGGTTAGGGTTTGGAAGCAAGGGTGGCACCAAATAAGGCAAGTTTTCCTTCTTCTTCCTTGCCTTGTGGCCAACGTCCAGCAGCTATTCCAGCCCTTCCCAACCCTTGGCGGCGCCCAAAACACTCCCTCTCTTCTCCTTAGGTGGTGGAAACAAGATATAGGGTTTCCCTTGGTGTCTTGGTAGTTTTCCATCATCTTCTTCTCCTTCTAGTTGGCGGCAAGAACTTCTATAGTTCTTTGTTGGTTGAGTTTTTGAAGGAGAAAAACATTGTTTCTCTTCTTCCTCTTGCTTGGGAAAAGCAAGGAAGGAAGTTTTGCGATCTAGGAGCTTCGACTTTTGGTGGATCGTCGCCCACACGACGTCCAAAAGGAGGAGGGTCATACATTAGAAGACCAAGAGGTATAACTATTCTTCTATCTCTTTTATTCATTGCTTGTGTTTGTTTTTCAAAATATAAGCATGTTATATTTCTGTAAATAGGCTAAATAATACTTAGATCCCGAGTATAAACATAAAAACCGGCGATCCGGACATCGTCTATTCCGCGGCTACTCGTAGAATAGAGGATGGTCGCTTGAACAACTAGTTTATTCAAGTGACCTCTCTAAACGAATAGCACGACGATGACTTGGTTGCTTTGGGAATCCCTTTTGTCTAGGATTAAATTTTAATCCGGGGACATCGAAGGGATCACCATGGTCAAGCAACCGAGGCGAAGGGGAAGCGAAGTTTCCCCTCACGGATCAACCCCAACAGCGAGCTCTTTACGCTCACATGCTACTTGATCATACTGCCCACTCGGCCACTCTATAGCAGTGGTTGGTGTGAGTTGGGACAGTTGTCATGTCGTGCCACCTAGGTCACACTGGGGTCGTGGTAGCGAGTAGGGGTGAGCAGGCATGACCATGCATGCTGCATTGCCGTATCATATGGTGTTTTGCATATGATTATATATATATACATACCTGCTTGTATATATATATATATATGGATGATGGTGATTAGTATACATACAGATACATTCTATATGTATACTCACTTTGATGATGCATTTGTATGTACTATGCTTGTTGCATTTGTTTGTACATATTCATACATGCTACTGCATTTCCTGTATGGTAGTAGGCTGGTACTTTTATACTTGTTGGTTATTCACGGTGATACCCTTGGATCATATTCAGGATATTGTGTGATTTAGTGTTATTCTTTTATACCCTATGATGTGGATATATGCCCAGGTTGGATCAGGATAGGGTAGCTGACGGTCAGGTATGTCAGCATCGTTGTTGTTCAGTTTATTTAGTGTATGCATGCATATATACCTTTTATGCTGATGTATACCTGTTGTTCGAGTAGATTTAGACTTTTGAATGACATGTAATATTGATACATATATTTACATGTTTTCTCTGATTACCTGCTGAGTTTTACTCACCACCTCCGACCCTGGGTTTTTCTGTCGCCCAGGTAACAGGTAGACACCTTTGTGATGACTTGGAGCTGCACTGACCGATCCATCCCATCTCCATTTTTCGATGCCTCCCGAGGAGTTTATTGTGTTTTTCTCTCTTTGATATGTTTGGACTTGTTTATGAGTTATGGATTTTGGTCATATGTCATGGACCCTTGTTTTGTTATGGACTTGTCGTGATGTCGATGTTTTATGTACGGTTTTAGTACTGTGGTCTTGTCAGGTGGTGTACACCTGTATATTTTTGTTATGTATGTTGTGGGTATGCGCTCTTTATTTCCGCTGCTGTTATTTGTTATATATATTGTTGTTGTTGTGGGCCTACGGGCCTTGTATTAACCCGAAATGTTGCCATGTACAGGGGAGATGTCGTCTGTTTGATTTTCGGCTTGGCATGCTCTCGGGGCGTGACAACTTTATTGGTATCAGAGCCCAAGGTTCTGCGATGCCATACAATGTTGTTTTTGTGTCGAGTCTTGGATTCTCGGGAGTCGATTTATTCAGTTTTGGTTTTCTGAGATGAGATGGACAGCGGCCTGAGCTCCAAGCAGCACGAGGTAAGAATTCCTGAAAAATTTATGTTTTAGTAGATATTTATCTAGACTTGATCAGTAGGTGTATACAATAGAGTTATGACACCTGTGCAGACTTGTAGTAGGGGTCATCTACCGAGGCGACCAACCGGAGTGACCTTTAGGGTTTATACTCCCGGTTATGTTGGATATGCATTTAGATGCTTATACCAGGGAATAACCTGTAGTGTGTTGGTTATTATTCGTAACCGTGGTATGAGTTGACCATGGGAACGACCTGTTGAGTTTGTGAGTCTTGAACCTGTGTCGAGGAGGTGAGTTACCTCTGAGAGCCGACTGATACCGAGTTGGAAAACATGGGCCAAGTCATCACATTTATTATGGAAATCAGAGACTACAGTCTTAGAGATTTCCACTAACTGTGCTAGTCGGATCATTACCTGTGGGTAATGAACAGACTTGTAGACTATTGTGGATGCAGATAGCGGAAGACTAGGTTATGGAGTTTCATAGGGATTTTATCCCTGAGTTGTTCGTACTGAGTAATATAACTTTGAGAGTACTTTTGAGTACTTAACTCATGTTATACCGAGAAAGAAGAGTTGTTTGCATACCATTATCGAGATCAAGCCGGTATTTGGTGATAAATGCATAAAATAATCTTCGGGAAATAATATATCACTTGATCATGGATTAGTGATATTGAAAGAGTATTTCCCCATGTCACTTTTAGTGACACATTGTAAGGAATTCTTGAGCTTCAAGAAAGGGTGCTCGGTTAGTAATAGTGTACTGTGCAGAGTCGTGAGACTTGTAGAGGTTACGACCACCTAATAGCTCAAGGAGATGAATGGAGGATTTAAGCCACCCAGAGTTTGGCTTATAGTTGGATTAGGATGTCGGGATCTTCTACCAGATCCTGCCGGAAGACGTTGGATTGAGACAGGAGTTTAGAAATGACTCCGTACAAGTGTTAGGAGATGAAGATTGATAGCAGACATAGCAAGTCAGATGTTGGAATAAGAAGTCTCCGACTATTGGATAAAGGAGCAAGATCGGAGTCAGAGGCCTTGGGGCTACTTTTCGATTATAGAAGACCAATCGTAGATCATCAGAAGGTTCTTGTGGATATCAGCAAAATCAGAACAAAGACTCCGAAGGAATTGTGTGCGTCGCGATCGATCACGAAGACATGCGGTCGATATCCGTTAGGCGGTTCAAATTGCTGTGAGCAACCAGTACAGTGGAGGAGGTGTACTTTAAAGACTCATTTGAAGACTACCAATGGTGTTCCGGGAGGATGATGTGTCATCTCGACAGCAGAGATCAGCACAGAGGATTGGGTTATCTCAACAGCAACAACCTACTGCCTCAGGCATGGTTGGAGTTCCTTGATACTCCCCTTCATCAGAGATCAGCACAGGAGCAGCATCAGCAGAAGACATCTTAGAAGATTCAGCAGTTATCCCCAGATATGATTTGATTAGTACAGAGGAGAGAGTATACGACGATGGTCATATCCATTTTGTATTCTACAGTTGCAACTCGTAGGATTTAGGGATAGGATCAGATGATCTAGGAAAAATCCTTGGATCATTCATCGCAGAAATGCGATCGTTTTGTCGCAGACTGTTGGATCTGATCTTGTTCTCTTCAGAGAAAGGTGGAGACCTGCGGGGAGCCTTTGGATCGGATCGATAGATATTTGATCGTCCGGGGTATTACTTTAGTTTACCCTCAAGGTTATTATATTGAGAGATGCTTGTAGTTACAGGTATATTTGTCTAGAATATTCTTTGTTTTGATTAGAAGGGTTCCTATACATCGACTTGTGGGTCTGTGGTATCTTTACCGTCAGGTGAGATGTGGACCAACAATTAAGAAGTTAAGGGATACCCTTAGACTTGGATGAACATATTTTACTATAGACATATCCTTATGGATGGTCAAATTGTTGGAATTTTGGTATGATTATGCCTCTCAGATGTGCGTATAATCCGAGAGCATTCGGATGTAGTTTTGGATGAACTCCTAGCCTTGCCGTTTCTTAGGCAAGTGGAGTAGGCGATCGAAATGATTGCGAAAATAGTTCCGGTATCGAAGATCCTATACCGGGTGATAATTTAACTGGTATCAGTGTTGTTAAACACTATAGAAATTGGAAGCATGTGAGTTGCGATTATAGGAGATGTTAGAGGGGATATTTATCTATCCCAGTATTCCTCCTTGAGAAGGATCCAAAACTCTTTATTGAAAGAGGGATGAATCTTTGAGATTTTGCATCGATTATCGATGATAGAATGCGATAATTGTTGAAAGTAAATATCCTACGTTGAGGATAAATGATCTGTTAGATTAGCTAAAGACACCTATGTATACTCTAGGGTTGGTTTACGACTGGAGAGTTGATATGATAGTGACATAGTGTCATATAAGTATCATTGTTGTTGTGATGATTGATATATCATCAGCCTATAGAAAAGGGGATGCAGGTGTGTGGAGACGACAATTTCATACTTGGTATGAATTGTATGAATTTTGATTAAGTTGCTAGACTAATTAACGATTTAGTCGTCACTGGATTGGAGAATCGTGTATCCTGAACACGATAGGATCCTTTTGTAGTTGTTGGAGTTACGTAACTGTGCCACTGTTGGTTGTGGTAGTTGGAGTTGCGCACTCGACCACCGTAGATGGTGGTTTGCCTTGGATGGTTTGGTTAGTACTGTAGATGTGGATAGAATGTCTTAGCATTACTATACCACGGACTTGTTTGACAAAGGTGACGATAGAAATCATTTAGTCGTGAGACCTAGGTGAAATGGTGGTTAACTTTTTACGAGTATTAGTTAATCCTTCCGAATGGATAAAGGATGATGTACGCAAATGCGTCGTCGTTTGGATCTAACAATTCCAATGCAGTTGAATGAGGCATATCTTATGTCTACGTCAGTTAAGAAACTACGAGATAGTCTGTCATATACATGATATGACTTTAGTAGTTATTATTTGGATTTGTAGTGATATGGAGTAGAAGTGCTCATGGAGTTTTGACTAGCTACTGGGTAGCTACTATAGAGGGCTGGAAAGCGAACGGTTGCAACAAGTGAGATGGTCGCTTTAGTCTTCCATGCACTTACAGAGTGTGATGGAGAGGATTGTGGACGGTTGATGGATTTCTCTTTTGAGGAAATAATTCCCCGTCTTTGATAAGGATTGTGGGTTCCGGAGTTGCAGTGTTTAAGGAAGAGCTGCTACAAAAAGCACATCATTCGGGATGGGCTATATACCTTGGAGGTACTCAGATGTACCGAGAGTTGAAATGCTTATACTGGTTAGAATGGTATAAAGAGAGTTATAGCAGATTTTGCTGCTCGATGTTTAGTATGCCAGTAGGTTAAGGTTGAACATCAGAAACTCGCTGGATTGCTCTAGAAATTTCGATTCCGGAATGGAAGTGGGAGCATATTACGATTGATTGAATTACGGGATTGCCTAGAACCCGTAAAGGACGTGATGCGATTTGGGTGATTGTGGATTGACTGACCAAATCAGCTCATTTCCTTCCTATTCGTGGGTCGTACTTGTTGGATCATTCGGTAGAGTTGTATTACCGAAATATTATCAGATTGCGTGGGGTACTTTTAAGTACCATACCGGATAGAGATTCACGATTTTGGCAGAGTCTACACCAGACTATGGGCACAGAGCTTCGGCTTAGCGCAACGTTTCATCCGCGGACTGATGGACTTTCTGAGCATGACATTCAGACTCTGATGGGATGATAGTTATAAGAGACACAGGGTCGACAGAAGAGTTATGCAGACCGGAGGCGAAGGCCTTTAGAAATTCTCAATTGGGGAATAAGTATTTCTACGTGTTTCACCTTCGAAAGGGGTGAAACGATTTGGGTCGCAAGGAGCGACAGTAGCGGAACAAGACTATCCGACTCGTAAAGGTTGGATGACAGTATCCGACTGATGAGGAGGCTATATGTGAGCTAGAAGATACTATCCGAGCTCGATATCCTCATTTGTTCACTTGAGGCATGTAGTAGTTCAAGAAATCTCTTGAGTTGGTTCTCGTATGTTAGTACGAAATTTGGGGACCAAATTTTTATAAGTGGGGGAGAATGTAAAATACCGCAGAAAAAATAATAATAATAATAATAAAAATAAAAATAATGTTTGTTAATTAGGAAAATACCCTAGGGAATTTTCCAAGGATTTTTAGAAATTTTCCTGGTCTTAAATGGAAATTTCTATGCCCATTGCGGGGAAAGATTTAACAGGCTTTGGGAAAGTCTGTTTGGGTCATCTGGTTATGAGAGGCTTAATAGGGTTCAATTGACTTAAGTTTAATAGTAAAACTTTAAGGTCAATGGATTTAATGGATTGATCAGTGTCAGACCCGATTGTTTTTCCCTAAACCCGACCCGGTATTTATTTTTTACCCGACCCGCTTCTCAGTTATCAATGCCAAGTGTTAAGTTCCTTCGGCTTTTCCTTCTCCCGAACGTTTCTCCATTGCATCCTTTATTTCCCAGCTGCAACCCCTTTTCTCACGATCTCTCCGCCTCTTGTCGCTCCCTCTTCTTCTCCGCAAGTGAAGGCCGGCCACCGTCGCCCTCCTTTCCGTCCGCAAGAGAAGGTCGACCACGGTTGGCTCCCCTCTGCAAGCGACAGCTGACAACCTTTACGGTGCCCACGGACGTGCCGGCGATGAGCGGGTGCGTGGTCGGGAAGTTCGGGTAGGCGACGCTTCGATCGGGAGTTGTTCTTCCCGATCGTTGCCGGAGCGAGTGGTATGGAGCGTGGATTTGCTCCGAGGAACAAGGGAATAGATGGAGATTTGCGTCGGTGGAGTTACTAGGGTAGGGAGGTGGCGTCGACAACGCTTCGATTGGAGGCTTCCACAGTTGTCGCCGGAGTAAGGTAAGGGTAGGATTCTTGTTGGTTTCAGTTGATCTTGTATACCCCAACTTGTTTGCTCATGTGAACAGCACTCCCACGATGTTACTGCGGGTGGGTATTCTGGCGAAAGGTGGAGTTTTTCCGACGAACTGGGGAGGAGAACTGTCAAGGGGGGGAGGATCCAATCTCGGTAAGCTTGATCTAACCCTTGCTTTCCATCTATCAATCGTTGTGTGTGACTTTAGTTGTTTGTGTATCAACGTGATTTGAATTGGACATTGGGTTCTTTCGATGGAGTATGTGGGATGATGTTGTTTGGGGAGAATTGGCCGGCTGTGGTAGAGTGGATGGAGCTGGGTTGAGTTGAGGAGTTCGAATATGGTTGGTTAAGCCTTGAATTCGTGTAAATTGTGAAGTTGTGAAGGGTTGTATTGGTTGCGGGCAGTAGATGATCTGGTGAACAGGGCTGCCGGTGAGGATTAATTGCCAGTGAAACTTCAATTTCTGGTAAGCAAGATCAATTCCCTTTTGTTCAATGAATTCCATTCGGTGGGATGGGTATGGGTTGGTTGTGAAGTGTTGAATGGGATGTGAGGGCTGTTGGCTGTGATGTGTTGTGAATAAGGTTGATTTTCTAAAAAGGGGGTTGTGAGGTGATGTTTTGACTGGATGTGAGTGAGTCGTAAACAGGTCTATGGGTGTCAATGTAGCTGTTCATAGGCTATGATCGGCTGCGAGTTGAGGTTTGATCATGTAGGGTTGTCAGATTTTATATCTGTATAGTGCGCTGGGGTGAAGCCCTATTTACGTTGTGAGTGGATTTGTGAACTCGATTAATTATGGTATTAAATGGTCAAGTCTGGCTAAATGGGGATTTCTAAATCGTATTCGATATGCGATACGGATATGTGGATAATGTAGTAGCTAATCATATTATTGTTGTATGCTTTCACTGAATGATAATTGATGATATTTACAGGACGTGGATACGAGACGGGTCCGCGGCCGTGAGGAGTTTATTACTACGAGCATTGACAGCAGGTAGGTAATTTCCTACTGGTCGGGTAGATGTAATGATTTCCAGATTTAGACATAGATATGAACATGTTAGGTATTCATATTACCTTGACCATGCTCTGTTTATCGTATGCTTGAACTTATCGTTGATATATATGTGTGCTCGATTATTGATAACACATATTCCCTAGCATGATCTAGAAGTTACAGATGTGATGTAAGTAGGTTTAACTGTTTAGTAGGGTGTAGATGTTAGAGTACGGAGGATGACCTAAATTGTAAATTTGGCAAAAAGGTCCTCTGGGGATAAGTATGGCCCTAAATGTAGGACTCATTCCATACCTGTATGTTGCACCTTTATTTACCAACCACGGGTTGTGTAAATGGTCAGGTGAGTCGTGGACAGTGTGTCGCTACGGACCGATGGTTCTAGCTTGTCATGATCAGATGAGTATTACTCTCTACAGGATAGAGAGTGTACTGATCAATTGGGTGTGACTCTCTGTTGAACAGAGAGTCTATGGTAGATGCCTGTAGGTGAGACAGTACCCTCATATCATTGCGTGTATACTGAGGACATCGTCTCCCCTTGGGGTTGAGAGAGAGTTGTCAGTCATCCTGCCTCCTAGGTTACTTCCAGAGGAGTAACTGGTGTGAGGGCAGAGCATTTGTTGTGCCTCACTCTACCACTATAGATGGTGGTAGTTGGAGTTGCGTGCAGTTGTCCTGGGTGCGTGGTACTCGACCACTCATTGGTAGTGTTAGTCGGAGTGGCCAGCAGCAGGGACCCCCGTTGTGTAGCGAGCTCTTTACGCTCACATGCTACTTGATCATACTGCCCACTCGGCCACTCTATAGCAGTGGTTGGTGTGAGTTGGGACAGTTGTCATGTCGTGCCACCTAGGTCACACTGGGGTCGTGGTAGCGAGTAGGGGTGAGCAGGCATGACCATGCATGCTGCATTGCCGTATCATATGGTGTTTTTCATATGATTATATATATATACATACCTGCTTGTATATATATATATATGGATGATGGTGATTAGTATACATACAGATACAGTCTATATGTATACTCACTTTGATGATGCATTTGTATGTACTATGCTTGTTGCATTTGTTTGTACATATTCATACATGCTACTGCATTTCCTGTATGGTAGTAGGCTGGTACTTTTATACCTGTTGGTTATTTACGGTGATACCCTTGGATCATATTCAGGATATTATGTGAGTTAGTGTTATTCTTTTATACCCTATGATGTGGATATATGCCCAGGTTGGATCAGGATAGGGTAGCTGACGGTCAGGTATGTCAACATCATTGTTGTTCAGTTTATTTAGTGTATGCATGCATATATACCTTTTATGCTGATGTATACCTGTTGTTTGAGTAGATTTAGACTGTTGAATGACATGTAATATTGATACATATATTTACATGTTTTCTCTGATTACCTGCTGAGTTTTACTCACCACCTTCGACCCTGGGTTTTTCTGTCGCCCAGGTAACAGGTAGACGCCTTTGTGACGACTTGGAGCTACACTGACCGATCCATCCCATCTCCATTTTTCGATGCCTCACGAAGAGTTTATTGTGTTTTTCTCTCTTTGATATGTTTGGACTTGTTTATGAGTTATGGATTTTGGTCCTATGTCATGGACCCTTGTTTTGTTATGGACTTGTCGTGATGTCGATGTTTTATGTACGGTTTTAGTACTGTGGTCTTGTCAGGTGGTGTACACCTGTATATTTTTGTTATGTATGTTGTGGGTATGCACTCTTTATTTCCGCTGCTGTTATTTGTTATATATATTATTGTTGTTGTGGGCCTACGGGCCTTGTATTAACCTGAAATGTTGCCACGTACAGTGGAGATGTCGTCCGTTTGATTTTCGGCTCGGCATGCTCTCGGGGCGTGACATAGTCTTTGTATGGACATCTTCATTTTGAAATAAGAATCACATGATCATAGTTTGCATATTTATAGTTATGCATATTGTCTAATACTTTACATTGTAGATAATATGGTGTGTGGTGTCACACAGAAGATCATGTTATCAGTTCCTTGTAGAGTATAAGTATAGGCTCACAACCAAGATGGTTTTGGATAAACCATTGGTATGGTTGTAGTATAATTTGGTATTAGTTTATCTTGACCATAGAATTTCACTAGTACACTTTGTGTGTATTGAGTAGGACCGACTTAGAGGTGATTCAATTTATTACTGACTACATAATTGAATCGGACCTCAGATATTATGGTGTACATGCTCTTAATCCTGATATAATAACGAGCACATGTACTTAATATTTATTTCTTTGATTTACCAATGGGAGAGATTTATGGGTTAAATCAATAGGCCCGGTAAGTTGGGAAATAATTTTATTTACATGGTGTGCCGTTGATTATAGGAGGAAACTGTGTCCTATGTATTAGGATGATGATGTCCCTTTGAGGAGCTCATAAGGATTATCATGTAAATCCTGTAGGTGGACTTGGTCCAGCATGATGATAAGGTTGAGTGATACAACTCATGGAGTTAGATGTTAATTGATTAATTGTCAGTAAATTAATTAATTAACAGACATTCGATATCTTAAACACAGAGAGATATTTGTACAATTAATATATGGAACCCATATTTAATTATGGGGGTTGGTGAGGTAGATCAATGATAATCTTCTAGTGGAATGAATTATCATTAATGGATCGGATTTTATGTGGGTCGGATCCATTGGGTGGCCAAGATCCAACTCCTCCTCATGGTCCCTATTGTAGCCTATTAAAACCCTCATGAAGCCTAGATCCAATGGACACGATTAAAAGGAGGCTTGGGCGAAATCTATAAATAAGAGGCATGTCTTGGGCGGCAATGAAAAGATTTGGATGCTAGGGTTTGCTTCCAAGGCTTGGGCGGCAAGAAAGGTGTAAAATACCTGGGAAAAAAAATATATTCCTCGGTAATTGATAAAACATCTTGTGGATTTTTTCAGAAATTTTTAGAATTTTTTCTGGATTTAAACGGAGGTCTTATGGACATTTTATGGGGATAAAGCGGATAGGCTTTTGTAAAACCTGTTAAGACTATCTGTTAGGAATTAATAGGTTTAATTAAAAACCTATTATATTTTCCCATTTTCTCGATCGACTGTTTCTTCCCAAATCGCGACCTTTCTTTTCTCGCCGATTTCCTCTTCATTTTCCCCGATCGACCGTTTTCTTCTCCTCATTTTTCTCCCGATCCCGATCCTTCGTCTCTTGCGCGTTTCCTCACTGCGACGGTGTCTCCGTCACCACCTCTCCCTCGTGCACCGGCCACGACGGTCATTGTCGCTCGGTCGCTGTGCCCCATCATCGCACCGCTTGTCGCACCACTCGTCGACCGCGAGAGAGAGAGCTGTCGCCGGTGCCGATCTCCACTCTATCTTCGCCGGATCGTTGCTCGAACTCGTTTCCACCGACCGATTTCCTTTTTGCTTCTCCCGATCTGGCAGCAGTAGGTGGTGCTGCCCCATCACATCTACAGCTCCATCGCCGACGTTCGACGCCGCTGCTTTGCGGCCAATATCGTTCGCGATCGGCGATGATCCTCGTGCGATGCTGCTGTCCTAGCGATGATTTGATGTGTCGGCTCATCTCTGGTGCCATGGAGTTGCTCTCCGACCACTGAGGCAAGCCGCAGGCTAATGATCGCTCCAGATGCAGCTTTCTGACTTGGATCGTGAGATTGCCATTGCGAAGCCCAGCCACTATCGCCGGTGATGTTGAATTAAGGTATACCCCTTGGCTACCCATTCCTTATTTCCCTCGATCTTCGAAGGGATCCATTTGTGATGCGTTCCGTTTGTGATGGGCAGTAGGTTGAGCATGATTTTTTTTTTTACGGGCTGAGCGATTGGGGAGGAGAGCTGCCTAGGGGAGGTTCTATTGCTAGTATAGATCTTGATTCCCTTTGTATTTTTGCAGTCTATTTCGATTCTATGTGGGTTGTGTGATTGCTGTGATTTAGAGGGTTACCGGCTGTGAGTTTGGGGGAGCCATGCAATCGCTGTGAAGATCGGGTTGTTGTTGTGAATAAGGTTTATTTAGGGGTTGTTGGTGGGCTGTGAAGCTATGCTTACGATGAAGGTGTGGCTGTGAACAGTCGTAAAAGGGGCAGTGAGGTTCTGTAAGTGTAACCATGGGTTGTGATAGAGCTATGAATGAACAAATCAGTTAAGTTATGATTTTTAACGAAGTGTTTTAAATAGTTAGATCCCTAAATTAGTGTGGTTGTTAATGATGGGGTTCTTGGCCACGAAGGGGTGAATCGGCCGTGTGTTAGAGATTTATCGACGGTGGATGATTATTTACACATTGAGGTGTTGGTGCGTGATTTGTCTATAGATCTGATGGATGGATTTATGTGGATGCGAGTTAGTGTGTTTAATTGATTTGGGTGGAGTCTACCTAAGAGGTTTAATAATTTAAACCTAGTTGGGTGTTGTAGAAGGGTTACGTTTGATGATGGGAGGTTTCTAATTCGTATTCGATAAAGGGATACGAATATAGGAACGATATAGTAGTGGATTTGTATATTTATCGTGTGCTTGAATTTAATTATAAATGATGATATTTACAAGACGTGGATATGAGGCAGATCTATGGACATGGAGATATTTATGTTGCAGAGCTATTTAACAGGTGGGTAATTTCCTACCTGGTCCGGGTAGATGTATTGCATTCAGATTTAGTCATAGATATGAGCATGTTAGGTGTTCATATTACCTTGACCCTGCTTTTATTATCGTATGCTTGAACTTATCGTTTGAAGTATTTATGCTCAATTGTTGATATCACACATATACCCTATCATGATTTAGGAGTTATAGATGTGATGTATATTGGCCTAGATGTTTAGCAGGGTGTAAATGTTAGTACGGAGGATGACCCAATTTATAATTGGCAAAAAGGTCATCCGTGGGTAGGTAATGCCTTAAATGTAGGATTTACTTCAAATACCTGTAGGTTGCATACTGTTACCAACCATGAGTTGTGTAATGGTTAAGTGAAGGGTGATTAGTGTGTCGCTGCAGACCGGTGGTCCCAGCTTGATATGATCAGTCGAGTACGACTCTCTATAGGATAGAGAGTTCGTCGATCAGTCGAGTATGACTCTCTATTGGATAGAGAGTTCGTCAATCAGTCGAGTACGACTCTCTACAGGATAGAGAGTCCGTCGATCTGTTGAGTACAACTCTCTACAAGATAGAGAGTATTGATTAGATGGGTGTGACTCTTTGCTGAACAGAGAGTCTGTGGTAGATGGTTGTACGTGTGACAACATACACATGTCATTTGCATGCATTCTGACGACATAGTCTCCCTTGGGGTTGAGAGAGTCGTCAGTCATCTTGCCTCCCAGAGCACTCCCCGAGGAGTAACTGGTGTGAGGGCAGAACATTTGTTGTGCCGCACTCTACCACTATAGATGGTGGTAGTTGGAGTTGCGTGCAGTTGTCCTAGGTGCGTGGTACTCGACCACTCATTGGTAGTGTTAGTCGGAGTGGCCAGCAGTAGGGACCCCCGTTGTGTAGCGAGCTCTTTACGCTCATATGCTACTTGATCATACTGCCCACTCGGCCACTCTATAGTAGTGGTTGGTGTGAGTTGGGACAGTTGTCATGTCGTGCCACCTAGGCCACACTGGGGTCGTGGTAGCGAGTAGGGGTGAGCAGGCATGACCATGCATGTTGCATTGCCGTATCTGATGACACTTTGCATATTACCATATATAGATACATATATGTATGTATATATATATATATGGATGGTTGAGATTAATATATATATAGATACAGTCTATATATATATGCTTATTTTGATGTTGCACTTGATTGTATTATGCTTGTTGCATTTGATTGTACATCATATTCATGCATGCTTCCTGCATATGTTATACATTGTGTCGTGCATCGTATATGTGTTGATGCACATTAGATACCTTGACCTGTAGCTAGAGTATATTGTGAGTTGATCTACTCTTCCTGTTATATATATATATGTTGGATATATGTTCAGGTTGGATCAGAGTAGCGTAGCAGACTTCAGGTATGTCTGCATTTTTATGTTGTTTATTTTGTTAGACGGTATATGCTTGTATTTATATACTATGCTGATATACCTATTGTACCTCTAGAGTATGTTGTTGAAAATACATATGATATGACATATATACATGTTTTCTATTACCTACTGAGTTTTACTCACCACCCCCGCGGACCTGGGTTTTCTGTCGCCCAGGTAACAGGTAGAAGACTTCGTGATGGCATTGGAGCACCGCCGGCTGACATCGTCTCATCTCACCTCCGTGGCTCCCATGTCTGTTTTGGATTTTCCGTATGTCTTGTTTTGCATTCGGAGTTTTCGTGATGTTATGTATTATGTGATGTACGCACATGTTGGTGCGGGTTTTGTCGAGGTTTTCTTTATGTTATGGTGTTAGTCATACCGGTATGCATGTGTTGTTGTTGTATCATTTCCGCTATGTGTAGTTGTTGTGTTGATATATATATATCGTGGTGGTTTAGTATATTTTTATATGTGTTGTTATTGTGGGCCTACGAGCCTTGTATTAACCCGAAATGTTGCCACGTACAAGGGAGGTGCTGTCCGTTTGATTTTCAGCTCGGTATGCTCTCGGGGCGTGACACAAGGTGTTGTGCTAGGGTTGTTGGTTGGCATTGGAGGTGGCTAGGGTTTTGGCTTCTCTTTTTGGGCGGCGGCAACCTAGATTAGCCTCTTCTTTGGCCGGCGGCAACAAGGGCAAACTCCTTCACTTGGTCGGCACCTCTTCCTCTCTCTTTCTCCTTGGTCAGCGGCAACAAGAGTTCCCCTCTTGGCTGGCACCCACATCTCCTTCTTCCTCTCCTTGGCCGGCGACAACAACCAATCTAGGAGGCTTGGTGGTCGACACTAGATAGGAGAAGAAGGGTTCGATCATCTTCCCTTTGTTCGGAGCGAGTAAGGAAGGGAAGACACAAGATCTAGGAGGCTTCAATTCTTAGAGGATCGTTGCCCACACAACATCCAAGAAGAGAATAGGTCATACGATAGAAGATCAAGAGATAAACAAGAGGTATAATTCTTGTTTAAGTTTCTTTCTTATTCTATGCAATTTCTTTGTAATTGTATGATAATGGACCCCGAAGATAAACACAAAAACCGGCGATCCATACATTATCTATTCCGTGGCTAATCGAGGAAAAGAGTTAGGTTGTTTGAACAACAAATTTGTTCAAGCGACGACTCAAATCGAGAAGCACAATGATGGATCGGTTTCTTGGGTAATCCATCTTTGTCTGGATTAATTTTTTTTAATACGGGGGCGTATGATAGGATCGCCATGCACAAGCGATCGAGGCGAAGCGAGAAGCGAAGCTTCAACCTTCACTACCGAGCGTTCTTCTCCCACAACCTCGACTAGCAGTCGACTGACATTCATGGCAGTCAATTGTGTAAGCCATGAGTGGACTGCCCAATGCTAACAGTCGACTGCCAAGGCCATTTCTCGTAGTCAAATGTCAGTCGACTCCTGACTAGTCGACTGGTCATATTCCCAGTCAACTACTCAGAGTCAACTCAACTGCCAAGTGTCAAAAACACTTGGCCAGTCAATTGGTCCAATGCCCCAGTCGACTGACAAACCTCAAACATGAGGTTTAACCCCAAGTATGATGCCTTCGTACTTTCTAGACCACCTTTAGCCTAGACCTAAGCCTTCAGCCACCTCCATCGGTCTCACATCTAGCGGATCCCTCCAAGTCATCCATGACTTGTTCATCCATACACTAGACTTTAAATACTTCCATCGGCTATTGTGATGCTAAGCTGGTCTACACCGCCAAGGCACATTGAGCTTACGTTGCTAAGACACATGCTTGGACTTTACGCCGCCAATATTAGCCCTTGGACTTTCCAATTGACAAGTACCCATGACTTGGAATTTCCTTGCCAACCCATGTTGGACTTTCCAATTGCCAAGACTCAAGCTTGGACTTCCCCTTACCAAGACCCATGCTTGGACTTTCCATGCCAAGTACACAAGACTTGGACTTTACCATTACCAAGTGTCCCACTTGAATTTCTCCATCATATGGTCAACCCCAGGTCAATCATCTAGTCAACCCAATGTCAAACAACGATCAACTCCTTTGTCAAACATCAATGTCAAACATCAAAACACTACTCGAGTCCAACTCGAGTCTGGTCAATTGCACCAACAATCTCCCCATTTTTGATGTTTGACAAAAACCAACATCGGTGAGTTAGAACACTAACTAAATCTAATCCTCCCAATTGTCCAAATTGGGAATTCCAAATTCTTCCTCTTTTTGCCATACATCAAAAAGGTTCTTCCCAAGGGTATCAATGTCTCATATCCCAATGAGATCTTACAATCTCCCCCTTGGTCCAAAAACATTTAGGATGCTTTCACTCTTCCTAGTGATAAATCCCATATTACTAAAGAAAGACAATCCTCACTTCTCCAAATTCTCCCCCTCATGAGGAAGAATACATCCATCATCCATGATGGATAACCTCCCCCTAAAGGTTTTCTCCCCCTTGACCATTACACCAATAATATCCTTAGAGAGTCCCTAAGCCTATAGAAACACTAAACCATCAATATTAAGGGCAAAAGTTCAAACTTGAACTTTCACACAACTTAAAATTGATACATACTTCTAAACAACTCTACTAATGGATTTTCACTCTTTTAAATGCTTTCCAAAGCATATCTTAGGGTTAGGAGCATTTAGGGTAGCCTAACATAGTTGAAATATGGGCTAAACATCCTTTTTTACCCGAAATTAGCATTGGCAGTCGACTTTGACAGTTACCACTCGACTGCTCTTGATGCCAGTCGACTGTCAATAGCAACAGTCGACTAATTTCTGCAAATGCAAAAATTTAGTTTCAGAAAATGAAATTACGAAAATCATAAGTAATTATACATACATCGAAAAATCATGAAATTTCATATGTATAATACTTATATCAATCATTATGGGTTAAAAATATTGGAAAAATAAAATACCCATAAAATAATGAGATTGATACAAAATTCAAAACCATTGAAAAGTTCAATGTTTTGACCCTACTTTGTATCAACTCTATCATTGGTGATTGCTATCAAAAGATAGACTTCACCAAGATTTTTCAAAATGATTTAAAAATGTTTTTAAAACCTTATATTGAATCATGGTCTATGGGCTTAATGCACATGACTTGTACATAAACTTTCCTCATGATTCATCCATGGTATAAGATGAGTTTGAGTTCATCTAGATGCAAAAACTATGCACCTTGAACTTAATTCATTTCCTAGCTTCTCACATGTGTCTAGGGTGTATCAATACACACACATGTCAATGTGATGTTAGATGTGAGTTTTGTTCATCCTAATCTAAAATCTCATGCATTTTTTCTAAGGCAACACTACTTGATTCCCTTATACATGGGACTTCAAGTCATGTCATAGTCCTTAAATAAATTTTAATTAATTCATGAATGATCATGGAATAAATGATAACATAAATAAGCATTGTCAATAATCATGATGTTATGACATATGATTAAATCTAAATACACATGACATAAAAGACTAAACCCTAAGCATGATCATGACATTTTATATGATTAAAAATAAGAATGATGTCATGACATGTTATATGGAAATCAAAGCATGGAAAATAAAATATAAAGGTATAAGAATACCTAAATTTTAATGTTAGTTGCCATTTGTTAGGATTAAGTTCATTTTGCCATAATATTACTTATCTCCCAAGAGTGCCAAAAACCCAAAATGACACACTATGACCCTAGACATAATTTGTGCCTATTTGATAAATTTATCATAATTCTCAAATGATATTGGCACATCCTAAAATCTTTTAGGATTTAAGATTCAAACTTATTTCCAAGGTACCCATAACCTTGAAAATGACCTAAAGTGCCACCTTTACCAAGGTTAGATTAACTACCTATTCATTCAAGGTTGGAACATCCTAGCCCATCTAGCGTGAGTCGATCACGCTCTTAGGAATCCAATACCTATTGGAGCTCCTTGGGTTTACTAGGTATTCCTTAGGGATAACTTCCCTAGATATCCTCCTAATGACCCTTCTAGGCTTAGAAGCCTTGGTCATTTGGGTCTTGCCTAGGTTAACTCTAGGAGTGACTCCTCTTGTAACCTTCTTAGTGGCTTCTCTAGGTTTCTTCGAAACCTTAGCTACTAGGCACACTCTATGGTTAGCCTTAGGGATGACCTCCCTAGTAACCATGGCCTTCCTAAACCTAGGTTGTGTTTCATAATCGAATGGAACACTATGGTTGGTCTCCTTGGGCTTAGGTTTGTGACCCAAACCTTTCTTGCCCTTGGATGAGCCTTGCCTCCTATACCCTAGGTTTTGACTTCTAGACTCTAATTTTGACCATTTGACCCTTGCATTTGAATTTGCATTTTCCTAAGGATCTTCTCCATCTTCTCAAGTTTTGACCTCAAAACTTGATTTTCAAATTCTAATTTTTCTAATTTGGTTGGCTCATTATTTCCTTGAGTAGATTTGTTC
Organism: Wurfbainia villosa; assembly: GCA_025175895.1. Lineage (NCBI taxonomy): Eukaryota > Viridiplantae > Streptophyta > Magnoliopsida > Zingiberales > Zingiberaceae > Wurfbainia > Wurfbainia villosa. The sequence continues at coordinate 91,155,178 of CM045997.1, read as the reverse complement.
TTTCTAGGCATATGTCTATGATTTTTGGGATTAAAGCCTAGATGATCTTCTATCTTCCTAATACTTTCCTTAGGTAAAATTGTTTTAGGGACATTAGTCCCAAATTTCTCTTTATTTTCAAAATTGCATCTCTTAGCACCTAAGCAATAGGGTCTATTATTTCTAGCATGCTCCTTATGAATAATAGAAAAATTACTCCTAGCATGTTTTTCATTATAAAATAGAGAAGGTGCATTACTAAATTTTATCTTAGAGTTTGCCTTAGAGGATCCCCCTACATGTGATGATCTTGAGTCTTCTTCCTCCCCCTAGGGCATTGGCTTCTATAATGCCCTGGTTGTTGGCACTTGAAACACACTATGTGCTTCTTGCTCTTCTTAATTGGGGCACCAACATCCTTTGAGTTTTTGTTGACTTTTGGTGTCGGAGGAGACTTCTTGACCTTCTTCGGACACTTGGTCTAGTAGGTTCAACTTCCCTACACTCAAAACATATTATATGAATTTTATTATTAACACATGTGTTTGAGTTACCTAGGGTGGTGATGGAATTTTGAACTTCCCCTTCTTCTTGACCGGAGGTAGATGGTTCCTCTTGAGTTGGCTCCGGTATTGAAGATGACCTAGTCTCCTCTCCCTCAATCCTAGAGGTGGAGGCTTCAACCTACCTCTTCCACCTCTTCCAATCTAGATGTTGACTCATTCTCAACTTCCGAATCCTCAAGCTCTTGTGATGAAGATGATGTACTCTCTTCTTCTTGAGCTTGAGAGGATGAGCACTCCTCCTTGGACTGCTCTTCTACTTCATAAGTCGGTGATGAATTTTCATGATATTTCGCTAGCTTGCTCCAAAGGGCCTTGGCGTCTTTACAATCTCCTTTCTTGATCAAAATATCATTAGGAATTACACTAAGTAATATACCCATTACCTTATTGTTTATTTTCGAGTATCGGATTTGCTCCTCGCTCCACTTCTTCTTCTTGAGTATTTTTCCATTCTCATCCTTAGAAGTGTCGAACCCTACCATCACACTAATCCAATTTTCATAATCGCACATTAGAAAATACATCATTCTACCTTTCCAATACGCAAAATATTTGCGGTTGAAGGAAGGTGGAATGTTGATGTCGTCACCCAATTTCTCTTGAAAATCCATCTTGTCCTCTAATGTATTTTCTCCTGCGAATGTGAAGACGGTGAAGAGCGACCCACTCTGATACCAATTGTAGGGGCGCCTGTGAGCGCTAGAGGGGATGAATAGCATGTTCGTTCGACGACGATGGAATTAGATCGTGCTTGCTACAATTTTTGTTAGTGCAGCGGAAACAAAGATAATATAGCAATAACAAAAATACAAGCACACAAACACAAGAACAACACAATAACATGCCGATATAATGTGGTTCGGAACCTTAGGGTTCCTACTCCATGGGTTGGGTTCGAATGAGCCCTAGCGATGCCAAACACCACTAATAATCAAAAGCACTCCTTCTCGACAACAAGTCAGAGGCGGAGAGACCTCATACAAGTGATTATAACAAGTAATACAATGAATACAAGCAAATATAAATGAAATACACAAAAACACATAAGGAAAACTTTACAAATGTGCTTTTGAATGCTTTCTTGTTTGGTTACTTGAGCTGCACTTGGAGACCCTGAATTGCACTAGCAAATTGCCCAAAATCACCTCAAAGAACCAACCAAAATCCTTCTCCTCGAGCTCCTTTTAAAACTACAACTCGACTGGATGTTGCCTAGTAGTCGACTATCAGTCGACTGCTCCTGTAGCCATTGTCTCACAATGACTCGAGCCACGCTGGAAAAACTCCAACGGATACCTCAGCAGCCAACTACCCTCACCAGCAGTCGACTGCTACTTCGGTAGGCGACAGACCAGTCGGCTACCGAGCGTCCTGCTCCCACAACCTCGACTAGCAGTCGACTGCGTAAGCCATCAGTCGATTGCCCAATGCTGGCAATCAACTGCCAAGGCCATTTCCTGCAGTTGAACGCCAGTCGACTCCCAACCAATGGACTGGTCATAATCCCAGTCGACTGCCCAAAGTCAACTCGGCTGCCAAGTGTCAAAAACACTTTGCCAGTCAACTAGTCCAACACTCCAGTCGATTGAAAAATCTCAAACATGAGGTTTAACCCCAAGTATGATGCCCTCATACTTGCTAGACCACCCTTAGCCTAGACCTAAGCCTTCTAGCCACCTCTGTCAGCCTCACGCCTATCGGATCCCTTCAAGTCATCTATGACTTGTTCATCCATACGCTAACCTTCAGGTGCTTCCATTGGCTATTGTCATGCTAAGCTGGTCTACACTGCCAAGGCACATTGGACTTACACTGCCAAGACACACGCTTAGACTTTACGCTGCCAAACCATTGGACTTATGTTGCCAAGACTTTCGCTTGGACTTTACGCGGCCAATATCAACCCTTGGACTTCCCAATTGCTAAGTACCCATGACTCGGACTTTCCTTGCCAACCCATGTTGGACTTTCCAATTGCCAAGACTCAAGCTTGGACTTTCCCTTGCCAAGACCCATGCTTGGACTTTCCATGCCAAGTACACAAGACTTGGACTTTACCATTGCCAAGTGTCCCACTTGGACTTCTCCATCATATGGTCAATCCCAAGTCAACCATCTAGTCAACCCATTGTCAAACAATGGTCAACTCCTTTGTCAAACATCAAAACACTACTCGAGTCCAACTCTAGTCTGGTCAACCGTGACCTGGGTCGATTGCACCAACACAGATATGGTAATTTTTTTTTTCATATTGTTAATATTATACATCCGATATGAAGATGCAATCTTTTTTAACTTAATTATTCTAATTATTATTATTGATAGTTTCGACGTGACAGTCATAGACGGAGTAGTGATGGAAGATCACACTCTTCCTCTTCTTCAGCTCTTGCATAGTTTGATTTTCTTGCAGGAAATTTACTTTCGACCTCTTCTCCAGTTGCAGGATCTTCTGGTTCTCAACATACCCCCCCTAATGTATCGTCCCTTGTACAACAATCACTCGTTGAGAGAGAAGATACGTGAGAGTTGATATCATCGCACAAAGATTCATACATATTCAAGTTTTAAATTATTTACATTTTTTATAAATATCTAAAATGGTTTGTTTTTATTTTATAATATATTTATAAATTTTATAAATGTTATTCATGAGGTGATTAAAATAGTGGATAACCATTGGGGTTGAGCTTCGATGACTTATACTAGCATGCCGAAAGAAATAAAAATTCTATGGTGGAATGAGTTCAAGGTAAGTTATTTAAATCAATTTGTATATAAAATTGCAGCTAATATAATCATTTCATTTTTTCTCTATTGCAGTGGGTATTTACTTGGGATGAGAGTGAAAACACTAGAGATAAGGAGGATTTTCAAGAAAAAAAGTGGTGATCATATCAGAAACATACTAAGTCATGCGAAAACTAGAAGTAAAAAGCCACACTGCATAATCGAGGAGAATTGGAATAAGATTGTTGCATATTGGGGATCTGAGGATAACAAACGAAGGAGTGAACAAAATAAGGAAAATCAAAATTGTAATTCCAGCACTATGTATGCCACGTATGCGAGAGGCTCAATCAATATCGATGAATATAAACATCGATTGGTGAGTTTTTTGAAATTCTAATTTTTTTTATCTAATACTCACTATTTTATTATTTATAACGATGTTTGTTTAGGCCCAAGAAATGGGGACTGAGCGATTATTCATAGATACTTTCACCCGTACATTTTAAAAGAAAGAAAAGACATGGAATGGAGAGAGAGCTAGAATATTGAAGGTTTGTAATTTTAAAAATTTTAAAGTCTTTTGTTATAATTTAGTTTTTTTTTCAAAATAGGAGAAATACGATGAACTTGCACAGATAAATTCAGGTGCAAGTGATGATGTAGTCAAATATGATCCTTCTATTGGCAATATGAATTTATTGCTTGAAGCAACTGGAGGGGCGAAAGGTGGAAGAATAATTGGACTTGATTCTTTGAGTCGAACCTATAAAGTCCCTGGTGCTTTTTCTTCATCCTCACCAGCAGTAAGAGCAGAAATAAATCAATTGACCGAAGAGCTTAGTCATTTGAAGGAGTTACTAGCGCAGAAGGAAAATGAATTGAGGCAAAGAGATCATAAAGTTAAGGAATTAAATGAACAGATGAACGAATTTCGGAGGCAACAAATGTTAATTATGCAGCATCTTCAATTATCGTCTAGTTTAAGTCAACTTCCTCCTCGATCTGGTCCTCCAGCTGATGCCTATAATAATGACGATGAAGATGTATTTTTTGATGATGGTGGTTATGTTTGAATTTGTATATCTAAATATTACTTGACTTGTCACATTCGATATCCTTGTATTATAGTTACATTTATGTTTGTTATATATGTATCGACTTGGTATTCAATTATTTTCATTGATTAGATGATTACGAAGTTTGATATATGAATCAATTTATATTGTTAGATCTGTTTGTTGTAAAACAGGTAAAAAATAGTAGGATTTAGTATGGTAGGTTTTTCTATTTCCCCATATTAGCGATGAAAATAAGTTTTGGCACAGATTTGTGATGAAAAAACTTTTTTCGTTGCAGAATTGGCAACTAAAAAAAATTGTTATAAAAAAAGAAGTGCCAGTCGACTGCTTCATGCACACAGTCGATTGATAGTGGACTAGTTGACTAAGCAGTCGACTAAAAAATAAGTTGTGACCTGCTGCTCTTATATCAGTCGACTGATGTTGGGCATCATCAGTCGACTGACACCCACCAATTTGAGATGAAATAATTTTTTTGTCGCAGAATTTGCATCGAAAAATTTTTTCATCGCAATTTATTCACCATCAGTCGACTGAACGAATACACCAATCGACTGATCATACTGCATCACATCACAGAATCTTTTTTAGTCGACTGGTCAGTCAACTGTTCAAGAAACAGTCGACTAAACCAATGTAGCAGTCAATCATTTGTATCAGAGCATATTACGAAACTTTTTAGTCGATTCGCTTAGTCGATCGTCAACCATCACGATCGACGCTTCTTTAGTCAATTGACTGTCAATATTTTGCAATAAAAATTCCATTTGTGGCAGATTTAGCGATGAAAATTTTTTTCGTTGCAAAATTTTCTTGAAAATATGGTCAATAAATTTATTGGTCTTTTACGACGAACTAAAATTTTATCGCGGATTTGGCGATGAAAATAATTATTCATCGCAAAATTTTGTGAAAAAAATTTTGTCGTTGCCAAATTTGACGATGGATAATTTTTTTTGTCGCAAAATTTTGCGACGAATAATTATTTTCATTGCCAAATTTTGGGATGAAAGGTATTTTTCCTCCATTTTTATTGCTAATTAGCAATTAATTTTGCAATGAAAATTTTATTCGTTGTAATTTTTGCGATGAATTTTTATTTTTCGTTGCAAACTTTTGCGATGAATTATTCACAACAAAAAAAATTTCATTGCAAAAAAAATTTGCAACGAATTTTTAATTCAAATTCGTTGCAAAATTCATTACAAAAATGCAGCTTTTGTAGTGAATCGAAGCCAATAATTTTGAGATAAAACCTTCCTTGATCAATATGATCTAGCAACATCAATTTGGAGGGTAGGCCAAAGATAACCCAAATCTACATATCTAGATATTCCTAAAAATCGGTGACACTTTTTAAAGTAATGGAGCTTTTGTAGATAACATTCAGTTGTGATTGTTCCCCTTCTCGCTCAAAGACAGGACAAGGTTTTGGTTACATTCCATGCTCATAGGATGTATCATGACTTTTATGCATTTATCATATATTATGTGTGTCGGATAATAGTAGGATGTGCGTAGGCTAACTTTTTGGTTGTAGGCATAAGATCCAACTATTATGGCCATATGTGCGTGTATGTGATTGTATGTGTGCAATCGTAATATTATTTGAATCCTTGGGGTTGACGAGGCTAGTATTTAATTTTTGTAATTAAGTACGGTATTGTTTAGCCACTCTTTTATTTTAGTTTACTTTCGATCTAGATTTCATGTTCATTCCTTTGTGGAGTATAGGATCGATGGATGTAAATTAAAATAATTTTTCTCGGCTCGGATCTCCGGATGGCTTGTACATGGTGTATGGAGGAGCGGACGAGGTGACTACACGACTGGAGGCATATTGAAGAACAAAAGCCATAATAGTTGAAAATTTTGTTTTTTCATAATTATTTATTTTGATTTATATGATTGTTGTGGTTGCATGGTTAAAATTCCTCAATGTTAAATTACTAAGTGGGAGAGGGATTTTTTTTAAAAAAAATTCCCGCGACCTCCATTATAATTTTACATATGATGCGAACAAACTTGTGCGTTGGCTCTGAGTGTCTTCCTCCATATCGGATGAGTTTGTTTTGCAGATCACTAGGTCAAATATGGTTATAGGAAGTTATTTAGGAGCGTGTGTACTTCCCCATCGGAAGGCACATAATCCGAGGTAATTGCCTTAGTATCGGGTAATGATGACCACTTAGATACAAATAAAAGTATCCTCCCCATCGGAGTCACTACTTTTATTTGTAGGGCTAAAGAGGAACCAACTATTAATTTTATTTGTTAAAAAGTAAGGTTGACATGATAATAAAATTAATGGGTAAAACCTCCTCTTATAAATAAAGAATTCGTATACATCCACACTATTGTGGCATATGATATTCTTAGTGTTTTAAGGTGTTGATTGATTTTAAAATTTTATTGTTTGAGGAATCACTAAATTTTGAAATCTAAATGTTTTGATCTATGTGATTCTTAGGTTTCTTCAAAATGACTTTCAACCCACTTGTTGTGATTCTAAAGGAAAATAAACTTACTGGACCTAACTATGTGGATTGGAAAAGGAATCTAGACATAGTCTTGACTGTGGAGGAGTACAAGTATGTACTTCTTGAGGAGTGTCCTCCTAAGCCTATGGATGATTTTGGGGAAAAGGAGAAAGAGAGTTATAAGAAATGGATCAAGGCTAATGAGATAGCGTAGTGTTACATTTTGGCTTCTATGTCAAATGTATTGCAACATCAGCATTAGGCAATGACTACTGCTTATGACATGATGCTCAATCTCAAGGAACTTTTTGGACACCAGAATCGGGTTGCTAGGTAAGAAGCCATGAGAAACTTGATGACGACCACCATGGTTGAGGGAACACCCATAAGGGATCATGTTCTCAAGATGATGACTCATTTGAACAAGCTGGAAGTCCTTGGAGCTGAGATCGATGGGGAAACCCAGGTCGATATCATTCTCCAATCTCTACCTAGGAGTTTTGAGCAGTTTTGCCTGAACTACAACATGAATAAGAGATTGTATTCATTGGCAGAGCTTCTGACAGAACTCCAAGCGACAGAGGGGCTTTTTTATCAGAGTTCTCAAGTTTTGGTTGCCCAGAAAGTTTCTACTTCTATGCCGAAAGGCAAGAAGAAGAAGAAACAAGGTGCAGTGAAGGCGGTGGGAGGATCTCAGGGAGGAGTGAAGAAGTCGAAAGGCAAGTGCTTCACTTGCAAGCAGACTGGATATTGGAAGGCTGACTGCCCCAACCAGAAGTAGAACAAAGGTATATCTTTTGGTCTAGTTGTTGAAACATGTTTAGCGGTATTATCTACTGACACCTGGTGTGTAGATACCAGAGCCACTGATCATGCCTGCAATACTTTGCAGGGGTTCCAGGAAACCAGACGACTAGTTGAGGGGGAGATTACCATCTACATGGGCAATGCTACTAAGGTGGTGGCTATTGTAGTGGGAGATGTTTATTTATCTTTTGATAGAAATAAAACTTTGGTTCTGAGAAATTGCCTTTATGTATCTTCATTTAGAAAGAATTTGATTTCAATTTCTAAATTATTTTTGGATGGATATTCTATTTCTTTTAATGACAGAGTTGTTATAAAAGGAAATAGGAAGATTATCTGTTCTGGTGCGTTAGTAGGAAATTTATATACTCTTGAACCAAAGGCTCCCACGATGCAAATAGAAGTAAATAACTCATCTTTTAAATCTAATAAGAGAAAAGAACCTTCAAAAATGAACCAAACGTATCTTTGACATCTAAGGTTAGGTAATATTAACCTGAGTAGAATTCAAAGATTGAAAGTTGATGGACCTTTGGGTTCATTAGTGGTGGAAGATTTCCCAACCTGCGAATCTTTCTTGGAAGGTAAAATGACTAAGAGGCCTTTTAAGGCCAAGGGGTATAGAGCCAAAGATGTATTGGAATTGGTTCATTCTGATTTGTGTGGTCCTATGTCTATCTAGGCTAGAGCTGATTTTGAATACTTCATCTCTTTTATAGACGATTATTCAAGATATGGATACATTTACTTGATGCGCCGCAAGTCTAAATGTTTTGACAAGTTCAAAGAATTCAAGGCTAATGTGGAGAAACGTCAAGGTAAAAGTATCAAGCCACTACGATCTGATCGTGGTGGTGAGTACCTCTTGGGAGAGTTTAGGAGTTACTTATCAGAGGCTGGGATTTAATCCCAACTATCTTCACCTGGTACACCCCAGTAGAATGGTGTGGTGGAGCGAAGGAATAGGACTCTTATGAAGATGGTTAGATCGATGATGAGTTATTCTGAGTTACCAAATTTGTTTTGGGGGTATGCTCTCGATATAACAGTGTATATTCTAAACTTGGTACCATCTAAATTAGTACCTTCTACTCCCACAGAATTGTGGACTGAGTGAAAGCCTAGTCTGAGATATATTCGGATTTGGAGGAGTCCAGCACATGTGCTGAAGGTAGATGCTCGTAAGTTGGAACCTCGTACAAAAGTGTGCTTGTTCGTAGGCTATCATAGAGGAAGGAAAGGTGGTTTGTTCTATAGTCCTAGAGATCAGAGGGTGATCGTTAGCAAGAATGCTCGATTTTTAGAGGAAGACTATGTGATGAACCACAAGCCCATGAGCAAGATTGTTCTGGAGGAGTTAAGAGGGGAATTCACTACTTCAGTACCAACGGTAGAAGAGAACATACCACAAGTAACTGCACCGCGTGTCACAGAGGATATATAGGTGATACCTTGTCGTAGTGGGAGGGTTGTTAGACAACCTGAGAGATTTATGTTATTGGGAGAATCTTTTGATTTGATACATGATGAACATGAATCTGATCCCTGGACATATGACGAGGCAATCCAAGACAAAGGTGCGGTATCTTGGCAAAGGGCGATGAATTCTGAGATAGGATCTTTGGATTCAAATCAGGTCTGGGAGCTAGTAGAACCACCCAATGGTGTAAAAACCATTGGATGCAAGTGGATCTACAAAAGAAAGAGAGGAATAGATGGGAAGGTTGAGACCTTCAAAGCAAGGCTTGTTGCAAAAGAGTATACTCAAAAAGAGAGTATCAATTATGAGGAGAGTTTTTCACAAGTAGTCATGCTTAAGTTTATCCAGATTCTCTTATCTATTGCTGCTCATATGGATTATGAGGTCTGGCAGATGGATGTCAAGATAACTTTCCTTAATGGAAGTCTTGAAGAAAAGAGCATCTTGTGTGCAAGCTTAATCGATCCATTTATGGATTGAAGCAAGCTTCGAGATCTTGGAACATTTGAAGGTTTTTGCTTATCGAGTCTGTGAGAGGAAACTTCGCTTCCTACTTCACCTTGGTCGTTTGTTCATGGAGATCCCCTTGATGTCCCCGAATTAAAAAAATTTAATCCTAGATAAAAGGGATTGCCCAAACAACCAAGTCATCGTCGTGCTATTCATTTAGAGAGGTCACTTGAACAAACTCGTTGTTCAAGCGACCATCCTCTATTCTATGAGTAGCTGAGGAATAGATGATGTCCGGATCGCTGATTTTTGTGTTTATGCTCAGGATCCAAGTATTATTTAGCCATATACAGATTTATATCATGCTCATAGTTGAAAAACAAAAACAAGCAAGTAACAAAAGAGAATAGGTATACCTCTCGATCTTCTAATGTATGACCTTCCTACTTTCGGACGTCGTGTGGGCAACGATCTACCAAAAGTCGAAGCTCCAAGATCGCAAATCTTCCTTCCTTGCTCTTCCAAAGCAAGAGGAAGAATAGAAACAAGGTTCTTCTCCTTCCTAAAGCCAACCAACAAGGAGCAAAGACAATACTTGCCGCCAGCCAACAAGGAGAAGGAGATGATGATGGAAACCAACCAAGACACCAAGGGAAACCCCTAAGTCTTGTTTCCACCACTCAAGGAGAAGGAGAGGAGAGGTTTGGACGCCGAACAATGGCTGGAAAAAGCTGGGAAAACAAGTTGGACGTCGACCACCTTGAAGGAAGAAGAAGAAAGCAATCACCTTCCTTATTTGGTGCCGCCACCCTCCAAAAAACCCTAACCCTAGCTTTGCCGCCAACTCCAAAACCTTAGCCTCTCTTGATTGATTCTCCACGCCAACCCATCAATCTCCTTTTATAGAGTTAGGGATAAGCCTCCTTTTAATCTCTACTATTGGTTCTAGGGATTTAATCTCAACCGTCGGATCTAGAGATTTAATCTCAACCTTCGGATCTTAGAGATTTAATCTCTACCTATGGATCTAGAGTTTTGTTTCTATCCATTGGATCTAAGCTTCATGAGGTGTTAATAGGATACATTAGGGACCATGAGGAGGAGTTGGGTCTTAGCCACCCATGGATCAAGCCCACATAAAGTCCGATCCACTAATGATAATCCAATCCACTAAAGGATCATCATCGATCTACCTCACCAACCCCCATATTATAATATGGGCTCCATATATTATTTGTACATTTTCTCCCCGTGTATAAGATCTCGAATGTCCATCGATTAATTAATTTACTGACCATTAATTAATCCACATCTAACTCCATGAGTAGTACCACTCAACCTTTTCATCATGCCGGACCAAGTCCACCTGCAGGGTTTACATGATGAATCTTATGAGCTCCTCAAGGGGACATCATCATCCTAATATATAGGACACGATTTCCTCCTATAATCAACAACACACCATATAAATAATATCATCTCCCAACTTACCAAGCCTATTGATTTAATCTATAAATCTCGCCCATTGGTAAATCAAAGAGATGAGTACTAAGTATATGTGTCCATTATTATATCGGGATTAAGAGTATGTACAATATAATATTTGAGTTCCGATTCGATTATGTAGTCAGCAATAAATCGAATCACCTCTAAGTCGATCCTGCTCAATACACACAAAGTGCACTAGTGTGATTCTATGGTCAAGACAAACCAATACCAAATCACACTACAACCATTCCGATGGTTTGTCCAAAGTCATCTCGGTTGTGAGCCTTTACTTATACTTTTCAAGGAGCCGATAACATGATCTCCCGTGTGACACCACACACCATGTTATCTACATTGTAAAGTATTAGACAATATGCATAACCATAAAAATATGCAAACAATGATCATGTGATTCTTATTTCAAAATAAAGATGTTCATACAAAAGGAAGACTTTTCAGTATACATCCCTACAATCTCCCATTTATACTAAAAGATTATGCTGTCCTCAAACTGCCATACATCTGATCCCTATTCCCTCCACATGCCTATCAAAAGCTCTCGCCGGAAGGGACTTAGTTAAAGGATCTGCCAGGTTATCCTCCAATGCAATCTTGGCCACAACAACTTCTCCTCTCTTTACGATTTCTCGTATCAGGTGGTAATTGCGCTCTATGTGTTTACTAGCCTTATGGGCTCGTGGTTCCTTCGAGTTTGTAGCTGCACCACTATTATCACAATAAATTGTGATAGTTTTGGGCAAACCAGGAATCACATCCAAGTCTATCAGGAAGTTCTTGAGTCACACAGCTTCTTTAGCAGCCTCAGAGGCTGCCACATACTCAGCTTCCATGGTGGAGTCCGCCATGCATTTCTGCTTGACACTCCTCCATATAATGGCTCCACCTCCCAAAGTAAACACAAAACCTAAGGTAGACTTACTATTATCCCTATCAGATTGGAAGTCGAAATCCGTGAAACCCACAGGGAGTAATTGGTCTGTCCGGTAAACCTGCATATAATCCCTAGTCCTTCTTAGGTACTTCAATATATGCTTTACCGCAGTCCAATGTCCCTGTCCTGGATTACTCTGATATCTGTTGACCATGCCCACGGTAAAGCAGATATCTGGTCTCGTACATAGCATCGCATACATGAGGCTTCCTATTGCCGAAGCATAAGGAACCGCCTTCATGTCCTCTATCTCCTCAGATGATCTAGGACACATCTCCTTAGATAAAGGAACTCCATGCCTGAAAGGTAGAAAACCCTTCTTGGAGTTCTGCATGCTAAAATGATCCAAAATCGTGTCTATGTATGAAGCTTGGGATAAGCACAACATCCTTTTCCTACGATCCCTTATAACCTTGATCCCAAGGATGTGTCCCACTTCTCCCAAGTCCTTCATATCAAACTGTTTGGACAACCATACCCTTACGTCCGATAACACCTTGATATTGTTGCTAATCAACAAAATGTCATCTATGTATAGTACAAGAAATACCACTATGTTTCCGTCACATCTCTTGTATACACAAGACTCATCCAGACTTTGAATAAATCCATAAGACTAGATTACCTCATCAAAGCGGATGTTCCAAGACCTCGAAGCTTGCTTCAATCCATCTATCATGCTGTCTCACAACCCTCCCACTACGACAAGGTATCACCTGTGTATCCTCTGTGACACGCGGTGCAGTGACATGTGATATATCCTCTTGTATCGGTGGTACTAAAGAAGTGACTTCTCCTTTTAATTCCTCCAGAACAATTTTACTCTTGGGCTTGTGGCTGATCACATAGTCTTCCTCTAGAAATCTGGCATTCGTGCTAACGATTACCCTCTGATCTCTAGGACTATAAAATAAGCCACCCTTCGTTCCTCTAGGATAGCCAACGAACAAGCGTACTTATGTACGAGGTTCCAACTGTTGGTGCAGTGGACACCTAAGTCGAACCTAAGTTTTGATTATAGCAAACGATACAAAGTTAAGCTTATGTTGTTATCTCACGAGCTGAATCGAGTGTGCAGAAGATTGCTATAGCTGGAGCTGAAGGCTAGCGACACCCGGAGGAAGCCGCGGTGGTCGGGCGACACTCGCGTGACTTCGGAGGGAGCCGAAGGAATCGAGTGGAAGGCCGGAAGCAAAAGCGACACGTAAGTATCGAGGTAAGCTCATGTGTGCGAGCGTAAGTGAGGTCGTATCCTCTTTACGGGGATAATCTTAAGCGTAGATCCGACCAAAGACATCTTATAGATGGTCTAGGTCGAGATCGGATGGTCAACGACCGTCGAAATTATGTTTTTGTCGAGCTAACTTTGACTTGCAGCATCGATCATTGCCGACTTGGAGGACTCATTGCCGTATCGTATCGATCGCAGAAGGTCATCAATCGGCCCGATCGCCATCGATCGTGATGATGGCCATTAGTCGACTGATGGTCAATGATCAGATTCGAGGAGTCAAGGCTTATCACTCCACCTCAAAGCGGTTTGGTGTCCATTTGTGATTGGTTGAAGACCCACTCGAAAAGGGTCTTAAAGGCTATAAAAGGAGCGCCAACCCTAGGGTTTCGACAATAATTCTAAGCCTCCAAAAAGTCTCCGTTACGCTGCAACTCTCCGACAACGAAGTCCTTCCATTCCGACGTCTAGGTTTAACTCTTATTATTCTTGTACGTCGGTATTAGTTTTTCTTGTCATTTACATTTCCGGAGCTTTTATCGATTATCTGAGGAGAGGGGGAGTGTCCCTCTACCTCAAGTTTTTGTGGTTCCTTCTTGTATCGATTAACTCCTACCTCTAACGAGGAGGAGTTCCTTTAGTGCTTTTGCCCTCCGTACGTGGTCAAGGACCACTAGGGCCTTGGAGTAGTAGCCTTCGGCTACGAACCAAGTAAAACCCTTGTGTCGATTGTCTCTTTTATTTTATATTTACATTTCCACTGCAATTAATTTATTATCTCTCGAGTTTTAACGAACGAAAGAAAAAAAAAGAAAAGGTTTTTCGCTATTCACCCCCCCCCCTCTAGCGAACCGCATCGATCCAACAATTGGTATCAGAGCCGGGGGCGCTTAGATTTGGTGAAACCACCAATCTAACATTTTTTTTACAGATTTGTTTTTCGTTCGTTTAAATTTTTCTCCCGCACTACTAATCCAAGACGAAGTCTTGGTACTCTTCGTTTGATTTTGTTTTGCAAGCATTCGCTTTTGGAGTAGCCGACGGTCAAACGGGCATAACTTTTTGTACAAGTTGACCCACGACACGGTCTACCTACCAAATCGAAGTCCTCGCAGAGATCTACACTTCTTACAGGGGGTTTACCCCTGTAACAAGTTGTTTTCATCCTCAAAAATCGATGTTTAGTAGCCTTTCGGGGACATCGAAGGTTGTGAGTACTTACTTTTTATTTAGTTTCTTATTTCGTTGCTTAACTTTCTATTTTTCGTTTGTTTCTTTTTATTTCCCACACTACTAATCCAAGACGCAAGTCTTGGTACTTTTGTGTGTGTTTTTTTTCGTTGCTAGGACGTCTTTTTAGTCTCCTTGTTTCTTGTTCTAATGGCCCATCTCGAGGGTTTTAGCACTGTCCGACCTCCATTTTACAACGGAGATGATTTCCGTTACTGGAAAGGTCGGATGGAATGCTTTCTCAAAACCCAAATCGAGATGTGGATCATAATCCAAACGGGTTTCACACTTCCGACTAATGAAGTGGGTGACTCCTTGGATTATGATCAATGGACCGTTGCAACAAAACGACAAGTCGAAGCCGATGCCAAGGCAACACAAATCCTCCAATGCGGCTTGTCCAAGGAGGAGCTAAATCGCGTCGGCCCCTTCATAAGCGCAAAGGATCTTTGGACAAAACTAATCGAGTTACACGAAGGATCGGATCAAGCTAAGGTTTGCAAATGTGATTTGTTATTCAATAAATTGTACACACTAAAAATGCAGGAACACGAGTCCGCGACGCAACTCCATGCCTGTGTCCAAGACATAGTCAACAACCTACATGCAATCGGGCAAAAGGTCGAAAACCGCGACCTTATTAGGTATGTCCTAAACTCTTTTCCAAGGACTACCTTATGGGCATCCATGGTTGATGCCTATAAGGTCTCCAAGGACCTTTCTAAAATTAGGTTAGACGAACTCTTTTCGGATTTCGAATTACATGAACAATCCAACTCGGAACCCGAGAGGGGTATAGCCTTGTTTGCAGGTTCAAAGAAGAAGAAAATCACAAGCAAGCCACCACCACCCGAGGAGGAAGATGAGTCCGAAGAAGAAGTTGACCCGGAGTTGACTGCCGAACTAATGAACCTAGCTCGAAGGATAGCCAAGGGACGAAAGCGAACTACGACTCGACCCAACCAAGGTAAGCCTAAAAGTTCTAACATTAGGTGTTATGAGTGCAACAGGTTTGGACATATCAAGTCCGAGTGCCCCAAGCTCAACCACCAAGCACCTAAGCATAAGAAGGCCCTCAACGCGACATGGGAAGAAGCGTCATCCGAAGAAGACGAAGATCACGTCTTCATGGCGAAATCAATTGAGTCAGATACGCAGACCGAACTTGAGTCAGAACCTGAGGATGACTCGGACTACGAAGCTACCTTCAAGTCAAGCCACGGATACGCATCCGGTTCAAAAGATACCCTTAAGGTGAGTCGAACCTTATTTAATACTTTACATAATACGGTTAGGTTTTTGTCTAGGAAGTTAGCTAAGTCCGAGTCCAAGGTCGAGACCCTGGTTGAGGAAGTTAAACTCCTTAAACACAAGGTCTCCCTAACCTCTTCGACTAGTCGAGTTCAAGAGAAGGACTCAACTCGGGTTGAAAAACTCGAAGTTGAGAACTCACTCTTGAAAAGTCAAGTCGAAGATCTTAGGAATACGTTGGAAAGGTTTACTTTGGGATCCAAAGGACTTGACCTCCTACTTGGATTGCAAAGGGCCGTGTACAACAAGGCCGGACTAGGGTTTAGCTCAAACACGACCAATAAGTCGTATATGTCAATCGTAAGTAGACATAAAAAATGTGTCCAAGCATGGGTCCCTAAGACCACTTTGATTTCAACTCTAGGATCCAACTCGTACTGGGTTCCCAAGGACCAAATCCACTATGTGGATAGACCGAACCGATTCAACGGTCTAGGGGGAGCCAGTACAAAACATGTTTATGCTTTAACTTAGAAATTGCATGCTTTAACTTAGAAAGTTTGTACTTTAAAACTTGTGAACTCACTTAGAACAAAAACATAACCAACTAAAATTTTTCGAAAAGATTGAGCCTCGGGGAGCCTCTTTTCAAAAACATAACCAACTAAAATTCTTCGAAAAGATTGAGCCTCGGGGAGCCTCTTTTCAAAAATAACTAGTTAGACGAGGAAATAATTTTAGGTAAGTCAAGTCATCATTTTCTTGAAAATGGCTTTGTCTAAGGAAGTGGTCGATGATCCGATAAAAGAAGGCCCCTGTGCCTCGCCACGACCTGGAAGCCATGATCTTGAAAAGGTAAACTTGACAAGCCTAGGGTTAAATCCAAATCTAACATAAAATTACTTGAACCTAAATCCACTTAATCAACTTAATTAGAAGTCATCTCAAAATAAACACATAAGTATAACATGCTTGATCATATAGACTCCGGTGAGATGACCTAGGGTTAACAACTTACAACCAATTTTCTTAACAAAAAAATCTAACATCCAATCCAACCACCTTGTGTGTAGGATCAATGGATGTTGACGTTGCTCCACATGACCGGGATCAACTCAAATTCATAAGCTTGATTCAAACGACAAGGATCGGTAGCCTTTGGGAATAACGGCAAGCTCAAAATCATCGGATCAGGTGATATCGAGCTTAACACGAATTTTGTTATTAAAAATGTATTAATTGTAGAGAATTTTGAATATAACTTACTAAGTGTAAGCCAATTGTGTGATAATAACTATAAGGTCATATTTCTAGAAAATGAATGCATAATTAATACCAACGAAACTGCTAAAACAATTCTTAAAGGAACTAGAAATAACAACATTTATACGATCAACTTAACTAACTCCTCAACTAAATGTCTTATGACACGGCAAGAGGAATCATGGTTGTGGCACCGACGACTCGGTCACTTACACCCAAGACTCATCCACAAGATGAGTCAGAGTGATTTAGTCAAAGGTTTGCCTAACCTCAACAACTTGGATAATAAAATATGTAATGCACACAACAAGGTAAACAATATAGGGCACAACTAACTAATCAGAAGCGAACCTCAAAAGTACTTGAGCTCCACGATATGGATCTATTCGATTCACATGGAGCCAAGTCACTCAATAGAAGTCAATATTGCTTAGTCATAATTGACGACTACTCCAGGTTTACCTGGGTTAGGTTCATCAAACATAAAAATGATACCCTAGATCAATTAATCAATTTATTCAAATTAATTGAGAATCAAAAAGACCTTAAGATTAAAAGACTTAGAAGCGATCATGGTGGTGAATTCGAAAATCAAAGGTTCACCGACTTCTGTAACCTAAACGGATACCACCATGAATTCTCTTGCCCTAGGACCCCTCAACAAAATGGCCTAGTGGAGCGGAAAAACCGAACTCTACAAGAAGCCGCTAGGACCATGTTGAACGAATACGACCTACCCGATAGGTTTTGGGCAGAAGCCGTTAGCACGACTTGCTATGTCCAGAATAGGATCCTTATGGTAAAGAGGCACCTTAAGACCTCGTACGAGATTTATCACAATAAAATACCTAACATCAAGTACTTTAGGGTATTTGGGTGTAAGGTACATATCTTAAACACTATGGATTACCTAGGGAAATTTGCATCCAAAACCACGACCGGAATCTTTCTAGGATACTCGACTACAAGTCGAGCTTATAGAGTATATAACCACGACACCCTTAGAGTCGAGGAGACTATTAATGTAGCGTTCGATGAAGTACCCGAACCTACAAAACCCTTAATGACCCCAAGTGTTGAGCCATCGATACCAAATTCGTCTCCGACCCTGAGATCGAGTCTAATCCACATCAACCAACTTCTCTTGTCGACCAAGTGACAAGTGATCCGAGTCAAACTAGTGTTCAACCAAGTCACCCCATTGATCAAGCATTAGGTGACACAAACCCAACCCAATCTAGGATTCAGACTAACCACCCTATCGATCAAGTGATAGGAGATCCTAATCTAGGAGTTCGAACTATAGCATCCTATAGGAACCTTAGTCAAATTTCCTTAATTTCAAAGATAGAACCCAAATCAATTGAACAAGCTCTTCTTGATCCCGATTGGATTATTGCAATGCAAGAAGAGCTAGCTCAATTTACTAGGAATGAAGTGTGGGAATTAGTACCACCACCTAAAGACAAAACGATAATTGGAACAAGGTGGGTGTTTAGAAATAAGCTTGATGATAAAGGTGAAGTAGTTAGAAACAAGGCTAGGTTAGTCGCCAAAGGGTTTAGTCAAGTCGAAGGCTTAGATTACGACGAAACCTATGCCCCAGTAGCTAGACTCGAATCCATTCGAATGTTGCTAGCTTATGCCGCACATCGAGGATTTAAGCTATTTCAAATGGATGTTAAGTCGGCATTCCTAAATGGATACATTAAAGAAGAAGTTTATGTTAGCCAACCCCCCGGATTCGAAAATCTAGATAAACCCGACCATGTTCTAAAACTTAAGAAAGCTCTCTATGGACTTAAACAAGCTCCTCGAGCTTGGTACGAGAGACTTTCAATCCATCTTAAGTCAAAAGGGTTTAACCAAGGCTTAGTTGACCCAACTCTCTTCGTAAAAACCTTAGGTAAAGAAATATTTATAGCTCAAATCTACGTAGATGATATAATTTTTGGAACCTCTAACTCAGCCTTACTAAACGAGTTCGTTTCACTCATGGAAAGTGAGTTCGAAATGAACTTGGTAGGTGAGTTAAGTTTCTTTTTAGGTCTACAAATTAAACAAACTAAGGATGGTATATACCTATATCAACAAAAATACACTAAGGAGTTAATTAAAAGATTTGGAATGCAAGACGCTAAGATAATAAACACCCCAATGGCGATTAATGTTAACATAGGAGAAGACCTAGAAAGTAAGTCCATTGACTTAAAGTACTATAGGAGCGCGATAGGAAGTCTCCTATACTTAACTGCGAGTCGACCCGACATCCTATTCGCAGTAAGTATGTGCGCCAGGTTCCAAACCTGTGCTAAGGAGTCTCACCTAACCCTAGTTAAGCGTATCCTTAGATATCTTAAGGGTACACTTAACGTTGGTATTTGGTACCCTAGATCTACGGAGTTCGAACTAATCGGCTACTCCGATTCGGATTATGCCGGTAGTAAACTCGATAGAAAGAGCACGAGTTGTTGTTGTCAACTACTCGGCTCAAGTCTAGTGAGTTGGTGCAGTAGGAAGCAACATTGTGTTGCCTTATCTACCACCGAAGTCGAATACGTTGCGATGGGTGAGTGTGTAACTCAGCTTCTTTGGATGAAGCACACTCTCCGAGACTTTAGGTTGGACTTCACCAAAACTAAAATTTTTGTAGACAACATAAGTTCGATAAATCTAACTAAGAACCCTATATGCCATTCAAGGACAAAGCATATAGAGGTAAAACACCATTTCATTCGAGAACAAGTAACCAACACCTCAATACAACACGAATATGTAGACTCAAGTCTAACCTAGTGACATATTTACTAAACCACTACCCGAAGCCGAATTTAGTCTCTTGAGACGAAAATTAGGCATGTGCGTAATAGAATAGGAACTTGCAAATTATATTTTCTTACTACTATTTCTTACTTTTTCATGGAACTAGCATAGGACATACCTTAGATATCATGATCCTATAGATTTAAGGAGCCAGTACATCTCACAACACATAGGACTAATGTGTTTGTGTACTTAGCCACGTAGATGGGCGTGAGATGTTAGGACCTTACTCCTGGTTCCAGATGTAGAGCTAGTGCATCGCTATGAACCACGGAGTATAATCATACATACTAACAGACTCTGACCAGGACTGGTTGATCCTTCATATCAATCAAGCCAAATATGAGTCGAACATTTCATAGATGAGCTTATTTTCAATATATTATTTTTTAAATAAAAAATGTGGAACATGCTTGGACTTTAAATTTAGCACTTATTTTGGTTTCCACACACTCCTTACTCTTTTTGATATACGGCAAAAGGGGGAGAAAAAGACCAAAGTTAAGGGGTCAAAATTTTTTTTTTAACTTAACTCTTACTTCATGTTTAAACCAAAAGTTAACTTTAGGTTTTGAAAACTTATTTAACTTTTAACAAAAGGCCAAGTTAAGAGAATTCTTAACTTATTTATGTCGTTAATGCTTTACTTAAGAGGGAGAAAGGGCTTAACTAAAACGTTGTACTAAAGCTAACTTTAAGTAATGATAATTACTTAAAGCAACCCTCAAGGGGGAGGATTAAGGTCTTTCTTCAAGACTCACCCTCGGTCAAGGGGGAGGTTTCCTCAAGGGGGAGTACTTGAAGAAAATCCTTACTACTCCAACTTAATTTTTTCTCATGCACATTATTCTTCATGCTTGCTATTTTACTTAACTTTGTATGTGGGTTTGCCATAAATCAAAAAGGGGGAGATTGTTGGTGCAGTGGACACCTAAGTTGAACCTAAGTTTTGATTATAGCAAACGATACAAAGTTAAGCTTATGTTGTTATCTCACGAGCTGAATCGAGTGCGAGAAGATTGCTATATATGGGTGAAGGCTAGCGACACCGGAGGAAGCCGCGGTGGTCGGCGAGACGTGACGGAGGGGCGAAGGAATCGAGTGGAAGGCGCAAAGCGACACGTAAGTATCGAGGTAAGCTCGTGTGTGCGATCGTAAGTGAGGTCGTATCCTCTTTACGGGGATAATCTTAAGCGTAGATCCGACCAAAGACATCTTATAGATGGTCTAGGTCGAGATCGGATGGTCAACGACCGTCGAAATTATGTTTTTGTCGAGCTAACTTTGACTTGCAGCAAGCATCGGATCATTGCCCGGCTTGGAGGACTCGATTGCGTGTATCACGATCGCCGAAGGTCATCAATCGATGATGTCGCCATCGATCGTGATGATAGCCATCAGTCGACTGATGGTCAATGATCAGATTCGAGGAGTCAAGGCTTATCACTCCACCTCAAAGCGGTTTGGTGTCCATTTGTGATTGGTTGAAGACCCACTCGAAAAGGGTCTTAAAGGCTATAAAAGGAGGGCCAACCCTAGGGTTTCGACAATAATTCTAAGCCTCCAAAAAGTCTCCGTTACGCTGCAACTCTCCGACAACGAAGTCCTTCCATTCCGACGTCTAGGTTTAACTCTTATTATTCTTGTACGTCGGTATTAGTTTTTCTTGTCATTTACATTTCCGGAGCTTTTATCGTATACGAGGAGAGGGGGAGTGTCCCTCTACCTCAAGTTTTTGTGGTTCCTTCTTGTATCGATTAACTCCTACCTCTAACGAGGAGGAGTTCCTTTAGTGCTTTTGCCCTCCGTACGTGGTCAAGGACCACTAGGGCCTTGGAGTAGTAGCCTTCGGCTACGAACCAAGTAAAACCCTTGTGTCGATTGTCTCTTTTATTTTATATTTACATTTCCGCTGCAATTAATTTATTATCTCTCGAGTTTTAACGAACGAAAGAAAAAAAAAGAAAAGGTTTTTCGCTATTCACCCCCCCCTCTAGCGAACCGCATCGATCCAACACCAACTTACCAGCATCTGCCTTAAGCACATGTGCTGGACTCCCCCATATCCGAATATGTCTTAGACTAAGCTTTCGCCCAGTCCACAATCCTGTGGGAGTATAAGGCACTGATTTAGATGGAACCAAGTTCAGAATGTATACCGCCGTATCTAGAGCATATCCCCAGAACGAATCTGACAAGTCAGAATAACTCATCATCGATCTAACCATCTCCATAAGAGTCCTATTCCTTCACTCTGCTACACCATTCTGCTGGGGTGTGCCAGGTGTAGTCAATTGGGATTGAATCCCAGCCTATGATAGGTAATCCCTAAACTCTCCCAAGAGGTACTCGCCACCACGATCAGATCGTAGTGTCTTGATACTTTTACCTTGACGTTTCTCCACATCAGCCTTGAATTCTTTGAACTTGTCAAAGCATTCAGACTTGCGGCGTATCAGGTAAATGTATCCATATCTTAAGTAATCGTCTATAAAAGAGACGAAATACTCAAAACCACCTCTAACCTGGATAGACATAGGACCACACAAATCAGAATGAACCAATTCTAACACATCTTTGGCTCTATACCCCTTGGCCTTAAAAGGCCTCTTGGTCATCTTACCCTTTAAGCAAGATTCACAGGTTGGGAGATCCTCCACCACTAATGAACCCAAAGGTCCATCAGCTATCAACCTTTGAATTCTGCTAAGGTTAATGTGACCAAGCCTAAGATGCCAAAGATATATTTGGTTCATCTTCGAAGGTTCTTTCCTCTTATTGGAATTAGAAGATGAGTTATTAACTTCAATTTGCATCATGGGAGGTTTTGGTTCAAGTGTGTACAAATTTCCTATCAATGCACCCGAACAGATAATGTCCCTATTCCTTCCTATAATAACTCTGTCATTAAAAGAAATAGAATATCCATCCATAAACAATTTAGAAACCGAAATTAAATTCTTTCTAAATAAGGGTACATAAAGGCAATTCTTAAGAACCAAAAGTTTATTTTTCTCAAAAGATAAATGAACATCTCCCACTGCAACAGCCGCCACCTTCGTGGCATCGCCCAAGTACACGGTAATCTCCCCCTCAGCCAGTCGTCTGGTTTCTTGGAACCTCTGCAAAGTATTGCAGACATGATCAGTGGCTCCCATATATACACACCAGGTGCTGGTAGATAACACCGCTAAACATGTTTCAACAATTAGACCAAAAGATATACCTTTGTTCTTGCGGTTGGGGCAGTCCTTCCAGTGTCCAGTTTGCTTACAAGTGAAACACTTGCCTTTCGGCTGTTGGGTTTCCGGCACCGCGGCGTGTGTGTGTTCGATCATGTTTCGTAAACATGAGCACAGCGGAAGCAATTAAAATTAATAAATCTATATTTATTACAACACACACAACACACGCATGCTATTACAACAAGTGTAGACATAACCGTAAATTAAAATTTGCAATAAAAGAAAATTAAACTACGTTATACCTTTCGTATGACGTGTAGCGGGAACGGCATCAACCGGAACGATCCTCGTAAGAATCGTCTCTATCCGTATCCACGCCGAGCTCCTCGGGATGACTTCGCCAAGCCACGAGCTTCGTCTTCGTACGGGTTACTAGCCTCGTGTTGAAGACGATGTGATCGAGAGATGATCACGATCCGAATCCAAATTCGGACCTAAAAACAAGTCCTCAAGACTCGCTTATCCGGAGAGGTATTCGTCAACCGATTGACGAATCTTTCATCCTCCACCTCAGAGGATTACCGGAGATCAAATCCCCGGTATATTAGCCGCTGTCGGATCACTAACCGTCGTCCAAACGACGCTCCGACGAGAGGAGAAGAAGCTGTCCAGAAAACTGGACAGCTTGGTGGAGGAGTAGGCGCCGGCCAAAACAAGGAGAGAAAAAGCTCACCTTGATGCCGAACCTATAGGAGATCACCGGAGGGTCGCCGGAGGTTCACCGGCTGGAGCTTGGACGCCGGCAAGGGTCTTGGACGGCGGCACAAAGCTGGGCGGCGGCAGCTTGTAGTTGGGCGCCGAAAATTCCTCCAAGGGGTGGGCGGCAACTTCAAGCTAGGGTTTTGGATGATTAGGGTTTAACAATCCCTTAAGCCCTCTTTTATAGAGAACTAATTCTCTTAATGGTTAATGGATCATATCCGTAAAGCCCGTTAACCCGCTCCATTAGGATAAGTTAAAATAAACCAAACCATGATGGTTTATTTTAAGTTAAAACGAACCGAACCAACCTTTGGTTCATTCGTTTAATATAAACCAAACCCTTTGGTTTATTCTCATCCATTGGATTAGAACCAAACCATTTTGGTCCATCCATTATGTCTTCATAAGACACGGCCCATCCACGCTTCCATCATGCATTGAAACAATTTCATGCTCGCTTTATGTTTGGTCCAACCAAACATAGTTTCTCTTGGTCTGAGAATCCCATTCTCAAGCTCGTTTTAAATCCTTTGGATTACACTCGTTGTGCGTGTGACCAAATAGGTTCTCGGTTTATGTTGGCCGTCTATAATTAACCATTAATTATAGAACGATCATGAGTGGCACCTAGTAGTACATCATGATCCCCAATTAACCGAAAAAGATCAACGGTTGATCCAGAACTATTTCACGAAACCCTTGATGCTCTCGAATGAATCGTGCCCCATTCCCTTCACTCATCTTATACCCACTTGGTTCAGTGACATGGTCTATTGTGTCACCCCCACTAGGTCGACTCACGCCACACCTAGCCCAAGTATTATTTCCTCGTCCTACGGATTCTAGTTACTCCACATGTATCGAAGAGTACCTTACTCTAAACATGTAATGCTTTGGCCAAAGACTTTAGTAACAATCCGATGAGAGGCCATGGGTATACATCTCCTCGCAAGGAGTGGTGAATCCTTTATAGGCTATTCAAACACCTTCGATCACTTCGACTTATACCCAATCATCCCGGGTCCACATCTCCTCGGAGATGTTTGCTTAAGATGTCAAAGCATAAGTCTCCATGATCAAGATGACTTGAATACCGCAAGTCAAAGGAACATCGCACTTAAGCTGCAGTAAGAACTTCATTGACATATCTATATATGCAGAGAACCATATGAAGTCTTACGGCTGGTCACTCCAATGAACTAGTTACCATAACTAGCATCCACGATTAACTCCGGACATCACTATGTCTCCAGCCAGTGAGAATCAGCTGCTTGGTTACACCAAGGAGTATACCTCGTGCTAGTCTCGACAGAATTGATGGTGTCCAAATACATCAATTCATCGACTAGGGATAATTCCGATACATCACAATTACACATGTAGAGATACTCACTAGTTGTGATCCAATCACAAATTCTCTCATGCTGTGAATCGTATCGTGGACATTCAGTAAATGAGTTTAAGATCCAATCAAATACATAAAACATGTATACTCAAATAGTGAATCTTCATTTATCATATAAATGGTTCATACATAAGGCGATTGCCTTAGGACATCTCTCATATATTACTAACTGACTCCCACTTGGCCTAATGCCAATCGCTACGATATCCAATACCATAAGCTCTAACATGACCCTCAAACTTACTTTGAGGTAATGCTTTAGTCAAAGGATCCGCTAAGTTCCTTTCAGTGGGAATTTTCTCGATTTGTATTTCGTTCCTACTTATGATCTCTCTGATAAGATGATAGCGGCGAAGCCCATGTTTGGATCATTGATGAGACCACATCAAGTTCATAGATGAACTTCTTGATCCAAACCGCTTCCTTTGCTGCTTTCAAAGCTGCAACGTATTCTTCCTTAGTGGTAGAATCCGCTATAGTGTCAAGTTTGGAACCTTTCCAACTTATTGCGTCTCCATTCTAGGTGAATACATACCCAGACAAAGACATGGAATCATCCTTGTCTGTCTGGAGCTGGCATCCGTATACCCACGTATCACCATGTACCCTTCTCCATATATTAGGAACACATCCTTAGTTCTTCTCAAGTACTTAAGGATCGTCTTAATAGCCCAATGATCCATTCCCGGATCGGATTGGTTTCGCCGTGACACTCGTGAGCGCACGATACATCGGGCCTCGTACATAACATAGCATACATGATAGATCCTATTGCGGATGCATAGGGAATCTTACTCATGCAAATCCTCTCGCCTTACGTGCGGACATCATAGACTTCAAAGGTGTTCCCCATGCGATGGGTAGATAACCTTTCTTGGATTCCGACATGCTAAACCTCTTTAGCACTCGGTCTATATATGTAGACTGCGAAAGACCAAGCAACCAATTCGATCTATCTCTATAGATCTTAATCCCAAGGATGTAGGTTGCTTCTCCTGTGTCTTTCATGGAGAATGTCTTGATAACCAAACCTTAATCGATCAGAAGATTGACACATCGCTTCCTATAAGTAATATGTCATCGACATACAATACTAGGAATATGATCGCACTCCCACTAACCTTCTTGTACACACAAGGTTCGCTCTGATTTTGTGAGAAATCAAACTTTTGATTGTCTCATCAAAACGGATATTCCACTCGGATGCTTGCTTCAATCCATAAATGGACCGTCCGCAATTTGCATACCTTGGTTTTATCAACCGATGTGAAACCTCAGTTGTATCATATACACGCCCCTCGAGCAAGTTTCCATTAAGGAAAGCTGTTTTCACATCCATCTGCCATATCTCATAATCATAATGAGCTGCTATGGCCAGGAGCATCCGAATGGATTTAAGCATAGCTACAGGCGAATAGGTTTCGTCATAATCAACACCTTGCTTTTGACGATATCCTTTCGCCACCAATCTAGCCTTATAGGTAATCACATTACCAACCATGTCGCTTCTTAAAACCCACTTGCACCCTATAGGCTTTATGCCTTCAGGTGGGTCAACCAAGTTCCAAACTTGGTTTTCATACATGGAATCCATTTCCGACTTCATGGCACCAAGCCACTTATCCCTTTCTGAACTTGTCAGCACTTCTTCATAACTGGTAGGCTCCTCATCATCAATGAGTAAAACGTCGTTCGATTCACTTACGAGAAATCCATATCTCTCAGGAATATTGCGTGTTCTACCAGATCTACGAAGATGTGGTGTTACAATAGGTCCAGCCGATTGCTCATCACTATGAGTTGTCGGCTGTTGTGCTTCACCAGGTATCTCATCAATGTCTATTTGAGTCTCTCGAGCCTCCTCAAGCTCGACGACACTCCCACTATTTTCTTGCAAGAGAAACTCTTTCTCTAGAAACACAGCATGCCTTGAAACAAACACCTTTTGTTCCTCAGGATGTTAGAATTGGTAACCCCTTGTTTCCTTAGGGTATCCAATAAATAGACATTTATCAGACTTAGCATCTGTAGGGAATTCTCGTATGCCAAATGGCATATGCGCAACGGAAAATAGGATCCCTTCCAAGTGATCCATGCGAAAGCAAACTCGTATAAAATAAATTTCTCTAAACCAAACCTATCTTATAGGAGAGTTCTACCTTGTTATGCGTCTTTGCAATCCCGCTTTTCCTTTTTCTTGTTGGGATCTTTTAGCACGTTCAAGTGTCCGTGCCTCTATACGTATCCACACGAGCACGCTCTTGTCTCACAAAAGGAAAACTAGAAGAGCTCTCCTTTACTTCTTGCTAGAGAAGTCCCTAAAGGAGAGGAATCTATGGAAGAAGAGAAAGGAGGAAGAAGACTACTCTTCTTGCTAGCCTACACTCACAAAGCCACACAACCAAAGCTTCCACCAAGCTTCTCAAGCTCTCTCTCACAACCACACCACAATCACAATCCAAATGATGCTTTGGCCGGCCACTCCATGGGGCCTTTTATAGGGTTGGCAAAACCCTTTCACCTCCTACAATTTAATGCAATCCATTGCATTGAGACCCCTTTTGTTTTGGCCGGCCACTTAAGGAGACAAAAACCATTTTGTCCCCTTCCACCTTATCTAGCTTAGGTGGATGCTTAGGTGGCATGCTTATGTGGCATGCTTATGTGGCATTCATGCATGTTGAATTAATCTTATTAATTCAATTAAACTATGTTATCATATTGAATTAATCTTATTAATTCAATTAACTATGTTATCATATTGAATTAATCTTATTAAATCAATAAGGTAACATATTGAATTAATCTCATTAAATCAATTAGCTAAAATTCTCATTAAGCTTAAAGTCCAAAAACCATTTTGTACTTAAGCTTATTCCCATATTATTCTAGTCAAACTAGAATACTCTAATTCCTCTAATTATCATGCTCTTTGTGTGTGACCCTATAGGCTCTCATAACGTTGGCAGTGGACCTAAACTCTTTTAGATACACAAGCAATGAGCGGCATCTAGCAATACATCATTGCTACCCAAGTTACGAGATAAGTCAAGATCCGACTAACCTTTACGTGACTACTATAATATATGACCGTGTCCTTCTATCCTTGATATCAGATTGATCAATGAGGCATAGACCGTGTCATCCTCGATCAATCTATGTGTTTTTTGATCCCTGAGTAAACTAACTCAAACAAATGAGCTCAATATCTCATATTGACTCATTCGAGCATGGCCATGCGTTTTAGTAGTTCTACTTAATCAAGGGGCCCACCGATATCACTCCCGTCATATGGAAGGGATAGATCCCATCTACATCACTCACATCCCTCCGCATAATTTGTTACATACCCAGTAATCGCCTTTATGGTCCACCCTGTTACGGGTGACGTTTGACGATACCAAAGTACATAACTCCTTATGTAGGGAACCGTAGTGACTTCAGGTCTAAGGACTATTCATACCAATAGTCACATGAGAAAGTTTATGACACTCATATAACGATCCATGAAACTTTCTCATGGCGTCTTCAAAGATATATTCTCCAATATATACCCATGTGTCAACTTGATATCATATATCCATGACTTGTGAGATCAAGTCATCAATTGACCTACATGCTAGTCTTTATGTATTAATATTGCCCTTGCATATTAATACTCGACTAGGAACATTTAGGAAAGTGTTCTCTACAGCCTCTCATAATCAATTCTGCCAATTGATGTGCTGTAGATAAGAACCTACTTTTCTAGGGCATTATTATATTTAAATTAGCCGCACAAGCAAGATGTATATATAATAACCAATCCTTTGCCTTTATAGAATATGATACAAAATGTTCCCTATTCAACCATCACATGATTGGTTCTAGGGCTTTAACTAACGACATCGGTTTATACGATCTGATCAAGCTTCATAAGCGAGACAACCCCATATCTTCAAGTAAGATACATGAGGTTTCTTACCATTCCATATCTCATATGGAGTAGTTGAGACTACCTTGGTAGGCATTACATTTAACAAGTAAGCAATTTGTCTGCAGTGCATAACCCCAAAAGGACTTGGGAAGAGTCGCATGATTCATCATTGACGACCATGTCCAACAAGGTCGATTCGCCTCTCGGATACACCATTATCTTGTGGTGTATATAGGCGAGTCCATTGAGACAATATGCCATTGTCTCGGATAATCAAGAAACTCTTGACTTAAGTATTCACCACCTCGATCCGATCGAAGTATTTTAATACTTTTGTCATGTTGTTTCTCTACTTCATTTCTGAATTCTTTGAACCTTTCAAAGGCTTCAGACTTGTGTTTCATCAAGAACACATACCCAAACCGTGAGTGATCATCGGTGAAGGTAATGAAGTAGCTATAGCCTCCTAAAGCTTGAGTTGACATAGGTCCACATACATCAGTATGTACTAGACCTAGTAACTCTCCCACTCGTTCACCTTTTCCAGTAAAAGATAACTTAGTCATCTTGCCTTTTAAGCATGATTCGCATGTATCGTATGAATCCAATTCAAACGATTCCAGAATTCCACATCGGTGTAATTCGGACATGCGTTTCTTGCTTATATGGCCAAGACGACAATGCCACATATAGGAGTCTATGTGATTATCCTTTCGAGCACGCGTGTTGCTCGTTTCGATATTGAAAATGTCACTGGATACGTCCAACGTATAAATGCCATTACTCAAAGTTTCAGTTCCATAAAGTACGTCATTCAAAGTTATATAATAAAAATTATTACTAAACGTTAAATGGAAACCATTTCTATTTAAGCAGGAAATAGAAACAATGTTCTTTATTAGAGAAGGAACATAATAGCAATTGTCCAGTTCCAAGACTAGTCCACTAGGGAGCTTCAGCAAATAAGTTCCGATGGCGACCGCAGCAACCTTTGCTCCATTGCCAACTCGCAAATTTGACTCCCCTCTGATAAGTCTTCTTCTATTCCTTAGCCCCTGTATGTCATTACATATATGTGAGCTACACCCAGTATCCAATACCCAAGTGTCTAAGGAAATAGAATGACAATCAATAACGAAGATACCTGAAGAGGATGGGGCATCGGATGCCTTCTTCTTCTTCATGGACTCAAGATAAATCTTGCAGTTTCTTCGCCAGTGGCCTTCCTTGCCATAGTGATGGCAAGTGCCCTTTTGCGCTGGTTCCGCCTTCTTTGCCTTTTTCTTTCCTTTCTTCTGTTCTTTTGCCTTCCTCTTAGAACCTTTCTTTGAGGAATCAACTAACAGAACCACCTTCTTCTCATGCTTCACAGAAGGCTCCACAGTCTTCAGCATATTGAGGAGCTCGGGAATGGTGGATTCCAATTTGTTCATCCGATAGTTCATCACAAATTGCGAGAAACTCTTGGGCAAACAATGCAGAATTAAGTCAATACTTAACTCATGATCCATCACAAAACCGAGAGTAGCTAGCCGCTCGATGTACCCGTTCATCTTTAGCACAAAGCGCACTCTGAGGCAGAACCTTCTTGCATCTTCGTAGTGAAGAGGAGCCTAGAGACCTCGAACCTTTCGGATCTCGCTTGCTCATCGAACAACTCATGAAGATGGAAGACCATTGTATTAGCATCCATATGCTCATGCTGCTTTTGCAGCTCAGGTACCATCGCCGCTAGCATGATTCAACTCGCCAGCTCAGAATCTGCCACATGTTTCTGATAGACCAACATTTGGTCTGGAGTTGCATCGTCCTTAGGACGGTCAGGAAGAGGCTCTTCAAGGACATATGCAAGCTTTTTCGCCTTGAGAACAATTCTCAGGTTTCTAAGCCAGTCCAGGAAGTTAGGCCCAGTCAGTTTGTTCGAATCCAAAATAGTGTGCAAATTCAAAGACGTCATGATCAATTTATTGACCTAGAAATACAAAACGAGCATATATGAGAAAATGATTTTAAAATGCATCAATATACATTTATAAATCCCATTCATTTTTCGAATTTCAAAAACCCCAAAATCACTTCGGGAGATCGTAGGTCCATCTCCGAATGGGTTGATATCCATCATAGTTATGAACAACCTTGGAGAGAGTCCAACAAGCCATTCATAACTACGACGGTAGGTATCATCTATACCGATTGCATATCACGTATATGCAACTATCACAATGTGCTATCAACTATTTGAATGTTCACACATACATCGGGTTGTTAACACATTAACAAGTATGCATCATATGCATAGCACCCAACTTCACCTCCCTTTACATCGACCTTGGAGAGAGTCCAACAAGCCGATGCTCCAGGTTAAAGCCAACCCATTAATCGGGACATAGTTTTAATATGGTTAGAGCGCATTCAACCAATTAGCCCAGCTTGGAGGGAGTCCAACAACCAAAGCTAACGATTGACCTCTGACTCTTACCATATTAGTATTAAACTATGCCATGGTTTGAACATGTTCGGGTTCGAGCCGGGCTTGGAGAGAGTCCAACAACCCAAACAAGAAACGGAACTCTGGTTCTAACCATATTAATGGAAGGTGTAGGCTTTAATATTGTTTAAGGGTTTTTATGTCTCATCCTCTTTGCATGCAAATAAATATTATCTACATGGCATGACATACATGACATACATCTACATGTCACGACACGCATGGCATAATGTTATGCATCTAATGCAATTACATGACATACAATTATGTCATGTATATAATTTCCTTATATGTCATAACTATTTATGGAAATAAAATATGTTTAAGATTTGATTCTCCAAATCAAATCATAATTAAATTAAGAAACAAATTTCCAAATCTAATCACATATTTTATTCATGGAATTATTTGATTAAGGAAAATCTATTTAGGAAACCAATTTCCTAAATCATTAAAACTACTTATGGAAATAAAATATTTTAAGATTTGATTTCCCAAATCAAATCATGATTAAATTAGGAAACAAATTTCCAGAATCTAATCAAATATTTTATTTATGGAAAATATCAATTTCCATAAATACTTCCAACTTTCCAAAAGTGGAAGATTTCCATAAATACTTCTAGACTTTCCAAAATTGAAAAATTTCCATAAATACTTCTAAATTTCTAAAATTAGAAAATTTCCAGAAATATATTATGACTATCGCAAAACCATTTTAAGATTATGTCGAAACACAACCTGGGCTCTGATACCACTGTTGGGTTTCCGGCACCGCGGCGTGTGTGTGTTCGATCATGTTTCGTAAACATGAGCACAGCGGAAGCAATTAAAATTAATAAATCTATATTTATTACAACACACACAACACACACATGCTATTACAACAAGTGTAGACATAACCGTAAATTAAAATTTGCAATAAAAGAAAATTAAACTACGTTATACCTTTCGTATGACGTGTAGCGGGAACGGCATCAACCGGAACGATCCTCGTAAGAATCGTCTCTATCCGTATCCACGCCGAGCTCCTCGGGATGACCGCTAAGTCACGAGCCGTCTTAAATGCGGGTTACTAGCCTCGTGTTGAAGGCGGCGTGATCGAAGATGATCACGATCCGAATCCAAATTCGGATCTAAAGCAGTTCTCAAAACTCGCTTCTCCGGAGAGGTATTCGTCAACCGTTTGGCGAATCGCCCGTCCTCCACCTCAGAGGATTGCAGAGATCAAATCGGTAGGATTAGCGCTTGTCGGGCACTAACCGTCGTCAAGCAGCTCCGAGCGCGAGAGGAGAAGAAGCTGTCCAGAAAACTGGACAGCTTGGTGGAGGAGTAGGCGCCGGCCAAAACAAGGAGAGAAAAGGCTCACCTTGATGCCGAACCTATAGGAGATCACCGGAGGGTCACCGGAGGTTCACCGGCTGGAGCTTGGACGCCGGCAAGGGTCTTGGACGGCGGCACAAAGCTGGGCGGCGGCAGCTTGTAGTTGGGCGCCGAAAATTCCTCCAAGGGGTGGGCGGCAACTTCAAGCTAGGGTTTTGGATGATTAGGGTTTAACAATCCCTTAAGCCCTCTTTTATAGAGAACTAATTCTCTTAATGGTTAATGGATCATATCCATAAAGCCCGTTAACCCGCTCCATTAGGATAAGTTAAAATAAACCAAACCATGATGGTTTATTTTAAGTTAAAACGAACCGAACCAACCTTTGGTTCATTCGTTTAATATAAACCAAACCCTTTGGTTTATTCTCATCCATTGGATTAGAACCAAACCATTTTGGTCCATCCATTATGTCTTCATAAGACACGGCCCATCCACGCTTCCATTGCAACTGAAACAATTTCATGCTCGCTTTATGTTTGGTCCAACCAAACATAGTTTCTCTCGGTCTGAGAATCCCATTCTCAAGCTCGTTTTAAATCCTTTGGATTACACTCGTTGTGCGTGTGACCAAATAGGTTCTCGATTTATGTTGGCCGTCTATAATTAACCATTAATTATAGAACGATCATGAGTGGCACCTAGTAGTACATCATGATCCCCAATTAACCGAAAAGATCAACGGTTGATCCAGAACTATTTACAAACCCTTGATGCGCTCGAATGAATCGTGCCCCATTCCCTTCAC
Organism: Wurfbainia villosa; assembly: GCA_025175895.1. Taxonomy (NCBI): domain Eukaryota; kingdom Viridiplantae; phylum Streptophyta; class Magnoliopsida; order Zingiberales; family Zingiberaceae; genus Wurfbainia; species Wurfbainia villosa. The sequence goes on along the minus strand of CM045997.1, from coordinate 91,121,479 downwards.
TCATCTTATACCCACTTGGTTCAGGACATGGTCTATTGTGTCAGTCCCCACTAGGCTGACTACGTCACACCTAGCCCAAGTATTATTTCCTCATCCTACGGATTCTAGTTACTCCACATGTATCGAAGAGTACCTTACTCTAAACATGTAATGCTTTGGCCAAAGACTTTAGTAACAATCCGACGAGAGACCATGGGTATACATCTCCTCACAAGGAGTGGTGAATCCTTTATAGGCTATTCAAACACCTTCGATCACTTCGACTTATACCCAATCATCCCGGGTCCACATCTCCTCGGAGATGTTTGCTTAAGATGTCAAAGCATAAGTCTCCATGATCAAGATGACTTGAATACCGCAAGTCAAAGGAACATCGCACTTAAGCTGCAGTAAGAACTTCATTGACATATCTATATATGCAGAAAACCATATGAAGTCTTACGGCTGGTCACTCCAATAAACTAGTTACCATAACTAGCATCCACGATTAACTCCGGACATCACTATGTCTCCAGCCAGTGAGAATCAGCTGCTTGGTTACACCAAGGAGTATACCTCGTGCTAGTCTCGACAGAATTGATGGTGTCCAAATACATCAATTCATCGACTAGGGATAATTCCGATACATCACAATTACACATGTAGAGATACTCACTAGTTGTGATCCAATCACAAATTCTCTCATGCTGTGAATCGTATCATGGACATTCAGTAAATGAGTTTAAGATCCAATCAAACACATAAAACATGTATACTCAAATAGTGAATCTTCATTTATCATATAAATGGTTCATACATAAGGCGATTGCCTTAGAACATCTCTCATATATTACTAACAGACTCCCACTTGGCCTAATGCCAATCGCTACGGTATCCAATACCATAAGCTCTAACATGACCCTCAAACTTACTTTGAGGTAATGCTTTAGTCAAAGGATCCGCTAAGTTCCTTTCAGTGGGAATTTTCTCGATTTGTATTTCGTTCCTACTTATGATCTCTCTGATAAGATGATAGCGGCGAAGCCCATGTTTGGATCATTGATGAGACCACATCAAGTTCATAGATGAACTTCTTGATCCAAACCGCTTCCTTTGCTGCTTTCAAAGCTGCAACGTATTCTGCCTTAGTGGCAGAATTCGCTATAGTGTCAAGTTTGGAACCTTTCCAACTTATTGCGTCTCCATTCCAGGTGAATACATACCCAGACAAAGACATGGAATCATCCTTGTCTGTCTGGAGCTGGCATCCGTATACCCACGTATCACCATGTACCCTTCTCCATATATTAGGAACACATCCTTAGTTATTCTCAAGTACTTAAGGATCGTCTTAACGGCCGCCCAATGATCCATTCCTGGATCGGATTAGTTTCTGCTCGTGACACTCAGAGCGTATGATACATCGGGCCTCGTACATAACATAGCATACATGATAGATCCTATTGCGGATGCATAGGGAATCTTACTCATGCAAATCCTCTCGTCTTCTGTGCGCGGACACATAGACTTCGAAAGGTGTTCCCCATGCCTGATGGGTAGATAACCTTTCTTGGATTCCGTCATGCTAAACCTCTTTAGCACTCGGTCTATATATGTAGACTGCGAAAGACCAAGCAACCGTTTCGATCTATCTCTATAGATCTTAATCCCAAGGATGTAGGTTGCTTCTCCCAGGTCTTTCATGGAGAATGTCTTGGATAACCAAACCTTAACTGACTGTAAGATTGACACATCGTTTCCTATAAGTAATATGTCATCGACATACAATACTAGGAACACGACTGCACTCCCACTAACCTTCTTGTACACACAAGGTTCGTCTGGATTTTGTGAGAAATCAAACTTTTTGATCGTCTCATCAAAACGGATATTCCAGCTCCTGGATGCTTGCTTCAATCCATAAATGGACCGTCGCAATTTGCATACCTTGGTTTTATCAACCGATGTGAAACCCTCAGGCTGTATCATATACACGTCCTCGAGCAGGTTTCCATTAAGGAAAGCTGTTTTCACATCCATCTGCCATATCTCATAATCATAATGAGCCGCTATGGCCAGGAGCATCCGAATGGATTTAAGCATAGCTACAGGTGAATAGGTTTCGTCATAATCAACACCTTGTTTTTGACGATATCCTTTCGCCACCAATCTAGCCTTATAGGTAATCACATTACCATCCATGTCGGTTTTCTTCTTGAAAACCCACTTGCACCCTATAGGCTTTATGCCTTCAGGTGGGTCAACCAAGTTCCAAACTTGGTTTTCGTACATGGAATCCATTTCCGACTTCATGGCACCAAGCCACTTATCCCTTTCTGAACTTGTCAGCACTTCTTCATAACTGGTAGGCTCCTCATCATCAATGAGTAACACGTCGTTCGATTCACTTACGAGAAATCCATATCTCTCGGGAATATTGCGTGTTCTACCAGATCTACGAAGATGTGGTGTTACAATAGGTCCAGCCGATTGCTCATCACTATGAGTTGTCGGCTGTTGTGCTTCACCAGGTATCTCATCAATGTCTATTTGAGTCTCTCGAGCCTCCTCAAGCTCGACGACACTCCCACTATTTTCTTGCAAGAGAAACTCTTTCTCTAGAAACACAGCATGCCTTGAAACAAACACCTTTTGTTCCTCAGGATGTTAGAATTGGTAACCCCTTGTTTCCTTAGGGTATCCAATAAATAGACATTTATCAGACTTAGCATCCAGTTTGTCTGATACAGTCCGCTTCACATAAGCAGGACAACCCCATATCTTCAAGTAAGATACATGAGGTTTCTTACCATTCCATATCTCATATGGAGTAGTTGAGACTACCTTGGTAGGCATTCTGTTTAACAAGTAAACAGCTGTCTGAAGTGCATAACCCCAAAAGGACTTGGAAAGAGTCGCATGATTCATCATTGACCTGACCATGTCCAACAAGGTCCGGTTACGCCTCTCAGATACACCATTATGCTGTGGTGTATAGGGCGGAGTCCATTGAGACAATATGTCATTGTCTCTCAGATAATCAAGAAACTCTTGACTTAAGTATTCACCACCTCGATCCGATCGAAGTATTTTAATACTTTTGTCATGTTGTTTCTCTACTTCATTTCTGAATTCTTTGAACCTTTCAAAGGCTTCAGACTTGTGTTTCATCAAGAACACATACCCAAACCGTGAGTGATCATCGGTGAAGGTAATGAAGTAGCTATAGCCTCCTAAAGCTTGAGTTGACATAGGTCCACATACATCAGTATGTACTAGACCTAGTAACTCTCCCACTCGTTCACCTTTTCCAGTAAAAGGTAACTTAGTCATCTTGCCTTTTAAGCATGATTCGCATGTATCGTATGAATCCAATTCAAACGATTCCAGAATTCCACATCGGTGTAATTCGGACATGCGTTTCTTGCTTATATGGCCAAGACGACAATGCCACATATAGGAGTCTATGTGATTATCCTTTCGAGCACGCGTGTTGCTCGCTTCGATATTGAAAATGTCACTGGATACGTCCAACGTATAAATGCCATTACTCAAAGTTCCAGTTCCATAAAGTACGCCATTCAAAGTTATATAACAACAATTGTTACTAAACGTTAAATGGAAACCATTTCTATTTAAGCAGGAAATAGAAACAATGTTCTTTATTAGAGAAGGAACATAATAGCAATTGTCCAGTTCCAAGACTAGTCCACTAGGGAGCTTCAGCAAATAAGTTCCGATGGCGACCGCAACAACCTTTGCTCCATTGCCAACTCGCAAATTTGACTCCCCTCTGACAAGTCTTCTTCTATTCCTTAGCCCCTGTATGTCATTACATATATGTGAGCTACACCCAGTATCCAATACCCAAGTGTCTAAGGAAATAGAATGACAATCAATAACGAAGATACCTGAAGAGGATGGGGCATCGGATGCCTTCTTCTTCTTCATGGACTCAAGATAAATCTTGCAGTTTCTTCGCCAGTGGCCTTCCTTGCCACAGTGATGGCAAGTGCCCTTTTGCGCTGGTTCCGCCTTCTTTGCCTTTTTGTTCTTTCCTTTCTTCTGTTCTTTTGCCTTCCTCTTAGAACCTTTCTTTGAGGAATCAACTAACAGAACCGCCTTCTCCTCATGCTTCACAGAAGGCTCCACAGTCTTCAGCATATTGAGGAGCTCGGGAATGGTGGATTCCAATTTGTTCATCCGATAGTTCATCACAAATTGCGAAACTCTTGGGCAAACAATGCAGAATTAAGTCAATACTTAACTCATGATCCATCACAAAACCGAGGGTAGCTAGCCGCTCGATGTACCCGTTCATCTTTAGCACAAACTGCACTACAGACGAACCTTCTTGCATCTTCGTAGTGAAGAGGAGCCTAGAGACCTCGAACCTTTCGGATCTCGCTTGCTCATCGAACAACTCATGAAGATGGAAGACCATTGTATTAGCATCCATATGCTCATACTGCTTTTGCAGCTCAGGTACCATCGCCGCTAGCATGATGCAACTCGCCAGCTCAGAATCTGCCACATGTTTCTGATAGACCAACATTTGGTCTGGAGTTGCATCGTCCTTAGGACGGTCAGGAAGAGGCTCTTCAAGGACATATGCAAGCTTTTCCGCCTTGAGAACAATTCTCAGGTTTCTAAGCCAGTCCAGGAAGTTAGGCCCAGTCAGTTTGTTCGAATCCAAAATAGTACGCAAATTCAAAGACGTCATGATCAATTTATTGACCTAGAAATACAAAACGAGCATATATGAGAAAGATGATTTTAAAATGCATCAATATACATTTATAAATCCCATTCATTTTTCGAATTTCAAAAACCCCAAAATCACTTCGGGAGATTTTAGGTCCATCTCCGAATGGGTTGATATCCATCATAGTTATGAACAACCTTGGAGAGAGTCCAACAAGCCATTCATAACTACGACGGTAGGTATCATCTATACCGATTGCATATCACGTATATGCAACTATCACAATGTGCTATCAACTATTTGAATGTTCACACATACATCGGGTTGTTAACACATTAACAAGTATGCATCATATGCATAGCACCCAACTTCACCTCCCTTTACATCGACCTTGGAGAGAGTCCAACAAGCCGATGCTCCAGGTTAAAGCCAACCCATTAATCATGACATAGTTTTAATATGGTTAGAGCGCATTCAACCAATTAGCCCAGCTTGGAGAGAGTCCAACAACCAAAGCTAACGATTGACCTCTGACTCTTACCATATTAGTATTAAACTATTCCATGGTTTGAACATATTCAGTTGAGCAGGGCTTGGAGAGAGTCCAACAACCCAAACAAGAAACAGAACTCTGGTTCTAACCATATTAATGGAAGGTGTAGGCTTTAATATTGATTAAGGGTTTTTATGTCTCATCCTCTTTGCATGCAAATAACTATTATCTATATGGCATGGCATACATGGCATACATCTACATGTCACGACACGCATGGCATAATGTTATGCATCTAATGCAATTACATGACATACAATTATGTCATGTATATAATTTCCTTATATGTCATAACTATTTATGGAAATAAAATATGTTTAAGATTTGATTCTCCAAATCAAATCATAATTAAATTAGGAAACAAATTTCCAAATCTAATCACATATTTTATTCATGGAATTATTTGATTAAGGAAAATCTATTTAGGAAACCAATTTCCTAAATCATTAAAACTACTTATGGAAATAAAATATTTTAAGATTTGATTTCCCAAATCAAATCATGATTAAATTAGGAAACAAATTTCCAGAATCTAATCAAATATTTTATTTATGGAAAATATCAATTTCCATAAATACTTCCAACTTTCCAAAAGTGGAAGATTTCCATAAATACTTCTAGACTTTCCAAAATTGAAAAATTTTCATAAATACTTCTAAATTTCCAAAATTAGAAAATTTCCAGAAATACATTATGACTATCACAAAACCATTTTACGATTATGTCGAAACACAACCTGGGCTCTGATACCACTGTTGGGTTTCCGGCACCGCGGCGTGTGTGTGTTCGATCATGTTTCGTAAACATGAGCACAGCGGAAGCAATTAAAATTAATAAATCTATATTTATTACAACACACACAACACACGCATGCTATTACAACAAGTGTAGACATAACCGTAAATTAAAATTTGCAATAAAAGAAAATTAAACTACGTTATACCTTTCGTATGACGTGTAGCGGGAACGGCATCAACCGGAACGATCCTCGTAAGAATCGTCTCTATCCGTATCCACGCCGAGCTCCTCGGGATGACTTCGCCAAGCCACGAGCTTCGTCTTCGTACGGGTTACTAGCCTCGTGTTGAAGACGACGTGATCGAGAGATGATCACGATCCGAATCCAAATTCGGACCTAACAACAAGTCCTCAAGACTCGCTTCTCCGGAGAGGTATTCGTCAACCGATTGACGAATCCTTCGTCCTCCACCTCAGAGGATTACCGGAGATCAAATCCCCGGTATGTTAGCCGCTGTCGGATCACTAACCGTCGTCCAAACGACGCTCCGACGAGAGGAGAAGAAGCTGTCCAGAAAACTGGACAGCTTGGTGGAGGAGTAGGCGCCGGCCAAAACAAGGAGAGAAAAAGCTCACCTTGATGCCGAACCTATAGGAGATCACCGGAGGGTCGCCGGAGGTTCACCGGCTGGAGCTTGGACGCCGGCAAGGGTCTTGGACGGTGGCACAAAGCTGGGCGGCGGCAGCTTGTAGTTGGGCGCCGAAAATTCCTCCAAGGGGTGGGCGGCAACTTCAAGCTAGGGTTTTGGATGATTAGGGTTTAACAATCCCTTAAGCCCTCTTTTATAGAGAACTAATTCTCTTAATGGTTAATGGATCATATCCATAAAGCCCGTTAACCCGCTCCATTAGGATAAGTTAAAATAAACCAAACCATGATGGTTTATTTTAAGTTAAACGAACGAACCAACCTTTGGTTCATTCGTTTAATATAAACCAAACCCTTTGGTTTATTCTCATCCATTGGATTAGAACCAAACCATTTTGGTCCATCCATTATGTCTTCATAAGACACGCCCATCCACGCTTCCATTGCGATCAAACAATTTCATGCTCGCTTTATGTTTGGTCCAACCAAACATAGTTTCTCTCGATGCGAGAATCCCATTCTCAAGCTCGTTTAAATCCTTTGGATTACACTCGTTGTCGTGTGACCAAATAGGTTCTCGGTTTATGTTGGCCGTCTATAATTAACCATTAATTATAGAACGATCATGAGTGGCACCTAGTAGTACATCATGATCCCCAATTAACCGAAAAGATCAACGGTTGATCCAGAACTATTTCTGAAACTTTTCAGTAGCTCGAATGAATCGTGCCCCATTCCCTTCACTCATCTTATACCCACTTGGTTCAGGACATGGTCTATTGTGTCAATCCCCACTAGGCTGACTACGTCACACCTAGCCCAAGTATTATTTCCTCGTCCTACGGATTCTAGTTACTCCACATGTATCGAAGAGTACCTTACTCTAAACATGTAATGCTTTGGCCAAAGACTTTAGTAACAATCCGACGAGAGGCCATGGGTATACATCTCCTCGCAAGGAGTGGTGAATCCTTTATAGGCTATTCAAACACCTTCGATCACTTCGACTTATACCCAATCATCCCGGGTCCACATCTCCTCGGAGATGTTTGCTTAAGATGTCAAAGCATAAGTCTCCATGATCAAGATGACTTGAATACCGCAAGTCAAAGGAACATCGCACTTAAGTCACAGTAAGAACTTCATTGACATATCTATATATGCAGAGAACCATATGAAGTCTTACGGCTGGTCACTCCAATGAACTAGTTACCATAACTAGCATCCACGATTAACTCCGGACATCACTATGTCTCCAGCCAGTGAGAATCAGCTGCTTGGTTACACCAAGGAGTATACCTCGTGCTAGTCTCGACAGAATTGATGGTGTCCAAATACATCAATTCATCGACTAGGGATAATTCCGATACATCACAATTACACATGTAGAGATACTCACTAGTTGTGATCCAATCACAAATTCTCTCATGCTGTGAATCGTATCGTGGACATTCAGTAAATGAGTTTAAGATCCAATCAAATACATAAAACATGTATACTCAAATAGTGAATCTTCATTTATCATATAAATGGTTCATACATAAGGCGATTGCCTTAGGACATCTCTCATATATTACTAACATCGGCTTCTTCACTCCTCCCTGAGTACCTCCCACCGCCTTCGCCCCAGTTTGTTTCTTCTTCTTCTTGTCTTTCGACTTAGAAGTAGAAACCTTTTAGGTCACCACGGTATGCGCCTGAGCACTTTGACGAAATAGCCCCTCTACCGCCTGGAGTTCTGTCAGAAGTTCCGCCAACGAATACAACCTCTTGTTCATGTTGTAGTTCAAGCGAAACTACTCAAAACTTCTAGGTAGAGACTGGAGTATGATATCGACTTGGGTTTCCCCATCGATCTCAGCTCCAAGGACCTCCAGCTCATTCAAATGAGCCATCATCTTCAGAACATGATCCCTTACGGGTGTTCCCTCGATCATGGAGGTCGTCATCAAGTTTCCCATGGCTTCTTGCCTCGTAGCCCGATTCTGGTGTTCGAAAAGTTCCTTGAGATTGAGCATCATAACATAAGCAGTGGGCATGACTTGATGCTGATGTTACAGTACATTTGACATAGATGTCAAAATGTAACACCGCGCCATCTCATCGGCCTTGACCCACTTCTTATTGCTCTCTCTCTCCTTTTCCCAAGAATCATCTGCAGACTTGGGAGGACACTCTTCGAGGAGTACATATTTGTATTCCTCAGCAGTCAAGATAATGTCTAGATTCCTCTTCCAATCAACATAGTTGGGTCCAGTAAGTTTGTTCTCTTTCAGTATTACAGCAAGTGAGTTGAAAGTCATTTTGAAAGAAAACCTAAGAATCACATAAATCAAAACATTAGATTTCAAAAAATTATTGATTCCTCAAACAATAAAATTTTAAAATCAACCAACATCTCAAAACACCGAGAATATCGTATGCCACGATAGTGTGGACGTATACGAATTCTACATTTGTAAGAGGAGGTTTTACCCATTAATTTTACTATCTTGTCAACCTAACTTTTTGACAAGTAAAATTAATAGTTGGTTCCTCTTTGGCCCTACAAATAAAAGCAGTGACTCCAATGGAGAGGATACTTATATTTGTATCTAAGTGTTCACCATTACTCGGTACCATGGTAATTATCTCGAGTTATGTGCCTTCCGATGGGGAAGTACACACGCTCCTTGATAATTCCCTATAACCATATTTGATCTTGTGATCCGCAAACAAACTCATCCGATGGGGAGGAAGGCACTCAGAGCCGAGGCGTAAGTATGTTTGCATCACTTGTCAAATCGTAATGGAGGTCATGGGAATTTAAAAAAAAATTCCCTCTCCCACTTAGTAATTTGAAATTGAGGAATTTTCCTAGCCTACGACAAGCATATCAAACAAAAAGCAATAAATATGAAAAATAAATTATTTTCCAACTATTATGGCTTTTGTCTTCAATATGTCTCCCGTCGCATCGCCATCTCGTCTGCTCCTCCTACGCCATGTACGAGCCATCCGGAGATCCGAGCCGAGACTAAAACCTATTTTAATTTACATCCATCGATCCTATACTCCATGAGGGAGTGTACATTAAATCTAGATCGAAAGTAAAATAAAATAAAGAGTGGCTAAACAATGCCGTATCTAATTTACAAAAAATCAAATACTAGCCTCATCAACCCCGAGGATTCAACAAAATATACACATACAATCACATACACACATATGACCATAATAGTCGGATCTTATGCCTGCAACAAAAGAGTTAAACTATGCATATCCTACTATTATTCGACACATATAATATATGAAAAGTGCATAAAAATTAACCGAATCCTAAACACACAAACCGGAAACCTTGGCTCTGATACCAATTGAAGGTTTTTGCTTATCGAGTCCGTGAGAGGAAACTTCGCTTCCTACTTCACCTTGGTCGTTTGTTCATGGCAATCCCCTCGATGTCCCCGGATTAAAAAAATTTAATCCTAGACAAAAGGGATTGCCTAAACAACCAAGTCATCGTCGTGCTATTCATTTAGAGAGGTCACTTGAACAAACTCGTTGTTTAAGCGACCATCCTCTATTCTATGAGTAGCCACGGAATAGACGATGTCCGGATCGCCGGTTTTTGTGTTTATGCTCGGGATCCAAGTATTATTTAGCCATATACAGATTTATATCATGCTCATAGTTGAAAAACAAAAACAAGCAAGTAACAAAAGAGAATAGAGAATAGGTATACCTCTCGATCTTCTAATGTATGACCTTCCTCCTTTCGAACATCGTGTGGGCGACGATCTACCAAAAGTCGAAGCTCCAAGATCGCAAATCTTCCTTCCTTGCTCTTCCAAAGCAAGAGGAAGAATAGAAACAAGGTTCTTCTCCTTCCTAAAGCCAACCAACAAGGAGCAAAGACAATCCTTGCCGCCGGCCAACAAGGAGAAGGAGATGATGATGGAAACCAACCAAGACACCAAGGGAAACCCCTAAGTCTTATTTCCACCACTCAAGGAGAAGGAGAGGAGAGGTTTGGATGCCGAACAATGGCTGGAAAAATCTAGGAAAACAAGCTGGACGCCGGCCACCTTGAAGGAAGAAGAAGAAAGCAATCACCTTCCTTATTTGGTGCCGCCACCCTCCAAAAAACCCTAACCCTAGCTTTGCCGCCAACTCCAAAACCTTAGCCTCTCTTGATTGATTCTCCATGCTAACCCATCAAGCTCCTTTTATAGAGTTAGGGATAAGCCTCCTTTTAATCTCTACCATTGGTTCTAGGGATTTAATCTCAACCGTCGGATCTAAAGATTTAATCTCAACTGTTGGATCTTAGAGATTTAATCTCTACCTATGGATCTAGAGTTTTGTTTCTATCCATTGGATTTAAGCTTCATGAGGTGTTAATAGGCTACATTAGGGACCATGAGGAGGAGTTGGGTCTTAGCCACCCATGGATAAAGCTCACATAAAGTCCGATCCACTAATGATAATCCAATCCACTAAAGGATCATCATCGATCTACCTCACCAACCCCCATATGATAATATGGGCTCCATATATTATTTGTATATTTTCTCTCCATGTTTAAGATCTCGAATGTCCATCGATTAATTAATTTACTGACCATTAATTAATCAACATCTAACTCCATGAGTAGTACCACTCAACCTTTTCATCATACCGGACCAAGTCCACTTGCAGGGTTTACATGATGAACCTTATGAGCTCCTCAAGGGGATATCATCATCCTAATATATAGGACACGATTTTCTCCTATAATCAACGGCACACCATATAAATAATATCATCTCCCAACTTACCGAGCCTATCGATTTAATCTATAAATCTCGCCCATTGGTAAATCAAAGAGATGAGTACTAAGTATATGTGTCCGTTATTATATCGGGATTAAGAATATGTACAATATAATATCTGTGGTCTGATTTGATTATGTAGTCAGCAATAAATCGAACCACCTCTAAGTCAGTCCTGCTCAATACACACAAATTGCACTAGTGTGATTCTATGGTCAAGACAAACCAATACCAAATCACACTACAACCATTTCGATGGTTTGTCCAAAGCCACTCGGTTGTGAGCCTTTACTTATACTTTTCAAGGAGCCGACAACATGATCTCCCGTGTGACACCACACATCATGTTATCTACAATGTAAAGTATTAGACAATATGCATAACCATAAAAATATGCAAACAATGATCATGTGATTCTTATTTTAAAATAAAGATGTTCATACAAAAGGTAGACTTTTCAGTATACATCCCTACAACATTCGCTTTGATGAGGTAATCCAGTCATATGGATTTATTCAAAGTCCGGATGAGTCTTGTGTATATAAGAGATGTGACAGAACCATAGTGGTATTTCATGTACTATACATAGATGACATTTTGCTCATTGGCAACAATGTCAAAGTGTTGTCAGACGTAAGGGTATGGTTGTCCAAACAGTTTGATATGAAAGACTTGGGAGAAGTGGGACACATCCTTGGGATCATGGTTATAAGGGATCGCAAGAAAAGGATGTTGTGCTTATCTCAAGCTTCATACGTAGACACTATTTTGGCTCATTTTAGCATGTATAACTCCAAGAAAGGTTTTCTACCTTTTAGGCATGGAGTACCTTTATCTAAAGAGATGTATCCTAGAACATCAAAGGAGATAGAGGAGATGAAGGCGGTTTCTTATGATTCGACGGTAGGAAGCCTCATGTATGTTATGTTATGTACGAGGTCGGATATCTACTTTGTCATGGGCATGGTTAGCAGATATCAAAGTAATCCAGGATAGGAACATTGGACTACGGTAAAGCATATATTGAAGTACCTGAGAAAGACTAGGGATTATATGCTGGTATACTAGGCAGATCAATTACTTCTTATGGGTTACATAGATTCTGACTTCCAATCAGATAGGGATAACAGTAAGTCTAGCTTGGATTTTATGTTTACTTTGGGAGGTGGAGCCATTGTATGGAGGAGTGTCAAGCAAAAATGTGTGGCAGACTCCACCATGGAAGCTAAGTATGTTGTAGCCTCTGAGGCAGCCAAAGAAGTTATATGGCTCAGGAACTTCTTGATGGACTTGGATGTAATTCCTGGTTTGTCTAGAACTATCACAATTTATTGTGATAATAGTGGTGCAGTTGCAAACTTGAAGGAACCACGAGCCCATAAGGCAAGTAAACACATAGAGGGCAAGTACCACCTGATACAAGAGATCATAAATCGAGGAGAAGTTGTTGTCGCCAAGATTGCATCAGAGGATAACCTGGCAGATCCTTTCACTAAGGCTCTTCCAGCGAGAGCTTTTGATAGGCATGTGGAGGGAATGAGAATCAGATGTATGACACTTTGATGACAGCATAGTCTTTTAGTATAAGTGGGAGATTATTGGGATGTATACTGAAAGCCTAGTCTTTATATGAACATCTTCATTTTGAAATAAGAATCACATGATCATAGTTTTCATATTTATAGTTATGCATATTGTCTAATACTTTACATTATAGATAACATGGTGTGTGGTGTCACACAGAAGATCATGTTATTAGTTCCTTGTAGAGTATAAGTAGAGGCTCACAACTAAGATGGTTTTGGACAAACCATTGGTATGGTTGTAGTATAATTTGGTATTAGTTTATCTTGACCATAGAATTACACTAGTACACTTTGTGTGTATTGAGCAGAACCGACTTAGAGGTGATTCAATTTATTACTGACTACATAATTGAATCGGACATCAGATATTATGGTGTACATGCTCTTAATCCCGATATAATAACGGGCACATGTACTTAATATTTATTTCTTTGATTTACTAATGGGCGAGATTTATGGGTTAAATCAATAGGCCCAGTAAGTTGGGAAATGATATTATTTACATGGTGTGTCGTTAATTATAGGAGGAAACCGTGTCCTATGTATTAGGATGATGATGTCCCCTTGAGGAGCTCATAAGGATCATCATTTAAATCCTGCAGGTGGACTTGGTCTTGCATGATGATAAGGTTGAGTGGTATTACTCATGGAGTTAGATGTTAATTAATTAATTGTCAGTAAATTAATTAATTAATGGATATTCGATATCTTAAATACGGAGAGATATTTGTACAATTAATATATGGATCCCATATTTAATTATGGGGGTTGGTGAGGTAGATCAATGATAATCCTCTAGTGGAATGGATTATCATTAATGGAACGGATTTTACGTGGGTCAGATCCATTGGGTGGCCAAGATTCAACTCCTCCTTATGGTCTCTATTGTAGCCTATTAAAACCCTCATGAAGCCTAGATCCAATGGACACGATTAAAAGGAGGCTTGGGTGAAATCTATAAATAAAAGGCATGTCTTGGGTGGCAATGAAGAGATTTGGATGCTAGGGTTTGCTTCCAAGGCTTGGGCGGCAAGCAAGGTGTCGTGCTAGGGTTGTTGATTGTCGTTGGAGGTGGCTAGGGTTTTGGCTTCTCTTGTTGGGCGGCGGCAACCTAGATTAGCCTCTTCTTTGGCCGACGACAACAAGGGAAAACTCCCTCATGTGGCCGGCGCCTCTTCCTCTCTCTTTCTCCTTGGCCGGCAGCAACAAGAGTTCCCCTCTTGGCCGACGCCCACATCTCCTTCTTCCTCTCCTTGGCCGGTGGCAACAACCAAGCTAGGAGACTTGTTGGTCGACACTAGATAGGATAAGAAGGGTTCGGTCATCTTTCCTTTGTTCGGAGTGAGCAAGGAAGGGAAGACATGAGATCTAGGAGGCTTCAATTCTTAGAGGATCATTGCCCACACAATGTCCAAGAAGAGGATAGGTCATACGATAGAAGATCAAGAGATAAACAATAGGTATAATTCTTGTTTAAGTTTCTTTCTTGTTCTATGAAATTTGTTTGTAATTGTATGATCATGGACCTCGAAGATAAACACAAAAACCGATGATTCGTACATCATCTATTTCGCAGCTAATCGAGGAAAGAAGTTAGGTTGTTTGAACAATAAATTTGTTCAAGCAATGACTCAAATCGAGAAGCACGATGATGAATCAGTTGCTTGGGTAATCCATCTTTGTCTGGATTATTTTTTTTAATCCGGGGATGTATGAAAGGATCGTCATGCACAAGCGACCGAGGCGAAGCGAGAAGCGAAGCTTTAACCTTCACTACCGAGCATTTTTCTCCCGCAACCTCCACTAGCAGTCGACTTACATTCATGGAAGTCGTGCTCATCGATGTTGCCCAATCGGCGATCGCCAAACCATTCCACAGTCAAATGTCAATCGATTCTCGACTAGTCGACTGGTCATAATTCCAGTCGACTGCTCAGAGTCAACTCAGTTGCCAAGTGTCAAAAACACTTGGACAGTCAACTGGTTCATTGCCCCAGTCAACTGACAAACCTCAAACATGAGGTTTAACCCCAAGTATGATGCCCTCATACTTTCTAGAGAACCTTTAGCCTAGACCTAAGCCTTCAAGCCACCTCAGTCGGTCTCACGTCTATCGGATCCCTCCAAGCCATCCATGACATGTTCATCCTTACGCTAGCCTTTAGGAGCTTCCATCAACTATTGTGATGCTAAGCTGGTCTACACCACCAAGGCACATTAGGCTTACGTTGCCAAGACACATGCTTGGACTTTACGCCGCCAATATCAACCCTTGGACTTCCCAATTTCCAAGTACCCATGACTTGGAATTTCCTTGTCAACCCATGTTGGACTTTCCAATTGCAAAGACTCAAGCTTGGACTTTCCCTTACCAAGACCCATGCTTGGACTTTCCATGCCAAGTACACAAGACTTGGACTTTACCATTGCCAAGTGTCCCACTTGAACTTCTCCATCATATGGTCATCCCCAAGTCAACCATCTAGTCAACCCAATGTCA
Source organism: Wurfbainia villosa (assembly GCA_025175895.1). Lineage (NCBI taxonomy): Eukaryota > Viridiplantae > Streptophyta > Magnoliopsida > Zingiberales > Zingiberaceae > Wurfbainia > Wurfbainia villosa. Next base: position 91,105,976 of record CM045997.1, on the reverse strand, counting down.
AACAATGGTCAACTCCGTTGTCAAACATCAATGTCAAACATCAAAACACTACTCGAGTCCAACTCGAGTCTGGTCAACCGTGACCTGGGACAATTGCACCAACAATCTCTTCATTTTTTATGTTTGACAAAAACCAACATCGTTGAGTTAGAACACTAACTAAATATAATCCTCCAAATTGTTCAAATTGGGAATTCCAAATTCTCTCTCTTTTTGACATACATCAAAAAGGTTCTTCCCAAGGGTATCAATGTCTCATATCCCAATGAGATCTTACAATCTCCCCCTTGGTCAAAAAACATCTAGGATGTCTTCACTCTTCCTAGTGATAAGTCCCATATCACTACAGAGAGGCAATCCTCACTTCTCCAAATTCTCCCCCTCATGAGGAAGAATACATCCATCATCCATGATGGATAACCTCCCCCTTAAGGCTTTTTCCCCCTTGACCATTGCACCAATAATGTCCTTAGAGAGTCCCTAAGCCTATAGGAACACTAAACCATCAATATTAAGGGCAAAAGTTCAAACTTGAACTTTCACACAACTTAAAATTGATACATACTTCTAAACAACTCTCCTAATGGATTTTCACCCTTTCAAATGCTTTCCAAAGCATATCTTAGGGTTAGGAGCAGTTAGGGTAGCCTAACATAGTTGAAACATGGGCTAAACATCCTTGTTTATTGAAAATTAGTGTTGGCAGTCGACTCTGACAGTCACCAGTTGATTTCCCTTGATGCCAGTCGACTGCCAATAGCGGCAGTCAACTAATTTCTGCAAATGCATAAATTTAGTTTCAGAAAATGAAATTATGAAAATCATAAGTATTTATACATACATCGAAAAATCATAAAATTTCATATGTATAATACTTATATCAATCATTATGGGTGAAAAATATTGAAAAAATAAAATACCCATAAAATAATGATATTGATATAAAATTCAAAACCATTGAAAAGTTTAATATTTTGACCCTACTTTGTATCAACTCTATCAATAGTGATCGCTATCAAAAGATAGACTTCACCAAGATTTTTAAAAATGATTTTAAAATATTTTTAAAACCTTATATTGAATCATGGTCTATGGGCTTAATGCATATGACTTGTACATAAACTTTCCTCATGATTAATCCATGGTATAAGATGAGTTTGAGTTCATCTAGATGCAAAAACTATGCACCTTGAACTTAACTCATTTCCTAGCTTCTCACATGTGTCTAGGGTGTATCAATACACACACATGCCAATGTGATGTGAGATGTGAGTTTTGTTCATCCTAATCTAAAATCTCATGCATTTTTTCTAAGGCAACACTACTTGATTCCCTTATACATGGGACTTCAAGTCATGCCATAGTCCTTAAATTAATTTTAATTAATGCATGAATGATCATGGCATAAATGATAACATAAATAAGTATTGCCAATAATCATGATGTCATGACATATGATTAAATCTAAATACACATGACATAAAAGACTAAACCCTAAGCATGATCATGACATTTTATATGATTAAAAATAAGAATGATGTCATGACATGTTATATGGAAATAAAAGCATTGAAAATAAAATATAAAGGTATAAGAATACCTAAATTTTAATGTTAATTTCCATTTGTTAGGATTAAGTTTATTTTTCCATAATATTACTTATCTCCCAAGTGTGCCAAAACCCAAAATGACACACACACTATGACCTCTAGACATAATTTGTGCCTATTTGATCAATTTATCATAATTCTCAAATGATATTGGCACATCCTAAAATATTTTAGGATTTAAGATTCAAACTTATTTCCAAGGTACCCATAACCTTGAAAACGACCTAAAGTGCCACCTTTACCAAGGTTAGGTTAACTACCTATCCATTCAAGGTTGGAACATCCTAGCTCATCTAGCATGAGTTGATCACACTCCTAGGAATCCAATACCTATTGGAGCTCCTTGGATTTGCTAGGTATTCCTTAGGGATAACTTCCCTAGATACCCTCCTAATGACCCTCCTAGGCTTAGAAGCCTTGGTCATTTGGGTCTTGCCTAGGTTAACTCTAGAAGTGACTCCTCTTGTAACCTTCTTAGTGGCTTCCCTAGGTTTTTTCGAAACCTTAGCTACTAGGCACACTCCATGGTTAGCCTTAGGGATGACCTCCCTAGTAACCATGGCCTTCCTAGACCTAGATTGTGTTCCATAATCGAATGGAACACTATGGTTGGTCTCCTTGGGCTTAGGTTTGTGACCCAAACTTTTCTTGCCCTTGGATGAGCCTTGCCTTCTAAACCTTAGGTTTCGACTTCTAGATCCTAAATTTTGACCATTTGACCCTTGCATTTGATTTTGCATTTTCCTAAGGGTCTTCTCCATCTTCTCAAGTTTTGACCTCAAAACTTGATTTTCAAATTCTAATTTTTCTAATTTGGTGGGTGATGTGAGAAAAACATATAGGGTTTTAGGAATAGTTTTCGCTCACATCTCATTACATTTTATGTTAGTTTCATGCATATGTCACTCTATTTTGCATGCATTTCCTATTTTCTGGTTCGTAGGTCTGTTCTTTATACTTTTGTGTATAGGATAGCATTTCATGGGAAAATAGCGCATTTTTGGAGCAAAATGGAGTAATTTGTAGAGCACAGACCTTAGGGAACATGCACTGCCCATGTCCCAAGACTTGGGCATGTTTCCGAAGCGAAACGGATCAAAACGGAGGCTCCAGAAAAAGACACGGCCAGACTATGTGAAAACACACGGCCGTGCCTTTTTTCCAGCTCAAATTCCAGTCGATATTTCACCTATTTTCCAGCCTTGCACACGACCAAGCCATGTGAAATTCACACGACCGTGAGGTGGCGCCGCGAATTCAAAGAAATAGGGTTTTTCAAGCATTTATGGAATGCCGTGTAGGAGATCGTTGGAATGCTAGAGGGTGGGTGAATAGCGTCGTGCTCGTATGTTGACGAAATACGTTTGCGTTCGTCTCTACAAAACTCGTTATGCGCAGTGAAATATAGATAATAGAAATAACAAGAAACAAGATAAACACGAACACAAGAATATAACGTGGTTCAGAACTGAACAATTCCTACACCACAGATCGAGCTCTAAAGAGCTCTAGCGATTCTACAAATACACCACTATGCAAACACTCCTTCTCGACACAAGTTGGAGGTGGAGAAACCTCGTACAATTGATTACAACAGTAATACGAAAGACAAACAAGCAAATACAATGCAAATATGAAAACAAGTAAAGAGAACTTTACAACACTTTGCTTTTGATTGCTTGAATGCTAGGTTGAATGAGTAGCACTTGGAGACCCTGAATTGCAGCAGCAACTCGCCCCAAATTACCTCAAAGAACCATGACTTTTTCCTCCTTCACGACCTCCATTTAAAGCTTCAACCTGTGCTGGAAAATGTCGATCAGTCGACTGCTCGGGACCATCAGTCGACTGATGCCACTGTTGTCATGAGACAACGGCTAGATCCACGCTGGAAAAATCCAACAGATCCATCATCAATCGACTGATTATGACCATCAGTCGACTGATCAAGCCATCACTCAACTGCTGACTGCAGTGATCGAGTGAGACTCCATTCTGTGCTCTAAAACTCAAGCACCCGGATCGGTGATCACCACGATCGATCGGCCATTTCACTCAGATCGATGGATCGCTAGGCCAATTCCCGCAGTCAAACCCTAGTTGACTTACACTAGTCGACTGCCATATGACACTAGTCAACTGACACACCTCAAACATAAGGTTTTAGCCCAAGTATGGTTCCCCCATACTTGCTAGACCACCCTTAGCCTAGACCTAAGCCTTCTTGCCACCTCCATCAGCCTCACGCCTCTCGGATCCCTCCAAGTCATCCATGACTTGTTCATCCATCGTGCTAGCCTTCAGGTGCTTCCATCGGCTATGTCATGCTAACGGTATCTACACAGCCAAGACATATTGGACTTACGCCGCCAAGACTCCACTTTGACTTTATGCCGCCAACCATTGGACTTATGCTGCCAAGACTCTCGCTTGGACTTTACGTCGCTAATATCAAACCCCTTAGACTTCTCAAATGTCAAGACTCAAGCTTGGACTTTCCCTTGCCAACCCATGTTGGACTTTCCATGCCAAGATCCATGCTTGGACTTTTCCTTGCCAAGACCCATGCTTGGACTTTACATGCCAAGTACTCAAGACATGGACTTTCCAAATGCCAAGTGTCCCACTTGGACCTTCCATGCCAAGTACTCAAGACTTGGACTTTCCCATGACAATCACATTGTCATATGTTTTTGTCGAACATCAAAAAATCTCTCGAGTCAAGCTCGAGTCCTAGTCAATCGTGACCTGGGCCGATTGCACCAACAATCTCCCCCTTTTTGATGTTTGACAAAAACCAAACAAACCATTGAGTTAGACCATCTAACTCAAACCAATCATCCCCATCAATTTTCCCAATTGATGTCATTCTCTCAATAAGTTCTCCCCCAAAACATTCTCCCCCTTTTTGACTAACATCAAAAATGTTCTCTCCAAGGAGGTCAATGTCTCATGTCCCAATGAGATATTACAATCTCCCCCTTAGTCCAAAAATACCTAGGATGCCTACCATCTTCCTAGTGATAAGTCTCATATCACTCAAGAGAGGCAATCCTATATACTCTCCCAATTTCCAAATTGGGTATCTCAAAATCCCATTTTCCCTCCTCATGAGGAAAAATATCATCCATCATCCCATGATGGATATCTCCCCCTAAAGGCTTGCTCCCCCTTGACCATTGCACCAACAATGTCCTTGGGAAGTCCCTAAACCAATAGGAACTCTAAACCATCAAAATTAAGGTTCAAAGTTCAAACATGAACTCTCCACACCTTAAATTTGATACATCATCCTAACACCTCTCATAATCCATATCCAATGGATTTTCACCCTTTATAATGCTTCCCAAAGCATATCCTAGGGTTAGAAGTGGTTTGAAACCTTAACCGTAGCTGAACACAGGCTAAACAACTTTGTTTTTCCAAAATCAGCATTGACAGTCGACTGACACCATCATCAGTCGACTGCCACCTAGGGTAATCGACTGATAACTGAAATATCAAAATTTCAGTTATCAGAAATGAAATTTGAAAATTCATAAATAATTATACGTATATCGAAAAATCACAAAAATTTATACATATAATACTTATAACCAATACAATGGGTGAAAAATATTTGAAAATTATTTTACCCATAAAATATCGAAATTGATACAAAATCCAAAAGTGAATAAAAACTTCAAAGTTTTAGCTCACTTTGTATCAATCTCATCAATGGTGATTGCTATCAAAAGATAGACTTCACCAAGGTTTTTCAAAAGGATTTTAAAATGTTTTCAAAACCTTATTTTGGATCATATTCCATGGTCTCAATGTACATGACTTGTACACAAGCTTTCCCAATGATCCACCACTCATATAAGATGAGTTTTGGTTCATCTAGATGCAAAAACTATGCACCTTGAACTTAACTCATATCCTAGCATCTCACATGTATCTAGGGTGTATAAATACACATACATGTCAATGTAATGTGAGATGTGGATTTTTTTCTCCCTAATCTAGGGTTTCATGCATTTTTCTAAGGCAACTCTACTTGATTCCCTTATAAATGGGACTCCAAGTCATGCCATTGTCCTTAAATCAATTTTAATCAATTTAAATGCATGAAATGATCATGGAATAAATAATAGCAATAATTAAGCATGACCAATGATCATGATGTCATGGCATTGATGTAATCTAAAAACACATGACATTAAGCCTTAATCCTAAACATGATCATGACGTTTTAAATGATTAAAAATAAGCATGATATCATGGCATGTTATATGGCAAACAAAGCATGGTATATAAAATATATAGGTATAATAATACCTAAATTTTAATATTAATTGCCATTTGATATAATTAAGAATATTTTGCCATAATACTACTTTTTTCCCTAGTGTGCCAAAAACCCAAAATGACACACTATGACTCTAATCCTAAATTGTGCCAATTCAATTGATTTTTCATTATCCCAAAATTATATTGACACATCCTAAAATCTTTTAGGATCACAATATCAAATCTATTTCCAAGGTATCCATAAACTTGAAAATATCCTAAGGTGTCACCTTTACCATGGTTGAGTTAACTACCCATCCAATTAAAGTTGGCACACCCTAAACCAATCTAGCATGAATCAATCACGCTCTTAGGAACCCAAAATCTATTTGAGCTCCTAGGGTTAACTAGGTATTCTTTAGGGATGACCTCCCTAGATACCCTTCTAATGACCCTTCTAGGCTTGTTAGCCTTGGTCATTGTGGTCTTACCTAGGTTGACTCTAGGGGTAACTCCCCTTGCAACCTTCTTAGTGGCTTCCCTAGGTTTCCTTGAAACCCTAGCCACTAGGCACACACCATGGTCAACTCTAGGGATGACTTCCCTTGTGACCTTGGCTTTCCTAGACCTAATTTGTGTTCCATAATCAAATGGAACACTATGATAAGCCACCTTAGGCTTAGGTTTGTGATCCAAACCCTTCTTGACCTTGGTTGACTTTTCTCTCTTTGGCGCTGGGTGTTGACTTTGAGTCCTAGACTCTTGACTTTGACTATTTGACCCTTGAAATTGATTTTGCATCTTCTTGAGGGTCTTTTATAATTTTTCAAGCCTTGACCTCAAGGCTTGGTTCTCAATCTCTAATTGCCCAATTTTAGAATTTTGATTTGGTCTTTGGGCAATGTTCTTTCTAGGCATATGCCTAGTCCATTTGGGATTAAAACCTAGGTGCTCTTGCACTTTTCTAATTGTCTCCCTAGGTAAAATTAGTCTTGAGTTATTTGACCTAGGTTTGTCCTTAGATAAATTGTTTTTAGGGACATTAGTCCCAAATTTCTCCTTATTATCCAAGTGGACATTTTTAGCTCCTAAACAAAAATATTTGTTATTCCTAGCATGCTCTTTATGATAAATAGCAAGATTGCTAAAATTAGTTCTAGCATGCTTTTGCTTATAATTGAAAGAAAGAGCATTATTGAGATATACCTTAGGGTTTGCCTTAGAGGCTCCCCCTACTTGTGATGCTCTCTTTTTCTCTCCCTTTGGACATTGACTCTGGTAATGCCCTTTTGAATTGCACTTGAAGCATATGATATACTCCTTGCTCTTTTGACTTTGGGCACCGACATCTTTGATCTTTAGAGCCGGAGGAGTCTTCTTGACTTTCTTAGGCACTTACTCTTATAGTGCCCAAGTTCCCTACACTCAAAACACATAATATTATTTTTATTTTGAATTACGGTGTTTGAGTTACCTAAGTCAATGGAGGCCGGAATTGGATTTTGAGCTTCTTCATCTTGATCGGATGTCGAAGCTTCTTCTTGGTGTTGCTCCGGTGATCTAATCTCCTCCCCCTCAATTCTAGAGGTGGAGGACTCCTCCGATTCTACTTCCTCTTCCTCCTTGGATGTTGATGGTCTCTCAACCTCCAAGTCCTCACTTCCTTGTGAGGATGATGTGCTTGTCTCTTCGGTCCCTTCCTCTTGGACCGGTTATGGACTTTCATGAAGCTTGGCCAAATCGCTCCAAAGCTCTTTGGCATCTATATAATTACCTAGGCTACACAAGAAGTCATTAGGAATTAAATCAAAAATAAATTCGATTACCTTCTTGCTTTTCTCAAATTGTTGGATTTGCTCCTCACTCCATCTCTTCTTTTTGAGGAAGCCACCGTTTGGTCCTCTTGGATACTCAAATCCTTCCATTAATATGGACCATTCCTCAAAATCCTTCATCATCAAAAAATCTTCAATTCTTCTCTTCCAAGAATTGAAGCCTTCTCGTCCATAGAAAGCATAAGAGACTGGTGTGTTGATGTCCCATCCTAATTGTTCTTGGACTTCCATCTTCACCCTCTAGCGTGCTCCCTTAGTTGTTAAACCTTGAAGAGAGGCCTTGCTCTGATACAACTTGTAGGAGATCGTTGGAACGCTAGAGGGGGGTGAATAGCGTCGTGCTCGTACGTTGACGGAATACATTCGTGTTCGTCTCTACAAAACTCGTTATGCACAGCGGAATATAGATAATAGCAATAACAAGAAACAAGACAAACACGAACACAAGAATATAACGTGGTTCGGAACCGAATGGTTCCTACTCCACGGATCGAGCTCTAAAGATCTCTAGCGATGCTACAAATACACCACTATGTAAACACTCCTTCTCGACACAAGTCGAAGGTGGAGAAACCTCGTACAATTGATTACAACAGTAATATGAAAGACAAACAAGCAAATACAAAAATGCAAATACAATGCAAATACAAAAACAAGTAAAGAGAACTTTACAACACTTTGCTTTTGATTGTTTGAATGCTAGGTTTATCGAGTAGCACTTGGAGACCCTAAATTGCAGCAACAACTCACCCCAAATTACCTCAAATAACCATGGCTTTTTCCTCCTTCACGAGCTCCATTTAAAGCTTCAACCTGTGCTAGAAAACACCGATCAGTCGACTACTCGGGACCATCAGTCGACTGATGCCACTATTGTCATGAGACAATGGCTAGATCCACGCTGGAAAAATCCAACATATCCATCATCAGTCGACTGATTATGACCATCAGTCAACTGATCAAGCCATCACTCGACTGCTGACCGCAGCGGTTGAGTGAGACTCCATTCTATGCTCCAAAACTCGAGCACCACTCGACTGCTCAGCTGATCAGTCGACTGCCTTCCTCTGGCAGTCGACTGCTAGGCCAATTCCCACAGTCAAACTCTAGTTGACTCACACTAATCGACTGCCATATGGCACCAGTCGACTAGCACACCTCAAACATGAGGTTTTAGCCCAAGTATGGTTCCTCCATACTTGCTAGACCACCCTTAGCCTAGACCTAAGCCTTCTAGCCACCTCCATCAGCCTCACGCCTCTCGGATCCCTCCAAGTCATCCATGACTTGTTCATCCATCGCGCTAGCCTTTAGATGCTTCCATCGGCTATGTAATGCTAACGGTGTCTACACCGCCAAGGTACATTGGACTTACATCGCCAAGACTCCGCTTGGACTTTACGTCACCAACCATTGGACTTATGCTGCCAAGACTCCCGCTTGGACTTTACGCCGCCAATATCAAACCCCTTGGACTTCTCAAATGTCAAGACTCAAGCTTGGACTTTACCTTGCCAACCCATGTTGGAATTTTCATGCTAAGATCCATGCTTGGACTTTTCCTTGCCAAGACCCATGCTTGGAGTTTACATGTCATGTACTCAAGACTTGGACTTTCCAAATGCCAAGTGTCCCACTTGGACCTTCCATGCCAAGTACTCAAGACTTGGACTTTCCCATGACAATCACATTGTCATATGTTTTTGTCGAGCATCAAAACATCTCTCGAGTCAATCTCGAGTCCTGGTCAATCATGACCAAGGCCGATTGCACCAACATGCCAGAGCCGCCTATATATATAGGAAACTCATTCAAGAGGCGAGGGATCACGAGGGAGCCTCCCTAGGGCTCTCAAATGCTAGGGGAGAGGCACGATGGCTAGGATGACATGCCGAAGCCCTAAAAAGCTTTGGTAACTTGCAATGGGGAGGAGGAACACCGTCGGAGGTCCACACCTTGCAATACAACGTCGGAGAGAGGATCACGAAAGCATTGTATATCTCTATTTCTGCGCTTTATTCCTATTATATTCAAACTTAGACATTCTTAGTGATTATTCCTTCGTATACATGGAGTAGTACTTTTGATTCTAGGATTAGGGAGTAGCTTGTGTACATAAACAATGTTGGTTCATGTTAAATTCTGGCCATTAGTTTGATTTTGACGATTGGTAGTTGCTCTTTATTATATCTACGCGTGTTTGGCTTTCTTTCTGCTGTGCTTAGGCGATACGAGGTGGTGACAACCCTCGCAATCTAAAATTTAGGAGATTTGATATAAGGAACCTAGGGGTAAACTTGATCTCCTGTAACTTCGGGGAGAAGGGAGCGGTGGAATCGGAAATGGTCCACCGTAGGGATTGATTTGGCATCCTCGTACCGTCTATCCCGTCCTTTTAGGCAGAGATAGCTCCCGGTTAATGTGGTGGCTCTGCGAGAGAGTGTATGATGTCCCTTCCCCAAAACCATAGGTAAACATCTAGACAACACCAATTGACAACATTGTTCTGTGATACACAAGCAAAACCGAAGTCCTAGAATCACCTTTGAAGACCTCGGCACGCTCTTTTCCTCCTTCGTGTGACACCGTACAGAGTAGAGTCCACTGATAGCCCTCACCAACGAAAACCCCTTAGAGATCATGTACGAACAATTACAACTACTTATTATATTGGTATTCGAATCCCAGTCCCTATGGGATCGATAATCTTTATTACTTGACGACATTCGTGCACTTGCGGGCTTTGAGCGCGAGCGCGCACTTTGAGTCCTCGATGGTATTGATGGTAGGAAACTTCACTTCCCACTTCAACTCGGTCGCTTGTTCATGGCGATCCCATCGATGTCCCCGGATAAAAAAATATTTAATCCTAGACAAAAGTGATCACCCAAGCAACTGTTTCATCGTCGTGCTATTCGATTAGAGTAGTCACTTGAACAAACTTGTTGTTCAAGCAACCAACCTCTATTCTACGAATAGCCGCAGAATAGACGATGTACGGATCGCCGACTTTTGTGTTTATGTTCGGGGTCCAAGTTATTTTAGCCATAAAAATAGAATATATCATGCACATATAATTGAGAACAATTATAAACATGTTACATAAGAAAATAGACAAGTATTATACCTCTCGATCTTCTATCGTATGTCCTTCCTCCTTTTGGACATCGTGTGGGCGATGATCTACCAAAAGTCGAAGCTCCTAGATCACCAATATTCCTTCCTTGCTCACTCCGAATAAGAGGAAGACTAAGAAACAAGGCACTTCTTCTTCTTTCAACCAACCACCAAGCTCCAAGCTTGGTGTTTGCCGTCGGCCAAGAAGGAGAAGATGAATAAGATGGAAACCGGCCAAGACTCCAAGGGAAGACCCTAAGTCTTGTTTCCACCGGCCAAGGAGAAGGAGAAGGGCTGGTTTGGACGTCGGACAAGGTAGGGAAGGGCTGGTTTGGACGTCGGTCACCAAGGAGGACGAAGAAGAAAAGGAATACCTTTCCTTATTTTGTGCCGCCAACACCCAAACCCTAATCCCCAATGCTTGCCGCCCACTAACCCTAATCCTATCTCTCATGGAATTCTCCTTGCCGCCCACCCCATGATCTCCTTTTATAGAGTTAGGGATATGCCTTGTTTTAATCTCCACCATTGGTTCTAGGGATTTAATCTCAACCGTCAGATCTAGAGATTTAATCTCAACCGTCGGATCTAAAGATTTAATCTCTACCTTTGGATCTAGAGTTTTGTTCTCAACCATTGGATCTAGGCTTCATGAGGTTTTAATAGGCTACAATAGGGACCACGAGGAGGAGTTGGATCTTGTCCACCCAATGGATCAAGCCTACATAAAGTCCGATCTATTAATGATAATCCAATCCACTAAAGGATTATCATTGATCTACCTCACCAATCCCCATAAGTTAATATGGGCTCCATATATTATATGTACATTTTCTCCCCGTGTTTAAGATCTCGAATGTCCATCGATTAATTAATTTATTGACCATTAATTAATCAACATCTAATTCCATGAGTAGTACCACTCAACCTTTTCATCATGCCGGACCAAGTCCACCTGCAGGGTTTACATGATGAACCTTATGAGCTCCTCAAGGGGATATCATCATCCTAATATATAGGACACGGTTTCCTCCTATAATCAACGACACACCATATAAATAATATCATTTCCCAACTTACCGAGCCTATAGATTTAATCTATAAATCTCACCCATTTGTAAATCAAAGAAATGAATACTAAGTATATGTGCCCGTTATTATATCGGGATTAAGATCATGTACAATATAATATCTGAGGTCCGATTCGATTATGTAGTCAACAATAAATCGAATCACCTCTAAGTCAGTCCTGCTCAATACACACAAAGTGTACTAGTGTGATTCTATGGTCAAGACAAACCAATAACAAATCACACTACAACCATACCAATGGTTTGTCCAAAGCCATCTTAGTTGTGAGCCTATATTTATACTTTACAAGAAGCCGATAACATGATCTCCCGTGTGACACCACACACCATGTTATCTATAATGTAATGTATTAGACAATATGCATCACCATAAATATGCAAAAAATGATCATGTGATTCTTATTTCAAAATAAAGATGTTCATACAAAAGGTAGACTTTTCAGTATACATCCCAACAATCTCCAACTTATACTAAAAGACTATGCTGTCCTCAAACTGCCATACATCTGATCCCCATTCCATCCACATGCCTATTAAAAGCTCTTGCCGGAAGGGCTTTAGTGAAAGGATCTGCCAGGTTATCCTCTGATGTAATCTTGGCCACAACAACTTCTCCTCTCTTTATGATTTCTCGTATCCGGTGGTACTTGCGCTCTATGTGTTTACTTGCCTTATGGGCTCGTGGTTCCTTCGAGTTTGCAACTGTACCACTATTATCACAATAAATTGTGATAGTTCTGGGCCAACCAGGAATCACATCCAAGTCCATCAGGAAGTTCCTGAGCCACACAGTTTCTTTGGCTGCCTCAGAGACTGCCACATACTCAGCTTCCATGGTGGAGTCCGCCACGCATTTCTACTTGACACTCCTCCATACAATGGCTCCACCTCCCAAAGTAAACACAAAACCTGAGGTAGATTTACTGTTATCCCTGTCTGATTGGAAGTCAAAATCCGTGTAACCCATAGGGAGTAATTGGTCTGCCTGGTAAACTAGCATATAATCCCTAGTCCTTCTCAAGTATTTCAATATATGCTTTACCACAGTCCAATGTCCCTATCCTGGATTACTCTGATATTTGCTGACCATGCCCACGATAAAACAGATATCTGGTCTCATACATAGCATCGCATACATGAGGCTTCCTACTGCCGAAGCATAAGGAACCACCGTCATCTCCTCTATCTCCTCAGATGTTGTAGGACACATCTCCTTAGATAAAGGAACTCCATGCCTAAAAGGTAGAAAACCCTTCTTGGAGTTCTGCATGCTTAAATGATCCATAATGGTGTCTATGTATGAAGCTTGAGATAAGCACAACATCCTTTTTCTGCGATCCCTTATGACCTTGATCCCAAGGATGTGTCCCACTTCTCCCAAGTCCTTCATATCAAACTGTTTGGGCAACCATACCCTTACGTCCGATAACACCTTGACATTGTTGTCAATTAACAAAATGTCATCTACGTATAGTACAAGAAATACCACTATGTTTCCATCACATCCCTTGTATATACAAGACTCATCCGGACTTTGAATAAATCCATAAGACTGGATTACCTCATCAAAGCGGATGTTCCAAGACCTCGAAGCTTGCTTCAATCCATAAATGGACCGATTAAGCTTACATACAAGATGCTCTTTGCCCTTTACAATGAATCCCTCTGGTTGCTTCATATAGATGTTTTCCTCAAGACTTCCATTAAGGAAAGTTGTCTTGATATCCATCTGCCACACCTCATAATCCATATGAGCTGCAATGCATAAGAGAATCCGGATAGACATAAGCATGGCTACCGATGAAAAGGTCTCCTCATAATCGATACCCTCTTTCTGAGTATACCCCTTCACAACAAGCCTCGCTTTGAAGGTCTCAACCTTCCCATCTATTCCTCTCTTTCTTTTGTAGATCCACTTGCATCCAATGGTTTTTACACCATCGGGCGGTTCTACTAGCTCTCAGACCTGATTTGAATCCATAGATTCAATCTCAGCATTCATTGCACTTTGCCAAGATACTTCATCTTTATCTTGGATTGCCTCATCATATGTCTAGGGATCAGGTTCATGTTCGCCAGGGACCAAATCAGAAGATTCTCCCAAGAACATGAATATATCAGGTTGTCTAACAATCCTCCCACTACGACGAGGTATCACCTGTGTATCCTCTGTGACATGCAGTCCAGTGACTTGTGGTATATCCTCTTGTACCGATGGTACTGAAGAAGTGACTTCCCCTTTTAATTCCTCCAGAACAATCTTACTCATGGGCTTGTGGTTCATCACATAGTCTTCCTCTAGAAATCTAGCATTCGTGCTAACGATCACCCTCTGATCTCTAGGACTATAAAACAAACCACCATTCGTTCCCCTAGGATAGCCAACGAACATACGTACTTCTGTACGAGGTTCCAACTTACCAGCATTTGCCTTCAGCACATGTGCTGGACTCCCCCAAATCTGAATATGTCTTAGACTAGGCTTTCGCCCGGTCCACAATTCTGTGGGAGTAGAAGACACTGATTTAGATGGAGCCAAGTTCAGAATGTACACCGCCGTATCTAGAGCATATCCCCAGAACAAATCTGGCAACTCATAATAACTCATCATCGATCTAACCATCTCCATAAGAGTCTTATTCCTCCGCTCTGCTACACCATTCTGCTGGGGTGTGCCAGGTGCAGACAATTGGGATTGAATCTCAGCCTCTGATAAGTAATTCCTAAACTCTCCCAAGAGGTACTCGCCACCACGATCAGATCGTAGTGTCTTGATACTTTTACCTTGACGTTTCTCCACATCAGCCTTGAATTCTTTGAACTTGTCAAAGCATTCAGACTTGCGATGCATCAAGTAAATGTATCCATATCTCGAATAATCGCCTATAAAAGAGACGAAATACTCAAAACCACCTCTAGCCTGGATAGACATAGGACCACACAAATCCGAATAAACCAATTCTAACACATCTTTGGCTCTATACCCCTTGGCCTTAAAAGGCCTCTTGGTCATTTTACCCTCCAAGCAAGATTCATAGGTTGGAAAATCTTCCACCACTAATGAACCCAGAGGTCCATCAGCTATCAACCTTTGAATTCTTCTTAGGTTAATATGACCAAGCCTAAGATGCCAAAGATATGTTTGGTTCATCTTCGAAGGTTCTTTTCTCTTATTGGAATTAGAAGATGAGTTATTAGCTTCTATTTGCATCGTGGGAGCTTTTGGTTCAAGTGTGTATAAATTTCTTATCAATGCACCCGAACAGATAATGTCCCTATTCCTTTTTATAACAACTCTGTCATTGAAAGAAATAGAATATCCATCCATAAACAATTTAGAAACTGAAATTAAATTCTTTCTAAATAAAGGTACATAAAGGCAATTCTTAAGAACCAAACCTTTATTTTTCTCAAAAGATAAATAAACGTCTCCCACTGCAACAGCCGCCACCTTCGTTGTATCGCCCAAGTATACGGTAATCTCTCCTTCAGCCAATCGTCTGGTTTCTTGGAACCCCTGCAAAGTATTGCAGACATGATCAATGGCTCTCATATCTACACACCAGGTGTCGGTAGATAACACCACTAAACATGTTTCAACGACTAGACCAAAAGATATACCTTTGTTCTACTTGCGGTTGGGGTAGTCCTTCTTCCAGTGTCCAGTCTTCTTACAAGTGAAGCACTTGCCTTTCGGCTTCTTCACTCCTCCCTGAGTTCCTCCCACCTCCTTTGCCCCAGCTTGTTTCTTCTTCTTCTTGCCTTTCGGCTTAGAAGTAGAAACATTTTGGGTAACCATAGCATACGCCTGAGCACTCTGATGAAATAGCCCCTCTGCCGCCTGGAGTTCTATCAGAAGCTCTGCCAACAAATACAACCTCTTGTTCATGTTGTAGTTCAGGCGAAACTGCTCAAAACTCCTAGGTAGAGACTGGAGAATGATATCGACCTGGGTTTCCCCATCGATGTCAGCTCCAAGGACCTTCAGCTCATTCAAATGAGCCATCATCTTGAGAACATGATCCCTCACGGGTGTTCCCTCGATCATGGTGGTCGTCATCAAGTTCCTCATGGCTTCCTGCCTTGTAGCCCGATTCTAGTGTCCGAAAATCTCTTTGAGATTGAGCATCATGTATAAGCATTGGGCATGACTTGATGCTGATGTTGTAGTACATTTGACATAGATGCTAAAATGTAACACCGCGCCATCTCATCGACCTTAATCCACTTCTTATAACTCTCTTTCTCCTTTTCTCCAGAATCATCCGTAGGCTTAGGAGGGCACTCTTCGAGGAGTACATATTTGTATTCCTCAGCAGTCAAGACAATGTCAAGATTCATCTTCCAATCAACATAGTTGGGTCCAATAAGTTTATTCTCTTTCAGTATCATACCAAGTGGGTTGAAAGTCATTTTGAAAGAAAACCTAAGAATCACATAGATCAAAACATTAGATTTCAAAAAATTATTGATTCCTCAAACAATAAAATTTTAAAATCAACCAACACCTCAAAACACCGAGAATATCGTATGCCACGATAGTGTGGACGTATACGAATTCTACATTTATAAGAGGAGGTTTTACCCATTAATTTTACTATCTTGTCAACCTAACTTTTTGACAAGTATAATTAATAGTTGGTTCCTCTTTGGCCCTACAAATAAAAGCAGTGGCTCCGATGGGGAGGATACTTATATTTGTATCTAAGTGTTCACCATTACTCGGTACCAAGTAATTATCTCGGGTTATGTGCCTTCCGATGGGAAAGTACACACGCTCCTTAATAATTTCTTATAACCATATTTGATCTTGTGATTCGCAAACAAACTCATCCGATGGGGAGGAAGGCACTCAGAGCCGACGCGCAAGTTTGTTTGCATCACATGTCAAATCGTAATGGAGGTCATGGGAATTTATAAAAATATCCCTCTCCCACTTAGTAATTTGAAATTGAGGAATTTTCTAGCCTACGACATGCATATCAAACAATAATCAATAAAAATGAAAAATAAAATTTTTCCAACTATTATGGCTTTTGTCTTCAATATGTGTCCCGTCGTATCGTCATCTCGTCCGCTCCTCCCTACGCCATGTACAAGTAATCTGGAGATCCGAGCCGAGAAAAAATATTTTAATTTACATCCATCCATCCTATACTCCACGAGGGAGTGTACATGAAATCTAGATCGAAAGTAAACTAAAATAAAAAGAGTGGCTAAACAATGACGTATCTAATTTACAAAAATTAAATACTAGCCTCGTCAACCCCGAGGATTCAACAAAATATATAATTATACACATACAATCACATACACATATATGACCATAATAGTGGGATCCTATGCCTACAACCAAAGAGTCAACCTACTCATATCCTACTATTATCCGGCACATATAATATATGAAAAGTACATAAAAGTAATTGAATCCTGAACACACAAAATCGGAAACCGTGGCTCTGATACCACTTGATGGTAGGAAACTTCGCTTCCCACTTCAACTCGGTCGCTTGTTCATGGCGATCCCATCGATGTCCTCGGATAAAAAAATATTTAATCCTAGACAAAAGGGATCACCCAAGCAACCGTTTCATCGTCGTGCTATTCGATTAGAGTAGTCACTTGAACAAACTTGTTGTTCAAGCAACCAACCTCTATTCTACGAATAGCCGCGGAATAGACGATGTACGAATCATCGGCTTTTGTGTTTATGTTCGGGGTCCAAATTATTTTAGCCATAAAAACAAAATATATCATGCACATACAATTGAGAACAATTATAAACATGTTACATAAGAAAATAGACAAGTATTATACCTCTCGATCTTCTATCGTATGTCCTTCCTCCTTTTGGACGTTGTGTGAGCGACGATCTATCAAAAGTTGAAGCTCCTAGATCACCAATATTCCTTCCTTGCTCGCTCCGAACAAGAGGAAGACTAAGAAACAAGGCACTTCTTCTTCTTTCAACCAACCACCAAGCTCCAAGCTTAGTGCTTGCCGCCGGCCAAGAAGGAGAAGATGAATAAGATGGAAACCGGCCAAGACTCCAAGGGAAGACCCTAAGTCTTGTTTCCACCGGCCAAGGAGAAAGAGAAGGGCTGGTTTGGATGCCGGCCAAGGGAGGGAAGGGCTGGTTTGGACGCCGGCCACCAAGGAGGAAGAAGAAAAGGAATACCTTTCCTTATTTGGTGTCGCCAACACCCAGACCCTAATCCCCAATGCTTGCCGCCCACTAACCCAAATCCTATCTCTCATGGAATTCTCCTTGCCGCCCACCCCATGCTCTCCTTTTATAGAGTTAGGGATATGCCTTGTTTTAATCTCCACCATTGGTTCTAGGGATTTAATCTCAACCGTCAGATCTAGAGATTTAATCTCAACCGTCAGATCTAAAGATTTAATCTCTACCTTTGGATCTAGAGTTTTGTTCTCAACCATTGGATCTAGGCATCATGAGGTTTTAATAGGCTACAATAGGGACAATGAGGAGGAGTTGGATCTTGTCCACCCAATGGATCAAGTCCACATAAAGTCCGATCCATTAATGATAATCCAATCCACTAAAGGATTATCATTGATCTACCTCACCAACCCCCATAAGTTAATATGAGCTCCATATATTATATGTACATTTTCTCCCCGTGTTTAAGATCTCAAATGTCCGTCGATTAATTAATTTACTGACCATTAATTAATCAACATCTAATTCCATGAGTAGTACCACTCAACCTTTTCATCATGCCGGACCAAGTCCACCTGCAGGGTTTACATGATGAACCTTATGAGCTCCTCAAGGGGACATCATCACCCTAATATATAGGACACGGTTTCCTCCTATAACCAATGACACACCATATAAATAATATCATTTTTTAACTTACCGAGCCTATCGATTTAATCTATAAATCTCGCTCATTAGTAAATCAAAGAAATGAATACTAAGTATATGTGCCCATTATTATATCGGGATTAAGAGCATGTACAATATAATATCTGAGGTCCGATTCGATTATGTAGTCAGCAATAAATCAAATCACCTCTAAGTCGGTCCTGCTCCATACACACAAAGTGTACTAGTGTGATTCTATGGTCAAGGCAAACCAATACCAAATCACACTACAACCATATCAATGGTTTGTCCAAAGCCATCTTGGTTGTGAACTTATACTTATACTTTACAAGGAGCCGATAACATGATCTCCCGTGTGACACCATACACCATGTTATCTACAATGTAATGATTTAGGCAATATGCATCACCATAAATATGCAAACAATGATCATGTGATTCTTATTTAAAAATAAAGATGTTCATACAAAAGATAGACTTTTCAGTATACATCCCAACAGGTATCCGTCGCGAGATTTGAGGTCGCGTCCATGCGTATCAAGTTTTTGGCGCCGTTGCCGGGGACTGATAGATTCGATATCAAATCGAATAGTGGTAAATTGGATCGGACTTAGGATAGACTTATTTTTCTTATTTTATTTTATTTTATTTTATTTTATTTCAATTTTTTTTATTCAGTTGCTCTTTCCTTATTCATAATTTCCTGCATATAACGATGCATGCTTTCACTCATGATTATGGTCAATTTAATGCTGTAAGTTTGGTAATATTTATTGTGAACATTGTGGTGAAACATGGCATACAATTAATGATTGTCCGGATATATTCGAACCTTCACAATTTGAACAAAAAGATGTCACGTACAATTACAACTAGTGGCCACAAGATGATTTCTATTCATATAGTTATGACCCTGGGTACTTAAACCCTCAATATTGTTCGCCTAAATCCCGACTTGAGCAGATGAGAGAAGATTTCATTCGAACAGAACAAGCGACGAACGATGAATTCTGACAGAGACTCAATATCGTTTCCAAAATGAGAATAAGAGCTATGAGTCACCATGCAAATTTTATCTAGAACCAAGCCCCCACTTAGAAGCCCCGCTAGATAATTTTACTAGGGAATGCAAAGAGCATAGCCAACAATTTGCAGAGATGATGGAACGAAATCTAGCTAGAATAGAAACCAAATGATTAGATGGTGGCTTTAATGACTGGATCACACCGAATAGGGTAGAGACTCACTTCGAGCGAATGAATGAGGAGGACGTAGATGACATTGGAAGTAAATAAGGACAATCCATTCAATCACCACTAGAAGGAGAACTTGAGGATTATATAATTGTTACTTTAATCGAGGAGTGCATTGCTTCAATCAAAACACCTCCTAACCTCAAGGGTCTAGAAGAGCTTGCCTTAACCCTCACCAAAACTTTAGTTACCAATAACAATGCCCACCCAGTGATTTGTAATGATAAAATTTCATTCGACATGATAGAATCTGCTAATAAATCTTTTGGTGAGAATATTTGTGGTGAGCTACATTATTTACAGCATATGGATGAAACAGAATATCATGACCAAATTCTTGATGATTCTTTAAAGATAAGCATGTTAAACCTCGAGTCAAGGAAAGCAGTGTTCAAGTATCTTGCCCCTCCACGAGGAGGATTTAAAAGATATAGTAATGGAGGACCAAAAGGCAAGAAGCGAAAGGTGAGAAAGTATCTGGCCCCTCCACGAGCAAGATTTAAGGGATATGGCAATGGAGGACCACTAGGCAAGAGGCATAAAGTGAGCAAGTATCTTGCTCTCCCACGAGCAAGATTCAAATACCTCAAATGAAACGTAGGAATAAGGTCGAGCTAAAAGACCTTAAACAAAGTGCTTCTTGGGAGGCAACCCAAGTTTAGTCTTTAGATTTCCCTTTGATTGTATTGCATGCATTTAGTTAATTTGAACTTTGATTTATGGCATTTAGCATTTGTAGGTAAGGAAAGAACTTGCTAGGTAAAAACAAAAGTCATTTTTAAGTTTATACGGTGAAGTGAGTGAGCGAAATGAGACCATTATGCACAACAAGAAAAGAAACAAAGGGTGCTCGGCCAGGCCGTGTGTTTTCACACGGCCGTGCCCTGACATCCAGAGTCGCACACAGTCAGGCAGGTTTTTTCAGACGGCTGTACCCCCTGACTTCCAGAGGTGCACACGGTCAGGCCGTGTGATTTCACACGGTCGTGTCATGCCCCCTAGTCCATGTGAAAAGCCTACACCTGCACTATTTTCTTTTTCTACTTTTGAGCATGATGGAGGTACTTCTGCCTATGATTTCTCGGAGTTCCGATCACGCCTTGATGACATATATGCCGAGCAGCAGAAGCAGGGGCAGCGATGGTATGATCATAGCTCCTATACACAGGCGGAGTTTATAGGCTTACGGGAGCACTTCCAGTGGGCCGAGGACTTCTACGACGAGGCTCGTATTTACTTTCAGGAGGAGGATGCCCGACGCCAGGAGGAGGCCACCTACCGCAAGAAGATGCGACAACATATGCGTACCCAACAAACATTATGGGCCCTAGAGGAGGAGCACCGAGTAGCCGCTGCATCCACCAGCTCCCAGATTGACCGCATATACATGTGGCATCAGCGGCTCAGCAGTAGGTTCTCCCAGGATCTAGAGATGCCCAGGCTCCCAGACTTCCCACCTTGTCCATCATATTAGAGGTATATTTTCGTTTAAGTCTGGGGGAAGTGATGTGAGTAAAACATATAGGGTTTTAGGAGTAGTTTTTGCTCACATCTCATTACATTTTATGTTAGTTTCATGCATATGTCACTCTATTTTGCATGCATTTCCTCTTTTCTAGTTTGGAAGTCTGCTCTTTATACTTTTGTGTGCAGGATATCATTTCATAGGAAAATAGTGCATTTTTTGAGCAAAAATGGAGTAATTTGTGGAGCATGGACCTTAGCGAACATGCACTGGCCATGTCCCAAGACTTGGGAATGTTTTCGAAGCGAAACGGATCAAAACGGAGGCTCTAGAAAAAGACACGGCCAGGCCGTGTGAAAACACACGGTCGTGCCTTTTTTCTAGCTCAATTTCTAGTCGAGATTTTACCTGTTTTCTAGCCTTGCACACGGCCAGACCATGTGAAATTCACACGGTCGTGTGGGCGGCGTTGCGAATTCAAAGAAATAGGGTTTTTCAAGCATTTATGGAAAGTCGGAGCCACCTCTATATATAGGAAACTCATCCAAGAGGCGAGGGATTACGAGGGAGCCGCCCTAGGGCTCCCAAACCCTAGGTGAGAGGCACGACGGCTAGGACGACATGCCGAAGCCCTAAAAAGCTTCGGTAACTCGCAATAGGGAGGAGGAATGCAGCCGGAGGTCCACACCTTTCAATACAACGCCGAAGAGAGGATCACGAAAGCATTGTATATCTCTATTTCTGCGCTTTATTCCTATTGTATTCAAACTTAGACATGCTTTGTGATTCTTCCTTCGTATACATGGAGTAGTACTTTCGAGTCTAGGATTAGGGAGTAGCTTGTGTACATAAACAATGTTGGTTCATGTTAAATTCTGGCCATGAGTTTGATTTGACAATTGGTAGTTGCTCTTTATTATATCTACACGTGTTTGGCTTTCTTTCCGCTGTGCTTAGGCAATACGAGGTGATGATAGCCCTCGCAATCTAAAATTTAGGAGATTTGATATAAGGAACCTAGGGGTAAACCTGATCTCCTGTAACTGCGGGGAAAAGGGAGCGGTGGAATCGGAAACGGTCCACCATAGGGATTGATTTGGCATCTTCGTACCGTCTATCCCGTCCTTTTAGGCGGAGATAGCTCCCGGTGAATGCAGCGGCTCTGCGGGAGAGTGTATGATGTCCCTTCCCCAAAATCGTAGGGAAACGTCTAGACAACGCCAATTGACAACATTGTTCTGTGATACACAAGCTAAACCGAAGTCCTAGAATCACCTTTGAAGACCTCGACACACTCTTTTCCTCCTCCTTGTGACACCGTACAGAGTAGAGTCCACCGACAGCCCTCACCAACAGAAACCCCTTAGAGATCACGTTCGTACAATTACAACTACTTAGTATATTGGTATTCGAATCCTAGTCCCTGTGGGATCGATAATCTTTATTACTTGATGACATCCGTGCACTTGCGGGCGTTGAGCACGAGCGCGCACTTTGAGTCCTCAACGGTATCCGTCGCGAGATTTGAGGTCGCATCCGTGCGCATCAGTGGGCCCATTATTTCCTTGAGTAGATTTGTTCTTTCTAGGCATATGTCTATGATTTGGGATTAAAGCCTAGATGGTCTTCTATCTTCCTAATACTTTCCTTAGGTAAAATTGTTTTAGGGACATTAGTCCCAAATTTCTCCTTATTTTCAAAATTGTATCTCTTAGCACCTAAGCAATATGGTCTATTATTTCTAGCATGCTCCTTATGAATAATAGCAAAATTACTCCTAGCATGTTTTTCATTATAAAATAGAGAATGTGCATTACTAAATTTTATCTTAGGATTTGCCTTAGAGGATCCCCCTACATGTGATGCTCTTGAGTCGTCTTCCTCCCCTAGGGCATTGACTTCTATAATGCTCCCGTTGTTGGCACTTGAAACACACTATGTGCTTCTTGCTCTTCTTAATTGGGGCACCGACATCCTTTGAGTTTTTGTTGACTTTTGGTGTCGGAGGAGACTTCTTGACCCTCTTCGGACACTTGGTCTAGTAGGTTCGACTTCCCTACACTCAAAACATATTATATGAATTTTATTATTAACACATGTGTTTGAGTTACCTAGGGTGGTAATGGAATTTTGAACTTCCCCTTCTTCTTGACCGGAGGTAGATGGTTCCTCTTGAGTTGGCTCCGGTATTGAAGATGTCCTAGTCTCCTCCCCCTCAATCCTAGAGATGGAGACTTCAACTTAGTTCTTCCACCTCTTCCGATCCGGATGTTGACTCCTTCTCAACTTTCGAATCCTCAAGCTCTTGTGATGAAGATGATGTGCTCTCTTCTTCTTGAGCTTGAGAGGATGAGCACTTCTCCTTGGACTGCTCTTCTACTTCATGAGTCGGTGATGGGTTTTCATGATATTTCGCTAGCTTGCTCCAAAGGGCCTTGGCGTCTTTACAATCTCCTATCTTGATCAAAATATCATTAGGAATTACACTAAGTAATATACCCAATACCTTATTGTTTATGTTCGAGTATCGGATTTGCTCCTCGCTCCACTTCTTCTTCTTGAGTATTTTTTCCATTCTCATCCTTAAGAGTGTCGAACCCTACCATCACACTAATCCAATTTTCATAATCGCACATTAGAAAATATATCATTCTACCTTTTCAATACGCAAAATATTTGCGGTTGAAGGAAGGTGGAATGTTGAAGGAAGGCTTAGGGTTCCTACTCCACAGGTTGGGCTTGAATGAGCCCTAGCGATGCCAAACATCACTAATAATCAAAAGCACTCCTTCTCGACAACAAGTCAGAGGCGGAGAAACCTCATACAAGTGATTACAACAAGTAATACAATGAATACAAGCAAATATAAATGTAATACACAAAAACACGTAAGGAAAACTTTACAAATGTGCTTTTGGATGCTTTCTTGATTAGTTGCTTGAGCTGCACTTGGAAACCCTGAATTGCACTAGCAAATTGCCCCAAATCACCTCAAAGAACCATGCCAAAATCCTTCTCCTCGAGCTCCTTTTAAAGCTGTAACTTGGGCTGGATTCCGCCTAGCAATCGACTACCAGTCGACTCATCCTATAGCCATTGTCTCACAACGACTCGAGCCACGCCGGAAAAACTCCAACGGATACCTCATCAGCCGACTACCCTTACCAGCAGTCGACTACTGCTTCGATAGCTGATTGACCAGTTAACTATCGAGCATTCTTCTCCCACAACCTTGACTAGTAGTCGACTGACATCCATGGCAGTTGACTGCATAAGCCATCAGTCAACTGTCCAATACTTGCAGTCGACTTCCAAGGCCATTTCCCACAGTCGAATGCCAGTCAACTCCCGACCAATCGACTGGTCATAATCCCAATCGACTGCCCAAAGTCAACTCAGCTGCCAAGTGTCAAAAACACTTGGCTAGTCAACTAGTCCAACACCGTAGTCGATTGGTAAACCTCAAACATGAGGTTTAACCCCAAGTATGATGCCCTCATACTTGCTAGACCACTGTTAGCCTAGACCTAAGCCTTCTAGCCACCTCCGTCAACCTCACGCCTATCGGATCCCTCCAAGTCATCCATGACTTGTTCATCCATACGCTAACCTTCAGGTGCTTCCATTGGCTATTATCATGCTAAGCTGGTCTACACTACCAAGGCACATTGGACTTACCCTTCCAAGACACGCTTAGACTTTACGCTGCCAAACCATTGAACTTATGCTGCCAAGACTCTTGCTTGGACTTTACGCCGCCAATATCAACCCTTGGACTTCCCAATTGTCAAGTACCCATGACTTGGACTTTCCTTGCCAACCCATGTTGGACTTTACAATTACCAAGACTCAAGTTTGAACTTTCCCTTGTCAAGACCAATGCTTGGACTTTCCATGCCAAGTACACAAGACTTGGACTTTACCATTGCCAAGTGTCCCACTTAGATTTCTCCATCATATGGTCAATCCTAAGTCAACCATCTAGTCAACCCATTGTCAAACAATGGTCAACTCCTTTATCAAACATCAATGTCAAATATCAATGTCAAACATCAAAACACTACTCTAGTCCAACTCGAGTCTAGTCAACCAGGACCTGGGTCGATTGTACCAACACAGATATGGTAATTTTTTTTCATATTGTTAATATTATACATCCGATATGAAGATGCAATCTTTTTTAACTTAATTATTCTAATAATTATTATTATTGATAGTTTCGACGTGGCGATCATAGACGGAGTAGTGATGGAAGATCACACTCTTCCTCTGCTTCAGCTCTTGCATAGTCTGATTTTCTTGCAGGAAATGTGTTTTCGGCCTCTTCTCCAGTAGCAGGATCTTCTGGTTCTCAACATACTCCTAATGTATCGTCCCTTGTACAACAATCACTCGTTGAGAGAGAAGATACATGAGAGTTGATATCGCCGCACAAAGATTCATACGTATTCAAGTTTTAAATTATTTATATTTTTTATAAATATCTAACATGGTTCTTTTTTATTTTATGAGATATTTATAAATTTTATACATGTTATTCATGAGGTGAATAAAATAGTGGATAACCATTGGGGTTGAGCTTTGATGACTTATACGAGCACGCCGGAAGAAATAAAAAATCTATGGTGGAATGAGTTCATGGTAAGTTATTTAAATCAATTTGTATATAAAATTGCAATTAATATAATCTTTTCATTTTTTCTCTATTGTAGCGGGTATTTACTTGGGATGAGAGTGAAACACTAGAGATAAGGAGGATTTTCAAGAAAAAAAGTGGTGATCATATCAGAAACATACTAAGTCATGCGAAAACTAGAAGTAAAAAAGCCACACTGCATAACCGAGGAGAATTGGAATAAGATTGTTGCATATTGGGGATCTAAGGATAACAAATGAAGGAGTGAACAAAATAAGAAAAATCAAAATTGTAATTCTAGCACTATGTATGCCACATATGCAGGAGGCTCAATCAATATCGATGAACATAAACATCGATTGGTGAGTTTTTTTAAATCCTAATTTTTTTATCTAATACTCACTATTTTATTATTTATAACGATGTTTGTTTAGGCCCAAGAAATGGGGACTGAGCAATTATTCATAGACACTTTCACTCATACATTTTAAAAGAAAGACAAGACGTAGAGTGGAGAGAGAGCTAGAATAATGAAGGTTTGTAATTTTAAAAATTTTAAAGTCTTTTGTTATTATTTAGCTTTTTTTTTTCAAAATAGGAGAAATACGATAAACTTGCACAGATAAATTTGTTGGAATGTTTGTGGCCGGCTAGAGGGGGGTGAATAGCCCTCTTTCTTCGTATGGTGGAATACGATCGTTCGTCGTGCGTCGCTTGTCTATAATTATCGTTAGCGCAGCGGAAACAATAGAAACAAATAGAAATACTAACAACAACACAAGCACATGCAAATACACACGATATACGTGGTTTGGAACCGAATGGTTCCTACTCCACGGGCGAGCTCACCGAGCTCTAGTTATGCTCACGACACTAACTAACACTCCTTCTCGACAACACGTCGGAGGTGGAGAACCCTCGTACAAGCAATTACAACGTAATATAGAAATACAAATAAGAATACAAATACAATACAAAAGAACACTTTTCACCGATTGCTTTTGATCACTTGTTTGTTGCTTGCTTTGGTTGGCTCTTGAAGGTCTGGAATGCAGCATCAATTCCCCTCCAATGTCACCCTTAAAGTCTCGGCGAAATCCTCCATCTTGAGCTCCATTTATAACCTACATCAAGCTGATTTCACGACCATCAGTCGACTGATCATGACCATCAGTCGACTGGTCCTATAGTCGTTGTCTCACAACGACCAAATCCACGTTGGCCATAAGCCAACGGATCCATCATCAATCGACTGATCATGCCCATCAGTCGACTGATGATCCCATCAGTCAAATGGTCGCAGCGATGACTCAACTGGAAGACCTTCTGTGGCTGCAAACATCCCGATCAGTCGACTGATATCCCTCATCAATCGACTAATGGTGTTGGCAGTCGACTGCCATCCCTCGGCAATCGACTGCTTGGCCAGATCCTGGTCAATCGGACACCAATCGAACCCTAGTTGACTTAGAGCAGTCGATTGGCACCTATGTCAGTCGACTGATGTCGGGTAAAACCTCAAACACCAAGTTGTTTGAGCATCTGACACTCAGTCTTAGCCACTTGGCCAAGTCAACCTCATCCCTCATGGAGTTCCCCACCGAAGCTCTCTTCCCTCGGCCTACGTCCCTCGAATGTGCCAAGCGCACGGTTTCACAATGCCATCCTTCGTGTTTCTTGCCCTCGAAGTAAGCTTCCCTTTGGCCTCACTCCATTCGCTCCCCGTCCGGTGGTCCCTCGGATGCACCAAGCGCACGACTTCGCAATGTCATCCTTCACCAACTCAAGGACCCCGAGCCTAGTGAACTTGCCAAGTCCTCAAGACTTACCAAATGCACCAAGCGCACGACTTCGCAATGCATTTCTCACCAAGCACCAAGCGCACGGCTTCGCAATGCTTTGGACTTTTCCACACCAAGCCCCATTCTTGGATTTTCCATGCCAACTCCATGTTGGACTTTCCTATGACAAAACCATGCCGATTGCACCAACAAAATTCAGATACAAGTGATGATGTAGTCGAATCTGAGCCTTCTATTGCCAATATGAATTTATGGCTCGAAGCAACTGGAGGGGCGAAAGGTGGAAGAATAATTGGACTTGGTTCTTTGAGCCGAACCTATAAAGTCCCTGGTGCTTTTTCTTCATCCTCACCAACAGTAAGAGCAGAAATAAATCAATTGAACGAAGAGCTTAGTCATTTGAAGGAGTTACTAGCACAGAAGGAAAATGAATTGAGGCAAAGAGATCAGGAAGTTAAGGAATTAAATGAACAGATGAACGAATTTAGGAGGCAACATATGTTAATTATGCAGCATCTTCAATTATCGTCTAGTTTAGGTCAAATTCCTCCTAGATCTGGTCCTCCTGCTGATGCCTGTAATAATGATGATGAAGATGTATTTTTTGATGATGGTGGTTATGATGGTAGTTATGTTTGAATTTGTATATCTAAATATTACTTGACTTGTCACATTCGATATCCTTGTATTATAAGCTACATTTATGTTTGTTATATATGTATTGACTTGGTATTCAATTATTTTCATTGATTAGATGATTACAAAGTTTGATATATGAATCAATTTATATTGTTAGATCTGTTTGTTGTAAAACAGGTAAAAATAGTAGGATTTAGTATGGTAGGTTTTTCTATTTCCCCATATTAGCGATGAAAATAAGTTTTGGCATAGATTTACGATGAAAAAACTTTTTTCATCACAGAATTGGCAACAAAAAAAATTTCATTATAAAAAAATAAGCGCCAATCGATTGCTTCATGCACATAGTCGATTGATAGTGGACTAGTTGACTTAGCAGTCGACTAAAAAACAAGTTGTGACCTGCTGGTCTTATATCAGTCGACTGATGTTGGGCATCATTAGTCGATTAACACCCACCAATTTGAGATGAAATAATTTTTTCGTCGCAGAATTTGCGTCGAAAAAATTTTTCATCGCAATTTATCCACCATCAGTCGACTGAACGAATACACCAGTCGACTGATCATACTACATCGCATCACATAATCTTTTTTAGTCGACTGATCAGTCAACTGTTCAAGAAACAGTCGACTAAACCAATGTAGCAGTCAACTGTTGTACTATAGAACATTACAGAAACTTTTTTAGTCGACTGCTTAGTCGACTGGTCAACCATCAGTCGACTGATCGCCTTCTTTAGTCAATTGACCGTCAATATTTTGCAATGAAAATTCCATTTGTGGCAGATTTGGTGATGAAATTTTTTTTCATTGTAAAATTTTCTTGAAAACACGGTTAATAAATTTATTGGTCTTTTGCGACGAACCAAAATTTCGTCGTGGATTTGGCGATGAAAATAATTATTCGTCGCAAAATTTTGTGAAAAATATTTTTTCGTTGTCAAATTTGATGATTAATAATTTTTTTCGTCACTAAATTTTGCGACGAATAATTATTTTCATCGCCAAATTTTGCGATGAAAGGTATTTTGTTGCCATTTTTATCTCTAATTAGCAATTAATTTTGCAACAAAAATTTTATTCATTGTAATTTTTGTGATGAATTTTTATTTTTCGTTGCAAATTTTTGCGGTGAATTATTTACAACAAAAAAATTTTCATTGCAAAAAAAATTTTGCAACGAATTTTTATTCCAAATTCATTGCAAAATTCATTACAAAAATGCAGCTTTTGTAGTGAATCGAAGCCAATAATTTTGAGATAAAACCTTCCTTGATCAATATGATCTAGCAACATCAATTTGGAGGGTATGCCAAAGATAACCCAAATCTACATATCTAGATATTCCTAAAAATCGGTGACACTTTTTAAAGTAATTGAGCTTTTGTAGATAACATTCGGTTGTGATTGTTCCCCTTCTCGCTCAAAGACAGGACAAGGTTTTGGTTACATTCCATGCTCATAGGATGTATCGTGACTTGGGAACAAATGGAGTATCATTTTCTAGACAAATTCTTCCCTTGGAGTAAGACAGAACACCATAGAAATCTAATCACAATCTCTATTCAGAAGGATGAAGAATCATTGTTCAAGGAATGAGACTGATTCAAGGGTTGATGAATAAAATGCCCGATGAGGCCTATGACATTATCGAGAACATGACAAACAACAACAACCCATGGGCTAATGAAAGAAGTAACTCAATAAAAAGCATAGGTAAGTATAAGGTAAACGCTCTTGACTTCATTTCTGCTAAGATGGGTGCACTCTCTAAGAGGTTAGATTCTCTTACCCTTAATTCTATGAACATCGCTAACTCTTGCAAAATTTATGGTGGTATTAGACACACGATCGCCAATTTTTAGGTGGGGATTGTGGAGAAAGTTGACGCAGTTAACAGATTCAATCAGAGGACAAACAATCCCTATTCGAACACATATAACTCTGGTTGGAGGAATCATCTCAACTACTTTTACAAAAACAATCAAGAGAGCGGTGGATAGATAAACTTTGGAGCACCATAGGAATTTCAACAACCCAAAAATCGAACCTAGAAATATTGCTAGAGTACATCATCACAAATCAGGTCAAACAAAATGTAAGACTCAAGAAGATGCATCAGGACATGGGAGAAGCACTCAAATGGATAAGAGATAAGATCGATGACCTATGCAATGATACTAAAATATTAGAAACTCAAGTTGTGCAGATCAAGAGCACATCTTCAAGAACTCTTAGGAGATTTCAAGGTCAATTGGAGGCAAATCTAGTAAAGCACTGCAATAACATAACCATGGGGAGCAATAAAGTTCTAGAGGAGCCTACGAAGGTTACTAATGACTAGATGGACTACTATACGCCCAATAAAGAAGAACACAAGAAGGCCACTGAGAAGGCACAACCCAAAGCTCCAGTGAGGATATACATACCAGTGATCCCTTTCCTTTAATAGTTGGTCAAAGCAAAATTAGATGAGCTTTGACTGAGATTATGGCTTTGACAGAGGAATTTAGCACACTTATTCAACACAAGTCACCCTCCAAATGCCAAGATTCTAATAGATTCTCTATTCCATGAATTATTAGATAACACAAGACTGATAAAGCTTTTTATGATCTTTGAGCTAGCATGAGCATTATGCCTCTATCCTATACAAGAAACTCAGTCTAGGAGATTTAATGTTGACAACCATGACTCTACAACTAGTTGATCAGACCATTAAATATCCCTTAGCTTTTTTTTAAAGATATACAAATAAAGGTAGGGAAGTTTATTGTTCTAATAGATTTTGTTATCCTAGACATAGACAAGGATCCTCATATATCAATCATCCTGAGATGATCATTCTTAGCCACCACCAGAGCCATGATTGACGTCAAGAACCATAAACTTTCTCTAATGGTTGGTAAGGAAAATGTCAAATTTGAAGTATCTAAGGGGACTTATCATATTTCTATTTGAGAAATTTATTACAGGATTGATAATGTGTAGGATGACTGATGTGTGTGAGCTATGGATGCTTTCAGGGTTTATTTAGCATACATACATTGAATTTTATTTAACTAGGGTAAGACATTAGCATTTGCATTTATTTTATCTTTTTAGTTCTGATAACTGCGGTTGTATGTTTTTATTCTTAGGAAGAGATAATTTGGAACAAAAAGAGCATGGTCAAGTCACAAGGAGATACTTATAAGGACCTACCATTAGATGGAGAAGATCTGAAAGTAAATAGAGCCAAAACAGAAGTCCTAGAGGGCTCTATAGGTAGACCATGGTGTGGAGCCCTCTGCCAAAACCATCCTGAGCTTCATTCGATCCACCACAAGCCCGTGGTGGCTTCCACAACCATAGACTGTCACCATGTCAACTTTCCAATAGAAGGCCAAGAACTCATCCAAAAGGGGAGACACATATAAGACAAGGGAGATGTAATACGTAGAATGAAATAAGGTTAATAAAGATAATAAAAAAAATAAAGATAAAAATAATAATCATCATAACAATAATAATAGATAAATAAATAAATAAGTATATTTATTTAATTTTGTTAAATGAAATTTAGTTATTTATTAGAGTTTTATTTAAAAATTTCGGGATAATTTTGATAGGATTTGATTAAGTCTAATTAATTTTACCCAATCATAGCTATAAGTTTATTGTTTCAATCAACCCTAAGTTTATAAATTAAAGCATAAGTTGAGTTACCTTATCCCATCTTCCCTCTTGTAGTTTCCTCCTCATGCTCGTCGTCGCCATGGCCAACAGTCAGGACTGTTGGGAATTTCGGGGCTCGTGCATAGTGCAAGAATAATGAAAACTAATAAAATATGTTTGCATTCCAAAATCCTCGGAGCCTGGATCACATGCATTTGACATAATCATATGAAACAGGAGGTTTAATAGAAGTTCTCATACCTTTGTGATTCAAAGAATCTGTAGAAACTAAGAACAAGACTCATAAGCCTTGCCTCTATCAGTATCTATTCCGAGATCTCTTCGAGACGACTTCACAAAGCAACAAGCTTTTGCCTCCATTTAGTGCTAGCTAATTGAGGAGACAAAGTTGAGAGAGGAAGATAAAAACACAACTATGAAAGTTCTTGTTAAAAAAATCTCATCCTTTTTGCATCAAGAGATTTATTTATGAATAGAGCATAATAGGATTACCATAAATGGTTAAACTTACCAAAATTATCACATAATTTCAGCAAGAAAACCCTAACTTAGCCAAAACATGAAATGGCACCCCCCCCCCCCCCCCGCAACATAACCATGTTGCTCAACATGGCTTGGCCATGATGAGTTCCATTACCGTGGAGGGATCCACGACATGGTTATAGAGCTCTCTTGAATGGTCATGTTAGCCTGATGAGATCGTGTCGACTGGCCCGTGTTGTTGTGTCACCTGGGCAACATTTAGCATGGCTATGTTGCTCAATATGGCTTGGTGATTTTGAGCTATGTTTTGCTCATTTAGAGCGGTGAGAGTGTGGCATGGTCCTGCCATGCCTTGGCACGACCATAGTAGGTTCTATTAGCCCTATTTCAAGCCCTTTTAACCTGGTCCAACCATATACAATCTCTCTCTTTGAGAATCTCATTCTCAAATTTATTTTACGTCTCTTGATCACTCGTATTGCATGTGACCTAATAGTTTCATGGTTATGTTTCCCATTCATAATTAACCATTAATTATGAATAGATCATGAGTGACACCTAACAATACATCATGACCCCCAATTTATCGAAAAGTCAAAGTTGACTTCAAAATATTTTTGAACCCTTCAACAACTACAGTTATCAGTGTCTTATTTCCTTTACTCATCCTACACCCACTTGGTTCAAGATATGGTCTTTGCATCATCCCCATTAGGCTGACTATGTCACACCTAGCCCAAGTTTAGTTTCTTGTCCTGTGATTTTAAATCACGCAAAAACATGTCCAAGAAGACTATCTTCTTGATATGGTTGTTTTGGGCAAGGACTTTAGAATAATAATCCTGACAAGAGGTTATAGGGTATACATCTCCTTTAACAAGAGTGATGAATCTTTTGTGGGTTATTCAAACACCTTCATACACTTTTTCTTATACCTAGACTTCCCAAAACTACACTTCCTTAGAGATGCTTACTAAGACATCAAAGTATATGTTTATATGACCAAGGTGACTTGAATACCTCAAGTCTAAGGAAATTTGCACTTGAGAAGCAATGAGAATTTCATTAACATAAAGAACCATATGAAATCTCATTGCAGGTCATTCCAATGAACTAGTTACCCTTAACTAGCATCCACATTGTTCACTCTTAACATCCCTATGTTTCCATTTAGTGAGAATCGAATGCTTGGATAAATCAAGGAGCATAACATGTGTTATTCTCATAGAATTAATAATGTCCAGTCTTATCAATTCATCGACTAGGAAAGATTTCAATACATACATAATTACACATGATAGGATACTAACTAATCGTGATCCAATCATAATTTCTCTCATGCTATGTATTGTATTGTAGATTTCAATAAATAGATTTAAGATCAAATCATATACACAATGACTGTACATTCAAATAGTGAATTTTATTAACTATTCATCTAAGACAACTTCAAAAGTGATTTTCTTTGGACGTCTTTCAAATACAATATACTCCCACTTCGTTTATAGCCAATTGCCTTGGTATCTCATACCAAAAGCATCTAAATGTCTCTCAAACTTCTCTTGGGGAAGAGGCTTAGTCAAAGGATCTACAAGGTTAATATCACTGATGAGACATTGATTCCTTAGCATGTGAAATGACTCTATTGTTGTCATAGTACATCGGTAATACTTCAACATTGCTCGAAACTAATCCAAGTTCAGTGATTAACTTCTTGATCCAAACCGCTTCCTTAGCTACTTCAGAAGCTGCAATGTACTCTATCTTAGTGGTAGAATTAGCAACGGTGTCTTGTTTGGAACTTTTCCAACTCACTGCATCACCATTTAAGGTAAATATGTATCTTGATTAAGATTTGGAATCATCCTTATCTGTCTAAAAGCTAGCATCAATATATCTTCATTTAACCATATCACCTCCTTCATATACTAAGAACAAATCCTTAGTTCTCCTCAAGTACTTAAGAATTGCCTTGACATCCACCCAATGATCGATACTTAGATCTGACTAATATCTTCTTGTGACATAAAGAACATATGATACATCGGGCGTAGTACATAACATAGTATACATGATAGATCCTATAACTTATCCATAAGAGATCTTACTCATGCGAATCTTCTCATCTTCTGTACACGGGCACATGGACTTCGTAAGGTGAATCCCATGTCTCATGGGAACAAAACCTTTCTTGGATTCATCCATACTAATCCGTTTTGGCACTTTATTTATGTATGTAGATTGTGAATGACCAAGCAATCGTCTTGACCTATCTCTATAGATCTTGATCTCTAAGATATAGGTTGCTTCTCCTATGTCTTTCATGGGGAACAATTTTGACAACCAAATTTTTACTGACTATGCAATAGGGACATCATTTTCTATGAGAAATATATCGTCGACATACAACATTAAGAACATAACCACACTCCAACTAACTTTCCTGTATACATAGGGTTCATCAGGATTTTGTGAGAAATCAAACTCTTTGATTGCCTCATCAAAATGGATGTTTCAACTCCAAGATGCTTACTTCAATCCATATATGGATCATTGAAACTTGCATACTTTACTTCTATCAACAAATGGGATACCCTCATACTGTGTCATATACACATCCTCGGATAGATTCTCATTTATGAAAGTTATTTTTAGATCAATTTCCCATATTTTATAACTATAATGAACTGCTATGGCCAAAAGCATCTGAATGGTTTTAAGCAAAGTACTAGTGAAAATGTTTCATTATAGTCAACATTGTTGGAAATTATGAGATATTGCACAGCGGAATAAAGAAAATAAAACAATTTTTATTTCATCCTAGACATCCCCTAGGGGCCAGGAACCCTTTCTATTGACATAATCTCATGCAAACATACAAAAGGAGAGAAGTTATACCTTCGAGATTCTTATTAAATCCGTCGAAACCATGAGCAAGACCAACAGGCCTTGCCTCTATTAGTATCCATGCTGAGATCACTTGAGACAACTCCTAGAGTAGCAAGCCTTTGTCTCCGATTAGTGCTAGCCAACCGACGGAGACAAGAGAAGGAAAGAGAGAGAAAACTGCTACCAAGAAAGAAAATTAAGAGTTTCCTCCAAAGAATATCAAGTGATATATTTATAGATCTCTTGATTAGGGCATCTAAGGAGGCTTTAATGGAACCTTTCTTTCCATAATTATATCATAATTAAGGTAAGAACAATCCAAAAAAAATTCATAAAAAAAATTCCAAAACCGACAGAGCCGCGACATGGTCGTGTGTTTTACACACGGTCGACCGTTCCAAAAGACACGGTCATGCTAGGACACACTACTGGTCATGTGTCCTGCTGTGCACATCCCTGGTTTTGGCCATTTTTGGCTAGAGCTAGGCACAACTCGTGCTTGATTAGGCACGTCTGTGTAAGGCTCTGTATGATACTTTGACTTTGTTTAGGTGTGATATGGCCATGCTAAGTCCGATAGGGCCATAAGAAGTTCCATAGCCTCCGTTTTGCACCCTCTTGGCCTTGTCCAACCAGATACATCCTCTCTCATTAAGAATCTCATTCTCAAGCTTGTTTTATGTCTCGAGGTCACTCATAATGTGTGTGACCCAAGAGGTTTCTAACTATGTTGTCCATTCATAATTAACCCCTTAATTATGAATAGATCATTGATGTGAGCAAAACATATAGGGTTTTAGGAGTAGTTTTTGCTCACATCTTGTTATATTTTGCGTTAGTTTCATGCATATGTTACTCTGTTTTTGCATGCATTTCCTATTTTCTAGTTCGGAGGTCTGCTCGTTGTTCTTTTGAATGCAGGTTGGCTTTTCGGGCGGAAAAGATGCGTTTTCAGAGCGAAAGAAGGACATTTCATGCTAGACGCAGAGTGGGACACAGCCAGGGCGTGTGGATTCACATGGCCATGTCCGATGGGCGAAGATCAGCACACCAGGGCCACACACTGCCTGGCCATGTGGAAACACACGATTGTGTGGCGCCCCGATGGAGTTGCACGACTAGGGTTTTTTCTCAATTTCGCAGCGGTCCGAGACGACATCTATATAAGGATGGCTCCGCCCAAACCCTAGGGAGGAGGCACGATGGCTAGGATGGCATGTCGAAGCCCTAAAAAGCTTCGGTAACTCGCAGCGGGGAGGAGGAACACCGTCGGAGGTCCACAACTTGCAATACAACGTCGGAGAGAAGATCACAACGCATTGTATATCTCTATTTCTATGCTTTATCTCTATTGTATTCGAACTCCAACATGTTTTGTGATTCTTCCTTCATATTTATGGAGTAGTACCTTTGATTCTAAGATTAGGGAGTAGCTTGAGTTTATATACAATGTTGGTTCATATTAAATTCTAGCCAAAAGTTTGATATTGACAGTTGGTAGTTGTTCTCTATTATACTTTCATGAATTTCACTTTCTTTCCGCTGTGCTTAGGTGATACGAGGTGGTGACAGCCCTCGCAATCTATATTTAGGAGGTTTGATCAAGGAACCTAGGGGTAAACCTGACCTCCCATAACTGCGGGGAGAAGGGAGCGGTGGAATTAGAAACGGTCCACTGCAAGGATTGATTTGACATCCTCGTACCCTCTATCCCGTCCTTTTGGGTGAGGATAGCTCCCGGTGAATGTGGTGGCTCTGCGGGAGAGTGTATGATGTCCCTTCCCCAAAACCGTAGGTAGACGTTTAGATGACGCCAATCGACAACATTGTTATATGGTACACAAGCGAAGTTGAAGTCCTAGAATCGCCTTTTTAAGACCCCGACAAACTCTTTTCCCCCTTCGTGTGACACCGCACTGAGTAGGGTCCTCCGAATAGTCCTCACCAACCAACTCTCTTTGAGATCTAGTCCGAACAATCGCAACCACTTAGCATATTGGTACACGAATCCCAGTCCTTGTGGGATTGATAATCTATTATTACTTGACGACATCCGTGCACTTGTGAGCGTTGAGCACGTACTTTGAGTCTTCGACGGTCTCCGTCGTGGGATTTAAGGTTGTGACAGTGCGCATCAAGTTTTTGGCGTCGTTGTTGGGGACTATCGATTTGATATCAAATCGAACGGTGGTAGATTGGATCGGACTTAGGATTAGATTGTTTTCCTACTTTATTTTACTTTATTTGCTTTAGTTTTATTTTCCATATTTAGATTTAGTTTTTATTTTTAGTAGTAGTTTCCTATTTACTTATTGAATCTTAGGTTGTTATTTAATAGATTTATTTATTTTCTGCTTTTAGCATTAGGATAGCACTCGTAACTTTTTGTTTTGGTTCTACACCGTGAGAGATGTTAATACAGGCCACTCGACCCTTGAAAGATTACATCGCGCCTAAACGAAAGGCCTGGAACTCCTGCATTGTTATTCCCCGAATTCAGGCAGCAAGTTGGGAAATAAACCCTGCATTGTGTTGGTGCAGGGGCACCAGATAATCGAACCTGTGTTTTGATTATGGCAAAGACACAAAGTTAAGTTTACATCGTTATCTCACGAGCTAAATCGAGTGTGTAGAAAAGTACTAAAGCTGGAGCTGAAGGCTAGCGACACCCGGAGGAAGCCGCGGTGGTCGGGAAACACTCGAGTGACTTCGGAGGGAGCCGAAGGAATCGAGTGGAAGGCCGGAAGCGAGAGCTACAAGGTAAGTATCGAGGAAAGCTCGTGTGAGTGAGAGATTGTAAGGTCGTGTCCTCTTTACGGGGATGACCGTAGGTGGCGATCTGACTAAGACTTCATGTGGAAGGTCTAGGTCGAGATCGGACGGTTAGAAACCATCGCATTTATCATTTTCCAAGCTAACCTCTTACTGCAGGGAAGTGGCCAGGCTGGCAGTTGACTACTGGATGCTCATCAGTCGACTGATGGGAGTCATCAGTCGACTGATGGCGATGAATCATCCTTTGCGCTAGGTCAAAACGGATAAGGTTTGACATGGCCACTTCGCGATAAAAATTATACAACTTCGTGATCTGTTCCAAAAAAAGAGGAGACATATTCAGAGGCCAAAATCTATAAAAGGAGGGGAAGATTCCAACTCCATATTACATCAAGTTTATTCTCAAGTGCTCCTACAATGCCAATGCTCCAACACCGTCATAACGCCGATGCGACGACAAGTTCAAATCTCCTTCATCGGCAGTAGTAGCAAGTAATTGTTTTTATTGTATTCTTTGTTTTAATCGTAACGAGGTGAGGTAGGCTTGTTGCCTCATCCTCGTACTTTCGGTTTTGTGATCGTTGTCTCCTACCTCCAACGAGGAGGAGATGTTATAGTGCTTTGCCCTCCGTACGCGGTCTAGGACCGATAGGGCCTTGGAGTAGCAATCGTTGGGTTGTGAACCAAGTAAAAATAAATGTCTCTTTATTTTCCATTGCTCTTGCTCATTTAATTATCTACTCGAATGAAACGTCGAAAAGATTTACGATCGCTATTCAACCCCCCTCTAGCGACGCTTCTCGATCCAACACATTGATTGCTCTCATTCAAGGAAAATAGTTTGGAGGGACTCAGATTGAGGAATCCTATCTAGACCTTGAGGAATTTTTGTCTTACTGCGGGATGGTGCAATATGAAGGAGTCCCAGCAGAGGCCATCAAGCTTATTATGTTCCCATTCTCACTGAAAGGAGGGGCTAAGCAATGGATACGCATGCTACCTGAAGGAAGCATAACGACGTGGGAACAAATGGAAAACACTTTCCTAAGCAAATTCTCCCCCCCCCCCCCCCCACAAAACAGCCTACTTTAGGAACAAAATCCTTTCTTTTGAGCAAGGACAAGAAGAGACTCTGGTCGAAGCATGGAAGAGGCTACAAGGGCTGGTGGTTCGCTGCCCGTACCATGGATTACAAGAGTAGTTACTCCTCCATGTTTTTTATTCCGGAATAACTAGCACATCGAAAGAACTCTTGGACATAGTCTCAATGGGCATGTTGATGAAGAAGAGCACAAACGACGCATATAGCATTATAGAGACAGTGGTAGGGACTCTCGATATATGGGCTAACAGTGAGCAACACTTTCAGGGGGATCTTCCAATCAAGGGGATAGATAGTACTGAAGTAGTCTACCAAGTGCAGGGAGAGGAAGGATACAATGCTCAAATAGATGATGCTCTGCGGGATGATACCATAATGGCTATTAAGGTCACCACCCCCTGGTATGCAGATTTGGTGAATTTTCTTGCGGGAAGAGTGATACCACCAGAAATCATGACCCAACAAAGGAAAAGATTCTTTTCGAAAGTTTAGCAATATGTATGGGATGACTCCTTCCTATTCAGGAAGTGTGCAGACCGCGTCTATCAGAGGTGTGTGCCAGAAGAGGAAGTGGAGAGCATCCTTTTTCACTGCCATTCTTCCGCATATGGGGGTCATGCCGGAATTGCAAAAACGGTCGCGAAAGTACTTCAATCAGGATTCTACTAGCCTAGTTTGTTTAGGGATATGCGCAACTATGTAGCTTCCTATGACCAGTGTCAGAGAATAGGGGATATAGGAAGGAGACATGAAATGTCGGCATGAAATGTCGGGAGAATAGGGAATTAGAAGTAAAACTTTTTGATGTATGAGGAGTGGATTTCATGGGACCCTTTCCCGTTTCCGATGGAAATAGATACATCCTGGTCGCGGTAGACTACATCTCCAAATGGGTGGAGGTCGTGGCATCACCCCATTGCGATGCTAAGACCGTAATAAAGATGTTCAAAAGAAACATATTCCCTAGGTTCGGAGTCCCTCGAGTAGTAATCAGTGATGGAGGATCCCACTTCATTAAGAAAAATAGTTTGAAAAATTGCTACATAAGTATGGGGTGATCCACAGAGTTTCAACAGCGTACCACCCGCAAACTAGCGGGCAGGTGGAAATTTTGAATCGGGAAATCAAAAGTATCCTAGAGAAAATGGTAGTGGCGTCACGGAAAGATTGGGCACCGAAACTAGACGATGCTCTTTGGGCTTACTGCAATGCTTACAAGACTCCGATAGGCATGACCCCGTTCCCCTTAGTCTACGGGAAGCCTTTCCATCTTCCCATTGAATTAGAACACAAGGCCTTCTGGGAAATTAAGAAACTCAACTTAGACTACGGCGCGGTGGGAGAGAAAAGGAAACTGCACTTAAGCGAATTGGACGAAATTCGAAGAGACGCGTACGAGCATGCTAAGGCATACAAGGAAAGAACAAAGAAATGGCATGACCAACACATCTTGAGAAAAGAGTTTAAGGAAGGAGACTTAGTTCTCCTGTATAACTCCAGGTTAAAACTTTTCCCAGGAAAACTAAAATCAAGGTGGTCAGGACCGTTTCAGGTAAAAAGGTTATACCCATACGGAGCAGTGGACATATGGAGTAGAGAATCGGGGGAGATCAAGGTAAATGGACAACGATTGAAAAAGTATCTAGGGGAGTCCGTGAATCCCGAGACAAATGAATGGAGGTTCACTGAACCACCGGAGTCGAGTTGATAGAAGAGTGTGGTCGAGCTAAATGACCTTAAACAAAGCGCTTCTTGGGAGGCAACCCAAGTTTAGTTGTAGATTTCCCTTTTTTTCTTTTTTTTCT
This sequence comes from Wurfbainia villosa, assembly GCA_025175895.1. Taxonomy (NCBI): domain Eukaryota; kingdom Viridiplantae; phylum Streptophyta; class Magnoliopsida; order Zingiberales; family Zingiberaceae; genus Wurfbainia; species Wurfbainia villosa. Next base: position 91,064,669 of record CM045997.1, on the reverse strand, counting down.
ATTGCATTGCATACATGTGTTAGATTTTAGTTTTTATTTCCATCACATTTAGAGTTAGGAGTAGAAAAGAACTTTGCTAGGCAACAATGAAACCCAAATTAGTCTACATGGCGAAGTGTATGAACAAATTTGGGCCATGGTGTATGAAAGGGGTGAAAAATGGGGGCACACGGCCTGGCCGTGTGTTTTCCTACGGTCGTGCCCACTTGACCAGAGGCGCACATGACCTGGCCATGTGTTTTCACACGGTCGTGGCGCGCGAGGTTAAAAGGGGCGAGCTGTGTGTTTTCACCTCATTTGCATCGTGTGCTTCAAAAGTTCTTGCCCTAGTCGTGTGATTTCATTTTCCCCTTCCTCTAGAAGCATTTTCAACCTCTTTAGAAGCCAAAAGGAGAAAGGATGAGGAGGACCAAGATCGTAGCATCCCGATACGGTGCCTCAGAGCGACAAACAAGAAGAGTCGATGCTCCTCAAGCTCCGGAAGAGGGTAACGCCCTACCCCCTCTACTTTTTCACAATAATGAGCATAGAGATAGGTTCAATATGCTCTCTACTCGTAAACTTACTGCTACTAGGTAATTAGATGAGGATTTGCTAGGATCTTTAGGTTTGTTGGGTGACATGCAAACCCTATTTGCAAAAATGGGGTGTGATGAGATTATGGGAATAAGGCACCTAACCTACCCTAGGATAGTTTTGGAATTTTTGAGTTCCTTAGAGGCGGAAGTTTTAACGGGTAGAGAGAGCGAGGAGGGTAGGATAACTTTTAGACTTTTTAATATTGAGCATGAGTGGACCCTTCACCAATAGAACTCATGCTTTGGCTTGCCAAGTGGGGGAGAGAGAAGAACCCCTAATGGGTACTACTCTCGTTTGATTTGGACTGAGTTGATAGGGGAGCACGTTTATGACCCTTCTAGGGCCAAAGCATCGCACCTCCAAAACCCCATCTTTCGATACCTTCACCGTGTCATGGCCAGTACTATATTTGGTCATGGGGAGAGTGACGGTGTAGTGAGAGCCAGTGAGTTGCTTTGCCTATGGGACATGCTGCAAGAAAGGAGTAGCATCGATGTAGGGTCCCACTTCATCAGACACTTAGTGAAGATGGGCAAAGCAGCACGCGGAGAGATCCATGTGGGAGGCCTACTTACTCACATTTGTTATAGGATGGGGTACGACTACACAACATTGGAGAGTATAGAGGGGAGCCCTAGGATCGACCTAGGAGTATGCATGGCCATGAAGATGATTGTAAGAGAAGGAGACTTCTTATGCTTTGTAAGGAAAAATCTTACGACCCTTAGGCTCCCCGACTCGGATCATACCACCATCACTATACGCGCCAATTGGCCCTTAGACCTGATAGTGGAGTCCCCTCCACATGAGGGACCATCCATATCAGTACCCATCTCTCCACCTTTGTACCACTCTCCCTCCAATCCACACATACATAGGAGCCCACCTAGTCCATGCCGACATGAGCCTACACCTGTGCCACCATCTTTTTCTACTTTTAAGCAGGATGCAGGAACATCGGCATATGATTTCTCGGAGTTTCGATTGCACCTCGATGACATTTACACTGAGCAACAAATGCAGAGGCAGCGATGGGAGGAGCAGAGCGCCTACCAGCAGGAGAAGTTCCAGAGATTTCGGGAGTATTTCTAGTGGGCAGAGGAGTTCTACGATGAGGCCCGTATATACTTCCAGGAGGAGGCTGCTCGTCGCCAGGATGAGGCAGCTTACCGCAGGGAGATGCAGTAGCATATGCATGCCCAGCAGGCACAGTGGGCTAGGGAGGAGGAGCACCGAGCAGCCGCTGCATCCACCAGCTCTCAGATCGACTACATGTATATGTGGCATCAGCGGTTCAGCAGCAGGTTCTCCCAGGATCCAGAGATGCCCAAGCTCCAAGACTTTCCACCTCGTCCACCATATTAGAGGTATATTTTTGTTTAAGTCTGGGGGGAAACCCCAAAATATATTTTGTTTTGTTTTCCTAGTAGTAGTTTCTTTTTCGGTATTTTCATTTGTTCATGCATGCATGAGTTGTTTAGTTCCTTTCAGTACTTAATTTTTGGTGCCTTAAAAGCTACCTCAGTAGTATTTTTGAAAATTGCTTGCATGAGTTGTTCCCATAGGTAACTTAACTCTATTTATCTTGTGGTATTTTATTCTATGTGCTCTATTGAATGTTCTAGACTTACACTGGTTAGCTCTGTTTTTGCACTTACACATGTCGAACAGTCTGAGAGGGAAGATCTAGTACATACCTAGTTATGATTCACTTCAATAGGCTAGTACTTTGGAATCCATAGGTGACTCTAGGTTTAGCATTTTAGTTACTAGAGATGCTCAGATTGTGTAAGCCCATTCTGAAAAATCAAAATCCCTATGAGCTAAAAAAAAATTATGAGGGATAAAAAAACAATTGTCGTGGGTGGAAAATGGCTAGGTGCCCCTTTGAGACAGAGTTAGGTTACTGGGGAAACACCTCCCAATTTCTCTTAATATTGAGCACGCCTTTGAGACTTTATGCTAGATCTAGAGAATGACCCTCGCTTTGGATAGGTAAGTGCCTAAGAGACAGAAACCTTAGGAAAGCTATGGGGTGACGACTTAACTCACCATGGAACGAGCATCCCCTAAGAATGATTCACCTAGCACGAGCACGAGGAGCTAACTTAGTGAATTTTTAGAACGTATCTATTTTGCTTTGATTGTAAATACTACCTGATAAATTTAGCTAGCATGCTCATTATGGAACAATATCTTTTGAAAATTTTATGGCACTGAGGTTTGCTTGAGGACAAGAAAAGATTTAAGTCTAGGGGAAGTGATGTGAGCAAAATATATAGGATTTTAGGAGTAGTTTTTGCTCACATCTTGTTATATTTTGTGTTAGTTTCATGCATATGTTACTCTGTTTTTGCATGCATTTCCTATTTTCTAGTTCGGAGGTTTGCTCGTTGTTATTTTAAATGCAGGTTGGCTTTTCGGGTGGAAAAGACGCATTTTAGAAGCGAAAGAGGGACATTTCATGCTAGACGCAGAGTGGGACACAACCAAGGCATGTGGATTTACACGGTCGTGCCCGATGGGAGAAGATCAGCACACCAGGGTTGTACACTACCTGGCCATGTGGAAACATACGGTCGTGTGGCGAGCCGATGGAGTTGCGCGACTAGGGTTTTTTCCCGATTTCACAGCGGTCTGAGGCGACGTCTATATAAGGATGGCTCCGCCCAAACCCTAGGGAGGAGTCACAACAGCTAGGATGGCACACCGAAGCCCTAAAAAGCTTCAGTAACTCACAGCAGGGAGGAGGAACACCGCCAGAGGTCCACAACTTGCAATACAACGTCGGAGAGAAGATCACAATGCATTGTATATCTCTATTTTTGTGCTTTATCTCTATTGTATTTGAACTCCAACATGTTTTGTGATTCTTCCTTCATATTTATGGAGTAGTACTTTTGATTCTAGGATTAGGGAGTAGCTTGAGTTCATATACAATGTTGGTTCATATTAAATTCTGGCCAAAAGTTTGATATTGACAGTTGGTAGTTGTTCTCTATTATACTTTCGTGAATTTGGCTTTCTTTCCGCTGTGCTTAGGCGATACGAGGTGGTGACAGCCCTAGCAATCTATATTTAGGAGGTTTGATCAAGGAACCTAGGGGTAAACCTGACCTCCCGTAACTGCGAGGAGAATGGAGCGGTGGAATCGGAAACGGTCCACCGTAAGGATTGATTTGGCATCCTCGTAGCCTCTATCCCATCCTTTTGGGCGAGTATAGCTCCCGGTGAATGCGACGGCTTTGCGAGAGAGTGTATGATGTCCCTTCCTCAAAATCGTAGGTAGACATTTAGACGACGCCAATTGACAACATTGTTATATGGTACACAAGCGAAACCGAAGTTCTAGAATATCCTTTTTAAGACCCCGGCACACTCTTTTCCTCCTCCGTGTGACACCGCACTGAGTAGGGTCCTCCGAATAGTCCTCACCAACCAACTCTCTCTGAGATCTCGTCCGAACAATCACAACCACTTAGCATATTGGTACTCGAATCCCAGTCCCTGTGGGATCAATAATCTATTATTACTTGACGACATCCATGCACTTGCGGGCGTTGAGCACGTACTTTGAGTCTTCGATGGTCTCCATCGCGGAATTTAAGGTTGCGATCATGCGCGTCAATCATGAGTGGAACCTAGCAGTACATCATGACCCTCAATTAACCAGAAAGTCTAAATCGACCCTAGAATATTTTTGAACCCTTCAGCAGCTATAGTTATTTCCATGTCTTGTTCCTTTCACTCATTCTATACCCACTTGGTTCAGGACATGATATATGTGCTCGCCCCCACTAGGCTGACTACGACACACCTAGCCCAAGTTAGTTTCCTTGTCCTGTTGATTCAAGTTACTCATACATGTCCTCAAGAAGACTATCTTCTTATCATACTTGTTCTTGCCAGAGACTTCTGAGTAACAATCCTGACAAGAGGCCTAGGGTATACATCTTCTTTACACAATGAGTGGTAAATTCTCTATGGGCAATTCAAACACCTTCGATCATTTTGACTTATACCCAATCAACTTTGAGTTACACCTCCTATGGAGATGGCTGCGAAGAAGTTAAATATAAGGCACGATAACCAAGATGACTTGAATACCTCAAGTCTAAGGAATCTCGCACTCGAATTGCAATGAGATCTTTGACGACATTAAAAATCATATGAAGTCTCATAGCAGGTCACTTCAATAAACTAGTTACCTTAACTAGCATCCACATGTTCACTATTAGCATCCCTATGCTTCCATTCAGTGAATACCAAATACTTAGATGAACCAAGGAGCATAACATGTGCTAGTTGTTGGTGCAATCGACTCGGGTCATGATTGACCAAACTTGAGTTGGACTTGAGTAGTGTTTTGATGTTTGATAATGTTTTGGAGAGATTATTGGTGCAATCGACCCGGGTCATGATTGACCGGACTCGAGTTTGACTCGAATGGTGTTTTGATGTTTGACGATGGTTTGACCATTGTTTGATTATATGGTTGACATGGGGTTGACCATATGATTGAAAGTCCAAGCTTGAGTCTTGGCAATTGGAAAGTCCAACATGGGTAGGCATGGAAAGTCCAAGCATGGGTCTTGGCAAAGGAAAGTCCAAGCTTGAGTCTTGGAAAATGGAAAGTCCAACATGGGTTGTCAAGGGAAGTCCAAGGGGTGATATTGGTGGTGTAAAGTCCAAGGGTGGAGTCTTGGCAGCATAAGTTCAATGGTTGGCAGCGTAAAGTCCAAGCGGGAGTCATGGCAGTGTAAGCCCAATGTGCCTTGGCGGTATAGACCAACTTAGCATGACAATAGCCGATGGAAGCACCTGAAGGCTAGCGTATGGATGAACAAGTCATGGATGACTTGAAGGGATCTGATAGGCGTGAGGTTGACGAAGGTGGCAAGAAGGCTTAGGTCTAGGCTAAGGGTGGTCTAGCAAGTATGAGGGTATCATACTTGGGGTTAAACCTCATGTTTGAGGTTATCAGTCGACTGGGGCTTTGGACTAGTCGATTGGTCAAGTGTTTTGACACTTGGCAGCCGAGTTAACTCGTGGTAGTCCATTGGGATTATGGCCAGTCGAACTACTCAGAGTCGACTGATGTTCGACTGTAGGAAATAGTCTGGCAGTCGACTGATGGCTTGAGCAATCGACTGCCATGGATGGGCAGTCGACTACTGGTCAGAGTTATGAGCTCAAAATGCTCGATAGTCGACTGGTCAGTTGGCTACGACCTTGGCAATTAATTGATGGATCATGGCAGTTGACTGCCAGTGTATCTGTTGTCTTGGATGCCGACGTGGATTAAGCTGTTGTCTCATAACGGTACTGTTGGTAGTCGACTGCCAGGCGAAAATCCAAGTCACGGGGAGGCTTAAAAGGAGTTTGACAAGAGGGATTTCCACAACGATTTTTGGGGCGATTTTGGAGGGGAATTGTTGCTGCATTCCAAACCTTCAAGACCAATCCAAAGTAAGCAACAAGCAAGCAATCCAAAGTTCTTATGTAAAGTGTTCTTTACTTGTTTTTGTGTATTGCTTAGTGTATTTATTATATTTCATTATATTACACTTGTAATCACTTGTATGAGGTTTCTCTACCTCCGACTTGTTGTCGAGATGGAGTTTTATTAGTGGTCTTGTCATCACTAGAGCTCGTTGAGCTCACTCCATGGAGTAGGAACCTTGAGGTTCCGAACCATATTATATCTTGTGTATTTGTGTTTGTCTTGTGTGTTTTTTGTATTATTTTTATATTCTGCTGCATACTTACAATCATAGACAAGCACGATCGAAATCCATCAAGCGACGTACTAACACACTATTCACCCCCCTCTAGCGATGGTCAATTTCTCAACAAGTGATATCAAAGCAAAGCCGCTCTTCATTTGGACTAACTGCCAAGGGAGCACGCTAGAGGGTGAAGAAGAAGATGGATCATCAAGAGAAATTAGGATGACACATCAACACTCCGGTCCCGTACGCACTCTATGGACGAGAATGCTTCAATTCATGGAAAGAAAGGATTGAAGACTTCATCATGATGAGTAACGTTGAAGAATGGGCCATCTTGATGGAAGGATTTAATTATCCAAGTGGGCCAAAGGGAGGTTTCCTAAAGATGAAGAAGAGGACCAGGGAACATGTTGGGTTTCCGGCACCGCGGCGAGTGTGTGTTCGAACATGTTTCGTAAACATGTGCACAGCGGATGAAATAAAATATAATAAATCTAATTTATTACAACACACACACCCCATGCATGCATAGTACAACATGTGTAGACATAACCGTAGTTTCAAATTTTGCAATAAAAGGAAATTTATTCTACGTATACCTGACGTATCATGTGTAGTGGGAAAGGCATCAACCGGAGCGATCCTCGCTAGAATCGCCTCTATCCGTATCCACGCCGAGTATCTTCAGGATGACTTCACAAAGTCACGAGCCTTGTGTTTGTACGAGTCACTAGCCTCGTGTCGAAGACGAGTGATCGAGAGAAGATCACAATCCGAATCAAAATTCGGATTCAAAATGAGTCCTCAAAACCTCGCTTCTCCGGAGAGGTATTCGTCAACCATTTGACGAATCCTTCATCCTCCAACTATGAGGATTATCGGAGATCGAATCCCCGGCAAAGTAGCTACTGTCGAAGCTCCAAACGTCGTCCAAACGATGCTCCGACACGAAGGAAACAAGTTGTCCAAAAAACTAGACAGCTTGGTGGAGGAGTTTGCGCCGGCCAAAGAGAAGAGGGCCAGCTAGTCCTTGGTCACCGGAGCCAAGGAGGATCACTGGAGGGTCGCCGGAGGATCGCCGGTTGAATCTTGGATGCCGACAACAAGCTTGGACGGCGGCACAAGGGTGGGCGGCAGCTAGGGTTTGGGCACCGACCACAAGAGGAGAAGGAGAGGGTGGGCGGCAACTTTGGGGTTGCTTGGATTAGGTTTTCACAAAAACCTTAAACCCTATTTTATAGAGAACAAATTCTCCTCATGGTTATCGGATCATAATCAAAAGCCCGTTAACCCGCTCCATTAATTTAAGTTAAAATAAACCAAATTGATTTGGTCTATTTTAAGTTAAAATGAACCGAACCAACTTTGGTTCATTCGTTTAAAACAAACCAAACTCCTTTGGTTTATTCTCCACCATTGGATTAGAACCAAACCAATTTGGTTCATCCATTTTGTCTTCATAAGATATGGCCCATCCACGCTTCCATTGCGACTGAAACGATTTCATGTTCGCTCCTTGTTTGGTCCAACCAAACCTAGTTTCTCTCGGTCTAAGAATTTCATTCTCAAGCTCGTTTTAAATCCTTCGGATTACGCTCGTTGTGCATGTGACCAAATAGGTTCTCGGTTTATGTTGGCCATCTATAATTAACTATTAATTATAGAACAATTATGAGTGGCACCTAGTAGTACATCATGATCCCCAATTAACCGAAAAGATCAACGGTTGATCCAGAACTATTTCTGAAAACCCTTCAGCAGCTACAATGAATTGTGCCCCGTTCCCTTCACTCATCTTATACTCACTTGGTTCAGGACATGGTCTATAGTGTCAGTCCCCACTAGGTTGACTACGTCACACCTAGCCCAAGTATCATTTCCTCGTCCTATGGATTCTAGTTACTGCACATGTATCCAAGAGTACCTTACTCTAAACATGTAATGATTTGGCCAAAGACTTTAGTAACAATCCGACGAGAGATCATGGGTATACATCTCCTCGTAAAGAGTGGTGAATCCTTTATAGGCTATTCAAACTCCTTCGATCACTTTGACTTATACCCAATCATCCCAGGTCCACATCTCCTTAGAGATGCTTGCTTAAGATGTCAAAGCATAAGTCTTTATGATCAAGATGACTTGAATACTGCAAGTCAAAGGAACTTAAGCTGCAGTAAGAACTTCATTGACATATCTATATATGCAGAGAACCATATGAAGTCTTACAGCTGATCACTCCAATGAACTAGTTACCATAACTAGCATCCACGATTAACTCCGAACATCACAATGTCTCCAGCCAGTGAGAATCAGCTGCTTGGATACACTAAGGAGTATATCTCGTGCTAGTCTCGACAAAATCGATAGTGTCCTAATCCATCAATTCATCGACTAGGGATAATTCTGACACATCACAATTACACATGTAGAGATACTCACTAGTTGTGATCCAATCACAAATTCTCTCATACTGTGAATCGTATCGTGGACATTCAGTAAATGAGTTTAAGATCTAATCAAATACATGAGAACATGTATACTCAAATAGTGAATCTTCATTTATCATATAAATGGTTCAAACATAAGGCGATTGCCTTAGGATATCTCTCATATATTACTAACAGGAACAACTTCAAGAATTTGAGAAAAATACAAAGGTAATAAAATTCTTGGTTGATTTAATCCCTAATTACATTTTGTGCAAGGTAGGTGATTACTTGGATGCCAAGGAGCTATGGAGCCAAGTGGAAAGATTCCATGAGAATCCACAACCGTTCCAAGAAGAAGAGGAAGAAGAGGAGTGCTCATCCTCTCAAGCTCAAGAAGAAGCAAGCACATCTTCATCCCAAGAGCTTGAGGATTTAGAGGTTGATAGGGAATCAACATCTAGATCGGAAGAGGTGAAAGAAGTGAAAGAAGCCTCCACCTCTTGGATTGAGGGGGAGGAGACTAGGCCATCTTCAATATTGGAGTCAACTCAAGAGGAACCATCTACCTCTGATCGGGAAGATGAAGAAGTCCAAAACTCCACCATCATCGACCTAGGTAACTCAAGCATTCAAATTAAAAATAAAATCCATATTATATACTTTGAGTGTAGGGAAGTCGGGCATTACAAGAGTAAGTGCCCTAAAAGAATCAAGAAAAGTCAACCGGTGCCAAAGATTAAGGAGACTGATGCCCCAACAATTAAAAGCAAGGAGCACATGGTGTGCTTCAAATGCCATCAAAAGGGGTATTATAGGAGCCAATGCCCTAAGGGGAGGAAGAAAGGGCAAGGAGGAGCTACACATGTAGGGGGAGCTAAGGCAAACCCTAAGGTAACCTCTAATTATATTCCCTCCTTAATTAATAGGCAAAAGCATGCTAGGAATTTTATTGCTATTACTCATGAAAAGCATGCTAGTAAAAATAGACTTTATTGCTTAGAAGCTAAATCATATAGCTTTAAAAATAAGGAGAAATTTGGGACTAATGTCCCTAGAAAAACACTACCTAAGGAAATTATTAGGAAAATAGAAGACCATTTAGGCATTAACCCTAAGAAGGGTAGGCATATGCCTAGGAAATGGAACAATGCCCAAAGATTAGATCAAAATTCAAAAATTGGGCAATTAGAACTAGAAAATCAAGTTTTGAGGTCAAAACTTGAGAAAATGGAGAAGACCCTTAGAAAGATGCAAAATCAAATGCAAGGGTCAAATTGCCAAAATCTAGGGTCTAGGAGTCAAAGTCAAAGGCCTAGAAAACAAGAACCATCCAAGGGTAAGAAAGGTTCGGGTCACAAAACTAAGCCCAAGGAGACTTATCATAATATTCCATTTGATTATGGAACTCAACCTAGGTCTAGGAAAACCAAGGTTACAAGGGAAGTAATCCCTAGAGTTGACCATGGTAAATGCCTAGTGGCTAGGGTTTTGAAGAAACCTAGGGAAGCCACTAAGAAGGTTACAAGGGGAGTCACCCCTAGAGTTAACCTAGGCAAGACCCAAATGACCAAGGCTACCGAGCCTAGAAGGGTCATTAGGAGAGTATCTAGGGAGGTTATCCCTAAGTAATACCTAGTAAACCCAAGGAGCTCAAATAGGTTTTGGGTTCCTAGGAGCATGATCGATTCACGCTAAATGGGTTAGGTTGTGTCAACTTTAAATGGATAGGTAGTTAACCTAACCATGGTAAAGGTTGCACTTTAGGTCATTTTCAAGATTATGGGTACCTTGGAAATAAGTTTGATCTTATATCCTAAAGGATTTTAGGATGTGCCAATATCATTTGAGAATTATGAAAAATCAATCAAATTGGCACAAACTAGGTTTAGAGGGCATAGTGTGTCATTTTGGGTTTTTGGCACACTTGGGGGATTAGTGATAATATGGAAAAATGGGTTTAATTCTAACAAATTTAAATTAATACTAAAATTTAGGTATTATATACCTTTATATTTTATTTGTCATGATTGATTTGCTATAAGTCATGTCATGACATCATATTTATTTTTATCATATAAAATGTCATCATTATGATTAGATTAGTTTTAATGTCATGTGTATTTAGATTTAATCATATGTCATGATATCATGATCATTGGCCATGCTTATTTATGTTATCATTTATGCCATGATCATTCATGCATTAATTAAAATTGATTTAAGGACAATTGGCATGACTTGAAGTCTCATGTATAAGGGAATCAAGTAGTGTTGCCTTAGAAAATGCATGAAACCCTAGTTTAGGATGAACAAAACTCACATCTCACATCAAATTGACATGTGTGTATTTTCAAACACCCTAGATACATGTGAGATGCTAGGAAATGAGTTAAGTTCAAGGTGCATAGTTTTTGCATCTAGATGAACTCAAACTCATCTTATATCATAGGTTGATCATGGGGAAACCTAATGTGCAAGTAATGTGCATTGAGCCCATTGATCATGATCTAATATAGGTTTTCAAAAAAAATTTAAAATCATTTTAGAAAACCTTGGTGAAGTCTATCTTTTGATAGCAATCACCATTGATGGAGTTGATACAAAGTAGGACCAAAACATTAAACTTTTCAATGGTTTTGAACTTTGTGTCAATCTCCTAATTTTATGGGTAATTTAATTTTCAAATATTTTTCACCCATTCTATTTGGTATAAGTAGTATACGTATGAAGTATCAAGATTTTTCAAAATATGTATATTTACTTATGTATTTTCAAATTTCGATTCTGAATTCTGATTTCTGCATTTGCAGAAATCAGTCGACTGTCGTCTATGGCAGTCGACTAGTTGTAGGATCGAGTAAGCTGAGAGAAGGGGTGAATCTCGGTGTTTAACAATTTTATCTAATTTTTATTATAAATTATCTAATAGCAGTACACAGTGGAAATTAAAAACAATTATAGATACAGCAGTTTACTTGGTTCACAACCCTAACTGGGTTGCTACTCTAAGGCTCGTAGCTTTCCCGTGAGCTACCTTGATGGGAAATTCACTAAATACCCTCCGACTCGAGAACTCTCGACTTCGGAGGGTTTTGCTTTTTACAAATGATGAAGGAGGGTAACACACTATCCACTCTTCTTAAAATTAAGTGCAGAAGTGAAATAATAAACTAAATTAAAATACAAAACTTTATACCGACACTAAGAGATTGTAGAAGTAGTTGCAGTGTGTCGAAATGGTCGCCTTGTTGCGGAATGAAAATTTAGTGGATGAGCAAATATTTCGGCAGCACTTCGACGTTAATTGAATTCGATAATTGGATCTGGTCTAGCACAATTTTTATAAACTTTTTCCAGTCGACTGGAATATCTTCCAATCGGCTCCACATCAGCCCGTCGTTATGGAATTCGTGGTCTTCCAGTCGACTGAATCCTCTCCAGTTGACTCAACGCCACTCAGCTCCACATTGGGAATTTTTCCTCTTCAGTCGACTCAAGCCCTTTCCATCTACATCGAACGATCTCCGATCGATCACCAGTTGATCCTGCCAAATAGGAATCTAGTCGATTGGAGTTCAGTCGACTTGAATCCATTTAGTCGACTATTCTCTGTAAAACAGGATTAGTACAAGATATGAAATATGATAGCAGTAGTAATACTGCTCGATCTCAACTACTACGTCCCCCTAAAGAGGACTCGGCCTCACCTCTTCACTCGAGGCTTACCTACCGGCTACCTGTCAAACTTACCATTCGTGACATCCGATCTGACCCACCAGGGCTTCCACCAACTGTTCGGTCTACCTGACTCAACTAGACTTTTTATCGATTGTCCGGTCTCCTGACCCAATTGATCTTGATGCCAAATGTCCGGTCCACGCGACCCATCTGGACTTCATGCCTGGTGTCCGGTCCTCCTGATCTGTCAAGATACGTGCCTAGTATTTGGTCAACATGACCTACTAGGACTTTCTGTTAAGTCTGTACACTTAACACTTATATTAGATCACAAGTGGATCCTAACTCTTAACTGTGGTTCATACATCAAAATTAAGGAGTGATGCTTACTGCATCAACAATCTTTCCCTTTTTGATGTATGACAACACATCAGTTAAAGTTAGGAGAATCAAATACCAATCTCTATATTTTGACATGTATAAGAAATGAACTAATAACTTTTGTCATGCATAAATTTAACCATGTATAAGATGCATAGGTCCTTATCAAATTTTTGTATTTTCTTAACTTTTTAAGTCAATAATTTTATATCTCTTCTGTCCCCCTTTGGCATACATCAAAATAAGGATTGAGTTAAAAAAATATGCCAACTTAATGTAGTGGAGATTTAAAATAACAAATTTACAAGCTCAAAAATTAAGTTTTAAAACTTTCACCTACGAATTTGAATACAAAAACTTAATTTAAAATTTTCCTCATGAATAATTTTTTTTTAAATTTTTAAAATTTTCAACTTTTTCAAAAACTCCAAAATCACCCTTGAATAATTCAAATTTTTTTAAAATTCTTTAACTTTTTCAAAAACTCCAAAATCTCTCCCTGAATAATTTTTTTTTAAATTTTCAAAATTTTCATCTTTTTCAAAAACTTCAAAATCTCCCCATGAATAATTCAAAAAAATTTCAACTTTTTCAAAAACTCCAAAATCTCCCCCTGAATAATTCATTTTTTTTTTATTTTCAAATTTTTTAACTTTTTCAAAAACTCCAAAATCTCCCCATGAATAAATTTTTTTAAAAAAATTTAAAATTTTTCAATTTTTTCAAAAACTCCAAAATATCCTCGTGAATAATTCAAATTTTTTTATGTTTTTCAAAAACTCCAAAATCTCCCCCTAAATAATTCAAATTTTTTTTAAAAATTTCAACTTTTTCATCTTTTTCATCTTTTTCAAAAACTCTGATACAAAAGTGATAGGGAATAATTCCAAACATGAATTCTTAAATATTATATTTATATTTTGAAAATATACATCTAAAAATTGTTCTTAAAGCAAATGTTCAAAAATTTTCAAAGAATTTTTAAAATTTACTAACTCCTCTTCAAATATTTTTTAAAGAATTTAAATTTTCAAAATTAGAACTCTTCTTCAATTAATTTAAATTTTCAAAATTATAACTCTTTAATTTTTTTTTTTAACTCTCCCTTGAATAAAGCTTTACAGTGTTTAATTGTTTTCTTCCCATACACCAAAACCTAAGTAGTAATTTTAAAAATATTTAAGCCTTTTAAGACTTAATCCTTTCAAAGTAAGTTTTTCTCCCCCTTAATTTAAGTCTAATAAACTTGAAACTATTTAAGCTTTTCAAAGAGCATTCAAGCTTAAGCTTTTCTCCCCCTTAATTAACATCTTGAAATTTCTTCTTAATTATCTTCTTCCCTTAAGAATATTTCTTATCCAATTCCAGCATAATTTTAGATAATATCATAACTTAGCACAATATTTTAGGTTCCCCTGGACTCTTGATCTCACCTTAAAGTAACATTGTTATATTTATACTTAATTTCTTTTCAAAATAAAATTTTAAATGTTTAACTCCCCCTAGAATTATAATATATCTTTACTCCCCCTTAATTATGTTGATTCTCTTAGAATTAAAGTTGAGTTTATTAGAATTAAAGTTGAGTTTATTAGAATTAAGTTGAATATGTTGATTGGGGTTGAATTAAGTTAAGTTTAATTAAGGTAAATTGTTAAGATAGATTAGATTGAATTAAGCTAAATTAAACTCAATTAAGTTCTAAATCATCTCACCCAAGCTAGGTTTTCAAAACACTTATCCCTATGTGTTTTGTGAGATGAATTTTTTTTCTTAATTAACTTTTATGAGAAATTTCAAAGTGTTTAAACTTGTGTTAGATTCATGCTTGATTTGAGCTAGTCAAGTAGGTTTTTCCAGTATTGACTTTCAGGTCATGGCGAGGCACATGACTTTCTTGGTTATTGGAGCAACGACCACTTCCTAGACAAAGTCAATAAAGGAATCAAGTACTTGATTCACTTTAGACTAAGCCTTAGTCTAACTAGTTAAAGACTTAGTGAGTTAGCTTCGATCAGTTCCACTCGACTTAGTGCACTAGGTCGTGGCGAGGTGTTGGGATTCCGGCACCGCGGCGTGTGTGTGTTCGATCATGTTTCGTAAACATGAGCACAGCGGAAGCAATTAAAATTAATAAATCTATATTTATTACAACACACACAACACACGCATGCTATTACAACAAGTGTAGACATAACCGTAAATTAAAATTTGCAATAAAAGAAATTTATCTACGTTATACCTTTCGTATGACGTGTAGCGGGAACGGCATCAACCGGAACGATCCTCGTAAGAATCGTCTCTATCCGTATCCACGCCGAGCTCCTCGAGATGACTTCACTAAGTCACGAGCTTCGTCTTCGTACGGGTTACTAGCCTCGTGTTGAATACAACGTGATCGAGAGATGATCACGATCCGAATCCAAATTCGGATCCAAAACCGAGTCCTCAAAACTCGCTTCTCCGGAGAGGTATTCGTCAACCAATTGACGAATCCTTCGTCCTCCACCTCAGAGGATTACAGGAGATCAAATCCCCGGTAAGTTAGGCGCTATCGGAGCACTAACCGTCGTCCAAACGACGCTCCGACAACAAAGAAACAAGCTGTCCAGAAAAACTGGACAGCTTTTGGTGGAGGAATAGAGGCCGGCCAAGGAGAGATGGAAGCTCACCTTATCACCGAACCTAGAGGAGATCACCGGAGGGTCGCCGGAGGTTCACCGGCTGAAGCTTGGTCGCCGGCAACAAGTTGGACGGCGGCACAAGAGGTTGGGCGGCGGCACACTAGGGTTGGTGCCGAAATCCTCTTTCAAGGGGTGGGCGGCAACTCCAAGGGCTAGGGTTTTGATTAGGGCTTAATTATCCATTAAGCCCTCTTTTATAGAGAACTAATTCTCTTAATGGTTAATGGATCATATCCATAAAGCCCGTTAACCCTCTCCATTAAGATAAGTTAAAATAAACCAAACCATGATGGTTTATTTTAAGTTAAAACGAACCGAACCAACCTTTGGTTCATTCGTTTAATATAAACCAAACCCTTTGGTTTATTCTCATCCATTGGATTAGAACCAAACCATTTTGGTCCATCCATTATGTCTTCATAAGACACGGCCCATCCACGCCCATTGCGATCAAACAATTTCATGCTCGCTTTATGTTTGGTCCAACCAAACATAGTTTCTCTCGGTCTGAGAATCCCATTCTCAAGCTCGTTTTAAATCCTTTGGATTACACTCGTTGTGCGTGTGACCAAATAGGTTCTCGGTTTATGTTGGCCGTCTATAATTAACCATTAATTATAGAACGATCATGAGTGTCACCTAGTAGTACATCATGATCCCCAATTAACCGAAAAGATCAACGGTTGATCCAGAACTATTTCTGAAACCCTTCAGTAGCTCGAATGATTCGTGCCCCATTCCCTTCAATCATCTTATACCCACTTGGTTCAGGACATGGTCTATTGTGTCAGTCCCCACTAGGCTGACTACGTCACACCTAGCCCAAGTATCATTTCCTCGTCCTACGGATTCTAGTTACTCCACATGTATCGAAGAGTACTTTACTCTAAACATGTAATGCTTTGGCCAAAGACTTTAGTAACAATCCGACGAGAGGCCATGGGTATACATCTCCTCGCAAGGAGTGGTGAATACTTTATAGGCTATTCAAACACCTTCGATCACTTCGACTTATACCCAATCATCCCGGGTCCACATCTCCTCGGAGATGTTTGCTTAAGATGTCAAAGCATAAGTCTCCATGATCAAGATGACTTGAATACCGCAAGTCAAAGGAACATCGCACTTAAGCCACAGTAAGAACTTCATTGACATATCTATATATGCAGAGAACCATATGAAGTCTTACAGCTGGTCATCCAATGAACTAGTTACCATAACTAGCATCCACGATTAACTCCGGACATCACAATGTCTCCAGCCAGTGAGAATCAGCTGCTTGGATACACCAAGGAGTATAGTCTTGATGTAACTGATGGTGTCCAAATCCATCAATTCATCGACTAGGATAATTTTGATACATCACAATTACACATGTAGAGATACTCACTAGTTGTGATCCAATCACAAATTCTCTCATGGCCGTGAATCGTATCGTGACATTCAAGAAATGAGTTTAAGATCCAATCAAATACATTAAACATGTATACTCAAATAGTGAATCTTCATTTATCATATAAATGGTTCATACATAAGGCATTGCCTTAGGACATCTCTCATATATTACTAACAGACTCCCACTTGGCCTAATGCCAATCGCTACAGATCCAATACCATAAGCTCTAACATGACCCTCAAACTTACTTTGAGGTAATGCTTTAGTCAAAGGATCCGCTAAGTTCCTTCAAAGGGGAATTTTCTCGATTTGTATTTCGCTCCTACCGATGATCTCTCGATAAGATGATAGCGGCGAAGCACATGTTTGGATCATTGATGAGACCACATCAAGTTCATAGATGAACTACTTGATCCAAACCGCCTTCCTTTCGCCTAAAGCCGCAACGATTCTCGCTTTAGCGGCGTAATCCGCTATAGTGTCAAGCTTGGAACCTTTCCAACTTATTGCGCCCATTATAGGTGAATACATACCCGCATCAAGACATGGAATCATCCTTGTCGTCTCGATCCGCATCCGTATACCCACGTATCACCATGTACCCTTCTCCATATATTAGGAACACATCCTTAGTTCTTCTCAAGTACTTAAGGATCGCCTTAATACCGCCCAATGATCCATTCCTCGGATCGGATTGGTATCCGCCGTGACACTCGTGAGCGCACGATACATCGGGCCTCGTACATAACATAGCATACATGATAGATCCTATTGCGGATGCATAGGGAATCTTACTCATGCAAATCCTCTCGTCTTCTGTGCGCGGACACATAGACTTCGAAAGGTGTTCCCCATGCCCGATGGGCAGATAACCTTTCTTGGATTCCGACATGCTAAACCTCTTTAGCACTCGGCCTATATATGTAGACCGCGAAAGACCAAGCAACCGCTTCGATCTATCTCTATAGATCTTAATCCCGAGGATGTAGGTTGCTTCTCCTGTGTCTTTCATGGAGAATGTCTTGATAACCAAACTTTCACCGATCAGAAGATTGAAACATCGCTTCCTATAAGTAGTATGTCATCGACATACAATACTAGGAATACACGATCGCACTCCCACTAACCTTCTTGTACACACAAGGTTCGCTCGATTTTGTGAGAAATCAAACTTTTGATTGTCTCATCAAAATGGATATTCCAACTCGGATGCTTGCTTCAATCCATAAATGGACCGCCGCAATTTGCATACCTTGGTTTTATCAACCGATGTGAAACCCTCAGGCTGTATCATATACACGTCCTCGAGCAGGTTTCCATTAAGGAAAGCTGTTTTCACATCCATCTGCCATATCTCATAATCATAATGAGCCGCTATGGCCGGGAGCATCCGAATGGATTTAAGATAGCTACAAAGTAATAGGTTTCGCCATAATCAACACCTTGCTTTTTGACGATATCCTTTCGCCACCAATCTAGCCTTATAGGTAATCACATTACCATCCATGTCGGTTTCTTCTTGAAAACCCACTTGCACCCTATAGGCTTTATCCTTCAGTGGGTCAACCAAGTTCCAAACTTGGTTTTCATACATGGAATCCATTTCGACTTTATGGCACCAAGCCACTTATCCCTTTCTCAACTTGTCAAGACTTCTTCATAACTGGTAGGCTCCTCATCATCAATGAGTAACACCTCTCGATTCGATTAAACTACGAAATCCATATCTCTCAGGAATGTTGCGTGTTCTACCGGATCTACGAAGATGTGGTGTTACAATAGGTCCAGCCGATTGCTCATCACTATGAGTTGTCGGCTGTTGTGCTTCACCAGGTATCTCATCAATGTCTATTTGAGTCTCTCGAGCCTCCTCAAGCTCGACGACACTCCAACTGTTTTCTTGCAAGAGAAACTCTTTCTCTAGAAACACAGCATGCCTTGAAATAAACACCTTTTGTTCCACAGGATGATAGAATTGGTAACCCCTTGTTTCCTTAGGGTATCCAATAAATAGACATTTATCAGACTTAGCATCGGTTTATGCGATATACCCGCTTCACATAAGCAGGACAACCCCATATCTTCAAGTAAGATACATGAGGTTTCTTACTAGCCCATATCTCATATGGAGTAGTAGAGACTACCTTGGTAGGCATTCTGTTTAACAAGTAAACAGCTGTCTGAAGTGCATAACCCCAAAAGGACTTGGGAAGAGTCGCATGATTCATCATTGACCTGACCATGTCCAACAAGGTCCGGTTACGCCTCTCAGATACACCATTATGCTGTGGTGTATAGGGCGGAGTCCATTGAGACAATATGCCATTGTCTCTTAGATAATCAAGAAACTCTTGACTTAAGTATTCACCACCTCGATCCGATCGAAGTATTTTAATACTTTTGTCATGTTGTTTCTCTACTTCATTTCTGAATTCTTTGAACCTTTCAAAGGCTTCAGACTTGTGTTTCATCAGGAACACATACCCAAACCGTGAGTGATCATCGGTGAAGGTAATGAAGTAGCTATAGCCTCCTAAAGCTTGAGTTGACATAGGTCCACATACATCAGTATGTACTAGACCTAGTAACTCTCCCACTCGTTCACCTTTTCCCGTAAAAGGTAACTTAGTCATCTTGCCTTTTAAGCATGATTCACATGTATCGTATGAATCCAATTCAAACGATTCTAGAATTCCACATCGGTGTAATTCGGACATGCGTTTCTTGCTTACATGGCCAAGACGACAATGTCACATGTAGGAGTCTATTTGATTATCCTTTCGAGCACTCTTATTGCTCGCTTCGATATTGCAAATGTCACTAGATACGTCCAACGTATAAACACCATTGCTTAAAGTTCCAGTCCCATAAAGAACCCCATTCAAAGTTATGTAACAACAATTGTTACTAAACGTCAAATGGAAACCATTTCTATTTAAACAAGAAATAGAAATGATGTTCTTTATCAACAAAGAAATATAAAAGCAATTGTCTAGTTCTAAGACAAGTCCTGTAGGGAGTTTCAACAAATACGTTCCGATGGCGAGTGCAGCAACCTTTGCTTCATTCCCAACACGTAAATTTGACTCTCCCTTGACGAGTCTTCTTCTATTCCTTAGCCCATGTATGTCATTACATATATGTGAGCCACACCCAGTATCAAATACCCAAGTGTCTGAGGAAATAGAATGACAATCAATAAAGAAGATTTCTGAAGAAGATTGGGCATCCGATGCCTTATCCTTCTTCACGGACTCAAGATAAATCTTGCACTTTCTTCGCAAATGGCTCTCCTTGCCATAATGATGACAAGTTTCCTTTTGTGCTAGTTCTACCTTCTTAGCCCTTTTTCTTCTTCCCCTTCTGTTGTTCCTTTTGACTCCCTCTTAGAACCTTTCTTCGAGGAATCAACTAACAACACTGTCCCCTACTCATGCTTCTCAGAAGGCTCCACAGTCTTCAGCATGTTGAGCAGTACCACAGATGAACCTCCTTGCATCTCAGAGGTGAAGAGGAGCTTGGAGACTTCGAACCTTTCGAATCTCACTTGCTCATCAACCAACTCACAGAGATGAAGGACTACGATATGAGCATTCATGCTGCTTTCATAGCTTGGGTTCCATCGCGGCTAGCATGATACAACTCATTTGTTCAGAATCACTCACATGTTTCTGATAGGCCAACAATTGGTCCAAAGTTGCATCGTCACTAGGACGGGCGGAAAGAGGCGCTTCGAGGACATACACAAGCTTTTCACCTTGAGAACAATTCTCAAGTTTCTAAGCTAGTCCAAGAAGTTCGGCCCAGTCAATTTATTTGAATCCAAAATGGAACGCAAATTCAAACACATCATGATCAATATATTAACTTAGAAATACAAAACGAGCATATATGAGAAAGATGATTTTTAAAAATGCATCAATATGCATTTATAAATCCCATTCATTTTTCGAATTCAAAAACCCTTAAAATCACTTCGGGAGATCGTAGGTCCATCTCCGAATGGGCTGATATCCATCATAGATAAGAACAACCTTGGAGTGAGTCCAACAAGCCATTCTTAGCTATGATGGTGGGTATCAAGTATACCGATTACATATCATGTATATGTAACTATCACAATGTGTTATCAACTAATTGAATGTTTACACATACATTGGGTTGTTAACACATTAACAAGTATGCATCATATGCATAGCACCCAACTTCACCTCTCTTCACATCAACCTTGGAGTGAGTCCAACAAATCGATGCTCCAAGTTAAAGCCGACCCATTAATCGCGAAATAGTTTTAATATGGTTAGAGCGCATTCAACCAATTAGCCAGGCTTGGAGTGAGTCCAACAACCCAAACTAACGATTAACCTCTGACTCTTACCATATTAGAGTTAAGCTATTCCAATGATTTGAACATGTTCAGGTTCGAGCCGGGCTTGGAGTGAGTCCAACAACCCAAACAGGAAACAGAACTCTGGTTCTAACCATATTAATGGAAGGTGTAGGCTTTAATATTGAGTTAGGGTTTTTATGTCTCATCCTCTTTGCATGCAAATAACTATTATCTACATGGCATGGCATACATGGCATACATCTAAATGTCACGACACGCATGGCATAATGTTATGCATCTAATGCAATTACATGGCATACAATTATGTCATGTATATAATTTCCTTATATGTCATAACTATTTATGGAAATAAAATACGTTTAAGATTTGATTCTCCAAATCAAATCATAATTAAATTAGGAAACAAATTTCCAAATCTAATCACATATTTTATTCATGGAATTATTTGATTAAGGAAAATCTATTTAGGAAACCAATTTCCTAAATCATTAAAACTACTTATGGAAATAAAATATTTTAAGATTTGATTTCCCAAATCAAATCATGATTAAATTAGGAAACAAATTTCCAGAATCTAATCAAATATTTTATTTATGAAAATTATCAATTTCCATAAATACTTCCAACTTTCCAAAAGTGGAAGATTTCCATAAATACTTCTAGACTTTCCAAAATTGAAAAATTTCCATAAATACTTCTAAATTTCCAAAATTCAGAAAATTTCCAGAAATACATTATGACTATCGCAAAACCATTTTACGATTATGTCGAAACACAACCTGGCTCTGATACCACTGTTGGGATTCCGGCACCGCGGCGTGTGTGTGTTCGATCATGTTTCGTAAACATGAGCACAGCGGAAGCAATTAAAATTAATAAATCTATATTTATTACAACACACACAACACACGCATGCTATTACAACAAGTGTAGACATAACCGTAAATTAAAATTTGCAATAAAAGAAATTTATCTATGTTATACCTTTCGTATGACGTGTAGCGGGAACGGCATCAACCGGAACGATCCTCGTAAGAATCGTCTCTATCCGTATCCACGCCGAGCTCCTCGAGATGACTTCACTAAGTCACGAGCTTCGTCTTCGTACGGGTTACTAGCCTCGTGTTGAAGACAACGTGATCGAGAGATGATCACGATCCGAATCCAAATTCGGATCCAAAACTGAGTCCTCAAAACTCGCTTCTCCGGAGAGGTATTCGTCAACCAATTGACGAATCCTTCGTCCTCCACCTCAGAGGATTACCGGAGATCAAATCCCCGGTAAGTTAGGTGCTATCGGAGCACTAACCGTCGTCCAAACGACGCTCCGA
The DNA here is from genome assembly GCA_025175895.1 of Wurfbainia villosa. Lineage (NCBI taxonomy): Eukaryota > Viridiplantae > Streptophyta > Magnoliopsida > Zingiberales > Zingiberaceae > Wurfbainia > Wurfbainia villosa. Next base: position 91,042,108 of record CM045997.1, on the reverse strand, counting down.
CAACAAAGAAACAAGCTGTCCAGAAAAACTGGACAGCTTTTGGTGGAGGAATAGAGGCCGACCAAGGAGAGATGGAAGCTCACCTTATCACCGAACCTAGAGGAGATCACCGGAGGGTCGCCGGAGGTTCACCGGCTGAAGCTTGGTCGCCGGCAACAAGTTGGACGGTGGCACAAGAGGTTGGGCGGCGGCACACTAGGGTTGGCGCCGAAATCCTCTTTCAAGGGGTGGGCGGCAACTCCAAGGGCTAGGGTTTTGATTAGGGCTTAATTATCCATTAAGCCCTCTTTTATAGAGAACTAATTCTCTTAATGGTTAATGGATCATATCCATAAAGCCCGTTAACCCGCTCCATTAAGATAAGTTAAAATAAACCAAACCATGATGGTTTATTTTAAGTTAAAACGAACTGAACCAACCTTTGGTTCATTCGTTTAATATAAACCAAACCCTTTGGTTTATTCTCATCCATTGGATTAGAACCAAACCATTTTGGTCCATCCATTATGTCTTCATAAGACACGGCCCATCCACGCTTCCATTGCGACTGAAACAATTTCATGCTCGCTTTATGTTTGGTCCAACCAAACATAATTTCTCTCGGTCTGAGAATCTCATTCTCAAGCTCGTTTTAAATCCTTTGGATTACACTCGTTGTGTGTGTGACCAAATAGGTTCTCGGTTTATGTTGTCCGTCTATAATTAACCATTAATTATAGAACGATCATGAGTGGCACCTAGTATTACATCATGATCCCCAATTAACCGAAAAGATCAACGGTTGATCCAGAACTATTTCTGAAACCCTTCAGTAGCTTGAATGAATCGTGCCCCATTCCCTTCACTCATCTTATACCCACTTGGTTCAGTACATGGTCTATTGTGTCAGTCCCCACTAGACTGACTACGTCACACCTAGCCCAAGTATCATTTCCTCGTCCTACGGATTCTAGTTACTCCACATGTATCGAAGAGTACCTTACTCTAAACATGTAATGCTTTGGCCAAAGACTTTAGTAACAATCCGACGAGAGGCCATGGGTATATATCTCCTCGCAAGGAGTGGTGAATCCTTTATAGGCTATTCAAACACCTTCGATCACTTCGACTTATACCCAATCATCCCGGGTCCACATCTCCTTAGAGATGTTTGCTTAAGATGTCAAAGCATAAGTCTCCATGATCAAGATGACTTGAATACCGCAAGTCAAAGGAACATCGCACTTAAGCCACAGTAAGAACTTCATTGACATATCTATATATGCAGAGAACCATATGAAGTCTTACAGCTGGTCATCCAATGAACTAGTTACCATAACTAGCATCCACGATTAACTCCGGACATCACAATGTCTCCAGCCAGTGAGAATCAGCTGCTTGGATACACCAAGGAGTATACCTCGTGCTAGTCTTGACAGAATTGATGGTGTCCAAATCCATCAATTCATCGACTAGGGATAATTCTGATACATCACAATTACACATGTAGAGATACTCACTAGTTGTGATCCAATCACAAATTCTCTCATGCTGTAAATCGTATCGTGGACATTCAATAAATGAGTTTAAGATCCAATCAAATACATTAAACATGTATACTCAAATAGTGAATCTTCATTTATCTTATAAATGGTTCATACATAAGGCGATTGCCTTAGGACATCTCTCATATATTACTAACACGAGGCACATGGCCTTCTTGGTTATCGGAGCAACAACCACTTCCTAGACATGCACTTCGAAGAGATTCCCTAACTTACTATCAGTTCACTTGTCTTAGTACTAGGTTGTTCAAGTTTAAACTATTTTATTTCCTATCTAGTCCGTTCTAAATTAAGCAAGTAAAGTAAACTAACACATGCAAGTGTTTAACTAAAACAAGGAAAGTAAACTAAAGCATGCAAGTGTTTAACTAAAACAAGGAAACAAGTAAGGTGTTAGCTCCCCCTAAATGGTAGCTAGTTTGAGTTGTGTTCATTAAGTGAACTTGACTCTTGGGAACCCAAAATTGATTTGGTCCAATTTGGTTGACTAAGCTAGACTTAGGAACCCATGCTTGGACTCTATTCTGAGCATTTCGGCTAAGTAATGACATGTATGATTTATAGGTGGACTTAGCCTTATAACCAAGTTTGGATCTATTGTACACAGCTCACTGAGATCCAAGCATCATGTTGAGATACTTGGAACTCGAAGTGAACTTTTTCAAATATTCGGTTAGGTCTTCTACTTGCCTTTTCAGGACTGAGTTCTCTTCCTCAAGCTTTGAAACTTGAGTTGAGTCTCTAACCTATTGGGATGTATACTGAAAAGTCTATCTTTTGTATGAACATCTTTATTTTGAAATAAGAATCACATGATCATTGTTTGCATATTTTTATGGTTATGCATATTGTCTAATACATTACATTGTAGATAACATGGTGTGTGGTGTCACACGGGAGATCATGTTATCGGCTCCTTGTAAAGTATAAGTGTAGGCTCACAACCAAGATGGCTTTGGACAAACCATTGGTATGGTTGTAGTGTGATTTGATATTGGTTTGTCTTGACCATAGAATCACACTAGTACACTTTGTGTGTATTAAGCAGGACCGACTTAGAGGTGATTCGATTTATTACTGACTACATAATCGAATCGGACCTCAGATATTATATTTTACATACTCTTAATCGATATAATAACACATATACTTAGTATTCATTTCTTTGATTTACCAATGGGCGAGATTTATAGATTAAATCGATAGGCTCGGTAAGTTGGGAAATGATATTATTTATATGGTGTGTCGTTGATTATAAGAGGAAATCGTGTCCTATATATTAGGATGATGATGTCCCCTTGAGGAGCTCATAAGGTTCATCATGTAAACCCTGCAGGTGGACTTGGTCCGACATGATGAAAAGGTTGAGTGGTACTACTCATGGAGTTAGATATTGATTAATTAATGGTCAGTAAATTAATTAATCGACGGACATTCAAGATCTTAAACATGGGGAGAAAATGTACAAATAATATACGGATCCCATATTAACTTATGGGGGTTGGTGAGGTAGGTCAATGATAATCCTTTAGTGGATTGGATTATCATTAATGGATCGGACTTTATGTGGGCTTGATCCATTGGGTGGCCAAGATCCAACTCCTCCTCATGGTCCCTATTGTAGCCTATTAATACCTCATGAAGCCTAGATCCAATGGATGGAAATAAAACTCTAGATCCAAAGGTAGAGATTAAATCTCTAGATCCGACGGTTGAGATTAAATCTCTAGATCCGACGGTTGAGATTAAATCCCTAGAACCAATGGTGGAGATTAAAACAAGGCTTATCCCTAAACTCTATAAAAGGAGGCTTTAGGGTTGGCATGGAAGAGGAGAATCAAGGGGAGAGGCTAGGGTTTTGGGCGGCAAGGAGCATTGGGGTTGGCGACACCAAATAAGGAAAGAGTTTCCTTTCTTCTCTTCTCCCTCAAGGTGGCCGACACCCATAAGCTTTTTCTAGCCCTTGGCCGATGTCCAAAGCATCCCTTATCCTTCTCTTTGGCCGGTGGAAACATAGCTTAAGGTCTTCCCTTGGAGCTTTTGGCCGGTATTCATCTTTCTCACCCTTTTCCTTGTTGGCCGGCGGCAAGCAACTTGCTTGTTGCTTGTTTGTTGGATAAAGGAAGGAGAAGGGTCTTGTTTCTATTCTTCCTCTTGCTCAAAACAAGCAAGGAAGGAAGATTGGTGATCTAGGAGCTTCAACTTTTGGTAGATCGTCGCCCACACGATGTCCGAAAGGAGGAAGGTCATACAATAGAAGATCGAGAGGTATAACACTTATCTATCTTCATATGTAATATATTTGTAATTGTTTTTAATTATATATGCATGATATATTCTATTTTTTCGCTAAATATACTTGGACCCCGAACATAAACACAAAAGCCGACGATCCATACATCGTCTATTCTGTGGCTATTCGTAGAATAGAGGTTGGTCGCTTGAACAACAAGTTTGTTCAAGTGACTACTCTAATCGAATAGCACGACGATGACAAGGTTGCTTGGGCAATCCCTCTTGTCAAGGATAAATTTTTTTTATCCAGGGACGTAGAAGGGATCGCCATGAACAAGCTACCAAGTTGAAGTGGGAAGCGAAGTTTCCTACCTTCAAGTGGTATCAGAGCCACAGTTTCCGATTTTGTGTGTTTAGGATTCAGTTACTTTTATGCACTTTTCATATATTATATGTGCCGGATAATAGTAGGATATGCGTAGGTTAACTCTTTGGTTGCAGGCATAGGATCCAACTTTTATGGCCATATGTGTGTATGTGATTGTATGTGTGTAAATGTATATTTTGTTGAATCCTCGGGGTTGACGAGGCTAGTATTTAATTTTTTATAAATTAGATACGGCATTGTTTAGTCACTCTTTTTATTTTAGTTTACTTTTGATCTAGATTTCATGTACACTCCCTCGTGGAGTATAGGATCGATGGATGTAAATTAAAATAGATTTTATTCTTGGCTCGGATCTTCGGATGGCTCGTACATGGCGTAGGAGGAGCGGACGAGATGACAATACGACGGGAGACATATTGAAGACAAAAGCCATAATAGTTGAAAAATAATTATTTTTCATATTTATTGCTTATTGTTTGATATGCATGTCGTAGGCTATAAAATTCCTCAATTTCAAATTACTAAGTGGGAGAGGGAAATTTTTTATAAATTCCCATGGCCTCCATTACGATTTGACAAGTGATGCAAACAAACTTGCGTGTCGGTTCTGAGTGCCTTCCTCCCCATCGGATGAGTTTGTTTGCGGATCACAAGGTCGAATATGGTTATAGGAAATTATTAAGGAGTGTGTGTACTTCCCCATCGGAAGGCACATAACCCGAGATAATTACCTTGGTACCAAGTAATGGTGAACACTTAGATACAATATAAGTATCCTCTCCATCGAGTCCTTTGCTTTAATTTGTAGGGTCAAAGAGGAACCAACTATTAATTTTACTTGTCAAAAAGTTAGGTTGACAAGATAGTAAAATTAATGGGTAAAACCTCCTCTTACAAATGTAGAATTCGTATACGTCCACACTATCGTGGCATATGATATTCTCGGTGTTTTGAGGTGTTGGTTGATTTTAAAATTGTATTGTTTGAGGAATCAATATTTTTTTGAAATCTAATGTTTTGATCTATGTGATTCTTAGGTTTTCTTTCAAAATGACTTTCAACCCGCTTGTTATGATACTGAAAGAGAATAAACTTACTGGACCCAACTATATTGATTGGAAGAGGAATCTAGACATTGTCTTGACTGCTGAGGAATACAAATATGTACTCCTCAAAGAGTGCCCTCCTAAACCTGCAGATGATTCTGGGGAAAAGGAGAAAGAGAGTTATAAGAAGTGAATAAAGGCCGATGAGATGGCGCGGTGTTACATTTTGGCATCTATGTCAAATGTACTGCAACATCAGCATCAATCCATGCCCACTGCTTATGACATAATGCTCAATCTCATCGAGCTTTTTGAACACCAGAATCGGGCTGTTAGGCAGGAAGCTATGAGGAACTTGATGACGACCACCATGATCGAGGGAACACCCGTGAGGGATCATGTTCTCAAGATGATGGCTCATTTGAATGAGTTGGAAGTCCTCGGAGCTGAGATCGATGGGGAAACCCAGGTCGATATCATTCTCCAGTCTCTACCTAGGAGTTTTGAGCAGTTTCGCCTGAACTACAACATGAACAAAAGGTTGTATTCATTGGCGGAGCTTCCGACGTAACTCCAGGCGAAGGGGCTATTTCGGTAGTGCTCAGGCGCATGCCATTGTGACCTAAAAGGTTTCTACTTCTAAGCCAAAAGGAAAGAAGAAGAAGAAATAAACTGGGACAAAGGCGGTGGGAGGAAGTCAGGGAGGAGTGAAGAAGCCGAAAGGCAAGTGCTTCACTTGTAAGCAGACTAGACACTGGAAGAAGGACTGCCCCAACCGCAAGCAGAACAAAGGTATATCTTTTGGTCTAGTCGTTGAAACATGTTTAGCGGTGTTATCTATCGGCGTGTGTAGATATAGAAGCCACCGATTATTTGCAATACTTTGTAGGGTTCTAGGAAACCGACATTTGGTGAGGAGATTCTTGTGTACTTGGGCGATGCCACGAAGGTGGGGGCTGTTGCAGTTGGAGATGTTCATTTATCTTTTGAGAAAAATAAAGTTTTGTTTCTTAAGAATTGCCTTTATGTACCTTTATTTAGAAAGAATTTAATTTCGATTTCTAAATTGTTTATGGATGAATATTCTATTTCTTTTAATGACAGAGTTGTTATAAAAATGAATAGGGACATTATCTGTTCTGGTGCATTGATAGGAAATTTGTATACACTTGAACCAAAAGCTCCCACGATGCAAATAGAAGCTAATAACTCATCTTCTAATTCCAATAAGAGAAAAGAACCTTCGAAGATGAACAAAATATATCTTTGGCATCTTAGGCTTGGTTATATTAACCTAAGCAGAATTCAAAGGTTGATAGCTAATGGACCTCTAGGATCATTAGTGGTTGAGGATTTTCAACCTCTGAATCTTGCTTAGAGGGTAAAATGACCAAGAGGCCTTTTAAGGCCAAAGGGTATAGAGCAGATGTGTTAGAATTGGTTCATTATGATTTTGTGTGGTCCTATGTCTATCGTAGTACACTTTGTGTGTATATTAGTAGGACCGACTTAGAAGTGATTCGATTTATTCTTGACTACATGTCGAATCGGACCTCGAATATTATATTATGTACATACTCTTAATCGATATAATAGCGGGCACATATGTAGTATTCATCTCTTTGATTTACCAATGGGCGAGATTTATAGATTAAATCGATAGGCTCGGTAAGTTGGGAGATGATATTATTTATGTGGTGTGCCGTTGATTATAGGAGGAAATCGTGTCCTATATATTAGGATGATGATGTCCCCTTGAGGAGCTCATAAGGTTCATCTTGTAAACCCTGCAGGTGGACTTGGTCCGGCATGATGAAAAGGTTGAGTGGTACTACTCATGGAGTTAGATGTTGATTAATTAATTGTCAGTAAATTAATTAATCGATGGACATTCGAGATCTTAAACTCGGGGAGAAAATGTACAAATAATATATTGAGCCCATATTAACTTATGGGGGTTGGTGAGGTAGATCAATGATAATCCTTTAGTGGATTGGATTATCATTAATGGATCGGACTTTATGTGGGCTTGATCCATTGGGTGGCCAAGATCCAACTCCTTCTCATAGTCCCTATTGTAGCCTATTAATATCTCATGAAGCCTAGATCCAATGGATGGAAACAAAACTCTTGATCCAAAGGTAGAGATTAAATCTCTAGATCCGACGGTTGAGATTAAATCTCTAGATCCGATGGTTGAGATTAAATCTCTAGATCCGACGGTTTAGATTAAATCCCTAGAACCAATGGTGGAGATTAAAATAAGGCTTATCCCTAAACTCTATAAAAGGAGGCTTTAGGGTTGGCATGGAAGAGGAGAATCAAGGGGAGAGGCTAGGGTTTTGGGCGGCAAGGAGCATTGGGGTTGGCGGCACCAAATAAGGAAAGAGTTTCCTTTCTTCTCTTCTCCCTCAAGGTGGTCGGCGCCCATAAGCTTTTTCCAGCCCTTGGCCGACGTCCAAAGCATCCCTTCTCCTTCTCTTTGGCCGGTGGAAACATAGATTAAGGTCTTCCCTTGGAGCTTTTTGCCGGTATTCATCTTTCTCACCCTTTTCTTTTTTGGCCGGCGGCAAGCAACTTGCTTGTTGCTTGTTGGTTGGCTAAAGGAAGGAGAAGGGTCTTGTTTTTATTCTTCCTCTTGCTTGGAATAAGCAAGGAAAAAAGATTGGTGATCTTGGAGCTTAAACTTTTGGTAGATCATCGCCCACACGACGTCCGAAAGGAGGAAGGTCATACAATAGAAGATCAAGAGGTATAACACTTATCTATCTTCATATGTAACATGTTTGTAATTGTTTTTAATTATATATGCATGATATATTCTGTTTTGTGGCTAAATATACTTGGACCCCAAACATAAACACAAAAGCTGGTGATCCGAACATCGTCTATTTCGTGGCTATTCGTAGAATAAAGGTTGGTCGCTTGAACAACAAGTTTGTTCAAGTGACTACTCTAATCGAATAGTACGATGATGACAAGGTTGCTTGGGCAATCCCTCTTGTCAAGGATAAATTTTTTTTATCCGGGGACGTAGAAGGGATTGCCATGAACAAGCGACCGAGTTGAAGTGGGAAGCAAAATTTCCTACCTTCATAACCTTAATTCGGCAAGTCGAAGTCTTCGAGTTGACTTACTCCTTAAGTACTTTGACTTCCTTAAGTAGCGAGTCGACCCGATTCTCGGACTTAGCTAATTTCCTACCTAAGCATGCAATAATGTTATATAATTTATCTTCTAATGGAGAAGTTACCTCATTTGAACCTTCGGAAATGGATACAGATCCTTGGCTTCTCTCGGACTCAGAATCGGACTCAGACTCGGAACTTGACTCGACTCTGGATCTCGATTCGATCATAAATGCGATGAAGTTTCTCTTCGTCTCTTCCGCGTCCGACTCCTTCGATGATGACTCATCCCATGTCGCCTTAAGCGCCTTCTTCTTCTTTTCCTTTTTGGTTTTTCTTCCTTTTTTAAGTTTGCACACTCTGACTTGTAGTGTCCCTTTCCATTGCATTCGTAGCATGTTACTTCCGATCGGGGTCTCGACTTGTTGTCAACCACCTTTTTGGCATTGTTCTTCATAAATCTCTTCCTCCGATTGAATGTCTTTCGGACCATATTTACGATCTCCTCTTCTCCGTTTGTCTCCAACTCCGACTCATCTTCGGATTCACTCTTCACTTTTCTTTCCTTTTTAGTTGAACCTTCCATAAGGCAAGTAAACACATGGAGCAAGTACCACCAGCAGAATCGGGAAGAGAGGAGAAGTTATGTGCTAAGATCGGGTGATCGGAGATTACCTGCATCCTTTCAATAAGGCCTTCCGGAGCTGATAGGTATGGGAGGGAATGGGGATAGACAAGGGCACTTAGCAATACGTAACTGAACGGAAGTATGATGGTGGGTATCAAGTATACCGATTACATATCATGTATATGTAACTATCACAATGTGTTATCAACTAATTGAATGTTTACACATACATTGGGTTGTTAACACATTAACAAGTATGCATCATATGCATAGCACCCAACTTCACCTCTCTTCACATCAACCTTGGAGTGAGTCCAACAAATCGATGCTCCAAGTTAAAGCCGACCCATTAATCGCGAAATAGTTTTAATATGGTTAGAGCGCATTCAACCAATTAGCCAGGCTTGGAGTGAGTCCAACAACCCAAACTAACGATTAACCTCTGACTCTTACCATATTAGAGTTAAGCTATTCCAATGATTTGAACATGTTCAGGTTCGAGCCGGGCTTGGAGTGAGTCCAACAACCCAAACAGGAAATAGAACTCTGGTTCTAACCATATTAATGGAAGGTGTAGGCTTTAATATTGAGTTAGGGTTTTTATGTCTCATCCTCTTTGCATGCAAATAACTATTATCTACATGGCATGGCATACATGGCATACATCTAAATGTCACGACACGCATGGCATAATGTTATGCATCTAATGCAATTACATGGCATACAATTATGTCATGTATATAATTTCCTTATATGTCATAACTATTTATGGAAATAAAATATGATTAAGATTTGATTCTCCAAATCAAATCATAATTAAATTAGGAAACAAATTTCCAAATCTAATCACATATTTTATTCATGGAATTATTTGATTAAGGAAAATCTATTTAGGAAACCAATTTCCTAAATCATTAAAACTACTTATGGAAATAAAATATTTTAAGATTTGATTTCCCAAATCAAATCATGATTAAATTAGGAAACAAATTTCCAGAATCTAATCAAATATTTTATTTATGGAAATTATCAATTTCCATAAATACTTCCAACTTTCCAAAAGTGGAAGATTTCCATAAATACTTCTAGACTTTCCAAAATTGAAAAATTTCCATAAATACTTCTAAATTTCCAAAATTCAGAAAATTTCTAGAAATACATTATGACTATCGCAAAACCATTTTACGATTATGTCGAAACACAACCTGGCTCTGATACCACTGTTGGGATTCCGGCACCGCGGCGTGTGTGTGTTCGATCATGTTTCGTAAACATGAGCACAGCGGAAGCAATTAAAATTAATAAATCTATATTTATTACAACACACACAACACACGCATGCTATTACAACAAGTGTAGACATAACCGTAAATTAAAATTTGCAATAAAAGAAATTTATCTATGTTATACCTTTCGTATGACGTGTAGCGGGAACGGCATCAACCGGAACGATCCTCGTAAGAATCGTCTCTATCCGTATCCACGCCGAGCTCCTCGAGATGACTTCACTAAGTCACGAGCTTCGTCTTCGTACGGGTTACTAGCCTCGTGTTGAAGACAACGTGATCGAGAGATGATCACGATCCGAATCCAAATTCGGATCCAAAACTGAGTCCTCAAAACTCGCTTCTCCGGAGAGGTATTCGTCAACCAATTGACGAATCCTTCGTCCTCCACCTCAGAGGATTACCGGAGATCAAATCCCCGGTAAGTTAGGTGCTATCGGAGCACTAACCGTCGTCCAAACGACGCTCCGACAACAAAGAAACAAGCTGTCCAGAAAAACTGGACAGCTTTTGGTGGAGGAATAGAGGCCGACCAAGGAGAGATGGAAGCTCACCTTATCACCGACCCGAGAGGAGATCACCGGAGGGTCGCCGGAGGTTCACCGGCTGAAGCTTGGTCTCCGGCAACAAGATGGACGGCGGCACAAGAGGTTGGGCGGCGGCACACTAGCGTTGGCGCCGAAATCCTCATTAAAGGGGTGCGCGACAACTCCAAGGGCTAGGGTTATTGGATTAGGGCTTAATTATCCATTAAGCCCTCTTTTATAGAGAACTAATTCTCTTAATGGTTAATGGATCATATCCATAAAGCCCGTTAACCCGCTCCATTAAGATAAGTTAAAATAAACCAAACCATGATGGTTTATTTTTTAAGTTAAAACGAATGAACCAACCTTTGGTTCATTCGTTTAATATAAACCAAACCCTTTGGTTTATTCTCATCCATTGGATTAGAACCAAACCATTTTGGTCCATCCATTATGTCTTCATAAGACACGGCCCATCCACGCTTCCATTGAGACTGAAACAATTTCATGCTCGCTTTATGTTTGGTCCAACCAAACATAATTTCTCTCGGTCTGAGAATCTCATTCTCAAGCTCGTTTTAAATCCTTTGGATTACACTCGTTGTGTGTGTGACCAAATAGGTTCTCGGTTTATGTTGTCCGTCTATAATTAACCATTAATTATAGAACGATCATGAGTGGCACCTAGTATTACATCATGATCCCCAATTAACCGAAAAGATCAACGGTTGATCCAGAACTATTTCTGAAACCCTTCAGTAGCTTGAATGAATCGTGCCCCATTCCCTTCACTCATCTTATACCCACTTGGTTCAGGACATGGTCTATTGTGTCAGTCCCCACTAGGCTGACTACGTCACACCTAGCCCAAGTATCATTTCCTCGTCCTACGGATTCTAGTTACTCCACATGTATCGAAGAGTACCTTACTCTAAACATGTAATGCTTTGGCCAAAGACTTTAGTAACAATCCGACGAGAGGCCATGGGTATATATCTCCTCGCAAGGAGTGGTGAATCCTTTATAGGCTATTCAAACACCTTCGATCACTTCGACTTATACCCAATCATCCCGGGTCCACATCTCCTTAGAGATGTTTGCTTAAGATGTCAAAGCATAAGTCTCCATGATCAAGATGACTTGAATACCGCAAGTCAAAGGAACATCGCACTTAAGCCACAGTAAGAACTTCATTGACATATCTATATATGCAGAGAACCATATGAAGTCTTACAGCTGGTCATCCAATGAACTAGTTACCATAACTAGCATCCACGATTAACTCCGGACATCACAATGTCTCCAGCCAGTGAGAATCAGCTGCTTGGATACACCAAGGAGTATACCTGTGCTAGTCTTGGACGTAATTGATGGTGTCCAAATCCATCAATTCATCGACTAGGGATAATTCTAATACATCACATTTACACATGTAGAGATACTCACTAGTTGTGATCCAATCACAAATTCTCTCATGCTGTAAATCGTATCGTGGACATTCAATAAATGAGTTTAAGATCCAATCAAATACATTAAACATGTATACTCAAATAGTGAATCTTCATTTATCTTATAAATGGTTCATACATAAGGCGATTGCCTTAGGACATCTCTCATATATTACTAACACGAGGCACATGGCCTTCTTGGTTATCGGAGCAACAACCACTTCCTAGACATGCACTTCGAAGAGATTCCCTAACTTACTATCACTCACTTGTCTTAGTACTAGGTTGTTCAAGTTTAAACTATTTTATTTCCTATCTAGTCCGCTCTAAATTAAGCAAGTAAAGTAAACTAACACATGCAAGTGTTTAACTAAAACAAGGAAAGTAAACTAAAGCATGCAAGTGTTTAACTAAAACAAGGAAACAAGTAAGGTGTTAGCTCCCCCTAAATGGTAGCTAGTTTGAGTTGTGTTCATTAAGTGAACTTGACTCTTGGGAACCCAAAATTGATTTGGTCCAATTTGGTTGACTAAGCTAGACTTAGGAACCCATGCTTGGACTCTATTCTGAGCATTTCGGCTAAGTAATGACATGTATGATTTATAGGTGGACTTAGCCTTATAACCAAGTTTGGATCTATTGTACACAGCTCACTGAGATCCAAGCATCATGTTGAGATACTTGGAACTCGAAGTGAACTTTTTCAAATATTCGGTTAGGTCTTCTACTTGCCTTTTCAGATCGAGTTCTCTTCCTCAAGCTTTGAAACTTGAGTTGAGTCTCTAACCTATTGGGATGTATACTGAAAAGTCTATCTTTTGTATGAACATCTTTATTTTGAAATAAGAATCACATGATCATTGTTTGCATATTTTTATGGTTATGCATATTGTCTAATACATTACATTGTAGATAACATGGTGTGTGGTGTCACACGGAGATCATGTTATCTCCTTGTAAAGTATAAGTGTAGGCTCACAACCAAGATGGCTTTGGACAAACCATTGGTATGGTTGTAGTGTGATTTGATATTGGTTTGTCTTGACCATAGAATCACACTAGTACACTTTGTGTGTATTAAGCAGACTGACTTAGAGGTGATTCGATTTATTATCGACTACATAATCAATCGACCTCAGATATTATATTTTACATACTCTTAATCCCGATATAATAACGAACACATATACTTAGTATTCATTTCTTTGATTTACCAATGGGCGAGATTTATAGATTAAATCGATAGGCTCGGTAAGTTGGGAAATGATATTATTTATATGGTGTGTCGTTGATTATAAGAGGAAATCGTGTCCTATATATTAGGATGATGATGTCCCCTTGAGGAGTTTCATAAGGTTCATCATGTAAACCCCGCAGGACTTGGTCCGACATGATGAAAAGGTTGAGTGGTACTACTCATGGAGTTAGATATTGATTAATTAATGGTCAGTAAATTAATTAATCGACGGACATTCAAGATCTTAAACATGGGGAGAAAATGTACAAATAATATACGGATCCCATATTAACTTATGGGGGTTGGTGAGGTAGATCAATGATAATCCTTTAGTGGATTGGATTATCATTAATGGATCGGACTTTATGTGGGCTTGATCCATTGGGTGGCCAAGATCCAACTCCTCCTCATGGTCCCTATTGTAGCCTATTAATACCTCATGAAGCCTAGATCCAATGGATGGAAATAAAACTCTAGATCCAAAGGTAGAGATTAAATCTCTAGATCCGACGGTTGAGATTAAATCTCTAGATCCGACGGTTGAGATTAAATCCCTAGAACCAATGGTGGAGATTAAAACAAGGCTTATCCCTAAACTCTATAAAAGGAGCCTTTAGGGTTGGCGTGGAAGAGGAGAATCAAGAGAGGCTAGGGTTTTTGGCAAGGAGCATTGGGGTTGGCGACACCAAATAAGGAAAGAGTTTCCTTTCTTCTCTTCTCCTCAAGGTGGCGACACCCATAAGCTTTTCTAGCCCTTGGCCGATGTCCAAAGCATCCCTTATCCTTCTCTTTGGCCGGTGGAAACATAGCTTAAGGTCTTCCCTTGGAGCTTTTGGCCGGTATTCATCTTTCTCACCCTTTTCCTTGTTGGCCGGCGGCAAGCAACTTGCTTGTTGCTTGTTTGTTGGATAAAGGAAGGAGAAGGGTCTTGTTTCTATTCTTCCTCTTGCTCAAAACAAGCAAGGAAGGAAGATTGGTGATCTAGGAGCTTCAACTTTTGGTAGATCGTCGCCCACACGATGTCCGAAAGGAGGAAGGTCATACAATAGAAGATCGAGAGGTATAACACTTATCTATCTTCATATGTAATATATTTGTAATTGTTTTTAATTATATATGCATGATATATTCTATTTTTTCGCTAAATATACTTGGACCCCGAACATAAACACAAAAGCCGACGATCCATACATCGTCTATTCTGTGGCTATTCGTAGAATAGAGGTTGGTCGCTTGAACAACAAGTTTGTTCAAGTGACTACTCTAATCGAATAGCACGACGATATTGCTTTGGGCAATCCCTCTTGTCAAGGATAAATTTTTTTATCCAGGGCGTAGAAGGGATCGCCATGAACAAGCTACCAAGTTGAAGTGGGAAGTTTCCTACCTTCAAGTGGTATCAGCCACGCTTCCGATTTTGTGTGTTTAGGATTGACTTACTTTTATGCACTTTTCATATATTATATGTATATAATAGTAGGATATGCGAGGTTAACTCTTTGGTGTGCATAGGATCCAACTTTTATGGCCATATGTGTGTATGTGATTGTATGTGTGTAAATGTATATTTTGTTGAATCCTCGGGGTTGACGAGGCTAGTATTTAATTTTTTATAAATTAGATACGGCATTGTTTAGTCACTCTTTTTATTTTAGTTTACTTTTGATCTAGATTTCATGTACACTCCCTCGTGGAGTATAGGATCGATGGATGTAAATTAAAATAGATTTTATTCTTGGCTCGGATCTTCGGATGGCTCGTACATGGCGTAGGAGGAGCGGACGAGATGACAATACGACGGGAGACATATTGAAGACAAAAGCCATAATAGTTGAAAAATAATTATTTTTCATATTTATTGCTTATTGTTTGATATGCATGTCGTAGGCTATAAAATTCCTCAATTTCAAATTACTAAGTGGGAGAGGGAAATTTTTTATAAATTCCCATGGCCTCCATTACGATTTGACAAGTGATGCAAACAAACTTGCGTGTCGGTTCTGAGTGCCTTCCTCCCCATCGGATGAGTTTGTTTGCGGATCACAAGGTCGAATATGGTTATAGGAAATTATTAAGGAGTGTGTGTACTTCCCCATCGGAAGGCACATAACCCGAGATAATTACCTTGGTACCGAGTAATGGTGAACACTTAGATACAAATATAAGTATCCTCTCCATCGGAGTCACTGCTTTAATTTGTAGGGTCAAAGAGGAACCAACTATTAATTTTACTTGTCAAAAAGTTAGGTTGACAAGATAGTAAAATTAATGGGTAAAACCTCCTCTTACAAATGTAGAATTCGTATACGTCCACACTATCGTGGCATATGATATTCTCGGTGTTTTGAGGTGTTGGTTGATTTTAAAATTGTATTGTTTGAGGAATCAATATTTTTTTGAAATCTAAT
Organism: Wurfbainia villosa; assembly: GCA_025175895.1. Classification (NCBI taxonomy): domain Eukaryota; kingdom Viridiplantae; phylum Streptophyta; class Magnoliopsida; order Zingiberales; family Zingiberaceae; genus Wurfbainia; species Wurfbainia villosa. Next base: position 91,026,233 of record CM045997.1, on the reverse strand, counting down.
GTTTTGATCTATGTGATTCTTAGGTTTTCTTTCAAAATGACTTTCAACCCGCTTGTTATGATACTGAAAGAGAATAAACTTACTGGACCCAACTATATTGATTGGAAGAGGAATCTAGACATTGTCTTGACTGCTGAGGAATACAAATATGTACTCCTCAAAGAGTGCCCTCCTAAGCCTGCAGATGATTCTGGGGAAAAGGAGAAAGAGAGTTATAAGAAGTGAATAAAGGCCGATGAGATGGCGCGGTGTTACATTTTGGCATCTATGTCAAATGTACTGCAACATCAGCATCAATCCATGCCCACTGCTTATGACATAATGCTCAATCTCATCGAGCTTTTTGAACACCAGAATCGGGCTGTTAGGCAGGAAGCTATGAGGAACTTGATGACGACCACCATGATCGAGGGAACACCCGTGAGGGATCATGTTCTCAAGATGATGGCTCATTTGAATGAGTTGGAAGTCCCTGAGTGAGATCGATGGGGAAACCTGTGTCGATATCATTCTCCGAGCCTCTACCTAGGAGTTTTGAGCGCTGAACTACAACATGAACACAAAGGTTGTATTCATTGTGAGCTTCATGAACTCCAGGCAGAGGGCTATTTCGCTGTGCGCATGCCATTGTGACCTAAAGGTTTCTACTTCTAAGCCAAAAGGAAAGAAGAAGAAAAATAAGCGGGACAAAGGGGAGGAAGTCAGGGAGGAGTGAAGAAGCCGAAAGGCAAGTGCTTCACTTGTAAGCAGACTAGACACTGGAAGAAGGACTGCCCCAACCGCAAGCAGAACAAAGGTATATCTTTTGGTCTAGTCGTTGAAACATGTTTAGCGGTGTTATCTATCGGCACCTGGTGTGTAGATATGGGAGCCACTGATTATTTCTGCAATACTTTGTAGGGGTTCTAGGAAACCAGACGACGGTGGTGGGGAGATTATGCATTGTAGGCGATGCCGAAGGTGGCGATCATTTGTAGATGGGAGACGTTCATTTATCTTTTGAGAAAAATAAAGTTTTGTTTCTTAAGAATTGCCTTTATGTACCTTTATTTAGAAAGAATTTAATTTCGATTTCTAAATTGTTTATGGATGAATATTCTATTTCTTTTAATGACAGAGTTGTTATAAAAATGAATAGGGACATTATCTGTTCTGGTGCATTGATAGGAAATTTGTATACACTTGAACCAAAAGCTCCCACGATGCAAATAGAAGCTAATAACTCATCTTCTAATTCCAATAAGAGAAAAGAACCTTCGAAGATGAACAAAATATATCTTTGGCATCTTAGGCTTGGTTATATTAACCTAAGCAGAATTCAAAGGTTGATAGCTAATGGACCTCTAGGATCATTAGTGGTTGAGGATTTTCCAACCTAATCTTGCTTAGAGGGTAAAATGACCAAGAGGCCTTTTAAGGCCAAGGGGTATAGAGCCAAAGATGTGTTAGAATTGGTTCATTATGATTTGTGTGGTCCTATGTCTATCGTAGTACACTTTGTGTGTATTGAGTAGGACCGACTTAGAGGTGATTCGATTTATTGCTGACTACATAATCGAATCAGACCTCAGATATTATATTGTACATACTCTTAATCCCGATATAATAACGGGCACATATACTTAGTATTCATTTCTTTGATTTACCAATGGGCGAGATTTATAGATTAAATCGATAGGCTCAGTAAGTTGGGAAATGATATTATTTATATGGTGTGTCGTTGATTATAGGAGGAAACTGTGTCCTATATATTAGGATGATGATGTCCCTTGAGGAGCTCATAAGGTTCATCTTGTAAACCCGCGTGGACTTGGTCCGGCATGATGAAAAGGTTGAGTGGTACTACTCATGGAGTTAGATGTTGATTAATTAATGGTCAGTAAATTAATTAATCGACGGACATTCGAGATCTTAAACTCGGGGAGAAAATGTACAAATAATATATTGAGCCCATATTAACTTATGGGGGTTGGTGAGGTAGATCAATGATAATCCTTTAGTGGATTGGATTATCATTAATGGATCGGACTTTATGTGGGCTTGATCCATTGGGTGGCCAAGATCCAACTCCTTCTCATAGTCCCTATTGTAGCCTATTAATATCTCATGAAGCCTAGATCCAATGGATGGAAACAAAACTCTTGATCCAAAGGTAGAGATTAAATCTCTAGATCCGACGGTTGAGATTAAATCTCTAGATCCGATGGTTGAGATTAAATCTCTAGATCCGACGGTTTAGATTAAATCCCTAGAACCAATGGTGGAGATTAAAATAAGGCTTATCCCTAAACTCTATAAAAGGAGGCTTTAGGGTTGGCATGGAAGAGGAGAATCAAGGGGAGAGGCTAGGGTTTTGGGCGGCAAGGAGCATTGGGGTTGGCGGCACCAAATAAGGAAAGAGTTTCCTTTCTTCTCTTCTCCCTCAAGGTGGTCGGCGCCCATAAGCTTTTTCCAGCCCTTGGCCGACGTCCAAAGCATCCCTTCTCCTTCTCTTTGGCCGGTGGAAACATAGATTAAGGTCTTCCCTTGGAGCTTTTTGCCGGTATTCATCTTTCTCACCCTTTTCTTTTTTGGCCGGCGGCAAGCAACTTGCTTGTTGCTTGTTGGTTGGCTAAAGGAAGGAGAAGGGTCTTGTTTTTATTCTTCCTCTTGCTTGGAATAAGCAAGGAAAAAAGATTGGTGATCTTGGAGCTTAAACTTTTGGTAGATCATCGCCCACACGACGTCCGAAAGGAGGAAGGTCATACAATAGAAGATCAAGAGGTATAACACTTATCTATCTTCATATGTAACATGTTTGTAATTGTTTTTAATTATATATGCATGATATATTCTGTTTTGTGGCTAAATATACTTGGACCCCAAACATAAACACAAAAGCTGGTGATCCGAACATCGTCTATTTCGTGGCTATTCGTAGAATAAAGGTTGGTCGCTTGAACAACAAGTTTGTTCAAGTGACTACTCTAATCGAATAGTACGATGATGACAAGGTTGCTTGGGCAATCCCTCTTGTCAAGGATAAATTTTTTTTATCCGGGGACGTAGAAGGGATTGCCATGAACAAGCGACCGAGTTGAAGTGGGAAGCAAAATTTCCTACCTTCATAACCTTAATTCGGCAAGTCGAAGTCTTCGAGTTGACTTACTCCTTAAGTACTTTGACTTCCTTAAGTAGCGAATGATCTGATTCTCGGACTTAGCTAATTTCCTACCTAAGCATGCAATAATGTTATATAATTTATCTTCTAATGGAGAAGTTACCTCATTTGAACCTTCGGAAATGGATACAGATCCTTGGCTTCTCTCGGACTCAGAATCGGACTCGTACTCGGAACTTGACTCGACTCTGGATCTCGATTCGATCATAAATGCGATGAAGTTTCTCTTCGTCTCTTCCGCGTCCGACTCCTTCGATGATGACTCATCCCATGTCGCCTTAAGCGCCTTCTTCTTCTTTTCCTTTTTGGTTTTTCTTCCTTTTTTAAGTTTGCACACTCTGACTTGTAGTGTCCCTTTCCATTGCATTCGTAGCATGTTACTTCCGATCGGGGTCTCGACTTGTTGTCAACCACCTTTTTGGCATTGTTCTTCATAAATCTCTTCCTCCGATTGAATGTCTTTCGGACCATATTTACGATCTCCTCTTCTCCGTTTGTCTCCAACTCCGACTCATCTTCGGATTCACTCTTCACTTTTCTTTCCTTTTTAGTTGAACCTTCCATCAAAACGAGCATATATGAGAAAGATGATTTTTAAAAATGCATCAATATGCATTTATAAATCCCATTCATTTTTCGAATTCAAAAACCCTTAAAATCACTTCGGGAGATCGTAGGTCCATCTCCGAATGGGCTGATATCCATCATAGATAAGAACAACCTTGGAGTGAGTCCAACAAGCCATTCTTAGCTATGATGGTGGGTATCAAGTATACCGATTACATATCATGTATATGTAACTATCACAATGTGTTATCAACTAATTGAATGTTTACACATACATTGGGTTGTTAACACATTAACAAGTATGCATCATATGCATAGCACCCAACTTCACCTCTCTTCACATCAACCTTGGAGTGAGTCCAACAAATCGATGCTCCAAGTTAAAGCCGACCCATTAATCGCGAAATAGTTTTAATATGGTTAGAGCGCATTCAACCAATTAGCCAGGCTTGGAGTGAGTCCAACAACCCAAACTAACGATTAACCTCTGACTCTTACCATATTAGAGTTAAGCTATTCCAATGATTTGAACATGTTCAGGTTCGAGCCGGCTCGAGAGAGTCCAACAACCCAAACAAGAAAGAACTCGTTCTAACCATATTAATGGAAGGTGTAGGCTTTAATATTGAGTTAGGGTTTTTATGTCTCATCCTCTTTGCATGCAAATAACTATTATCTACATGGCATGGCATACATGGCATACATCTAAATGTCACGACACGCATGGCATAATGTTATGCATCTAATGCAATTACATGGCATACAATTATGTCATGTATATAATTTCCTTATATGTCATAACTATTTATGGAAATAAAATATGTTTAAGATTTGATTCTACAAATCAAATCATAATTAAATTAGGAAACAAATTTCCAAATCTAATCACATATTTTATTCATGGAATTATTTGATTAAGGAAAATCTATTTAGGAAACCAATTTCCTAAATCTTTAAAACTACTTATGGAAATTAAATATTTTAAGATTTGATTTCAAATCAAATCATGATTAAATTAGGAAACAAATTTCCAGAATCTAATCAAATATTTTATTTATGGAAAATATCAATTTCCATAAATACTTCTAACTTTCCAAAAGTGGAAGATTTCCATAAATACTTCTAGACTTTCCAAAATTGAAAAATTTCCATAAATACTTCTAAATTTCCAAAATTAGAAAATTTCCAGAAATACATTATGACTATCGAAACCATTTTACGATTATGTCGAAACACAACCTGGCTCGATACCATCGTTTCCGCACCGCTGCGTAGGTGTGTTCGATCATGTTTCGTAAATACGAGCACAAATGAAGCAATTAAAAATAATAAATCTATATTTATTACAACACACACAACACACGCATGCATATTACAACAAGTGTAGACATAACCGTAAATTAAAATTTGCAATAAAAGAAATTTATCTACGTTATACCTTTCGTATGACGTGTAGCGGAACGTGATCAACCGAACGATCCTCGTAAGAATCGCCTCTATCCGTGATCCACGCCGAGCTTCTCGAGATGACTTCACTAAGTCACGAGCTTCGCCTTCAGACGGGGTTACTAGCCTCGTGTTGAAGACGACGGATCGAGAGATGATCACGATCCGAATCCAAATTCGATCCAAAACGAAGTCCTCAAAACTCGCTTCTCCGAGAGGTATTCACAACCAATTGACGAATCCTTCGCCCCTCCACTAGAGGATTACCGGAGATCAAATCTCGTAAGTTAGCCGCTATCGAGCACCAACCGCCGCCCAAACGACGCCCGACGATAAAGAAACAAGCTGTCCAGAAAACTGGACAGCTTGGTGGAGGAATAGAGGCCGCCAAAACAAGGAGAGATGGAAGCTCACCTTATCACCGAACCTAGAGGAGATCACCGAGGGTCGCCGGAGGTTCACCGCTGAAGCTTGGTCGCCGCAACAAGTTGGACGGTGGCACAAGAGGTTGGGCGGCACACTAGGTTGGCGCCAAATCCTCTTCAAGGGGTGGGCGGCAACTCCAAGGGCTAGGGTTTTGATTAGGGCTTAATTATCCATTAAGCCCTCTTTATAGAGAACTAATTCTTCTTAATGGTTAATGGATCATATCCATAAAGCCCGCTAACCCGCCTCCATTAAGATAAGTTAAAATAAACCAAACCATGATGGTTTATTTTAAGTTAAAACGAATCAACCAACCTTGGTTCATTCGCTTAATATAAACCAAACCCTTTGGTTTATTCTCATCCATTGATTAGAACTAAAACCATTTTGGTATCCATTATGTCTTCATAAGACACGGCCCATCCACGCTTCCATTGCGACTGAAACAATTTCATGCTCGCTTTATGTTTGGTCCAACCAAACATAGTTTCTCTCGGTCTGAGAATCTCCGTCTCAAGCTCGTTTTAAATCCTTTGGATTACACTCGTTGTGCGTGTGACCAAATAGGTTCTCGGTTTATGTTGGCCGTCTATAATTAACCATTAATTATAGAACGATCATGAGTGGCACCTAGTATTACATCATGATCCCCAATTAACCGAAAAGATCAACGGTTGATCCAGAACTATTTCTGAAACCCTTCAGTAGCTTGAATGAATCGTGCCCCATTCCCTTCACTCATCTTATACCCACTTGGTTCAAGACATGGTCTATTGTGTCAGTCCCCACTAGGCTGACTACGTCACACCTAGCCCAAGTATCATTTCCTCATCCTACGGATTCTAGTTACTCCACATGTATCGAAGAGTACCTTACTCTAAACATGTAATGCTTTGGCCAAAGACTTTAGTAACAATCCGACGAGAGGCCATGGGTATATATCTCCTCGCAAGGAGTGGTGAATCCTTTATAGGCTATTCAAACACCTTCGATCACTTCGACTTATACCCAATCATCCCGGGTCCACATCTCCTTAGAGATGTTTGCTTAAGATGTCAAAGCATAAGTCTCCATGATCAAGATGACTTGAATACCGCAAGTCAAAGGAACATCGCACTTAAGCCACAGTAAGAACTTCATTGACATATCTCTATATGCAGAGAACCATATGAAGTCTTACAGCTGGTCATCCAATGAACTAGTTACCATAACTAGCATCCACGATTAACTCCGGACATCACAATGTCTCCAGCCAGTGAGAATCAGCTGCTTGGATACACCAAGGAGTATACCTCGTGCTAGTCTTGACAGAATTGATGGTGTCCAAATCCATCAATTCATCGACTAGGGATAATTCTGATACATCACAATTACACATGTAGAGATACTCACTAGTTGTGATCCAATCACAAATTCTCTCATGCTGTAAATCGTATCGTGGACATTCAATAAATGAGTTTAAGATCCAATCAAATACATTAAACATGTATACTCAAATAGTGAATCTTCATTTATCTTATAAATGGTTCATACATAAGGCGATTGCCTTAGGACATCTCTCATATATTACTAACACGAGGCACATGGCCTTCTTGGTTATCGGAGCAACAACCACTTCCTAGACATGCACTTCGAAGAGATTCCCTAACTTACTATCAGTTCACTTGTCTTAGTACTAGGTTGTTCAAGTTTAAACTATTTTATTTCCTATCTAGTCCGTTCTAAATTAAGCAAGTAAAGTAAACTAACACATGCAAGTGTTTAACTAAAACAAGGAAAGTAAACTAAAGCATGCAAGTGTTTAACTAAAACAAGGAAACAAGTAAGGTGTTAGCTCCCCCTAAATGGTAGCTAGTTTGAGTTGTGTTCATTAAGTGAACTTGACTCTTGGGAACCCAAAATTGATTTGGTCCAATTTGGTTGACTAAGCTAGACTTAGGAACCCATGCTTGGACTCTATTCTGAGCATTTCGGCTAAGTAATGACATGTATGATTTATAGGTGGACTTAGCCTTATAACCAAGTTTGGATCTATTGTACACAGCTCACTGAGATCCAAGCATCATGTTGAGATACTTGGAACTCGAAGTGAACTTTTTCAAATATTCGGTTAGGTCTTCTACTTGCCTTTTCAGGACTGAGTTCTCTTCCTCAAGCTTTGAAACTTGAGTTGAGTCTCTAACCTATTGGGATGTATACTGAAAAGTCTATCTTTTGTATGAACATCTTTATTTTGAAATAAGAATCACATGATCATTGTTTGCATATTTTTATGGTTATGCATATTGTCTAATACATTACATTGTAGATAACATGGTGTGTGGTGTCACACGGGAGATCATGTTATCGGCTCCTTGTAAAGTATAAGTGTAGGCTCACAACCAAGATGGCTTTGGACAAACCATTGGTATGGTTGTAGTGTGATTTGATATTGGTTTGTCTTGACCATAGAATCACACTAGTACACTTTGTGTGTATTAAGCAGGACCGACTTAGAGGTGATTCGATTTATTACTGACTACATAATCGAATCGGACCTCAGATATTATATTTTACATACTCTTAATCCCGATATAATAACGAACACATATACTTAGTATTCATTTCTTTGATTTACCAATGGGCGAGATTTATAGATTAAATCGATAGGCTCGGTAAGTTGGGAAATGATATTATTTATATGGTGTGTCGTTGATTATAAGAGGAAATCGTGTCCTATATATTAGGATGATGATGTCCCCTTGAGGAGCTCATAAGGTTCATCATGTAAACCCTGCAGGTGGACTTGGTCCGACATGATGAAAAGGTTGAGTGGTACTACTCATGGAGTTAGATATTGATTAATTAATGGTCAGTAAATTAATTAATCGACGGACATTCAAGATCTTAAACATGGGGAGAAAATGTACAAATAATATACGGATCCCATATTAACTTATGGGGGTTGGTGAGGTAGGTCAATGATAATCCTTTAGTGGATTGGATTATCATTAATGGATCGGACTTTATGTGGGCTTGATCCATTGGGTGGCCAAGATCCAACTCCTCCTCATGGTCCCTATTGTAGCCTATTAATACCTCATGAAGCCTAGATCCAATGGATGGAAATAAAACTCTAGATCCAAAGGTAGAGATTAAATCTCTAGATCCGACGGTTGAGATTAAATCTCTAGATCCGACGGTTGAGATTAAATCCCTAGAACCAATGGTGGAGATTAAAACAAGGCTTATCCCTAAACTCTATAAAAGGAGCCTTTAGGGTTGGCGTGGAAGAGGAGAATCAAGGGGAGAGGCTAGGGTTTTGGGCGGCAAGGAGCATTGGGGTTGGCGACACCAAATAAGGAAAGAGTTTCCTTTCTTCTCTTCTCCCTCAAGGTGGCCGACACCCATAAACTTTTTCTAGCCCTTGGCCGATGTCCAAAGCATCCCTTATCCTTCTCTTTGGCCGGTGGAAACATAGCTTAAGGTCTTCCCTTGGAGCTTTTGGCCGGTATTCATCTTTCTCACCCTTTTCCTTGTTGGCCGGCGGCAAGCAACTTGCTTGTTGCTTGTTTGTTGGATAAAGGAAGGAGAAGGGTCTTGTTTCTATTCTTCCTCTTGCTCAAAACAAGCAAGGAAGGAAGATTGGTGATCTAGGAGCTTCAACTTTTGGTAGATCGTCGCCCACACGACGTCCGAAAGGAGGAAGGTCATACAATAGAAGATCAAGAGGTATAACACTTATCTATCTTCATATGTAATATATTTGTAATTGTTTTTAATTATATATGCATGATATATTCTATTTTTTCGCTAAATATACTTGGACCCCGAACATAAACACAAAAGCCGACGATCCATACATCGTCTATTCTGTGGCTATTCGTAGAATAGAGGTTGGTCGCTTGAACAACAAGTTTGTTCAAGTGACTACTCTAATCGAATAGCACGACGATGACAAGGTTGCTTGGGCAATCCCTCTTGTCAAGGATAAATTTTTTTTATCCAGGGACGTAGAAGGGATCGCCATGAACAAGCTACCAAGTTGAAGTGGGAAGCGAAGTTTCCTACCTTCAAGTGGTATCAGAGCCACAGTTTCCGATTTTGTGTGTTTAGGATTCAGTTACTTTTATGCACTTTTCATATATTATATGTGCCGGATAATAGTAGGATATGCGTAGGTTAACTCTTTGGTTGCAGGCATAGGATCCAACTTTTATGGCCATATGTGTGTATGTGATTGTATGTGTGTAAATGTATATTTTGTTGAATCCTCGGGGTTGACGAGGCTAGTATTTAATTTTTTATAAATTAGATACGGCATTGTTTAGTCACTCTTTTTATTTTAGTTTACTTTTGATCTAGATTTCATGTACACTCCCTCGTGGAGTATAGGATCGATGGATGTAAATTAAAATAGATTTTATTCTTGGCTCGGATCTTCGGATGGCTCGTACATGGCGTAGGAGGAGCGGACGAGATGACAATACGACGGGAGACATATTGAAGACAAAAGCCATAATAGTTGAAAAATAATTATTTTTCATATTTATTGCTTATTGTTTGATATGCATGTCGTAGGCTATAAAATTCCTCAATTTCAAATTACTAAGTGGGAGAGGGAAATTTTTTATAAATTCCCATGGCCTCCATTACGATTTGACAAGTGATGCAAACAAACTTGCGTGTCGGTTCTGAGTGCCTTCCTCCCCATCGGATGAGTTTGTTTGCGATCACAAGGTCGAATATGGTTATAGGAAATTATTAAGGAGTGTGTGTACGTCCCCATCGGAAGGCACATAACCCGAGATAATTACCTTGGTACCGAGTAATGGTGAACACTTAGATACAAATATAAGTATCCTCTCCATCGGAGTCACTGCTTTAATTTGTAGGGTCAAAGAGGAACCAACTATTAATTTTACTTGTCAAAAAGTTAGGTTGACAAGATAGTAAAATTAATGGGTAAAACCTCCTCTTACAAATGTAGAATTCGTATACGTCCACACTATCGTGGCATATGATATTCTCGGTGTTTTGAGGTGTTGGTTGATTTTAAAATATTGTATTGTTCGAGGAATCAATAATTTTTTGAAATCTAATGTTTTGATCTATGTGATTCTTAGGTTTTCTTTCAAAATGACTTTCAACCCGCTTGTGATAATCGAAAAGAGAATAAACTTCATCGACCAACTATATTGATTGGAAGAGGAATCTAGACATTGTCTTGACTGCTGAGGAATACAAATATGTACTCCTCAAAGAGTGCCCTCCTAAGCCTGCAGATGATTCTGGGGAAAAGGAGAAAGAGAGTTATAAGAAGTGAATAAAGGCCGATGAGATGGCGCGGTGTTACATTTTGGCATCTATGTCAAATGTACTGCAACATCAGCATCAATCCATGCCCACTGCTTATGACATAATGCTCAATCTCATCGAGCTTTTTGAACACCAGAATCGGGCTGTTAGGCAGGAAGCTATGAGGAACTTGATGACGACCACCATGATCGAGGGAACACCCGTGAGGGATCATGTTCTCAAGATGATGGCTCATTTGAATGAGTTGGAAGTCCTCGGAGCTGAGATCGATGGGGAAACCCAGGTCGATATCATTCTCCAGTCTCTACCTAGGAGTTTTGAGCAGTTTCGCCTGAACTACAACATGAACAAAAGGTTGTATTCATTGGCGGAGCTTCTGACAGAACTCCAGGGGGCAGAGGGGCTATTTCGTCAGAGTGCTCAGGCGCATGCCATTGTGACCTAAAAGGTTTCTACTTCTAAGCCAAAAGGAAAGAAGAAGAAGAAATAAACTGGGACAAAGGCGGTGGGAGGAAGTCAGGGAGGAGTGAAGAAGCCGAAAGGCAAGTGCTTCACTTGTAAGCAGACTAGACACTGGAAGAAGGACTGCCCCAACCGCAAGCAGAACAAAGGTATATCTTTTGGTCTAGTCGTTGAAACATGTTTAGCGGTGTTATCTATCGGCACCTGGTGTGTAGATATGGGAGCCACTGATTATTTCTGCAATACTTTGTAGGGGTTCTAGGAAACCAGACGACTGGCTGAGGGGGAGATTACTGTGTACTTGGGCGATGCCACGAAGGTGGCGACTGTTGCAGTGGGAGACGTTCATTTATCTTTTGAGAAAAATAAAGTTTTGTTTCTTAAGAATTGCCTTTATGTACCTTTATTTAGAAAGAATTTAATTTCGATTTCTAAATTGTTTATGGATGAATATTCTATTTCTTTTAATGACAGAGTTGTTATAAAAATGAATAGGGACATTATCTGTTCTGGTGCATTGATAGGAAATTTGTATACACTTGAACCAAAAGCTCCCACGATGCAAATAGAAGCTAATAACTCATCTTCTAATTCCAATAAGAGAAAAGAACCTTCGAAGATGAACAAAATATATCTTTGGCATCTTAGGCTTGGTTATATTAACCTAAGCAGAATTCAAAGGTTGATAGCTAATGGACCTCTAGGATCATTAGTGGTTGAGGATTTTCCAACCTACGAATCTTGCTTAGAGGGTAAAATGACCAAGAGGCCTTTTAAGGCCAAGGGGTATAGAGCCAAAGATGTGTTAGAATTGGTTCATTATGATTTGTGTGGTCCTATGTCTATCGTAGTACACTTTGTGTGTATTGAGTAGGACCGACTTAGAGGTGATTCGATTTATTGCTGACTACATAATCGAATCAGACCTCAGATATTATATTGTACATACTCTTAATCCCGATATAATAACGGGCACATATACTTAGTATTCATTTCTTTGATTTACCAATGGGCGAGATTTATAGATTAAATCGATAGGCTCAGTAAGTTGGGAAATGATATTATTTATATGGTGTGTCGTTGATTATAGGAGGAAACTGTGTCCTATATATTAGGATGATGATGTCCCCTTGAGGAGCTCATAAGGTTCATCTTGTAAACCCTGCAGGTGGACTTGGTCCGGCATGATGAAAAGGTTGAGTGGTACTACTCATGGAGTTAGATGTTGATTAATTAATTGTCAGTAAATTAATTAATCGATGGACATTCGAGATCTTAAACTCGGGGAGAAAATGTACAAATAATATATTGAGCCCATATTAACTTATGGGGGTTGGTGAGGTAGATCAATGATAATCCTTTAGTGGATTGGATTATCATTAATGGATCGGACTTTATGTGGGCTTGATCCATTGGGTGGCCAAGATCCAACTCCTTCTCATAGTCCCTATTGTAGCCTATTAATATCTCATGAAGCCTAGATCCAATGGATGGAAACAAAACTCTTGATCCAAAGGTAGAGATTAAATCTCTAGATCCGACGGTTGAGATTAAATCTCTAGATCCGATGGTTGAGATTAAATCTCTAGATCCGACGGTTTAGATTAAATCCCTAGAACCAATGGTGGAGATTAAAATAAGGCTTATCCCTAAACTCTATAAAAGGAGGCTTTAGGGTTGGCATGGAAGAGGAGAATCAAGGAGAGGCTAGGGTTTTGGGCAAGGAGCATTGGGGTTGGCGGCACCAAATAAGGAAAGAGTTTCCTTTCTTCTCTTCTCCCTCAAGGTGGTCGGCGCCCATAAGCTTTTTCCAGCCCTTGGCCGACGTCCAAAGCATCCCTTCTCCTTCTCTTTGGCCGGTGGAAACATAGATTAAGGTCTTCCCTTGGAGCTTTTTGCCGGTATTCATCTTTCTCACCCTTTTCTTTTTTGGCCGGCGGCAAGCAACTTGCTTGTTGCTTGTTGGTTGGCTAAAGGAAGGAGAAGGGTCTTGTTTTTATTCTTCCTCTTGCTTGGAATAAGCAAGGAAAAAGATTGGTGATCTTGGAGCTTAAACTTTTGGTAGATCATCGCCCACACGACGTCCGAAAGGAGGAAGGTCATACAATAGAAGATCAAGAGGTATAACACTTATCTATCTTCATATGTAACATGTTTGTAATTGTTTTTAATTATATATGCATGATATATTCTGTTTTGTGGCTAAATATACTTGGACCCCAAACATAAACACAAAAGCTGGTGATCCGAACATCGTCTATTTCGTGGCTATTCGTAGAATAAAGGTTGGTCGCTTGAACAACAAGTTTGTTCAAGTGACTACTCTAATCGAATAGTACGATGATGACAAGGTTGCTTGGGCAATCCCTCTTGTCAAGGATAAATTTTTTTTATCCGGGGACGTAGAAGGGATTGCCATGAACAAGCGACCGAGTTGAAGTGGGAAGCAAAATTTCCTACCTTCATAACCTTAATTCGGCAAGTCGAAGTCTTCGAGTTGACTTACTCCTTAAGTACTTTGACTTCCTTAAGTAGCGAGTCGACCCGATTCTCGGACTTAGCTAATTTCCTACCTAAGCATGCAATAATGTTATATAATTTATCTTCTAATGGAGAAGTTACCTCATTTGAACCTTCGGAAATGGATACAGATCCTTGGCTTCTCTCGGACTTAATCGGACTCGTACTCGGAACTTGACTCGACTCTGGATCTCGATTCGATCATAAATGCGATGAAGTTTCTCTTCGTCTCTTCCGCGTCCGACTCCTTCGATGATGACTCATCCCATGTCGCCTTAAGCGCCTTCTTCTTCTTTTCCTTTTTGGTTTTTCTTCCTTTTTTAAGTTTGCACACTCTGACTTGTAGTGTCCCTTTCCATTGCATTCGTAGCATGTTACTTCCGATCGGGGTCTCGACTTGTTGTCAACCACCTTTTTGGCATTGTTCTTCATAAATCTCTTCCTCCGATTGAATGTCTTTCGGACCATATTTACGATCTCCTCTTCTCCGTTTGTCTCCAACTCCGACTCATCTTCGGATTCACTCTTCACTTTTCTTTCCTTTTTAGTTGAACCTTCCATCAAAACGAGCATATATGAGAAAGATGATTTTTAAAATGCATCAATATACATTTATAAATCCCATTCATTTTTCGAATTCAAAAACCCTTAAAATCACTTCGGGAGATCGTAGGTCCATCTCCGAATGGGCTGATATCCATCATAGATAAGAACAACCTTGGAGTGAGTCCAACAAGCCATTCTTAGCTATGATGGTGGGTATCAAGTATACCGATTACATATCATGTATATGTAACTATCACAATGTGTTATCAACTAATTGAATGTTTACACATACATTGGGTTGTTAACACATTAACAAGTATGCATCATATGCATAGCACCCAACTTCACCTCTCTTCACATCAACCTTGGAGTGAGTCCAACAAATCGATGCTCCAAGTTAAAGCCGACCCATTAATTAAATAGTTTTAATATGGTTAGAGCATTCAACCAATTAGCTTGGAGTGAGTCCAACAACCCAAACTAACGATTAACCGACTCTTACCATATTAGAGTTAAACTATTCCAATGATTTGAACATGTTCAGTTCGAGCCGGCTTGGAGTGAGTCCAACAACCCAAACAGAAATGTAACTCGGTTCTAACCATATTAATGGAAGGTGTAGGCTTTAATATTGAGTTAGGGTTTTTATGTCTCATCCTCTTTGCATGCAAATAACTATTATCTACATGGCATGGCATACATGGCATACATCTAAATGTCACGACACGCATGGCATAATGTTATGCATCTAATGCAATTACATGGCATACAATTATGTCATGTATATAATTTCCTTATATGTCATAACTATTTATGGAAATAAAATACGTTTAAGATTTGATTCTCCAAATCAAATCATAATTAAATTAGGAAACAAATTTCCAAATCTAATCACATATTTTATTCATGGAATTATTTGATTAAGGAAAATCTATTTAGGAAACCAATTTCCTAAATCATTAAAACTACTTATGGAAATAAAATATTTTAAGATTTGATTTCCCAAATCAAATCATGATTAAATTAGGAAACAAATTTCCAGAATCTAATCAAATATTTTATTTATGGAAATTATCAATTTCCATAAATACTTCCAACTTTCCAAAAGTGGAAGATTTCCATAAATACTTCTAGACTTTCCAAAATTGAAAAATTTCCATAAATACTTCTAAATTTCCAAAATTCAGAAAATTTCTAGAAATACATTATGACTATCGCAAAACCATTTTACGATTATGTCGAAACACAACCCGGCTCGATACCATCAAGGTTTCCGATCACAAGGTGTGTGTTCGATCATGTTTCGTAAACATGAGCACAGCGGAAGCAATTAAAAATAATAAATCTATATTTATTACAACACACACAACACACGCATGCATATTACAACACGTGTAGACATAACCGTAAATTAAAATTTGCAATAAAAGGAAATTTATCTACGTTATACCTTTCGTATGACGTGTAGCGGGAACGGCATCAACCGGAACGATCCTCGTAAGAATCGTCTCTATCCGTATCCACACCGAGCTCCTCGGGATGACTTCACTAAGTCACGAGCTTCGTCTTCGTACGGGTTACTAGCCTCGTGTTGAAGACGACGTGATCGAGAGATGATCACGATCCGAATCCAAATTCGGATCCAAAACTGAGTCCTCAAAACTCGCTTCTCCGGAGAGGTATTCGTCAACCAATTGACGAATCCTTCGTCCTCCACCTCAGAGGATTACCGGAGATCAAATCCCCGGTAAGTTAGGTGCTATCGGAGCACTAACCGTCGTCCAAACGACGCTCCGACAACAAAGAAACAAGCTGTCCAGAAAAACTGGACAGCTTTTGGTGGAGGAATAGAGGCCGACCAAGGAGAGATGGAAGCTCACCTTATCACCGAACCTAGAGGAGATCACCGGAGGGTCGCCGGAGGTTCACCGGCTGAAGCTTGGTCGCCGGCAACAAGTTGGACGGTGGCACAAGAGGTTGGGCGGCGGCACACTAGGGTTGGCGCCGAAATCCTCTTTCAAGGGGTGGG
Source organism: Wurfbainia villosa (assembly GCA_025175895.1). Taxonomy (NCBI): domain Eukaryota; kingdom Viridiplantae; phylum Streptophyta; class Magnoliopsida; order Zingiberales; family Zingiberaceae; genus Wurfbainia; species Wurfbainia villosa. Next base: position 91,009,779 of record CM045997.1, on the reverse strand, counting down.
CGGCAACTCCAAGGGCTAGGGTTTTGATTAGGGCTTAATTATCCATTAAGCCCTCTTTTATAGAGAACTAATTCTCTTAATGGTTAATGGATCATATCCATAAAGCCCGTTAACCCGCTCCATTAAGATAAGTTAAAATAAACCAAACCATGATGGTTTATTTTTAAGTTAAAACGAACCGAACCAACCTTTGGTTCATTCGTTTAATATAAACCAAACCCTTTGGTTTATTCTCATCCATTGGATTAGAACCAAACCATTTTGGTCCATCCATTATGTCTTCATAAGACACGGCCCATCCACGCTTCCATTGCGACTGAAACAATTTCATGCTCGCTTTATGTTTGGTCCAACCAAACATAATTTCTCTCGGTCTGAGAATCCCATTCTCAAGCTCGTTTTAAATCCTTTGGATTACACTCGTTGTGCGTGTGACCAAATAGGTTCTCGGTTTATGTTGTCCGTCTATAATTAACCATTAATTATAGAACGATCATGAGTGGCACCTAGTAGTACATCATGATCCCCAATTAACCGAAAAGATCAACGGTTGATCCAGAACTATTTCTGAAACCCTTCAGTAGCTTGAATGAATCGTGCCCCATTCCCTTCACTCATCTTATACCCACTTGGTTCAGGACATGGTCTATAGTGTCAGTCCCCACTAGGCTGACTACGTCACACCTAGCCCAAGTATCATTTCCTCGTCCTACGGATTCTAGTTACTCCACATGTATCGAAGAGTACCTTACTCTAAACATGTAATGCTTTGGCCAAAGACTTTAGTAACAATCCGACGAGAGGCCATGGGTATATATCTCCTCGCAAGGAGTGGTGAATCCTTTATAGGCTATTCAAACACCTTCGATCACTTCGACTTATACCCAATCATCCCGGGTCCACATCTCCTTAGAGATGTTTGCTTAAGATGTCAAAGCATAAGTCTCCATGATCAAGATGACTTGAATACCGCAAGTCAAAGGAACATCGCACTTAAGCCACAGTAAGAACTTCATTGACATATCTATATATGCAGAGAACCATATGAAGTCTTACAGCTGGTCATCCAATGAACTAGTTACCATAACTAGCATCCACGATTAACTCCGGACATCACAATGTCTCCAGCCAGTGAGAATCAGCTGCTTGGATACACCAAGGAGTATACCTCGTGCTAGTCTTGACAGAATTGATGGTGTCCAAATCCATCAATTCATCGACTAGGGATAATTCTGATACATCACAATTACACATGTAGAGATACTCACTAGTTGTGATCCAATCACAAATTCTCTCATGCTGTAAATCGTATCGTGGACATTCAATAAATGAGTTTAAGATCCAATCAAATACATTAAACATGTATACTCAAATAGTGAATCTTCATTTATCTTATAAATGGTTCATACATAAGGCGATTGCCTTAGGACATCTCTCATATATTACTAACACGAGGCACATGGCCTTCTTGGTTATCGGAGCAACAACCACTTCCTAGACATGCACTTCGAAGAGATTCCCTAACTTACTATCAGTTCACTTGTCTTAGTACTAGGTTGTTCAAGTTTAAACTATTTTATTTCCTATCTAGTCCGTTCTAAATTAAGCAAGTAAAGTAAACTAACACATGCAAGTGTTTAACTAAAACAAGGAAAGTAAACTAAAGCATGCAAGTGTTTAACTAAAACAAGGAAACAAGTAAGGTGTTAGCTCCCCCTAAATGGTAGCTAGTTTGAGTTGTGTTCATTAAGTGAACTTGACTCTTGGGAACCCAAAATTGATTTGGTCCAATTTGGTTGACTAAGCTAGACTTAGGAACCCATGCTTGGACTCTATTCTGAGCATTTCGGCTAAGTAATGACATGTATGATTTATAGGTGGACTTAGCCTTATAACCAAGTTTGGATCTATTGTACACAGCTCACTGAGATCCAAGCATCATGTTGAGATACTTGGAACTCGAAGTGAACTTTTTCAAATATTCGGTTAGGTCTTCTACTTGCCTTTTCAGATCGAGTTCTCTTCCTCAAGCTTTGAAACTTGAGTTGAGTCTCTAACCTATTGGGATGTATCTTTGAAAAGTCTATCTTTTGTATGAACATCTTTATTTTGAAATAAGAATCACATGATCATTGTTTGCATATTTTTATGGTTATGCATATTGTCTAATACATTACATTGTAGATAACATGGTGTGTGGTGTCACACGGAGATCATGTTATCGGCCCTTGTAAAGTATAAGTGTAGGCTCACAACCAAGATGGCTTTGGACAAACCATTGGTATGGTTGTAGTGTGATTTGATATTGGTTTGTCTTGACCATAGAATCACACTAGTACACTTTGTGTGTATTAAGCAGACTGACTTAGAGGTGATTCTGATTTATCGACTACATACTCGAATCGGACCTCAGATATTATATTTTACATACTCTTAATCCCGATATAATAACGAACACATATACTTAGTATTCATTTCTTTGATTTACCAATGGGCGAGATTTATAGATTAAATCGATAGGCTCGGTAAGTTGGGAAATGATATTATTTATATGGTGTGTCGTTGATTATAAGAGGAAATCGTGTCCTATATATTAGGATGATGATGTCCCCTTGAGGAGCTCATAAGGTTCATCATGTAAACCCTGCAGGTGGACTTGGTCCGACATGATGAAAAGGTTGAGTGGTACTACTCATGGAGTTAGATATTGATTAATTAATGGTCAGTAAATTAATTAATCGACGGACATTCAAGATCTTAAACATGGGGAGAAAATGTACAAATAATATACGGATCCCATATTAACTTATGGGGGTTGGTGAGGTAGGTCAATGATAATCCTTTAGTGGATTGGATTATCATTAATGGATCGGACTTTATGTGGGCTTGATCCATTGGGTGGCCAAGATCCAACTCCTCCTCATGGTCCCTATTGTAGCCTATTAATACCTCATGAAGCCTAGATCCAATGGATGGAAATAAAACTCTAGATCCAAAGGTAGAGATTAAATCTCTAGATCCGACGGTTGAGATTAAATCCCTAGAACCAATGGTGGAGATTAAAACAAGGCTTATCCCTAAACTCTATAAAAGGAGCCTTTAGGGTTGGCGTGGAAGAGGAGAATCAAGGGGAGAGGCTAGGGTTTTGGGCGGCAAGGAGCATTGGGGTTGGCGACACCAAATAAGGAAAGAGTTTCCTTTCTTCTCTTCTCCCTCAAGGTGGCCGACACCCATAAACTTTTTCTAGCCCTTGGCCGATGTCCAAAGCATCCCTTATCCTTCTCTTTGGCCGGTGGAAACATAGCTTAGAGCTTTTGGCCGGTATTCATCTTTCTCACCCTTTTCCTTGTTGGCCGGCGGCAAGCAACTTGCTTGTTGCTTGTTTGTTGGATAAAGGAAGGAGAAGGGTCTTGTTTCTATTCTTCCTCTTGCTCAAAACAAGCAAGGAAGGAAGATTGGTGATCTAGGAGCTTCAACTTTTGGTAGATCGTCGCCCACACGACGTCCGAAAGGAGGAAGGTCATACAATAGAAGATCAAGAGGTATAACACTTATCTATCTTCATATGTAATATATTTGTAATTGTTTTTAATTATATATGCATGATATATTCTATTTTTTCGCTAAATATACTTGGACCCCGAACATAAACACAAAAGCCGACGATCCATACATCGTCTATTCTGTGGCTATTCGTAGAATAGAGGTTGGTCGCTTGAACAACAAGTTTGTTCAAGTGACTACTCTAATCGAATAGCACGACGATGACAAGGTTGCTTGGGCAATCCTCTTGTCAAGGATAAATTTTTTTTATCCAGGGACGTAGAAGGGATCGCCATGAACAAGCTACCAAGTTGAAGTGGGAAGCGAAGTTTCCTACCTTCAAGTGGTATCAGAGCCACAGTTTCCGATTTTGTGTGTTTAGGATTCAGTTACTTTTATGCACTTTTCATATATTATATGGATAATAGTAGGATATGCGAGGTTAACTCTTTGGTTGCGGCATATAGGATCCAACTTTTATGGCCATATGTGTGTATGTGATTGTATGTGTGTAAATGTATATTTTGTTGAATCTCGGTCGATTTAGGCTAGTATTTAATTTTTTATAAATTAGATACGGCATTGTTTAGTCACTCTTTTTATTTTAGTTTACTTTTGATCTAGATTTCATGTACACTCCCTCGTGGAGTATAGGATCGATGGATGTAAATTAAAATAGATTTTATTCTTGGCTCGGATCTTCGGATGGCTCGTACATGGCGTAGGAGGAGCGGATGAGATGACAATACGACGGGAGACATATTGAAGACAAAAGCCATAATAGTTGAAAAATAATTATTTTTCATATTTATTGCTTATTGTTTGATATGCATGTCGTAGGCTATAAAATTCTCAATTTCAAATTACTAAGTGAGAGGGAAATTTTTATAAATTCCCATGGCCTCCATTACGATTTGACAAGTGATGCAAACAAACTTGCGTCGGTCGAGTGCCTTCCTCCCCATCGGATGAGTTTGTTTGCGGATCACAAGGTCGAATATGGTTATAGGAAATTATTAAGGAGTGTGTGTACTTCCCCATCGGAAGGCACATAACCCGAGATAATTACCTTGGTACCGAGTAATGGTGAACACTTAGATACAAATATAAGTATCCTCTCCATCGGAGTCACTGCTTTAATTTGTAGGGTCAAAGAGGAACCAACTATTAATTTTACTTGTCAAAAAGTTAGGTTGACAAGATAGTAAAATTAATGGGTAAAACCTCCTCTTACAAATGTAGAATTCGTATACGTCCACACTATCGTGGCATATGATATTCTCGGTGTTTTGAGGTGTTGGTTGATTTTAAAATTGTATTGTTTGAGGAATCAATATTTTTTTGAAATCTAATGTTTTGATCTATGTGATTCTTAGGTTTTCTTTCAAAATGACTTTCAACCCGCTTGTTATGATACTGAAAGAGAATAAACTTACTGGACCCAACTATATTGATTGGAAGAGGAATCTAGACATTGTCTTGACTGCTGAGGAATACAAATCTGAACTCTCAAAGAGTGCCTCCTAAGCCCGCAGATGATTCGGGAAAAGGAGAAAGAGAGTTATAAGAAGTGAATAAAGGCCGATGAGATGGCGCGTGTTACATTTTGGCATCTATGTCAAATGTACGCAACATCGATCAATCCATGCCCACTGCTTATGACATAATGCTCAATCTCATCGAGCTTTTTGAACACCAGAATCGGGCTGTTAGGCAGGAAGCTATGAGGAACTTGATGACGACCACCATGATCGAGGGAACACCCGTGAGGGATCATGTTCTCAAGATGATGGCTCATTTGAATGAGTTGGAAGTCCTCGGAGCTGAGATCGATGGGGAAACCTGTGTCGATATCATTCTCCGCCTCTACCTAGGAGTTTTGAGCGCTACTGAACTACAACATGAACAAAAGGTCTGTAACTCCAACTCCAGCAGAGGGGCTATTTCTGCCGTAGTGCTCAGCGCATGCCATTGTGACCTAAAAGGTTTCTACTTCTAAGCCAAAAAGGAAAGAAGAAGAAGAAATAAACTGGGACAAAGGTGTGGAGGAAGTCAGGAGGAGTGAAGAAGCCAAAAGGCAAGTGCTTCACTTGTAAGTACTAGACATCGAAGAAGGATCGCCCCAACCGCAAGGTAACAAAGGTATATCTTTTGGTCTAGTCGTTGAAACATGTTTAGCGGTGTTATCTATCCAAGACTGTGTGTGTAGATACGGGAGCCACCGATTATTTCGCAATACTTGTAGGGGTTCTAGGAAACCGCGAATCGGGCCGAGGGGAGATTATCGTACTTGGGCGATGCCACGAAGGTGGCATCTGCATGGGAGACGTTCATTTATCTTTTGAGAAAAATAAAGTTTTGTTTCTTAAGAATTGCCTTTATGTACCTTTATTTAGAAAGAATTTAATTTCGATTTCTAAATTGTTTATGGATGAATATTCTATTTCTTTTAATGACAGAGTTGTTATAAAAATGAATAGGGACATTATCTGTTCTGGTGCATTGATAGGAAATTTGTATACACTTGAACCAAAAGCTCCCACGATGCAAATAGAAGCTAATAACTCATCTTCTAATTCCAATAAGAGAAAAGAACCTTCGAAGATGAACAAAATATATCTTTGGCATCTTAGGCTTGGTTATATTAACCTAAGCAGAATTCAAAGGTTGATAGCTAATGGACCTCTAGGATCATTAGTGGTTGAGGATTTTCCAACCTACGAATCTTGCTTAGAGGGTAAAATGACCAAGAGGCCTTTTAAGGCCAAGGGGTATAGAGCCAAAGATGTGTTAGAATTGGTTCATTATGATTTGTGTGGTCCTATGTCTATCGTAGTACACTTTGTGTGTATTGAGTAGGACCGACTTAGAGGTGATTCGATTTATTGCTGACTACATAATCGAATCAGACCTCAGATATTATATTGTACATACTCTTAATCCCGATATAATAACGGGCACATATACTTAGTATTCATTTCTTTGATTTACCAATGGGCGAGATTTATAGATTAAATCGATAGGCTCAGTAAGTTGGGAAATGATATTATTTATATGGTGTGTCGTTGATTATAGGAGGAAACTGTGTCCTATATATTAGGATGATGATGTCCCCTTGAGGAGCTCATAAGGTTCATCTTGTAAACCCTGCAGTGGACTACTTGGTCCGGCATGATGAAAAGGTTGAGTGGTACTACTCATGGAGTTAGATGTTGATTAATTAATTGTCAGTAAATTAATTAATCGATGGACATTCGAGATCTTAAACTCGGGGAGAAAATGTACAAATAATATATTGAGCCCATATTAACTTATGGGGGTTGGTGAGGTAGATCAATGATAATCCTTTAGTGGATTGGATTATCATTAATGGATCGGACTTTATGTGGGCTTGATCCATTGGGTGGCCAAGATCCAACTCCTTCTCATAGTCCCTATTGTAGCCTATTAATATCTCATGAAGCCTAGATCCAATGGATGGAAACAAAACTCTTGATCCAAAGGTAGAGATTAAATCTCTAGATCCGACGGTTGAGATTAAATCTCTAGATCCGATGGTTGAGATTAAATCTCTAGATCCGACGGTTTAGATTAAATCCCTAGAACCAATGGTGGAGATTAAAACAAGGCTTATCCCTAAACTCTATAAAAGGAGGCTTTAGGGTTGGCATGGAAGAGGAGAATCAAGGGGAGAGGCTAGGGTTTTGGGCGGCAAGGAGCATTGGGGTTGGCGGCACCAAATAAGGAAAGAGTTTCCTTTCTTCTCTTCTCCCTCAAGGTGGCCGGCGCCCATAAGCTTTTTCCAGCCCTTGGCCGACGTCCAAAGCATCCCTTCTCCTTCTCTTTGGCCGGTGGAAACATAGATTAAGGTCTTCCCTTGGAGCTTTTTGCCGGTATTCATCTTTCTCACCCTTTTCTTTTTGGCGTGCAACAGCTTGCTTGTTGCTTGTTGGTTGGCTAAAGGAAGGAGAAGGGTCTTGTTTTTATTCTTCCTCTTGCTTGGAATAAGCAAGGAAAAAAGATTGGTGATCTTGGAGCTTAAACTTTTGGTAGATCATCGCCCACACGACGTCCGAAAGGAGGAAGGTCATACAATAGAAGATCAAGAGGTATAACACTTATCTATCTTCATATGTAACATGTTTGTAATTGTTTTTAATTATATATGCATGATATATTCTGTTTTGTGGCTAAATATACTTGGACCCCAAACATAAACACAAAAGCTGGTGATCCGAACATCGTCTATTTCGTGGCTATTCGTAGAATAAAGGTTGGTCGCCAGACAACAAGTTTGTTCAAGTGACTACTCTAATCGAATAAGTACGATGATGACAAGGTTGCTTGGGCAATCCCTCTTGTCAAGGATAAATTTTTTTTATCCGGGGACGTAGAAGGGATTGCCATGAACAAGCGACCGAGTTGAAGTGGGAAGCAAAATTTCCTACCTTCATAACCTTAATTCGGCAAGTCGAAGTCTTCGAGTTGACTTACTCCTTAAGTACTTTGACTTCCTTAAGTAGCGAGTCGACCCGATTCTCGGACTTAGCTAATTTCCTACCTAAGCATGCAATAATGTTATATAATTTATCTTCTAATGGAGAAGTTACCTCATTTGAACCTTCGGAAATGGATACAGATCCTTGGCTTCTCTCGGACTCAGAATCGGACTCGTACTCGGAACTTGACTCGACTCTGGATCTCGATTCGATCATAAATGCGATGAAGTTTCTCTTCGTCTCTTCCGCGTCCGACTCCTTCGATGATGACTCATCCCATGTCGCCTTAAGCGCCTTCTTCTTCTTTTCCTTTTTGGTTTTTCTTCCTTTTTTAAGTTTGCACACTCTGACTTGTAGTGTCCCTTTCCATTGCATTCGTAGCATGTTACTTCCGATCGGGGTCTCGACTTGTTGTCAACCACCTTTTTGGCATTGTTCTTCATAAATCTCTTCCTCCGATTGAATGTCTTTCGGACCATATTTACGATCTCCTCTTCTCCGTTTGTCTCCAACTCCGACTCATCTTCGGATTCACTCTTCACTTTTCTTTCCTTTTTAGTTGAACCTTCCATCAAAGCTATACCATTCTCGGTTTAACCTGAGTTAGCTTGTTCGTGTAGTTCAAGTTCACAAAATAGTTCGTCTAACCTAATTGTTGAGAGATCCCCAGATATCTTATACGCATCGACAATTGATGTCCATAAGACATTTCTCGGGAATACCTTAAGGGTATACCTAATTAAGTCCCTATTCTCTATTTGATGTCCTATTAACTGCAATCCATTTAATATGTCTTTAATTCTAGTATGAAGTTGACTAGCATTTTCATTTTCGTTAATTTTACAATTAAATAATTTATTTAATAGCATGTCCTGTTTGGCTATCCTAGTGTCATTTGTACCCTCATGCAGTTCAATTAATTTTTCCCATAATTCCTTAGAATTTTCGAATGGTCCTACCCTGTTGAGCTCTTCTTTGGTAAGTCCACATTGCAAGGTGTTAAGTGCCTTGTAATCGACTTGAGCTCTCTTCCTAATATCCGAGGTCCATTCTCCGGTTCTAACAACTCACCAGAGTCGTTTACCGGAGCTGTGAACCCTTTCCTAATTGAAAACCAGACCTTTAGGTTGGTCTTCATGTAACACTTCATTCGCCTTTTCCAGTAGAAAAAGTTCTCTTCATTGAAGAGAGGAGGGCGAACGGTGCTATATCTCTCTAAGTGTGACATTATTAAGGAAATGTACTCTAAATGCAGAAAAATAAATTAAATAACTCAAATGTGCAGAAAATTAAAATAAGTAAATTTAATGTGCAGGAAATTGAATTAAATAAATTTAATATGCAGTAAATTAAATAAAATAAATTTAATGTGGAGTAAATGATTTTAATTGCAGAAAATGTTTTTAAATGCAGAAAATATTTTTTAAATGTAGAAAATGTTTTTTTTTAAATGCAAAAAATGTTTTTTTAAGATGCAAAAAATTATATTAAATGCAGAAATTTATTTTAATGAATTTAAATATGCAGAAGATTATTTTATTGAATTTAAATATGTAAAAAATTATTTTAATGCAATAAAAATTTATCTAAAGCAATAAAAAATTATCTAAAGTAATAAAAAATTATCTAAAGCTCACGATGGTGGTTTCGCCAACTCGGAGCGCCCCTGCTCTGATATCAATTGTAGGATCGAGTAAGGCGAGAGAGGGGGGTGAATCTCAGTGTTTAATAATTTTATCTAATTTTTATTATTAATTATCTAATAGCAGTACGCAACGAAAATTAAAAACAATTACAGACACAACAGTTTACTTGGTTCACAACCCTGACTGGGTTGCTACTCCAAGGCACGTAGCTCCCCCGTGAGCTACCTCGATGGGCAATTCACTAAATACCCTCCGACTTGAGAACTCTTGACTTCGGAGGGTTTCTCTTTTTACAAATAATGAAGGAGGGTAACACACTACCTACTCTTCTTAATTTTCTCCAGTCGAAGAGTTTCACCTTTTACAAATGATGAAGGAGGGTAACACGCTACCCACTCTTCTTAAAATTAAGTGCAGAAGCGAAATAATAAATTAAATTAAAATACATGACTTTATACCAACACTAAGAGATTGTAGAAGTAGTTGCAGTGTGTCGAAATGGTCGCCTTGTTGTGGAATGAAAATTTAGTGGACGAGCAAATATTACGGCAGCATTTCGATGTTAATTGAATTCGATAATTGGATCTGGTCGAGAACAACTTTTATAAACTCTTTCCAATCAACTGGAATGCCTTTTAGTCGACTCCACATTAGCCCATCGTTATGGAATTTGTGGTCTTCCAGTCGACTGAATCCTCTCCAGTCGACTCCACATCACTCGGCTCCGCATCGGGAATTTTCCCTCTTCAGTCGACTCAAACTCTTCAGTCAACTTAAGCCCTTTCCATTTGCATCGTACAATCTCCGATCGATCACCAGCTGATCCTACCAAATAGGAATCTAGTCTACTAATACAACTCTAGTCGACTAGAGTTCAGTCGACTTGAATCCATTCAGTCGACTGTTCTCTGCAAAAAAGGATTAGTACAAGATATGAAATACGATAGCAGTAGTAATACTACTCGATCTTGTCTACTACGTCCCACGCAGACTTTTCGTCGGATCGACGCCTAGGTTTGTCCCCCTAAGAGGACTCGACCTCACCTTTTCACTCGAGGCTTACCTGGTGACTACCTGTCAGACTTACCATTCTTGACATCCGATCTGACTCACCAGGGCTTCCACCAACTATCCGATCTGCCTGACCCAGCTAGACTTTTTGCTGATTGTCCGGTCTCCTGACCCAACCGGTCTTTGTGCCAAATGTATGGTCCACGTGACTCATCTGGACTTCATGCCTGGTGTTCGGTCCTTCTGATATGTCAAGATACGTGCCTAGTATCTGATCAACATGACCTACTAGGACTTTCTGTTAAGCCTGCACACTTAACACTTATATTAGATCACAAGTGGATCCTAACTCTTAACTGTGGTTCATACATAAAAATTAATGAGTGATGCTTGCTGCATCAACACTAATGTCAACGGCAGTCGACTGGTCACTATAAGAGTCGACTGTCAGAGTTGATTTCGGGTAAACAAGAATGTTTAGCCCATGTTTCAGCTATGTTAGGTTACCCTAACTGCTCCTAACCCTAGGATATGCTTTGAAAAGCATTAGAAAGGGTGAAAATCCATTGGATATGGATTAGGAGAGTTGTTTAGGGTGTGTATCAATTTTAAGGTGTGTGAGAGTTCATGTTTGAACTTTTTCCCTTAATTCTGATTGGTTAGTGTTTCTATAGGCTTAGGGACTCTCCAAGGACATTATTGGTGCAATGGTCAAAGGGGAGCAAGCCTTTAGGAGGAGGTATCCTTCATGAGATGGTGGATGTGTTCTTCCTCATGAGGGGGAGAATTTTGGGAATGTGAGATGCCCATTTTGCAAATTGGGAGAGTTTATAGGAAGCCTCTCTTAAGTGATATAGGACTTATCACTAGGAAGAGTGAAGATATCCTAGATGCTTTGTACCAAGGGGGAGATTGTAAGATCTCATTGGGATATGAGACATTAACCTCCATGAGGAGAAGCTTTTTGATGTATGTCAAAAAGAGGGAGAATTTATGGGATTGCCAATTTGGGAGAATTGGTAAGGAGATTTGAGTTAGGTAGCCTAAATCAATGGATTTTGGGTTTTTGTCAAATATCAAAAAAGGGGAGATTATTGGTGCAATCGACCCAGGTCACAATTGACCAAACTCGAGTAGTGTTTTGATGTTTGACAATGTTTTGGGGAGATTATTAGTGCAATCGACCCAGGTCATGATTGACCCGACTCGAGTTTAACTCGAATGGTATTTTGATGTTTGACGATGGTTTGACCATTGTTTGACTATATGGTTGACATGGGGTTGACCATATGATTGAAAGTCCAAGCTTGAGTCTTGGCAATTAGAAAGTCCAACATGGGTTGGCATGGAAAGTCTAAGCATGGGTCTTGGCAAAGGAAAGTCCAAGCTTGAGTCTTGGCAAATGGAAAGTCCAACATGGGTTGTCAAGGGAAGTCCAAGGGGTGATATTGGCAGGGTAAAGTCCAAGGGTGGAGTCTTGGCAGCATAAGTCCAATGGTTGGCGGCGTAAAGTCCAAGCGGGAGTCTTGGCAGTGTAAGTCCAATGTTCATTGGTAGTATAGACTAACTTAGCATGACAATAGCCGATGGAAGAACCTGAAGGCTAGCATATGGATGAATAAGTCATGGATGACTTAGAGGGATCCGATAGGTGTGAGGCTGACAGAGGTGGCTAGAAGGCTTTGGTCTAGGCTAAGGGTGGTCTAGCAAGTATGAGGGTATCATACTTGGGGTTAAAACTCATGTTTGAGGTTATCGATCGACTGGGGCTTTGGACCAATCGATTGGTCAAGTGTTTTGACACTTGGCAGCCGAGTTGACTCGTGGCAGTCGAAGGGGATTATGGCCAGTCGAACTTCTCAGAGTCGACTGATGTTCGACTATAGGAAATAGCCCGCAATCAAGCTACGGCATTGCGGCCGATCGATAAGCGAGCGATCGACTACCATGGATGGGCAGTCGACTGCTAGTCGGGGTTACGAGCACAGAATGCTCGGTAGCCGACTGGTCAGTCAGCTACGACCCTGGCAGTCGATTGATGGATTATGGCAGTCAGTTGCCAGTGTATTTGTTGGCTTGGATGCCGACGTGGATTAAGTCGTCTCACAATGGTACTGTTGGCAGTCGACTGCCAGGCGGAAATCCAGGTCGCAAGGAGGCTTAAAAGGAGCTCAACGGGAGGGATTTCCATAGTGATTTTTGGGGCAATTTTGGAGGGGAATTGCTGCTGCATTCCGGACATTCAAGACCAATCCAAAGCAAGCACCAAACAAGCAATCCAAAGTTCTTGTGTAAAGTGTTCTTTACTTGTTTTTGTGTATTGCTTAGTGTATTTGTTTTATTTCATTATATTACTCTTGTAATCTCTTGTACGAGGTTTCTCCACCTCTGACTTGTTGTCAAGAAAGAGTTTTATTAGTGGTGTTGTCATCACTAGAGCTCGTTGAGCTCACCCCGTGAAGTAGGAACCTTGAGGTTCCGAATGATGTTATATCTTGTGTATTTACGTTTGGCTTGTGTGTTTGTTTGTATTATTTATATATTCCGCTGCGTACTAACAATCATAGGCAAGCACGATCAAAATTTATCAAGCGACGTACGAACATGCTATTCACCCCCCCCTCTAGCGACGGTCAATTTCCCAACACTAGTCTCACATAATTGGTGATGTTCAATTTCATCAATTCATCGACTAGAGATAGTTTCAATACTTACATGAGTTCACATGATAAGATACCCACTAATTGTGGTCCAATCACAATTTCCTTCATGTTATGTATCGTATTGTGGACTTCTTTAGATGAGTTTAAGATATAATCAAATACATAACCAATGCATACTAAAATAGTGAATTTTATTAAAAACTTCTAAGGCGATTGCCTTAGGACATCTCTCAATTACATCAAACTCCCACCTGACCTATAACCAATTGCCTTGGTATCTAATACCATAAGCCTCTAAATGCCTCTCAAACTTTTCTTGAGCAAGAGGCTTTGTCAAGGGATCTACTAGATTCCTATTAGTGGAAACTTTCTCTATTTGCATGTCTCTTCTCCCTATAATCTCTCTTATCTGATGGTAACGACAAAGTATGTGCTTGGATTGTGAAGGGTTTAGCCCCGGAAGCCCTCATACCAATTTAATGGTTTTAGCTTATCGAGTCCGTGAGGGGAAATTTCGCTTCCCACTTCACCTTGGTCGCTTGTTCATGGCGATCCCATCGATGTCCCCAGATTAAAAAAAAATAATCCTAGACATAAGAGATTGCCCAACCAACCAAGTCATCGTCGTGCTATTCGTTTAGAGAGGTCACTTAAACAAACAAGTTGTTCAAGCGACCAACCTCTATTCTACGAGTAGCCGCGGAATAGACGATGTCCGGATCGCCGGTTTTTGTATTTATGATCGGGATCCAAGTATTATTTAGCCATATACAGATTTATATCATGCTCATAATTGAAAAACAAATACAAACATGTAACATATAAAAATTAGAGAATCGATATACCTCTCGATCTTCTAATGTATGACCTTCCTCCTTTTGGACGTCGTGTGGGCGACGCTCTACCAAAAGTCGAAGCTCCTAGATTGCAAATCTTCCTTCCTTGCTCTTCTAAAGCAAGAGGAAGAATAGAAACAAAGCTCTTCTCCTTCCTATGGCCAACCAACAAGCAACAAGGAGAATGCTTGCCGCCGGCCAACAAGGAGAAGGAGATAATGGTGGAAACCGGCCAAGACACCAAGGGAAAGCACTATATCTTATTTCCACCACCTTAGGAGAAGGAGAAGGGGTCTTTGGATGCCAGCCAAGGGCTGGGAAAGGGCTGTGGGCGCCGGCCACCAAAGGAGAGGAAGAAGAAAGCAAACTACTTCCTTATTTGGTGCCACCCAAGCCTCCTAAACCCTAAGCCTCCAAACCCTTATCCTAGCTCTCCTTATGGCCGGCCATGGAAGTGGGGAAGAAGATTAGGATGAGCACAAGCAAAGGTAGAGGGAAGATGGAAGGAACCGGCCACACCTTAGGAGGAAGAAGAAAAACTCCTCCTTGAGTTGCCGCCCACCCATAGCTCCCAAAACCCTAGCCACCCAAACCTAATCCTAAACCAACTAGGATTCCTAGCCTCCAAAGGAAGCAAACCCTAATCCCCTTAAGCCATGCTATTCTTGCCGCCCACTTCATGATCTCTATTTATAGATTTGGGCTCAAGCCATGATTTAATCTCCTCCATTGGTTCTAGGGATTTAATCTCAACCGTCGGATCTAGAGATTTAATCTCAACCATCGGATCTAGAGATTTAATCTCTACCTTTGGATCTAGAGTTTTTTTTTCATCCATTGGATCTAAACTTCATGAGGTGTTAATAGGCTACATTAGGGACCATGAGGAGGAGTTGGATCTTGGCCACCCATGGATCAAGCCCACATAAAGTCCGATCCACTAATGATGATCCAATCCACTAAAGGATCTTCATTGATCTACCTCACCAACCCCCATATGATAATATGGGCTCCATATATTATTTGTACATTTTCTCCCCGTGTTTAAGATCTCGAATGTTTGTCGATTAATTAATTTACTGACCATTAATTAATCAACATCTAACTCCTTGAGTAGTACCACTCAACCTTTTCATCATGTCGGACCAAGTCCACCTACAGGGTTTACATGATGAACCTTATGAGCTCCTCAAGGGGACATCATCATCCTAATATATAGGACATGGTTTCCTCCTATAATTAACGGCACACCATATAAATAATATCATCTCCCAACTTACCGAGCCTATCGATTTAATCTATAAATCTCGTCCATTGGTAAATCAAAGAGATGAGTACTAAGTATATGTGCCCGTTATTATATCGGGATTAAGAGCATGTACTAAATAATATCTGAGATCCAATTCGATTATGTAGTCAGCAATAAATTGAATCACCTCTGAGTCGGTCCTGCTCAATACACACAAAGTGCACTAGTGTGATTCTATGGTCAAAACAAACCAATACCAAATCACACTACAACCATTCCGATGGTTTGTCCAAAGCCATCTCGGTTGTGAGCCTTTACTTATACTTTTCAAGGGGCCGATAACATGATCTCCTATGTGACACCACACACCATGTTATCTACAATGTAAAGTATTAGACAATATTGCATAACCATAAAAATATGCAAACAATGATCATGTGATTCTTATTTCAAAATAAAGATGTTCATACAAAAGGTAGACTTTTCAGTATACATCCCTACAGATTGATGATGAGACCGTGGTTCCTTTGTTTGTGTAATGGCACCATTGTTGTTGTAGTAATACTTCAACAATGCTCAGAACTACTCCAAGTTCAGTAATTAACTTCTTGATCCATACTGCCTCCTTTGCTGCTTCAGAAGCTGCAATGTACTCTGCCTCTATAGTAGAATCTGCAACGGTGTCTTTTTTGGAACTTTTCCAACTCACTGTACCTTTATTCTAGATGAATATGTATCTAAACTGTGATTTAGAATCATCCTTATACCAAGAACAAATCCTTAGTATGCTCACTCACTAATAGGAATCTAAAAAATTGCATCAGTATGCCCGCTCACTACCATATCACCTCCTCCCTATACTAAGAATAAATCATTAGTCCTTCTCAAGTACTTAAGGATTGTCTTGACAGCCACCTAATGGTCCATACTAGGATCCAACTGGTATCTACTCATAATGCTCAAAGCGTTTGATACATCAGGTCTCGTACATAACATAACATACATGATCGATCCTTTAGCTGACGCATATGGGATCTGACTCATGTGAATCCTCTCGTCTTCAGTGCGTGGGCACATAGAATTTAAAAGGTGAATCCCATGTCTCATGGAATGAAACCTTTCTTGGATTCTTCCATGCTAAACCATTTTAGCACTTTGACTATGTATGTAGACTGAGAAAGACCAAGCAATCGATTCGATCTATCTCTATAGATCTTAACCCCTAAAATATAGGTTGCTTCTCCCATGTCTTTCATGGAGAACATTTTGGACAACCAGACCTTGATTGTTTGCAAAAGAGGAATATCATTTCCTATGATTAATATGTCATCGACATACAATACTAGGAACATGATTGCACTCCCACTAACCTTCTTATACACACAGGGATCCTCATAATTTTGTGAAAAATTAAACTGTTTGATTGCCTTATCAAAACAGATATTCCAACTCTTGGATGCTTGCTTAAATCCATAAATGGATCATTGAAGCTTGCATACTTTGTTCTTATCAATGGATGTGAAACCCTTAGGTTGTATCATATATATATCCTCAAACAAGTATCCATTAAGGAAATCTATTTTCACATCCATCTGTCATTTCTCATAATTAAAATGAGTTGTGATGGCCAGGAGTATCTGAATGGATTTAAGCATAGCTACTAGTGAAAAGGTCTCATCATAGTCAACACCTTATCTTTGATGATAGCCTTTTGCTACTAATCTAGCTTTATAGGTAATAACATTACCATCCATGTCGATTTTCTTTTTGAAAACCCACTTGCACCCTATAGGCGTTATGCCTTCAGGTGGGTCCGCCAAGTTCCAAACTTGTTTTTTATACATGGAATTCATTTCTGATTCCATGGTTGTTAGCCATCTATCCCTATCTAAACTATTTAGTGCATCTTCGTAACTAGTGGGTCCCTCATCCTCTATGAGTAACATGTCATTAGATTTAATTATGAGAAATCCATATCTCTCAGGAATCTTACATGTCCTACTAGATCTACGAGGAGGTGGTGTATCATCAGGTTCAACTATTATCTCATTCAAATGAGTAATCAACTGTGGTTCTTGAATAAGCATCTCTTATGTGTCTATTGGAGTCTCTTGAACTACACTTAGTTCAATATCACTCCCACTATTTTCTTGTAAGAGAAACTCCTTCTCTAGGAATACAACATGCCTTGAAACAAATACCTTTTGTTCCAAGGGATGATAGAATTGGTAACCCTTTGTTTCCTTAGGGTAACCAATAAATAGATACTTATCAAACTTAGCTTCCAGCTTGTCTGATACTGTCCTCTTTACATAAGAAGGACAACCTCATATCTTCAAATAAGATAAATGAGATTTTCTACTATTCCACATCTCATATGAAGTTGTAGAGACTGCCTTAGTCGGGACTCTATTTAACAAGTAAACAGTTGTCTCGAGTGCATAACTCCAAAAGATTTTTAGAAGACTCGCATGTTGCATCATTGACCTAACCATGTCCAACAAGGTTCGGTTTCATGTTTTAGCCACACCATTATGTTGTGGTGTGTAAGGTGGAGTCCTTTGGGATAAGATTTCATTGTCCTTTATATTGGCGCAATCATCCCAGGTCACGATTGACCAGACTCGAGTTTGACTCGAGCAGTATTTTGATATTTGACAAAATGTATGACAATGTAATTGTCATGGAAAGTCCAAGTCTTGTGTACTTGGCATGGAAAGTCCAAGTCTTGAGTACTTAGCATGGAAAGTCTAAGCATGAGTCTTGGCAATGGTAAAGTCCAAGTCTTTGTACTTGGTAATGGTAAAGTCCAAGCATGGGTCTTGGCATTTGGAAAGTCTAACATGAAGTTGGCAAGGGAAGTCTAAGAGTGTGATATTGCCAGCATAAAGTCCAAGCATGGGTCTTGGCAGCATAAGTCCAATATTTGACGGAGTAAAGTCCAAGCTTGGAGTCTTAGCAACATGGAGTTTTGGCAGCATAAGTCTAAATGAATCTTGGCAATTGGGAAGTCCAAAGGTGTGATATTAGTGGCAGAAAGTCCAAGCTGTAGTCTTGGCAGCTAAGTCCAATGTTTGGCAGTGTAAAGTCCAAGCGTGTGTCTTGGCAGTGTAAGCCCAAATGTACCTTAGCAATGTAGACCCGATTTGCATGACAATAGCCGATAGAAGCACCAGAAGGCTAACGTATGGATGAACAAGTCATGGATGACTTGGAGGGATCTGATAGACATGAGGTTGATGGAGGTGACTAGAAGGCTTAGGTATATGCTAAGGGTGGTCTATCAAGTATGAGGGGATCATACTTGAATTAAATCTCATGTTTGAGGTTTATCAAACGACTGGGGTTATGGACTAGTTGACTAGTCAAGTGTTTTAACACTTGGCAGCCTAGTCGACTCTGAGCAGTCGATTGGATTATGATCAGTCGACTAGAGCTCGACTGCAGCTGTGTGCCATTGGCAATCGACTTCCTTCTTTGGGTAGTCGACTGGACTTGAGTAGTCGACTGTCATGGAGGGCAGTCAACTATTGTTTGTGGACACGAGCACAGAAAGTTCCATAGTTAATTAATCAGTCGACTGTTATGGAGGGCAGTCAACTGTTGTTTTCGGACATGAGCACAGAAAGTTTCGTAGTCGACTGATCAGTCGACTACCAGAGAAGCAGTCGACTGATAGGATTTGACAGTCAACTACTATGTATCCGTTGGAGTTTTTTCAACGTGGATATAGTCATTGTGAGACAATGACATGAAGACCAGTCGACTGCTGGGTAAGAGCAATCGACTGGAAGGCAAAAATCAGCCCGGGTTGCAGCTTTATAAGGAGCACGAAGAGGAGGATTTTATCCATGGTTCTTGGGGAGATTTGAAGGGGAATTATTGGTTCTTTCTAGTCCTTCAAAGCCAATCCAAAGCAATCAACAAGCAAGCAATCAAAAGATCTCTTATAAAGTTTTCTTTACATCATTTGTTGTATTTCATTTGTATTTGCTTGTATTATCTTGTTTATTATTGTAAACATTGTACGAGGTTTCTCCACCTCCGGTGTGTCACCGAGAAGGAGTTTATTAGTGGTGGTGTGCATCATTAGAGCTCATTTGAGCTCGACCCGCGGAGTAGGAACCCTAGGTTCCGAACCATATTATATGCTTGTGTTCGATTGTGTTTGTGTTTATATTCTTGTATTCTATATATAGTTGTGCTAACAAGTGTTGTAGATGAACACGATTGAGCAAATCCATCAAACGACCCAAAACTGCTATTCACCTCCCCTCTAGCACGTCATCAATGTTCCTACACATTAGATAATTTTGAAACTCTTGGCTTAAATATTCACCACCTCGATCCGATTGAAGTATTTTAATATCTTTCCCAAGTTATTCGTCTACTTCGTTTTTGAAATCTTTAAACCTTTCAAAGACTTCAGATTTGTTCCTTAACAGATAC
This sequence comes from Wurfbainia villosa, assembly GCA_025175895.1. Lineage (NCBI taxonomy): Eukaryota > Viridiplantae > Streptophyta > Magnoliopsida > Zingiberales > Zingiberaceae > Wurfbainia > Wurfbainia villosa. Next base: position 90,989,883 of record CM045997.1, on the reverse strand, counting down.
AAATACCTATATCGCAAATAATTATTGATAAAGGTAACGAAGTAGCTATAACCTCCTATTTACCCCCCCCCCCTCTAGCATGTCATCAACGTTCCTACACTTTAGATAATTTTGAAACTCTTGCCTTAAGTATTCACCACCTCGATCCGATTGAAGTATTTTAATATCTTTCCCAAGTTATTTGTCTACTTCATTTTTGAAATCTTTAAACCTTTCAAATACTTCAGATTTGTTCCTTAACAGATACAAATACCCATATCATGAATAATTATCGATAAAGGTAACGAAGTAGCTATAACCTCCTATGGCATGAGTTGACATTGGTCCACATACATCAGTATGTACAAGGCCCAATACCTCAACTGCTCGTTCACCTTTTCCCCTAAAAGGTAACTTAGTCATATTTCCTTTTAAGCATGAAGTATGTGTCTAATGAATCTGATTCATAAGACTCCAAAATGCCAAGCTTATGTAGTTTGGACATGCGTTCTTTGCTTATATGGCCAAGACGACAATGGCATAATTGCAAGGTTAACTGATTATTTAACTTAGAATGTTTGCTATTTGATTCGATATTGAATATCTCATTGGATGTATCTAACAAGTAGATTACTTTATTTAACATTTCTGTAGCATAAAGAACACCATTTAATGTAATATAACAATAATTATTACTGAACATCAAATGATAACCTTTCTTATTCAAATATGAAATAGAAACAATGTTCTTTATTAATGTAAGAATATAAAAAACAATCATCCAATTCTAAAACCAGTCCTGTAGGAAGTCACAACATATAAGTTCCCTTGGCTACAGAAGCAACTTTTGCTCCATTTCCAACCCTTAGATCTTCTTCTCTCTTAATCAGTCTTCTTCTGTTCCTGAGCCCTTGTATGTCATTACATATATGTGAGCCACAGCCAGTATCCAATATCCAAGTGTTAGAAGAAACAATATGACATTCAATAACATATATACCTGAAGTAGATTGGGCATCAAATGCCTTTTTCTGCTTCAATGACTCTAGATACTGCTCACAATTTCTCTTCTAATGCTCTTCCTTGCCATAATGATGGCAGGTGCCTTTGAGAGTTTATTCTTCTTTCTTTTCCTTTTTCTTCCCTTTGGTTGTAGTTTTTGACTTCCTCTTTGAACCTTTCTTTGAGGAGTCAACCAGCATCACCACCTTCTATTCTTTAGCAACTGATGGCTCCACTGTTTTGCGCATATTGATCAACTCAGGAATAACAGACTCAATCTTATTCATCTGATAGTTCATCACAAATTGTGAATAGATACCAGTCAGATTGTAAAGAATTAAGTCAATACTTAATTCATGGTCTATAGAAAACCCTAATGATTCCAATCGCTCAATATAGCCATTCATCTTCAGTGCATACTGCACTGCAAATGAACCCTCCTGCATCTTTGAGTGAAAGAAGAGTTAGGTGACCTCGAACCTTTCAGATCTCGCCTGCTCATCGAGCAACTCACGAAGATAGAAGACAATTATATTTGCATCCATATGCTAATGTTGCTTTTGCAACTCAAGAGACGTCGACGCTAGCAAAATGCAATTCGCCATCTCAGAGTCAGCAACATGCTTTTGGTAAGCCAACTTTTGGTTATTAGATGTGTTAGTGCCTATAAGATTCACATATCTCCATAATGGTATGATATTGTCCATTTTGGGATGAAGCCCTCATGGATTTATTTTTGGGTTTTACCCAAAAAGCCTCATACCAATCACACATACACATGAGGATCGAACAACTAGAACAAAGTCAAGTTGGGCCAGAAGGGCTGGACAACTGGCAGGAAATCCAGCTGGGTCAAGAGGATCAGACAGTTGGTAGAAAGTCCTGGTGGGTTGAGGATCAGACATCAAGTAGAGAAAGTCCTTCGAGGATAGATAGGCTTGAGGAAGGCTCAATGTGGTCCTTCGTTTGAGGGGGGGGGGGGATTATTGGGAGTATGGAGAATACAATCAAAGTCTCACATTGGTAAGACATAGAAAAGATCATGTGCTTATAAGATAAAAAGATATCTCCATTGGCATGAGGCCTTTTGGGTAAAGCCCAAAAATAAAATCATGAGGGTTTCGGCCCAAAATGAACAATATCATACCATTGTAGAGATATGTGAATCTTATAGGCACTAACAATTGGTATAAGAGCCATGGTCCATGTCAAGCCATGAACCTCGATCGAAGGAAGTGGAGCTCTCATGTCCGGATCAAGAGAACCAAACACCAAGTAGGAAGTCCAGTTGGGTTGAGAGGATCAACCAACTGACAGGAAGTCTAGTTGGGTTAGGAGGATCAGATAGTTGGCAGTAAGTCCTGGTGGGTTAAGGATCAGACATCAAGCAGAGGAAGTCCTTCGAAGATGGATAGGCTTGAGGGGGGCTCAATGTGGTCCTTCGTTTGAAGGGGGGGGATTATTGGGAGTATGGGGAATACAATCAAAGTCTCACATTGGTAAGACATGAAAAAGATCATGTGCTTATAAGATAAAAAGATATCTCCATTGGTATAAGGCCTTTTGGGTAAAACCCAAAAATAAAACCATGAGGGCTTAGGCCTAAAGTGGACAATATCATACCATTGTGAAGATATGTAGATTTTATAGGCACTAACAATTGGTATCAGAGTCATTGTCCATGTCAAGCCATGAACCTCGAACGAAGGAAGTGGAGCTCTCATGTCCGGATCAAGAGAACCAGACACCAAGCAGGAAGTCTATTTGGGTCGAGAGGACCAAACAACTGGCAGGAAGTCAAGTTGGGCCAGAAGAGTTGGACAACTAGTAGGAAGTCCAGCTGGGTCAAGAAGATCAGATAGTTGGCAGGAAGTCATGGTGGGTTGAGGATCGGACATCAAGTAGAGAAAGTCCTTCGAGGACGGATAGGCTTAGGGGGGCTCAATGTAGTCCTTTGTTTGAGGGGGGAAATATTGGGAGTATGAGGAATACAATCAAAGTCACACATTGGTAAGACATGGAAAAGATCATGTGCTTATAAGATAAAAAGATATCTCTATTGGTATGAGGCCTTTTGGGTAAAGCCCAAAAATAAAACCATGAGGGCTTAGGCCCAAAGTGGACAATATCATACCATTGTGAAGATATATGAATCTTATAGGCACCAACAATTGGTATTAGATCCAGGTTGCGAAAACCACTATCGGATTTTATTTCTTTTGGATGTCGAGTTTTGTTTTACTCAGTTTTGGTTTTGTGAGTTCTGGGATCTACAGTAGCGGGATATCTCCGAGTTACAAGGGTTAAGGTATGCAAATTGTTATCACAAATCCTTTTGTTGTCTATGCATTTAGTTGTTTATAATAGGGAATGACTTGTTGAGTCTGTGAGTCTTGAACATGCTGTCGAAAAGGTGATTTTCCTTTGAGAGCTGACTGATACCGAGTCAAAAAGCAAGGGTCAGACCATCACATTTCTTATGGAGATCAAAGATTACATTCTTAGGGATTTTCACTAACTATGCTAGTCAGATCATTACCTATGGGGTAATGGACAAATGTGTATACTATTGTTGATGCAGATAGTGGAGGATTAGTATATGGTGTTTCATAGGGATTTTGATCCCTAAGTTGGTCATGTTGGGTTGTATAACTTTGAAGGTACTTTTGAGTACTTAACCTATGTGATGCAGGAAAAGTAGTGTTAGTTGCATACCATTATCGGGATCAAGCCAGTTCTTAGTGAAAGATGTTGGAAATAACCTTCGGGAAATAACACATCATTTGGTCACGGTGTAGTGATGCAGTGAGAGAGTATTTCTCCGCGTCACTTTCTTTGACTCATTGTCAGGGAATCCTTGAGTATCAAGTAGGGTGATCGTTTAGTAATGGGAGTACCATGTGGAATTGTTAGACTTGTAGAGGTTACGACCACCTAATAGCTTGAGAATATGATTGGGATGTTTTAAGCCACCCATGGTTTATTAGCTTATATTCGGATTAGGATGTTGGGATCTTCTATCAAATCCTACCGGAAGACATTGGATCGAGTCATGAGCTACTTTCTGATCATAGAAGACCAACCATAGATCGTCATAATCTTTTGATGCTTGTTAGTAAAATCGGAAGAAAGACTCCGAAGGAATTATGTGCGTGCAGTGCAGGTCACGACGACACGCAAAGTCGGATTATCTGTTGGATTAGTTCATCTATTGCTATTGTAAGCAACCAATACATATAGGGAGAATGTACTTTGAGGACTTAGTTGAATACTATTGATGTTGCTTTCGGGAGGAGGATGTACAATCTTGACAGTAGAGATTATTTCAGAAGATTGAGTTATCACACCAGCAGTGATTTACTACCTCAAACATAGTTGAAGTTCCTTGATACTTCCATCCAAGAGAAGTGATTTACTTAGCAACATTAGCAGAAGACATCTTAGAAGACTCATGTAGACAACATCAACTGTTACCTCTCCAGGCGCATCTATATCATTTGTCGGGTTGGAGCGTGCTATGATGTTGGCAGCTATTCAGTATTTTACAGTCTGTGGTGTACTCTTTACCAGTACAACAGTGTTTACCACCTCCATTATAGTCGTTTTGTTTATATCTTAGTTTCAGCAGTTGATTTTAGTTTCTCCATAGTAGTATTTTGCACCTACATGAACTCAATTATCAAGAACAGAAGTTGGATAGGTTTGCATCTTTACTCGAGAGGAGATGTAGAGGATCAAAGGATTGATCATTTGGGGTATTATTTTAGTTTACCTTATTTGTTGATATATTGAGAGATACTGATAATTTGCAAGTATCTGTGTCTAGAACATTCTTAGATAGGATTGGAAGGATTTCTATATTCAGATCATGTGGATTAGTTGTTTCTCTACCGATAGGTGAGATGTTGACCACCAAGTAAGTAGTCAAGGAATGCCTTTAAACTTTGATGAACATACTACTAGGATGGTTTCCCAATATAGTTGAGGTGTTGATTTGATTATTGTGTTGATTATTAGAGTGTTATGATACTGAATCTGATATTTAGAGGTTGATTGGTGGAGATGTTATCATAGTGTTAGAGAGTTATCATAGTTGCTATATTGTTGACTTGGTTGATATGGTGTGGATATGGATATCCTAATATTAACTTGGATAGTTAAATTGTTGAAATGATGGTATGATATGTCTCTCGGATGTGTATATAATCTGAGAGTATTCAGATGTATTTTCGGATGAACTCCCGGACTTGCCACTACATAGGCAAGTGGAGTATGCGATCTGAGTGATTTCGGGAATAGTTTCGATATTGAAGACCTCATATTGGGAGATAATTTTGTTGGTATCGGTGTTGCTAAACGCTATGGAAATTGAAAGAACGTAAGTTACGATTATAGGAGGTATTGGATGGGAGATTTATCTGCCCAGTGTCTCTTTTTGAAAAGATGCAGAACTCTTTGTTAAAAGAGAGACAGACCTTTGAGGTTATGCATCGATTATCGATGATGGAATGTAGCTATTGAGAATGAATAACTTTTATTGTGGATAAATGATCTGTTTAGATCAGCTAAAGGACACCTATGTATACTCTAGGGTTGGTTTATGATTGGGATATCATCAACTTAGAGTCAAAAGGATGCAGATGTGTAGAAGACAACATTTTATACTTGGTATGAATTTTATGAGTTGTTGATAATGTTGTTAGAGTTATTGACGATTTAGTCATTCATGGACATAAGGAATCGAGTATTCTGGAAGTGATTGGATCAGTTGATGGTTGTCGATTTAGATGATATTTTTGGATATATACACAATCTCAATGGAAGTTTTGGTTTCCCTGGATTGACTTGGTTATTATCGCAGATGTGGATAGGATGTTTTCAACATTACTATACCACTGATTGTTTGACTAAGAAGGTGATGGAATTCACTTGGTTAGAAGCTTGTAAAACTAGTTTACAGAGCCTAGACAGTGGCTAACTTTTGCACCAGTGATAGTTAATCCTTCTGGTGCAGATAGAAGGATATTGTATATGGATGCATCATTTTGGGGATTGGAAGCAATCTCGATGTAGTTGAATGAGACGTATCTTATGCTTACGTCAGTTGAGGAACTATGAAAAAAAACTATCATATACATGACGTGGATTTAGCAGTTATGATTTTGATTTGTAGATGTATGGAGCAGGAATGCTCATGGGATTTTGGCTAGTTACTAGGTAGCTACTATAGAGTTGTTGGAATACAGACAGATGTAACAAGGGAGATTGGTCACTATAGTCTCCCAGTCACTTGCAGTTTCTTTATGGTAGAATGGATTTTGGATAGTAGATTGATTTCTCTTGTGAGAAAATAATTCTCCGTCTTTGAGAAGGATAGTGGTTTCCAAAGTTGCATTAGATTTAGAAAGAGTTGTTTCAAGAGACTCGTCGTTCGAGATTTGTGATTTATTCGGATTGTATCCAAAAAATTGCGAGTTCTGAAACGTTCTTATTGGTGGAACGATATATGAGACATAGTTAATTCCATAGCTTGATGTTTGGTGTGTGATCACTATCATTTTATTGCATTATTTTGGTCCTTAATAGCCATGTTTTTATCCACTCGAGTGATTTATTATTGATTATTAATATTTTTTATGAGTTTAGATTCATTTTGGACCTTATTGTAAATTCTCCTAAATTTGTGAACTTATATGCAAATTTTATACCTTATTTGTAGGAGATCAAGATGAACCAATGGACTAGACTCGAGTTAGATCAAATGTGGTCTAATCCAATGTTATAATGGGTATTTCAAACTGGATTAATATGGACCTTTCATCAAGATCAGAGGCAATTAAATCAAGGGACCATATCTGGGCAATATGGACCGTCCGAGAAAAATGGTTGATTCTGAGCCATCTATCCAGATCTGGAGAGATTCAGTCTGTACATTTAGATCTGGACATCTTATCCCTTCATCCAGATTCGGCCGATCATGATTATCCATTCAGATTCAATCAGTTCCATTCATTAGAGATCGGAGCAATCTTAACCGTCCAATGTGATGGCTTGATCTGAGCCATTAATCTGAATCTGGAGCGATCCAACCCATACATTGTGATCTACACATCTTGGCTATTCATTCGAACCGTTGGATCTTGATGCGCACGGTCGCAACCTTAAATCCCGCGACGGAGACCACCGAAGACTCAAAGTACGCGCTCACGCTCAACGCCCGCAAGTGCACGAATGTCGTCAAGTAATAAATAGATTATCGATCCCACAGGGACTGAGATTCGAGTACCAATACACTAAGTGGTTGCGGTTGTTCGGACGAAATCTCAGTGAGAGTCAGTTGGTGAGGATTATCGGAGGACCCTACTCAGTGTGGTGTCACACGGAGAAGGAAAAGAGGGTGCCGAGGTCTTAAAAAGGTGATTCTAGGACTTTGATTTCACTTGTGTATCACAGAACAACATTGTGAATTGGCGTCGTCTAAACTTCTACCTACAGTTTTGGGGAAGAGACATCATACACTCTCCCGCAGAGCCGCTGTATTCACCGTGAGCTATCCTCGCCCACAAGGATGGGATAGAGGGTACGAGGATGCCAAATCAATCCTTGCGGTGGATCGTTTCCGATTCCATCGCTCCCTTCTCCCCGCAGTTATGGGAGGTCAGGTTTACCCCTAGGTTCCTTGATCAAATCTCCTAAATCTAGATTGCGAGGGTTGTCACCACCTCATATCGCCTAAGCACAGCGGAAAGAAAGCCAACTACACGTAGGTATAATAAAGAGCAACATCCAATCGTCAAATCAAACTTTTGGCCAAAATTTAATATGAACCAACTTTGTCTATGAACACAAGCTACTCCCTAATCCTAAAATCAAAAGTTCTACTCCATAAATGCGAAGGAAGAATCACAACACATGTTTAAGTCCAATTACAATAGAAAGAGAGTGCAGAAATAAAGATTACAATGCGTTGTGACCTTCTCTCCGGCGTTGTATTGCAAGTGGTGGACCTCCGACGGTGTTCCTCCTCTCCGCTGCGAGTTACTGAAGCTTTTTAGGTCTTCGACGTGTCGTCCTAGTTGTCGTGCCTCCTCCCTAGGGTTTGGGCGGAGCCATCTTTATATAGACATCACCTCGGACCGCTGCGAAATCAGGAAAAAACCCTAGTCGCGCAACTCCATCGGGCCACCACACGGCCAGGCCACGTGCAACCCTGGTGTGTTGATCTTCACCAATCGGACACAACCGTGTGAATCCACATGCCCTGGTCATGTCCCACTCTGCGTCTAGCATGAAATGTCCTTCTTTCGCTCCGAAAATGCATCTTTTCTGCCCGAAAAGCCAACCTGCATTCAAAAGAACAACGAGCAAACCTCCGAACTAGAAAATAGGAAATGCATGCAAAAACAGAGTAACATATGCATGAAACTAACGCAAAATGTAACAAGATGTGAGCGAAAACTACTCCTAAAACCCTATATGTTTTGCTGACATCACTTTTCCCAGACTTAAATCTTTGCTTGTCCTCAAGCAAACCTCAGTGCCATAAAATTTTAAAAAGAGATTGTTTCATAATGAGCATGCTAACTAAATTTATCAGGTGGTATTTGCAATCAAAGCAAAATAGATATATTCTAAAAATTCACTAAGTTAGCTCCTCGTGCTCGTGCTAAGCGAATCATTCTTAGGGGATGTCCGTTCTGTGAGTTAAGTCGTCATCCCATAGCTTTCCTAAGGTTTTCTGCTCTTAGGCACTTACCTACCCAAAGCGAGGATCGTTCCTTAGATCTAGCATAAAGTCTCAAAGGCGTGCTCGGTATTGAGAGAAATTGAGAGGTGTTTCTCCAGTAACCTAACTCGGTCTCAAAGGGGCACCTAGCCATTTCCACCAATGACAACTATTTTTTCATCCCTCATAATTTTTTTTTCAGCTCACAGAGATTTTGATTTTTCGAATGGGCTTACACAATCCGAGCATCTCCAGTAACTAAAATGCTAAACCTAGAGTCACCTATGGATTCCAAAGTACTAGACTATTGAGGTGAATCATAACTAGGTATGTACTAGATTCTCCCTGTCAGACTGTTCGACATGTGTAAGTGCAAAAATAGAGCTAACCAGTGTAAGTCTAGAACATTCAATAGAGCACATAAAATAAAATACCACAAGATAAATGAAGTAAGCTACCTATGGGAACAACTCATGCAAGCAACTTTCAAACATACTACTGAGGTAGCTTTATAGACATCAAAAATTATGTACCGAAAGGAACTAAACGACTCATGTGTGCATGAACAAATGAAAATACTAGAAAAGAAACTACTACTACGAAAACAAAACAAAACAGATTTCACCCCCCCCCCCCTAGGCCTAAACAAAAGTATACCTCTAATATGGTGGACGAGGTGGAAAGTCCAGGAACTGGGCATCTCTCTGGGTCCCGGAGAATGCCACACATAAATGTGGTGATCACGAGGCGTGGTGGATCGTGGTGCTCGGTGCTCCTCCTCCCTGGCCCACTGCTTATGCTGGCGCATGCATATGTTGTCCGCATCTCCTCCTGTGATAGTGCCTCATCTGGCGACAAGCGACCTCCTCACAGAGTATATCTTGGGGCCTCATCATAGAACTCCTTTGCCCACTGGAAATGCTCCCAGAATTCCTAGAGCTCCGCCTGCTGGTAGGCGCTATGCTCCTCCCATCGCTGCCTCTGCGTCTACTGCTCAGTGTAGATGTCATCGAGGCACGATCGGAACTCCGAGAAATCATATGCCGATGTACCTGCATCTTGCTCAAAAGTAGAAAAAGATGGTGGCACGGTTGTAGGCTCATGTCGACGTGGACTAGGTGGGCTCCTATGTATGTGTGGACTGGAGGGAGAGTGGTACAAAGGTGGAGAGACGGGCGTTGATGTGGATGGTTCCTCATGTGGAGGGGACTCCACTATCAGGTCTAAGCACTAATTGGCACGTATAGCGATGGTGGTACGATCCGGGTCAGGGAGCCTAAGGGTTGTAAGATTTTTCCTTACAAAGCATAAGGAGTCTCCTTCTCTTACAATCATCTTCATGGCCATGCAGACTCCTAGGTCGATCCTAGGGCTCCCCTCTATACTCTCCAATGTTGTGTAGTCGTACCCCATCCTATAATAAATGTGGGTAAGTAGGCCTCCCACATGGATCTCTCCTCGTGCTGCTTTGCCCATCTTCACTAAGTGTCTGATGAAGTGGGACCCTACATCGATGCTACTCCTCTCTTGTAGCATGTCCCATAGGCAAAGCAGCTCACTGGCTCTCACTACACCGTCACTCTCCCCATGACCAAATATTATACTGGCCATGACACGGTGAAGGTATCGAAAGACGGGGTTTTGGAGGCGCGACGCTTTGGCCCTAGAAGGGTCATAAACGTGCTCCCCTGTCAACTTAGTCCAAATCAAACGAGAGTTGTACCCATTAGGGCTTCTTCTCTCTCCCCCACTTGGCAAGCCAAAGCATGAGTTTCATTGGTGAAGGGTCCACTCATGCTCTATATTGAAAAGTATAAAAGTTATCCTACCCTCCTCACTCTCTCTACCCATTAAAACTTTCGCCTCTAAAGAACTCAAAAATTCCAAAACAATCCTTGGGTAGGTTAGGTGCCTTATTCCCATAATCTCATCCCACCCCATTTTTGCAAATAGGGTTTGCATGTCGCCCAACAAACCTAAAGATCCTAGCAAATCCTCATCTAAGTACCTAGTAGCAGTAAGTTTATGAGTAGAGAGCATATTGAACCTATCTCTTTGCTCATTATTGCGAAAAAGTAGAGGGGGTAGGGCATTACCCTCTTCCGAAGCTTGAGGAGTGTCGGATCTTCTTGTTTGTCGCTCCAAGGCACCGAATCGGGATGTTATGGTCTTGGTCCTCCTCATCCTTGCTCCTTTTGGCTTCTAAAGAGGTTAAAAATGCTTCTAGAGGAAGGGGAAAACGAACTCACACGTCTAGGGCAAGAACTTTTGAAGCACACGGTGCAAATGAGGTGAAAACACACGACTTGCCCCTTTTAACCTCGTGCGCCACGACCGTGTGAAAACACATGGCCAGGCCATGTGCGCCTCTGGTCAAGCGGGCACAGCCGTGGGAAAACACACGACCAGGCCGTGTGCCCCCATTTTTCGCCCCTTTCATACACCATGGCCCGAATTTGTTCATACATTTCGCTACGTAGACTAATGTGGGTTTCATTTTTGCCTAGCAAAGTTCTTTTCTACTCCTAACTCTAAATGTGATGGAAATCAAAACTAAAATCTAACACATGTATGCAATGCAATAGAAAAAGAAAAATCTACAACTAAACTTGGGTTGCCTCCCAAGAAGCGCTTTGTTGAAGGTCGTTTAGCTTGACCGCACTCTTCTATCAACTCGGCTCTGGTGGTTCAGTGAACCTCCATTCATCCGTCTCGGGATCCGCATATGCCGCTTCCTTCCTAGTTCTCGCTGGAATCACATATTTCCCTGATGCAGGTTTCTGACTTCCTGTCCCAGTGGCCTCAAATTCGATCTTATCCTCTCCCACTTTTAGGGTCTGCTTGTGATTCTTAACGTCAATGAACATCCCTGCAGTCGCTAAAATGGTCGCCCCGAGATGACGGGTATCTTGGGATCTTCTTCCATCTCCATTACCACAAAGTCAGTTGGTAATGTAAACTTCCCCACCTTAACAGGAACGTCTTCTAAAATCCTCAATGGGTAGCAGTATGTGTGGTCAGCTAGTTGTAGTATCATAGTAGTGAATTTTAAATTTTCTAACCCTAGCTTTTTACATAAGGTATAGGGAATAAGACTCACACTCGCTCCCAAATCATAGAAGGCTTTACTAATCAGTGTCGTCCCTATATAGCACGAGATATAGAAGCTCCCTGGATCTTTTAATTTCTGAGTAGCTTCGTTTCGGAGATAAGCGCTTGACTCCTCCGTGAGGGCTACTGTTTTCGACTCCGCTAGCTTTTTACGATGTACCAGAATATCTTTAATGAACCTAGCGAACTGGGGCATTTGGTGCAACGCTTCGAGTATTGGTACCTCCACCGAGATCGTCTTCAGCATATCCAGGAATTTACCAAACTCGGCGTCTTTCTTTGCATTCGTCAATCGCTGTGGGAATGGTACAGTAAGGGGTGGTTTAGCCCTCACAGCCAGCTCTCGGTTTGTCTCTCTTGTTTTTTCATTCTCTGCCTCCCCTAGAGGCTCTAGCGGTTCAGATTCCTTGTCCTTTTCGGTAACCGACCGTCTTGGCATTTCTTTCAGGATCCTCCCGCTTTGCAGCATCACTGCTCTATCGGATTGGCCTCTGCTCTTCCTGGTAGCTTCCCTGGTATCCTGGAGATTTGGTTCACGATCTGAGCTACTTGAATCTCTAATGACTTCTGCCTGGTGGCAAGATCTCTTATAGATGATCTTAACCCCTCGATCATTATATCCATCTGCGAATGCCGTCGCTGAAATTCAGTGTTCACCTCCCGTTGTGTTTGAATGAAATCCTCTAACATATTCTCTAGCCGGGTGTTAGAGGGATGTGGCTGCCCATTCTCTTCCTGCGGTTGGAACCTTCCTAAGGTATTCTTATACGGAAAATTTTGGGGGTTCCTCCGTCCCGGATGAGAAGTGCTGGAATGTTGGTTGTTGGGTCTTGGGTTGTAATCCCCAACCGCATCACAGTGCTCAATCTGCTCATCTGAGGTCTCCTGCCCTACAATGTGGTCCTCACGATACGTTGCCGCCCCCTCTCCAAAGTCAATGGCCGTGCATGCAGATGAAGGATTCAAAGATTCAAACCGTCTACTTAGCGTGTCCATCCTCGTTGAAAGGTGGTCCATGGAGTTGACAGTATATCGCCCTGTCGTAGGCGTGGGTTGACCACGTTCGGAGGCCCATTGTTGGTGGTTTTGTGCCACCTCTTCAATAAGATCCTCTGCCTCCTCGATGGTCTTGTTCATTAAGGCTCCTCCTACGGCAGAATCTAAGGACATCTTCGTGGCATAGGTGATCCCATTATAGAAAATGTGGATCACCAGCCACCTCTCCAGTCCATGGTGTGGGCATTGATAAAGTAGCCCCTTGTAGCGATCCCATGCTTCGAACAGGGACTCCCCCTCCTTCTGGTGAAAGCTAGTGATAAGGTGGCGCATGTGAGTAGTCTTACTTGGTGGGAAGTATTTATTCAGAAACTGCTGCTCACACTGCTCTCATGTGGTAATGCTGTCAGAGGGTAAGGAGTGAAGTCATGCCTTAGCCTTATCCTGCAGTGAAAACGGGAACAAGCTTAGGCGGATCACATCAGAAGGAACTCTATTCAGTTTCATGGTTGAGCAGATTTCTAGAAAAGCCTCAAGATGCCGGTTCGGGTCCTCAGTCGCAGCTCCCCCGAATTGGCTCTGCTGGACCATATGTATGAGTGTCGGCTAACCATAATGCTAAAAGCAGGAAATAACTAAATCTAGTAAATAAAAACCTAAGATGCAATAAGTAAACAGGAAACTACTACTGGAAATAAAAACTGAATCTAAATATGGAAAATAAAACTAAAGAAAAATAAAGTAAACTAATAAGAAAAATAAAGTAAACTAATAAGAAAAATAAAGCAAGAAAATAATCTAATCCTAAGTCTGATCCAATCTACCACAGTTCGATTGATATCGAATCGACAGTCCCCGACAACGGTGCCAAAAACTTGATGTGCACAGTTGCAACCTTAAATCCCGTGACGGAGACCGTCGAAGACATAAAGTACGTGCTCACGCTCAACGCCTGCAAGTGCACGGATGTCGTCAAGTAATAAATAGATTATCGATCCCACAGGGACTGAGATTTGAGTACCAATACACTAAGTAGTTATGGTTGTTCAGACGAAATCTCAATGAGAGTCGGTTGGTGAGGATTATCGAAGGACCCTACTCAGTGTAGTGTCACACGGAGGAGGAAAAGAGGGTGCCGAGGTTTTAAAAAGGTGATTCTAGGACTTCGGTTTCACTTGTGTACCACAGAACAACGTTGTGAATTGGCATCGTCTAAACTTCTACCTATGGTTTTGGGGAAGGGATATCATACACTCTCGCGTAGAGCCACCACATTCACCGGGAGCTATCCTCGCCCACAAGGACAGGATAGAGGGTACGAGGATGCCAAATCAGTTACGGGAGGTCAGGTTTACCCCTAGGTTCCTTGATCAAACCTCCTAAATCTAGATTGCGAGGGCTGTCATCACCTCGTATCGCCTAAGCACAGTGGAAAGAAAGCCAACTACACGTAGGTATAATAAAGAGCAACATCCAATCGTCAAATCAAACTTTTGGCCAGAATTTAATATGAACCAACTTTGTCTATGAACACAAGCTACTCCCTAATCCTATAATCAAAAGTTCTACTCCATAAATGCGAAGGAAGAATCACAACACATGTTTAAGTCCAATTACAATAGAAAGAGAGTGCAGAAATAAAGATTACAATGCGTTGTGACCTTCTCTCCGGCATTGTATTGCAAGTGGTGGACCTCCGGCGGCGTTCCTCCTCCCCGCTGCAAGTTACCGAAGCATTTTAGGGCTTAGGCGTGTCGTCCTAGCTATCATGCCTCCTTCCTAGGGTTTTGGCAGAGTCATCCTTATATAGACGTCGCCTCGGACCACTGTGAAATCAGGAAAAAAACCCTAGTCGCGCAACTCCATCGGGATGCCACACGGTCGTGTGTTTCCACATCGCTAGGCCGTGTGCAGCCCTGGTGTGCTGATCTTCACCCATCAAATATGGTCGTGTGAATCCACACGCCCTGGCCGTGTCCCACTCTGCGTCTAGCATGAAATGTCCTTCTTTCACTCCAAAAATGCATCTTTTCTACCTGAAAAGCCAACCTGTATTCAAAAGAACAACGAGCAGATCTACGAACTAGAAAATAGGAAATGCATGCAAAAATAGAGTAACATATTCATGAAACTAATGCAAAATGTAACAAGATGTGAGCGAAAACTACTCCTAAAACCCTATATATTTTGCTCACATCAGATCTCAATCATCCCTTCAGATTTATCAAATCCAACCATCCAGATTTGAATCGATCACCGCCGTTGGATTGAGCAGCCAAATTAAGCCAACTTAATTGACTAATCAAGCCCTAGCTTCAAGTGGATGGCTGAGATCAGATGAGGCTCAAATCGGACGGCTGGGGGAAATCACTCAAACCTTCTCATCGCGCAGACTTCACATAACAGAAGAATCATCGAGCGAACAACACCTCGAGAGTGAGTGCTGACGCCGCTGCCTGCTCCTCACGGGTGGGCAAGCGTCGGCACCACCGCCTGCTCCTCGCAGGCGAGCGACGGCGGCGATGTGCAACAGAGCCATGGATTCACGGGCGACAGCCGCGGCGACGCACAGCGCACAAAACAGCTTCTCCACACGCACGACAGCCGGTGGCGACGTCCCCTTCCTCTCGAGCGACGACGGATTCTTCTTCCTCCTCACACGCGGTGAGCGGCACTTCCTCCATAGCATTTCCTGCGACATTTCCGGCGGCTTCCTTCCATCCAAGCCGGCGATCTTTCTCCTTCCAAGCTGCGACAGATGAGAAGCTGGGATTCCGGCCAGCTTGTCGACAGCGAGCAAAGAAGGAGTTGTCGGTGCTTTTCACTGGAAAAACTTCCAATGCCAACTGCCAGAGCTGAGAGCCACAGCTGGACAAGATTTCGGAAGGTTGTGGTGATTGCTACTGTCGGGATCCCACAGAATCTGTTTCTAGCTCACGGCAGTGATATTCCTTCTCCAATTTTTGGCGGCAGCACTTCATTTCATCGTCGGCGAAGAGTTTCAGCTTCTACTCTGATTCCATCCTCTTCGCGCAGCACCGGCAGTTCCATTGTAGTATAGTGGTGAGTATACTCGGTTACAACCGAGAGACTTGGGTTCAGTCCCTGGCGGCAGAACTACAGCCTGCTCCACCTTCACAGAGTCATCCATAGACTATCAGGTTCCGGTGTTGTTGTAGTATAGTGGTGAGTATACTCGGCTACAACCGAGAGACCCGGGTTCGGATCCCAGCAACTACACCAGGCTTCGACAGTTCTGCACCATCCACCAGAGAAAAGGGCTCACTTCTTCCATCAATTCAACACTTGTCGGAGTATTTCTGGCAAGGATCCAACCATCCCATCCACCAGAGGAGCTCGTTTGGATTGTCGTCATCGTCGTGGAGTGATCGGTGGATATATTTGAATTTTATCCATTGATTTGGATGTTTATCTTGTTTTATTGCATTGTTTGTTTACTTTACGTTATGTTTGGATTCACGAATTGAACTTGTCAAAACCCCCCAAAATTGTTGTTGTAGTTGACTTGTAGATAGTTTGTAGTCTAACTGTAGTATAATTTGTAGTTAGTTTGTAGTTGTCTTGTAGTTTACATTATAGCTATTTTGTAGTTTGACTTAGAGCAATTAGTAGTTTCATTTGGTAGTTTAGTTGTATTTTAATTATGATGCTTAGCTTAATTAATTGTTAGTTTGATTATTTATCTGTTTTATTGTTAATTTCATTAGTTAGACGTGTTTAATAGTAAGTTAGATTTATTTCATGTTTTCCTTTACACACATGTTAGTTTGCATTTGACTTGTTGTTCAATTTCCTGCATTGTCTTTATGTTTTCGAATGCTTTCCTTTGCATGCTTAGTTTAGATCTTCTTTAATTTCATTGTCATCTTAGTTAGTTAGATTAATGCTTTAATTACCTGCATTGTCTTTCATTCAGTAGGATTAGTCTTTTAAATTCCAAACCCCTATTCAGTAGGATTAGCAATAATTAGAAATCCTAAGTTTACTATTCTGTCGATTACACTCGTTGGGAAATGATCCGGGCCATTCACTATGCTATATTAGTATAGAGGGGCTTCGGTAATTAATTTGAAATGGTACCACGACACAAATCGTCGTACATCAGTGTGTCAACTAGTAAAGATGGAATATTAGTGATCGGTAGGGTTACATATGAGATGGAAGTGAGAGCATATTATGATGGACTATGTTGAGAGATTATCTAGAATTTGGAAAGGACTTTGATGCGATTTGAATAATCGGTGGTCGATTAATCAAGTTCGCTCATTTTTCTACTGAGCCATAAGATGGATTTCGTTGGGTCACTAGATGGAATTATACTGCAAGGAGTTTTTCAGTTTTCCTGGAGTATCCTTGAGTATCATTTCCGATAGTGATTCATGATTCACCTTAAACAGAGTGTATTATTCAAACTATATAAGGTCAATTGAGAGCATATGTGATAGATTTTAGAGGCTATTGGAGAGCAAAAAATTAATATTCGAGCCCGATATCCCCACTTAGTTACTTGTGGTGGTGACTTTTCACAAAGTACTTGAATTGATGAGTGTTACATTGCTTATTTATTGTGCGAGAGTAGGAAATTTGGGGACCAAATTTTTATTATTGGGGGAGAATGTAATATATCAGAAAATAAAACAATAATGGTTAATTAAGGAATTGTCTTATAAAAATTTATTAGGGATTTTAGAAATTTTTCTAGATTTAAATAGAATTTTTATGAGATTTTATGCAAAAGATTTAATAGGCTTTGGAGGAAGCCTATTTGGATGATCAAATATTTAGGGTTAATAGGTTAATTACACTAAGGGTTAGATAATCATAACCTAGGTTTTTCCTCTCCTATTTTTTCCTGATTCTTTCTTCCTCCCTCCCGATTTCTCATGTGCAACTCCCTTCTCCTCTTCACCGTCGTAGCTTGAGCGAAGGAGTTGATGCGGTTGCTATGACTGATCGATGTCATCACCCCATCCCACCTCGATTCCTTCTTCTCACAATTTTTATAGTTCACCATGTCATTTCATCGCCGCTGCTGCGAGTTGATCCGCTACCACCCGTGGTCGTTTCTCCTTTCCATGATCGATTGCTGCATCAGTCGATCTGTCGCCCAGCTTGCTGTTGCCGATCTCCACCACGAGCTCATGATTTTGAGAGGAGAAGTTGGCGGCTTAGAATTCTCGGTGATGACCCCGATCCGAAGCGACGCTATCTCGAACCAGCCCCGATTTCAATTCTCCTCCTTTATTTCCTCCACTTCGACGATTTTGATTAAGATCATTGTTGTTTCTGAGATAACATTCAACCTAGAACACAGTTCTATGAATCCTCATTGATTCAAGGGTTACAGGAGTGTGGAGCCATCATCATGTGATAGTGTTATCATTGTAGACGGGGAGAACAGGCTTGACACAGATTGTTGGTTTGAGGGCTAAGATCTACAAATTGCCAACACGTCTGATTGTTGATTGTAGGCGATGAAGCTGAGATGAGCAGGTTTTTATGTGATAGGAGGTTTTGTTTTAGATCTTCTGTGAGTGAGTGAAGCAGTGCTAGTTAATTTGTTATGCTGGGAGGAATTGAAGTGATGCAAGGCGGGTGAAACTAAGCTTCGTAAGTTCAACATGTACATAGTGGATTATCTACGGTGGATCAAGAACTAGGAATTGGTAAACCCTGATCTGAAAAGGGTATCAATATATATGTTTTGTGTTGCCAGTTTATATATTATGGTTGTGATATTAGATTTTTTTACAACTGTGAGATCTGGATGGGTTATTTGAATTTGTGATCAAGAAGTTGATCAAATGGAAGCTAGACTTGTGATGATATAGTTTCATGTTCATTGTGTGGAGATGTTTGATTGATTCAGATTAATGGAGGTTGGATTCCTTAAGCAGATTAAAAGTTGGGTGAGGTAAAATCGGCGTGAGGTAAGTCCTGGTCTAGATGTGACATAATTGTGCACTAATGGTATTGTTCCATGATTATTGTTGTAATAGTGTTATTGTTGGATTATATCGGTGATTAGTGGAGCTTAGTTTTATTTTGTGTATTCTGTGGTTTCAGGACTTTGATATGAGGTAGGTTCACGGACGCGAATACAATCAACACAGTTTACATATTAGGTGGATAATTTCTACCCTGGTCAGGTAGATGATTAATTTTGGTGCATGAGATTTTATATTGATGACACCATTATCTTGACTCCACTCCTATTATTCTATTGTTGATACTTAGTCTTTGAACTTTGAGATGCTCTTTGTTATTGTTACATTTCGTTCATCATTGTTATGGATTACCGATGCTATGGTATGTGGACCTATAGATTCTTAATTATGTGTTTGTAGCTGAGTACGATTGTAGACTTGATTTGTGTCATCAGGATAAATTACTTTGGAGTGGGTGATGTTCAAAAATGTGGAGTGGATTGTCGTGTTATATCCCTTTACATTGTGTGTTTGTCATGGATCATGGATCTGTGTTTGGTTGTATGGATTGTTGATAGTGGGTGAGGTCCTAGCATAGTTGAATGTCGATAGTAGGTTTCTATGGACTGGAGGTCCTAGCATAGTTGATTGTCGATAGTGGGTTGCTACGGACTGGAGGTCCTAGCATAGTTGATTGTCGATAGTGGGTTGCTACGGACTGGAGGTCCTAGCATGGTTGATTGTCGATAGTGGGTTGCTATGGACTGGAGGTCCTAGCATGGTTGATTGTCGATAATGGGTTGCTACGAACTAGAGGTCCTAGCATTGTTGACTGTTAGTTGTATATGACTCTCTGTTGGATAGAGAGTTTGTTGTGGATGTATGTGTGTGTAGTTATGCATTCATCACATTTACATGCATGCTGGCGACTCGGTCTCCCTTGTGGTTGAGAGGGTCGTCAGTCATCCTACCTCCACGGTTACTCATGGGAGTAGCAGCTGGTGTGAGGGAAGATCATCTGTTGTACCGCACTCGACCACTATTAATGGTGGTAGTTAGAGTTGCGTGTAGTTTGTCCTGCATGTGTGGCACTCAACCACTCATGAGTAGTGATAGTCGGAGTGGTTGGCAGCAGGGACCCCCATTGTGTAGCTTATCGCTACTTATTTATACTGCCCACTCGGCCACTCGAGAGTAGTGGTAGTTGTTGAGTTGAGACAGTTGTCATGTCGTGCCACCTAGACCATACTGTGTGTGTGTGTGTGTGTGTGTGGGTGTGGTATATATAGATATATTCTATATATGCTTATGAGATGTTGCATTTGATTGAGCTATACTTGTTACATATGTGTGTACATCACCTTGCATGCTATTTGCATATTCTGTACGGTGGTGTGTGGGGTTGATGTGAGTAAAATATATAGGGTTTTAGGAGTAGTTTTCGCTCACATCTCGTTGCATTTCATACTTGTTTCATGCATATCTTACTTTATTTTTGCATGCATTTCCTATTTTTTGGTTCAGAGATCTACTCGTTGTGCTTTTGTGTGTAGGACAATATTTTACAGGGAAAACGACACACTTTTGGAGCAAAAGGAAGACATTTGGAAGGTGGAACAGAAGGGGACATGGCCTAGCCGTGTGAATCCACACGGTCGTGTCTAAACCATAGAGTTGGCCACCCCAGTGCCACACACGGCCTAGCCGTGTGAATCCACATGGTCATTTGGCACTGGCTTATTTTAATGCGACTAGGGTTCTTTCATGGCTTCGGGCAGCGCCGGCTTCAAGTCTATAAAAGGAAAGCCACACCCAAACCCTAGGGGGAGGCACGACGGCTGGGACAGCACACCAATGCCCTAAAAAGCATCGGAAACTTGCAATGGGGAGGAAGGAGACGGTGAGAGGATTGTAGCCTGTGCTTCGACGTCGAAGAGAAAAACTAAGAGTACCGTAATTTACTTTCTATTCATCTCCTACATTGTAATGACTTATTCTATTATGCATTGTGTTCGTTCTTTTCTGTCTATGGAGTAGAATCTTCGATTCTAGGATTATGGAGTAACTTGTGTACGTAGAACATGTTGGATCGAATGTTAATTTTTTTTTTTAATTTATATTTGCAGTTAGTGTTTGTTTGATTTGATAAAGATTGTGTTTTGGTTTTCTATCTATTGTGCATAGCCGATACAAGGGGTGACAACCCTTGTATCAAAGATCTAGGGGAATTAAGGAGGAACCAAGTGGTTGTCCTCATCTCTGGTAACCGTAGGTAGAAGGGTATGATGGAGTAGGGAACGGGGCACGTTCCGACTCTTCACAGGGATTGATTTGACATCCTCATACCATCTATCCTATCTTAACGAAAAGGTCGACCTGGTTAAGGATAGGTAGTTCCCGATAGAAGCGAAAGCTGAATCGAGAAAGGGTATGATGTCCCTTCCACAAGACCCTAATTACAGAACCAGACAACATCTAATTGATTAGCATGTTCCATGTTGCACAAGTGAAACCGAAGTCCTAGGATCCCTTTTTATGAACCTCGAACCAACCTTCCCTTCCTCTGTGTGACACTGTACTCGAGTTAGGACCACTGTCAATCTCATAACCACAACCCGTAAAACTAAACTCTGAACAATAACATCCACCGAACAATCGATACTCGAATCTCAGTCTCCGTGGGATCGATAATCTATTTATTACTTGATGACATCCATGCACTTGCGGGCGTTGAGTACGAGCACACGCTTCTAGTCCTCGACAGTTCCCGTCGTGAGATTTGAGCTCGCGTTCGCATGCATCATATTTTCGGCGCCGTTGCCGGGGACTGATTGATTCGATATCGAATCAAAAAGTGGATAGTTTGATCAGAATTAGGTTAGATTCATTTCCTTGCTTTATTTTTATTTTTATTTACTTCTGTTTTAGATTTTTTAATATCTAGATTAAGTTAGATTAATTTCAGTAGTTGCATTGCATCAACCTTTAATTTAAATTTTCTGCATTTGATTTAGTATTTAAATTAGGTTATTTCCAGTTTTTAAGCAGTAAGTATACTCCTAATTTAGTGGCTCGATTCTTCATATGCGTAGACATTTAGGATCAGAAAATCTACTTCCGATAGATCCAGAAATCGAAAGAACCTACCATCGCAGGAGAGCTGAACAGAAAGGCATGGAGGATCCAGACACATCTGTGGTAAACTTAGGTAGCCGGTCTTTGTGAGACTATGCAAACCCCCAGTGCTAGAGGATATAGGCCAAGCATAACTGGACCATCAATCTCAGCCAATAACTTTGAACTAAAACCTGCACTTATACACATGGTCCAGTAGAGGCAATTCGGAGGTGCTGCAACTGAAGACCAGAACCGGCACCTAGAGACCTTTTTGGAGATACGCTCGATGCTGAAACTCAATGGAGTACCAGCTGATGCGATCCGTCTGAACCTATTCCCATTTTCACTATGGGATAAGGAAAAGACATGGCTCCACTCCCTTCCTTCAAGAAGCATTACCATGTGGGAGCAATGTGTTAGTAATATATGAGAGATGTCCTAAGGCAATCGCCTTATGTATGAACCATTTATATGATAAATGAAGATTCACTATTTGAGTATACATGTTTTATGTATTTGATTGGATCTTAAACTCATTTACTGAATGTCCACGATACGATTCACAGCATGAGAGAATGTGATTGGATCACAACTAGTGAGTATCTCTACATGTGTAATTGTGATGTATCGGAATTATCCCTAGTCGATGAATTTGGACACCATCAATTCTGTTGAGACTAGCACGAGGTATACTCCTTGGTGTATCCAAGCAGCTGATTCTCAATGGCTGGAGACATAGTGATGTCCGGAGTTAATCGTGGATGCTAGTTATGGTAACTAGTTCATTGGAGTGACCAGCCGTAAGACTTCATATGGTTCTCTGCATATATAGATATGTCAATGAAGTTCTTCTTGTGGCTTAAGTGCGATGTTCCTTTGACTTGCGGTATTCAAGTCATCTTGATCATGGAGACTTATGCTTTGACATCTTAAGCAAACATCTCTAAGGAGATGTGGACCCGGGATGATTGGGTATAAGTCGAAGTGATCGAAGGTGTTTGAATAGCCTATAAAGGATTCACCACTCCTTGCGAGGAGATGTATACCCATGGCCTCTCGTCGGATTGTTCCTAAAGTCTTTGGCCAAAGCATTACATGTTTAGAGTAAGGTACTCTTCGATACATGTGGAGTAACTAGAATCCGTAGGACGAGGAAATAATACTTGGGCTAGGTATGACGTAGTCAGCCTAGTGGGGACTGACACAATAGACCATGTCCTGAACCAAGTGGGTATAAGATGAGTGAAGGGAATGGGGCACGATTCATTCGAGCTACTGAAGGGTTTCAGAAATAGTTCTGGATCAACCGTTGATTTTTTTTCGGTTAATTGGGGATCAAGATGTACTACTAGGTGCCACTCATGATCATTCTATAATTAATGGTTAATTATAGACAGCCAACATAAACCGAGAACCTATTTGGTGACACGCACAACGAGCGTAATCCAAAGGATTTAAAACAAGCTTGAGAATGGGATTCTCAGACCGAGAGAAACTAGGTTTGGTTGGACCAAACATAAAGCGAGCATGAAATCGTTTCAGTCGCAATGGAAGCGTGGATGGGCCGTGTCTTATGAAGACATAATGGATGAACCAAAATGGTTTGGTTCTAATCCAATGGAGGAGAATAAACCAAAGGGTTTAGTTTATTTTAAACGAATGAACCAAAAGTTGGTTCGGTTCGTTTTAACTTAAAATAAACCATCATGGTTTGGTTTATTTTAACTTATCTTAATGGAGCGGGTTAACGGGCCTAATGGTTATGATCCAATAACCATTAAGAGAATTAGTTCTCTATAAAAGAGGGCTTAATGGATAATTAAGCCCTAATAAAAACCCTAGCTTGGCCGCCCAACCCCTCTTCCTCTTATTGGCGTCAACTCCATTGCCGCCCAACCCTTGAGCTGCCGACCAGCTCTTTGCCGGCGTCCAAGCTTCAGCCGGTGATCCTCCGGCGACCCTCCGGTGATCTTCCTAGGCCTCGGTGAAAAGGTGAGCACTTGGCTTCCTTGTTTTGGCCGGCGCCTACTCCTCCACCAAGCTGTCCAGTTTTCTGGACAGCTTCTTCTCCTCTCGTCGGAGCATCATTTGGACGATGGTTAGAGCTTCGACAGCGGATAACTTACCGGGGATTCGATCTCCGGTAATCCTCTGAGGTGGAGGACGAAGGATTCGTTAATTGGTTGACGAATACCTCTCCGGAGAAGCGAGTTTTGAGAACTCGTATTAGGATCCGAATTTGGATTCGGATCGTGATCATCTCTCGATCACGTCATCTTCAACATGAGGCTAGTAACCTGTACGAAGACGAAGCTCGTGGCTTAGCGAAGTCATCCCGAGGAACTTGGCGTGGATACGGATAGAGACGATTCTAGCGAGGATCATTCCGGTTGATGTCGTTCCCGCTATACGTCATATGAAAGGTATAACGTAGTTAAATTTCCTTTTATTGTAAATTTAAATTTACGGTTATGTCTACACTTGTTGTAATATGCATGCGTGTGTTGTGTGTGTTGTAATAAATAGAAGTATTTATTATTTTTATTGCTTCCGCTGTGTTCATGTTTACGAAACATGATCGAACACACACACGCCGCGGTGCCGGAAACCCAACAGTGGTATCAGAGCTCAGGTTGTGTTTCGACATAATCGTAAAATGGTTTTGCGATAGTCATAATGTATTTCTAGAAATTTTCTAATTTTGGAAATTTAGAAGTATTTATGGAAATTTTTCAATTTTGGAAAGTCTAGAAGTATTTATGGAAATCTTCCACTTTTGGAAAGTTGGAAGTATTTATGGAAATTGATATTTTCCATAAATAAAATATTTGATTAGATTCTGGAAATTTGTTTCCTAATTTAATCATGATTTGATTTGGGAAATCAAATCTTAAAATATTTTATTTCCATAAGTAGTTTTAATGATTTAGGAAATTGGTTTCCTAAATAGATTTTCCTTAATCAAATAATTCCATGAATAAAATATGTGATTAGATTTGGAAATTTGTTTCCTAATTTAATTATGATTTGATTTGGAGAATCAAATCTTAAACATATTTTATTTCCATAAATAGTTATGACATATAAGGAAATTATGTACATGACATAATTGTATGCCATGTAATTGCATTAGATGCATAACATTTTGCCATGCGTGTCGTGACATGTAGATGTATGCCATGTATGCCATGCCATGTAGATAATAGTTATTTGCATGCAAAGAGGATGAGACATAAAAACCCTTAAACAATATTAAAGCCTACACCTTCCATTAATATGATTAGAACCAGAGTTCTGTTTCTTGTTTGGGTTGTTGGACTCTCTCCAAGCCCGGCTCGAACCCGAACATGTTCAAACCATGGAATAGTTTAATACTAATATGGTAAGAGTCAGAGGTCAATCATTAGCTTTGGTTGTTGGACTCTCTCCAAGCTGGGCTAATTGGTTGAATGCGCTCTAACCATATTAAAACTATTTCCCGATTAATGGGTTGGCTTTAACCTGGAGCATCGGCTTGTTGGACTCTCTCCAAGGTCGATGTTAAGGGAGGTGAAGTTGGGTGCTATGCATATGATGCATACTTGTTAATGTGTTAACAACCCGATGTATGTGTGAACATTCAATTAGTTGATAGCACATTGTGATAGTTGCATATACGTGATATGCAATCGGTATAGTTGATACCTACCGTCGTAGTTATGAATGGCTTGTTGGACTCTCTCCAAGGTTGTTCATAACTATGATGGATATCAGCCCATTCGGAGATGGACCTACAATCTCCCGAAGTGATTTTGGGGTTTTTGAAATTCAAAAAATGAATGGGATTTATAAATGTATATTGATGCATTTTAAAATCATCTTTCTCATATATACTCGTTTTGTATTTCTAAGTTAATATATTGATCATGATGTGTTTGAATTTGCGTTCCATTTTGGATTCAAATAAATTGACTGGGCTGAACTTCTTGGACTAGCTTAGAAGCTTGAGAATTGTTCTCAAGGTTGAAAAGCTTGCAAATGTCCTCGAAGTGCCTCTTCCCGCCCGTCCTAGTGACGATGCAACTCTGGACCAATTGTTGGCCTATCAGAAACTTGTGAGTGATTCTGAACAAATGAGTTGCATCATGCTAGCCGCGATGAAACCCAAGCTACGAAAGAAGCATGAGCATATGGATGCTCATATCGTAGTCCTTCATCTTTGTGAGTTGGTTGAAGAGCAAGTGAGATTCGAAAGGTTCAAAGTCTCAAAGCTCCTCTTCACCTCTGAGATGCTAGAAGGTTCATCTGTGGTACTGCTCAATATGCTGAAGACTGTGGAGTCTTCTGAGAAGCATGAGCAGGGGACGGTGTTGTTAGTTGATTCCTCGAAGAAAGGTTCTAAGAGGAAGTCAAAGGAACAGCAGAAGGGAAAGAAGAGAAGGGCTAAGAAAGTAGAACAAAAGGAAACTTGCCATCATTATGGCAAGGAGAGCCATTTGCGAAGAAAGTGCAAGATTTATCTTGAGTCCGTGAAGAAGAATAAGGCATCGGATGCCCCATCTTCTTCAGATATCTTCGTTATTGATTGTCATTCTATTTCCTCAAACACTTGGGTATTGGATACTGGGTGTGGCTCACATATATGTAAAGACATACATGGGCTAAGGAATAGAAGAAGACTCATCAAGGGAGAGTCAAATTTACGTGTTGGGAATGGAGCAAAGGTTGCTGCACTCGCCATCGGAACGTATTTATTGAAACTCCCTGCAGGACTTGTCTTAGAACTGGACAATTGCTTTTATGTTTTTCCGTTGATAAAGAACATCATTTCTATTTCTTGTTTAAATAGAAATGGGTACCATTTGACTTTTAGTAACAATTGTTGTTACATAACTTTGAATGGAGTTCTTTATGGGACTGGAACTTTAAGCAATGGTGTTTATACGTTGGACGTATCCAGTGACATTTGCAATATCGAAGCGAGCAACAAGCGTGCTCGAAAGGATAATCAAATAGACTCCTACATGTGGCATTGTCGTCTTGGCCATGTAAGCAAGAAACGCATGTCCGAATTACACCGATGTGGAATTCTGGAATCGTTTGAATTGGATTCATACGATACATGTGAATCATGCTTAAAAGGCAAGATGACTAAGTTACCTTTTACTGGAAAAGGTGAACGAGTGGGAGAGTTGCTAGGCCTAATACATAGTGATGTATGTGGACCTATGTCAACTCAAGCTTTAGGAGGCTATAGCTACTTCATTACCTTCACCGATGATCACTCACGGTTTGGGTATGTGTTCTTGATGAAACACAAGTCTGAAGCCTTTGAAAGGTTCAAAGAGTTCAGAAATGAAGTAGAGAAACAACATGACAAGAGTATTAAAATACTTCGATCGGATCGAGGTGGTGAATACTTGAGTCGAGTTTCTTGATTATCTAAGAGACAATGGTATATTGTCTCAATGGACTCCGCCATATACACCTGACATAATGGTGTATCGAGGCTTAGGACCTTGTTGGACATGGTCAGTCAATGATGAATCATGCGACTCTTCCCAAGTCCTTTTAGGGGTTATGCACTTGACAATTTGTTTACTTGTTAAGCAGAATGCCTACAGGTAGTCTCAACTACTCCATATGAGATATAGAATAGTAAGAAACCTCATGTATCTTACTTGAAGATATGGGGTTGTCCTGCTTATGTGAAGCGGACTGTATCAGACAAATTGGATGCTAAGTCTGATAAATGTCTATTTATTAGATACCCTAAGGAAACAAGGGGTTACCAATTCTATCATCCTGTGGAACAAAAGGTGTTTGTTTCAAGGCATGCTGTGTTTCTAGAGAAAGAGTTTCTCTTGCAAGAAAACAGTGGGAGTGTCATCGAGCTTGAGGAGGCTCGAGAGACTCAAATAGACATTGATGAGATACAGTGAAGCCTGACGGTAGTGATGAGCAATCAATTTGGACATATTGTAACACCACATCTTCGTAGATCAGTAGAACCACGCGATATTCACGAGAGATATGGATTTCGTAAGTAGCGAATCGAGCGACGTGTTACTCATTGATGATGAGAGCCTACGATTATGAAGAAGTCTTTGACAAGTTCGAGAAGGGATAAATGGCTTGGTGCCATGAAGTCAGAAATGGATTCCATGTATGGAAACCAAGTTTGGAACTTGGTTGACCCACCTGAAGGCATAAAGCCTATAGGGTACAAGTGGGTTTTCAAGAAGAAAACCGACATGGATGGTAATGTGATTACCTATAAGGCTAGATTGGTGGCGAAAGGATATCGTCAAAAGCAAGGTGTTGATTATGACGAAACCTATTCGCCTGTAGCTATGCTTAAATCCATTCGGATGCTCCTGGCCATAACGGCTCATTATGATTATGAGATATGGCAGATGGATGTGAAAACAGCTTTCCTTAATGGAAACCTGCTCGAGGACGTGTATATGATACAGCCTGAGGGTTTCACATCGGTTGATAAAACCAAGGTATGCAAGTTGCGACGATCCATTTATGGATTGAAGCAAGCATCCAGGAGCTGGAATATCCGTTTTGATGAGACGATCAAAAGTTTGATTTCTCACAAAATCCAGACGAACCTTGTGTGTACAAGAAGGTTAGTGGGAGTGCAGTCGTGTTCCTAGTATTGTATGTCGATGACATATTACTTATAGGAAACGATGTTTCAATCTTCTGATCGAGTGAAGGTTTGGTTATCAAGACATTCTCCATGAAAGACACAGGAGAAGCAACCTACATCCTCGGGATTAAGATCTATAGAGATAGATCTAAGCGGTTTGCTTGGTCTTTCGATCTACATATATAGACCGAGTGCTAAGAGGTTTAGCATGTCGAAATCCAAGAAAGGTTTCCTACCCATCGGGCATGGGATACACCTTTGAAGTCTGTATGTCAGTGCCTGAAGGCGAGAGGATTTGCATGAGTAAGATTCCTATGCATCCATAATAGGATCTATCATGTATGCTATGTTATGTCACGAGGCCCGATGTATCGTATGCTCGAGTGTCATGAGTAGATGCGGTCTCGATCCGAGGAATGGATCATTGGGTGGTATTAAGGCGATCGTTAAGTACTTAAGAAGAACTAAGGATGTGTTCCTAATATATGGAGAAGGGTACATGGTGATACGTGGGTATCACGGATGCGGCTCGAGACAGACAAGGATGATTCCATGTCTTGATGCGGGTATGTATTCACCTAGAATGGGCGCAATAAGTTGGAAAGGTTCCAAGCTTGACACTATAGCGGATTACGCCACTAAGCGAGAATACATTGCGACTTTAGGCGGAAAGGCGGTTTGGATCAAGAAGTTCATCTCTGAACTTGATGTGGTCTCATCGATGATCCAAACATGTGCTTCGCCGCTATCATCTTATCAGAGAGATCATCAGTAGGAACGAAATACAAATCGAGAAAATTCCCCTTTGAAAGGAACTTAGCGGATCCTTTGACTAAGGCATTACCTCAAAGTAAGTTTGAGGGTCATGTTAGAGCTTATGGTATTGGATACCGTAGCGATTGGCATAAGGCCAAGTGGGAGTCTGTTAGTAATATATGAGAGATGTCCTAAGGCAATCGCCTTATGTATGAACCATTTATATGATAAATGAAGATTCACTATTTGAGTATACATGTTTTATGTATTTGATTGGATCTTAAACTCATTTCTTGAATGTCCACGATCGATTCACAAAGATGAGAGAATTTGTGATTGGATCACAACTAGTGAGTATCTCTACATGTGTAATTGTGATGTATCGGAATTATCCTAGTCGATGAATTGATGGATTTGGACACCATCAATTACTCGAGACTAGCACGAGGTATACTCCTTGGTGTATCCAAGCAGCTGATTCTCACTGGCTGGAGACATAGTGATGTCCGGAGTTAATCGTGGATGCTAGTTATGGTAACTAGTTCATTGGAGTGACAAGCCGTAAGACTTCATATGGTTCTCTGCATATATAGATATGTAAATGAAGTTCTTACTGTGGCTTAAGTGCGATGTTCCTTTGACTTGCGGTATTCAAGTCATCTTGATCATGGAGACTTATGCTTTGACATCTTAAGCAAACATCTCTAAGGAGATGTGGACCCGAGATGATTGGGTATAAGTCTAAGTGATCGAAGGTGTTTGAATAGCCTATAAAGGATTCACCACTCCTTGCGAGGAGATGTATACCCATGGCATCTCGTCGGATTGTTACTAAAGTCTTTGGCCAAAGCATTACATGTTTAGAGTAAGGTACTCTTCGATACATGTGGAGTAACTAGAATCCGTAGGACGAGGAAATGATACTTGGGCTAGGTGTGACGTAGTCAGCCTAGTGGGGACTAACACAATAGACCATGTCCTGAACCAAGTGGGTATAAGATGAGTGAAGGGAATGGGGCACGAATCATTCGAGCTGCTGAAGGGTTTCAGAAATAGTTCTGGATCAACAGTTGATTTTTTTAGTTAATTGGGGATCATGATGTACTACTAGGTGCCACTCATGATCGTTCAAAAATTAATGGTTAATTATAGACGGCCAACATAAACCGAGAACCTATTTGGTCACACGCACAACGAGCGTAATCCAAAGGATTTAAAACGAGCTTGAGAATGGGATTCTCAGACCGAGAGAAACTAGGTTTGGTTGGACCAAACATAAAGCGAGCATGAAATCGTTTCAGTCGCAATGGAAGCGTGGATGGGCCGTGTCTTATGAAGACATAATGGATGAACCAAAATGGTTTGGTTCTAATCTAATGGAGGAGAATAAACCAAAGGGTTTGGTTTATTTTAAACGAATGAACCAAAAGTTGGTTCGGTTCGTTTTAACTTAAAATAAACCATCATGGTTTGGTTTATTTTAACTTATCTTAATGGAGCGGGTTAACGGGCCTAATGGTTATGATCCAATAACCATTAAGAGAATTAGTTCTCTATAAAAGAGGGCTTAATGGATAATTAAGCCCTAATAAAAACCCTAGCTTGGCCGCCCAACCCCTCTTCCTCTTGTTGGCGTCAACTCCATTGCCGCCCAACCCTTGAGCTACCGACCAGCTCTTTGCCGGCGTCCAAGCTTCAGCCGGTGATCCTCCGGCGACCCTCCGGTGATCTTCCTAGGCCTCG
This sequence comes from Wurfbainia villosa, assembly GCA_025175895.1. Lineage (NCBI taxonomy): Eukaryota > Viridiplantae > Streptophyta > Magnoliopsida > Zingiberales > Zingiberaceae > Wurfbainia > Wurfbainia villosa. Next base: position 90,958,865 of record CM045997.1, on the reverse strand, counting down.
GTGAAAAGGTGAGAACTTGGCTTCCTTGTTTTGGCCGGCGCCTACTCCTCCACCAAGCTGTCCAGTTTTTTGGACAGCTTCTTCTCCTCTCGTCGGAGCGTCGTTTGGACGACGGTTAGAGCTCCGACAGCGGATAACTTACCAGGGATTCGATCTCCGGTAATCCTCTGAGGTGGAGGACGAAGGATTCGTCAATTGGTTGACGAATACCTCTCCGGAGAAGCGAGTTTTGAGAACTCGTATTAGGATCCGAATTTGGATTCGGATCGTGATCATCTCTCGATCACGTCGTCTTCAACACGAGGCTAGTAACCCGTACGAAGACGAAGCTCGTGGCTTAGCGAAGTCATCCCGAGGAACTCGGCGTGGATACGGATAGAGACAATTCTAGCGAGGATCGTTCCGGTTGATGTCGTTCCCGCTACACGCCATACGAAAGGTATAACGTAGTTAAATTTCCTTTTATTGCAAATTTAAATTTATGGTTATGTCTACACTTGTTGTAATATGCATGCGTGTGTTGTGTGTGTTGTAATAAATAGAAGTATTTATTATTTTTATTGCTTCCGCTGTGTTCATATTTACGAAACATGATCGAACACACACACGCCGCGGTGCCGGAAACCCAACAGTGGTATCAGAGCCAAGGTTGTGTTTCGACATAATCGTAAAATGGTTTTGCGATAGTCATAATGTATTTCTAGAAATTTTCTAATTTTGGAAATTTAGAAGTATTTAAGGAAATTTTTAAATTTTGGAAAGTCTAGAAGTATTTATGGAAATCTTCCACTTTTGGAAAGTTGGAAGTATTTATGGAAATTGATATTTTCCATAAATAAAATATTTGATTAGATTCTGGAAATTTGTTTCCTAATTTAATCATGATTTGATTTGGGAAATCAAATCTTAAAATATTTTATTTCCATAAGTAGTTTTAATGATTTAGGAAATTGGTTTCCTAAATAGATTTTCCTTAATCAAATAATTCCATGATTAGATTTGAAAATTTGTTTCCTACTTTAATTATGATTTGATTTGGAGAATCAAATTTTAAACATATTTTATTTCCATAAATAGTTATGACATATAAGGAAATTATGTACATGACATAATTGTATGCCATGTAATTGCATTAGATGCATAACATTATGCCATGCGTGTCGTGACATGTAGATGTATGCGATGTATGCCATGCCATGTAGATAATAGTTATTTGCATGCAAAGAGGATGAGACATAAAAACCCTTAAACAATATTATAGCCTACACCTTCCATTAATATGATTAGAACCAGAGTTCCGTTTCTTGTTTGGGTTGTTGGACTCTCTCCAAGCCCGGCTCGAACCCGAACATGTTCAAACCATGGAATAGTTTAATACTAATATGGTAAGAGTCAGAGGTCAATCGTTAGCTTTGGTTGTTGGACTCTCTCCAAGCTGGTCTAATTGGTTGAATGCGCTCTAACCATATTAAAACTATTTCCCGATTAATGGGTTGGCTTTAACCTGGAGCATCGGCTTGTTGGACTCTCTCCAAGGTCGATGTAAAGGGAGGTGAAGTTGGGTGCTATGCATATGATGCATACTTGTTAATGTGTTAACAACCCGATGTATGTGTGAATATTCAATTAGTTGATAGCACATTGTGATAGTTGCATATACGTGATATGCAATCAGTATAGTTGATACCTACCGTCGTAGTTATGAATGGCTTGTTGGACTCTCTCCAAGGTTGTTCATAACTATAATGGATATCAGCCCATTCGGAGATGGACCTACGATCTCCCGAAGTGATTTTGGGGTTTTTGAAATTCGAAAAATGAATGGGATTTATAAATGTATATTGATGCATTTTAAAATCATCTTTCTCATATATGCTCGTTTTGTATTTCTAAGTTAATATATTGATCATGATGTGTTTGAATTTGCGTTCCATTTTGGATTCAAATAAATTGACTGGGCCGAACTTCTTGGACTAGCTTAGAAGCTTGAGAATTGTTCTCATGGTTGAAAAGCTTGCAAATGTTCTCGAAGCGCCTCTTCCCGCCCGTCCTAGTGATGATGCAACTCTGGACCAATTGTTGGCCTATCAGAAACTTGTGAGTGATTATGAACAAATGAGTTGCATCATGCTAGCCGCGATGAAACCCAAGCTACGAATGCAGCATGAGCATATGGATGCTCATATCGTAGTCCTTCATCTTTGTGAGTTGGTTGATGAGCAAGTGAGATTCGAAAGGTTCGAAGTCTCAAAGCTCCTCTTCACCTCTGAGATGCTAGAAGGTTCATCTGTGGTACTGCTCAATATGCTGAAGACTGTGGAGTCTTCTGAGAAGCATGAGCAGGGGACGGTGTTGTTAGTTGATTCCTCGAAGAAAGGTTCTAAGAGGAAGTCAAAGGAACAGCAGAAGGGAAAGAAGAGAAGGGCTAAGAAGGTAGAACTAGAACAAAAGGAAACTTGCCGTCATTATGGCAAGGAGAGCCATTTGCGAAGAAAGTGCAAGATTTATCTTGAGTCTGTTGGGTTTCCGGCACCGCGGCGTGTGTGTGTTCGATCATGTTTCGTAAACATGAGCACAGCGGAAGCAATTAAAAATAATAAATACTCCTATTTATTACAACACACGCATGCTATTACAACAAGTGTAGACATAACCGTAAATTAAAATTGCAATAAAAGGAAATTAAACTACGTTATACCTTTCGTATGACGTGTAGCGGGAACGGCATCAACCGGAACGATCCTCGTAAGAATCGTCTCTATCCGTATCCACGCCGAGCTCCTCGGGATGACTTCGCCAAGCCACGAGCTTCGTCTTCGTACGGGTTACTAGCCTCGTGTTGAAGACGACGTGATCGAGAGATGATCACGATCCGAATCCAAATTCGGACCTAAAAATAAGTCCTCAAGACTTGCTTCTCCGGAGAGGCGTTCGTCAACCGATTGACGAATCCTTCGTCCTCCACCTCAGAGGATTACCGGAGATCAAATCCCCGGTATGTTAGCCGCTGTCGGAGCACTAACCGTCGTCCAAACGACGCTCCGACGAGAGGAGAAGAAGCTGTCCAGAAAACTGGACAGCTTGGTGGAGGAGATAGGCGCCGGCCAAAACAAGGAGACAAAAGCTCACCTTGATGCCGAACCTTTTAGGGGATCACCGGAGGGTCGCCGGAGGTTCACCGGCTGGAGCTTGGACGCCGGCAAGGGTCTTGACGGCAGCACAATCAAGCTGGGCGGCAAGGAGCTTGGGCGGCACAAACAGGTTGGGCGGCAACTCCTTGGAGGCTAGGGTTTTGATTTTGGATTAGGGTTTAACAATCCCTTAAGCCCACTTTTATAGAGAACTAATTCTCTTAATGGTTAATGGATCATATCCATAAAGCCCGTTAACCCGCTCCATTAAGATAAGTTAAAATAAACCAAACCATGATGGTTTATTTTAAGTTAAAACGAACCGAACCAACCTTTGGTTCATTCGTTTAATATAAACCAAACCATTTGGTTTATTCTCATCCATTGGATTAGAACCAAACCATTTTGGTCCATCCATTATGTCTTCATAAGACACAGCCCATCCATGCTTCCATTGCGACTGAAACAATTTCATGCTCGCTTTATGTTTGGTCCAACCAAACATAGTTTCTCTCGGTCTGAGAATCCCATTCTCAAGCTCGTTTTAAATCCTTTGGATTACACTCGTTTTGCGTGTGACCAAATAGGTTCTCGGTTTATGTTGGCCGTCTATAATTAACCATTAATTATAGAACGATCATGAGTGGCACCTAGTAGTACATCATGATCCCCAATTAACCGAAAAGATCAACGGTTGATCCAGAACTATTTTCAAACCCTTGATGGCTCGAATGAATCGTGCCCCATTCCCTTCACTCATCTTATACCCACTTGGTTCAGGACATGGTCTATTGTGTCAGTCCCCACTAGGCTGACTACGTCACACCTAGCCCAAGTATCATGTCCTCGTCCTACGGATTCTAGTTACTCCACATGTATCGAAGAGTACCTTACTCTAAACATGTAATGCTTTGGCCAAAGACTTTAGTAACAATCCGACGAGAGGCCATGGGTATACATCTCCTCGCAAGGAGTGGTGAATCCTTTATAGGCTATTCAAACACCCTTCGATCACTTCGACTTATACCCAATCATCCCGGGTCCACATCTCCTTAGAGATGTTTGCTTAAGATGTCAAAGCATAAGTCTCCATGATCAAGATGACTTGAATACCGCAAGTCAAAGGAACATCTCACTTAAGCCACAGTAAGAACTTCATTGACATATCTATATATGCAGAGAACCATATGAAGTCTTATGGCTGGTCACTCCAATGAACTAGTTACCATAACTAGCATCCACGATTAACTCCGGACATCACTATGTCTCCAGCCAGTGAGAATCAGCTGCTTGGATACACCAAGGAGTATACCTCGTGCTAGTCTCAACAGAATTGATGGTGTCCAGATTCATCAATTCATCGACTAGGGATAATTCCGATACATCACAATTACACATGTAGAGATACTCACTAGTTGTGATCCAATCATAAATTCTCTCATGCTGTGAATCGTATCGTGGACATTCAGTAAATGAGTTTAAGATCCAATCAAATACATAAAACATGTATACTCAAATAGTGAATCTTCATTTATCATATAAATGGTTCATACATAAGGCGATTGCCTTAGGACATCTCTCATATATTGCTAACAGAGTCCGTGAAGAAGAATAAGGCATCGGATGCCCCATCTTCTTCAGATATCTTCGTTATTGATTGTCATTCTATTTCCTTAAACACTTGGGTATTGGATACTGGGTGTGGCTCACATATATGTAAAGACATACATGGGCTAAGGAATAGAAGAAGACTCATCAAGGGAGAGTCAAATTTACGTGTTGGGAATGGAGCAAAGGTTGCTGCACTCTCCATCGGAACGTATTTATTGAAACTCCCTGCAGGACTTGTCTTAGAACTGGACAATTGCTTTTATGTTTTTCCGTTGATAAAGAACATCATTTCTATTTCTTGTTTAAATAGAAATGGGTACCATTTGACTTTTAGTAACAATTGTTGTTACATAACTTTGAATGGAGTTCTTTATGGGACTGGAACTTTAAGCAATGGTGTTTATACATTGGACGTATCCAGTGACATTTGCAATATCGAAGCGAGCAACAAGCATGCTCGAAAGGATAATCAAATAGACTCCTACATGTGGCATTGTCGTCTTGGCCATGTAAGCAAGAAACGCATGTCCGAATTACACCGATGTGGAATTCTGGAATCGTTTGAATTGGATTCATACGATACATGCGAATCATGCTTAAAAGGCAAGATGACTAAGTTACCTTTTACAGGAAAAGGTGAACGAGTGGGAGAGTTGCTAGGCCTAATACATAGTGATGTATGTGGACCTATGTCAACTCAAGCTTTAGGAGGCTATAGCTACTTCATTACCTTCACCGATGATCACTCACGGTTTGGGTATGTGTTCTTGATGAAACATAAGTCTGAAGCCTTTGAAAGGTTCAAAGAGTTCAGAAATGAAGTAGAGAAACAACATGACAAGTGTATTAAAATACTTCGATCGGATCGAGGTGGTGAATACTTGAGTCAGGAGTTTCTTGATTATCTAAGAGATAATGGTATATTGTCTCAATGGACTCCTCCATATACACCACAGCATAATGGTGTATCTGAGAGGCGTAACCGAACCTTGTTGGACATGGTCAGGTCAATGATGAATCATGCGACTCTTCCCAAGTCCTTTTGGGGTTATGCACTTCAGACAGCTGTTTACTTGTTAAACAGAATGCCTACCAAGGTAGTCTCAACTACTCCATATGAGATATAGAATAGTAAGAAACCTCATGTATCTTACTTGAAGATATGGGGTTGTCCTGCTTATGTGAAGCGGACTGTATCAGACAAATTGGATGCTAAGTCTGATAAATGTCTATTTATTGGATACCCTAAGGAAACAAGGGGTTACCAATTCTATCATCCTGTGGAACAAAAGGTGTTTGTTTCAAGGCATGCTGTGTTTCTAGAGAAAGAGTTTCTCTTGCAAGAAAATAGTGGGAGTGTCGTCGAGCTTGAGGAGGCTCGAGAGACTCAAATAGACATTGATGAGATACCTGGTGAAGCACAACAGCCGACAACTCATAGTGATGAGCAATCGGCTGGACCTATTGTAACACCACATCTTCGTAGATCTGGTAGAACACGCAATATTCCTGAGAGATATGGATTTCTCGTAAGCGAATCGAACGACGTGTTACTCATTGATGATGAGGAGCCTACCAGTTATGAAGAAGTGCTGACAAGTTCAGAAAGGGATAAATGGCTTGGTGCCATGAAGTCGGAAATGGATTCCATGTATGAAAACCAAGTTTGGAACTTGGTTGACCCACCTGAAGGCATAAAGCCTATAGGGTGCAAGTGGGTTTTCAAGAAGAAAACCGACATGGATGGTAATGTGATTACCTATAAGGCTAGATTGGTGGCGAAAGGATATCGTCAAAAGCAAGGTGTTGATTATGACGAAACCTATTCGCCTGTAGCTATGCTTAAATCCATTCGGATGCTCCTGGCCATAGCGGCTCATTATGATTATGAGATATGGCAGATGGATGTGAAAACAGCTTTCCTTAATGGAAACCTGCTCGAGGACGTGTATATGATACAGCCTGAGGGTTTCACATCGGTTGATAAAACCAAGGTATGCAAATTGCGACGGTCCATTTATGGATTGAAGCAAGCATCCAGGAGCTGGAATATCCGTTTTGATGAGACAATCAAAAGGTTTAATTTCTCACAAAATCCAGACGAACCTTGTGTGTACAAGAAGGTTAGTGGGAGTGCAGTCGTGTTCCTAGTATTGTATGTCGATGACATACTACTTATAGGAAACGATGTTTCAATCTTACAGTCAGTGAAGGTTTGGTTATCCAAGACATTCTCCATGAAAGACCTGGGAGAAGCAACCTACATCCTCGGGATTAAGATCTATAGAGATAGATCGAAACGGTTGCTTGGTCTTTCGCAGTCTACATATATAGACCGAGTGCTAAAGAGGTTTAGCATGTTGGAATCCAAGAAAGGTTTCCTACCCATCAGGCATGGGATACACCTTTCGAAGTCTATGTGTCCGCGCACAGAAGACGAGAGGATTTGCATGAGTAAGATTCCCTATGCATCCGCAATAGGATCTATCATGTATGCTATGTTATGTACGAGGCCCGATGTATCGTATGCTCTGAGTGTCACGAGCAGATACCAGTCTGATCCAGGAATGGATCATTGGGTGGCTGTCAAGACGATCCTTAAGTACTTAAGAAGAACTAAGGATGTGTTCCTAATATATGGAGAAGGGTACATGGTGATACGTGGGTATACGGATTCCAGCTCCAGACAGACAAGGATGATTCCATGTCTTAGTCTGGGTATGTATTCACCTGGAATGGAGGCGCAATAAGTTGGAAAGGTTCCAAGCTTGACACTATAGCGGATTCTGCCACTAAGGCAGAATACATTGCAGCTTTAGAAGCAGCAAAGGAAGCGGTTTGGATCAAGAAGTTCATCTCTGAACTTGATGTGGTCTCATCAATGATCCAAACATGTGCTTCGCCGCTATCATCTTATCAGAGAGATCATCAGTAGGAACGAAATACAAATCGAGAAAATTCCCACTGAAAGGAACTTAGCGGATCCTTTGACTAAGGCATTACCTTAAAGTAAGTTTGAGGGTCATGTTCGAGCTTATGGTATTGGATACCGTAGCGATTGGCATTAGGCCAAGTGGGAGTCTGTTAGTAATATATGAGAGATGTCCTAAGGCAATCGCCTTATGTATGAACCATTTATATGATAAATGAAGATTCACTATTTGAGTATACATGTTTTATGTATTTGATTGGATCTTAAACTCATTTCAATGTCCACGATACGATTCACGGATGAGAGAATTTGTGATTGGATCACAACTAGTGAGTATCTCTACATGTGTAATTGTGATGTATCGAATTATCCTAGTCGATGAATTGATGGATTTGGACACCATCAATTCACGAGACTAGCACGAGGTATACTCCTTGGTGTATCCAAGCGGTGATTCTCAGACATAGTGATGTCGAGTTAATCGTGGATGCTAGTTATGGTAACTAGTTCATTGGAGTGACCAGCCGTAAGACTTCATATGGTTCTCTGCATATATAGATATGTCAATGAAGTTCTTACTGTGGCTTAAGTGCGATGTTCCTTTGACTTTCGGTATTCAAGTCATCTTGATCATGGAGACTTATGCTTTGACATCTTAAGCAAACATCTCTAAGGAGATGTGGACCCGGGATGATTGGGTATAAGTCTAAGTGATCGAAGGTGTTTGAATAGCCTATAAAGGATTCACCACTCCTTGCGAGGAGATGTATACCCATGGCATCTCGTCGGATTGTTACTAAAGTCTTTGGCCAAAGCATTACATGTTTAGAGTAAGGTACTCTTCGATACATGTGGAGTAACTAGAATCCGTAGGACGAGGAAATAATACTTGGGCTAGGTGTGACGTAGTCAGCCTAGTGGGGATTGACACAATAGACCATGTCCTGAACCAAGTGGGTATAAGATGAGTGAAGGGAATGGGACACGATTCATTCGAGCTACTGAAGGGTTTCAGAAATAGTTCTGGATCAACCGTTGATCTTTTCGGTTAATTGGGGATCATGATGTACTACTAGGTGCCACTCATGATCGTTCTATAATTAATGGTTAATTATAGACAGCCAACATAAACCGAGAACCTATTTGGTCACACGCACAACGAGCGTAATCCAAAGGATTTAAAACGAGCTTGAGAATGGGATTCTCAGACCGAGAGAAACTAGGTTTGGTTGGACCAAACATAAAGCGAGCATGAAATCGTTTCAGTCGCAATGGAAGCATGGATGGGCCGTGTCTTATGAAGACATAATGGATGAACCAAAATGGTTTGGTTCTAATCCAATGGAGGAGAATAAACCAAAGGGTTTGGTTTATTTTAAACGAATGAACCAAAAGTTGGTTCGGTTCGTTTTAACTTAAAATAAACCATCATGGTTTGGTTTATTTTAACTTATCTTAATGGAGCGGGTTAACGGGCCTAATGGTTATGATCCAATAACCATTAAGAGAATTAGTTCTCTATAAAAGAGGGCTTAATGGATAATTAAGCCCTAATAAAAACCCTAGCTTGGCCGCCCAACCCCTCTTCCTCTTGTTGGCGTCAACTCCATTGCCGCCCAACCCTTGAGCTGCCGACCAGCTCTTTGCCGGCGTCCAAGCTTCAGCCGGTGATCCTCCGGCGACCCTCCGGTGATCTTCCTAGGCCTCGGTGAAAAGGTGAGCACTTGGCTTCCTTGTTTTGGCCGGCGCCTACTCCTCCACCAAGCTGTCCAGTTTTCTGGACAGCTTCTTCTCCTCTCGTCGGAGCATCGTTTGGACGACGGTTAGAGCTCCGACAGCGGATAACTTACCGGGGATTTGATCTCCGGTAATCCTCTGAGGTGGAGGACGAACGATTCGTCAATTGGTTGACGAATACCTCTCCAGAGAAGCGAGTTTTGAGAACTCGTATTAGGATCCGAATTTGGATTCGGATCGTGATCATCTCTCGATCACGTCGTCTTCAACACGAGGCTAGTAACCCGTACGAAGACGAAGCTCGTGGCTTAGCGAAGTCATCCCGAGGAACTCGGCATGGATACGGATAGAGACGATTCTAGCGAGGATCGTTCCGGTTGATGCCGTTCCCGCTACACGTCATATGAAAGGTATAACATAGTTAAATTTCCTTTTATTGCAAATTTAAATTTACGGTTATGTCTACACTTGTTGTAATATGCATGCGTGTGTTGTGTGTGTTGTAATAAATAGAAGTATTTATTATTTTTATTGCTTCCGCTGTGTTCATGTTTACGAAACATGATCGAACACACACACGCCGCGGTGCCGGAAACCCAACACAATGTGAGCAGCAGTTCTTAAAAAAAAATTCCACCAAGTAAGACTGCTCACGTGCGCCACATGATCACTAGCTTCTGCCAGAAAGAAGGGGAGTCCTTGTTCGAAGTCTGGGATTGCTATAAAGGTCTACTCTACGAATACCCCCATCATTGTCTAGAGAGGTGGCTGGTGATCCGCATATTCTATAATGGGATCACGTACGCCACTAAGGTGTCCCTCAATTCTGCTGCAGAAGGAGCATTAATGAATAAGACTATCGAGGAAGCAGAGGAGTTGATAGAAGAGGTGGCTCAGAACCACCATCAATGGGCTTCCGAGCGTAGTCACTCAGCGCCTACAGCCGGTCGATATGCTATCAACTCCATTGACCACTTAGCGGCAAGAATGGACGTGCTAAACAGACGGTTTGACTCTATAACCCCTGCATCTGCATGTGTGGCCAATACTGTTGGGGAAGGAGTAGTAGCGTATCAGGAGGACACTATGGAGGGTAGGGCAGCTACGAAGGGCAAATTGAGCATGTCGATGCAATTGGCGACCACAATCAAAGGCCTAACAACCCATATTCGAGCACCTACAACCCCAGATGGAGGAGCCATCCGAATTTTTCCTATAGGAATAATGCGGGGAATTTCCAACAATCGGGAGGAAATGGTCAGTCTCAACCACTTAACACCCATCTGAAAAAGATGATAGAGAACTTCATTTGGATGCAACAAGAAGCAAACGCTAAATTTCAGCGGTGACATTTGTAGACGAAAATAATGATCAAAGAGTTAAGATCGTCTGTAAAGGATCTCGCCAACAAGCAAAAGATGCTAGAAGTCCAAGTAGCTTAGATTGCCAACCAGATCTCCAGAGTACTGGGGAAACTACCAGGAAAGTTGGAGGTCAATCCAATGGAGCAATGCAAGGCAGTGACGTTGCAGAGTGAAAGAATTCTAAAAGAGATGCCAAGCTGGTCAATTGCCGGACCAGAACCAGGACCCGAAATAAGGGAACCTGCGATGAAGACCAAAAAGGAAGAAGTCAAAAACATAGATCGAGACCCTGCCATGAAAACTCAACCACCCTTGTCAGTATCGTTCCCCTAGCGACTGACCAACGCGAAGAGAGATGCTGAGTTTGGTAAATTTTTGAACATGTTAAAGTCGATCTCAGTAGAGGTGTTGATACTTGAAGCACTGCACCAAATTCCCCAATTCTCAAGATTCATGAAAGATATTCTGGCACATCGTAGGAAGGTCGAAAAGTCTGAAACAGTGGTACTCATGGAGGAATCAAGTGCCTACCTCCGTAACGAGACCACTCAAAAATTAAAAGATCCAGGGAGTTTCTATATCCCATGTTATATAGGGATGACCTTAATTAGAAAAGTCTTCTGTGACTTGGGCACTAGTGTGATCTTGATGCCCTATATCCTATGCAAAAAGCTAGGCTTGGGGAATTTAAAGTTCACCACTATGACGTTACAGCTGACCGACCATTCATACTGATACCCACTGGGGATTCTAGAAGATCTGTCGCTAAAGGTGGAAAATTTTACACTTTCAATCGATTTTGTAGCATGGAGATGGAAGATACCCGTCATCCTTGGGTGACCATTTTTACCAACTGCCGGAATGGTCATTGATGTCAAGAATCACAAGCAGACCTTAACAGTAGGAGATAATAAGATGGAATTTAAGCCTGCTAGCATGGCAAGCTCGGGACCCGTGTTACGAAAGTACATTATTCGAGCCAGAGCAAAAAAAGAAAGCGTGTATAAAGATTTCGAGACGAATGCAGGAAGGTTTACGGAGCCTCCGGAGCCAAGTTGAGATGATGGAGTATGGTCGAGCTAAAATACCTTAAACAAAATGCTTCTTGGGAGGCAACCCAAGTTTAGTCTTTAGTTGTTTTAATTTTATTGCATTCATGTGTAAAATTTAGACTTTGATTTATGGTCATTTACATTTTTTTCAAATAGTTTTAGGACTAGAAAGAACTTTCTAAGTAAAAAAAAATCATGTTGAGACTACAAGGCAGGGCGTGTGGGAGAATTCGGACCATGGTGTGCTCTGAGAGAGAAATGGGGGGGGGCGGGGGCACCCGGCCAGGCCCATGTGTTTACACACAGTCATGCCCCGTCTGACTCATCTCTCAGCGATGCACACGGCCAGGTCGTGCGTTTACACACAATCGTGCCTAGTCCGACGCATCTCCCAGCAGAGCACCTATGCACAGGCAGAATTTTAGGGCTTACGGGAGCACTTCCAGCGACCGAGGAGTGTTAGTAATATATGAGAGATGTCCTAAGGCAATCGCCTTATGTATGAACCATTTATATGATAAATGAAGATTCACTATTTGAGTATACATATTTTATGTATTTGATTGGATCTTAAACTCATTTACTGAATGTCCACGATACGATTCACAGCATGAGAGAATTTGTGATTGGATCACAACTAGTGAGTATCTCTACATGTGTAATTGTGATGTATCGGAATTATCCCTAGTCAATGAATTGATGGATTTGGACACCATCAATTCTGTCGAGACTAGCACGAGGTATACTCCCTGGTGTATCCAAGCAGCTGATTCTCACTGGCTGGAGACATAGTGATGTCCGGAGTTAATCGTGGATGCTAGTTATGGTAACTAGTTCATTGGAGTGACCAACCGTAAGACTTCATATGGTTTTCTGCATATATAGATATGTCAATGAAGTTCTTACTGTGGCTTAAGTGCGATGTTCCTTTGACTTGCGGTATTCAAGTCATCTTGATCATGGAGACTTATGCTTTGACATCTTAAGCAAACATCTCTAAGGAGATGTGGACCCGGGATGATTGGGTATAAGTCGAAGTGATCGAAGGTGTTTGAATAGCCTATAAAGGATTCACCACTCCTTGCGAGGAGATGTATACCTATGGCCTCTCGTCGGATTGTTACTAAAGTCTTTGGCCAAAGCATTACATGTTTAGAGTAAGGTACTCTTCGATACATGTGGAGTAACTAGAATCCGTAGGACGAGGAAATGATACTTGGGCTAGGTGTGACGTAGTCAGCCTAGTGGGGACTGACACAATAGACCATGTCCTGAACCAAGTGGGTATAAGATGAGTGAAGGGAATGGGGCACGATTCATTCAAGCTACTTAAGGGTTCAGAAATAGTTCTGGATCAACCGTTGATCTTTTCGGTTAATTGGGGATCATGATGTACTACTAGGTGCCACTCATGATCGTTCTATAATTAATGGTAAATTATAGACGGCCAACATAAACCGAGAACCTATTTGGTCACACGCACAACGAGTGTAATCCAAAGGATTTAAAACGAGCTTGAGAATGGGATTCTCAGACCGAGAGAAACTATGTTTGGTTGGACCAAACATAAAGCGAGCATGAAATTGTTTCAGTCGCAATGGAAGCGTGGATGGGCAGTGTCTTATGAAGACATAATGGATGGACCAAAATGGTTTGGTCCTAATCCAATGGATGAGAATAAACCAAAGGGTTTGGTTTATATTAAACGAATGAACCAAAGGTTGGTTCGGTTCGTTTTAACTTAAAATAAACCATCATGGTTTGGTTTATTTTAACTTATCTTAATGGAGCGGGTTAACGGGCTTTATGGATATGATCCATTAACCATTAAGAGAATTAGTTCTCTATAAAATAGGGCTTAAACCCTAATCCCAAACCCTAATCAATAGTGGCCGCCCAACACCTCCCTCTCCTATTCGGCGCCCAACTCCAAGCTGCCGCCGCCCAGCCCAAAGGTCCTCCAACCGGCGTCCAGAAGGTTGCTTCCTTCCTCCTCGCCGGCGTCGAGCTGCTGCCGGAAGAGTTCCGGTCATCCTCCTTAGGTTTGGCATCAAGGTGAGCACTTTGCTTCCTTGGTTTTGGCCGGCGCTACTCCTCCACCAAGCTGTCCAGTTTTCTGACAGCTTCTCTCCTCGCCGGAGCGTCCGCTTGACGACGGTTAGTGCTCCGACAGCGGCTAACATACCGGGGATTTGATCTCCGGTAATCCTCTGAGGTGGAGGACGAAGGATTCGTCAATCGGTTGACGAATACCTCTCCGGAGAAGCAAGTCTTGAGGACTTGTTTTAGGTCCGAATTTGGATTCGGACCGTGATCATCTCTCGATCACGTCGTCTTCAACACGAGGCTAGTAACCCGTACGAAGACGAAGCTCGTGGCTTGGCGAAGTCATCCCGAGGAGCTCGGCGTGGATACGGATAGAGACGATTCTTACGAGAATCGTTCCGGTTGATGCCGTTCCCGCTACACGTCATACGGAAGGTATAACGTAGTTTAAATTTCTTTTATTGCAATTTTAATTTACGGTTATGTCTACACTTGTTGTAATAGCATGCGTGTGTTGTGTGTGTTGTAATAAATAGGAGTATTTATTATTTTTATTGCTTCCGCTGTGCTCATGTTTACGAAACATGATCGAACACACACACGCCGCGGTGCCGGAAACCCAACAAGGAGTTCTACGACGAGGCCCGTATCCATTTCCAAGAGGAAGCTGCCCATCTCAAGGAGGAGACAACATATCGTGTAATAGGTAAAAAAAATTAAATTAAATTACAATTTAAATTTAATATAATATAATAATAATATAATTTAAAATGAAATAAATAAAATAAATTTATTTATTTATTGAAAGTGAATTTAGTTATTTATTTGTATTTGGCTGATAATTTAAAAATAAGATTTTATTAGCTTTGACTAAGTTTAATTAGGATGTTGATTTAGTCAAGTAATCAAGCTTATATAAATTAAGCTTAGGTTAAAGATTTTATCTAAGTTTGGTTTGAGAAATTAAACCCTAAGTTATTTCCTTTCCCCCGTTTTCTTCCCCGTGCGCCACACCTCCTTTCCTCTCGTGCCCAACCACGCCGTCGTCGCTCCTTTGCCGCCCTTTCCCATGCCACTGCCTCCTCGCGCGTGCCCGAACCCCACTGTCGTCGTCGACGCCCCCTGCGGTTGCGCACTGAAAACCAACGTTGATCGCCTTCCAGCCAATCGCGGCCACGGCCGCACCACACACGAGCAACCATTGACCCGTCCGTCACGCCGCCTCCATCGCACACACGCGCGCCGCCCATGACTAGCTTGTCATCATCGGCCTTCTCTCGTGCCCAACCCGATGCCACTGTTGTTCCCACTGGCTCCGGCGATGGGTAGGAGGTTCTTGGCCTACTATGATACTCCTTAAAGTGGCTTCGAAAGTACTACAGATCCCATAGGCAAGCCCCTGTTCTTCAGCTGGAGTAATGCTCGATTTGAGGACTTGAGAGAGTGTTCCTTCGTTCGAAATCATGGTGAAAGAATTTGGTTTGGCATTAGATGAGCATTTCTTAACTTGGTTTTAAATTCTGATTTCCACAATGAGTTGAGAGTTTCTGAAGGTATCATTAGCTCGCTAGCATCGGAGTTAGATGGCGAGGCAACTAGAGTCTTGGCTAGGGTAGATGGCCATAATCTTGAAGTAGGGCGATAGCCGGGGTTTGAAGCTTTGGAGGTGACCGAGGTTGTGCTAGTGTTGAAGATTGTTGACTTGGTGTTGTTTGACAAGTATGTGGAGGATGACAGAGAGCTGGATACAGCTGACCTTGATACAAAGCTGCTTCTCGTCGGCTTAGCAGGACTCTCTCTCTCTCTGATTATGACAGAGATAACTGGAAAAGATTTGAGAACGGATGCATAGTTTCGGATTGGAAGATTACTAGGACGCTTTACAGTCAGAGGTGGGTGGATTCTATAATTTCAGAATTTAGTGCATATTTGTATTGGTTATATTGGTTATGCAATTTACTTAGGTGGTCTCATGTTTTCACTTTGTGATTTGTCTAGTATTGTTTTAACCTTATATCTATTAGACTGTTAAATTTTTAGGTTGCTGGTTTATCGTTAGCATATGGTTATTAATTGTTATTACTGTTATACGTAGCTAGTTATCATTGGGATATAAATGATTAGATATTATTGGTAGATGTTTACCTCTTAATTGTTGGACTAGTATTAGGATTAGACTAGTAGAATAATATGACTAAGATAGATAAATTCGTAGAAGGTATACATATAGGTTCTTTGACTCCCTAGATCCTACTGCATGATAACATGATTACATTGCTTACGTAGTTTAGGGTATATATATAGGCACCTGATGCTTTATTTAGTATTGCCTTGACTTTGTACTGACATGACCCCTTTAGTTATACACTAATTAGTTTCAGTTATTGATCTCCATCAATGTGTTTTGCTGTTGTTATTAGACATCATGGTTAAATGCTTATTTGGTTAGGTATGGACGTGGTTGATACCATGATTGAGACTAGTAGATAATATATCTTAGATGAGGTCAGCCCGTAGGAGCGGATCTCAGGAATGAAACGACACTAATAGAACCCTAGGTGTTGGAACCCTAGGCGTAATAACTCGAACGTGCTTATTGGTAGATGCTACTGGTATATGTTTGATCTACTCCTTGGTTCAGTGGATATTGTGATTGTTCTGTCAGAGGTAGTAGATCCTTAATGGATATATATCGTTTCTCATATCTCGGCTATCAACTAGGTCTCTCATTCGTAGTTGAGAAAGTGTACAGTAGAGTTTTCCTATGGTTACTTTGTATATCTGTGGTCGATCATGTATCTCAATCATGGTTGAGATGACCTACCGTCAAGTCATACTCTGGTATTATCCGTTCGGAGTTAGTGATAATTGGAATCGTATATCGGTTGTAGCTAAATGACCACCTTACATCTTAAGTACCCACAAGACCTGTTCGTGGTAGCATGTTGTAACATGGATGATTGAATTGGTAGAAATGGTAAAATTTAGACTTAATCATCTCGATGTGTTTATGAGAAGTTTTATGATCTTATCGGTCGTGATAAGTGTTCATGTTAGAAGGGTTGGAACCCTTGGCTTAACCACCTCAATGTACTTATTTGTAGATCGATGATCTTCATCGACTTTGATAGATGTTCTATGCTATATGTATTGGATAACCCTAGGTTTAACACCTTAGGATAATCGAATGCCCACGAGACCCATTCGTGGTAGCATGCGACTGCATATAGTCGATAACTAGATAGATATATACCCTAACTGCCCACGAGACCCATTCATGGAAGCATGATGTTGCATGTAGACAGCGCTTTGTACATTGCTTGTCTTCATATGAGTCTCGTTCATGGTAGTTTGTAGATAGTTTCTTTTGTATTACCTCAAGAGCCACGAGGCTTTATTGTTGGTGCAATCGGCCCAGGTCATGATTGACCAGGACTCGAGTGTGACTTGAGTGATGTTTTGATGTTTCGACAAAAACATATGACAATGTAATTGTCATTTGGTAAAGTCCAAGTCTTGAGTACATGGCATGGAAAGTCCAAGTGGGACAATTGGCACATGAAAAGTCCAAGCATGGTCTTGGCATTTGAGAAGTCCAACATAGGTTGGCAAGGGAAAGTCCAAGCATGGGTCTTGGCATGGAAAGTCCAAGCATGGGTCTTGGCATGAAAAGTCCAACATTGGTTGGCAAGGGAAAGTCCAAGCTTGAGTCTTGGCATTTGAGAAGTCCAAGGGTTTGATATTGGCGGCGTAAAGTCCAAGCGGGAGCTTGGCAGCATAAGTCCAATGATTGGCGGCGTAAAGTCCAAGCGGAGTCTTGGCGGCGTAAGACCAATGTGCCTTGGCGGTGTAGACACCGTTAGCATGACATAGCCGATGGAAGCACCTGAAGGCTAGCACGATGGATGAACAAGTCATGGATGACTTGGAGGGATCCGAGAGACGTGAGGCTGATGGAGGTGGCTAGAAGGCTTAGGTCTAGGCTAAGGGTGGTCTAGCAAGTATGGGGGAACCATACTTGGGTTAAAACCTCATAATTGAGGTGTGTCAGTCGACTGATGCCATGTGGCAGTCGACTGGACCAAGTCAACTAGGGTTTGACGTCGAGAGTGGTTTAGCTGATCGCGCCAGGGCGATCGATGGACAAGCAATGATTGATTATGTGATCAGTCGACTGATGCTCGGATTTTCGGCCACAGAATGGAGTCTCACTCGACTGCTGAGACGAGCAGTCGAGTGATGGCTCATCAGTCGACTGATGGTCATGATCAGTCGACTGATGTCCTAGCCGTTGGATTTTTCCAGCGTGGATTACACCGTTGTCTCACAGCAACAGTGTGATCAGTCGACTGATAGTCCCGATCAGTCGACTGATTGACCTTTTCCAGCACAGGTTGAAGCTATATAAGGAGCTCGTGATGGAGGAAAAGATAGCGATTTTCTTGGGCGAAATTGAAGGGGGAAGTTGGTGCTTTCCAGTCCTTCAAAGCTAGTTCAAGGCAATCAAAGATCAAGCAATCCAAAGCTCTTGTAAAGTGTTTTTCCTTTACTTGCATTTGTATTTCATATTGTATTTGCTTGTATCTAATTGATTATTTTTGTAATCATTATTGTACGAGGTTTCTCCGCCTCTGGATTGTTCCGAGAAGGAGTGTTTATTAGTGGTTGCATGTGCATCACTAGAGCTCATAGAGCTCAATCCGCGGGAGGCGAACTGCGTGCAGCCCAACCACGTTATATCGTTGTGTTAGCGTGTTGTGCATTTCGCTATCGTTATTACTTTTCCTATTTCTCACAAGGCTAACGAAATTGTAGAAACAAACGCGAAAGAATTACATTGACGCTATTCACCCCCCTCTAGCCGTTACAATATTCCTAACAAGTGGTATCAGAGCCTGGGGCTCTTCTACGGACTAACTGCTGGGAGCTAAGACAAAAGGCTAGAGGGTGAAGATGGAACTCCAAGACAAGCTTGGATGGGATATCAATACTCCACCTCCATATGATCTAGAAGATTTTCTGGCGTGGAGAGCAAGAATGGAAACATTTTTGATGATGAACATAGAGGATTGGTTCATCCTCGTTGAAGGCCTTGAACCTCCTAGGGATAAGAAGGGGGATATCCTAAAATTGAAAAAGTGGACCCAAGAGCAACGCCAAAAGCTCAAGATCGAAGTTAAGGTAACGAAACTTTTGGAAGATTTAATCCCTAATGATGTTTTGTGCAAGCTAGGGGATTACATGTATGCCAAGGAGCTATGGAGAAAATTGGCAAGACTCCATGAGGAGAGTTCATCCTCAAGTGAAAGTGAGGAATCGGAAGTTGAGATGGAGTCAACTTCCGGATCGGAGAAAGAAGAAGTAGAAGAGGTGGAAGAAGCATCTACTTCTAGGATTGAGGAGGAGAGACCATCCTCTACACCGGAGCAACCTCAAGAAGAGCCTTCAACATCCGATCAAGATGAGGAAGCTCAAAATTCAACTCCAGCACCTACCACCACCCTAGGTAACTCAACCACTTTATTTTCAAATAAAAATCGTATAATGTGTTTTGAGTGTAGGGAGTATGGGCATTACAAGAGAAAATGCCCAAAGAAGGTTAGGAAAGCTTCTCCGGCGCCCAAAAGTCAACAAAAGTCAAAGGATGCTGGTTCTCCAAGTCAAAAGAGCAAGAAGCATATTATATGTTTCAAGTGCCATCAAAAGGGGCATTATAGAAGCCAATGCTCTAGGGGGAGGAAAAAGACCCAAGAAGAAGCATCACAAGTAGGGGGAGCTAAGGCTAACCCTAAGGTACATTTTAGTAGTGCATCTTCGAATTTAAATGTTAAAAAGCATGCTAGGAATTTAAATTCTCCTGCAATTTATGAAAAGCATGCTAATAGGAATAAATGTTTTTGCTTAGGAGCTAAAAGTGTCCATTTTAGTAATAAGGAGAAATTTGGGACTAATGTCCCTAGAAAAACCATACCTAGGGAATCTATTAAGAAAATACAAGAACATCTAGGTTTTAATCCAAAATGGACTAGGCATATGCCAAGAAAGTCCAATGCCCAAGATTTAAATCAAAATTCTAAAATTGGGCAATTAGAATTAGAAAACCAAGTCTTGAGGTCAAGGCTTGAAAAACTTGAGAAGACCCTCAACACTATGCAAAATCAATTTAAAGGGTCTAATAGTCAAACTCCTAGGTCAAGAAGTCAAAGTCAACATCTAGGACCTAAGAGTCAAAAGTCAACCAAGGGCAAGAATGGTTTGGGTCACAAACCTAAGTACAAGGTGACTTACCATAGTGTTCCATTTGATTATGGAACACTAACTAGGTCTAGGACGACCAAGGTCAATGGGAAAGTCATCCCTAAGGTTGACCAAAGGTTGTGCCTAGTGGCTAGGGTTTCTAGGAAACCTAGGGTGGCCACTAAGAAGGTTGCAAGGTGAGTTACCCCTAGAGTCAACCTAGGTAAGACCCAAATGACCAAGGCCAACAAGCCTAGGAGGGTCATTAGGAAGGTATCTAGGGAGGTTATCCCTAAGGAATACCTAATTAACCCTAGGAGCTCAAATCAGTTTTGGGTTCCTAAGAGCGTGATTGATTCACGCTAAGATGGGTTTAGGGTGTGCCAACCTTGATTGGATGGGTAGTTAACTCAACCATGGTAAAGGTGGCACTTTAGGATATTTTCAAGGTTATGGTTACCTTGGAAATAGATTTGAATCAATATCCTAAAAGATTTTAGGATGTGTCAATGCACTTTTGAAAAAAAAAGAAAAATCAATTAAATTGGCACAATTTAGGTTTAGAGGTTAGTGTGCCATTTTGGGTTTTTGGCACACTAGGGAGATTAGGTTAATATGGCAAAATATGATTAATCCCAACAAATGGCAATTAATATTAAAATTTAGGTATTATTATACCTATATATTTTATATGCCATGCTTTGTTTGTCATATAACATGCCATGACATCATGCTTACTTTTAATCATTTTATATGTCATGTTCATATTTTAGGATTAAGGTTTTAAATGTCATGTGTTTTAGATTTCATCTTATGCCATGACATCATGATTATGAGCATATGCTTATTTATATCATTTCTAATGTCATAATCATTCATGCATTTAATTGATTAAAATTGAACTAAGGATAATGGCATGACTTGGAGTCCCATTTATAAGGGAATCAAGTAGGGTTGCCTTAGAAGATGCATGAAACCCTAGTTTAAATGAACCAAAAACCCACATCTCACATCACATTGACATGTATGTGTATTTATACACCCTAGATACATGTGAGATGCTAAGATAATAAGTTAGGTTCAAGATGCATGGGTAGTGCATCTAGATGAACTCAAACTTATTTTAATTATCACCAAGAATCATAAGGAAAGCTAATATACAAGCTATGTATATTTAGCCAATAAATTATGGTTCAAAATAGGCTTTCAAAAATATTTTAAAATCAATTTGGAAAACCTTGGTGAAATCTATCTTTTGATAGCCATCATCATTGTAGAAGTTGATACAAAGTGGATCAAGAACTTTAAAGTTCTTAATAGTTTTGAACTTTGTACCAATCTCCTATTTCAATGGTAAAAATATTTTTCCAAAATTTTTCACCTATTGTATTGGTCATAAGTATTATACGTACCAAATTTCGTGATTTTTCGATATACGAATAATTATTTATGATTTTCTGAATTAACTCGATAATCAAATTCGAAATTTGTTATCGACGATCGCTATTGGTGGCAGTCGACTGATGGAGGTGCCAGTCAACTGATTTCTGAATCACTCGACTGGTAGCCTGATTTCAGGGAAAACAAGGTTGTTTAACCCGATTTCAGCTACGGTTATGGTCCCTAATCACTCCTAACCCTAGGATATGCTTTGGGTAGCATTATAAAGGGTGAAAATCCATTGGATATGGATTAGGAGAAGTGTTTAGGGTTTGTATCAATTTTAAGGTGTTGGAAAGTTCTATATTGAATTTCTAACCTTAATTTTGATGGTTTAGAGTTCCTATTGGCTTAGGGACTTCCCAAGGACATTGTTGGTGCAATGGTTGAGAGGGAGCAAGCCTTTAGGGGGAGAGAAGTTATTGGGAGAATATGACATCAATTGGGAAATTGATGGGATTTTTGAGTGACCCAATTTGGAAATTGGGAGAGTAAATGGGATTGTCTCTCTTGAGTGATATTGGACTTATCACTAGGAAGATGGTAGGCATCCTAAGTATTTTTGACCAAGGGGGAGATTGTAAGATCTCATTGGGACATGAGACATTGACCTCCTTGGGGAGGAAACCTTTTTGATGTTAGTCAAAAAGGGGGAGAATGTTTGGGGGAGAACATTTGGAGAGTATTTACCAATTTGGGATAATTGGTAAGGGATTTGAGTTAGTGTTCTAACTCAATAATTTGTTTGGTTTTTGTCAAACATCAAAAAGGGGGAGATTGTTGGTGCAATCGGCCCAGGTCACGATTGACCAAGACTCGAGTTTGACTTGAGTGATGTTTTGATGTTTCGACAAAAACATATGACAATGTAATTGTCATTTGGTAAAGTCCAAGTCTTGAGTACTTGGCATGGAAAGTCCAAGTGGGACACTTGGCACATGAAAAGTCCAAGCATGGTCTTGGCATTTGAGAAGTCCAACATAGGTTGGCAAGGGAAAGTCCAAGTATGGGTCTTGGCATGGAAAGTCCAAGCATGGGTCTTGGCATGAAAAGTCCAACATGGGTTGGCAAGGGAAAGTCCAAGCTTGAGTCCTGGCATTTGAGAAGTCCAAGGGTTTGATATTGGCGGCGTAAAGTCCAAGCGGGAGCTTGGCAGCATAAGTCCAATGATTGGTGGCGTAAAGTCCAAGCGGAGTCTTGGCGGCGTAAGACCAATGTGCCTTGGCGGTGTAGACACCGTTAGCATGACATAGCCGATGGAAGCACCTGAAGGCTAGCGCGATGGATGAACAAGTCATGGATGACTTGGAGGGATCCGAGAGACGTGAGGCTGATGGAGGTGGCTAGAAGGCTTAGGTCTAGGCTAAGGGTGGTCTAGCAAGTATGGGGGAACCATACTTGGGTTAAAACCTCATAATTGAGGCGTGTCAGTCGACTGATGCCATGTGGCAGTCGACTGGACCATGTCAACTAGGGTTTGATCTCAGTGGCAGCAATGATCGCCATCGCTAGGCGAGGCCGATCGATGGATGCAAATCGATTATGTGATCACGATCGATGCTCGAATTTTCGACGCAGAATCGGAGTCTCACCATCCGAGATGAGCAATGAGTGATGGATCATCGATCGATGGTCATGATCACCGACGGCGATGTCCTAGCCGTTGGATTTTTCCAGCGTGGATTACACCGTTGTCTCATAGCAACAGTGTGATCAATCGACTGATGGTCCCGATCAGTCGATTGATCGACCTTTTCTAGCACAGGTTGAAGCTATATAAGGAGCTCGTGATGGAGGAAAAAGATAGCGATTTTCTTGGGCGAAATTGAAGGGGGAAGTTGGTGCTTTCCAGTCCTTCAAAGCTAGTTCAAGGCAATCAAAGATCAAGCAATCCAAAGCTCTTGTAAAGTGTTTTTCCTTTACTTGCATTTGAATTTCATATTGTATTTGCTTGTATCTAATTGATTATTGTTGTAATCATTATTGTACGAGGTTTCTCCACCTCCGGATTGTTCCGAGGAGTGTTTATTAGTGGTTGCATGTGCATCACTAGAGCTCGATCCGTGGAGTAGGAACCGTGCGGTTCCGAACCACGTTATATCGTTGTGTTAGCATGTTGTGCATTTCGTTATCGTTATTACTTTTCTATTTCCGCTGCGCTAACGAAATTGTAGAAACAAACGCGAAAGAATTACATTGACGCTATTCACCCCCCTCTAGCCGTTACAATATTCCTAACATTTATCACGGTATCTTGATGTGTATTGCTTTTAGATTTGAGTGACTAATGGATATACCTTACATACATACTTATGTACTTAGGCTATTTGATATGGGCTCCTATGGGTACATATCATAGGTAGGCATGGATTGATAGGTGTATCGTGCATTAGTGACATACACCATCTTGCATTATTGCATGACTGACGATCATCGGCTCCTCGGTAGGAGGTGATGCTACTTAGTGGTTGAGCCCATCGTCAATTACATTATCTACACACACAACCACTCATGGGTTAGTAGTATTTCAGGTGTGTGTATAGTTGGTCTGTCAGGGCGCCATAGTGGTCGCTCAGGTAATTATTATTGTGACGTGGTAGCAGAGACGAGGTGATTGTCCCCCATATACATACATGGGGTAGGAGGGTGATGCTCCACCAGCATCCTGTCCACTTGGTCACCTAGGTGTGGTGACGTCAGAGTGCACAGTTGTCACAGCCCTACCCACTTAGCCGGCACACATGACATGTCGGTGGCTTGACTGGCGTCAGGGGTGACACAAGTGATTGCATCATGTGCATACGTTTTTACTATATGCATTACTTGTTGCACTTTTGGTTGTTGCATATGATTGTCATGCACATAGAGGAGGTATTATGTATGTTTGTTTTTTGTGATTCTACATATATTTGTGTGGAGGTATTTTATGTCCGTTTAGGTGATTTTAGTATATACCATTTTCAGGTATGTATTTAGTGTTTGTAGATTTGCAGTTGGTTATATGTGTCACAGGTGTATTTATTATATTGCTGACCAAGTTAATGGCAGACTGATATGGGTACTCTGAGGTTTGAGTTATGCTAGTTTGTTTCTTTGACTTTCATTATGTTCATTATGTCCAGCCTTTCCATTATGTCCATTATGATTATGCACTTTATTCTATCCACCCACTGAGTAGTTGTACTCACCCCCTCTTCTCCTATCCTCCAAGTTAGCTGATAGAGGACGAGTCCAGTTAACTTACCATTGCGTCGCTCAAAGAGTCCCTGGTCGTGCTGATCCCACAGCATTCCATCGAAATGTCGTTCGATTTTTCTTTATTGTTATCGTTGTTTGTTTATGCATTTTGGATTTTGTCACAATTGTATTTAGTGTCAAAGAAAAAAAATGTATTTTACTTTTAATTGATTTTTATTTAGTCGTGCATGCATGAAGTTAATAAAATACTTATATTTCTATTATTATTTCAGAGTTTTTACCAGATCTGGTTCCAGTATTGTGTATATGAATATTGTCGCTAAGGGGCTCCTCTGTCATGGGAATGACGAATATGTCCCCGGGGCGTTACAATTTTATTGGTATCAGAGCCAGGTTTGCGATTTCGATTTGTGAGTTTTGTGTTTCAAGGTTTTCTTCTCCTTTGTTTTTGGAGTTCTTGTGTTTTGGGACCAGACAAGCTGAAGGACATCTCTGAGCTATAGGAAAAGTTGTCTTCTTTAGTTATTACTGTACTTTCCTTGAGTAATAGGAAGTTGTCACTATGTTCTTTAGTTGGGTATTCACTTAATTGGTTACAGTAGGAAATGCTACCTAGAGAAAATTGCCCTACTCATGGTCATGGATGAGGTCGACCTCGGAAGCGACCTATTGATGCTACGGGACCTACCTTCAAGACTGAAAATGTAGACTCTACATATGTGTCGACTGATGTCAAATTAGGAAGCTAGGGTTAGGCCTGCTAGCCAACCATTTGAAGGTCAAAGAAGTAACCCCTCAGAGAGTATCAGTCCCTACTACTAGTGATTTGGTCATAGATAAGGCGTGTATACCTACACTGGTCGAGACGATGAAGGATCATTTTACCTTATTTTAGGGGATACTGGTCCATGGATTGCTCATGCATGGATGGACAATCTAGAAGATTAACGTGGATACATAACTTGCATAGATGCAGGGAAGACGGAGCTTGCGGTGTACTACTTACGAGGTCAGACCATCACATGGTAGAAAATGTAGCGGATGATTTCGGAGAACAAAGTATCACTTGGAAACTATTCCGAGAGGCCTTAGAGAGATAGTATTTCCCTGCCTCTTTCTGTATAAGTTGTCGTCAAGAGTTTCTGAACCTTAAGCAAGCCGATCGAAGCGTCATAGATTACATTGGAGAAATTTAATCAACTTGTAGAATTTTTTCCCCATTAAGCAACTCATAACTATGATCGTATGCTCCAGTTTGTCCATAGTCTTGCAACTTACATTCAGATCAAGATGTCTGGATCCTCCATTAGTACCTATCGAAAGACACTAGGTCGAGTATTACTGATCGAGATGACTTAGCGAGCCGATGAGTCTGGTATATGAGGTATCGTGTTAGTTTATCCTATTATAGCTGATATATTGATAGCTCATATTCCTTGATATCCCGATAATACTTAGAAAAAAATAGTAGAATTATGATACCTCGACCTTGTAGATTAGTTATAATAACACTATCAAGGAAGACTTTAATGTTTCGTTATGAAGTAAAGGAGTAACCTTTGGATTTTGATAGTCATACGTTGGCTTGAGATTAAACTACTATGTACTTAGAGTAACAGATTCTAATATATAGAAACTCAACATAAATGCACTAGATCTCACAATTATTGAAGATGAGAAAACTAGTAGCCGATTGGGGTATGGATCAGAGTTGCGCAACGGAAGCATGGTGGGCTCATAACTCACATAGAAGTTTACAATTCGAAAATTGGAATGCTATGATATTAAAATAAATTGGAAGAGTGATAAGACACTTAGGCTTACCTAACCGTTGAAGTAGATGGAAGTAATTACTTAGTTTATTTACGTTGTGGAAGTTATAGTTGGAGTTCCATATCATACTCTAGATATAGAAATATTGATCACCTGTTGGAGTGAGGTTAGACAGTAACAAGATTCTTATGAAGAAAACTACTTAGAGTAGATGAACAATATGCAGATAGGATACCTTTATTAGGGTATATCAAGTAGGAAATTTGGGGACCAAATTTTTATTAGTGGGAGAGAATGTAATAGGTCAAAAAAAAATTAAATTACAATTTAAATATAATATAATATAATTTAAAACAAAATAAATAAAAGAAATTTATTTATTTATTGAAAGTGAATTTAGTTATTTATTTGTATTTGGTTGATAATTTTAAAATAAGATTTTATTAGTTTTGATTAAGTTTAATTAAGATATTGATTTAGTCAAGTAATCAAGCTTATATACATTAAGGTTAGGTTAAAGATTTTATCTAAGTTTGGTTTGGGAGTTGACTAAGTTATTTGCTTTCCCCCGTGCGCCGCACCTCCTTTCCTCTCATGCCCAACCACGGCGCCGCCACTGCTTCGCTACCCTTTCCTATGCCACTGCCTCCTCGCGCGCACCCGAACCCTGCTGTCGTCATCGGCACCCCCTGCGGTTGTGCGCTGAAAACTAGTGTCAATCTCCTTCTAGCCAGTCAGAGCCATGACCGCACCACACAAGAGCCACCGCCGACCGCGTCCGTCACATTGCCGCCATCGCACACATGCACACCGCCCACGACCAGCTTGTCATCACCGCCCTTCCCTCGTGCCCAACCCGACGCCGTCGTCATTCCCACTGGCTCTGGCGATGGGCAGGAGGTTCTTGGCCTACTCTGATACTCCTTAAAGTGGCTTCAAAAGTACTACAGATCCCAGAGGTAAGCCCCTATTCTTCAGCTGGAGTAATGCTCGATTTGAGGACTTGTGAGAGTGTTCCTTCGTTCGAAACCATGGTGAAAGCATTTGGTTTGGTGTTAGATGAGCATTTCTTAACTTGGTTTTAAATTCTGATTTCCGCAATGAGTTGAGAGTTTCTAAAGGTATCGTTAGCTCGCTAGCATCGGAGTTAGACGGCGAGACAACTGGAGTCTTGGCTAGGGTAGATGGCCATAATCTGGAAGTGGAGCGATAGCCGGGGTTTGAAGCTTTGGAGGTGACCGAGGCTGCGCTAGTGTTGAGGATTGTTGACCTGGTGTTGTTTGACAAGTATATGGAGGATACAGCTGTATATAGAGAGTTGGATACAGCTGACCTTGATACAGAGCTGCTTCTCATCGGCTTAGCAGGACTCTCTCTCTCTCTCTGATTGTGACAGAGATAACTGGAAAAGATTTAAGAACGGATGCAGAGTTTTGGATTAGAAGATTACTATAATGCTTTACAGTCAGAGGTGGGTGGATTCTATAATTTCAGAATTTAGTGCATATTTGTATTGGTTATGCAGTTTACTTTGGTGGTATCATGTTTTCACTTTGTGATTTGTCTAGTATTGTTTTAACCTTATATTTGTTAGACTGTTAAATTTTTAGGTTGTTGGTTTATCATTAGTATATGGTTATTAATTGCTGTTACTGTTATACGTAGCTAGTTATCATTGGGATATAAATAATTAGATATTATTGGTAGATGTTTACCTCTTAATTGTTGGACTAGTATTAGGATTAGACTAGTAGAATAATATGACTAAGATAGATAAATTCGTAGAAGGTATACATATAGGTTCTTTGACTCCCTAGATCCTACTGCATGATAACATGATTATATTGCTTACGTAGTTTAGGGTATATATATAGGCACCTGATGCTTTATTTAATATTGCCTTGACTTTATACTGGCATGACCCCTTTAGTTATACACTAATTAGTTTCAGTTATTGATCTCCATCAATGTGTTTTTCTATTGTTATTAGACATCATGGTTAAATGCTTATTTGGTTAGGTATGGTCGCGGTTGATACCATGATTGAGACTAGTAGATAATATATCTTAGATGAGGTAAGCCCGTAGGAGCAAATTTCAGGAATGAAACGACACTAATAGAACCCTAGGTGTTGAAACCCTAGGCATAATAACTCGGATGTGCTTATTGGTAGATGTTGTTGGTGCAATCGGCCTAGGTCACGATTGACCAGACTCGAGTTTGACTCGAGTGATGTTTTGATGTTTGACAAAGGGATTTGACAAAGTGGTTTGACATTGATGTTTGACATTAATGTCGGTTAATATGTTGGGGAGATTGTTGGAGCAATCGACCCGGGTCATGTTTGACCAGACTCGAGTTTGACTCGAGGAAGACCTTGATGGTTGACTGGGGTTGACCATGTGATCATGAGAAGTCCAAGCATGGGTCTTGGCAAGGTAAAGTCCAAGTCATGGGTACATGGCATGGAAAGTCCAAGTGGGACACTTGGCATTTGGTAAAGTCCAAGTCTTGAGCACTTGGCATGAAAAGTCCAAGTGGGACACTTGCCGCATGGAAAGTCCAAGTCATGGGTACTTGGCATTTGGGAAAGTCCAAGTCTTGAGTACTTGGCATGAGAATTCCAAGCATGGGTCTTGGCAAATGAGAAGTCCAAGCATGTGTCTTGGCAAATGGAAAGTCCAAGCATGGGTCTTGGCATGGAAAGTCCAACATGGGTTGGCAAGGGAAAGTCCAAGCTTGAGTCTTGGCATTTGGGAAGTCCAAGGGGATAGATATTGGCAGTGTAAAGTCCAAGCGGAGTCTTGGCGGCGTAAGTCCAATGTGCCTTGGCGGTGTAGACACCGTTAGCATGACATAGCCGAGGGAAGCACCTGGAGGCTAGCGCGATGGATGAACAAGTCATGGATGACTTGGAGGGATCCGAGAGGCGTGAGGCTGATGGAGGTGGCTAGAAGGCTTAGGTCTAGGCTAAGGGTGGTCTAGCAAGTATGGGGGCACCATACTTGGGTTAAAACCTCATGGTTGAGGTTGGCACCGGGCATTATGGCTTGACCGCCGTGAGTCACTTGAGTTCGACCGACAATTTAGAGTCAAAATCGCCGCGGCCGATCGCTCATTGGAGCACGATCAGGAGTCAACGCAATGATCGCCAAGGGACGACAGTCGACTGCTAGTTCAGCCGCGAGCACAGAATGCTCCGTAGCCGACTGGGCAGTCGACTACGCGGCTGGCAGTCGACTGCCAATGTTGGCAGTCGACTGCCAAGAGATCCGTTGGAGTTTTTCCAGCGTGGATCGATCCGTTGTCTCACGACAACAGTGGCATCAGTCGACTGGTGACTTATGGCAGTCGACTGATAGGCAGAAATCCAGCCCGACGCAGGTTATAAAGGCAGCTCGGAAGGAGGGTTTTTGCAGCGATTTTCTTGGGCGAAATTGAAGGGGGAAGTTGGTGCTTTCCAGTCCTTCAAAGCTAGTTCAAGGCAATCAAAGATCAAGCAATCCAAAGCTCTTGTAAAGTTGTTTTTCCTTTACTTGCATTGTATTTCTTACTTGTATTTGCTTGTATCTTGTGTATTACTTAGTGTAATCCTTGTACGAGGTTTCTCCGCCTCCGGATTGTTCCGAGAAGGAGTTATTATTGATTAGTGATTGCGTGTGCATCACTAGGGCTCTTTAGAGCTCGATCCGTGGAGTAGGAACCGTTCGGTTCCGAACCACGTTATATACTTGTGTTCGTGATTGTTGTATTTCGTTATTGCTTTCATTTCTATATTCCGCTGCGCTAACGAAATTGTAGACATGATCACGATTGAATTCCATCTTCGTACGGTCACAACGCTATTCACCCCCCCTCTAGCGCCATCAAATCTCCAACAAGTGGTATCAGAGCAAGGTTGCTCTTCAACGGATTAACAACCGGGAGCTAGGACAAAGAAGCTAGAGGGTGAAGATGGAAGAACAATTGGGATGGAACATTAACACGCCAATCCCTTACTCCTTCTATGGACAAGAAGGGTTTAACAATGGAAGTCAAGAATTGAAGACTTCCTAATGATGAGGGACTTCGAAGAATGGTCTATCTGTTAGGAATATTGGAACGGCTAGAGGGGGGGGGTGAATAGCGTAGATGAAATTCGATCGCGTTTGTGTCTACAATTTCGTTAGTGCGCAGCGGAAATAGAAATAATAAAAGCAATAACGAAATAGACAACAAGCTAACACAATGATATAACGTGGTTCGGAACCGCACGGTTCCTACTCCACGGATCGAGCTCTAAAGAGCCCTAGTGATGCACACGCACTCACTAATGATAAACACTCCTTCTCGACACAAGTCGGAGGCGGAGAAACCCCTTACAATAGATCTTACAACAGTAAGAACGAAATACAAGCAATATACAATGTAAATATGAAATACAAGTAAAGAAAAGACTTTACAACACTTGTTTTGATTGCTTGAATGCTTGGTTGCTTGCTTGCACTTGGAGACCTGATTTGCACCAACAAATCGCCCCAATAGCCCTCAAGAACCTGTTGCTTTTTCCTCCATCACGAGCTCCATATATAGCTTCAACCTGTGCTGGAAAAAGTCTATCAGTTGACTGATTGGGACCATCAGTCGACTGATGCCACTGTTGTCGTGAGACAACGGCTAGTTCCACGTTGGATAAGTCCAACGGAACTACCATCAGTCGACTAATTGTGACCATCAGTCGACTGATGGAGTCCTCACTCGACCACCGATCAGTCTCAACTCCATTCGCGGGTCAATTCTTCGAGCACCACCGATCATCACGATCGGGCCGATCGCTGAGCCATCACCGACTACCAACCTATGGCGTCAAGCGCTAGGCCATAACCCGCAATAAACCCTAGTTGACTCGGTCGGTCCGGTGCCACATGGCACCAGTCGACTGGCACACCTCAAACATGAGGTTTTAACTCAAGTATGGTTCCCCCATACTTGCTAGACCACCCTTAGCCTAGACCTAAGCCTTCTAGCCACCTCCATCAGCCTCACGCCTCTCGGATCCCTCCAAGTCATCCATGACTTGTTCATCCATCGCGCTAGACTTCAGGTGCTTCTGTCGGCTATGTCATGCTAACAGTGTCTACACCGCCAAGGCACATTGGACTTACGCCGCCAAGACTCCGCTTGGACTTTACGTCGCCAAACATTGGACTTGTGCTGCCAAGACTACCGCTTGGACTTTACGCCGCCAATATTAAACCCCTTGGACTTCAAATGCTAACCCATGTTAGACTTTCCATGCCAAGACCATGCTTGGACTTTCCTTGCCAACTCATGTTGGACTTTCCATTTGCCAAGACCCATGCTTGGACTTTCCATTTGCCAAGACTCATGCTTGGACTTTCCTTGACAATTATTGTAGGGATTTCTATATGCCAAATAGCATATGCGCAACGGAAAAATTAGGATCCCTTCCTAGTGATCCTTGCGAAAGAAAACCTCGTACAAAATAAATTTCTCTAAAACCAAACCTATCTTATAGGAGAGGATTACCTTTGTTGCGTGCCCTTGTTAATCCCGCTTTTCCTTTTGGTTTGTTGGATATTTAGCACGTTCAAATGTCCGTGCCTCTATACGTATCCACACGAGCAAGCTCTTGTCTCACAAAAGAAAAACTAGAAGGGCTCTCCTTTACTTCTTGCTAGAGAAGTCCCTAAAGGAGGGGAAGCTAGGGAAAAAGAGAAGGGAAGAAGAAGACTACTCTTCTTGCTAGCCTACACTCACAAAACCACACAACCAAAGCTTCCACCAAGCTCTCAAGCTCTCACACAACCACAATCTCACTTTGGCCGGCCACTCCATGGAGTCTTTTATAGGGTTGGAAAAACCCTTTCACCTCCTACCATTCAATGCAATCCATTGCATTGAGACACCTTGTTTGGCCAGCCACTTTAAGGAGACAAAAACCACTTTGTCTCCTTCCACCTTATCTAGCTTAGGTGGCATGATTATGTGGCATGCTTGTGTGGCATTCATGCATGTTGAATTAATCTTATTAATTCAATAAGCCCACCTTATCTAGCTTAGGTGGCATGCTTATGTGGCATGCTTGTGTGGCATTCATGCATGTTGAATTAATCTTATTAATTCAATAAGCTTATGTTATCATATTGAATTAATCTCATTAAATCAATAAGGTAACATATTGAATTAATCTCATTAAATCAATAAGCTAAAATTCTCATTAAGCTTAAAGTCCAAAAACCATTTTGTACTTAAGCTTATTCCCAAATTATTCTAGTCAAACTAGAATGCACTAATTCTTCTAATCATCATGCTCTTTGTGTGTGACCCTATAGGCTCTCATAACGTTGGCAGTGGATCTAAACTCTTTTAGATACACAAGCAATGAGCGGCATCTAATAATACATCATTGCTACCCAAGTTACGAAATAAGTCAAGATCCGACTAACCTTTTCGTGACTACTATAATGTATGACCGTGTCCTTCTATCCTTGATATCAGATTGACCAATGAGGCATAGACTGTGTCATCCTCGATCAATCTATGTGTTTCTTGATCCCTGAGTAAACTAACTCAAACAAATGAGCTCAATATCTCATATTGACTCATTTGAGCATGACCATGCGTTTTAGTAGTTCTACTCAATCAAGGGGCCCACCGATATCACTCTCGTCATATGAGAGGGATAGATCCCATCTACATCACTCACATACCTCCACATAATTTGTTATATACCCAGTAATCGCCTTTATGGTCCACCCTGTTACGGGTGACGTTTGACGATACCAAAGTACATAATTCCTTATGTAGGGAACCGTAGTGACTTCAGGTTCGAGGACTATTCATACCAATAGTCACATGAGAAAGTTTATGACACTCATATAACGATCCATGAAACTTTCTCATGGCGAATTGATTCTCTAATATATACCCATGTGTCAACTTGATATCATATATCCATGACTTGTGAGATCAAGTCATCAATCGACCTACATGCTAGTCTTTATGTATTAATATTGCCCTTGCATATTAATACTTGACTAGGAACATTTAGAAAAGTGTTCTCTACAGCCTCTCATAATCAATTCTGCCAATTGATGTGCTGTAGATAAGAACCTACTTTTCTAGGGCATTATTATATTTAATTTAGCTGGCACAAGCAAGATGTAAATATAATAACCAATCCTTTGCCTTTATTGAATATGATACAAAATGTTCCCTTTTCAACCATCACATGATTGACTCTAGGGCTATAACTAACAATCTCCCACTAGCACTAGTACCAATCACTATGATATCTAATACCTAGTGACCTAGTGTGACCATCATGCTTCCTCTGTGCCAAAGCCTTGGTCAATGGATCTGCGATGTTAGCTTCTGTCGGTACTCTGCATATCCTCACATCTCCTCTATCGATGATCTCTCAAATGAGATGGAAGCGCCGCAGTATGTGTTTGGTCCGCTGATGTGATCGAGGTTCCTTAGCCTGTGCAATAGCCCCATTGTTGTCACAATAGAGGTCTATTGGATCTGTAATGCTAGGAACTACCCCAAGTTCACTGATGAACTTGCGGAGCCAAACAGCCTCCTTTCTTTGCATCGACGCCGACAATATACTGCCATTGTAGAATCGGAAGCGTGTGTCCTGCTTTGAACTCTTCCAGCTCACAGCTCCACCATTCAGGCAAAACACGTACCCCGATTGCGATCTATAGTCATCCTTGTCTGTTTGGAAGCTTGCATCACTGTAACCCTTTACAACTAGCTCCTCATTGCCTCCAAATATCAGGAAATATTCTTTCGTTCTTCGTAAGTATTTAAGAATATTTTTGACTACTATCCAGTGACTTTCACCTGGATCCGACTAGTATCTACTCGTCATGCTCAAAGCATACGAGACGTCAGGACGAGTACAAAGCATGACGTACATGATAGACCCTATGGCAGATGCATAAGGGATCTTATCCATGCGATCTCTCTCCTCCTTAGAAGAGGGACATTGAGTCTTCGAAAGACTCACACCATGTGATAAAGGCAGAAATCCTTTCTTGGAATTTTGCATAGCAAAACGATCTAGCACTTTATCAATGTATGTACTCTGACTTAGGCCAAGTAATCTTTTAGATCTATCTCTATAGATCTTGATGCCTAGAATATAGGCAGCTTCACCTAAGTCTTTCATCGAGAAACAATTCCCTAACCACATCTTCACAGACTGGAGTGAGAGAATATCATTTCCGATGAGAAGTATGTCATCTACATACAAGACAAGAAATACAACTGTGCTCCCACTATTTCTCTTGTAGACACAAGGTTCATCTTCATTCTTGATGAAACCAAACTCCTTGCTTGCATCATCGAATCGAAGATTCCAGCTTCGAGAGGCTTGCTTTAGTCCATAAATGGACCTTTGCAGTTTGCATACCTTTCCAGGATGCTTTGGATCTTCAAAACCCTCAGGCTGTGTCATGTACACATCCTTGAGTAGCTTTCCATTCAGAAAAGCGATTTTGACATCCATCTGCCAGATCTCATAATCGTGGTAGGCTGCAATAGCAAGTATGATCCGAATGGATTTAAGCATCGCAACTGGTGAAAAGGTTTCATCATAGTCAATACCATGAATTTGTTTGAATCCTTTAGCCACCAATCTACCTTTATAGGTATGCTTATTACCATCCATGTCGGTCTTTACTTTAAAGACCCACTTACACCCAATGGGTTTTACCCCTTCAGGTGGATCAACCAAAGTCCATACTTGGTTAGTGTACATGGATTCCATTTCGGATCTCATGGCCTCTAGCCATTTCTCAGAATCTGGGCTCTTCATAGCTTCTTGATAGGATGTAGGCTCGTCAAGATCGACAAGCAATACGTCACCGTTGTCAGTCAAGAGAAAAGAATATCTCTCGGGTTGACGACGGATCCTATCAGATCTACGAAGAGGTTGGTCTACTTGAACAGGTGTTTGCTCCACAACTCTTTGGGCAACAATTTTCTCATCCACAACACTTTGTGGTTCCTGTTCATTTTCCATCGAAGCCTTAGTGTTATCGTCATCTTGAACTTCTTCAAGATGAATTTTACTCCCACTAGTTTTTCTAGAAATAAATTCTCTTTCTAGAAAGACAACATTTCTGGCAACAAACACCTTGCCAAGTGTGGGATTGTAAAAGTAATATCCCTTAGTTTCCTTGGGATATCCTACAAAATAACACTTATCTGATTTGGGTCCTAGTTTATCTGAGACTTGACGTCTAACATAAGCTTCACAACCCCAAATCTTTATAAAAGACATTTTGGGACTCTTCCCAATCCATATCGTATATGGTGTCTTTTCTACGGCTTTTGATGGGACGCGATTAAGTGTGAAAGCGGCTGTCTCTAGAGCTAGTCCCCAAAAGGAAGTAGGTAGATCAGTCTGACTCATCATTGATCGTACCATATCTAATAGAGTACGATTTCTCCTTTCAGATACACCATTCCATTGTGGTGTTCCAGGTGGAGTGAGTTGGGATATTATCCCACACTCAGCCAGGTGATCACGAAACTCTTGACTAAGGTATTCACCCCACCTCGATCTGATCGAAGTAGCTTAATACGCTTACCAAGTTGGTTTTGTACTTCATTCTTGAATTCTTTGAACTTTTCAAAGGATTCTGACTTATGTATCATCAAATATAAGTAGCCAAATCTACTCATATCATCAGTGAAAGTAATAAAGTACTTATAGCCTCCTCTGGCTTCGACATTGAAAGGGCCACATACATCAGTATGTATGAGTCCTAACAAGTCCGTCGCTCTCTCGCCATGTCCACTAAATGGAGTTTTAGTCATCTTTCCTAAAAGACAAGATTCGCATACCTCATATGATTCAAAATCAAATGAGTCCAATAATCCATCTTTATGGAGTTGGGATATGCGTTTCATTTATGTGACCTAGCGCAGTGAGATATGTTTGGTTCAAATCATTCGATTTGAACCGTTTGGTATTTACGTTATATATTGGGTTTTCTAAATCTAGAACATAGAGACCATTCATAAGTGGTGCATTACAATAGAACATTTCATTCAAATAAATGGAACAACATTTGTCCTTTATTATAAAAGAAAAGTTTTTCTTGTCTAAACAAGATACAGAAATTATGTTCTTTGTCAATGCAGGTACATATAAGCACTCCTCTAGTTCTAAGATAAGTCCAGTGGGCAAAGACAAAGAATATGTTCCTACAGCTACAGCAGCAACTTTTGCGCCATTGCCTACTCGTAGGTCCACTTCGCCTTTTGTCATTAGTCTACTATTTCTCAGTCCCTGTACATTAGTACAAATGTGAGATGCACATCCGGTATCTAATACCCATGTAGAAGAAATAGATAGATTAACTTCTATAACGTGTATACCTGAGGCAGAAGTCCCACTTCTTTTCTTCTTTACTTCCTCAAGGTAGACTTTGCAGTTAGCCCGATGTCCAGTCTCACCGCAATGGAAACAGTCCCCTTCCTTAGGTACTTTACCTTTACCCTTTGAAGTGGATGAATTGGCCTTGCCTTTGGCTTGGGTCTTACCCTTGCCTTTGCGCTTACCTTTGTCCTTTTTGACCATTAGTACGTTACTAACTTTCTTCTTGAGATTCGGTTCAGCAGTTCTTAACATGCTGAGAATCTCAGGCAAAGGCTTATCAATTTCATTCATGTTATAATTCATGACGAATTGATTATATGTTTCTAGCAACGATTGCAGGATAACATCGGTTGCCAATTCTTGGCTCAGTGGAAAACCTAGTCTTTCAAGGTTCTCAACGTACCCAATCATTTTAAGTACGTGAGTTCCTACAGGTGTTCCTTCTTGCATCTTGCATGCAAAAAGAGCCTTAGACACTTCAAAACGCTCGTGCCTGGCTTGTCCTTGATATAGTTGTTTCAAATGCTCAACGATATCATAGGCATCCATGTTCTCATGTTGCTTCTGAAGCTCAGAGTTCATGGTTGCAAGCATGAGGCATGACACATCTAATGCGTCATCTTGATGCTTCTTATAAGCATCTTTTTCAGCACGAGTGGCCGCAGGGGCAGGTATTTCAGGGGTAGACTGCTCTAGGACATACAGTTTGCGTTCTTGCTTGAGGATAATCCTCAAGTTCCTATACCAGTCAAGAAAGTTTGCTCCATTGAGCTTGTCCTTCTCAAGGACAGATCGCAAGTTGAGGGGGTGTGTCGTGTTAGATGACATGGTGATCTACAACAATAAAATGCAAAATTAAGTATCATACCTAAGTCATTTAATTAGGCCTTTAATTAAATGAGGCTCCCACTAAATTCTCATAGCTTTGATATGAGCTAATCATTGATGTAGGCAAAACACTTTTCGCTTACATCATTAGCTACTATTTAGCTATAAATTTATATGGGATAAAGATCCACATCATAATTCGTCTTGAGTTAGCTTTGGCTAATCGCCCAAGACGTAGTATGATTAGGTAGGCAATCTTTTGCCAATTACATCTGATGTAACTCTTTAATAGCTTTGGTTAAGTTTAGATTAGTTTAGTGCTTATTCCTAAACCAGCTTCCAGGCTGTGGCGAGGCACAGAGGCCTTCTTGGATATCGGAGCAACGACCACTTCTAAGACAAAGCTGATGTTCGGAAATCACACAAAACTAATTTTAAAACTTATGTTCAAAGCTAATATATGCCTCTACTTTCTTAACTAATTAAGAAAAACTTAATTAAGTCTTAACCAAGTTTGATAGCGGGACATCACGATTGTCCACTCGCACTCTTCCAAGATAAAATGCATTGATTTGCTTTGGCAAACCCAATAACAAATGATCGAGGAAGTAGTGAGTACCAAACTTTGGTAGGCATATCGTATTTGAATTATTAAGATATAAAAACATGCATCATATACATATTAGCATACATCACATATAAGCTAAACTAACATGCATCACATACATATTAAACTAAGCGTGTCATGGTTATGGCCCTTATTCTACAATCTTCTCAAGCCAATGAAAAGATTGATTGGTCAACCTAGGGATAGTATCTTCTCCCAAGTGCTTCCTTTTGGTTGTCTTGTGTGTTGACTTCCTCCTTGTAACCTCATCATCCAATGGACCCTCCATCTTTGTTTTGTATATTACAAAAGGAGAAATACTCGAGTTACATTCGAGTCTAAAACTAATTTTTACAACAAGAATTTTAGGAGAAAGGCACGACACGCAGGCCGTATTAAGAATTACAACACACAATCACAAACTTTTGGGACTAGGCCATAACCATGCACCATGTCAATTTTAACTTTTAAAAGACATCGGATATTTTTATTATGTTTGAAAAATTGCTAATGCAATTATCAACTCATAATAAAATTTATCCTACTTCTATATCATATATAAAATAGAGAAAAACTATTTTTATACGATCTTTCGCAAGTGGCTCTGATACCACTGTAGGGATTTCTATATGCCAAATAGCATATGCGCAACGGAAAAATTAGGATCCCTTCCTAGTGATCCTTGCAAAAGAAAACCTCGTACAAAATAAATTTCTCTAAAACCAAATCTATCTTATAGGAGAGGATTACCTTTGTTGCGTGCCCTTGTTAATCCCGCTTTTCCTTTTGGTTTGTTGGATCTTTAGCACGTTCAAATGTCCGTGCCTCTATACGTATCCACACGAGCAAGCTCTTGTCTCACAAAAGAAAAACTAGAAGGGCTCTCCTTTACTTCTTGCTAGAGAAGTCCCTAAAGGAGAGGAAGCTAGGGAAAAAGAGAAGGGAAGAAGAAGACTACTCTTCTTGCTAGCCTACACTCACAAAACCACACAACCAAAGCTTCCACCAAGCTCTCAAGCTCTCACACAACCACAATCTCACTTTGGCCGGCCACTCCATGGAGTCTTTTATAGGGTTGGAAAAACCCTTTCACCTCCTACCATTCAATGCAATCCATTGCATTGAGACACCTTGTTTGGCCGGCCACTTTAAGGAGACAAAAACCACTTTGTCTCCTTCCACCTTATCTAGCTTAGGTGGCATGATTATGTGGTATGCTTGTGTGGCATTCATGCATGTTGAATTAATCTTATTAATTCAATAAGCCCACCTTATCTAGCTTAGGTGGCATGCTTGTGTGGCATGCTTATGTGGCATGCTTGCATGTTGAATTAATCTTATTAATTCAATAAGCTTATGTTATCATATTGAATTAATCTCATTAAATCAATAAGGTAACATATTGAATTAATCTCATTAAATCAATAAGCTAAAATTCTCATTAAGCTTAAAGTCCAAAAACCATTTTGTACTTAAGCTTATTCCCAAATTATTCTAGTTAAACTAGAATGCACTAATTCTTCTAATCATCATGCTCTTTGTGTGTGACCCTATAGGCTCTCATAACGTTGGCAGTGGATCTAAACTCTTTTAGATACACAAGCAATGAGCGGCATCTAGCAATACATCATTGCTACCCAAGTTACGAAATAAGTCAAGATCCGACTAACCTTTTCGTGACTACTATAATGTATGACCGTGTCCTTCTATCCTTGATATCAGATTGACCAATGAGGCATAGACCGTGTCATCCTCGATCAATCTATGTGTTTCTTGATCCCTGAGTAAACTAACTCAAACAAATGAGCTCAATATCTCATATTGACTCATTTGAGCATGGCTATGCGTTTTAGTAGATCTACTCAATCAAGGGGCCCACCGATATCACTCTCGTCATATGAGAGGGATAGATCCCATCTACATCACTCACATCCCTCCGCATAATTTGTTATATACCCAGTAATCGCCTTTATGGTCCACCCTGTTACGGGTGACGTTTGACGATACCAAAGTACATAATTCCTTATGTAGGGAACCGTAGTGACTTCAGGTTCGAGGACTATTCATACCAATAGTCACATGAGAAAGTTTATAACACTCATATAACAATCCATGAAACTTTCTCATGGCGGGTCAGTTCAGTATATATTCTCTAATATATACCCATGTGTCAACTTGATATCATATATCCATGACTTGTGAGATCAAGTCATCAATCGACCTACATGCTAGTCTTTATGTATTAATATTGCCCTTGCATATTAATACTTGACTAGGAACATTTAGGAAAGTGTTCTCTACAGCCTCTCATAATCAATTCTGCCAATTGATGTGCTGTAGATAAGAACCTACTTTTCTAGGGCATTATTATATTTAATTTAGCTGGCACAAGCAAGATGTAAATATAATAACCAATCCTTTGCCTTTATTGAATATGATACAAAATGTTCCCTTTTCAACCATCACATGATTGGCTCTAGGGCTATAACTAACAATTATATTGTCATATGTTTTTGTCGAAACATCAAAACACATCAAAACTTCACTCGAGCCAAACTCGAGTCCTGGTCAATCGTGACCTGGGCCGATTGCACCAACACTATCTTGATGGAGGGTTTTAGCTATCCAATAGGACCAAAGGGAGGATTCCTCAAGAAGAAGAAGTGGAGTGAAGATCAACTCCAAGCCTTCGAGAAAAACATGAAGGTAGTAAAATTTATTCTTGATTTGGTCCCTAATGAAATTGTGTGTATGGTAGGGGACTATATGGACGCTAAGGAGTTGTGGAGCCAAGTGGCAAAGCTCCATGAAAACTCGTCATTGGTCCAAGAAGAAGAAGAAGAAGAAGAGTGCTCACCCTCTCAAGCTCAAGAAAGTACACCGTCATCCCAAGAGCTTGAGGATTCGGAGGTTGATAGGGAATCAACATCCGGATCGGAAGAGGTGGAGGAAGTGGAAGAAGCATCCACTTCTAGGATTGAAGA
This sequence comes from Wurfbainia villosa, assembly GCA_025175895.1. Classification (NCBI taxonomy): domain Eukaryota; kingdom Viridiplantae; phylum Streptophyta; class Magnoliopsida; order Zingiberales; family Zingiberaceae; genus Wurfbainia; species Wurfbainia villosa. The sequence goes on along the minus strand of CM045997.1, from coordinate 90,917,523 downwards.
GGAGATTAGGGCATCCTCGATACCGGAGCAACAAGAAGAATCATCTACATCCGGTAGAGAGGAAGAGCAAGCTCAAGAATCCACTCCGACCACCACAACCACCCTAGGTAACTCAAGCATGTCAAATAAAAATAATATTATGTGTTTTGAGTGTAGGGAATTTGGGCACTATAAGAGCAAGTGCCCAAAGAAGATTAGGAAAGCTCCACCGGCACCAAAAGTCAAGGATGCCGGTTCCCCAACACCTAAAGGCAAGGAGCACATCATATGCTTCAAGTGCAATTCAAAAGGACATTATAGGAATCAATGTCCTAGGGGGAGCAAGAAGACTCAAAATGGAGCATCATATGTAGGGGGAGCTAAGGCAAACCCTAGGGTAACTTCTAATTTTGCTCCTTCAATTTACAAGCAAAAGCATGCTAGGGATTTCAATTCACTTGCAATTTATGAAAAGCATGCTAATAGGAACAAGTATTTTTGCTTAGGAGCTAAGAATGTCTACTTAGATAATAGGGAGAAATTTGGGACTAATGTCCCTAAAAACAATTTACCTAAGGACAAACCTAGGTCAAATAACTCAAGATCAATTTTACCTAGGGAGACAATTAGAAAGGTGCAAGAGCACCTAGGTCTAAACCCTAAATGGACTAGGCATATGCCTAGAAAGTCTCATGCCCAAGATTTAAATCAAAATTCTAAAATTGGGCAATTAGAAAAGGAAAATCAAGTCTTGAGGTCAAGACTTGAAAAACTTGAAAAGACCCTTAGGAATATACAAAATCAATTTAAAGGGTCTAATGGTCAAAGTCAAAGGTCCAAAAGTCAAAGTCAACACCTAGGACCTAAGAGTCAAAAGTCAACTAAGGGCAAGCAAGGTTTGGGTCACAAACCTAAGCCCAAGGTGACTTACCATAGTGTTCCATTAGATTATGGAACACTAACTAGGTCTAGGAAGACCAAGGTCAATAGGGAAGTCATCCCTAGAATTGACCAAAGGGTGTGCCTAGTGGCTAGGGTTTCAAGGAAACCTAGGATGGCCACTAAGAAGGTTGCAAGGGGAGTTACCCCTAGAGTCAACCTAGGTAAGACCCAAATGACCAAGGCTAACAAGCCTAGGAGGGTCATTAGGAAGGTATCTAGGGAGGTCATCCCTAAGAAATACCTAATTAACCCTAGGAGCTCAAATCGGTTTTGGGTTCCTAAGAGCGTGATTGATTCACGCTAGATGGGTTTAGGGTGTGCCAACCTTGATTGGATGGGTAGTTAACTCAATCATGGTAAAGGTGGCACTTTAGGATGTTTTCAAGGTTATGGTTACCTTGGAAATAGATTTGAATCAATATCCTAAAAGATTTTAGGATGTGCCAATGCACTTTTAAATTTGAGAAAAAAAAATCAATTAAATTGGCACAATTAGGGTTTAGAGTGTTAGTGTGCCATTTTGGGTTTTTGGCACACTAGGGAGATTAAGGTTAATATGGCAAAATATAATTAATTATATCAAATGGCAATTAATATTAAAATTTAGGTATACTTATACCTATAGTTTTTACTTGTCATGATTCGTTTGCCATATGCCATGACATGACATCATGCTTAGTTTTAATCATATAAAATGTCATGATCATGTTTAGGGTTTAGGTTAATGTCATGAGTTTTTAGTTTATATCATATATCATGACAACATGATCATTGGCCATGTTTTAATTTTTGCTATCATTATGCCATGATCATTTCATGCATTGATGTGATTAAAATTGAATTAAGGACTATGGCATGACTTGAAGTCTCATTTATAAGGGAATCAAGTAGGGTTGCCTTAGAGAATGCATGAAACCCTAGATTAGGATGAACAAAACTCACATCTCACATCGAATTGACATGTACGTGTATTTGTACACCTTAGATACATGTGAGATGCTAGGATATAAGTTAAGTTCAAGATGCATAGTTTTTGCATCTAGATGAACTAAAACTCATCTAATTTCATCTGTGGATCATTGGGAGAGCATGTGTACAAGTCATGTACATAGAGCCCAAGGAATATGATCCAAAATAAGATTTTGAAAACATTTTAAAATCATTTTGAAAAACCTTGGTGAAGTCTATCTTTTGATAGCAATCACCATTGATAGAGTTGATACAAAATAGGGCCAAAACATTGAAAATTTCAATGGTTTTGAGTTTTGTATCAAACTCACTATTTTATGGGTAAAATAATTTTCAAATATTTTTCACCCATTGTATGTGTCATAAGTATTATACGTATGAACTTTCAGGATTTTTCGAAGTACGTATAATTATTTATGAATTTTTAAAATTCATTTCTGATAGCTGAAAATCGAGATTTTATTATCGATCGGCCTGTGTGGCGATCGGTGATTTGAGTGTGATCGGATCGATTCTGCCGAGTCGATCGCCGTTTGTTTAACCCATTTTCAACCATGGTAAAGGTCCCTAACCACTTCTAACCCTAGGATATGCTTTGGGAAGCATTATAAAGGGTGAAAATCCATTGGATATGGATTAGGAGAAGTGTCAGGTCAAAGTATCAAATTTAGGGTATGGAAAGTTCAAGTTTGAACTTAGAACCTTAATTTTGATGGTTTAGAGTTCCTATTGGCTTAGGGGCTTCCCAAGGACATTGTTGGTGCAATGGTCAAGGGGGAGCAAGCCTTTAGGGGGAGGTATCCATCTTGGGATGATGGATGTGTTTTTCTCTTTGAAGAGGAGAAGTTATTGGGAGAGTATCATCAATTGGGAAAATTGATGGGTTTTTGATACCCAATTTGGAAATTGGGAGAGAGTATAGGATTGTCTCTCTTGAGTGATATGTGAATTATCACTAGGAAGATGGTAGGCATCCTAGGTATTTATTTTTGGATCAAGGGGGAGATTGTAAGATCTCATTGGGATATGAGACATTGACCTCCTTGGAGAGAAAACCTTTTTTGATGTTAGTCAAAAAGGGGGAGAATGTTTGGGGGAGAACATTTGGAGAGTGTTTACCAATTTGGGATAATTGGTAAGGGATTTGAGTTAGTGGTCTAACTCAGATGATTTGTTTGGTTTTTGTCAAACATCAAAAAGGGGGAGATTGTTGGTGCAATCGGCCCAGGTCACGATTGACCAGACTCGAGTTTGACTCGAGTGATGTTTTGATGTTTGAAAAGGGATTTGACAAAGTGGTTTGGCATTGATGTTTGACATTAATGTCGGTTAATATGTTGGGGAGATTGTTGGAGCAATCGACCCGGGTCATGTTTGACCAGACTCGAGTTTGACTCGAGGAAGACCTTGATGGTTGACTGGGGTTGACCATGTGATCATGAGAAGTCCAAGCATGGGTCTTGGCAAGGTAAAGTCCAAGTCATGGGTACTTGGCATGGAAAGTCCAAGTGGGACACTTGGCATTTGGTAAAGTCCAAGTCTTGAGCACTTGGCATGAAAAGTCCAAGTGGGACACTTGCCGCATGGAAAGTCCAAGTCATGGGTACTTGGCATTTGGGAAAGTCCAAGTCTTGAGTACTTGGCATGAGAATTCCAAGCATGGGTCTTGGAAAATGAGAAGTCCAAGCATGAGTCTTGGCAAATGGAAAGTCCAAGCATGGGTCTTGGCATGGAAAGTCCAACATGGGTTGGCAAGGGAAAGTCCAAGCTTGAGTCTTGGCATTTGGGAAGTCCAAGGGGATAGATATTGGCAGTGTAAAGTCCAAGCGGAGTCTTGGCGGCGTAAGTCCAATGTGCCTTGGCGGTGTAGAAACCGTTAGCATGACATAGCCGAGGGAAGCACCTGGAGGCTAGCGCGATGGATGAACAAGTCATGGATGACTTGGAGGGATCCGAGAGGCGTGAGGCTGATGGAGGTGGCTAGAAGGCTTAGGTCTAGGCTAAGGGTGGTCTAGCAAGTATGGGGGCACCATACTTGGGTTAAAACCTCATCTTTGAGGTTGGCAATGATCGCATTATGGCGGTTCGACCGCCATGAGTCGACTTGAGTTCGACCGGTGAGCCGAAATCGCTTTGGCGTGATCCGCTCATTGGAAGCACGATCGTGGTCGGCAGCAATGATCGCCAAGGGACAATAGTCAATCGCTAGTTCATCGCGAGCACGAATGCTCCATAGCCGATCAAGCGATCGACCGCAATGTTGCGGGCCGATCGCAATGTTGGATCGCCAAGAGATCCGTTGGAGTTTTTCCAGCATGGATCGATCCGTTGTCTCATGACAACAGTGGCATCAGTCGACTGGTGACTTATGGCAGTCGACTGATAGGCGGAAATCCAACCCGACGCAGGTTATAAAGGCAGCTCGGAAGGAGGGTTTTTGTAGCGATTTTCTTGGGCGAAATTGAAGGGGGAAGTTGGTGCTTTCCAGTCCTTCAAAGTTAGTTCAAGGCAATCAAAGATCAAGCAATCCAAAGCTCTTGTAAAGTTGTTTTTTCTTTACTTGCATTGTATTTCTTACTTGTATTTGCTTGTATCTTGTGTATTACTTAGTGTAATCCTTGTACGAGGTTTCTCCGCCTCCGGATTGTTCCGAGAAGGAGTTATTATTGATTAGTGATTGCGTGTGCATCACTAGGGCTCTTTAGAGCTCGATCCGTGGAGTAGGAACCGTTCATTTCCGAACCACGTTATATACTTGTGTTCGTGATTGTTGTATTTCGTTATTGCTTTCATTTCTATATTCCGCTGCGCTAATGAAATTGTAGACATGATCACGATTGAATTCCATCTTCGTACGGTCACAACGGTATTCACCCCCCCCCCTCTAGCATCGTCGAATCTCCAACAGATGCTACTGGTATATGTTTGATCTACTCCTTGGTTCAGTGGATATTGTGATTGAACTGTCAGAGGTAGTATGATCCTTAGAGGGTATATACCGTTTCTCATATCTCGGCTGTCAACTAGGTCTCTCATTCGTAGTTGAGAAAGTGTACAGTAGAGTTTTCCTATGGTTGCTTTGTATATTTGTAGTCGCTCATGTCTCTCAATTATTGTTGAGATGACCTACCATCAAGTCATACTCTGGTATTTTCCGTTCAGAGTTAGTGATAATTGGAATCGTATATCGGTTGTAGCTAAATGACCACCTTACATCTTAAGTACCCACGAGACCTGTTCATGGTAGCATGTTGTAGCATGCATGATTGAATTGGTAGAAATGGTATAATTTAGAATTAATCATCTCGATGTGTTTATTAAAAGGTTTATGATCTTATCGGCCATGATAAGTGTTCATGTTAGAAGGGTTGGAACCCTAGGCTTAACCACCTCGATGTACTTATTTGGATATCGACGATCTTTATCGACTTTGATAGACATTTTATGCTATATGTATTGGATAACCCTAGGTTTAACACCTTATGATAATCGAATGCCCACAAGACCCATTCGTGGTAGCATGCGACTGCATGCAGTCGATAACTAGATAGATATATACCCTGACTGTCCACGAGACCCATTCGTGATAGCATGATGTTGCGTGTAGATAGAACTTTGTATATTGCTTGTCTTCATATGAGTCTCGTTCATGGTAGTTCGTAGATAATTTCTTTTGTATTAGCTCGAGAGCCACGAGGCTTTGTCGCGGTATCTTGATGTGTATTGCTTGTAGATTTGAGTGACTAATGGATATACCTTACATACAGACTTATGTACTTAGGTTATTTGATATGGGCTCCTATGGGTACATACCATAGGTAGCCATGGATTGACAGGTGTATCGTGCATTAATGACATGCCCCATCTTGCATTATGGCATGATTGATGATCATTGACTCCTCGGTAGGAGGTGATGCTACTTAGTAGTTGAGCCCATTGTCAGTTACATTATCTACACACACAACCACTCGTGGGTTAGTGGTATTTCAGGTGTGTGTGTAGTTGCTATGTCAGAGCGCCACAGCGATCGCTCAGGTGATTAGTATTGCGACGTGGTAGCAAATAGGGATCCCTCCTTTGTCGTGAGACGAGGTAATTGTCCCCCATATACATACATGGAGTAGGAGGGTGATACTCCGCCAGCATTCTGTCCACTCGGTCACCTAGGTGTGGTGACGTCAGAGTGCACAGTTGTCACAGCCCTACCCACTCGGTTGGCACACATGATGTCTTGACTGGCGTCAGGGGTGACACAGGTGATTGCATCATGTGCATACGTTTTTACTATATGCATTGCTTGTTGCTCTTTTGGTTGTTGCATATGATTGTCATGCACATACAGGAGGTATTATGTATGTTTATTTTTGGTGATTCTACATATATTTGTGTGGAGGTATTTTATGTCCATTTTGGTAATTTTAGTATGTACCGTTTTCAGGTATGTATTTAGTGTTTGTAGATTTACAGTTGGTTATATGTGTCACAGGTGTATTTATTATATTGTTGACCAGGTTAGTGGCGGACTGATATGGGTACTCTGAGATTTGAGTTACGTTAGTTTGTTTCTTTGACTTTCATTATGTTCATTATGTCCAACCTATCCACTATGTCCATTATGATTATGCACTTTATTCTATCCACCCACCGAGTGGTTGTACTCACCCCCTCTTCTCCTTTCCTCTAGGTTAGCTGATAGTGGACGAGTCCAGTTGACTTACCATTGCATCGCTCAGAGAGTCCCTGGTCGTGCTAGTCCCACAGGATTCGATCGAAATGTCATTCGATTTTTCTTTATTGTTATCGTTGTTTATTTACACATTTTGGATTTTATCGCAATTGGATTCAATGTCAAAGAAAAAAAAATGTATTTTACTTTTAATTTATTTTTATTTAGTCGTGCATACATGTAGTTAATAAAATACTTATATTTCTATTATTATTTCGGAGTTTTTACCAGATCTGGTTCCAGTATTGTGTTTATGAATATTGTCACTAAGGGGCTCCTCTGTCATGTGAATGACGAATATGTCCCCAGGGCATGCCATATCGTCAGGAGGTTTAGCAGCACATGTGTACCCAGTAGGCACAGTGGGCCCAGGAGGAGGAGTACAGAGCAGTCACTGCATCCACCAGCTCTCAGATCGACTACATTTACATGTTGATGTGAGCAAAACATATAGAGTTTTAGGAGTAGTTTTCGCTCACATCTCATCTCATTTTATGTTGGTTTCATGTATATTTTACTTTGTTTTCCATGCATTTCCTATTTTCTAGTTTGAAAATCTGCTCTGTATACTTTTGTGTGCAGGATAGCATTTCGTGGGGATAACGGTGCATTTTCGGAGCAAAAAGAAGACATTTGACAGCTGGACGTAGAAGGGATCATGGCCAGGGCGTGTGCCTACACATGGCCGTGTTCAGGAGGCAAAAATGGCCATCACAGCCTAACACATGGTCAGGCCTTGTGTTTTCACACGGTCGTGTGGCAGCCAAGCGATTTGACGCAACCAGGGTTTTTTCCAGATTTTGCAGCAATCCAGCATGATGTCTATATAAGGAAAGCTATGCCCCAAACCCTAGGGGAGGCACACCAGTCGAGATGGCACTCTGAAGCCCTAAAAAGCTTCGAGAACTCGCATCGGGGAAGGAGAGAGTCACTCGAGGATCAAGATCTGCACCACAACGCCAGAGGAAAGAGCTGCAATTGCATTGTAATTCATATTTCTTGCACGTTTATCATTATATTCATGAATTCCTTAATGTATTGTGACTCTCTCCTCGTATTCATGGAGTAGATTCTCCAATTCTAGGATCATGGAGTAGTTTGTGTTGAGTAGAACATTGCTATTTCAAATATGTTTCCGTTCTTGAAATCGTATTTGCAGTTGAATGATTGTTTAGATCTATAGCTTTGTGTTTTGATTTTCTATCTTCTGTGCGTAGACCATACGAGGAGTGATAGTCCTTGTATCTAAGATTCATGGGATATTAGGAGGAACCTAGAGGTTGGCCTCATCGCCTGCAACTGTGGATAGAAGGATTCGATAGAGTCGATAATGTGTCTCGTTTTTGGCTCGTCGTAGGGATCGATTCGGCATCCTCGTACCATAGTGTATGATGTACTTTCCATAAATCTCTAGCTAGAAAATATGGATACATTCGATTGATAGCATGTTCTACGACACACAAATGAAATTGAAGTCCTAGAATCCCATTCAAATACTCGTAGCAACCTTTTCTCTTCTTCCATGTGACACCGTACTGAGTTCGGACCACCGACAATATCTCATTCGTGAACCCTAAGATTACCAATCCGAACAACAACACATCCACTAGACAAACCGATACTCGAAATCTCAGTCCCTATGGGATCGATATTCTTTATTACTTGATGACATCTATTCACTTGCGGGCATTGAGCGTGAGTGCGCACTTCGAGTCCTCGATAGTCTTCATCGCGAGATCTGAGGTCACATTTGCATGCATCAAGTTTTTGGCGCCGTTGCCGGGGACTAATTTATTCGATATCAAATCAAGAAAGTGGATAGTTGGATCAGACTTAGGTTAGATTTATTTACTTGCTTATTTTTATTTTTATTTTTATTTTATTTGAATTTTTAGATTTTCCATTTCTAGATTTAGTTTTTATTTTATTCTAGCAGTGATTCTCTATTTATTATTTACTCTTTGATTAGTTAGCTAGATTAGTTTATTTCTTGTTTTTGAGTATTAGGTAATAATCCTAATTTTGTGGCTCAGTTCTTCATATGCTTAGATGCCTAGGATCGGAAGGCCTGATTCCGATCGATTTAAAATTGAATGAACCTATCATCGTCGGAGAGTCGAACAGAAGAGGATTAAGGACCAAGTTGCATCTGAAGTGAAAATAAGTAGTCGACCCTTGCGGGATTATGCAGCTCCTAGTGCTAGAGGATTTAGGTCGAGTATAGCTGGACCATCCATTTTGGCAAACAACTTTGAACTAAAGCCAACACTCATATATGGTCCAACAGAGTCAATTCGAGGGAGCTGCGACTGAAGACCCGAACTGGCACCTGGAGACATTTTTGGAAATCTGCTCAACGATGAAGATAAATGGAGTCCCTGCAGACGTGATCCACCTAAGCCTATTCCCGTTCTCATTGCGGGATAAGACTAAGGCATGGCTTCACTCCCTGCCTTCGGGAAACATTACTACATGGGAGCAATGTGAGCAGCAGTTCTTGAACAAATACTTCCCACCAAGCAAAATTATTCACACGCGCCATCTAATCACAAACTTCCGTCAGAAGGAAGGGGAGTCCCTATTTGAAGCTTGGGATCGCTACAAGGGGCTACTTTACCAATGCCCCCACCATGGACTGGAAAGGTGGCTGGTGATCCACATCTTCTACAATGGGATCACGTACACCACAAAGATGTCCCTCGATTCTGTCACAGGAGGAGCACTTATGAATAAGACTATATAGGAAGCAGAGGAGTTGATAGAAGAGGTGGACCAGAACCACCATCAATGGGCATTCGGACGTGGTCACCCAGCTCCTGCAGCGGGATGATATGCTGTCAACTCCATGGACCACCTAGCAGCGAGAATGGATGTGCTTAGCAGATGATTCGACTCTTTAAATTCTACATCTACATTTGCGACCATTGACTTTGGAGAAGGAGCAACAGCATATCGAGAGGACTACTATGGAGGACAGGGTGGCTTAGAAGAGCAGATTGAGCATTGCGATGCGGTTGGAGACTACAATCAAAGGCCCAACAACCCATTCTCCAATACTTACAACCCCGGATGGAAGAACCACCCGAACTTTTTCTATCGGAATAACTCGGGGAACTTCCAACCATTAGGAGGGTATGGGCAGCAGCAGGGTAATGGGCAGCAGCGACAACATAAGTCTAGGTTAGAATTGATGATGGAAGACTTCATTGTTGCCCAAACAAAGGCCAATGAAGAGTTCCGCCGCCAACATCAGAAAATAGAGGAGTCACTTAGAGACTTGAAGGCCACTGTTGATAGTCTTGCAAGTCACACAAAGATGTTGGAGATACAGGTGGCCCAGATAGCCCAAACCGTGTCTCAACCTATGGATAATTCTCTATCATTACCTGAGCCGAGTCAAGCTAAGGAGGAGGGAGTGTGCAACGAGAGAGTAGCACAGCGAAACAGATTTTCCAAGGGGTGTACAACCATGATTTCCACCCTACCAGACCAAGCTTAGATTGAAGATAAAATTCCACCCCAACTTGTGGAACCTGGCGAATTTGTTATCCCCTGCTCGATTTATGGGGAAAGCTTCGATGAAGCACTATGCGACTTGGGGTCATCAGTAAGTGTGATGCCCTACGCATACTATTTGAAGATGGGAATAAATGGGCTTCAACCAGCAAAACTTGGTATTCGTATGGGGGACGACTCAGTCAAGGAACCCGTCGTCATGCTAGCACATGTGCTTGTGGTCATCGAGAACTTCATGATATATACAGATTTTATCATACTTGACACAGGACCAGATCCCCAGAATCCCATCATCTTGGGAAGGCCCTTTCTGGCAACTGTGGGGGCTCACATAGATGTAAAGGCACACCAGATCTCCTTAGAGGTAGATGGGGAGATCATTCTCTTCAGCCTATTAGAGTGTAGAGCTCCCTACCTAGACAGCTTCACTTTCAGCAAGATAAAGTCGAGCCCACCGGATGTAGACACCGAGACGGATGAATGGAGGTTCACAGAACCTCCAGAGCCAAATTGATAATGGAGTGTGGTCGATTATATTGCATTCATTTGGGAGGCAACATATCGAGCTAAATGACCTTAAACAAAGTGCTTCTTGGGAGGCAACCCAAGTTTAGTTTAGTTTTTTTTTTTTTGGTTTTCTTTTGATTGTATTGCATTCATTTGGTTAATTTGAACTTTGATTTCCATTTCGTTTAGCATTAGGAATAGAAAGAAGTTGCTAGGTAAAAATAAAATCAATTTTTATCTTACACGGCGAAGTGTGTGAGAAAATTCATATCGTTGTGCACAAAAGGAGGGAAATAGGGGACACACAATCTGGCAGTATGTTTTCCCACAGCTGTGCCCGACTAACCCGAGGCGCACATGGCCTAGCCGTGTGTTTTCACACGGTCATGTCACGCGAGGTTAAAAAGGGCACACCGTGCATTCTCTCCCCAAATGCGTCGTGTGGATCCTTCGTCCCCACCACCTAGAAGCTTTTCCAACCTTTAAAGAAGCCAAAAGAAGTAAGGATGAGGAGGACCAAGCAAGTGGTATCTCGATCCGGTGCTTCGGAGCGACGAGCAAGGAGAATCGACGCCCCTCAAGCTCCGGAGGAGGGTAACGCTCTTCCAACCCTTCTTGTTCACAACAATGAGCATAGGGATAGATATAACATGCTTTCTGCTTGTAAAATCACTGCAACTAGGTATCTTGATGAAGATTTACTAGAGTCCTTTGTAGACAATCCGTTTATCTTGATGTAATGCTCTTTCAACCGGTTTATCTCCCCCTTTTTGATGTGTGGCAATCCGTTTAAGTTAGGTAAAAACATTTGATAAAATATTTAAGAAAGGAAAGCATGTAAATAACATGATTAGCAACTCTCCCCCTTAATACATGAAACTCCCCCTAAATATAATTCCCCCTTACTTAAACATATATATTTCTCCCCTTTTGACACTATCAAAAATAATTAACAAAGTTTATACAGTATGACATCAAGTATAGAGAGAAACATAAAGCAAAAACATGCCTTAAAACTGTGTATCAGAAGTTGCTGGGCAGTTTTTCAGGTGAGCAGTCGACTGCTATCAGTATGGCAGTCGACTGGCACAATGAAATCCGAATTTTTGATTTTCTGGACGAATTTCAGAAATGCACTATAAATTCCAAAAAATTCAAAAAATAGTGAAATTTGGGGAACACATTTCTTTTAGGGTTCTTTATCAATGAAAAATAGTTTTCCATGAAAAAACATTATATTTTCAAGGATTTTCCAAAAATCCAAAAGCTTTAAAAACAACTAGTGTTTTGATCAAGTTTGTATCCATTTTAACACCTAGTTTTGCTTTGGATTGTTTCAAAACATGAACATGTAGATTTTAAAGTAAGAAATTGTTTTGAAAATATATGAAGTATCCAACCATGATCTTTGGGAAATATGTCTATGAATTAAACATAAGCCTTCCCCATGATTGGTCTATTATTGCTATTTTGATACTTTAAATGACCATCTAAATGCCATAGGCATTAGGGGACATTTGTATCATCCTATCATCTCACCCATGCTAAGTTTTCAATCATGGTAGCCTATGGTGAGTGTGAGATGTATCCTAAAGGTATTTGTATACACTTAACCATTATTTTCATGCAATTCTATCAAGGTTAAGTATCATCCTATCATTCCACATGATCATAAAGACATATATGGATAAATTTCACATTATGATCATGAACCAAATGTATTCATCAAATTGTGATCATGCATTAGGTATTACATCATGAAAATAAGGCAAATATCACCTAAAGCATGATTTAACTATTTATAGGTGCATTATCATCACCTAACACTATTTCAAAAATATTATCCCGCCATCCTAAGTCAACCAACATATGATATAGATAAATTCCATATGGTTGACTATCCTAGGGTTTTCCTAACCCTTTAGGATGGATTTAGGAACCCAAAATAAGTTCTTTCCTATGGGGTTCACTAAATACTCCTTAGGGATCCATTTTCTAGCTATTACCTTCTTTTTTTCTTAACCCCTAGCAATTAGACATTTATAGACCTTTTCATTTTTCTTTTCCTTATATCCTAGGCCTTTCTTGTTGAAACTAGCTCTTTGGCTCCCAATTATCATGTTCAATGTATTTGAGCCAATGGTGAATTTTTCTAGGGCTTTGGTCAAATGGTCTACCTTTTCCCTTAGAGTCCTATTTTCCTCTATGCATGCATCATTAACATCAAATGGCATATAAAGATCATGTGAGCATGCATCATCATGACTAGAAGAAATATTTTCATTTACATTTAAGCATGCTTTTTCTAATTTTTCTTCTAAGTCCTTAATTTGATCTAACATGCATTTATTTTTCTTCTTTGCCCTAAACAAGTCCTTAGTGAGTCTAGAAATCATGGAAACTATTTTACTAGGTGAAAGGTTAGTTACCATAGTTTCCATGTCCTCTTCTTCGGATGAGGAGGATGATGAAGCTCCCCCTTCACTAGAGCTCTCCTCACTTATGCTTGATCCTTCATTTTCGGAGGAGGATGAGTCTAGGTCGTCAAAGGCCATTAGGGAAAGGTTGGAGTAGACATGTTCTTCCTCTTCGGATGATGATGATGATGAAGAGGGATCATCCCATGTCCTTGCTTTGAGTGCTTTTGTCTTCCCTTTCTCCTTGGCTTTCTTTTCTTCTTCTTTCTTCTTCTTGCTCCCCTTCTTCTTCTTTTCTTCTTTCTTTCTCTTCTCCTCCTTGCTCTTGTTCAAGAGGGGACAATTATCCCTTATATGTCCCTCCCCTTGGCAATTGTAGCAAATAACCTTCCCCCCTGGTCTTCTCCTCCTATCATTTGATTTATTAAATTTAAAACTTTTTAATGCACGCCTTACCCTCCTTACCATATAAGCTTCTTCCGTGCTATCCATGGAGGAGGAAGAGGATGCTTCATCGGAGGAGGAGGGGGTCTCCATCTTCTTCTTCCCCTTGTTGGCCAAAAGTGCCACTCCTCTTGAAGGTTGAATTCTTGGCTCTTCTATTATTCCTTCAAGTCTTGTTTCGTGGAGCTCCATGGTTGAGAAAAATTTCTCCAAGGTGCTAACTTCTAGGTTCTTGGAGATGTAAAAAGAATCCACCATAGAGCTCCATCTTGATGACCGGGGAAAGGCATCTATAGCCTTCATGAGCATGTCCCTATTTGAAAGCTTCTCTCCTACACTAGATAAACCGGTTATTATCTCTTTAAATCTAGAGTGTAGTGAGGTTACCTTTTCTCCCTTTTCTAATTTGATGTTTGATAGTTGGGAGCGGAGGAGGTCTCTTCTTGCAAGCTTAGCCTCCGAAGTGCCTTCATGAAGCTCTACTATCTTCTCCCACATCTCCTTGGCACTAGAGCATTCCCCAATCCTATTCACTTCTTGTTGGGGGAGTACGTTGTAAAGATGATGTTTGGCTTTTGAGTTTGCCAAGTACTCTTCCCTTTGTCTCTTGCTCCACCTTGATTTTTCCAATGGCTCCCCTTCTTCATCCCTAGGCAATTCGAAACCGTTTTCCATAATTAAAAGAATTTCGAAATCGGTTTCGAAAAATTCCTCCATTCTCTTTTTCCACCAAGAGAATTCACCTTCAAATTTTGGTGGGTGAATGTTGGAGCCGGCCATTTTTGAATGAAGTGCTTGTTACGGCGGTTAGTCCTCGACAAGCGACTTGCCTCTGATACCACTTGTAGGGGATCGATCGGTGTGTATTGGCCCGGCTAGAGGGGGGTTAATAGCCCTCAATCGTTCGATGGTGGAATTCACTTGTCTACAAATAATATTAGCGCAATGGAAAACACAACAAGACAAGCAAATCAAAACAACAAGAATAAAACCAATGCTAACAAAAGGAATATAACGTGGTTCATGGCTACGTCGCTAATCCACGGTCCCCGATTCATCCTCGGTGAATCACTCTGCAACCAATCCACTATTGGTCTCTCTTTTGCACCAAGCTAGGTGGAGGTAACCCTTACAACTCAAGAACACTCCTTCTTTTACAATTGATGTGAAAGAAACTAGAAGAAGGAGTTTATCACTTGTAGAGCACTTGGATAATGGTTTGGAATATAAGCATTAGCCATCCAAAAGCCCATACCCTCTCTTTTTATAGAGAGGGCTGATTTCTTCCCGTTGGCCTCCACCAGTCGACTGCTGCCCTTGGCAGTCGACTGCCGCCACTATAATGGCCTCCGAACACGTCGAATCCCGACCGTTGTAGTCCAACGGATCCCTTGACAGTCGAATGATGTAACCATCAGTCGACTGCTGCCTCCATAGTCGACTGCCCAGTCAGCTACGAGAGGTTCTGTGTCTGCGACTTCCTCTGGAAGTCGACTGTCATTCCATGGCAGTCGACTAATGGGCATAAACTCATCAGTCGGATACCAGTCGAACCACGTTCGACTCAGAGCAGTCGACTGCCATTTCATGGAAGTCGACTGGTGTCGTGTGAAACTCAAACTTAACATTCGTTTGAGCTTCCGACGGTCGGGTAAACCTCAACCCTTGCGGTCGAGCCTCAGACACTCAGCCATTCGGCCAAGTTCACCTAATGAGCTACTTACAATTCACTCATTCTCTCATCTCACTCAAAGTCCCTCGCCGAAGCTCTCTTCGTTCGCGACCACATCCCTCGGCAGCATCAGGCTCACGGCTCTACAATGCTCCTTCGCGTCTCTTGACTTCGAAGTCTTCTTCCTTGGCTTTGCTTCAAGTCATCTCATCCGGCGGTCCCTCGGCAGCATCAAGCGCACAGCTCTGCAATGCTTCTTCTCCGACTCAAGCATGAGGTTGTGAGTGGTGAACCCGCCAAGTCTCCATGTGCGAATTACTAAGTCCTGCAAGACTTCAATGCACATATCAAATCACAATAACAACCTAACTTAAACCCTTTGCCACACACATCAAAACCATATCACGGGTTGATTGCCCTAACATCCTTAGGGTTGTTGGGTGACATTCAAGCCCTATTTGCAAAAATAGGGTGGGGAGAGATAATGGGGATAAGACACCCAACCTACCCTACGGTAGTTTTAGAGTTTTTAAGTTCTTTAGAAGCTGAAGTTTTAACGGGTAAAGAGAGCGAAGAGGGTAGTATTACCTTTAGGATATTTAACATTGAACATGAATGGACACTTCACCAATGGAACTCATGCTTTAGCTTGTCGAGTGGGGGAGAGAGAAGAACCTCTATTAGGTTCAACTCTTGAATCTTTTTGTGAGATATCAGAAATAAAAATAAAAATACCTATTTTTATTTAAGAAATTATCTTAGGTAATTTTCCAAGAATTTTTAGGAATTTTTCTAGAATTAAACGGGGCGTGTATGAGATATGTACGGGGATAAGAAAAATAGACTTTTAAAGGGTCTGTTTTAATTATTTAATAGATTTAATTAACCTAAGTTATAAACCTAGGTTATAAGTTAACCCTATGGTTATTTTTCCCCGATCATGTTTCCTCTTATCTCGATTTCTCCGGCGCCGCTCCGCACTTCCTTCCTCAATCGCGAGCCGTCGTCGCATCCTCGTCCGCCCATTTGACTCGTATGTGGCATTCCCTACACCGCCCTTCCCATCACCGCTGCCGTGATCTCCTCTTCGCCGACACCTTCTTCCTCCACTTCTCCACCGCTCGTCGAGCCTCTTCCTTCTCGTGGCAGGCGACGACAACTGAACTCCTCGATGCCCTGTGGATGAGTCAGCGGCCAGTGTGGCTGAAGCATGTGTCGGCAGCATCCTCTCTTCGTTCTGGTTGGGAGTCGCTCGATGAATGCTGTCGGAACAAGTTTCTCATCAACCGGTGGGTTAGGGAAGCAGCAGGTATTTGACGAACGGAGCAAATTGGGAGGAGAGCCACCGGTGTAGCCACAAGTGCTGGTATAACTTGATCTACTCTCTTCTTTGCATCTACTAGTTATAGATTCTATTGGGTCAATGTATTTTGATCTAGATGTTGGTTTTTGTTGATGGATTATACCGACATTGCGGCTGTGAGCGAGAGGAGAGGACTCGGTTATGGGCTGGTGTTGAAGTTTTGGGTCGGTTGAGAGGGCTGGGGGTCTTGGCTATGATGTTGCGATTGCTAGGTGTTAGTGCTTATAAGCTCCACATATCTCCACAATGACATGATATTGTCCACTTTGGGCCTAGACCCTCATGGTTTTATTTTTGGGCTTTACCCAAAAGGCCTCACACCAATGGAGATATCTTTTTTCTTATAAGCACATGATCTTTTCCATGTCTTACCAATGTGGGACTTTGATTGTATTCCCCATACTCCCAACAATCCCCCCCTCAAACGAAGGACCACATTGGGCCCCCCCTCAAGCCTATCCCTCCTCGAAGGATTTTCTCTGCTTGATGTCCGATCTTCAACCCACCAGGACTTCCTGCCAGTTGTTCGGTCCCCCCGACCCAACTAGACTTCCTTCCTGATGTCTGGTTCTCTTGATCCGGACGTGGGAGCTCAACTTCCTTCGTTCGAGGTTCATGGCTTGACATGGACCATGGCTCTGATACCAATTGTTAGTGCTTATAAGCTCCACATATCTCCACAATGATATGATATTGTCCACTTTGGGCCTAGACCCTCATGGTTTTATTTTTGGGCTTTACCCAAAAGGCCTCACACCAATGGAGATATCTTTTTTCTTATAAGCACATGATCTTTTCCATGTCTTACCAATGTGGGACTTTGATTGTATTCCCCATACTCCCAACACTAGGTGGGAAAAGGAAATCAGAGTAATGGGTTCGATCAATAAATCTGATCATTTCAAATTTATATTTCGTAGGGTGGATCAGTGAATCTCCAATGGAAATTTTCTTACTGCCTTCACCATTAATTTGTGGTAAGACCTCTATTATTGTTCTATTTCTTTGGATATGGATTGATCTTTATTATAGTGTATATGGGATTAAAGAAGGGGATAGATCAGTTAAGTGGATAGTTTAATCCATTAGGTTTTGATCTTAATACTAGAGTTGATAATATAATTTGATTATATTTGCAATATGCAAGTTTTGGTCACGAGATAGGTCCACGAGCATAAAGACAGTTGATATTCTTCATAGCAGGCGGGTATCTTTGACTTATCTTCTTTTAGATATTGTCATATTGTGGTGCATTGTTTACTATAGCTAGTATTAGTTTTCTATGCTTGTTAACTACCCTGGTATCTCACTACCTAGTACGTGTTGTAGTCGTGTCATCTGCTTATTATATTATGCTCCATCACTTTGATACTTGTTATTTGTTTATTTAGCACTAGAGTAGTGACATACCTTACATACTGGGCATTGAATGAATAATGAATATAACTTGCATGTGTACATAGACTTATGTACCTAGGTTATTTGATAAGGGCTCCTATTGGTACATACCATAGGTAGCGATGGTTTGATAGGTGTATCGTGCATTAGTGACATGTACCATCTTGCATTATTGCATGACTGGCGATCATCGGCTCCTCGGTAGGAGGTGATACTACTTGGTAGTTGAGGCCATCGTCAATCACATTATCTACACGCACAACCACTCATGGGTTAGTGGTATTTCAAGTGTGTGTGTAGTTGCTCTGTCAGGGCTCCACGGTGGTCGCTCAGGTGATTGGTATTGCCACGTGGTAGCAGACAGGGATCCCTCCTTTGTAGTGAGACAAGGGGATGAGACGAGATGATGTCCCCCATATACATACATGGGGTAGGAGGGTGATACTCCTCCAGCATCCTGTCCACTCTGTCACATAGGTGTAGTGACTACAGAGTGCACAGTTGTCACAGCCCTACCCACTCGGCCAGCACACATGACATGTCGGTGGCTTGACTAGAGTCAGGGGTGACACAGGTGATTGCATCATGTGCATATGTTTTTACTATATGCATTGATTGTTGCACTTTTGGTTGTTGTATATGATTGCCATGCACATACAAGAGGTATTACATTGTTTGTTTTGGTGATTCTACATATACTGGTGTGGATGTATTTCATGTCAGCTTAGGTGAATTTGGTACATACAGTTTCAGGTATGTATTTCTGTTGAAAAACTGTACCAACATGATTATTATTGTTATTTATAGTTTACTATGCATGACTATTAGATATCCCTGAGTTTTATTCACTCCGTTGATATCTCTTTTATCTCAGGATGAAGCCTTCCGGAGGGTTCAGTTGCTAGTCCCCTGATCTGAAGACTCCATTATTTGGTTTTCAGGCTTCCGCATCTTTATTTCTAGTATTCTATGTTCCAAACTTGTAGTATTTTATACTTGTGGTTGTTTTGTAGTATTTGATTATGTCTTTGTGGTCTCTTTATTCGATTTGTTTTGGTTATGTGTGTGGTTGTGTTTTCCTGCTCAGATGGCAGAAGGGGTAAGTCTAGAGGTTTTAAACATTTTATTTACTTGGTTATTAGCCTGAGGCCCATATATATTGTATGTATTATAGTGTTTTGTTCCAGCCATGTTGGCTAATGTATAGTGGGTCATGTGGGCCTTATATACAGGTTTCAATTGTCTGCAGTACAGGGGAGGTGCTGTCCGATTTTCATCGTACAAATACCCCTCTCAGGGCGTGACACTTTTGGACTGAATTGATAGGAGAGCACGCTTACGACCCTTCTAGGGCTAAAGCATCACGCCTCCAAAACACCATTTTTTGATACCTCCATCGAATCATGGCAAGTACTATTTTTGGTCATGGGGAGAGTGACGGTGTAGTGAGAGCTAGCGAGCTGCTTTGCCTATGGGACATGCTATAAGAAAGAAGTAGCATCGATGTAGGGTCCCATTTCATTAGACACTTAGTGAAAATGGGCAAAGTTGCGAGAGGAAAGATTAATGTGGGGGGCCTACTTACCCACATTTGTCATAGGATGGGGTACGATTACACCGCACTAGATAGCATAGAGGGGAGCTCTAGGATCGACCTAGGAGTGTGTATGACCATGAAGATGATTGTAAGAGAGGGGCACTCCTTATGCTTTGTAAGAAAAAACCTGATGACCCTTAGGTTCCCCGACCCTGATCGTACCACCATCACCACACGCGCCAACTGGCGCTTAGACCTGATAGTGGAGTCCCCACCATATGAGGGATTATCCACATTGGCACCCATCTCTCCCCCTTTGCAACACTCTCCCTCCAATCCACATTCATAGGAGCCCACCTAGTCCACGTCGGCATGAGTCTGCACCTGCACCACCACCTTTTTCTACTTTTGAGCATGATGCAGGTACATCTGCCTACGATTTTTTGGAGTTCTGATCGTACCTCGACGACATATATGTCGAGCAGCAGACAGAGGCAGCGATGGGAGGAGCAGAGCACCTATATGCAGGCAGAGTTTCAGGGCTTCTGGGAGCACTTCCAGCACGCCGAGGAGTTCTACGACGAGGACAAGCAAAGATCTAAGTCTGGGGGAAATGATGTGAGCAAAATATATAGGATTTTAGGAGTAGTTTTTGCTCACATCTCATCTCATTTTATGTTGGTTTCATGCATATTTTACTTTTTTTCCATGTATTTCCTATTTTCTAGTTCGGAGTTCTACTTTGTATACTTTTGTGTGGAGGATAGCGTTTCGTGGGGATAACGGCACACTTTCGGAGCAAAAAGAAGACATTTGACAACTGGACGTAGAAGGGAACACGACTAGGGCATGTACCTGCACACGGTCGTGTTTAGGAGGCAAAAATGGCTGCCACAGCCTGACACACGGGCAGACTGTGTGTTTTCACACGGTCATGTGGCGGCCAAGCAATTTGACACAACCAGGGTGTTTTCCAGATTTCACAGCGATCCAGCGTGATGTCTATATAAGAAAGCTACGCCCCAAACCCTGGGGAAGGCACACTGGTCGGGCACTCTGAAGTCCTAAAAAGCTTTGGGAACTCGCATCGGGGAAGGAGAGAGTCGCTCGAGGATCAAGATCTGCACCACAACGAGAGAGGGAAGAGCTATAATTACATTGTAATTCATATTTCTTGCACGTTTATCATTATATTCATGAATTCCTTAATGTATTGTGACTTTCTCTTCGTATTAATGGAGTAGATTCTTCAATTCTAGGATTAGGGAGTAGTTTGTGTTGAGTAGAACATTGTTATTTCAAATATGTTTCCATTCTTGAAATCGTATTTGCAGTTGAATGATTGTTTAGATCTATAGCTTTGTGTTTTGGTTTTCTATCTTCTGTGCATAGACGATACAAGAGTGATAGTCCTCATATCTAAGATTTAGGGGATGTTAGGAGGAACCTAGAGGTTGGCCTCATCGCCTGCAACTGTGGATAGAAGGATGCGATAGAGTCGGTAATGTGTCTCATTTCTGACTCATCACAGGGATCGATTCGGCATCCTCGTACCATAGTGTATGATGTCCTTTCCATAAAAACCTAGCTAGAAAATCTGGATACATTCGATTGATAGCATGTTCTGCGACACACAAACAAAACCGAAGTCCTAGAATCTCATTCAAATCCTCGTAGCAATTTTTTCTCTTCTTCCGTGTGACACCGTACTGAGTTCGGACCATCGATGACCTCTCATTCGTTAACCCTAAGATTACCAATCCAAACAACAACACATCCACTGGACAAATCGATACTCAAAATTTCAGTCCCTGTGGGATCAATATTCTTTATTACTTGACGACATTCGTGCACTTGCGGGCGTTGAGCACGAGCATGCACTTTGAGTCCTCGACAGTCTCCGTTACGAGATTTGAGGTCGCGTTTGCATGCATCACATGTGGCATCAGCCGCTGAGCACCATGTTTTCTCAGGAGCTCAATATACCGAGACTGCCAGACTTCCCACCTCGGCCACCATATTAGAGGTATAACTTCATACAATTCTAGGGAAACTCCAAAGTTTTGATATGTTTTGTTTCTAGCAGTACTTTCTTTCTTGATACTTGCATTTTAGTTTTTGTTTGCATTCATTTGTTCATGCATAGAATATTTAGTTTCTTTCAGCACTTAATTTTTGCTATCTTTAAGCTTCCCCAGTAATATTTTTAAGATCTCTTCACGTATTATTTCCATAGGTAGCTTAACTTCATTTAACTCGTGGTATTTTATTTTAATTGCTCTAATGAATATTCTAGACTTGCACTGGTTAGCTTTTATTTTTTCACTTACACTTGATGAATATTATGAAAGGGAGAATCTATTACATACCTAGTTATGATTCATCCCAATAGTCTAGTACTTTGGAATCCACATGTGACTCTAGATTTAGCATTTTAGTTACTGAAGATGCTCGAATTGTTTAAGCTCATTTGGAAAAATCAAAATCACCCATGAGTATGAGAAGAATGAGAGTTCTATTCGCAAAAAAAAAAAAAATAGTTTATCACGGGTGGAAATGGCTAGGTTCCCCTTTGAGACAGAGTTAGGTTACTAGGGAAACACCTACCAATTTCTCTCAATACTGAGCACGCCTTTGAGACTTTATGCTAGATCTAGGGAACAACCCTCGCTTAGGGCCAACTAGTGCCTAACAGTCAAAGACCTTAGGAAAGCTATAACATGATGACTTAACTTACTGTGGAACGAGTATCCCTTAAGACGATTCACTTAGCACATACACAAGAAGCTAACTTAGTGAACTTTTAGAATATATCTGTTTTGCTTTGATTGAAAATACCACTTGATAAATCAAGTTAACATGTTAAGTATGGAACCATATTTTTTTTGAAATTTCATGGAACTGAGGTTTGATTGAGGACAAGCAAAGATTTAAGTCTAGGGGAATTGATGTGAGCAAAACATATAGGGTTTTAGGAGTATTTTTTTTCTCATATCTCGTTGCATTTCATACTGGTTTCATGCATATCTTACTTTGTTTTGCATGCATTTCCAATTTTCTAGTTCGGAGATCTGCTCATTGTGCTTTTGTGTGCAGGACAATATTTTATAGGGAAAATGATACACTTTTGGAGAAAAAGGAAGACATTTGGCAAGTGGAACGGAAGGGGACACGACCTAGCCATGTGAATCCACACGGTTGTGTCCCAACCACGGAGTTGGCCACCCCAATGCCACACATAACCTGGCTGTGTGAATCCACATGGTCGTGTGGCGTTGGCTTATTTTGACGCGACTAGGGTTCTTTCGTGGCTTCGGCTAGCACCGTCTTCAAGTCTATAAAAGAAAAGCCACGCCCAAACCCTAGGGGGAGGCATGATGGCTAGGATGGCACACCGATGCCATAAAAAGCATCGAAAAGTCGCAACGGGGATGAAGGAAACGATGAGAGGATCATAACCTGCGCTCCGACGTCGAAGATAAGAACTAAGAGTACTGCAATTTACTTTATATTCATCTTTTGCATTATAATGACTTATTCTATTATGCATTGTGTTCGTTATTTTCCATCTATGGAGTAGAATCTTCGATTCTAGGATTAGGGAGTAACTTGTGTACGTAGAACATGTTGGATCGAATGTTAATTCTGTTTTTGAATTTATATTCACAGTTAGTGTTTGTTTGATTTGATGAAGATTGTATTTTGGTTTTCTATCTATTGTGCATAGCCGATACAAGGGGTGACAGCCCTTGTATCAAAGATCTAGGAGAATTAAGGAGGAACCAAGTGGTTTCCCTCATCTCCGGTAACCGTAGGTAGAAGGGTATGATGGAGTAGGGAACGGGACACGTTTCGACTCTTCATAGGGATTGATTTGACATCCTCGTACCGTCTATCCTATCTTAATGAAAGGGTCATCCTGGATAAGGATAGGTAGTTCTTGATAGAAGCAAAAGCTCAATCGAGAAAGGGTATGATGTCCCTTCTGTTAGTGCAATCAACCCTTGATATGGTTTTGATGTGTGTGGCAAAAGGTTTAAGTTAGGATGTGTGGATTTGATATGTGCGTTGGAGTCTTGCAGGACTTAGTAATTCGCACATGGTGCCTCGGCAAGTTTCACATCTCATGACTCAGTCCTTGAGTCGGTGAAGGATGGCTTTGCGGAAGTCGTGCGCTTAGAGCATCCGAGGGACCGCCGAACGAGGAGCTTGGAGTGAAGTCGGAGAAAGTAGACTTTAGGGCGAGACGCGAAGGATGGCGCTGCAGAGTCGTTCGCTTGGTACATTCGAGGGATGTGTCCAGATGAAGATAACTTCGAAGGTGAGGACCTCTAAGGGATGAGAGTAAGCGAATGTAACCCGGGAAGGGGTAGTGCTCTTAGGTGAAACTTGGCCAATTGGCTAAGTGTCGGATGGGATTTCCCGACATCAGTCGACTACCATGGAATGGTAGTCGACTACTCTAAGTCGACTATGACTCGACTAGTGTTCGAGTCGGTTCAAGTGCCAACAGTCGACTGTCATGGATTGGCAGTCGACTGATGAAGGCATCAGTCGACTGGTCGCAAGGATTTCGGGCACAGAAGTGAGTCGAGCTCGCGAGCACTTGACTGATAGGTCCATCAGTCGATTGATGGTAAGATCAATCGATTGATGATGGTGCGGTTGGATGGAATCCAATGTGGAAAGCAGCCATTATTGGACAATGGCTACAGGACTAGTCGACTGATAGGGACATCAGTCAACTGCTCCTGTGTCAACGGGAAGAAACCCTCTTCCTCTATAAAGAGGAAGGGTGTGGGACTTTGGTAGGCTAATGCTTATGCTCTAACCTTCTCCCAAAGCGTCCTAAAGTTTTTCCATCCTCTTACTTGGTTTTATTTACATCATATTTGTAAGAGGAGTGAATTCTTGTAAAGAGGTTACCTCCACCTAGCTTGGTGCAAAGGAGAGAATAGTGGAAGCTTGCGGAGTGATTCACCGTGGACGAATCAGACCATGGATTAGCGGCGTAGCCGTGAACCACGTTACATGCGGTGTTAGCGTTTATGTTTATTCCTCCTTTGTTTTGTCTTTAATTGTTTGTATTTGCATATTCCGCTTGTGCTAATAGTTTTGTAGATGAGCAACGAACGAACGAATTCCATCGTCTACGACAAAGGCTATTCACCCCTCTCTAGCCGACCAACCACATCGATCCCCTACAAGTGGTATCAGAGCCAAGTTTCTTGTCGAGGACTAACCACCGCAACAAGCACTTCATTAAGAGATGGCCGGCTCTAATATTCATCCGCCGAAGTTCGAGGGAGAATTCTCTTGGTGGAAGAAGCGAATGGAGGTATTCTTTGAAACTGATTTCGATATCATGCTTATAATGGAAAATGGTTTTGAGATGCCTAGGGATGAAGAGGGGAGAATACTAGACAAATCAAGGTGGACTAAAAAGAAAAGAGAAGAGCACCTTGCAAATTCTAAGGCTAAGCACCATCTCCTCAACGTACTCCCCCAACAAGAAGTAAACCGGATTGAGGAATGCTCTAGTGCTAAGGATATGTGGGAGAAGCTAGTAGAGCTTCATGAAGGTACCTCGGAGGTCAAACTTGCAAGGAGAGACCTCCTCCGCTCCCAACTAACGAATATCAAACTTGAAAAGGGAGAAAAGGTAACTTCACTACACTCTAGATTTAAAGAGATAATAACCGGTTTATCTAGTGTAGGGGAGAAGCTTTCAAATAGGGACATGCTCATGAAGGCAATAGATGTCTTCCCTCGGTCCTCAAGATGGAGCTCAATGGTGGACTCTTTCTACATGTCCAAGAATTTAGAAGTGAGCACCTTGGAGGAGTTCTTCTCAACAATGGAGCTCCATGAAACAAGGCTTGAGGGAGTAATTGAAGAATCAAGTATCAAGCCATCAAGAGGAGTAGCCCTAGTAGAAAATAAGGGGAAGAAAAATATGGAGATTCCCTCCTCCTCCGATGAAGCATCCTCCTCTTCCTCCATGGATATCACGGAAGAAGCATACATGGTAAGGAAGGTAAGGCGTGCTTTGAAAATTTTCAAATTTAATAAATCTAATGATAGGAGGAGAAGACCAAGGGGGAAGGTTATTTGCTACAATTGTCAAGGAGAGGGACACATAAGGGATAATTGTCCCCTCTTGAACAAGAGCAAAGAGGAGAAGAGAAAGAAAGAAGAAAAGAAGAAGAAGAAGGGGAGCAAAAAGAAGGAAGAGAAGAAAGCTAAGGAAAAGGGGAAGGCAAAGGCACTAAAAGCAAGGACATGGGATGATCCCTCTTCTTCATCATCCTCATCCGAAGAAGAGGAAGAACATGTCTACTCAAACCTTGCCCTAATGGCATTTGACGACCTAGACTCCTCCTCCGAAAATGAAGAAGCAAGCTCAAGTGAGGAGAGCTCGAGGGAAGGGGGAGCTTATTCTACATCCTCATCATCGGAAGAGGATTTGGTAAGTGAGGTAACCAATCTTTCCCCCAAGAAAGTTATGTCAATTATTTCTAGCCTCACTAAGGACTTGTTTAGGGCAAAGAAAAAGAACAAATACATGCTAGATCAAATTAAGGACTTAGAAGAAAAATTAGAAAAAGCATGCTTAAATGTTAATGAAAATATTCCCTCTAGTCTTGATAATGCATGCTCACATGATCTTTATATGACATTTGATGTAAATGATGCATGCATAGAAGAAAATAGGGCTTTAAGAGAGAAAGTAGATCATTTAACCAAGGCCCTAGAAAAGTTTACAATTGGCTCCAACACCCTTAACATGATTATAGGGAGCCAAAGAGCAAGTTTCAATAAGAAAGGCCTAGGATATAAGGAAAAGAAAAATGAAAAGGCCTATAAATGCTTAATTGCTAGGGGGCAAGATAAAAAGAAGATAATTGCTAAAAAAATGGATCCCTAAGGAATTTTTAGTGAACCCCATAGGCAAGAATTTGTATTGGGTTCCAAAATCCATCCTTAAGGGTTAGGAAAACCCTAGGATAGTCAACCATATGAAATTTATCTATATCATATTTTGGTTGACTTAGGATGGCGGGATAAATTTTTGAAATAGTGTTGGGTGATGATAATGTGCCCATAAATTAATAATAATGCTTAAATCATGATGATTAATGTAATTATTATACATGTTTGCAATCGTGATTTATGATCTTGATATTTGGCACATAATCATGGGAATAGTTTTTAAATCATGCTTTGGGTGATACTTTTGTTGGACTTTCCGAGCCACAAAAACCGCTTTTTGCGTTGCGGAAACCTCGAAAGTCCGGTCATGGATCCGTGCGAAGATATATTAAAATAAAACATGTATGGTCTTAAGTAAACCTAGATCTACGTTAGATCTAGAAGGTGAGAGAATTACCCTTGAAGGGATGCCCTTCGCTTATCCCGCTCGTCCAAAAGCTTCGTCGGAACTCGAGAGTGTCAAGTGCACACTCCTCTATTGGTATCCACACAACCAATAGGTGGAGAAAACACAACCTTGAGTGTGCTAGCACCCTTTGGATGGTTCGGCCAAGATGAGGATTGGGAGAGCTTGAGAGAGTGATCCAAGGAAGAAGATGAAGTTAGAGTAACTCACCAAAATCAATTACACCCATCAAATGGAGTGGTCGGCCACTTCATGACTTGGGGGTTACATGCATGCATGTAACTCCAAGAGACAATGGCTCTTGGTCTCCCTCATGAGGTGGCACCACATGATAAGTCAATGATGATGTGGAACATCATCGTTGGCCTACCCCCATGCCATGTCACCATGACATGGCAATTGGTCAAGTCAAAATTGACCATTCATCTTTCCTCTCAAGTCAAGTCAAACTTATTTAGGGGGAAATATATTTGTTTAAGTAAGGGGGAATTATATTTAGGGGGAGTTTCATGTATTAAGGGGGAGAGTTTCTAATCATGTTATTTACATGCTTTCTTACCTTAATAGTTTTATCAAATGTTTTACCTAACTTAAACGGATTGTCACACATCAAAAAGGGGGAGATTGTTAGTGCAATCAACCCTTGATATAGTTTTGATGTGTGTGGTAAAGGGTTTAAGTTAGGATGTGTGGATTTGATATGTGCGTTGGAGTCTTTCAGGACTTAGTAATTCACACATGGTGCCTTGGCGAGTTTCACATCTCATGACTCGGTCCTTGAGTCGGTGAAGGATGGCTTTGCGGAAGTCGTGCGCTTGGAGCATCCAAGGGACCGCCGGACGAGGAGCTTGGAGTGAAGCCGGAAGAAGTAGACTTCAGGTGGAGACGCGAAGGATGGCGCTGCAGAGTCGTGCGCTTGGCACATCCGAGGGACATGGCCGGACAAAGATAACTTCGAAGGCGAGGGACTCTAAGGGATGAGAGTGAGCGAATGTAACCCAGGAAGGGGTAGTGCTCTTAGGTGAAACTTGGCCAATTGGCTAAGTGTCGGATGGGATTTCCCGACATCAGTCGACTGCCATGGAATGGTAGTTGACTACTCTAAGTCGGCTATGACTCGACTAGTGTTCGAGTCCGGTTCAAGTGCCAATAGTCAACTGCCATGGATTGGCTGGTAGAAGATTCACCGATCGGTGATGAAGGCATCGATCGGTAGTGCATGGGTTTCGAACGCGAGCGAGTCGAGCTCGCGAGCACTCGACTGATAGGTCCATCAGTCGACTAATGGTAAGATCAATCGACTGATGATGGTGCGGTTGGATGGAATCCAACGTGGAAAGTAGCCGTTATTGGACAACAGCTACAGGACTAGTCGACTGATAGGGACATCAGTCGACTACTCCTATGTCAACGGGAAGAAACCCTCTTCCTCTCTAAAGAGGAAGGGTGTGGGGCTTTGGTAGGCTAATGCTTATTCTCTAACCTTCTCCCAAAGCGCCCTAAAGTTTTTCCATCCTCTTACTTGGTTTTATTTACATCATATTTGTAAGAGGAGTGAATTCTTGTAAAGAGGTTACCTCCACCTAGCTTGGTGCAAAGGAGAGAATAGTGGAAGCTTGCGGAGTGATTCACCGTGGACGAATCGGACCATGGATTAGCGGTGTAGCCGTGAACCACGTTACATGCGGTGTTAGCGTTTGTGTTTATTCCTCATTTGTTTTGTCTTTAATTGTTTGTATTTGCATATTCTGCTTGCGCTAATAGTTTTGTAGACGAGCAATGAACGAACGAATTCCATCGTCTATGACAAAGGCTATTCACCCCCCTGTAGCCGGCCAACCACATCGATCGCCTACACCTTCCACAAGACCCTAATTAGAAAACCAGACAACATCTAATTGATTAGCATGTTCCATGTTGCATAAGTGAAACCGAAGTCCTAGGATCCCTTTTTTTGAACCTTGAACCAACCTTCCCTTCCTCCGTGTGACACTATAATTGAGTTAGGACCACCGTCAACCTCGTAACTGAAGGGTTTTTCTTATCGAGTCCATGAGGGGAAACTTCGCTTCCCACTTCACCTCGGTAGCTTGTCCATGGCGATCCCTTTGATGTCCCCAGATTAAAAAAAAATTAATCCTAGAAAAAAGGGATTGCCCGAACCACCAAGTCATCGTCGTGTTATTCGTTTAGAGAGGTCACTTGAACAAACTAGTTGTTCAAGCGACCATCCTCTATTCTACGAGTAGCTGCGGAATAGACGATGTCCGGATTGCCGATTTTTGTGTTTATGCTCGGGATCCAAGTATTATTTAGCCATTTACAGATTTATAACATGCTTATAATTGAAAAACAAAAACAAGCAACAAACAAAAGAGAAAAGAGAATAGATATACCTCTTGATCTTCTAATGTATGTCCTTCTTCCTTTTGGAGGTCGTGTGGGCGACGATCTACCAAAAGTCGAAGCTCCAAGATCATAAATCTTCCTTCCTTGCTTTTCCAAAGCAAGAGGAAGAATAGAAACAAGGTTTTTCTCCTCCCTTAAACCAACCAACAAGGAGCACACTAAACCCTTGCCGCCGGCCAACTAGAAGGAGGAGAAGATGATGGAAAACAACCAAGACACCAAGGGAAGCCCTATATCTTGTTTCCACCACCTAAGGAGAAGGAGAAGAGAGCTTTTGGGTGCCGACCAAGGGCTGGGAAGGGGCTGGAAAAGAGCTGGATGTCGCCCAATGGAGAAGGAATAAGAAGAGAACACCTTCCTTATTTGGTGTCGCCCTACCCTCCAAACCCTAACCCTAATCCTATCTCAATTAGGATTCCCTCTCTTGCCGCCCAAACCCTAGCTCTCCTTTCATGTAGTTCACGCCAACTCCCATGCCCTCCTTTTATAGAGTTAGGGATAAGTCATGAATTAATCTCCTCCATTGGTTCTAGGGATTTAATCTCAACCGTCGGATCTAGAGATTTAATCTCAACCGTCGGATCTTAGAGATTTAATCTCTACCTATGGATCTTAGGGTTTTATTTCTATCCATTGGATCTAAGCTTCATGAGGTGTTAATAGGCTACATTAGGGACCATGAGGAGGAGTTGGATCTTGGCCACCCATGGATCAAGCCCACATAAAGTCCGATCCACTAATGATGATTTAATCCACTAAAGGATCATCATTGATCTACCTCACCAACCCCCATATGATAATATGGGCTCCATATATTATTTTTACATTTTCTCTCCGTGTTTAAGATCTCGAATGTCCATCGATTAATTAATTTACTGACCATTAATTAATCAACATCTAACTCCTTGAGTAGTACCACTCAACCTTTTCATCATGCCGGACCAAGTCCACCTACAGGGTTTACATGATGAACCTTATGAGCTCCTCAAGGGGACATCATCATCCTAATATATAGGACACGGTTTCCTCCTATAATCAACGGTACACCATAAAAATAATATCATCTCCCAACTTACCGAGCCTATCGATTTAATCTATAAATCTCGCCCATTGGTAAATCAAAGAGATGAGTACTAAGTATATGTGCCCGTTATTATATCGGGATTAAGAGCATGTACTAAATAATATCTGAGGTCCGATTCGATTATGTAGTTAGCAATAAATTGAATCACCTCTAAGTCGATCCTGCTCAATACACACAAAGTGCACCAGTGTGATTCTATGGTCAAGACAAACAAATATCAAATCACACTACAACCATTCCGATGGTTTGTCCAAAGCCATCTCGGTTGTGAGCCTTTACTTATACTTTTCAAGGAGCCGATAACATGATCTTCCGTGTGACACCACACACCATGTTATCTACAATGTAAAGTATTAGACAATATTGCATAACCATAAAAATATGCAAACAATGATCATGTGATTCTTATTTCAAAATAAAGATGTTCATACAAAAGATAGACTTTTCAGTATACATCCCTACAGTAACCACAACCCGTAGAACTATACTCTGAACAATAACGCCCACTGAATAATCGGTACTCGAATCTTAGTCTCTGTGGGATCGATAATCTATTTATTACTTGACGACATCCGTGCACTTGCAGGCATTGAGCGCGAGCGCATGCTTCGAGTCCTCGACGATTCTCGTTGCGAGATTTGAGATCGCATCGTGTGCATCAGGGGTACAGTGTACAAGTTAGATCAGGCTATTGTACACATTTGATCGGCGTCAGGTTGTTGTATAGGATGGACCAGGTTCGTTATGTATTTGTTTACATGTTGACCATATAACTGTGTGTTGATTATAGGAGTAGTATTGTTCATACATGATATACATGTTATATTGTTGTATACTTGTTCAGGTTGTATAAGTTGTGTCATTGCAGACCTTTCAGGTATGTCAGTATATTATGTTGTCTAGTTGGTCAGTTTGGTATATGCACTGATTAGATTTATACTGATAATTATTTGTTATTAGCTTTAAGACTGTATATCCGTTGATCTCCATGTGTAAAATGTTGTTCATGCAC
Organism: Wurfbainia villosa; assembly: GCA_025175895.1. Taxonomy (NCBI): domain Eukaryota; kingdom Viridiplantae; phylum Streptophyta; class Magnoliopsida; order Zingiberales; family Zingiberaceae; genus Wurfbainia; species Wurfbainia villosa. The sequence continues at coordinate 90,886,149 of CM045997.1, read as the reverse complement.
TATCTTTCATATTACCGCTGAGTCTGGTACTCACCACCACAAACCCTAGGTTTTCTTGTTGCCCAGGTAACAGGTAAAAGATTCCTTGGGTGCTCGGAGCACCGCCAACTGATACCATCTCACCCCGAATGGTTGGATATTTATTCTATATCGTTGTATTCTCTTGGATTGTTAGTTTTTGGGATTTTATCCTATATTATTTTCGTGTTTGTAGTATACGGATGTGTTGTATGTATTTGGCCTTTATTATGAATTCAATTTAAATGTTGGTTTCTATTATGATTCTTGTTGTATCAAAGTTACTCCGGAGTGCATATTTGAGTCTTTGTATCTTTATTATTTGTTGGTGTATTCCGCTGTGTTTTATAGCTTGTGTGTATTAGCAGCTATTGCTAGTAATATATGAGAGATGTCCTAAGACAATCGCCTTGTGTTTGAACCATTTATATGATAAATGAAGATTCACTATTTGAGTATACATGTTTTCATGTATTTGATTAGATCTTAAACTCATTTACTGAATGTCCACGATACGATTCACAGCATGAGAGAATTTATGATTGGATAACAACTAGTGAGTATCTCTACATGTGTAATTGTGATGTATCAGAATTATCCCAAGTCGATGAATTGATGGATTTGGACACCATCAATTCTGTCGAGACTAGCACGAGGTATACTCCTTGGTGTATCCAAACAGCTAATTCTCACTAGCTGGAGACATTGTGATGTCCGGAGTTAATCGTGGATGCTAGTTATGGTAACTAGTTCATTGGAGTGACCAGCTATAAGACTTCATATGGTTCTCTGCATATATAGATATGTCAATGAAGTTCTTACTGCAGCTTAAGTGTGATGTTCCTTTGACTTGCGGTATTCAAGTCATCTTGATCATAAAGACCTATGCTTTGACATCTTAAGCAAGCATCTCTGAGGAGATGTGGACCCGGGATGATTGGGCATAAGTCGAAGTGATCGAAGGTGTTTGAATATGTTGGATCTAAGCGGATCGCTAGAGGGGGGTGAATAGCGATAAAACTTTTTTTTGTTTCGTTCGTTAAAACCCGAGTAAACAATTAATCACAGCGGAAAGATAAATGACAAATAAAGAAAGACATGGTTTTTTTACTTGGTTCGTAGCCTTCGGCTACTACTCCAAGGCCCTAGTGATCCTTGATCACGCACGGAGGGCAATTCACTAAAAACACTCCTCCTCATTGAAGGTAGGAGTTTGACGATTACAAAAAACCTTCGAAAGAAAAGATAGAGAGACAAACCCTCTCTTCTATTAATGTAAAGTGCAACGATAGAAAACCTCGATTAATAAAATAAATTGCAATATTTAAAGAGACGACAAATTAAAATATCAACAACTAAAAAGTAGAAACTAAGCTAGGGTTGTTGACAGCACTTCGTCGTAGAGTCGTCGGAGAATCGCAGAGTTGCAGAGGCTTTTGAACACTTAGAGTTGATGAAAAACCCTAGGAGAGGCTCTCCTTTTATTGCCTTTGAGCCCCTTTTCGAGAGGATCTTCAACCAATAGGAATTGGGCACAAGACTCCTTGTAAAATGGTGATAAAGCTTGACTCCTCGAGGTTGATCGGCCATCATCACGATCGATGGCAAGATCACCGATCGTCGACCATGTGCAAATGACCGATGGACGATAGTCGAGTCCTCCAAGCTGGCAGTCGACTGATGCTAGCTGCAAGGCAAAGTTAGCTTAACAAAAACATTATTTCGACGACCTCCGACTGTCCGATCTCGACCTAGACCACCTATAGGGTGTCTTTGGTCGGATCTACGCTTAAGATCATCCTCGTAAAGAGGATACGACCTCACTTACTCTTGCACACACATGAGCTTACCTCGATACTTACTGTGTCGCTTTCGCTTCCGGCCTTCCACTCGATTCCTTCGTCTCCCTCCGAAGTCACTCGAGTGTCGTCTGACCATCGCGGCTTCCTCCGGGTGTCGCTAGCCTTTAGCTCCAGCGTTGGCACTTTTCTGCACACTCGATTTAGCTGGTAAGATAACAATATAAGCTTAACTTTGTATCGTTTGCTATAATCAAAACTCAGGTTCGACTTAGGTGCCTACTGCACCAACAGAATAGACTATAAAGGATTCACCACTCCTTGCGAGGAGATGTATACCCACAGCCTCTCGTCGGATTGTTACTTAAGTCTTTGGCCAAAGCATTACATGTTTAGAGTAAGGTACTCTTGGATACATGTGCAATAACTAGAATCCGTAGGACGAGGAAATGATACTTGGGATAGGTGTGACATAGTCAACCTAGTGGGGATTGACACTATAGACCATGTCCTAAACCAAGTGGGTATAAGATGAGTGAAGGGAATGGGGCACGATTCATTGTAGCTATTGAAGGATTTCAGAAATAGTTCTGGATCAACCGTTGATCTTTTCGGTTAATTGGGGATCATGATGTACTACTAGGTGTCACACATGATCGTTCTATAATTAATGGTTAATTATAGATGGCCAACATAAACCGAGAACCTATTTGGTCACACGCACAATGAGCGTAATCCGAAGGATTTAAAACGAGCTTGAGAATGAGATTCTCAGACCGAGAGAACCTAGGTTTGGTTAGACCAAACATGGAGCGAGCATGAAATCGTTTCAGTCACAATGGAAGCGTGGATGGGCCATGTCTTATGAAGACATGATGGATGAACCAAATTGGTTTGGTTCTAATCCAATGGTGGAGAATAAACCAAAGGGGTTTGGTTTGTTTTAAACGAATGAACCAAAGTTGGTTCGGTTCGTTTTAACTTAAAATAAACCAAATCGGTTTGGTTTATTTTAACTTAAATTAATGGAGCGGGTTAACGTATTTTGGTTATGAACCAATAACCATTAGGAGAATTTGTTCTCTATAAAATAGAGCTTAAGGGTTTTGTGAAAGCCCTAATCTAATCTTGCCGCCCCCTCCTTTTTCTCCTCTTGTGGTCGGCGCCCATACCCTAGTCGCCGCCCACCCCTTGTGCCGCCGTCCAAGTTGTTGTCGGCGTCCAAGCTTCAGCCGGCGATCCTCCGGCGACCCTCCGGTGATCCTCCTTGGCTCAGGTGACCAAGGACTTGCTGGCCCTCTTCCCTTTGGCCGGCGCTAATTCCTCCACCAAGCTGTCCAGTTTTCTGGACAGCTTGTTTCCTTCGTGTCGGAGCGTCATTTGGATGATATTTGGAGCTCCGACAGTGGCTACTTTGCCGGGGATTCGATCTACGAAAATCCTCATAGGTGGAGGACGAAGGATTCGTCAAACGGTTGACTAATACCTCTCCGGAGAAGGAAGTTTTTGAGGACTCGTTTTGAATCCGAATTTTGATTTGGATTGTGATCCTCTCTCGATCACATCGTCTTCGACACGAGGCTAGTGACTCATACGAAGACGAGGCTCGTGACTTTGTGAAGTCATCCTGAAGATACTCGGCGTGGATATGGATAGAGGTGATTCTAGCGAGGATCGCTCCTGTTGATTTCTTTCCCGCTACACGTGATACGTCAGGTATACGTAGAATAAATTTCCTTTTATTGCAAAATTTGAAACTACGGTTATGTCTACACATGTTGTACTATGTATATGTGTGGTGTGTGTGTTGTAATAAATTAGATTTATTATTTTTATTTCTTCCGCTGTGCACATGTTTACGAAACATATTCGAACACACACCGCTGCGGTGCCGGAAATCCAACAGTGGTATCAGAGCCCAGGTTGTATTTCGACATAATCGTAAAATTATTTTTCCATAGTCGTAATTGTATTTATGAAAATTTTCTACTTTTGAAAAGTTAGAAGTATTTATGGAAATTTTTTAATTTTGGAAAGTCTAGAAGTATTTATGAAAATCTTCTACTTTTGGAAAGTTAGAAGTATTTATAAAAATTGATATTTTCCATAAATAAAATATTTGATTAGATTTGGAAATCTGTTTCCTAATTTAATCATGATTTGATTTGGGAAATCAAATCTTAAAATATTTTATTTCCATAAGTAGTTTTGATGATTTAGGAAATTTATTTACTAAATTGACTTTCCTTGATCAACACTTTCCACAAATAAAATATGTGATTAGATTTGGAAATTTGTTTCCTAATTTAATCATGATTTGATTTGGAGAATCAAATCTCAAACATATTTTATTTCCATAAATAGCTATGACATATAAGGAAATTTTGTACATGTCATAATTGTATGTCATGTAATTGCATTAGATGCATATCATTATGTCATACGTGTCGTGACATGTAGATGTATGTCATGTATGTCATGTCATATAGATAATAGTTATTTGCATGCAAAGAGGATGAGACATAAAAACTCTTACTCAATATTAAAGCCTACACCTTCCATTAATATGGTTAGAACCAGAGTTCCGTTTCTTGTTTGGGTTGTTGGACTCTCTCCAAGCCCGGCTCGAACCCGAACATATTCAAACCATGGAATAGTTTAATACTAATATGGTAAGAGTCAGAGGTCAATCGTTAGCTTTGGTTGTTGGACTCTCTCCAAGCCGGGCTAATTGGTTGAATGCGCTCTAACCATATTAAAGCTATGTCTTGATTAATGGGTTGGCTTTAACCTGGAGCATCGGCTTGTAGGACTCTCTCCAAGGTCCATGTGAAGGGAGGTGAAGTTGGGTGCTATGCATATGATGTATACTTGTTAATGAGTTAACAATCCGATGTATGTGTGAACATTCAATTAGTTGATAGCACATTATGATAATTGCATATATGTGATATGCAATCGGTATATTTGATACCTACCATCGTAGTTATGAATGGCTTGTTGGACTCTCTCCAAGGTTGTTTATATCTATGATGGATATCAGCCCATTCGGAGATGGACCTACGATCTCCCAAAGTGATTTTGGGGTTTTTGAAATTCAAAAAATGAATGTGACTTATAAATGTATGTTGATGCATTTAAAATCATCTTTCTCATATATGCTCGATTTGTATTTCTAGATTAATCGCTTGATCATGACATCTTTGAATTTACACTCTATTTTGGATTCAAATAAATTGACTGAGCCAAACTTCTTGAACTGGCTTTGGATTCAACCTGAGAATTGTTCTCAAGGTTGAAAAGCTTGCGAATATCCTCGAAGCACCTCTTCCCGCTCGTCCTAGTGACAATGCAACTCTGGACCAATTGTTAGCCTATTAGAAACATGTGACTGATTCTGAAATGATGAGTTGCATCATGCTCGCCGTGATGGTACCTTGTAGGGGATCGATTGGATGCTAGAAAGGGGTGAATAGCGTCGTGCTATACGTCGATGGAATTTGTTCATGATCGCGTCTACAAATTTCGTTAGCGTATCAGAAACAAAGATAATAAAGCAATAACGAAAACACAAACACACAAACACAAGGATATAACGTGGTTCGGAACCGAACGGTTCCTACTCCACGGATCGAGCTCTAAAGAGCTCTAGCGATGCCACAAACACCACTAAGTAATAAACTCCTTCTCGACAACACGTCGGAGGTGGAGAAACCTCTTACAAGTGATCACAATAAGTAATGCAAAGTAAACAAGCAAATACAAGTGAAAATGTAAAGAACACTTTACAAACTAGGGTTTTGAGCGCTTGCTTGTCGGTTTCTTAGATGAGCTTGAAGGACCCTGAAATGCACCTGCAAATTGCCTTCAAATCGCCTCACCAAAGCTTCAAAAGAACCAATGCTGAAATCCTCCACGAGCTCCTCTTTTTAACCAGCATCGGGCTGGATTTCCGCCGATCAGTCGACTGCCATAAGTCACCAGTCGACTGATGCCGCTGTTGTTGTGAGACAACGGCTCAATCCACACTGGAAAAGTTCCAACGGGACTCTCACCAGTCGACTGCCAACATTGGCGATCCGGCTCTAGAGTCAATCGCGATCGGCTCACGAAGCATTCTGCTCGCGACTCAGCGATCGGCTGCCAATCAGCTTTCAATTAGCGATCATTGCAGCCATCTTGCTCCAATGAGCAGTTGACTGCCAAGGCAATTTCAGCCCTAAATGGCAGTCGAGCTCTAGTCAACTCATGGCAGTCGAACCGGCCATAATGTCAGTCGACTGCCAACCTCAAATATGAGGTTTTAACCCAAGTATAGTGTCCCCATACTTGCTAGACCACCCTTAGCCTAGACCTAAGCCTTCTAGCCACCTCCATCAGCCTCACGCCTCTCGGATCCCTCCAAGGCATCCATGACTTGTTCATCCATCGCGCTAGCCTTCAGGTGCTTCCATCGTCTATGTCATGCTAACGGTGTCTACACCGCCAAGGCACATTGGACTTACGCCGCCAAGACTCCGCTTAGACTTTACGCCGCCAACCATTGGACTTATGCTGCCAAGACTCCACCCTTGGACTTTACGCCGCCAATATCAAACCCCTTGGACTTCTCAAATACCAAGACTCAAGCTTAGACTTTCCCTTGCCAACCCATGTTGGACTTTCCATGCCAAGACCCATGCTTGGACTTCCCTTGTGCCAAGTACTCAAGACTTGGACTTTTCCAAATGTCAAGTGTCTCACTTGGACTTTCCATGCCAAGTACCCATGACTTGGACTTTACCTTGCCAAGACCCATGCTTGGACTTTACCTTGCCTTCCCTTGGATTAAAAATAAGCACGATGTCATGGCATGTTATATGGCAAACAAAACATGGCAAATAAAATATATAGGTATAATAATACCTAAATTTTAATATTAATTGTCATTTGATATAATTAAATATATTTTATCATATTATCACTAATCTTCCTAGTGTGCCAAAAATCCAAAATGGCATACTAACTTCTAAACCTAAATTGTGCCAATTTGATTGATTTTTCATAAACTTCAAAATATATTGGCACATCCTAAAATCTTTTAGGATATAAGATCAAACCTATTTCCAAGGTATACATAACCTTGAAAATGACCTAAAATGTCACCTTTACCATGGTTAGGTTAACTACCCATCCATTTAAGGTTGGCACACCCTAACCCATCTAGCGTGAATCAATCACACTCTTAGGAACCCAAAACCTATTTGAGCTCCTAGGGTTAATTAGGTATTCCTTAGGGATAACCTCCCTAGATACCCTCCTAATGACCCTCCTAGGCTTGGTAGCCTTGGTCATTGTGGTCTTACCTAGGTTGACTCTAGGGGTAACTCCCCTTGCAACCTTCTTAGTGGCCACCCTAGGTTTCCTTGAAACCCTAGCCACTAGGCACAAACCTTGGTTACTCTTAGGGATAACTTCCCTAGTAACCTTGGTCTTCCTAGACCTAGTTTGTGTTCCATAGTCAAATGGAACACTATGATAAGCCACCTTAGGCTTAGGTTTGTGACCCAAACCTTGCTTGCCCTTGGTTGACTTTTGACTCTTAGGTCCTAAGTATTGACTTTGACTTTTGGACCTAGACTTTTCATCACTTGACCCTTTAAATTGATTTTGCATAATTTTAAGGGTCTTCTCAAGTTTTTCAAGTCTTGATCTCAAGGCTTGGTTCTCTAATTCTAATTGCCCAATTTTAGAATTTTGATTTAATCCTTGGGCATGGTTCTTCCTAGGCATATGTCTAGTCCATTTGGGGTTAAAACCTAGGTGCTCTTGTATTTTCCTAATAGATTCCCTAGGTATGACATTTTTAGGGACATTAGTCCCAAATTTTTCTTTCTTTGAAAAGTAGACATTCTTAGCTCCTAAATACAAATATTTATCTCTAGCATTCTTTTCATGATGAATTGCAAGAGAATTAAAATTCCTAGCATGCTTTTGACCTTTAAATTTAGAAGGTGCATTATTAAAATATACCTTAGGGTTAGCCTTAGCTCCCTCTACTTGTGAAGCTCCTTCTTGCCCCTTCTTCTTCCCCATAGAGCATTGACTCCGGTAGTGTCCTGGTAGTTGGCATTTGAAGCAAATAATGTGCTCCTTGCTTTTGATGGTTGGGGAACCGGCATCCTTGACTTTTGGTGCCGGAGGAGCCTTTTTTACCTTCTTTGGGCACTTGCTCTTATAGTGCCCGGCTTCCCTACAATCAAAGCATATAATATTCATTTTATTATTAATTGACATGCTTGAGTTACCTAGGGTGGTGATGAGGTTATCTTGAGCTTGATCTTCCTCTCTACCGGATGTAGATGATTCTTCTTGTTGCTCCGGTGTTGAGGATGCTCTAATCTCCTCCCCCTCAATCCTAGAGGTGGAGGTCTCCTCTTCTTCCACCAATCCGGAAGTTGATTTCTTCTCAACTTCCGAGTCCTCACTCGCTTGTGAAGATGATGATGATTCTTTCTTGACTTCTTCCTCTTCTCGAGCCGATGAAGATTCTTCTTCTTCTACTTGTGCCAAGTTAGGCTTCTCATGGAACTTGGCCAATTTTTCCCATAGCTCCTTGGCATCAAGATATTCACCAAGCCTAGACAAAACATCATTAGGTATCAAATCTTCTAAAAGTTTTGTTACCTTGGCTTCGGTTTTGAATTTTTGCCATTGCTCTTGGGTCCATTTCTTCAACTTGAGGACATGTCCCTTCTTATCCCTAGGAGGTTCAAAGCCTTCTACAAGGATGAACCAATCCTCTATGTCCATCATCAAGAATGTCTCCATTCTTGATCTCCATGCTGAAAAATCTTCTCAATCATATGGTGGTGGAGTGTTGATATCACATCCAAGCTTGTCTTGGAACTCCATCTTCACCCTCTAGCGCGCTCCCTTTGTTGTTAAACTTGAAGAGCAACCTGGCTCTGATACCACTTGTAGGGGATCGATTGGATGCTAGAGGGGGGGTGAATAGCGTCGTGTTATGCGTCAATGGAATTCGTTCGTGATCTCATCTACAAATTTCGTTAGCGCAGTGAAAACAAAGATAATAAAGCAATAATGAAAACACAAACACCAGGATATAACGTAGTTCGGAACCGAACGGTTCCTACTCCACAGATCAAGCTCTAAAGAGCTCTAGCGATGTCACAAACACCACTAAGCAATAAACTCCTTCTCGACAACACATCGGAGGTGGAGAAACCTCTTACAAGTGATTACAATAAGTAATGCAAAGTAAACAAGCAAATACAAGTGAAAATGTAAAGAACACTTTACAAACTAGAGTTTTGAGCGCTTGTTTGTCGGTTGCTTGGATGAGCTTGAAGGACCCTAAAATGCACCTGCAAATCACCTTCAAATCGCCTCACCAAAGCTCCCAAAAAACCAATGTCGAAATCCTCCACGAGCTCCTCTTTTTAACCTACATCGGGCTGGATTTCCGCCGATCAGTCGATTGCCATAAGTCACCAGTCGATTGATGCCACTATTGCTGTGAGACAACGACTCAATCCACGTTGGAAAAGTTTCAACGGGACTCTCACCAGTCGATTACCAACATTGGCAGTCGACTGCAAGCCCTGTAGTCAACTACCCAGTCGGCTACGGAGCATTATGTGCTCGCGACTCAAGCGGCAATGATCGCGCCATACATAGCGATCGCGCCGATCCATCGCATCCAATTAGCGATCGCTTGATCGCTTCCAATGAGCAGCTGATCGCAAGGTAATTTTAGCCCTAAATGGCAGTCGAGCTCTAGTCAACTCACGGCAGTCGAATCGGCCATAATGCTGTTGGAATGTATACTAAAAGCCTAGCTCTTTTTGTATGAACATTTTATTTTGAAATAAGAATCACATGATCATTTTTTGCATTTTATATATTCATTATATATGTGTGCATATTTTCTAATATTTTACATTGTAGATAACATAGTGCTTGGTGTGGCACAGAAGGTCATGTTATCAGTCCCTTGTAAAATATAAGTAAAGGCTCACAACCAAGATGGTTTTGGACAAACCATTGGCATGGTTATAGTGTAGCTTGGTATTGTTTTGTCTTGAACATAGAGTTACACTAGTACACTTAGGTGTATTGAGTAGGACCGACATAGAGGTGATTCAATATAGTACTGACTACATAATTGAATCGGACCTCGGATATTATGTTGTACATGCTCTTAATCCCGATATAATAATGGGCACATGTACTTAGTATTTATTTCTTTGATTTACCAGAGGGTGAGATTTAGATGGATTAAATCAATATGCCCGGTAAGTTGGGAAATAAAATTATTTACATGGTGTGTCGTTGATTATAGAAGGAAACCGTGTCCTATATATTAGGTTGATGATGTCCCCTTGAGGAGCTCATAAGGTTCATCATGTAAACCCAGCTGGTTGACTTAGTCAACATGATGATAAGATTGAGTGGTACTACTCGAGGAATTAGATGTTAATTAATTGATGGTCAGTGAATCAATTAATTGACGGACATTCGATATCTTAAACACGGGGAGATTAATGTACAAATAATATATGGAGCCCATATTGATTTATGGGGGTTGGTGAGGTAGTTCAATGATGATCCTCTAGTGGAATGGAACATCATTGATGGATCAAGTTTGTGTGGTTCCGATCCATCGGGTGGCCAAGACCCAACTCCTCCTTATGGTCCCTATCGTAGCCTAATATAATCCTTGTGAAGTCTAGATCCAAGAATGTAAAACAAAACCTAGAACAAACGGTTGGGATTAAATCCCTAGATCCGATGGTTGGATGAAACTCTAGAACCAACGGTTGGGATTAAATCCCTAGATCTGATGGTTAGGATGAAATCCTAGAATCGACGGTTGGGATTAAATCCCTAGATCCGACGGTTAGGATAAAACCCTAGATCCGACGGTTGGGATGAAACCTTAGATCCGACGGTTGGGATGAAATCCTAGATCTGACGGTTGGGATTAAACCCTAGATCCGATGGTTGGGATAAAACCCTAAATCCGATGGTGGAGATTAAATCCCAAGATCTGACGGTGGAGATTAAAGGAGGCTTAAGCCCTATTCTATAAATAGATGCTTAGGGTTGGGCGGCAATAAGGATCAAGGAATTGGAGTTAGGGTTTGGTTCATCCACAAGTGGGCGGCTAGGGTTCATTGGGCGGCTAGGGTTTTGGAGCAAAGCTTGGGCGGCAAGCTTCTTCCTTCAAGTTGATTGCCGGCGCCCATCCTCCTCTATCATTCCTTGGCCGGCTCCCATCATAGAGCCCTCTACCTTTTTCCTTGGCCGGCGGTTCTCCTCCCATTGGTGGCCGGTTCTCTTCCTCCTCCCCATTCTCCAAAGTGGCCGGCGACAACACTTAGTGAAGTTGGCCGGCGCATCATCCAATAGTTCCTTGGCGGCAAGTTCCATAATTTGGTGGTGGTTCTAGATAGGAAGGTATTTGTGGTTTCTTCTCTTTGTTAGCGGACAAGGTAGAGAAGAAAGTGATCTAGAAAACTTCTATGTGGAGGATCTTCGTCCACACGTCGTCCACGAGAAGGATAGGACATACGGTAGAAGATCGTAAGGTATAAAGTTATTTTAACTTTATGTATAGATCTGAGCATGTTCTTATTTGTTTTGATTATGCATGTGTGTGTATGAATATATATTGTATAATCATGGACCCCGAAGACAAACACAAAAACCGGCGATCCGTCCGTCGTCTCTTCCGCGGCTAACCAACTAGAAGAGTTGTGTTGCTTGAACAACTAGTTTGTTCAAGCGACCACACAAGTTGTTAGCACGATGACGAATTGGTTGTGCTAAGGAAGCTCATCCCATCCGGATTAATTCTTTCATTAGTGAAAATTTTAATCCGGGGACATGGGAGCCAATGAGCCTCCGAAGCAACTCCCTTCAATTGGTATCAGAGCCAGGTTTCCGATTTTGTGTGTTTTGGATTCGGTTAATTTTTTTATGCACTTTTTCATATATTATATGTGCCGGATAATAGTAGGATATGCGTAGTTTAACTCTTTGGTTGCAGGCATAAGATCCGACTATTATGGCCATGTGTGTGTATGTGAATGGATGTGTGTAAAAATTTATTATTTGAATCCTCGGGGTTGACGAGGCTAGATTGGTATTTAATTTTTGTAATTAAATACGACATTGCTTATCCGCTCATTTTATTTTACTTTCGATCTAGATGATTTGTACACTCCTTCGTGGAGTATAGGATCGATGGATGTAAATTAAAATGTTTTATCTCGGCTCGGAACTCTTTGGTGACTTGCGCACGGGAAAAGATGGAGCGGACGAGGTGGCGACACGACGGGATGCATATTGGAGGAAAATGCCATAATAGTTGGAAAAATTCTATTTTTTCCATATTTATTGCTTATTTGTTTTATATGCATGTTGTGTATGTTTAAAATTCCTCGATTGCAACTTACTAAGTGGGAGAGGGATATTTTAATTAATTCTTTCCATTACATTTGACGGTGATGCAACAAACTCAAGGTGGCTCGAGTGCCTTCCTCCCCATCGGATGGGTTTGTTTGCGGATCACTAGGTCAAATAATGGTTATAGGAAATTATTTAGGAGTGTGTGTACTTCCCCATCGGTAAGGCACATAATCCGAAATAATTCCCTTAGTATCGTGTAATGGTGCACACTTAGATGCAAATAAAAGTATCCTCCCCATCGGAGTCACTGCTTTTATTTGTAGGGCTAAAGAGGAACCAACTATTAATTTTATTTGTCAAAAAGTAAGGTTGACAAGATAATAAAATTAATGGGTAAAACCTCCTCTTACAAATGTGGAATTGGTATACGTCCACACTATCGTGGCATGCGATATTCTCAGTGTTTTGAGGTGTTGGTTGATTTCGGGATTTTATTATTTTGAGGAATCAATAATATTTGAAATCTAATATTTTGATCATTGTGATTTTTAGGATTTTCAAATGGCTTTCAACCCACTTGCTGTGATTTTAAAAGAAAACAAACTTACTGGTCCAAACTACATTGATTGGAAAAGAAACACGGATATTGTCTTAAGCTGCGGAGAGTACAAATTTGTACTCTTGAAGTCTATCCTCCTAAGCCCTCGGATGACTCGATGAAAAGGAGATAGAACGTTATAAGAAATGGGTTAAAGGCGGATGAGATGGCGCGGTGTTACATTTTGCATCTATGTCAAATGTCTTTAACATCGACGTCGAGCCATAGCCACGACTTATGACATGATGTTCAATCTCAAGGAACTTTTGGACATCGAGTAGAGGCGGCTAAGCGAGAGGCAATGAGAAACTTGATGGCGACCACCATGGTCGAGGAACACCGTTAGGGATCATGTTCTCAAGATGATGGCTCATCTTAATGAGATGGAAGTCCTCGAGTGAGATCGATGGGGAAACCCAGTCGATATCATTCTCCGTCTGCCTAGGAGTTTTGGCGATTCGCCTCAACTTACAACATGAACAAGAGGTTGTATTAGTTTGGCGAAGCCGTGAGAACTCCAGTGAAGAGGGCTTTTCGTCGAGTTCTCAAGCCATGATGATCGCTCGAAGGTTTCTTCCTCTAAGCCGAAAGGTAAGAAGAAGAAGAAGCAAGGTGGAGGCGAAGAAGGTGGCAACGGGACCTCGAGCGAGGAGTGAAGAAGCCGAAGGCAAGTGCAAGCCATGTTGGACATTGGAAGGTGGTGTCCTCGCTTGAAAGAACAAAGGTATATCTTCTTGTTTAGTTGTTGAAACATGTTTAGCGGTGTTATCTACGATTGCACGGTGTGTAGAATCAGGAGCCACGATCATGTCTGCAATACTTTGCGGGGTTCAGAAACCCGACTAGTGAGGAGAGATTCTAGTCTTCTCATGGGCAATGCTTGAGGTGGCGGCTATTGCGTGGGAGGCGTTTATTTATCTTTTGATAGGAATAAATTTTTGGTTTTAAGAAATTGTCTTTATGTACCTACTTTTAGAAAGAATTTAATTTGTTTCTAAATTATTTATGGATGGATATTACATTTCTTTTAATGACAAGGTGGTTATAAAAGGAATAGGAGATTATCTGATACAGTACATTGGTTGGCAATTTATATACTCTTGAACCAAAAACTCCCACGATGCAAATAGAAGTAAATAGCTCATCTTCTAAATCTAATAAGAGAAAAGAACCTTCGCAAATGAACCAAACATATCTTTGGCACCTAAGGCTTGGTCATATAAACCTAAGTAGAATTCAAAGGTTGATAGTTGATGGACCTTTGGGTTCATTAGTGGTGGAGGATCTCCCAACCTACGAATCTTGTTTGGAAGGTAAAATGACCAAGAGGCCTTTCAAGGCCAAGGGGTATAGAGCCAAAGATGTGTTAGAATTGGTTCATTCTGATTTGTGCGGTCCTATGTCTATCCAGGCAAGAGGTGGTTTTGAATATTTCGTCTCTTTTATAGACGATTATTCAAGATATGGATACATTTACCTGATGCGCCGCAAGTCTGAATGCTTTGACAGGTTCAAAGAATTCAAGGCTGATGTGGAGAATCGTCAAGGTAAAAGTATCAAGACATTACGATCTGATCGTGGTGGCGAGTACCTCTTGGGAGAGTTTAGGAGTTACTTATCGAGGTGGGATTGATCCCAATTATGCACTTTGGCACACCCAGTGAGAATGGTGTGGCGGAGGCGAAGGAATAGGACTCTTATGGAGATGGTCGGATCTATGATGAGTTATTACGAGTTACGATTCATTCTGCGGGGTTTGCTCTGGAAAGCAGTACACATTACGAACTTGGTTCCATCTAAGTCGAGTACCCTCTACTCCCCGAGTTGTGGGTGGCAAAGCCTAGTCTAAGACATATTGGATTTGGGGTAGTCGGCACATGTCTTTGAAGGGAGATCTTTGGTAAGTTGGAATCTCGTGCAAGTCGCTTGTTTGTTGGCTACCCTAAGGGAAGCGAAGGGTGGTTTATTCTATAGTCCTAGAGATCGAGAAGGTGATCGTGAGTACGAATGCAGATTTCTAGAGGAGGACTATGTGATGAACCACAAGCCCACGAGTAGGATTGTTCTTGAGGAGATGAGAAGTCCCGACTTGGTACCACCATACAGAGGAGACACCACAAGTCATCTGCACGCGTGTCACGAGCATACACAGGAGGCACCTCGTCGTAGTGGGAGGTTGTTAGACAACCCGATAGATTCATGTTTTTGGGAGAGTCTTGGACTTAGTCACTGGTGAACATGAACTGATCCTGGACATATGTGAGGAAATCCAAGATAGAGATCTGATATCTTGGCAAAGGCGATGAATTGAGAGATAGAATCTATGGATTCTAATCAGTCTGGAGCTAGTAGAGCCACCCGATGGTGTAAAAACCATTGGATGCAAGTGGATCTACAAGAGAAAGAGAGGAGTAGACGGGAAGGTTGAGACCTTCAAAGCTAGGCTTGTTGCGAAAGGGTATACTCAGAAAGAGGGTATCAATTATGAGGGGACCTTTTCACCGGTAGCTATGCTTAAGTCTATCCGGATTCTCTTATCTATAGCTGCTCATATGGATTATGAGATTTGGAAGATGGATGTCAAGACAGCTTTTCTTAACGGAAGTCTTGAGGAGAACATCTATATCGGCAACGGAGGATTCATTGCCAAAGGCAAAGAGCATCTTGTATGTAAGCTTAATCGGTCCATTTATGGATTGAAGCAAGCTTCTAGATCTTGGAACATCCGCTTTGATGAGGTAATCCAATCATATGGATTTATTCAAAGTCCGGATGAGCCTTGTGTATACAAGAGATGTAGTGAGCGTAGTGGTGTTTCTTGTACTATCGTAGATGACATTTTGTTAGTTGGCAACAATATCAAAGTGTTATCGGCGTAAAGGGTATGGTTATCCAAACAGTTTGATATGAAGGACTTGGGAGAAGTGGGACACATCCTTGGGATCAAAGTTATAAGGGATCGCAAGAAAAGGATGTTGTGCTTGTCTCAAGCTTCATACATTGACACTATCCTTGCTCGTTTTAGCATGCAGAACTCCAAGAAAGGTTTTCTACCTTTTAAGCATGGAGTTCCTTTATCTAAAGAGATGTGTCCCAAAACATCAAAGGAGATAGAGGACATGAAGGCGGTTCCTTATGCTTGGCGATAGGAAGCCTTATGTATGCTATGCTATGTGCGAGGCAGGATATCTGCTTTGCGTGGGCATGGTTAGCGAATATCGAGTAATCTGAGACGAGGACATTGGGTATGCATAAAGTATTGAAGTACGAGAAGGACTAGGGATTATATCTTTGGTTTAAGGCGGATCAATTAGTCACTGTGGGTTACAGATTGATTTCCAATCGATAGGGACAAGTAAGTCTACCTCGGGGTTTGTGTTTACTTTTGGAGGTGGAGCCATAGTATGGAGAAGTGTCGAGCAGAAATGCGTGGCGGACTCTACCATGGAAGCTGAGTATGTGGCAGCCTCTGAGGCAGCCAAGGAAGCTGTATGGCTCAGGAACTTCTTGATGGACTTGGATGTGATTCCTGGTTTGCCCAGAACTATCACAATTTATTGTGATAATGATTAGTGCGATTCTGAGCTCGAAGGAACCACGAGCCCATAAAGCGAGTAAACACATAGGCGCAAGTACCACCTCATCGAGAGATCGTAAGCGAGGAGAAGTTCTTTGTCGCCAAGATTGCATCGAGAGGATAACTTTGGCGGATCCATTCACTAAGGCCCTTCGGTAGCGTTTGATAGGCATGTGGAGGACATGGGGATCGGATGTATGGCGGTGATGATGGCATAGTCTTTTAGTATAGTGGAGATTATTTGGAATATTATCTCTTTGAAAACTGGCTCTTTTTAACATTTTATTTTGAAATAAGAATCACATGATCATTGTTTGCATTTTATATATTCATTATATATGTGTGCATATTGTCTAATATTTTACATTGTAGATAACATGGTGCTTGGTGTGGCACAGAAGATCATGTTATCAGTCCCTTGTAAAATATAAGTAAAGGCTCACAACCAAGATGGTTTTGGACAAACCATTGGCATGGTTGTAGTGTAGCTTGGTATTGTTTTGTCTTAAACATAGAGTTACACTAGTACACTTAGGTGTATTGAGTAGGACCGACATAGAGGCGATTCAATATAGTACTGACTACATAATTGAATCGGACCTCGAATATTATGTTGTACATGCTCTTAATCCCGATATAATAATGGGCACATGTACTTAGTATTTATTTCTTTGATTTACCAGAGGGTGAGATTTAGATGGATTAAATCAATATGCCCGGTAAGTTGGGAAATAATATTATTTACATGGTGTGCCGTTGATTATAGAAGGAAACCGTGTCCTATATATTAGGTTGATGATGTCCCCTTGAGGAGCTCATAAGGTTCATCATGTAAACCCAGCTGGTTGACTTAGTCAACATGATGATAAGGTTGAGTGGTACTACTCGAGGAATTAGATGTTAATTAATTGATGGTCAGTGAATCAATTAATTGACGGACATTCGATATCTTAAACACGGGGAGATTAATGTACAAATAATATATGGAGCCCATATTGATTTATGGGGGTTTGTGAGGTAGTTCAATGATGATCCTCTAGTGGAATGGAACATCATTGATGGATCAAGTTTGTGTGGTTCCGATCCATCGGGTGGCCAAGACCCAACTCCTCCTTATGGTCCCTATCGTAGCCTAATATAATCCTTGTGAAGTCTAGATCCAAGAATGTAAAACAAAACCTAGAACCAACGGTTGGGATTAAATCCCTAGATCCGATGGTTGGATGAAACTCTAGAACCAACGGTTGGGATTAAATCCCTAGATCCGATGGTTAGGATGAAATCCTAGAATCGACGGTTGGGATTAAATCCCTAGATCCGACGGTTGGGATAAAACCCTAGATCCGACGGTTGGGATGAAACCTTAGATCCGACGGTTGGGATGAAATCCTAGATCCGACGGTTGGGATTAAACCCTAGATCCGACGATTGGGATAAAACCCTAAATCCGACAGTGGAGATTAAATCCCTAGATCCAACGATGGAGATTAAAGGAGGCTTAAGCCCTATTCTATAAATAGATGCTTAGGGTTGGGCGGCAATAAGGATCAAGGAATTGGAGTTAGGGTTTGGTTCATCCACAAGTGGGCGGCTAGGGTTCATTGGGCGGCTAGGGTTTTGGAGCAAAGCTTGGGCGGCAAGCTTCTTCCTACAAGTTGATTGCCGGCGCCCATCCTCCTCTATCATTCCTTGGCCGGCGCCCATCATAGAGCCCTCTACCTTCTTCCTTGGCCGGCGGTTCTCCTCCCATTGGTGGCCGGTTCTCTTCCTCCTCCCCATTCTCTAAAGTGGCCAGCGGCAACACTTATTGAAGTTGGCCGGCGCATCATCCAATAGTTCCTTGGCCGGCGGTTACACCAAGTTCCATAATTTGGTGGCCGGTTCTAGATAGGAAGGTATTTGTGGTTTCTTCTCTTTGTTCGCAGCGGACAAGGTAGAGAAGAAAGTGATCTAGAAGGCTTCTACTCATGGAGGATCTTCGTCCACACGTCGTCCACGAGAAGGATAGGACATACGGTAGAAGATCGTAAGGTATAAAGTTATTTTAACTTTATGTACAGATCTGAGCATGTTCTTATTTGTTTTGATTATGCATGTGTGTGTATGAATATATATTGTATAATCATGGACCCCGAAGACAAACACAAAAACCGGCGATCCGTTCGTCGTCTCTTCCGCGGCTAACCAACTAGAAGAGTTGTGTTGCTTGAACAACTAGTTTGTTCAAGCGACCACTCAAGTTGTTAGCACGACGACGAATTGGTTGTGCTAAGGAAGCTCATCCCATCCGAATTAATTCTTTCATTAGTGAAAATTTTAATCCGGGGACATGGGAGCCAATGAGCCTCTGAAGCAACTCCCTTCAATTGGTATCAGAGCCAGGTTTCCGATTTTGTGTGTTTTGGATTCGGTTAATTTTTTTATGCACTTTTTCATATATTATATGTGTCGGATAATAGTAGGATATGCGTAGTTTAACTCTTTGGTTGCAGGCATAAGATCCGACTATTATGGCCATGTGTGTGTATGTGAATGGATGTGTGTAAAAATTTATTATTTGAATCCTCGGGGTTGACGAGGCTAGATTGGTATTTAATTTTTATAATTAAATACGGCATTGCTTATCCGCTCATTTTAGTTTACTTTCGATCTAGATGATTTGTACACTCCTTCGTGGAGTATAGGATCGATGGATGTAAATTAAAATGTTTTATCTCGGCTCGGAACTCTTTGGTGACTTGCGCACGGGAAAAGATGGAGCGGACGAGGTGGCGACACGACGGGATGCATATTGGAGGACAATGCCATAATAGTTGGAAAAATTCTGTTTTTTCCATATTTATTGCTTATTTGTTTTATAGGCATGTTGTATATGTTTAAAATTCCTCGATTGCAACTTACTAAGTGGGAGAGGGATATTTTAATTAATTCCCGCGGCCTCCATTACAATTTGACGTGTGATGCAACAAACTTACGCGTTGGCTTTGAGTGCCTTCCTCCCCATCGGATGGGTTTGTTTGCGGATCACTAGGTCAAATAATGGTTATAGGAAATTATTTAGGAGCGTGTGTACTTCCCCATCGGTAAGGCACATAATCCGAAATAATTCCCTTAGTATCGTGTAATGGTGCACACTTAGATGCAAATAAAAGTATCCTCTCCATCGGAGTCACTGCTTTTATTTGTAGGGCTAAAGAGGAACCAACTATTAATTTTATTTGTCAAAAAGTAAGGTTGACAAGATAATAAAATTAATGGGTAAAACCTCCTCTTACAAATGTGAAATTGGTATACGTCCACACTATCGTGGCATGCGATATTCTCAGTGTTTTGAGGTGTTGGTTGATTTCGGGATTTTATTATTTTGAGGAATCAATAATATTTGAAATCTAATATTTTGATCATTGTGATTTTTAGGATTTTCAAATGGCTTTCAACCCACTTGCTGTGATTTTAAAAGAAAACAAACTTACTGGTCCAAACTACATTGATTGGAAAAGAAACCTGGATATTGTCTTAACTGCGGAAGAGTACAAATTTGTACTCTTCGAGGTCTGTCCTCCTAAGCCCTCAGATGACTCTGATGAAAAGGAGATAGAACGTTATAAGAAATGGGTTAAGGCAGATGAGATGGTGCGGTGTTACATTTTGGCATCTATGTCAAATGTGCTGCAACATCAGCATCAGGCCATAGCCACAACTTATGACATGATGTTCAATCTCAAGGAACTTTTCGGATATCAGAGTAGGGCGGCTAGGCAGGAGGCAATGAGAAACTTGATGACGACCACCATGGTCGAGGGAACACCCGTTAGGGATCATGTTCTCAAGATGATGGCTCATCTTAATGAGATGGAAGTCCTCGGAGCTGAGATCGATGGGGAAACCCAGGTCGATATCATTCTCCAGTCTCTGCCTAGGAGTTTTGAGCAGTTCCGCCTCAACTACAACATGAACAAGAGGTTGTATTCGCTAGCGGAGCTTCTGACAGAACTCCAGGCGGCAGAGGGGCTTTTTCGTCAGAGTTCTCAAGCCATGATCGCTCAGAAGGTTTCTTCCTCTAAACCGAAAGGTAAGAAGAAGAAGAAGCAAGGTGGAGCGAAGAAGGTGGCAACAGGACCTCAGGCAGGAGTGAAGAAGCCGAAAGGCAAGTGCAAGCAGACTGGACATTGGAAGGTGGACTGTCCTCGCCGAAAGAACAAAGGTATATCTTCTTGTTTAGTTGTTGAAACATGTTTAGCGGTGTTATCTACCAGTGCCTGGTGTGTAGATACAGGAGCCACTGATCATGTCTGCAATACCTTGCAAGGGTTCCAGGAAACCCGACGACTAGCTAAGGAAGAGATTACCGTCTTCATGGGCAATGCTTCAAAGGTGGCGGCTATTGCAGTGGGAGATGTTTATTTATCTTTTGATAGGAATAAATTTTTGGTTTTAAGAAATTGTCTTTATGTACCTACTTTTAGAAAGAATTTAATTTCAGTTTCTAAATTATTTATGGATGGATATTCTGTTTCTTTTAATGACAAGGTGGTTATAAAAAGGAATAGGGAGATTATCTGTTCTGGTACATTGGTTGGCAATTTATATACTCTTGAACCAAAAACTCCCACGATGCAAATAGAAGTAAATAGCTCATCTTCTAAATCTAATAAGAGAAAAGAACCTTCGCAAATGAACCAAACATATCTTTGGCACCTAAGGCTTGGTCATATTAACCTAAGTAGAATTCAAAGGTTGATAGTTGATGGACCTTTGGGTTCATTAGTGGTGGAGGATCTCCCAACCTGCGAATCTTGCTTGGAAGGTAAAATGACCAAGAGGCCTTTCAAGGCCAAGGGGTATAGAGCCAAAGATGTGTTAGAATTGGTTCATTCTGATTTGTGCAATCCTATGTCTATCCAGGCAAGAGGTGGTTTTGAATATTTCATCTCTTTTATAGACGATTATTCAAGATATGGATACATTTACCTGATGCGCCGCAAGTCTGAATGCTTTGACAGGTTCAAAGAATTCAAGGCTGATGTGGAGAACCGTCAAGGTAAAAGTATCAAGACATTACGATCTGATCGTGGTGGCGAGTACCTCTTGGGAGAGTTTAGAAGTTACTTATCAGAGGTTGGGATTCAATCCCAATTGACCGCACCTGGCACACCCCAGCAGAATGGTGTGGCAGAGCGAAGGAACAGGACTCTTATGGAGATGGTCAGATTTATGATGAGTTATTCTGAGTTACCTGATTCGTTCTGGGGTTTTGCTCTGGAAACAGCAGCACACATTCTGAACTTGGTTCCATCTAAGTCAGTACCCTCTACTCCCACAGAGTTGTGGACTGGACGAAAGCCTAGTCTAAGACATATTCGGATTTGGGGTAGTCCAGCACATGTGCTGAAGGGAGATGCTGGTAAGTTGGAATCTCGTACAGAAGTGCGCTTGTTTGTTGGCTATCCTAAGGGAACGAAGGGTGGTTTATTCTATAGTCCTAGAGATCAGAAGGTGATCGTGAGTACGAATGCCAGATTTCTAGAGGAGGACTATGTGATGAACCACAAGCCCACGAGTAGGATTGTTCTTGAGGAGATGACAGGGGAAGTCCCGACTTCAGTACCACCGGTACAAGAGGAGACACCACTGTTGGAGTATTGGGAATACAATCAAAGTCCCACATTGGTAAGACATGGAAAAGATCATGTGCTTATAAGATGAAAAGATATCTCCATTGGTATGAGGCCTTTTGGGTAAAGCCCAAAAACAAAACCATGAGGGCTTGGGCCCAAAGTGGACAATATCATACCATTGTGGAGATATGTGGATCTTATATGCACTAACAATTGGTATCAGAGCCATGGTCCATGTCAAGCCATGAACCTCGAACGAAGGAAGTTGAACTCCCACGTCCGGATCAAGAGAACTAGAAATCAGGCAGGAAGTCTAGTTGGGTCGGGAGGACCGAACAACTGACAGGAAGTCCTGGTGGGTTGAAGATCGGACATCAAGCAGAGAAAATCCTCCGAGGAGGGATAGGCTTGAGGGGGGGCCCAATGTGGTCCTTCGTTTGAGGGGGGGATTGTTGGAGTATTGGGAATACAATCAAAGTCCCACATTGGTAAGACATGGAAAAGATCATGTGCTTATAAGATGAAAAGATATCTCCATTGGTATGAGGCCTTTTGGGTAAAGCCCAAAAACAAAACCATGAGGGCTTGGGCCCAAAGTGGACAATATCATACCATTGTGGAGATATGTGGATCTTATATGCACTAACAACCACAAGTCACTGCACCGCGTGTCACAGAGCATACACAGGAGGCACCTCGTCGTAGTGGGAGGGTTGTTAGACAACCCGACAGATTCATGTTTTTGGGAGAGTCTTCGGACTTAGTCCCTGGTGAACATGAACCTGATCCCTGGACATATGACGAGGCAATCCAAGATAGAGATGCAGTATCTTGGCAAAGAGCGATGAATTCAGAGATAGAATCTATGGATTCTAATCAGGTCTGGGAGCTAGTAGAGCCACCCGATGGTGTAAAAACCATTGGATGCAAGTGGATCTACAAGAGAAAGAGAGGAGTAGACGGGAAGGTTGAGACCTTCAAAGCTAGGCTTGTTGCGAAAGGGTATACTCAGAAAGAGGGTATCGATTATGAGGAGACCTTTTCGCCGGTAGCTATGCTTAAGTCTATCCGGATTCTCTTATCTATAGCAGCTCATATGGATTATGAGATATGGAAGATGGATGTCAAGACAGCTTTCCTTAACGGAAGTCTTGAGGAAAACATCTATATGCGACAACCAGAGGGATTCATTGCTAAAGGCAAAGAGCATCTTGTATGTAAGCTTAATCGGTCCATTTATGGATTGAAGCAAGCTTCTAGATCTTGGAACATCCGCTTTGATGAGGTAATCCAATCATATGGATTTATTCAAAGTCCGAATGAGCCTTGTGTATACAAGAGATGTGACGGAAACGTAGTGGTGTTTCTTGTATTATACGTAGATGACATTTTGTTAGTTGGCAACAATATCAAAGTGTTATCAGACGTAAGGGTATGGTTGTCCAAACAGTTTGATATGAAGGACTTGGGAGAAGTGGGACACATCCTTGGGATCAAAGTTATAAGGGATCGCAAGAAAAGGATGTTGTGCTTGTCTCAAGCTTCATACATTGACACTATCCTTGCTCGTTTTAGCATGCAGAACTCCAAGAAAGGTTTTCTACCTTTTAGGCATGGAGTTCCTTTATCTAAAGAGATGTGTCCCAAAACATCAAAGGAGATAGAGGACATGAAGGCGGTTCCTTATGCTTCGGCAGTAGGAAGCCTTATGTATGTTATGCTATGTACGAGACCGGATATCAGCTTTATCGTGGGCATGGTTAACAGATATCAGAGTAATCCTGGATAGGGACATTGGACTGCAGTAAAGCATATATTGAAGTACCTGAGAAGGACTAGGGATTATATGCTGGTTTACCGGGCAGATCAATTAGTCTCTGTGGGTTACACGGATTCGGATTTCCAATCAGATAGGGACAAGAGTAAGTCTACCTCGGGGTTTGTGTTTACTTTTGGAGGTGGAGCCATAGTATGGAGGAGTGTCAAGCAGAAATGCGTGGCGGACTCTACCATGGAAGCTGGGTATGTGGCAGCCTCTGAGGCAGCCAAGGAAGCTGTATGGCTCAGGAACTTCATGATGGACTTGGATGTGATTCCTGGTTTGCCCAGAACTATCACAATTTATTGTGATAACAGTGGTGCAGTTGCAAACTCGAAGGAACCACGAGCCCATAAGGCGAGTAAACACAGAGCGCAAGTACCACCTCATACGAGAAATCGTAAAGCGAGGAGAAGTTGGTGTCGCCAAGATTGCATCAGAGGATAACCTGGCGGATCCATTCACTAAGGCCCTTCCAGCGAAAGCGTTTGATAGGCATGTGGAGGACATGGGGATCAGATGTATGGCAGAGTGATGACAGCATAGTCTTTTAGTATAAGTGGGAGATTGTTGGAATGTATACTGAAAGCCTAGCTCTTTTTGTATGAACATTTTATTTTGAAATAAGAATCACATGATCATTGTTTGCATTTTATATATTCATTATATATGTGTGCATATTGTCTAATATTTTACATTGTAGATAACATGGTGCTTGGTGTGGCACAGAAGATCATGTTATCAGTACCTTGTAAAATATAAGTAAAGGCTCACAACCAAGATGGTTTTGGACAAACCATTGGCATGGTTGTAGTGTAGCTTGGTATTGTTTTGTCTTGAACATAGAGTTACACTAGTACACTTAGGTGTATTGAGTAGGACCGACATAGAGGCGATTCAATATAGTACTGACTACATAATTGAATCGGACCTCGGATATTATGTTGTACATGCTCTTAATCCCGATATAATAATGGGCACATGTACTTAGTATTTATTTCTTTGATTTACCAGAGGGTGAGATTTAGATGGATTAAATCAATATGCCCGGTAAGTTGGGAAATAATATTATTTACATGGTGTGCCGTTGATTATAGAAGGAAACCGTGTCCTATATATTAGGTTGATGATGTCCCCTTGAGGAGCTCATAAGGTTCATCATGTAAACCCAGCTGGTTGACTTAGTCAACATGATGATAAGGTTGAGTGGTACTACTCGAGGAATTAGATATTAATTAATTGATGGTCAGTGAATCAATTAATTGACGGACATTCGATATCTTAAACATGGGGAGATTAATGTACAAATAATATATGGAGCCCATATTGATTTATGGGGGTTGGTGAGGTAGTTCAATGATGATCCTCTAGTGGAATGGAACATCATTGATGGATCAAGTTTGTGTGGTTCCGATCCATCGGGTGGCCAAGACCCAACTCCTCCTTATGGTCCCTATCGTAGCCTAATATAATCCTTGTGAAGTCTAGATCCAAGAATGTAAAACAAAACCTAGAACCAACGGTTGGGATTAAATCCCTAGATTCGATGGTTGGATGAAACTCTAGAACCAACGGTTGGGATTAAATCCCTAGATCCGATGGTTAGGATGAAATCCTAGAATCGACGGTTGGGATTAAATCCCTAGATCCGACGGTTGGGATAAAACCCTAGATCCGACGGTTGGGATGAAACCTTAGATCCGACGGTTGGGATGAAATCCTAGATCCGACGGTTGGGATTAAACCCTAGATCCGACGGTTGGGATAAAACCCTAAATCCGACAGTGGAGATTAAATCCTTAGATCCGACTATGGAGATTAAAGGAGGCTTAAGCCCTATTCTATAAATAGATGCTTAGGGTTGGGCGGCAATAAGGATCAAGGAATTGGAGTTAGGGTTTGGTTCATCCACAAGTGGGCGGCTAGGGTTCATTACTAGGGTTTTGGGAGCAAAGCTTGGGCGGCAAGCTTCTTCCTTCAAGTTGATTGTCGGCGCCCATCCTCCTCTATCATTCCTTGGCCGGCGCCCATCATAGAGCCCTCTACCTTCTTCCTTGGCCGGCGGTTCTCCTCCCATTGGTGGCCGGTTCTCTTCCTCCTCCCCATTCTCCAAAGTGGCCGGCGGCAACACTTATTGAAGTTGGCCGGCGCATCATCCAATAGTTCCTTGGCCGGCGGTTACACCAAGTTCCATAATTTGGTGGCCGGTTCTAGATACGAAGGTATTTGTGGTTTCTTCTCTTTGTTCGCAGCGGACAAGGTAGAGAAGAAAGTGATCTAGAAGGCTTCTACTCTTGGAGGATCTTCGTCCACACGTCGTCCACGAGAAGGATAGGACATACGGTAGAAGATCGTAAGGTATAAAGTTATTTTAACTTTATGTACAGATCTGAGCATGTTCTTATTTGTTTTGATTATGCATGTGTGTGTATGAATATATATTGTATAATCATGGACCCCGAAGACAAACACAAAATCCGGCGATCCGTCCGTCGTTTCTTCCACAGCTAACCAACTAGAAGAGTTGTGTTGCTTGAACAACTAGTTTGTTCAAGTGACCACTCAAGTTGTTAGCACGACAACGAATTGGTTGTGCTAAGGAAGCTCATCCCATCCGGATTAATTCTTTCATTAGTGAAAATTTTAATCCGGGGACATGGGAGCCAATGAGCCTCCGAAGCAACTCCCTTCAAATGCCAGTCGACTGCCAACCTCAAAGATGAGGTTTTAACCCAAGTATGGTGTCCCCATACTTGCTAGACCACCCTTAGCCTAGACCTAAGCCTTCTAGCCACCTCCATCAGCCTCACACCTCTCGGATCCCTCCAAGTCATCCATGACTTGTTCATTCATCGTGCTAGCCTTCAGGTGCTTCCATCGGCTATGTCATGCTAACGGTGTCTACACCGCCAAGGCACATTGGACTTATGCCGCCAAGACTCCACTTGGACTTTACACCGCCAACCATTGGACTTATGCTGCCAAGACTCCACCCTTGGACTTTACCCGCCAATATCAAACCTCTTGGACTTCTCAAATGCCAAGACTCAAGCTTGGACTTTCCCTTGCCAACCCATGTTGGAATTTCCATGCCAAGACTCATGCTTGGACTTCCCTTGTGCCAAGTACTCAAGACTTGGACTTTCCCAAATGCCAAGTGTCACACTTGGACTTTCCATTCCAAGTACCCATGACTTAGACTTTACCTTGCCAAGACCCATGCTTGGACTTTCCCATAATCACATGGTCAACCCTAGTCAACCATCAAAGTCTCCCTCGTGTCAAACTCGAGTTTGGTCAATTATAACTTGGGTCGATTGTATAAACAATCTCCCCAAAACATTAACTGACATCAATGTCAAACATACTATGTCAAACATTAAAACATCACTCGAGTAAAACTCGAGTCTGGTCAATCGTGACCTAGGCCGATTGCACCAACATACCTGAGCTGTGGAAGCAGCATGAGCATATGGATGCTCATACCATAGTCTTTCATCTTTATGAGTTGGTTGATAAGCAAGTGAGATTCAAAAGATTCGAAGTCTCCAAGCTCCTCTTTACCTCTGAGATGCAAGAAAGTTCATCTGTGGTACTGCTCAAAATGTTGAAGGTTGTGGAGCCTTCTGAGAAGCATGAGTAGGGGACGGTGTTGTTAGTTGATTCCTCGAAGAAAGGTTCTAAGAGGAAGTCAAAGGAACAATAGAAGGGGAATAAGAAAAAGGCTAAGAAGGCAGAACCAGCACAAAAGGGCACTTGCCATCATTATGGCAAGGAGGGCCATTGGCGAAGAAACTGCAAGATTTATCTTGAGCCCGTGAAGAAGAATAAGGCATCAGATGCCCCATCTTCTTCAGATATCTTCGTTATTGATTCTCATTCTATTTCCTTAGACACTTGGGTATTGGATACTGGGTGTGGCTCACATATATGTAATGACATACATGGACTAAAGAATAGAAGAAGACTCGTCAAGGGAGAGTCAAATTTACGTGTTGGGAATGGAGTAAAGGTTGCTGCACTCACCATCGGAACGTATTTGTTGAGACTCCCTACAGGACTTGTCTTAGAACTGGACAATTGCTTTTATGTTCCTTTGATGATAAAGAACATCATTTCTATTTCTTGTTTAAATAGAAATGGGCACCATTTAACTTTTAGTAACAATTGTTGTTACATAACTTTGAATGGCGTTCTTTATGGGACTGGAACTTTAAGCAATGGTATTTATACGTTGGACGTATCCAGTGACATTTTCAATATCGAAGCGAGCAACAAGCGTGCTCGAAAGGATAATCAATTAGACTCCTACATGTGGCATTGTCGTCTTGGCCATGCAAGCAAGAAATGCATGTCCGAATTACACCGATGTGGAATTCTGGAATCGTTTGAATTGGATTCATACGATACATGCGAATCATGCTTAAAAGGCAAGATGACTAAGTTACCTTTTATAGGAAAAGGTGAATGAGTGGGAGAGTTGCTAGGTCTAATACATACTGATGTATGTGGACCTATGTCAACTCAAGCTTTAGGAGGCTATAGCTACTTCATTACCTTCACCGATGATCACTCACAGTTTGGGTATGTGTTCTTGATGAAACATAAGTCTGAAGCCTTTGAAAGGTTCAAAGAATTCAGAAATGAAGTAGAGAAACAACATGACAAGAGTATTAAAATACTTCGATCGGATCGAGGTGGTGAATACTTAAGTCAAGAGTTTCTAGATTATCTAAGAGACAATGGTATATTGTCTCAATGGACTCCGTCATATACACCATAGCATAATGGTGTATCTGAGAGGCATAACCGGACCTTGTTGGACATGGTCAGGTCAATGATGAATCATGCAAATCTTCCCAAGTCCTTTTGGGGCTATGCGCTTCAGACAGCTATTTACTTGTTAAACAGAATGCCAACCAAGGTAGTCTTCACTACTCCATATGAGATATGGAATAGTAAGAAACCTCATGTATCTTACTTGAAGATATGGGGTCGTCCTGCTTATGTGAAGTGGACTGTATCAGACAAATTGGATGCTAAGTCTAATAAATGTCTATTTATTAGATACCCTAAGGAAACAAGGGGTTACCAATTCTATCATCATGTGGAACAAAAGGTGTTTATTTCAAAACATGCTGTGTTTCTAGAGAAAGAGTTTCTCTTGCAAGAAAACAGTGGGAGTGTCGTCGAGCTTGAGGAGGCTCGAGAGACTCAAATAGACATTGATGAGATACCTGGTGAAGCACAACAGCCGATAACTCATAGTGATGAGCAATCGGCTGGACCTATTGAAACATCACATCTTCGTAGATCTGGTAGAACACGCAATATTCCTGAGAGATATGGATTTCTCGTAAGTGAATCAAACAACGTGTTACTCATTGATAATGAGGAGCCTACCGGTTATGAAGAAGTTCTGACAAGTTCAGAAAGGGATAAGTGGCTTGAAGCCATGAAGTCGGAAATGGATTCCATGTATGAAAACCAAGTTTGAAACTTGGTTGACCTACCTGAAGGCATAAAGCCTATAGGGTGCAAGTGAGTTTTCAAGAAGAAAACCGACATGGATGGTAATGTGATTACCTATAAGGCTAGACTGGTGGCGGAAGGATATCGTCAAAAGCAAGGTGTTGATTATGACGAAACCTATTCGCCTATTGCTATGCTTAAATCCATTTGGATGCTCCTGACCATAGAGGCTCATTATGATTATAAGATATGGCAAATGGATGTGAAAATAGCTTTCCTTAAATGGAAACCTGCCCGAGGACGTGTAAATGATACATCCTGAGGGTTTCACATCGGTTGACAAAACCAAGGTATGCAAATTGCGACGGTCCATATATGGACTGAAGCAAGCATCCAGGAGATGGAATATCCGTTTTGATGAGACAATCAAAAAGTTTGATTTCTCACAAATTCCAGATGAACCTTGTGTGTACAAGAAGGTTAGTGAGGAGTGCAGTCGTGTTCCTAGTATTGTATGTCGATGACATATTACTTATAGGACACGATGTTTCAGTCTTACAGTCAGTTAAGATTTGGTTGTCCAAGACATTCTCCATGAAAGACCTGGGAGAAGCAACCTACATCCTCGGGATTAAGATCTATAGAAATAAATCGAAATGGTTTCTTGGTCTTTCGCAGTCTACATATATAGACCGAGTGCTAAAGAGGTTTAGCATGTCGGAATCCAAGAAAGGTTTCCTACCCATCAGGCATGGGATACACCTTTAGAAGTCTATATGTCCGTGTTAGTAATATATGAGAGATGTCCTAAGGCAATCGCCTTATGTATGAACTATTTATATGATAAATGAAGATTCACTATTTGAGTATACATATTTTATGTATTTGATTGGATCTTAAACTCATTTACTGAATGTCCACGATACGATTCACAGCATGAGAGAATTTGTGATTGGATCACAACTAGTGAGTATCTCTACATGTGTAATTTTGATGTATCAGAATTATCCCTAGTCGATGAATTGATGGATTTGGACACCATCAATTCTGTCGAGACTAGCACGAGGTATACTCCTTGGTGTATCCAAGCAGCTGATTCTCACTGGCTGGAGACATTGTGATGTCCGGAGTTAATTGTGGATGCTAGTTATGGTAACTAGTTCATTGGAGTGACCAGCCGTAAGACTTCATATGGTTCTCTGCATATATAGATATGTCAATGAAGTTCTTACTGTGGCTTAAGTGCGATGTTCCTTTGACTTGCGGTATTCAAGTCATCTTGATCATGGAGACTTATGCTTTGACATCTTAAGCAAGCATCTCTAAGGAGATGTGGACCCGGGATGATTGGGTATAAGTTGAAGTGATCGAAGGTATTTGAATAGCCTATAAAGGATTCACCACTCCTTGCGAGGAGATGTATACCCATGGCCTCTCGTCGGATTGTTACTAATGTCTTTGGCCAAAGCATTACATGTTTAGAGTAAGGTACTCTTCGATACATGTGCAGTAACTAGAATCCGTAGGACGAGGAAATGATACTTGGGCTAGGTGTGACGTAGTCAGCCTAGTGGGGACTGACACTATAGACCATGTCCTGAACCAAGTGGGTATAAGATGAGTGAAGGGAATGAGGCACGAATCATTCGAGCTGCTGAAAGGTTTCAGAAATAGTTCTGGATCAACCGTTGATCTTTTCGGTTAATTGGGGATCATGATGTACTACTAGGTGCCACTCATGATCGTTCTATAATTAATGGTTAATTATAGACGGCCAACATAAACCGAGAACCTATTTGGTCACACGCACAACGAGCGTAATCCAAAGGATTTAAAATGAGCTTGAGAATGGGATTCTCAGACCGAGAGAAACTAGGTTTGGTTGGACCAAACATAAAGCGAGCATGAAATCGTTTCAGTCGCAATGGAAGCGTGGATGGGTCGTGTCTTATGAAGACATAATGGGTGAACCAAAATGGTTTGGTTCTAATCCAATGGAGGAGAATAAACCAAAGGGTTTGGTTTATTTTAAACGAATGAATCAAAAGTTGGTTCGGTTCGTTTTAACTTAAAATAAACCATCATGGTTTGTTTTATTTTAACTTATCTTAATGGAGCGGGTTAACGGGCCTAATGGTTATGATCCAATAACCATTAAGAGAATTAGTTCTCTATAAAAGAGGGATTAATGGATAATTAAGCCCTAATCCACAACCCTAAGTTGCCGCCCACCTCTCCTTGGAAAAATTCGGAGCCAACTCTCCTCCTCCTTGCCGCCGCCCACCTTGAGGCTCCAACCGACGTCCATAAGGCTGCTTCCTTCCCCCTCGCCGGTGTCGAGCTGCTGCCGGTTAGTGCTCCGGTGATCTCCTTCAAGTTTGGCATCAAGGTGAGCTCTATCTCCCTTGGTTGGCCGGCGCCTATCACCTCCACCAAAGCTGTCCAGTTTTCTGGACAGCTTGTTCTCCTCTCGTCGGAGCGTCGTTTGGACGACGGTTAGAGCTCCGACAGTGGCTAACTTACCGAGGATTCGATCTCCGGTAATCCTCTGAGGTGGAGGACGAAGGATTCGTCAATTGGTTGACGAATACCTCTCCGGAGAAGCGAGTTTTGAGAACTCGTATTAGGATCCGAATTTGGATTCGGATCGTGATCATCTCTCGATCACGTCGTCTTCAACACGAGGCTAGTAACCCGTACAAAGACGAAGCTCGTGACTTAGCGAAGTCATCCCGAGGAACTCGGTGTGGGTACGGATAGAGACGATTCTAGCGAGGATCGTTCCGGTTGATACCGTTCCCGCTACACGTCATACGAAAGGTATAACGTAGATAAATTTCCTTTTATTGCAAATTTAAATTTACGGTTATGTCTACACTTGTAATATGCATGCATGTGTTGTGTGTGTTGTAATAAATGTAGATTTATTATTTTTATTGCTTCCACTGTGTTCATGTTTACGAAACGTGATCGAACACACACATGCCGCGGTGCCGGAAACCCAATAGTCCGCACAGAAAAAATGAGAGGATTTGCATGAGTAAGATTCCCTATGCATCCGCAATAGGATCTATTATGTATGCTATGTTATGTACGAGGCCCGATGTATCGTATGCTCTGAGTGTCACGAGTAGATACCAGTCTAATCCAGAAATGGATCATTGGGCAACTGTTAAGATGATCCTTAAGTACTTAAGAAGAACTAAGGATGCGTTCCTAATATATAGAGAAGGGTACATGGTCGTACATGGGTATACGGATGTCAGCTTCCAGACAGACAAGGATGATTCCATGTCTCAGTCTGAGTATGTATTCACCTGGAATAGAGGCATAATAAGTTGGAAAGGTTCCAAGCTTGACACTATAGCGGATTCTGCCACAAAGGCAGAATACATTGTAGCTTTGGAAGCAGCAAATGAAGCGGTTTGGATCAAGAAGTTCATTTTTGAACTTGATGTGGTCTCATCAATGATCCAAACATGCGCTTCACCGCTATCATCTGATCAGAGAGATCATTAGTAGGAAGGAAATACAAATCGAGAAAATCCCCACTGAAAGGAACTTAGCGGATCCTTTGACTAAGGCATTACCTCAAAGTAAGTTTGAGAGTCATGTTAGAGCCTTTGGTATTGGATACCGTAGCGATTGGCATTAGGCCAAGTGGGAGTTTGTTAGTAATATATGAGAGATGTCCTAAGGCAATCGCCTTGTGTTTGAACCATTTATATGATAAATGAATATTCACTAATTGAGTATATATGTTTTCATGTATTTGATTAGATCTTAAACTCATTTACTGAATGTCCACGATACGATTCACAGCATGAGAGAATTTGTGATTGGATCACAACTAGTGAGTATCTCTACATGTGTAATTGTGATGTATCGGAATTATCCCTAGTCGATGAATTGATGGATTTGGACACCATCAATTCTGTCGAGACTAGAACGAGGTATACTCCTTGGTGTATCCAAGCAGCTGATTCTCACTAGCTGGAGACATTGTGATGTCTGGAGTTAATCATGGATGCTAGTTATGGTAACTAGTGTTGGTGATCGATTTGAAGCTAGAGGGGGGTGAATAGCTTGTTTTTCGTCTCTACAAAAAGATTAGCGGAAGCACAACAAAAATAATAATAACACAAATGAAAAACAATGCTAACACGATTCTTTTACGTGGTTCAAAGATAGCGCTCCTACTCCACGGTGATCCTTGAGGTGAATCAACCCTAATCAATATCACTATGAAACTTTCCTTTACAACACACCTCCTCTTCTTACAAAAGATGTAGATGAAGCTTAGAGAGGAGAAGGAGATTTAGAATCACTAGAAAGCTTTAAAAAATCATGGAGGCTTGAGAGTATTATCAGAGAATAAACATTAACCCCAAAAACCTCCACCAGCCCTCTTTTTATAGAGATGAGGCTGATTTTCCCGTTGGAGCACCATCAGTCGACTGCCAGCGCGGTTACAGCTTCTGAATAGCTGGATTCGCGGGATTCAGAGTCGTTACCTCCAACGACACTCTCATCAGTCAACTGATCCCTCTATCAGTCAACTGATGGAGTGATCATTCGAGTGATCACAGGCCGCAGTCGAGTGAGACTCCATTATGTGCCCGTGTTTAACTTGATCAGTCGACTGCCACTGTTGGCAGCCGACTGATCGCAACATCAGTCGATTGCCACGACCAAAGCAGTCGACTGATGGTCAAGGTTTCATCCTGACTCAGTCGAGCACCTGACCAGTCGACTGATACATCGTATCAGTCGACTGATACTCATTAAGTATGAATAATTCATACTTGATTACACCCCCTAGACCTATACCCAACCTTCTAGCTCTTCCTTAAGCCTTGCGCCTCCAGGATCTCTCTGAGTCCACGACTTGTTCATCCTTTGCGCTTTGCTTCCAAGAGCTTCCTTCGGTTTTGTCATGTCTTTTGGGTTTCCTTTTGCCAAAGCGTGCTTGGACTTTACGCCGCTAAGTCTACATGCTTGGACTTACACTGCCAAGACTTGCCTTTGGTCTTCCTTTGCCAAAGTCCATTTGGACTTAATGCCGCCAAGACAACATGATTGGTCTTATGTCGCCAAACCTTTACCTTGGACTTTTCTTGCCAAGCTCATACTTGAACTTTGCCTTTACCAAGTCTTCATACTTGGATTTCCCTGTTACTTGAACATGTTCACAATTAGATCACAAATTGTTGCCTAACTTAGATGATTATCGAAACATCAAAACATATAAATTCTTGGGGCATTGTTGCACCAACAATCTCCCCCTTTTTGATGTTTGGCAATCATTTAAGTTAGGTCTTCTGAAGATACGCACATAATCATATCACATAATCATATATCCAATTCTAACTTAAACATTTCTTCTCCCCCTTTGACATACATCAAAAAGAGAAGAAATCATATATTTCATAAATGCATTGTAATCTTGAACTAAGGTATAGAATTGAAATTTAGCTCCCCCTTAATCCAAGATATAGTTCATGATGAGTGAAAGACATGTGGAGCAAAAGCCTATCAAACAATTTGAAGGTTTAAATCCTAACTTTACACCAACAATGTAAATTTGGGGATGAAGAAGATACATTTTATGAAACTCCCTCTAAAACACCGCATTAAACAGTCCTAAACGTTTGTTTATACTCAATATTATCATGCTAAAGTTTTAGGACATCAAAGATATACTAAATATCAGAAAGTGGAGCTATTTTTCAGAAAACACAGTGTATCAGTCGACTGGTTTCTGACCCAGTCGACTGCTACGCCTGAAACCCGAATTTCAGTCTTTTCATCCCAAATTAAAAAATGCGTTAGAAATTTTAGAAACCTCAAAAAATCACGAAATTTTGTGTACACATTTCTGAAATCATACTTTATCAAGGAAAAATATTTTGAAAAATATATGTTTTCTATATTTCAAGATTGATACAAACTTGGAAAGTGACAAAAGTTCTAATGTTTTTGCAAACTTTGTATCACTTTTGTGTTTCACTTAAAAACTGTTTTTCAAAATATGATAAACATAGTTTAAAATATATTTTATTTGACATTTCCAATCATGTTCTTGGAGCTATATGCACATCAATTGTGTATAAGCCTTCCCAATGATTGGTCCAATGAAGGATCAATGTCTCTAGATGACACTTTGGTCCATAGTAATGCATCATAACAAGCATGATGAACCAAGTGCATCTTCCTAACATCTCACATGTTGTCTAAGTGGCTCAATACAAAAATCATGGTTTCTTAGGTATTTTGTGAGATGCTTAAAGGTATAAATCCTAGGATTTCTATAGGATCATGCAAACCTACACCTTTATTCAACCAAGCACATTCCAAGTTCTCTCCTAAGTGATAAAAATTCTACCTCGGGGAGAGCCTTGGTAAATATATCGGCTAGGTTGGACTTGGATTCAATGTAATTAAGCTCAATGTCCCCCTTAGCCACGTGATCTTTAATGAAGTGATGTTTCACTTCAATGTGCTTGGTCCTAGAGTGATGCACCAGATTTTTGGTCAAGTTTATGGTGCTCACATTATCACAAAATACTTTCATGTTGGAGTAAGATAGCTCATAATCCTTTAAGGTATGTTTCATCTATAGTAGTTGAGCTACACAACCACCCATAGCCACATACTCGGCCTCGGTGGTGGATAGGGCAACACAAGGTTTCTTCCTACTACTCCAACTAACTAGGGAGGACCCAAGGAATTGACATCCACCACTAGTACTCTTCCGATCTAATTTGCAACCGGCATAATCAGAATCGGTGTACCCAATAAAATCAAAAGACCTAGTCCTAGGGTACCATAGTCCTACATTTAGTGTGCCTTTAATATATCTTAAGATTCTCTTAACGACAACTAAATGAGATTCTTTTGCACATGATTGATACCTAGCACACATACCAACCGCAAATAATGTCGGGTCTACTAGCGGTTAAGTACAAAAGGCTACCAATCATTCTCCTATAGAGTGTAAGATCAATTTGTTTGCCTTCATTATCACTATCTATTTTTGTATTGGTTGTCATTGGAGTTGAAACTACCTTAGCATTTTCCAAACCAAATTTCTTAATCATTTCCTTAGCATATTTGGTTTGGTAAATATAAATTCCTTCACTTGTTTGTTTGACTTGCAATCCTAGGAAGAAATTTAATTCCCCAACTAGGCTCATTTCAAACTCTTTTTCCATATTCTTAATAAAGTCTTGGAGAAGTTCATCATTTGTTGACCCAAAGATAATCTCATCAACATATACTTGGGCTACAAAGATGTCCGTTGATGTTGACTTTATAAATAGAGTTTGATCTACACTACCCCTCTTAAAGTCCTTAGAGATTAAGAAAGATGATAATCTTTCATACCAAGCCCGGGGAGCTTGTTTCAAACCATACAAAGGTTTCCTAAGCTTGTATACATGGTTTGGATAGTCCATATTCTCAAACCCGGGAGGTTGTTCTACATATACCTATTCCTTAATAAACCCATTTAGGAATACCGATTTGACATCCATTTGATGAAGTTTGAAACTCATATAGGAGGCATACCTTAATAGTATTCTAATAGACTCTAATCTAGCAACCGGGGCATATGTTTCATCATAGTCAAGTCCTTCAACTTGATTAAAGCCCCTTGCAACTAATCTTGCCTTATTCCTAGTAATATTCCCTTGGTCATCTAGTTTATTCCTAAAGACCCATCTTGTAGTAATGATGGTGTTTTCATTAGGTCTAGGAACTAACTCCCATACTTGGCTCCTTTCAAATTGAGCCAATTCATCTTGCATTACTAAGATCCAATCCGAATCAAGTAATGCATCTTTGATTGTTTTGGGCTCAATTTGAGAAATTAGAGCTATATGACTAGTGGGATCGCTATGAAATGACCTAGTCCTAACACCTTGAGATAATTCACCCACAATTTGATCTAAAGGATGATTTTGATGAACTCTTATGGTTCTAGGAGGTGTATTAATTTGAGTTTGATCATAATTAATCTCAATCCTTTGCTCATCATCGGAATCACCTCTTACTCCCCCTTGATTCAATCCTCCCCCTTGATCATTACCCCCTAAGGTTAAATCTTGAAATTGTTGGGTAATTTCTTGATTTTCATTATTAATATCATCATCAATAGGGGATTTCCTAGGGTATGTATTGGAAGTTTCATCAAATTGGACATTTGAAGATTCCTCAATCTTTTGAGTCCTTTTATTGTAAACTCTATATCCTATACTAGTAGATGAGTATCCAACTAGGATTCCCTCATCCGCTTTGGACTCAAACTTACCTAGGTTGTCTTTGATATTTAAAATATAGACTTTGCATCCAAAGACCTTAAAATAATGAATTGTTGGAATTGTACCATTCCACAATTCAAATGAAGTTTTTCCTAAAAACCTATGAATTAATATCCTATTTTGGATATAGCAAGCGGTATTAACCGCTTCCGCCCACAAGTAGCTAGGTAAGGAGTATGCATTAAGCATTGTCCTAGCCGCTTCTTGTAGGGCATGATTCTTCCTTTCCACAACCCCATTTTGTTGGAGTGTTCTAGGACAAGAAAATTCGTGCTTATACCCTTATTCTAGACAAAAATTTGAGAAATTTGAATTCTCAAATTCTCCACCATGATCACTACGGATCCGGTTGATTTTGAGTTTTCTTTCATTCTCTACTCTCTTACTAAATCCTATGATTATTCCTAGGGTTTCATCTTTATTTTTCAAGAAAAATACCCAAGTAAACCTAGAGAAATCATCTACTATTACTAGGCAATATCTACTACCAATCATAGAAGGGGTACTATGACAATCAAATAAGTCCATATGTAAAAGTTCTAAAGGTAAAGCGGTACTAAGTAAATTTTTACCTTTGTGTGATGTTTTTGATTGTTTCCCTTCTTGGCATGCATCACACATTTTATCCTTGAGAAATTTGACTTTAGGCAACCCTTTGACTAACTTCATTTTTGCTATTTTGGCTATGTTCTTCATGTTTATGTGTCCTAGTCTCCTATGCCAAAGCCAACTTTCTTCCTCTTTTGCAATAAGACACTTAGTAGAAGCATTAGTAGCATAGGATAAATCAACATAATATATATTTGATTTCCTAAAACCTACTAACATGCAATCATTTGGAGTTTTGTGTCTTATAAAACATTTTGAGGAATCAAATTTAACATCAAAGTTCGCATCACATAGTTGGCTTACACTAAGTAAATTAAATTTCATATTTTTAACTAATAACACTTTATGAATGGCAAGATTGGGGGATACCTCAATTGTGCCCTTTCCTAGAATCTTAAGTTTGCTGCTATTACCAAATGATACCTTTCCCTTGCTAGTGTGGTTGATAGTGGAGAATTTTCTCTCATCACCGGTCATGTGTTTTGAGCACTCACTATCAATGATCCACAAGCTTGGTTCTTCTACCTATATCACATGGAAAATACAATCCTTAGGTACCCAAATCTTAGGACCACTAGCATCAATTAGAAATTTCTTAGGAACCCAAGCCTTTCTACCCTTGCTTTTAATTATGGTTTTTCTACTAACAAGGGATGTAAATGCTACCTCCTTTTCCTTAGGCCTATATCCTAGTCCGGCCTTGTTGTAAATAGCCCTTTGATCCTTAATTATCATGTTTAGATATTTAGAGCCATTAGTAAAATTTTCTAAGCATGCTCTTAAGTTACCTATTTCTTTTCTCAATTCATCATTTTCATCTCTAAGGGTACATGCATCCTCATCACAAGATAATTTACCGCAAGATGGTTCTACACTCTTAAGTGATTTAATCTCTACTTTTAGGTCCTTAATCCTAGTTTTCGATCTATTCAATGCATTTTGAAGGCGTGCAATTGTCTTATAAAGTAAATATATCCTAGGGGAGTTGTTTACCTCATCATCATCACTTGATGATAATTCGTCGCTTGAAGAAGTAGATGAGGACTCCTCACTTGAGCTCCCGACTTCTTCCTCCAATGCCATGAGGGCTAGATTCCGGGTGGCATGACATACTTCTTCATTGTCGGAAGAATCCTCTATGCTTAGGGGGTCCCATGTTTGTGCCATCATTGCCTCCTTCTTCTTCTTCTCCTTCTTTTCCTTCTTTTTCTTTTCCTTCTCCTCCTTTTTCTTTAGTTCCGAGCAATTTGGCTTTATATGCCCTTTCTTGTTGCAACCAAAACAAGTTACGTTAGGTGTAGAATTTGAACTATTTGAAGACTTACCTCTTGAGGATTGAAACATTCTCCTCACATCTTTCTTGGTGAGCTTCCTTGACTTCCCACCAAACTTCTTGACATAATGAGCCACCTCACTTGCCGATAGCTCATCTTCACTACTTGACGAGTCTTCCTCGGATTCGGATGAGGAGGACACTTCTTTCTTCTCCTTCTTCTTTTTGTCCTTCTTTCCTACAAAAAGAGCTATACCCTTATCTTTGGATGAAGTGTTAGCTTGTTCATGTAATTGAAATTCACAAAATAACTCATCTAACTTAACCAATGATAGATCCCTAGAGACCTTATAGGCATCTACCATTGAGGTCCATAAGGTTGTTCTAGGGAAAGCTTGGAGCACATACCTTACGAGGTCTCGGTTGTCGACCTTCTCACCTATTACATATAGTCCGTTGACTACTTCTTTGAAGCGACCGTGCATTTAGCTCACGGTCTCATTGGTCTTCATGGAGAAGCTTTGAAGTTGGCCAATTAGGAGATCTCTCTTAGCCCTTCTTGTTTCCTTGGATCCTTCGTTGAGCTCTATCAACTTCTCCCAAAGCTC
This sequence comes from Wurfbainia villosa, assembly GCA_025175895.1. NCBI lineage: Eukaryota > Viridiplantae > Streptophyta > Magnoliopsida > Zingiberales > Zingiberaceae > Wurfbainia > Wurfbainia villosa. The sequence continues at coordinate 90,846,021 of CM045997.1, read as the reverse complement.
CTTCGCCAATTCAAATGGCCCCACCTTGCTTAATTGCTCTTTTGACAAACCACATTGAAGTGTGGTTGTTGCCTTGGCGTTGGCTTGAGCCTTCTTGGCCATGTCTCTCGTCCAATCCTTTGTCGGTATGGGCGCTCCTTGTTCATCGACCGGCTTCTCGAAACCATCTACAATACTAAACCAATTTTCAATATCATTCATTAAATAATACTCCATCCTACCTTTCCAGTAGCCGAAGTCATTGCCGTCGAAGAACGGAGGCCTCGCCGTGCTATACCCCTCTTGGAAAGCCATTTGCTCTGGTTGATTGTTAGATCTTCCGATGCAATCCGGGCTCTGATACCACTTGTTGGTGATCGATTTGAAGCTAGAGGGGGGTGAATAGCTTGTTTTTCGTCTCTACAAAAAGATTAGCGGAAGCACAACAAAAATAATAATAACACAAATGAAAAACAATGCTAACACGATTCTTTTACGTGATTCGGAGATAGCGCTCCTACTCTACGGTGATCCTTGAGGTGGATCAACCCTAATCAATATCACTATGAAGCTTTCCTTTACAACACTCCTCTTCTTACAAAAGATGTAGATGAAGCTTAGAGAGGAGAAGGAGATTTAGAATCACTAGAAAGCTTTGAAAAATCATGGAGGCTTGAGAGTATTATCAGAGAATAAGCATTAACCCCAAAAACCTCCACCAACCCTCTTTTTATAGAGAGGAGGTTGATTTTCCCATTGGAATCGATCATGCCGGTGCGATCGTTAGCAACGGCTTCTGAATACCCAGATTCGTGGGATTCAAAGTCGTTACCTCCAATGGCACTCTCATCAGTTGACTGATCCCTCTATCAGTCGACTGATGGAGTGATCAGTCGAGTGAGACTCCATTCTGTGCCCGTGTTTAACTTGATCGGCCGATCACGCTGGCGCCGATCGATCGCAACATCATGATTGACTACCACAACCAAAGCGGTCGAATAATGGTCGTGGTTTTATCCGACTCGAAACAGACTGACGATCGGTGATATCATCGATCGATCGATTGATACTCATCAAGTATGAATAATTCATACTTGATTACACCCCCTAGACCTAGACCCAACCTTCTAGCACTTCCTTAAGCCTTGCGCCTCCAGGATCCCTCCGAGTCCGCGACTTGTTCATCCTTTGCGCTTTGCTTCCAAGAGCTTCCTTCGGTTTTGTCATGTCTTTTGGGTTTCCTTTTACCAAAGCGTGCTTGGACTTTACACCACCAAGTCTACATGCTTGGACTTACGCTGCCAAGACTTGCTTATGGTCTTCCTTTGCCAAAGTCCGTTTGGACTTATTGCCGCCAAGACAACATGCTTGGTCTTATGTCGCTAAACATTTACCTTGGACTTTTCTTGCCAAGCTCACACTTTGACTTTGCCTTTACCAAGTCTTCATACTTGGATTTCCCTGTTACTTGAACATGTTCACAATTAGATCACAAATTGTTGCCTAACTTAGATGATTATCCGAACATCAAAACATATAAATGCTTGGGGTATTGTTGCACCAACAACTAGTTCAATGGAGTGACTAGCCATAAGACTTCATATGGTTCTCTGCATATATAGATATGTCAATGAAGTTCTTACTGCAGCTTAAGTGCGATGTTCCTTTGACTTGCAGTATTCAAGTCATCTTGATCATGAAGACCTATGCTTTGACATCTTAAGCAAGCATCTCTGAGGAGATGTGGACCCGGGATGATTGGGCATAAGTCGAAGTGATCGAAGGTGTTTGAATTGCCTATAAAGGATTCACCACTCCTTGCGAGGAGATGTATACCCATGGCCTCTCGTCGGATTCTTACTAAAGTCTTTGGCCAAAGCATTACATGTTTAGAGTAAGGTACTCTTGGATACATGTGCAGTAACTAGAATCCGTAGGACGAGAAAATGATACTTGGGCTAGGTGTGACATAGTCAACCTAGTGGGGACTGACACTATCGACCATGTCCTGAACCAAGTGGGAATAAGATGAGTGAAGGGAATGGGGCACGATTCATTGTAGCTGCTGAAGGGTTTCAGAAATAGTTCTGGATCAACCGTTGATCTTTTCGGTTAATTGGAGAGCATGATGTACTACTAGGTGCCACTCATGATCGTTCTATAATTAATGGTTAATTATAGACGGCCAACATAAATCGAGAACCTATTTGGTCACACGCACAACAAGCGTAATCCGAAGGATTTAAAACGAGCTTGAGAATGAGATTCTCAGACCGAGAGAAACTAGGTTTGGTTAGACCAAACAAGGAGCGAGCATGAAATCATTTCAGTCGCAATGGAAGCGTGGATGGGCCGTGTCTTATGAAGACATGATGGATGAACCAAATTAGTTTGGTTCTAATCCAATCGTGGAGAATAAACTGTTAGGATCTTTGTAATGGATAGAGGGGGGGGTGATTAGCCTTTCTTCGTTTCTACAAAAACGTTAGCGGAAGCAATACAAATATAAACACAAATAAGAACAAGAAACAAAGCTAACACCCGATGTACGTGGTTCGGAGATGACGCTCCTACTCCACGGTAATCCGTAAGGTGGATTAGTCCTAGCCAAGCTTCACTATATCCTCCTTTGGATGAACCAAGGTGGAGAAACCTTATTTACAATGCTCTCCTCTTCTTTACAATGATGGAAGATTAAAAGCTAGAGAAGAGGAGGTTTAGAATCACTAAAGCACTTGGGAAAGCTTGGTGAGCACAAGGGTGTAGCTAGGAATGAGAGCACTAGCTTCACCAAGCTCCCCAAGGCCCCTTCTTATAGAAGAGGGGTTGTTTTTCCCATTGGCTTGATCTCCGATCGATGCTTACTATCACGATCCGCCGGCCAACCAACGGCTTCTGAACCAGCAGATCCGCGGAGATTCATAGCCGCAATTTCCATCGGCCAAGTGATCACCGATCGATCCTCCATCACCGATCGATGGAGTGATCCCGATCAGTGATCGTAGACCGCAGTCGAGTGCGACTACATTCTGCGCTCGTACGATCGGCCGATCGCATCGCGGGCCGATCGATTGCAACATCCCGATCGCCATCGCTAAAGCGGCCGATCGATGGTCAGGTTTCACCTAACTCGATCGGACACGACCACCATGATCGATACATCGTATTAGTCGACTGATACTCATCAAGTATGAGTAATTCACACTTGATTTTACACCCTAGACCTAGACTCAACCTTCTAGCTCCTCATTAAGCCTTGCGCCTCCAGGATCTCTCCGAGTCCGTGACTTGTTCATCTTTTGTGCTTTGCTTCCAAGAGCTTCCTTCGGTTTCGTCATATCTTGGGTTGCCAAATGCTTGGACTTTACGCCGCCAAGACTACAAGCTTGGACTTATGCTGCCAAGACCTTACTTTGGACTTCCTTTGCCAAGGTTCACTTGGACTTTACGCTGCCAAGACTACAAGCTTGGTCTTACGCTGCCAAGTCCATCCCTTGGACTTCCTTTACCAAGATCATACTTGGTCTTCCTTTGCCAAGGTTCACTTGGACTTTACGCTGCCAAGACTACAAGCTTGGTCTTATGTTGCCAAGTCCATCCCTTGGACTTTCCTTGCCAAGATCATACTTGGACTTCTCTTTTACCAAGTCATCATCCTTGGATTTTCCCGTCACTTAAACATATTCGCAATTAGATCACAAAGTATTGCCTAACTTAAATGATTATCCAAACATCAAAACATATAAATGTTTGGAGCATTGTTGCACCAACAATCTCCCCCTTTTTGATGTTTGACAATCATTTAAGTTAGGTCTTTTAAAGATACACACATAATCATATTTTCAATTCTAACTTAAACATTCCTTCTCCCCCTTTGACATACATCAAAAAGAGAATGATTCATAAATGAAAGAATTAAAATTGTTGTATCTTGGACTAAGATATAAGAATGATATTAAGCTCCCCCTTAATCCAAGATATGCCTCATGATGTGTAAATAATATTTGAAGCAAAGCATAACAAAAATTCAAAAATTAAGTCCCAACTTTGCACCAACAATGGAAGTTTGAGGATGAAAAAGATATAATTTATGAAACTCCCCCTAAAATACCGCATTAAACAGTCCTAAAACTTTGTTTATACTCAATATTATCATGCTATAGTTGTAGGACATTAAAGATACACTAAATATCAGAAAATGGAGCTATTTATCAGAAAATATAGTGTATCAGTCGACTAGTTTCTGAACCAGTCGACTGCTACGCCTGAAATCGAAATTTCAGCTTTTTCAGCCCAACTTCAGAAATACGTTAGAAATTCTAGAAGCCTCGAAAAATCACGAAATTTTGTGCACACATTTCTGAGATAATACTTTATCAAGGAAAAATAATTTGAAAAATATATGTTTTCCAGATTTCAAGATTGATACAAATTTGGAAACTAACAAAAGGTCTAAAGATATTGCAAACTTTGTATCACTTTTGTGTTCCACTTGAAAACTATTTTTCAAAATATGATGAACATAGTGTAAAATATATATGATTTGGAATTTCCATTCTTAGAGCTATGTATTCATTACTTGAATACAAGCCTTCCCAATGATTGGTCCATAAGGTATTCATGTCTCTAGGTGTGTCATTGGCTCATAGTAATGCATCATAACAAGCATGATGAGCCAAGTATACCTTCCCTATCATCTCACATATTTCTAAGTGTCTCAATACAAAAATCAAGGTTTATTAAGGCTTTTGTGAGATGCATCAAGGTATAAGACTAACATATGAATATGGGATCATGCAAACCTAGAATTTTACTCTACAAAGCACATACCAAGCTCTCTCCTTAATGATGAAAATTCGGTTTCGGGAAGAGCTTTGGTGAAGATATCGGCAAGGTTAGACTTAGATTCTACATAATTAAGTTCAATGTCCCCTCTTGCCACATGATCTCTTATGAAGTGATGTTTCACTTCAATGTGCTTGGTCCTAGAGTGATGTACCAGATTTTTGGTCAAGTTGATGGTACTCACATTGTCACAAAAAACTTTAATGTTAGAGTAGTGTAGCTCATAGTCCACAAGAGTATGTCTCATCTAAAGTAATTGAGCTACACAACCACCCATAGCCACATATTCGGCTTCGGTGGTTGATAAAGCAACACAATGTTGCTTCCTACTACTCTAACTAACTAGGGAGGATCCAAGAAATTGGCATCCACCACTAGTACTCTTCCTATCCAATTTGCAACCGACATAATCGGAATCGGTATAACCAAGCAACTCAAAAGACCTAGTCCTAGGATACCAAAGTCCTACATTTAGGGTGCCTTTAATATATCTTAAAATTCTCTTAATTAACGGCTACTAAATGTGATTCTTTGGCACAAGATTGGTATCTTGCACACATACCTACCGCAAATAAAATATCGGGTCTACTAGCGGTTAGGTATAGTAGGCTACCAATCATACTCCTATAGAGTTTAAGATCAATTGAGTTACCATCATGATCACTATCTATTCTAGTGCTAGTGGCCATAGGAGTGGTTACAATTTTCGCATTTTCCAAACCAAATTTCTTGATCATTTCATTTGCATATTTGGTTTGATAAATATGAATACCTTCATTGGTTTGTTTGACTTGTAACCCTAGGAAAAAGTTGAGCTCTCCAACTAAACTCATTTCAAATTCATTTTCCATATTTTTTATAAAGTCTTGAAGAAGATCATCATTTGTTGACCCAAAAATAATGTCATCAACATATATTTGGGCTATAAAAATGTCCTTTAATGTTGACTTTATAAACAAGGTTTGATCTACTTGGCCTCTCCTAAAATCCTTAGAAATTAAGAAAGATGACAATCTTTCATACCATGCCCGGGGAGCTTGTTTTAACCCATATAATGCTTTCCTAAGCTTATATACGTGGTTTGGATAATCTATGTTCTCAAACCCGGGTGGTTGCTCTACATATACTTCCTCCTTAATATAACCATTTAAGAATGTCGATTTAACATCCATTTGGTAAAGTTTAAATCCCATATAGGAAGCATATCCTAAGAGAATTCTAATAGATTCTAATCTAGCAACCGGGGCATAAGTCTCATCATAGTCAAGCCCCTCAACTTGATTGAATCCCCTAGCAACCAACCTAGCCTTATTTCTAGTGATATTTCCTTGGTCATCTAGCTTATTCCTAAAGACCCATCTTGTAGTAATTATGGTGCTATCATTGGGTCTAGGTACTAACTCCCATACTTGACTCCTCTCAAATTGAGCCAATTCATCTTGCATTGCCAAAATCCAATCCGGATCATGTAATGCATCATTGATCGATTTAGGCTCAATTTGTGAAATAAGAGCAACTTGACTAGTAGGAGCCCTATGAAATGACCTAGTTCTTACTCCTTGAGATAGATCTCCTACTACTTGGTCAAGTGGATGATCTTGATGAATTCTTAGGTTTCTAGAAGGGGTTTCAAATTGATCATTGTTATCTTCCACCCTTCTTTCATCATCGGAATCTCCTCTTCCTCCCCCTTGATCATTACCCCTTATGGTCAAATTTTGAAATTTTTGGGTAATGTCTTGATTATTGTCATTAATATCCTTATCAATGGAGGACTTTCTAGGGTAGGTACTAGTGGTTTCATCAAATTGAACATTGGAGGACTCCTCAATCCCTTGGGTTCTCTTATTGTAGACTCTATATCCTCTACTTGTGGATGAGTATCCAACTAGGATTCCTTCATCCGCTTTGGATTCAAATTTTCCTAAGTTATCTTTGGTGTTTAAAATATAAACTGTTGGGACCTGTGCGCCCGCTAGAGGGGGGGGGTGAATAGCGACGTGACCGTACGTAGATGGTATTTGATCGTGATCGTCTCTACAAATCGTGTTAGCGCAGCAGAATAATGATAATAAAAACAATAACACGAAATGAAACAACCACGGACACAGAGATATAACGTGGTTTGGAATCGAACGGTTCCTACTCCACGGATCGAGCTCCAAAGAGCCCTAGTGATGCACACGCACTCACTAATCACAAATACTCCTTCTCGACACAAGTCGGAGGTGGAGAAACCTTGTACAAAAGATTACAACAATAATCTAAGTAGATACAAGCAAATACAATAGTGAAATACAATGCAAGTAAAGAAAACTACTTTACAAGAGCACTTAGGTTGCTTGATCTTTGGTTGCCTTGGACTAGCCTTGAAGGACTGGAAGAGCACCAACAATTCCCCTTCAAATCGCCCAAGAAAACCCCTTTCTTGAGACTTCCATGAACAACCGCTTTTATCCTCCATCGAGCTGGATTTTCGCCTGGCAGTCGACTGCCATAAGTCACCAATCGACTGCCAACACTGTAGCTGTGAGACAACGGCTCTATCCATGCTGGAAAAATTCGGGACTTTGGCGCCGATCGCTAAGGGTTAGCCGATCGCCGCCAGAGCCGATCGGCTGGCCACTGAGCGCTTCGCGGTACCAACCTAATCGCAATCGATCGCTAACCCTTGGCGCGATCGCTGAAAACCGATCGCTCCATCGAGCAAGCCGACCGCTGAGAATCCAGCTCTTAAACGGCAGTCGAACTCAAGTCGACTCATGACAGTCGAACCGGCCATAATGTTAGTCGACTGCCAACCTCAAAAATGAGGTTTTAATCCAAGTATGGTGCCCCCATACTTGCTAGACCACCCTTAGCCTAGACCTAAGCCTTCTAGCCACCTACATCAGCCTCACGCCTCTCGGATCCCTCCAAGTCATCCATGACTTGTTCATCCATCGCGCTAGCCTCCAGGTGCTTCCCTCGGCTATGTCATGCTAACGGTGTCTATACCGCCAAGGCACATTGGACTTACGCCGCCAAGACTCCGCTTGGACTTTACGCCGCCAATATCAATCCCCTTGGACTTCTCAAATGCCAAGACTCAAGCTTGGACTTTCCCTTGCCAACCCATGTTGGACTTTCCATGCCAAGACCCATGCTTGGACTTTTCCTTGTGCCAAGTACTCAAGACTTGGACTTTCCCAAATGCCAAGTACCCATGACTTGGACTTTCCCTTAAAATCACATGGTCAACCCTAGTCAACCATCAAAGTCTCCCTCGAGTCAAACTCGAGTCTAGTCAATTATAACCTGGGTCGATTGCTCCAACAATCTCCCCAACATATTAACTGACATCAATGTCCAACATCAATGTCAAACCACTTTGTCAAACATCCTATGTCAAACATCAAAACATTACTCGAGTCAAACTCGAGTATGGTCAATCGTGACCTGGGCCGATTGCACCAACAATCTCCCCCTTTTTGATGTTTGACAAAACAAACCTTGAGTTATTCCCCTAACTCAAATTCCCCTACCAATTTTCCAAATTGATAATTTAATCTTCTCCCCCTTTTTGACATACATCAAAAAGGTTATCTCTCCACGGAGGTCAATGTCTCATGTCCTAATAAGATTTTACAATCTCCCCCTTGATCCAACAATACCTAGGATGCCTACCATCTTCCTAGTGATAAGTCTCATATCACTCAAGAGAGGCAATCCTATATTCTCTCCCAATTTCCAAATTGGGTCTCTTAAAATCCCATCAATTTTCCCCAATTGATGATACTCTCCCAATAACTTCTCCCCCTTCAAGAAGAGAAACACATCCATCATCCCAAGATGGATAACTCCCCATAAAGGCTTGCTCCCCCTTGACCATTGCACCAACAATGTCCTTGGGAAATCCTTAAGCCAATAGGAACTTTAAACCATCAAAATTAAGGTTCTAAGTTCAACATAGAATTTTCACTCACCCTAAATTTGATACTTTGACCTGACACCGCTCCTAATCCATATCCAATGGATTTTCACCCTTTATAATGCTTCCCAAAGCATATCCTAGGGTTAGGAGTGATTAGGAACCTTTACCATAGTTGGACACGGGCTAAACAACCTTGTTTTTATAGCAATGATCGCCACTATATAGCTGATCGACGTAAATTTCCAAATTTCAGCTATCAGAATCGAGATTCAAAAAATCATAACTAATTATACGTATATAAAAAAATCACGAAATTTGATATGTATAATACCTATGACCAATACAATGGGTGAAGAACATTTTAAAAATATTGTACCCGTAAAATAGTGAGTTTGATACAAAACTCAAAACCATTGAAATTTTCAATGTTTTGGCCCTATTTTGTATCAACTTCATCAATGGTGATTGCTATCAAAAGATAGACTTCACCAAGGTTTTTCAAAATGATTTAAAAATGTTTTCAAAACATTTATTGGATCATATTCCTTGGGCTCTATGCACATGACTTGTACACAAGCTTTCCCAATGATCCACTAATCATATAAGATGAGTTTGAGTTCATCTAGATGCAAAACCTATGCACCTTGAACTTAACTCATATCCTAGCATCTCACATGTATCTAGGGTGTATAAAATACACATACATGTCAATTTAATGTGAGATGTGGGTTTTGTTCATCCTAATCTAGGGTTTCATGCATTCTCTAAGGCAACCCTACTTGATTCCCTTATAAATGGGACTTCAAGTCATGTCATAGTCCTTAAATCAATTTCAACCAAATTGTCTTAAATTCATGAATGATTATGACATTTAGAGATGATATAGATAAACACATGCTCATAATCATGATGTCATGGCATAATATGAAATCTAAAAACACATGACATTAATCCTTAAACCTAAGCATAATCATGACATATAAAATGATTAAAAATAAACATGATGTCATGACATGGCATATGGCAATCAAAACATGGAAAATAAAAAGTATAGGTATAAGAATACCTAAATTTTAATAATAATTGTCATTTGATATAATTAGGTTTATTTTGTCATATTATCATTAATCTCCCTAGTGTGCCAAAAACCCAAAATGGCACACTAACCTCTAAACCTAAATTGTGCCAATTTAATTGATTTTTCTTAATTTCAAAAGTGCATTGGCACATCCTAAAATCTTTTAGGATATTGATTCAAATCTATTTCCAAGGTAACCATAACCTTAAAAATATCCTAAAGTGCCACCTTTACCATGGTTGAGTTAACTACCCATCCAATCAAGGTTGGCACACCCTAAACCCATCTAGCGTGAATCAATCACGCTCTTAGGAACCCAAAACCGATTTGAGCTCCTAGGGTTAATTAGGTATTCCTTAGGGATAACCTCCCTAGATACCTTCCTAATGACCCTCCTAGGCTTGTTAGCCTTGGTCATTTGGGTCTTACCTAGGTTGACTCTAGGGGTAACTCCCCTTGTAACCTTCTTAGTGGCCACCCTAGGTTTTCTAGAAACCCTAGCCACTAGGCACAACCTTTGGTCAACCTTAGGGATGACTTCCCTATTGACCTTGGTCTTCCTAGACCTAGTTTGTGTTCCATAGTCAAATGGAACACTATGATAAGCCACCTTAGGCTTAGGTTTGTGACCCAAACCTTGATTGCCCTTGGTTGACTTTTGATTCTTAGGTCCTAAGTGTTGACTTTGAGATTTTGACCTAGACTTTTGATCATTTGACCCTTTAAATTGGTTTTGTAAGGGTCTTTTCTAGTTTTTCAAGTCTTGACCTCAAGACTTGATTTTCCTTTTCTAATTGCCCAATTTTTGAGTTTTGATTTAAACCATGGGCATTGTCCTTTCTAGGCATATGCCTAGTCCATTTAGGGTTAAAACCTAAGTGTTCTTGTATTTTCCTAATAGATTCCTTAGGTAAGGTTTTTCTAGGGACATTAGTCCCAAATTTTCCCTTATTTCCTACATGGACTCTCTTAGCTTCTAAATAAAATTCCTTACTTCTAGCATGCTCTTTATGATAAATAGCAAGACTATTGAAATTATTCCTAGCATGCTTTTGACTATAAGAATTAGAAAGAGCATTACTAAAATATACCTTAGGGTTAGCCTTAGCTCCCCCTACATGTGATGCTCCTTCTTGCCTCTTCTTCTTCCCCTTAGGGCATTGACTCCAATAATGCCCCTTTGAGTTGCACTTGAAGCATATGATATGCTCCTTGCTCTTGATATTTGGGGAATCGACATCCTTGGTCTTTGGAACCGGTGGAGCTTTTCTTACTCTCTTTGGGCATTTGCTCTTGTAATGCCCACTTTTCCTACACTCAAAGCAAATTATATGATTTTTATTTAAACCTAAATTGCTTGAGTCACCTAGTTCGGTGGTAGGTTCCGGAGTTGTATTTTGAGCTTCTTCATCTTGATCGGATGTTGAAGCTTCTTCTTGTTGCTCCGGTATGGAAGTTCTCTCCTCCCCCTCAATCCTTGAGGTGGATGCTTCTTCCACCTCTTCCACCTCTTCTTTCTCCGATCCGGAAGTCGACTCCCTATCAACTCCCGACTCCTCAAGCTCTTTAGATGGGGATGTGCTTGCTTGAGCTTGAGAGGGTGAGCACTCCTCTTCTTCTTCTTGGATTGATGATGGATTTTCATGAAGCTTTTCCACTTGGCTCCACAACTCCTTAGCATCCATATAGTCCCCTACCATACACACAATCTCATTAGGGACCAAATCAAGGATAAATTTTATTACCTTCATGTTTTTCTCGAAAGCTTGGAGTTGATCTTCACTCCACTTCTTCTTCTTGAGGAACCCTCCCTTTGGTCCTATTGGATAGTTATATCCCTCCATTAAAATTGACCATTCTTCGAAGTCCCTCATCATTAAGAAATCTTCGATCCTTGTCTTCCATTGTCTAAAACCTTCTTGTCCATAGAAGGTATATGGGATAGGTGTGTTGATATCCCATCCCAATTGTCCTTGGACTTCCATCTTTTACCCTCTAGCTTGCTCCCTTCGTTGTTAGACTTAGAAGAGCGGCCTCGCTCTGATACCACTTGTTGGGACCTGTGCGCCCGCTAGAGGGGGGGTGAATAGTGACGTGACCGTACGTAGATGGTATTTGATCGTGATCATCTCTACAAATCGTGTTAGTGCAGCGGAATAATGATAATAAAAACAATAACATGAAATGAAACAACCACGGACACAAAGATATAACGTGGTTCGGAACCGAACGGTTTCTACTCCACGGATCGAGCTCCAAAGAGCCCTTGTGATGCACACGCACTCACTAATCACAAATACTCCTTCTCGACACAAGTCGGAGGTGGAGAAACCTCGTACAAAAGATTACAACAATAATCTAAGTAGATACAAGAAAATACAATAGTGAAATACAATGCAAGTAAAGAAAACTACTTTACAAGAGCACTTAGGTTGCTTGATCTTTGGTTGCCTTGGACTAGCCTTGAAGGACTGGAAGAGCACCAACAATTCCCCTTCAAATCGCCCAAGAAAACCCCTTTCTTGAGCCTTCCATGAACAGCTGCTTTTATCCTTTATTGGGCTGGATTTCTGCCGGCAGTCGACTGCCATAAGTCACCAGTCGACTGCCAACACTGTAGCTGTGAGACAACGGCTCTATCCACGCTGGAAAAATTCCAAAGGGACTCTTGGCAGTCGACTGCCAAGGGTTGGCTGCGACAAAGACCGAGTCGATCGCTACGGCCACGGAGCATTCGTAGCCAACCTAATCGGCAATGATCGCTAACCCTTGGCGATCGATCCGTCGACACCAATTGGACTGCTCCAATGAGTAGTCGACTGCCAGAGCAATTTCAGCTCTTAAACGGCAGTCGAACTCAAGTCGACTCACGACAGTCGAACCAGCCATAATACCAATCGACTGCCAACCTCAAAAATGAGGTTTTAACCCAAGTATGGTGCCCCCATACTTGCTAGACCACCCTTAGCCTAGACCTAAGCCTTCTAGCCACCTACATCAGCCTCACGCCTCTCGGATCCCTCCAAGTCATCCATGACTTGTTCATCCATCGCGCTAGCCTCCAGGTGCTTCCCTCAGCTATGTCATGCTAATGGTGTCTATATCGCCAAGGCACATTGGACTTACGCCACCAAGACTCCGCTTGGACTTTACGCCGCCAATATCAATCCCCTTGGACTTCTCAAATGCCAAGACTCAAGCTTGGACTTTCCCTTGCCAACCCATGTTGGACTTTCCATGCCAAGACCCATGCTTGGACTTTTTCTTGTGCCAAGTACTCAAGACTTGGACTTTCCCAAATGCCAAGTGTCCCACTTGGACTTTCTATGCCAAGTACCCATGACTTGGACTTTCCCTTAATCACATGGTCAACCCTAGTCAACCATCAAAGTCTCCCTCGAGTCAAACTCGAGTCTAGTCAATTATAACCTGGGTCGATTGCTCCAACAATCTCCCCAACATATTAACTGACATCAATGTCCAACATCAATGTCAAACCACTTTGTCAAACATCCTATGTCAAACATCAAAACATTACTCGAGTCAAACTCGAGTATGGTCAATCGTGACCTGGGCCGATTGCACCAACATAAACTTTACATCCAAAGACTTTGAAATAATGAATTGTGGGAATAGTCCCATTCCATAATTCAAATGGTGTCTTTCCTAAAAACCTATGGATTTGAACCCTATTTTGGATATAGCAAGCGGTATTAACCGCTTCCACCCACAAGTAGCTAGGTAGAGAATATGCATTAAGCATAGTCCTAGCCGCCTCTTGTAGGGCACGATTTCTCCTTTCCACCACCTCATTTTGTTGGGGTGTTCTAGGACAAGAGAACTCATGCCTGTACCCTTGCTCTAAACAAAATTATGAAAATTTAGAATTCTCAAATTCACCACCATGATCACTACGGATCCGGTTGATTTTGAGACTCTTTTCATTTTCAACCCTTTTACTAAATCCTATAATTATTTCTAAGGTATCATCCTTATGTTTCATAAAGTAGACCCAAGTATACTTAGAAAAATCATCTACTATAACTAAACAATATTTGTTACCATTTAAAGGAGTACTATGGCAATCAAATAAGTCAAGATGCAATAGTTCTAATGGTAAGGAAGTATTAGTTAAGGTTTTACCTTTGTGTGATGCTTTTGTTTGTTTTCCTTCTTGGCATGCATCACACATTTTGTTCTTGACATACTTGATCTTTGGTAGCCCTTTGACCAACTCCATCTTGGCTACCTTGGCTATGTTTTTCATGTTGATGTGCCCCAATCTCCTATGCCATAGCCAACTCTCTTCTTCTTTTGCAACAAGACACTTAGTAGAAATGTTAGAAGCATATGAAAGATCAACATAATAGATATTTGATTTCCTATATCCAACTAACATACAATCATTTAATTCCTTGTGTCTAATCATGCATTTAGAGGATTCAAAAGAGACATGATAGTTTCCATCACAAAGTTGACTAACACTTAATAAATTAAATTTCATATTTTCACTTAGTAAAACTTTGTGAATGACAATTTTGGGGGATACCTCAATTGTACCTCTACCTAATATCTTGAGTTTTCCACTATTTCCAAAAGACACCGCTCCCTTCTTCACATACTTAATTGTGGAGAATTTGCTCACATCCCCGGTCATATGTGTTGAGCAACCGCTATCCACAATCCACATACCTTGCTCTCCTACCTAAATCACATGAAAAACACAAGCTTTTGGTACCCAAACATTTGGACCGGTAACATTAAGTAAAAACTTCTTAGGTACCCATGCTTTCTTGACCTTACCCTTAATGGTTGCTTTCCTATTAATCAATGAAATATAAGCAACTTCTTTTTCCTTTGACTTATATCCTAAACCGGCCTTGTTGTAAACGGCTCTTTGTCGACTAAGGATCATATCAAGATATTTTGAGCCATTTGAAAATTTCTCTAAACATGCTTTTAATTCACTAACCTCATCCTTAAGTTTGTCATTTTCTTCCTTAAGCATGCAAGAATCAACATGTGAAGGTTTTTCATTCCTAATGGCCTTTAGTTCTACCTTTATGCTCTTAACCTTAGATTTAGACTTATCTAGAGCTTCTTTAAGATAGGCAATTGATTTATAAAGAAGCTTAACTTTAGGAGAGTTCATTACCTCATCGTCACTAGATGACGATTCATCACTTGAGGAGCCTTCTTCTTGGCTTGATGTGCCGGAGTCATCTCCTAGGGCCATGAGTGCTACATGGCGTGTGATGTGGCAAAGTTCATCATCGGAGGAAGAATCTTCAACACTTGGTGTGTCCCATGTGGTTTGAGCCACCATGGCCTCCTTCTTGTCCTTCTTTTTCTTTTCTTTTTCTTCCTTCTTCTTTAGCTCCGGGCAATTTGGCTTTATGTGCCCCTTCTTATTGCAAGCATGGAAAATTACATTATTGTTAAAATTTGAATTACCACTAATTTTACCTCTTGAGGAATGGGACCCCTTCCTTGCTTCTCTATTCTTGAACTCCTTTGATTTTCTAAGGAACTTCTTGACAAAATGGGTCATCTCACTTGATGAGTCTCCATCACTACTTGAGTCATGCTCCGATTCGGATGATGATGATACTTCTTTCCTTTCTTTCTTCTTCTTTTCCTTCTTTTCAACAAATAGAGCTAAACCCTTTTCCTTAGAGGACATGTTAGTTTGCTCATGTAATTCAAACTCACAAAATAATTCATCAATTTTAATTTGAGAAAGATCCCTAGTTACTTTAATAGCATCAACTATAGAAGTCCATAGAGAATTTCTAGGAAATGCTTGAAGTATGTATCTTACCAAATCCCGGTTGTCAACTCGCTCACCTATGATGTGGAGTCCATTCACAATCTCCTTGAACCTTCCATGCATTAGACTTACGGTTTCATGCATCTTCATTTGGAAGGCTTGAAGTTGTCCAATTAGTAAGTCCTTCTTGGCCCTCTTTGACTCCTTGGATCCTTCATTTAGCTAAATGAGCTTTTCCCATAACTCCTTGGCGGATTCGAAAGGTCCCACCTTGTTGAGTTGCTCCATTGTAATGCCACATTGGATGGTGAGTACCGCCTTGGCATTTGATTCGAACTTCCGATTCATTTCCCTTGTCCAATCCTTGTTCAGAATAGGGTTTCCATGTTCATCCACCGGTTCCTCGAAGCCATCTACAATGCTATGCCAAATTTTAATATTACTCATAAGATAATATTTCATCCTACCTTTCCAATACGCAAAATGACTCCCATCGAAGAGAGTTGGCTTGGCGGTGCTATATCCCTCTTGAAGAGCCATTGATGCCTTGGTTGATGGTGAAATCTTCTAAGCTATCCGGGCTCTGATACCACTTGTTAGGATCTTTGTAATGGCTAGAAGGGGGTGATTAGCCTTTCTTCGTTTCTACAAAAATGTTAGCATAAGCAATACAAATATAAACACAAATAAGAACAAGAAACAAAGCTAACACCCGATGTACGTGGTTCGGAGATGACGCTCCTACTCCACGGTAATCCGTAAGGTGGATTAGTCCTAGCCAAGCTTCACTATATCCTCCTTTGGATGAACCAAGGTGGAGAAACCTTGTTTACAATGCTCTCCTCTTCTTTACAATGATGGAAGATTAAAAGCTAGAGAAGAGGAGGTTTAGAATCACTAAAGCACTTGGGAAAGCTTGGTGAGCACAAGGGTGTAGCTAGGAATGAGAGCACTAGCTTCACCAAGCTCCCCAAGGCCCCTTCTTATAGAAGAGGGGCTATTTTTCCCATTGGGCTTCGATCAGTCGACTGATGCTTACCATCAGTCGACTGCCGCCGAAGCCAACGGCTTCTGAACCAGCAGATCCGCGGAGATTCGTAGCCGCAATTTCCAACGGCCAAGTGATCAGTCGACTGATCCCTCCATCAGTCGACTGATGGAGTGATCAGTCGAGTGATCGTAGGCCGCAGTCGAGTGCGACTACATTCTGTGCTCGTTTTTGCACTGATCAGTCGATCACATCGCTGGCGGTCGGATCGATTTAACATCACGATCATTGCCACTACCAGCGATTGATGGTCAGGGTTTCACCCTGACTCAGTCGAGCACCTGACCAGTCGACTGATACATCGTATCAGTCGACTGATACTCATCAAGTATGAGTAATTCACACTTGATTTTACACCCTAGACCTAGACTCAACCTTCTAGCTCCTCATTAAGCCTTGCGCCTCCAGGATCCCTCCGAGTCCGCGACTTGTTCATCCTTTGCACTTTGCTTCCAAGAGCTTCCTTCGGTTTCGTCATATCTTGGGTTGCCAAATGCTTGGACTTTACGCCGCCAAGACTACAAGCTTGGACTTATGCTGCCAAGACCTTACTTTGGACTTCCTTTGCCAAGGTTCACTTGGACTTTACGCTACAAAGACTACAAGCTTGGTCTTACGCTGCCAAGTCCATCCCTTGGACTTCCTTTACCAAGATCATACTTGGTCTTCCTTTGCCAAGGTTCACTTGGACTTTACGCTGCCAAGACTACAAGCTTGGTCTTATGCTGCCAAGTCCGTCCCTTGGACTTTCCTTGCCAAGATCATACTTGGACTTCTCTTTTACCAAGTCTTCATCCTTGGATTTTCCTGTCACTTAAACATATTCGCAATTAGATCACAAAGCATTGTCTAACTTAGATGATTATCCAAACATCAAAACATATAAATGCTTGGAGCATTGTTGCACCAACATAAACCAAAGGGGTTTGGTTTGTTTTAAACGAATGAACCAAAGTTGGTTCAATTCGTTTTAACTTAAAATAGACCAAATCGGTTTGGTTTATTTTAACTTAAATTAATGGAGCGGGTGAACGGATTTTGGTTATGAACCAATAACCATTAGGAGAATTTGTTCTCTATAAAATAGGGCTTAAGGGTTTTGTGAAAGCCCTAATCCAATCTTGTCGCCCCCTCCCTTTTCTCCTCTTGTGGTTGGCGCCCATACCCTAGCCATCACCCACCCCTTATGCCACCATCCAAGTTGTTGCCGGCATCCAAGCTTCAGCCGGCGACCCTCCGGTGATCTTCCTTGGCTCCGGTGACCAAGGACTTGCTGGCCCTCTTCCCTTTAGCCGGCACTAATTCCTCCACCAAGCTGTCCAGTTTTCTGGACAACTTGTTTCCTTCATGTCGGAGCGTCATTTGGAAACGTTTGGAGCTCCGACAATGGCTACTTTGTCAGGGATTCGATCTCCAGTAATCCTCATAGGTGGAGGATGAAGGATTCGTCAAATGGTTGACGAATACCTCTCCAGAGAAGCGAGTTTTTGAGGACTCATTTTGAATTCGAATTTTGATTCAGATTGTGATCCTCTCTCGATCACATCGTCTTCAACATGAGGCTAGTGACTCGTACGAAGATGAGGCTCGTGACTTTGTAAAGTCATCCCGAAGATACTCGGCGTAGATACGGATAGAAGCGATTCTAGCGAGGATCGCTCCTGTTGATGTCTTTCCCGCTACACATGATACGTCAGGTATACGTAGAATAATTTTTTTTTTATTACAAAATTTGAAACTACGGTTATGTCTTACACATGTTGTACTATGCATGCGTGTGGTGTGTGTGTTGTAATAAATTAGATTTATTATTTTTATTTCTTCCGCTGTGCACATGTTTACGAAACATGTTCGAACACACACTCGTCGCCGTGCCGGAAACCCAACAGCTATTTGGGTCATGTATCAATTTTCTATCGCATCCTTCTACCCACGATTACGAGAAATGAGGCCAACCCCTAGGTTCCTCCTTAATTCTCCTAAATCTTAGATACGAGGGTTGTCACCCCTCGTATCGGCTAGCACAGTAGATAGAAAACCAAAACAATAGTTATAGCTCTAAACCAAACGCCAATTACAAATATAAATTCAAGAACGAAAAGATATTTGAACCAATATATTCTAACTCAACACAAACTACTCCCTAGTCCTAGAATCGAAGAGTCTACTCCATAAATAAAAGAGGAGAAACACAAAGCCAATCATGTTCGTATAAACAATGGAAATTATGCAAAGAACAGAAATTACAATGCGATGTGACTCTTCTCTCCGGCGTTGAAGTGCAGAATTTGGATCTCCGATGACTTTCTTCTTCCTTGTTGCGAGTTCCTAAAGCTTTTTAGGGCGTCGGAGTGTCATCCCGGTCGTCGTGCCTCCTCCCTAGGGTTTGGGCGTAGCCTCCTTTATATAGACATCGGCTTGGATCTCCCTAAAACCTAAAAAATAACTGAATCACATCAGAATCGCGCAGCGCCACACGGCCAGGTCGTGTGTGGCGCCGTGATGGCCAATTTCCACCCTTGGACGCGACCATGTGTAGTCACATGCCCTGGTCGTGTACCCTTCTGCATCCAGCTGCAAAATATCCTTCTTTTGCTCCGAAAGTGTATCGTTTTCCCCATGAAATGTTATCCTACACACAAAAGTATAAAGAGAATATCTCCGAATCAGAAAATAAGAAATGCATGCAAAACAAAGTAAAATATGCATGAAACAAACATAAAATGTAATGAGATGTGAGCGAAAACTACTCCTAAAACCCTATATGTTTTTCTCACATCAATATTGCATCTAGATAAACTCAAACTCATAATATGACATTAAGAAATCATGAGAAAAGTTAATGTACAAGTCATGTACATCTAGCCTATAGACCATAGTTTAAAATAAGGTTTTGAAAACATTTTAAAATTATTTTTAAAAACCTTGGTGAAGTCTATCTTTTCATAGCAATCACCATTAAGAAAATTGGCACAAAGTTAGACAAAAATATTGAAGTTTTCAATGCTTTTAAACTTTGTATCAATCTATTAAGTTAATGGGTATTTTATTAAAAAAACTATTTTTCTTCCATTATATTTCATGTAATAATGTACGTATGAAGTTTCAAGATTTTTAAAAATACTTATATTTACTTATATATTTCTAAAATCTAATTCTGAAAGCTATTTTTTGCACATTGTAGAAACCAGTCAACTGCTTCTTGGAGCAATCGACTAGTGGTGAGGCAGTCGACCGGTTGCTAATCTAGTCGACTGCTAAAGTTGATTTTGGCTGAAAAAAGTTTGTTTAGCCATTTATCAACAATGTCAGGCTACCCTAACATCTCCTAACCCTAGGATATGCTTTGGAAAACATTGGAAGGGTGAAATTATCATTGAAAATGGTTAGGAGAGTTATTTAGGGTGGAGTATCAAATTTTAAGGGAGGTTAAAGTTCAAGTTTGAACTTTTACCCTTATTTTTGATGGTTTAAGTTTCCTATAGACTTAGAAACTCTCCAGGGACATTGTTGGTGCAATGGTCAAGGAGGAGCAAGCCTTCAGGGAGAGTTTTGCCCATCTTTGTATAATGGATAACCTTTGATTACAAAAGGGGAGAAATGAGAGTTTAGGTACCTTCATTATGGATTACCTCTCATTTAGTGATATGGGATTTATCACTAGGAAGAGTGAAGGCATCCAAGATATTTTTGAACCAAGGGGAAAAATGTATAATCTCTTTGGGATATGAGACATTGAAAACCTTAGTAGCCTTTTTCATGTATGCCAAAGGGGGAGAAGTGAGGTTTAAGTTAGGTAAACCTTCACTATCCTTTGGCATTTGAAGAGTTAAGTTTGGGTTATTATTAGCCTAACTTAAAGGTATTGTAAAACATAAAAAAAAAATAAGATTATTGGTGTAATAGGCCCTAGGTCAATGTTGACCAAACTCGAGTAGGATTTTGATGTTTGACAATGGGTTGATCATTGTTTGACAATATGGTTTGACCATGTGACTAGTGGATATTGGGATATCCAAAGTCATATGGGGGAGATCATTTGGGGGAGATTATTAGAGCAATCAACCTTGGAAGTCCAAATTTGGATACTTGGCATGGGAAGTCCAAGTTTAGATACTTGCCATGGAAAGTCCAAGAATGGTCTTGGCAATGGAAAGTCCAAGTATGGATGCTTGGAAATGTTAGTGAAAGCCCTAGAGCCAATCATGTGATGATTGTTGTATGGACTTTATTGTATCATATTCCTATTTATAAAGGCATGGTTATTATATTTACTTGTATTGGTGCCAAATAACTAAATATAATAATGTCCTTGAGTAGTAGGTTCTTATCTATATCAATCAATTGGTTGAATCGATAATGATATGATATAGAGAACACTACTCTTAATCATTCCAAGTCGAGTATTAACATTCAGGGACAATGTTAATGCGTAGAGACTAGCATGTAGGTCAACATGATGACTTGATCTCACAAGTCATGGATATGAGATATCAAGTTGACACATGGGTATGCATTGGAGAATGTATACTGAATGACCCGCCATGAGAAAGTATCATGGATCGTTATATGAGTGTCATATACTTTCTCATGTGGCTATTAGTATGACTATTAGTCCTTAGACCTGAAGTCACCATGGTTCCCTACATAAGGAGTTGCATACTTTGGCTTCGTCAAACGTCACCCGTAAATGGGTGGACTATAAAGGCGATTACTGGGTATGTAACAAATTATGCGGAGGGATGTGAGTGATGTAGATGGGATCTATCTCTCCTATATGACGGGGGTGACATCGATATTCTTGATAGGGTGAGACCACGAAGTGCATGGCCATGCCCAAATGAGTCAATATGAGATATTGAGCTCATTTGATTAGAGTGAGTCTACTTGGAGATCAAGATTTAGATTGTACCGAGGATGACACGGTCTATGCCTCGATTGGTCAATCTAGATGTCAAGGATAGAGGGACATTGTCACATATTGTGAGAGTCACAATTAGTAGTCACAAAGGTGATGTTGGAGCTCAACATTCTTGTAACTTGGGTAGCAATGATGTGTTGCTAGATACCGCTTATTGCTTATGTTCCTAAATCGGTTTAGGGACATTGCCAACGTTACAAGAACCTATAGGGTCACACACATAAGAGCAATTAGATGGAGATTAGGTTCATATGATGAACCATGAGGATTAGGTTCATGGGATGAACCAAATTAGATTAAGAGTAATCCAAATTAGACTAATTGAGTTAGACTCAAGTTGATTCAAGTGTTGAATGAGTCTAATTTAGATTTGATTCATCAAATCAATTTAAATTAAATGAATATAGATTCATTAAATTAAATTGACTTGAGTCAAGTGGTTAAATTTGATCAACCATGGGAGATTAGAGGTCAAGTTTGACTTGACTTGAGAGGGAAGATGAAAGGTCAAGTTTGACTTGACCAAATGCCATGTCATGATGATGACTTGGCATGGCTGGCCAATGATGATGCTTCACATCATCATTGACTTTGTCAATTGGTGCCACATCATGAGAGAGACCAAGGGTCCTGGGAGTTACATGCATGCATGTAACCCCCTCTCCATGAAGTGGTCGGCCACTTCTTGATGAGGAGGAATTGAATTTGGGTAACTCCATCTTCTTCTTCCTTGCATCATCTTCTTCCTTGGATGAATTTCCCTCAAGCTCTCCCTCTCCTTCCTCATCTTGCTGAGATCTTCTAGGAGTGCTAGCACACTCAAGTTTGTCTCTTTCTCCACCTATTGCTTGTGTGGATACCAATAGAGGAGTGTGCACTTGACACTCTCAAGTTCCGGCAACCCTTTTGGACGAGCGGGATTTGCGAAGGGATTCCGAGGTTTCCGCAACGCAAAAAATGGTTTTTGCGGCTCGGAAAAACCCAACAGTGGTATCAGAGCCATGTGCAAAGCATGTATGTGTTTCGTTTTTGTAATTTTTGTATTAGATATAAAAATTACAGATTTATATGTTTCTGTAAATTTCCTAATTTTACAGAATTTTTGGGTATTTTTCTCAAAGAGTCGAAGCAACGAGTGTTGGGACACTTGTAGGCTTCAACCGTCGAGAAAAACTCTCCGAAACGGCGAGTTCTCGCTTTAGGTTTTTGGGACAGTGACTTAAGTCACTGTAGGATCGCAGTAGGGACACTCGCAAAGTTAATTTTGTGAGTATGGGTGCTGCCCCTATCCCCGAAAGGGGCTTTGTCCCGCGATTGCGCCCAGAAATCGCTTAGCGGGACCGTTACGGAGAGGTGACTCATTAATTTGAAAAAAATTAGAAAAAATTATAGAAATTTCTGTAAAAATACATAATTTAGAATTATGTATAATTCTGTGATTGTCATGGCCCAATGACCCCAATTTGATTAGATTATGTGTGTTGTAATTCATAATACTACCGTGCCGCTTTGTGGTCTGCGTGTTGTATAGTGTATGCGACACCTACTCTTCTTTTGATATTCTAGTTGTAAATAGTTTTAGACTCGAATGTAACTTGAGTTTCATATTTGTAATGTACAAAATGGAGCGGTGGAAAGTCCACTCGAAGACGAGATTACGAGAAGGGTGATGACGACACATGGCGGTCAAAGGAAGCGCTTGGAGAAGTCGCTAGCCTTAGGTTGACCGTCCGATCTTCTCATTGGCTTGAGAAGATCGTAGTAGGGCCATGACTATATCACATTTAATTATATATATATATGTTGATATATATATATATATATATATATATATATATATATATATATATATATATATATATATTTAATTGATTTTGCTTGTATGTATGTGATGCATGCTAGTAGAATAATGCTTGTATGTATATGATGCATGCTAGGATAATTTTCTTGTATGTATATGATGCATGCTAGAATAATGAATGTATGTATGTGATGCATGCTAATATAGGATAATAAAGGCCTAAATGCGTATAAGATACACATTATGATTAGATTAGATCATAATCGAATCAACTCGAAAATGCCTACCGAGCCTTGATACCCATCACTACCTCGATCATTTGTTGTTGTTGAATCTGCCAAAGCAGAGCAACGCATATTATCTTGGTAGGGTGCGGAGGGACAATCTTGGTCCCGCCTATCACGCTTGGGTTAGAGTAAGCTCAATTAGATTGAGCAAAACTAGTTAAACTCAATTGGATCGAGTAGAACTATAGGTATATTCCAATCGTTGGAAAGATAGGTTAAGATCGCATTTACACTAAATGTTGGGCGATTTAGCCAAAGCTAACTCAAGGTCTTTTGTAAATGTGGGTCTTGATCCTATAAACAAGAGTTGCATAGAGATGTAATCGGTAATGTGTTACCCACCGATCGTACTAAGTCTTGGGCGATTTAGCCAAAGCTAACTCAAAGCTTAGTATGATGTGGATCTTGTCCCACAAGAATTATAGCTAGTTTGTATGAATCTAGTAATGTGATTTGACCACATCAATAACTCGATTCTACAAAATTCCTATAATTTAGTGGGAGCATTATTTGATTAAAGACCTAATTAAATGATAAAAGGAATATGATATTAATTCTCTGCATTGTATGTTGTAGATAACTATGTCGACAAACACGAACACTCTCTCTCTGCGTTCTATCCTTGAGAAGGACAAGCTCAATGGAGCAAATTTCCTAGACTGGTACAGGAACCTGAGAATTGTTCTCACCCAAGAAAGGAAGTTGTACGTCCTGGAGCAGCCCATTCCAGAGGCACCTCCTGCCACTGCCTCGCGAGCTGACAAAGATGCTTACAAGAAGCATCAAGATGATGCATTAGATGTGTCATGTCTTATGCTCGCGACCATGAACTCTGAGCTTCAGAAGCAACACGAGTTCATGAATGCTTATGATATGGTTGGACATCTTCGTCAACTATATCAAGGACAAGCTAGGCATGAGAGATATAAAGTCTCTAAGGCATTATTTGGGTCCAAAATGCAAGAAGGGACTCCCGTAGGTACATATGTACTCAAGATGATTGGGTACGTAGAGAACCTACAAAGGCTGGGATTCTCACTTGGCCAAGAGCTGGCCACTGACCTGATCTTGCAATCTTTGCCACAAGCCTTCAATCAATTTGTCATGAATTATAACATGAATGAAATTGATAAGTCATTGTCTAAAATGCTCAGCATATTGAGAACTGCTGAGCTTAACCTTAAGAAGGAAAAATCTGACACCATTTTGATGGTGCAGAAGAAGAAAGGCAAGGGCAAGCCTAAAGATAAGGGAAAGTCCCAAGCCAGGGCAAAGGCAAAGAACTTAAACCCAAAGGAGGGGTAGCCAAGGAAGGGGCTTGCTTCCACTGCAAGGAAGTTGGACACTAGAAGCGTAACTGCAAAGCTTACCTGGAAGATCTTAAGAAGAAAAAAAGTGAGACTTCTACTTCAGGTATAAATGTTATAGAAGTCAATCTATCTATTTCTTCATCATGAGTATTAGATACCGGATGTGCATTTCACATTTGTACCAATGTGCAGGCGCTGAGAAATAGCAGGGCATTGACAAAGGGCGAGGTGGACCTACGAGTAGGCAATGGAGCAAGGGTTGCTGCTGTTGCTGTAGGAACTTATGATCTATCTCTACCCTCTGGGCTTGTATTAGAATTAGATGAATGTTGTTATGTGTCTGCCTTAACCAAGAACATCATTTCAGTTTCTTGTTTGGACAAGAAAGGATTTTCATTTATAATAAAGAACAAATGTTGTTCAGTTTATTTAAATGATATGTTCTATTGTAGTGCACCTCTAAAGAACGGACTCTACTTTCTAGACTTAGAGAGCCCTATCTATAACATAAGTACCAAGAGGTTCAAGACAAATGAGTTGAACCAAACCTATCTCTGACACTGTCGCTTAGGACACATAAATGAGAGTCGCTTATCTTAGCTCCATAAGGATGGGCTACTAGACTCATTTGATTTTGAATCATATGAGACATGCGAGTCTTGCCTTTTAGGCAAGATGACCAAGACTCCCTTTAGTGGACACAGCAAAAGAGCAACAGATTTGTTAGGACTTATACATAGTGATGTATGTTGTCCTTTCAATGTTGCTGCTAGAGGTGGTTACAGGTACTTCATTACATTTACTGATGACTTCAGTAGATATGGTTATGTGTATCTCATGACACACAAATCAGAATCCTTTGAAAAGTTCAAAGATCCAAGAATGAAGTACAAAACCAGCTTGGCAAGAGTATTAAGTGTTAGGAATAGTTGGAATGGCTAGAGGGGGGTGAATAGCGAAGATGTAATTCGATCTCGTTTGTGTCTACAATTTCGTTAGCGCAGCGAAATATATATAATGATAAAAGCAATAATGAAATAGACAACAAGCTAACACAATGATATAACGTGGTTCGGAACCGCACGGTTCCTACTCCACGGATCGAGCTCTAAAGAGCCCTAGTGATGCACACGCACTCACTAATGATAAACACTCCTTCTCGACACAAGTCGGAGGCGGAGAAACCCCTTACAATAAATCTTACAAAAGTAAGAATGAAATACAAGCAATATACAATGTAAATATGAAATACAAGTAAAGAAAAGATTTTACAACACTTGTTTTGATTGCTTGAATGCTTGGTTGCTTGCTTGCACTTGGAGACCTGATTTGCACCAACAAATCGCCCCAATAGCCCTCAAGAACCGGTTGGTTTTTCCTCCATCACGAGCTCCATATATAGCTTCAACCTGTGCTGGAAAAAGTCTATCAGTCGACTGATCGGGACCATCAGTCGACTGATGCCACTGTTGTCGTGAGACAACGGCTAGTTCCACGTTGGATAAGTCCAACGGAACTACCATCAGTCGACTGATTGTGACCATCAGTCGACTGATGGAGTCCTCACTCGACCAATCGAGTCTCGACTCCATTCTGCGTGGTCGATTCGCCGAGCACCTCGACCGATCACACGATCATCGATCGCTGAGCATCACCGACCGCTAACCCTATGGCACGATCGCTAAAACATGAGGTTTTAACTCAAGTATGGTTCCCCCATACTTGCTAGACCACCCTTAGCCTAGACCTAAGCCTTCTAGTCACCTCCATCAGCCTCACGCCTCTCGGATCCCTCCAAGTCATCCATGACTTGTTCATCCATCGCACTAGCCTTCAGGTGCTTCCGTCGGCTATGTCATGCTAACGGTGTCTACACCGTCAAGGCACATTGGACTTACGCCGCCAAGACTCCGCTTGGACTTTACGCCGCCAATATCAATCCCCTTGGACTTCAAATGCCAACCCATGTTGGACTTTCCATGCCAAGACCCATGCTTGGACTTTACATGCCAAGACCCATGCTTGGACTTTCCTTGCCAACACATGTTGGACTTTCCATTTGCCAAGTACTCAGGACTTGGACTTTCCCAAATGCCAAGTCCCATGCTTGGACTTTACATGCCAAGACCCATGCTTGGACTTTCCTTGACAATTATATTGTCACATGTTTTTGTCGAAACATCAAAATACATCAAAACTTCACTCGAGCCAAACTCGAGTCCTGGTCAATCGTGACCTGGGCCGATTGCACCAACAATCTCCCCCTTTTTGATGTTTGACAAAAACCAAACAAATAATTTGAGTTAGAATACTAACTCAAAACCTTTACCAATTATCCCAAATTGGTAAATACTCTCCAAATATTTTTCCCAAACATTCTCCCCCTTTTTGACTAACATCAAAAAGGTCTTCTCTCCAAGGAGGTTAAAGTCTCATGTCCCAATGAGATCTTACAATCTCCCCCTTGATCCAGCAACACTTAGGATGCCTACCATCTTCCGAATGATAAGTCCCATATCACTCAAGAGAGGCAATCCTATACTCTCTCCCAA
This sequence comes from Wurfbainia villosa, assembly GCA_025175895.1. Classification (NCBI taxonomy): domain Eukaryota; kingdom Viridiplantae; phylum Streptophyta; class Magnoliopsida; order Zingiberales; family Zingiberaceae; genus Wurfbainia; species Wurfbainia villosa. The sequence goes on along the minus strand of CM045997.1, from coordinate 90,818,517 downwards.
TTTCCAAATTGGGTCTCTCAAAAACCCATCAACTTTCCAATTGATGATATATTCTCCCAATAACTTCTCCTATCCAAGGAGAAAAACACATCCATCATCCCAAGATGGATACCTCCCCCTAAAGGCTTGCTCCCCCTTGATCATTGCACCAACAATGTCCTTGGGAAGTCCCTAAGCCAATAGGAACTCTAAACCATCAAAATTAAGGTTAGAAATTCAACATTGAACTTTCCAACACCTTAAAATTGATACAAACCCCAAATACTTCTCCTAATCCATATCCAATGGATTTACACCCTTTATAATGCTTCCCAAAGCATATCATAGGGTTAAGAGTGGTTAGGGACCTTAACCGCAGCTGAAATCGGGTTAAACACCTTTGGTTACCCCGAAATCAGGCTATCAGTCGACTCTGTCAGCTACCAGTCGACTGATGTGTAACAACGATCGGTACGCAACGGCGATCAGTGATACAGCACTGCAATCGAGTCCAAACGCTGCCATCGATCGGATCAGAGAAGCGATCGATAATCGAACGATTTTGTAAATCAGACTCGACTTCTGGAAATGCATAAGTAATTCTACGTAAATCAAAAAATCACGAAACTTAATACGTATATTACTTAACACACATACAATCAGTGAAAAATATTTTTACCATTGAATTAGGAGATTGATACAAAATCCAAAAGTGACTAAAAACTTTAAAGTTGAAGCTCACTTTGTATCAATCTTATCAATGGTGATTGCTATCAAAAGATAGACTTCACCAAGGTTTTCTAAATTGATTTTAAAATGTTTTCAAAACCTTATCTTGGATCATATTCCTTGGGCTCTATGTACGTGACTTGTACACACGCTCTCCCAATGATCCACTACTAAAATTAGATGAGTTTTAGTTCATCTAGATGCAAAAACTATGCACCTTGAACTTAACTCATATCCTAGCATCTCACATGTATCTAGGGTGTATACATACACATACATGTCAATTAGATGTGAGATGTGGGTTTTGTTCTCCCTAAACTAGGGTTTCATGCATTTTCTAAAGCAACTCTACTTGATTCCCTTATAACTGGGACTCCAAGTCATGCCATAGTCCTTAAATCAATTTTAATTAAATGCATGAATGATTATGGCATTTGAGATGATATAGATAAACACATGCTCATAATCATGATGTCATGGCATAATATGAAATCTAAAGAACACATGACATCTAAGATAACCCTAAACAATGTCATGACACAGATTTCATTCATACACACAAGATTTTTCAGAAACAAAGATTTCATTTAACTTAAAATTTGTCTTTTACATTTAAAATGGAGATTGGCTATGCTCAATCTCACTACAAAAATGACAACCACAAAAAAAAAATCTAATATCCTCTAATCGTCCGTAGGAGGTGGCGGCGGAGGAGGCTGCTGACTCAGAGTCCAGGCCCGCATCATCTCTAGCATATCGAGCTGATGCTGCTCTATGCGGCCCTGGGACTCCTCCATCCTATCGAGACGTGCGCTGAAGGATGCCTGCCGATATCTCTCGACCTAGAGTCCACCGAGCGATAATCTGAAATCTGGACTCGGTACCGCACGACACGATGGACTGGCCATGTGTCTGCCGCATCTCATCCTCATCTCACGCTGGTCTCTGTATCCTCGTGGTCCTCTGTCGCCTCTCTGGGTGGCGGAGGAGGCTGTCTGTGTGCCCTGGGTGGTCGAGGCGCCAACTCCATCTGTCCAGCGCCCATCCGTAGCTTCGCTAAGGAGAAGTTACGAACTGATATACAGTCGTACACTTCCGATAGCTGTCGCAGAGAGCCCCTATGGATGTTGATGCCTACGGAGTCGAGCCATGCTGTGATGATATGTCCAAATGGCATATGCACTTTCCCTTATGGAAGTGAAGTGCACAATGCAGTGGAAAATGTTCAATGCAAAGTTTATGTCTAACTGATGACGCATGGCATATAGAAGAAAGAGATAGGGAGGCTAAATCTTGGCCAGACCCCGAGTGACAATGGGCAGAAAACACCCAACAATGACCTTGTAGAGGACATTGTCAGGTGCAGATAACTCGGTGATAGGAAATAGATTCTGGGCCAGTGGACGAGGATAACCAAAAATATGCTCATGCATGGACTCCATAGAGATATGGGCAAAAGGCTCAGGTAGAGGAAAGTCCATGGTAGGGTAAAAGATAAAGGTGTCATCTGAAGGCCTACACTCGAGAAACTCCTGCAGTATCGCAGGAGTGAACTCTAACTCGCGTTTTGCAACGCGAGTGGTGTATGTAGGGCCGTCATCCACCTTTTTAAGGTTTTGATAGAATTCCTTAATAAGGTCATCATTAATTGGATGCGTGCACAAGACGATTTTCATCAGATTGTAGTATGCAATTAATTCCATAACGTCACTACAATGCCTATCGAAAAAGTTCCTATCGATGTACCTAACCAACATAGGTTGGTACAATCGAGATTCACTCTCGGATGGATCATTCCTACGGGCTCTCCTATTATGAATGTAATGTGATGATATGCAATGCAATGGCAACAATACACGATTAGATAAACCTAAATTGTAATGAAAATGAAAATTAGGGCTCGGAAAGAAAAATCGTTACTTAGGCGCCATTTGAATGTGTGTGCCGGAGGGAAGACTCAAAAGTTGCTGAGGATCGCCGGAAAAGTCGCCGGAGAGCGTCAGACGCCGGAACCCTAATCGGAATAGGAGAAATAAAGCCTAAATCACGCGAACTAGGGCTCCAAATAGGTAGAAAATGGAAGAGGAGAGACATGCTTATCAAACCTAGGACTTTGGAAGGTTGGCACGCCGGAAGAGCTGGTCGGAGAGGGAGACGGCGATCGGAGACCGAAGGAAGAAGAAAGAGTTCGTCACGTGAAACGCCGAACCCTAGCGGTTCGCGTTTTAAAAACACGATTCAGTCGACTGATGTGGAGCATCAGTCGACTGATAGCGGTTTATTACTGGGTTTACCGAGCCGGCACGATCGATCGGCTCGGCGATCGAACCTTCGTAACGAACCTTACGTAGCGTGCTACTGGCATCGGATCGACTGATGTTGCTAATCAGTCGACTGATGTGCACATCACTCGACTGCTCGTCGAGCACTCGACTGATGGCCTTCGGCCTCGGTGAACAGTACCATCAGTCGACTGATGGACCTCATCAGTCGACTGATGTTCGATCAGTCGAGTCATGGAGCTAGCACTCGACTGATGGCCGTATCGTATCGCGCTACAGTGTTATCGATCGATCGATAATCAGATCGATCGTGATGTCGATTTCGATTCAAAATCAAATCTCGATTTTATCATCTTAATTATTCCATTTTATCACGTTAGATCTTGTATTTCGAATGTATTGATGTTATACTTTTATTCATGTATTTGTTAATGTATTTTAATGTTTTATTTCATTTTTGCAAACATTAACATTCAATGATTTCCAAAACCTAACATCTCACCCTTTCTAAGTGTTGAAATACACAATCAAGGTAAAAGACTTGTTTTGTGAGATGTAATCTATCCTAGACATTCCTTCCATGCAAACATATGGTAAAACATATGAAGCATGGTGAATACAAGACATCAAGTTGTGTGGCACTTGAGTATCACTCTAGATGTTATTTTTACATCTTAACCACACATTTCTTGATACATGACCTTCAAAGTGTGCCAATAATCAAAGGTACACACTATGACCTCTAAAACTAGATCGTGTCAATTTTATTGATTTTCATGTTTTCAAGATATATATTGACACAACCTAAACTTCTTTAAAATTAAGGCTCAAGGATATTTCCAAGGTAACCATAACCTTGAAAGTAACCTAAGGTGCCACCTTTATCATGGTTGAGTTAACTACCCATCCAATCAAGGTTGGCACACCCTAAACCCATCTAGCGTGAATCAATCACGCTCTTAGGAACCCAAAACCGATTTGAGCTCCTAGGGTTAATTAGGTATTCCTTAGGGATAACCTCCCTAGATACCTTCCTAATGACCCTCCTAGGCTTATTAGCCTTGGTCATTTTGGTCTTGCCTAGGTTAACCTTAGGGATTGCCTCCCTAACAACCTTATTAGTGGTCATCCTAGGTTTCTTCGAAACCTTGGCCATTAGGCACAAACCTTGGTCAACTCTAGGAATGACTTTCCCATTGACCTTGGTCATCCTAGACCTAGTTAGTATTCCATAGTCAAATGGAACACTATGGTAAGCCGCCTTAGGCTTAGGTTTTTGACCCAAACCCTTCTTGCCTTTGGTTGACTTTTGTCTTTTAGATCCTACTTGTTGACTTGGATTATTTGACCTAAAAGTTTGACCAATTGACCCTTGCATTTGATTTTGCATAATGTTGAGGGTCTTTTCAAGTTTTTCAAGCCTTGACCTCAAGGCTTGATTTTCCTTTTCTAATATCTCAATTTTTGATTTTTCATTTTCTCTTGAGATATTTCTATTTCTAGGCATATGTCTAGATTCCTTAGCATTATAGCCTAGATGTTCTCCTATTTTCTTAATGCTTTCCTTAGGTAATATATTTTTAGGGATATTAGTCCTAAATTTCTCCTTATTCTTAAGGTGAACATTCTTAGCTCCTAAACAAATATGTTTGTTACTTCTAGCATGCTCTTTATGATACATAACAAAATTGCTAAAATTAGTTCTAGCATGCTTCTTAATATTTAAATTAGACGGAGCATTATTTAAATATACCTTAAGGTTTGCCTTAGTGGCTCCCCCTACTTGTGATGCTCCTTCTTGCCCTTTCTTCTTTCCCCTTGGGCATTGACTCCGGTAATGACCCGGTAGTCGGCATTTGAAGCAAATGACATGCTCCTTGCTCTTTTGTCTTGGAGAACCGGCGTCCGTTGACTTTTATTGACTTTTAGGCACCGGAGGAGGTTTCTTGATCCTCTTTGGACATTTGCTCTTGTAATGCCCATACTCCCTACACTCAAAGCACATAATATGATTTTTATTTGAAAATAAGGTGTTTGAGTTACCTAGGGTGGTGGTAGGTGCCGGAGTTGAATTTTGAGCTTCCTCATCTTGATCGGATGTTGAGAGCTCTTCTTGAGGTTGCTCCGGTGTAGAGGATGGTCTCTCCTCCTCAACCCTAGAAGTAGATGCTTCTTCCACCTCTTCTACTTCTTCTTTCTCCGATTCGGAAGTTGACTCCATCTCAACTTCCGATTCCTCACTTTCACTTGAGGATGAACTCTCCTCATGGTATCTTGCCAATTTTCTCCATAGCTCCTTGGCATACATGTAATCCCCTAGCTTGCACAAAACCTCATTAGGGATTAAATCTTCCAAAAGTTTCGTTACCTTAACTTCGGTCTTGAGCTTTTAGCATTGCTCTTGAGTCCACTTTTTCAATTTTAGGACATTCCCCTTCTTATCCCTAGGGGGTTCAAGACCTTCAATGAGGATGAACCAATCCTCTATGTTCATCATCAAGAATGTTTCCATTCTTGCTCTCCATGCCGGAAAATCTTCTGGATCATATGGAGGTGGAGTGTTGATTTCCCATCCAAGCTTGTCTTGGAATTCCATCTTCACCCTCTAGCCTTTTGCCTTAGCTCCCGGTTGTTAATCCGTAGAAGAGCCCCGGGCTCTGATACCACTTGTTAGGAATAGTTGGAATGGCTAGAGGGGGGGTGAATAGCGAAGATGTAATTCGATCTCGTTTGTGTCTACAATTTCGTTAGCGCAGCGGAATATATATAATGATAAAAGCAATAACAAAATAGACAACAAGCTAACACAATGATATAACGTGGTTCGGAACTGCACGGTTCCTACTCCACGGATCGAGCTCTAAAGAGCCCTAGTGATGCACATGCACTCACTAATGATAAACACTCCTTCTCGACACAAGTCGGAGGAGGAGAAACCCCTTACAATAAATCTTACAACAGTAAGAATGAAATACAAGCAATATACAATGTAAATATGAAATACAAGTAAAGAAAAGACTTTACAACACTTGTTTTGATTGCTTGAATGCTTGGTTGCTTGCTTGCACTTGGTGACCTGATTTGCACCAACAAATCGCCCCAATAGCCCTCAAGAACCGGTTGGTTTTTCCTCCATCACGAGCTCCATATATAGCTTCAACCTGTGCTGGAAAAAGTCTATCAGTCGACTGATCGGGACCATCAGTCGACTGATGCCACTGTTGTCGTGAGACAACGGCTAGTTCCACGTTGGATAAGTCCAACGAAACTACCATCAGTCGACTGATTGTGACCATCAGTCGACTGATGGAGTCCTCACTCGACCAGTCGAGTCTCGACTCCATTCTGTGGCCGAATTCTCGAGCACCGCGATCGATCGATCGATCCACGATCGGGCCGATCGCTAAACCATCACCGATCGCCAACCCTAGTTGACTCGGTTCAGTTGACTGCCACATGGCACCAGTCGACTGGCACACCTCAAACATGAGGTTTTAACTCAAGTATGGTTCCCCCATACTTGCTAGACCACCCTTAGCCTAGACCTAAGCCTTCTAGCCACCTCCATCAGCCTCACGCCTCTCGGATCCCTCCAAGTCATCCATGACTTGTTCATCCATCGCGCTAGCCTTCAGGTGCTTCCGTCGGCTATGTCATGCTAACGGTGTCTACACCGTCAAGGCACATTGGACTTACGCCGCCAAGACTCCGCTTGGACTTTACGCCGCCAATATCAATCCCCTTGGACTTCAAATGCCAACCCATGTTGGACTTTCCATGCCAAGACCCATGCTTGGACTTTACATGCCAAGACCCATGCTTGGACTTTCCTTGCCAACACATGTTGGACTTTCCATTTGCCAAGTACTCAGGACTTGGACTTTCCCAAATGCCAAGTCCCATGCTTGGACTTTACATGCCAAGACCCATGCTTGGACTTTCCTTGACAATTATATTGTCACATGTTTTTGTCGAAACATCAAAACACATCAAAACTTCACTCGAGCCAAACTCGAGTCCTGGTCAATCGTGACCTGGGCCGATTGCACCAACATTAAGATACTTCGATCAGATCGAGGTGGAGAATACCTTAGCCATGAGTTTCGTGACTATCTAGCAGAGTGTGGGATTCTATCCCAACTCACTCCTCCTGGAACACCACAGTGGAATGGTGTATCCGAAAGGAAGAATCGTACCCTATTAGATATGGTACGATCTATGATGAGTCACACAGATCTTCCTATATCCTTTTGGGGATATGCTCTAGACACAGCAGCCTTTACCCTTAACTGTGTACCATCCAAGGTTGTGATAAAGACACCATATACAATATGGACAGGGAGAAATCCCATGATGTCTTTCATGAGGATTTGGGGTTGTGAGGCTTACGTTCGATGTCAAGTCTCAGACAAACTGGGACCCAAATCCGATAGGTGCTATTTTGTTAGATATCCCAAAGATACAAAGGGATATTACTTCTACATTCCCAGTCAGCACAAAGTGTTTGTGGCAAAGACTGGGGTTTTTCTAGAAAGGGATTTTGTTTCTAGAAAAACTAGTGGGAGTACCTTCGATCTTGAAGAAATTCAAGATAAGGACCATAGCACTGAGGCCTTGATGGAGGTTGAACAGGAACCACAAAGTGTTGTGGGTGATGGGGTTGTTGCACAAAGAGTTGTGGAACAACCACCTGTTCAGGTAGACCTACCTCTTCGCAGGTCTGATAGGGTACGTCGTCAGCCTGAGAGATACTCATTTCTCTTGTCTGACCATGATGACGTTATGCTCATTGAGAATGAGCCTACCTCCTATCAGGAAGCTATGATGAGCCCAGATTCTGAGAAATGGCTAGAGGCCATGAGATCCGAGATGGAATCCATGTACACTAACCAAGTATGGACTTTGGTTGATCCACCTGAAGGGGTCAAACCCATTTGGTGTAAGTGGGTCTTTAGGAGAAAGACTGACATGGATGGACTTACGCATACCTATAAGGGCCGATTGGTGGCTAAAGGTTTCAAGCAAATTCATGGTATTGACTATGATGAAACCTTTTCTCCAGTGGCGATGTTTAAGTCCATTCGGATCTTCCTTGCTATTGCAGCATACCACGATTATGAGATCTGGCAGATAGATGTCAAAACTGCGTTTCTGAATGGAAACTTACTCGAGGATGTGTACATGACACAACCTGAGGGTTTTGTAGATCCACAACATACTGGGAAGGTATGCAAGCTGCAAAAGTCCATTTATGGGCTAAAGCAAGCATCTCGGAGCTGGAATCTTCGATTCGATGATGCGATCAAACAGTTTGGTTTCATCAAGAATGAAGATGAACCCTGTGTCTACAAGAGGGTTAATGGGAACACAATTGTCTTCCTTGTATTGTATGTGGATGACATACTGCTCATTGGGAATGACATCCCTTCGCTACAGTCTGTGAAGACTTGGCTCGGGACGTGCTTCTCAATGAAGGACTTAGGTGAAGCAACCTGTATTCTAGGCATTAAGATCTATAGAGATAGATCTAAGAGATTGCTTGGCCTAAGTCAGAGTACATACATTGACACGGTATTACTTCGGTTTGCCATGCAGAATTCCAAGAAAGGACTTCTGCCGATGTCACATGGTGTGAGTCTTTCGAAGACTCAAAGTCCCTCTTCTAGAGAGGAGAGAGACCGCATGGATAAGATCCCTTACGCATCTGCTATAGGATCTATCATGTACACCATGCTATGTACTCGTCCTGATGTCTCGTATGCTTTGAGCATGATGAGTAGATACCAGTCAGATCTAGGTGAGCGTCACTGGATAGCAGTCAAGAATATTCTTAAGTACTTGAGAAGGACTAAAGAATATTTCTTGATATTTGGAGGCGATGAGGAGCTAGCTATAAAGGGTTACAGCGATGTCAGCTTCCAAACTGTCCAGGATAATTATATATCACAGTCAGGGTTCGTGTTTTGCTTGAATAGTGGCGTTGTGAGCTGGAAGAGTTCCAAGCAGGACACAGTTATTGATTCTACAACAAAGGCCGAATATATCGGTGCTTCCATCTCATTCGAGAGATTGTCGATAGAGGAGATGTGAAGATTTGCAGATGTCCCACAGAGGCTAACATCGCAGATCCCTTGACCAAGGCTTTGGCACAGAAAAAGCATGATGGTCACACTAGGTCATTGGGTATTAGATACTATGGTGATTGGCACTAGTGCTAGTGGGAGATTGTTAGTGAAATCCCTAGAGCCAATCATGTGATGATTGTTGTATGAACTTTATTGTATCATATTCCTATTTATAAAGGCATGGTTATTATATTTACTTGTATTGGTGCCAAATAACTAAATATAATAATGTCCTTGAGTAGTAGGTTCTTATCTATATCAATCGATTGGTTGAATCGATAATGAGATGATATAAAGAACACTACTCTTAATCATTCCTAGTCGAGTATTAACATTCAGGGACAATGTTAATGCGTAGAGACTAGCATGTAGGTCAACACGATGACTTGATCTCACAAGTCATGGATATGAGATATCAAATTGACACATGGGTATGCATTGGAGAATGTATACTGAATGACCCGCCATGAGAAAGTATCATGGATCGTTATATGAGTGTCATATACTTTCTCATGTGGCTATTAGTATGACTATTAGTCCTTAGACCTGAAGTCACCATGGTTCCCTACATAAGGAGTTGCATACTTTGGCTTCGTCAAACGTCCCCCGTAAATGGGTGGACTATAAAGGCGATTACTGGATATGTAACAAATTATGCGGAGGGATGTGAGTGATGTAGATGGGATCTATCCCTCCTATATGACGGGGGTGACATCGATATTCTTGATAGGGTGAGACCACGAAGTGCATGGCCATGCCCAAATGAGTCAATATGAGATATTGAGCTCATTTGATTAGAGTGAGTCTACTTGGAGATCAAGATTTAGATTGTACCAAGGATGACACGGTCTTTGCCTCGATTGGTCAATCTAGATGTCAAGGATAGAGGGACATTGTCACATATTGTGAGAGTCACAATTAGTAGTCACAAAGGTGATGTTGGAGCTCAACATTCTTGTAACTTGGGTAGCAATGATGTGTTGCTAGATACCGCTCATTACTTATGTTCCTAAATCGGTTTAGGGACATTGCCAACGTTACAAGAACCTATAGGGTCACACACATAAGAGCAATTAGATGGAGATTAGGTTCATATGATGAACCATGAGGATTAGGTTCATGGGATGAACCAAATTGGATTAAGAGTAATCCAAATTAGACTAATTGAGTTAGACTCAAGTTGATTCAAGTGTTGAATGAGTCTAATTTAGATTTGATTCATCAAATCAATTTAAATTAAATGAATAGAGATTCATTAAATTAAATTGACTTGAGTCAAGTGGTTAGATTTGATCAACCATGGGAGATTAGAGGTCAAGTTTGACTTAACTTGAGAGGGAAGATGAAAGGTCAAGTTTGACTTGACCAAATGCCATGTCATGATGATGACTTGGCATGGCTGGCCAATGATGATGCTCCACATCATCATTGACTTTGTCAATTGGTGCCACATCATGAGGGAGACCAAGGGTCATGGGAGTTACATGCATGCATGTAACCCCCTCTCCATGAAGTGGCCGGCCACTTCTTGATGAGGAGGAATTGAATTTGGGTAACTCCATCTTCTTCTTCCTTGCATCATCTTCTTCCTTGGATGAATTTCCCTCAAGTTCTCCCTCTCCTTCCTCATCTTGCCGAGATCTTCTAGGAGTGCTAGCACACTCAAGTTTGTCTCTTTCTCCACCTATTGCTTGTGTGGATACCAATAGAGGAGTGTGCACTTGACACTCTCAAGTTCCAGCAACCCTTTTGGACGAGCGGGATTTGCGAAGGGCGTCGCATCGAGGGTAATGATCTCACCTCTTAGATCTAAGGTAGATCTAGGGTTTTTAGTAAGCACATACATGTTTTATTTTAATATATCTTCACACAGATCTGTGGTCGGGGATTTCGAGGTTTCCGCAACGCAAAAAGCGGTTTTTGCGGCTCGGAAAAACCCAACAGAAAATTGGAAAGTCCAGGAATGGTCTTGGCCACGTAAATCAAGTGTGTAGTTTTGGCGGTGAAAATCCAAGAATTAAGGCTTGGCAATGGGATGTCCAAAGATGTAGTTTTGGTAGCATAAAGTCCAAACATATAGTCTTGGCAGCGCAAGTCTAAATGGATCTTGGCAAGGAAGTCCAAGGGTGTAGTTTTGACAACGTAAAGTCCAAGCATATAGTCTTGGTGGTGTAAGTTCAAATGGATCTTCGCAAGAAAGTCTAAGAGTGAGGCTTTAACAGTATAAAATTTAAGCATGTAGTCTTGGCAGTATAAGTCCAATGAACCTTGGAAAAGGACCCAGTTGTTGGTCCAAGAATGCCCCAATCATTAACGTATTTTGATGTTTGGATAATCATTTAAAGTTAGGAAATAATTGTGATCTAACAATGATGAATGTTTAAGTGACAGGAAAGTCCAAGTGTGAATCTTGGCAAAAGAAGTCCAAGTGTAAAGACTTGGCAAGGAAAGTCCAAGGGTGAAGCCTTGGCAAGAGAAGTCCAAAGGTGAATCTTAGCAGCATAAGTCCAAGAATGTAGTCTTGGCAGCGTAAAGTCCAAGTAGGACCTTGGGAAAGGAGGGACCCAAAGTAGGCAAGCGCAAAGATGAAAGAGTCGTAGACTCGAAGGGATCCTGGAGGCACAAGGATGATGAAGAAGCTAGAAGGTTTAGTCTAGGCTTAGGGTGTGTTCTCAAATATGAATTAGTCATACTTGAGGTGTGCCAGTCGACTAAAGTCGACTGGTCTCGAGTGTTCAGCACTCAAGGGTCCAGAGGACTTGAGCAGTCGACTGTTGTTATGACCCAGTCGACTGGTCAAGTAGTCGACTACGAATCAACTGTCGAAAATAAGCTTGGTAGTTGACAGGCATATAACACTAGTAGACTGGTCTATATGGCTCGACAAACACAATAGATGCTCGGCCTTAACAGACTTGAACTCGGGTCGAGAAGTCGAGTCAAGGTTGTTGGGGATTGTATGACCACTAGAGGGGGGTGAATAGCGTCTTGTTGATGTAGATGGAATTCGATCATGTGTTTACTACAATTGTTAGTGTACACAACGAAATATATAATAATAGAAACAAAAACACACTACAAGCACACAATACACAAGATATACGTGGTTCGGAACCTTAGGGTTCCTACTCCACTGGGAGCTCAACAAGCTCTAGTGATGCACACACCACTAATAAATCTCCTTCTCTGTGACACACTAGAGGTGGAGAAACCTCATACAAGTGATTACAAAAGTAATACTATGAAATACAAGCAAATACAAAGACAATAATGAAATACAAGTAAAGAAAACTTTACAACAATTGCATTAAATGTTTGCTTGTTTGATTGCTTGAGTTGCACTTGAAGACCGTGACTTACACCAGCAAATCACCTCAAATCGCTCAAGAAATCGCTTGTAGAAATCCTCCCCGTCGAGCTCCTTTTATGCCTCCACACAACTTGGATTTTTGCCTGCCAATCGACTACCAAAAGGCCTCAGTCAACTGCAAATAGTGTCATTGTCTCACAACAGACTTAATCCACGTTGGCATTCAAGCCAACGGATACACTGACAGTCGACTACCATTATAAGTAGCCGGCTGCCAAGCCCGTAGCCGACTGCTCAATCGGCTACCGAGCTTTCTGTGCTCGGGACCAAACCCAGCAATCGACTGCTCTCAAGGGCAGTCGAGGTGCCTCCTTGATTGGGACTCCAGTCGAGGCGCCTTGCGTCTGTGGCAGCAACTCAGCCGTAGTCGAGCCCAATCGACATGCCACCTTGATTAGGACTCCAATCGAGGCGCCAATCGAGACGCCGTATGTCTATGGTTGTTACTCGATCGCAGTCGATCACCAGTCGACTCATGGTAGTCGACTAGTCATAATTCCAGTCGACTGCTCTGTGTCGACTCGGCTGCTAAGTGTCAAAACACTTGATCAGTTGACTGGTACAAAACCCCAGTCAACTGATAACCTCAAACATGAGGTTTAACCCCAAGTATGATGCTCTCATACTTGCTAGACCACGCTTGGCCTAGACCTAAGCCTTCTAGCCACCTCCATCAGCCTCATGCCTATTGGATCCCTCCAAGTCATCCATGACTTGTTCATCCATATGCTAGCCTTCAGGTGCTTCCATCGGCTATTGTCATGCTAACCGGGTCTACACCACCAAGGCAGATTGGGCTTACACTGCCAAGACCAACACTTGGACTTTACGCCGCCAACCATTGGACTTATGTTGCCAAGACTCTACCCTTGGACTTTATTCCATCAATATCAATCCTTGGACTTCCCAATTGCCAAGTAACCATGACTTGGACTTTCACCGCCAAGACTACACACTTGGACTTACGTGGCCAAGACTACACCCTTGGACTTTCCAATTGCTAAGTACACATGACTTGGGCTTTCACCGCCAAGACTACACACTTAGACTTACGTGGCCAAGACTACACCCTTGGACTTTCCATGCCAACTCCATGTTGGACTTTCCAAATGCCAAGACCCATACTTGGACTTTCCATGCCAAGTACCACTTGGACTTCTCCATCATATGGTCAATCCCATGTCAACCATATAGTCAACCCATTGTCAAACAATGGTCAACTCATTGTCAAACATCAAAACACTACTCGAGTCAAACTCGAGTCTGGTCAATCATGACCTGGGACGATTGCACCAACAATCTCCCCCTTTTTGATGTTTGACAAAAACCAAATACCTTTGAGTTAGAACACTAACTCAATCCAATCCTCCCAATTGTCCAAATTGGGAATTCTCACATTCTCCCCCTTTTTGACATAAATCAAAAAGTCTCTCCCCAAGGGTATCAATGTCTCATATCCCAATGAGATCTTACAATCTTTCCCTTGGTCCAAAAACATCTAGGATGCCTTCACTCTTCCTAGTGATAAGTCTCATATTACTAAAGAGAGGCAATCCTTCAAACTCCCCCAAATCTCCAAAATCTCCCCCTTATGAGGAAGAACACATCCATCATCCCATAATGGATAACCTCCCCCTAAAAGCTTGCTCCCCTTGACCATTGCACCAATAATGCCCATGGAGAGTCCCTAAGCCTATAAAAACACTAAACCATCAAAATTAAGGGTAAAAGTTCAAACTTGAACTTTCACCCACCTTAAAATTGATACACACCCTAAATAACTCTCATAATCCATATTCAATGGATTTTCACCCTTCCAATGCTTTCCAAAGCATATCCTAGGGTTAGGAGCAATTAGGGTAGCCTGACATAGCTGAAACATGGGCTAAACATCCTTGTTTACCCAAAATCAGCATTGGCAGTCAACTTTGTCAATCAACAGTCGACTACCCTTGACTCCAATTGACTGCCATCCATGGCAGTCGATTGATTTCTGCAAGTGCAGAAATTAAAATTCAGAAATTGAATTTTGGAAAAGCATAAGTAATTATACGTAATTTGAAAAATAGTGAAACTGCATACGTATAATACTTATAACAATCATTATAGGTGAAAAATATTTAGAAAATAAAATATCCATAAAATAGTGAGATTGATACAAAATTCAAAACCATTGATAACTTCAATGCTTTTGACCTATTTTGTATCAACTTCTTCAATGGTGACTTCTATCAAAAGATAAACTGTACCAAGGTTTTCTAAAATGATTTTAAAACCTTATATTGAACCATAGTCTATGGGCTTAATGCACATGACTTGTACATAAGCTTTCCTCATGATTCATCCATGGTATAAGATGAGTTTGAGTTCATCTAGATGCAAGAACTATGCACCTTAAACATAACTCATTTTCTAGCATCTCACATGTGTCTAGGGTGTATGAAAACACACATATGTCAATTTGATGTGAGATGTGGGTTTTGTTCTTACTAATCTAAGGTCCCATACATTTTTCTAGGTAACACTATTTGATTCCCTTATACATGGGACTTCAAATCATGTCATAGTCCTTAAATCAATTTCAATTAGCTTAAATGCATGAATGATGATTATGGCATAAATGATAGCATAAATACGCATGTGCCAAAAATCATGATGTCATGGCAATAAATATAAACCTAAATATTCATGACATAAAAACTTAAACCTAAGCATTATCATGACATTTAGATGATTAAGATGAGAATGATGTCATGACATCGCATATGGAAAAAAATCATGGTAAATAAAATGTAAAGGTATAATAATACCTAGATTTTAGTGTTAATTGTCATTTGTTAGAGTTAAGCCCATTTTGCCATAATAACACTTATCTCCTAAGTGTGCCAAAAACCCAAAATGGCACACCATGACCTCTAAACCTTAAATTGTGCCAATTTCATTGATTTTTCAACTTCCATGAATTATATTGGCACATCCTAAAATCCTTTAGTATTAAATTTAAACTTATTTCCAAGGTATCCATAACCTTGAAAATGTCCTAACGTATCAACTCTACCATGGTTAGGTTAACTACCCATCCACTTAGGGTTGACACACCCTAACCCATCTAGTGTGAAGGAATCACGCTCTTAGGAACTCAATACCTATTGGAGCTCCTTGGGTTAATTAGGTATTCACTAGGGATAATTTCCCTAGATACCCTCCTAATGACCCTTTTTGGCTTAGAATCCTTGGTCATTTTGGTCTTGTCATGGTTAACCTTAGGGATTGCCTCCCTAGTAACCTCCTTAGTGGTCTTTCTAGATTTCATGGAAACCTTGGCCACTAGACATCTACCATGGTTAACCTTAGAGATGACTTCCCTAACAACCTTGGTTTTCCTAGACTTAGATTGAGTTCCATAATCAAATGGAACATTGTGATAGGTCTTCTTGGGCTTAGGTTTGTGACTCAAACCTTTCTTGCCCTTAGGTGGTTCTTGTTTTCTAGATCCTAAGTTTTGACCATTAGACCCCTTAAATGAGTTTGTCATTTCTGCTAGGATCTTTTTCAATTTTCTAAGCCTTGACCTCAAGGCTTGGTTTTCTAATTCTAATTTTCCCAATTTTGATTGTTCATTGATCTTTTGGGAATGGTTCTTTTTCTTAGGCATATGTCTATGGTTCTTAGGATTAATGCCTAGATGATCCTCTACCTTTCTAATACTTTCCCTAGATAGAATAGGCCTAGAGTTATTGGTTCTAGGTTTATCCTTAGACCGAAAATTATAACTTTTATCACCTAAGCAAAAATATTTGTTTTTAGCATGCTTTGTATCATGATGAATAGCAAGTGAATTAAAATTATCCCTAGCATGTCTTTTAACCTTAAAACATAAAGGTGCATTAATAGAATATACCTTAGGGTTTGCTTTAGAAGCTCTCCTTACATGTGATGCTCCTTCTTGGACTTTGGAGGCTTGTCTTCCCTTAGGGCATTGGCTCCTATAATGTCCCTTTTGATGGCATTTGAAGCACACCACGTGCTCCTTTCTCTTCCAAGTGGGGACACTAACATCCTTGATCTTTGGCACCAGTTGAGCCTTCTTGACCTTCTTAGGACACTTGCTCTTGTAGTGTCCGGCTTACCTACACTCAAAGCATACAATATGATTTTTATTTTTAATTGAAATGCTTGAGTTACTTAGGTCATTGGTGGTGATATGGGAAGGTTCTTCACTTCTTCCGGAGGTGGATGCTTCCTCTTGATTTTGCTCCGGAGTGGAAATTCTCTCCTCCCTCTCAATCCTTGAGGTGGAGGCTTCCTCCAACTCTTCCTCTTCCTCGGATGTTGATGGTCATTCAATCTGATTCCTCAAGCTCTTGTGAGGATGATGATGATTCTTCCTCTTCCGAGTCTTCTTGAGCTTGAGATGAGGAGCACTCCTTCTTAACTTTCGAATCCTCACTTTCTTGTGAGGATGAGCACTTCTCTTCAGGCTCTCTCTCTACTTGAGCCACGGATCGTTCTTCATGGAGATTGGCCAATTTATCCCATAGCTCCTTGGCATATTGAAATTCACCTAACCTAGACACAATATCGTTAGGTAATGTACTTAATACCATTTGAGTTACCTTATCATTTCTTTCGAAGGTTTGAGCTTGCTCTTCGGTCCATCTCTTCTTCTTGAGATATCCACCTTTTAGACCTCTTAGAAGTTCAAATCCCTTCACTAGGATCATCTAATCTTCAAAGTACATCATGAAGAAATTCTCCATTTGTGCCCTCCATTGCTCAAACCCTTCTCGTCAATAGAAGGTGTATGGAATTGGCGTGTTGATATCCCATCCCAATCCATCGTTGAGCAACTCCATCTACCTTCTTCCCTCTAGCAATTCTCCCTTGGTTATTAGTCCAAATGAAGAGCGGACTCTAATACCACTTGTAGGTATCGAAGTGTCTTCTTCTTCTTAGAGTTGACCGGGCTCTGATACCACTTGTTGGGGATCATATGACCACTAGAGGGGGGTGAATAGCGTCTTGTTGACGTAGATGGAATTTAATCGCGTGCTTGCTATAATTGTTAGTGTACGCAGTGGAATATATAATAATAGAAACAAAAACACACTACAAGCACACAATACACAAGATATACGTGATTCAGAACCTTAGGGTTCCTACTCCATGGGGCGAGCTTAACGAGCTCTAGTGATGCACACACCACTAATAAATCTCCTTCTTGGTGACACACCGGAGGTGGAGAAACCTCGTACAAGTGACTACAAAAGTAATACAATGAAATACAAGCAAATACAAAGACAATAATGAAATACAAGTAAAGACGACTTTACAACAATTTCTTTGAATGCTTGCTTGTTTGATTGCTTGAGTTGCACTTGAAGACCCTAACTTGCACCAGCAAATTGCCTCAAATCGCCCAAGAAATTACTTGTGGAAATCCTCCCCGTCGAGCTCCTTTTATGCCTCTTTGCAACCTAGATTTCCTCCTGGCAATTAACTACCAAAAATCCCCAGTCGACTGCCAACAGTGTCGTTGTCTCACGACGGACTTGATCCACGTTGGCATTCAAGCCAACGGATACACTAGCAGTTGACTTTCATTACCAGCAGTCGACTGCCAAGCCCGTAGCTGACTGGTCAGTCGGTTACCGAGCTTTCTATGCTCGCGACCAAATCCAACAGTTAATTGCCCTCCATGGTAGTCGACTGCTCAAGGGCAGTCGAGGTGCCTTGCATTTGTGGACACAACTCAGCCACAGTCGAGGTGTCACCTTGCGTCTGTGGCCATAACTCGGCCGCAATCGATCGCCAGTTAACTCATGGTAGTCGATTGGTCATAATTTCAGTCGACTGCTCTGTGTCGACTCGGCTGCCAAGTGTCAAAACACTTGATCAGTTGACTGGTACAAAACCCCAGTCGATTGATAACCTCAAACATGAGGTTTAACCCCAAGTATGATGCCCTCATACTTGCTAGACCACCCTTAGCCTAGACCTAAGTCTTCTAGATACCTCCATCAGCCTCACACCTATTGGATCCCTCGAAGCCATCTATGACTTGTTCATCCATATGCTAGCCTTCAAGTACTTCCATCGACTATTGTCATGCTAACCGGGTCTACACCGCCAAGGCAGATTGGGCTTACACTGCCAAGACCAACACTTGGACTTTACGCCGCCAACCATTGGACTTATGTTGCCAAGACTCTACCCTTGGACTTTATTCTGCCAATATTAATGCTTGGACTTCCCAATTGCCAAGTACCCATAACTTGGACTTTCACCGCTAAGACTACACACTTGGACTTACGTGGCCAAGACTACACCCTTAGACATTCCAATTGTCAAGTACACATGACTTGGACTTTCACCGCCAAGACTACACACTTGGACTTATGTGGCCAAGACTACACTCTTGGACTTTCCATGCCAACTCCATGTTGGACTTTCCAAATGCCAAGACTCATGCTTGGACTTTCCATGCCAAGTACCACTTGGACTTCTCCATCATATGGTCAACCCCATGTCAACCATATAGTCAGCCCATTATCAAATAATGGTCAACTCATCGTCAAATATCAAAATACTACTCGAGTCAAACTCGAGTATGGTCAATCATGACCTAGGCCAATTGCACCAACAAAGATCTGGCAGTCGACTGATATTTTGAGTAGTCGGTTGATATTTTGAGAAGTCGACTTCCACGGGCATAAAATGGTTAATAGTCGACTGCTCAGTAGACTAGGATGATACCAGTCGACTGATGATAAGAGCAATCGACTTATCAAGTGACCATTATTGGTGATGACCATGATCAAGCTTCGTCAGAAGTCGTTCGATGCATTCAACAGTGACACCGATCGATTGCTGGTATGTAGCAGTTGACTAGTGAACCCCTCAATGGGCAGAAATGGGTTGATGCCTAAAAGTTGATATAAGAGAAGGCTTGAAAGCTTGAAGAGACTAATGCTAATTAACACACAAAATTCTCATTCTCTAAGCTCCCAAGCCTTCTTCCAAGTTCTTAAGCTCTCCAACTCTTCCTTCTAAGCTTATTCTTGATCATCTTGTAAAAGGAAAAGTGTTCATTATAAGAAAACATTTCTCCACCTTGGTGTTCTCATCAAAAGGAGACTTTAGTGAAAGCTTTCTTAGAGTAATCCACTTTACAGATTGTCGTAGAGTAGAAGCGTCATCTCCGAACCGCATTACATACTCGTATTAGCTTGTTTTCTTTGTTTTTGCATTTATTATATTGCTTCCGCTAATGACTCTTGTAGAAAACGAAGAAGAGCTATTCACCCCCCCTCTAGCCATTATAAAGGATCCTACAAGTGGTATCGAGCCCAGATCACATCCGAAGATCTAATCATTAAACGGAGCAAGATGCTTTTTCCAGAGGGACACAACATTATATGACCACTGCTCTTCAATGGAAATAGCTTGATCTACTGGAAGAGTCACATGGAATATTACTTGATGATTGACATCGACATGTGGTTTGCGGTGACAAAGGAATTCACACCACCGATTGATGGGGAGGGAAAAGTTTTGGAATCTGGACGATGGACAACTGAACAAAGAAAGAAGGCGCAGTCCAATGCAAAGACAATGGTAACCCTCAAATGCAGACTTGCTGAGGAACAACAAAACAAGGTTGGTCCCTTACGAAGTGCCAAAGAGTTGTGGGACAAGCTTATTAAACTAAATGAAGGCACAAAAGACTCCAGAGTCGCCAAGAGAGATTTGCTCATCAATCAACTATAGAACTTTTCCATGAAGGGAGGAGAAACGGTAAGTCAACTACATGGAAGGTTCAAGGAACTCCTTAATGGCCTCCACTCGATTGGAGAAAATGTGGAGAACCGAGACCTTATCAAGTATATTCTTCATGTCTTCCCTAGAACCACCTTATGGGCATCAATGGTTGATGCTTATAGGGTCTTGAAGGATCTTTCTTTGGTTAAGGTAGATGAATTATTTTGTGAATTTGAGCTGCATGAGCAATCTAACATGCCTTCAAAAGAGAAAGGTGTAGCTTTTCTTGTAGAGAAGAAGGAGAAGAAGAACGAAAAGAAGGAGGAGTCCTCATCATCTGAATCTGAGGATGAGTCATCAAGTAGCGAAGGAGACATGTCGACTACTGAGATGGGCCACTATATATGTCAAGAAGTTGGTAGGAAAATCTAGAGATTTCAAGAAGAAGGATATAAAGAAAATCTTCCAAGTCTCAAAAGGTAAATATAGTAGTAATTCAGATTTCAACCCTAATGTTACTTGTTATGGATGCAACAAGAAGATCCACATCAAGCCAAATTGCCCAGAAAAGAAGAAGAAAGAAGAAAAGGAAAAGAAAGAAAAGAAGAAGAAGGAAGCCATGGTAGCTCAAATAACATGGGACAGTCAAAGTATTGAAGACTCATCGGATGAAGATGAGTTATGCCATGTCACCCGACACATGGCCTTGATGGCGAATGAAGATGAATCCGAAATCTGAAGACAAGGGGAGTCAAGTGACAAATTGTCATCAAGTGATGATGAGGTAAAGGATTCCCCTCAAGTTGAATTCTTGTATAAGACAATTGCATATCTTAAAAATGCATTAGATAGATCAAAATATAAGGTCAAGGACATGAAGGTAGAAATTGTGAAAATTAGAAATGGAGCATCTACATCTAATGACTCATGCATGCTTAAGGAAGAAAAAGAGAACTTAAGGAACCAAGTAGTTGAGCTAAGGACAAACATAGAAAATTTTACTAAAGGCTTAAAGTACCTTGATATGATACTTAGAGATCAAAGGGTCATTTACAATAAGGACAGTATAGGATACAAGCCTAAGGACAAGGAAGTTGCCTACATTTCTCTAATAAATAGAAAGATAACAACTAAGGGTAAAGTAAAGAAGGCATGGGTTCCTAAGAAATTTTTAAATGATGTTTCCGGTCCAAACGTTTGGGTACCAAAGTAGTTTGTTTTTCATGTTGTTTAGGTAGGTGGACAAAGTATGTTGATTGTGGATAGCAGTTGCTCAAGATACATGACCGGAGATGTGAGCAAGTTTTCCACAATCAACTACATTAACAAAGGAACTGTGTCTTTTGGGAATAGTGGAAAGCTCAAGATTTTAAGTAAAGGCACAATTGAGGTATCCCCTAAAATTATCATTCACAAATTCTTATTAGTTAAAAGCATGAAGCTTAACCTACTTAGTGTTAGTCAACTTTATGATGTGGGTTATACGATAGAATTTGAATCCTCAAAATGCTTAATTAGACACAAGAGCTTGAATGATTGCATGATAGTTGGCTATAGGAAAACAAATATTTATTATGTTGATTTATCCTATGCTTCTAACATTTCTACTAAGTGTCTTATGGCAAAAAAAGAGGAATGTTGGCTATGGCATAAGAGTCTTGGACATGTCAACATGAAGAACATAGCCAAGATAGCCCAATTGGAGTTAGTAAACGAGATACCAAATATTAAGTACATTAAAGACAAATTGTGTGATGCATGCCAAGAAGGAAAGCAATCTAAATCATCACACAAAGGAAAAACCCTAACTAGTGCTTCATTAACTGCACTTAGATTTATTTGATTGTCATAGCATTCCTTCTTTAAATGGTAGCAAATATTGTTTGGTCATAGTTGATGATTTCTCTAGGTATACATGGGTTTACTTTTTGAAATATAAGGATGATACCTTAGAAACAATCATAGAATTTAGCAAAAGAGTTGAAAATGAAAAGAATCTCAAAATCAATCGAATCCGTAGTGATCATGGTGGAGAATTTGAGAGTTCAAATTTTTCAAAAATTTTCTTAGAACAAGGGTACAAGCATAAGTTCTCTTGTCCTAGAACACCCCAACAAAATGAGGTGGTGGAAAAGAGAAATTGTGTCCTACAAGAGGAGGCTAGGACAATGCTTAATGCATACTCCTTACCTAGCTACTTGTGGGTGGAAGCGGTTAACACCGCTTGCTATATCTAAAATCGTGTTTTAATAAATAGATTTTTAAACAAAACACCTTTGAGTTATGGAATGGAAAATTTCCAACAATTCACTATTTTAAGGTCTTTGGATATAAAGTCTATATTTTAAATACCAAAGACAATTTAGGAAAATTTGAGTCTAAGGCGGATGAGGGAATCCTAGTTGGATACTCATCTACTAGTAGAGGTTATAGAGTATATAATAAGAGTACTCTAAAGGTTGAGGAATCTTTCAATGTTGAATTTGATGAGTCCTCTGTTAGTAATATATGAGAGGTGTCCTAAGGCAATCGCCTTATGTTTAAACCATTTATATGATAAATGAAGATTCACTATTTGAGTATACATATTTTCATGTATTTGATTAGATCTTAAACTCATTTACTGAATGTCCACAATATGATTCACAGCATGAGAGAATTTGTGATTGGATCACAACTAGTGAGTATCTCTACATGTGTAATTGTGATGCATTGGAATTATCCCTAGTCGATGAATTGATGGATTTGGACACCATCAATTTTGTCGAGACTAGCACGAGGTATACTCTTTGGTGTATCCAAGCAGCTGATTCTCACTGGCTGGAGACATTGTGATGTCCGGAGTTAATCGTGGATGCTAGTTATGGTAACTAGTTCATTGGAGTCACCAGCTGTAAGACTTCATATGATTCTCTACATATATGGATATGTCAATGAAGTTCTTACTGCAGCTTAAGTGCGATGTTCCTTTGACTTACGGTATTCAAGTCATCTTGGTCATGAAAACTTATGCTTTGACATCTTAAGCAAGCATCTCCAAGGAGATGTGGACCCGAGATGATTGGGTATAAGTCGAATCAAAGGTGTTTGAATAGACTATAAAAGATTCACCACTCCTTGTGGGGAGATGTATACCCAGGGCCTCTCATTGGATTGTTACTAAAGTCTTTGGTTAAAGCATTACATGTTTAGAGTAATGTACTCTTGGATACATGTGCAGTAACTAGAATCCGAATAACGAGGAAATCATACTTGGGCTAGGTGTAACGTAATCAGCCTGGTGAGGACTGACACAATAGACCATGTCCTGAACCAAGTGGGTATAAGGTGCGTGAAGGGAATGAGGCACAATTCACTGTGGCTGTTGAAAGGTTTCAGAAGTCGTTCTGGAGTTAACCGTTGATTTTCCGATTAATTGGGGATCATGATGTACAACTAGGATCCACTCATGATCATTCTATAATTAATAGTTAATTATAGATGGCCAACATAAATCGGGAACTTATTTGGTCACACGCACAACGAGCGTAATCTGAAGGATTTAAAATGAGCTTGAGAATGAGATTCTCAGAATGAGAGAAACTAGATTTGGTTGAACCAAACAAGGAGCGAGCATGAAATCATTTCAGTCGTGACGGAAGCATGGATGGGGCGTGTCTTTTAAAGACATGATGGATAAACGAAATTAGTTTAGTTCTATTCCAATGGTGGAAAATAAACCAAAGGGGTTTGATTTGTTTTAAACGAATGAACCAAAGTTGGTTCGGTTTGTTTTAACTTAAAATAGACAAACACGGTTTGGTTTATTTTAACTTAAGTTATTGGAGCGGGTTAACAGGTTTTGGTTATGAACTAATAACCGTTAGGAGAATGTGTTCTCTATAAAAACATGACTTAAGAGTTTGTCGTGGAGAATTAATTGGTTCAAGGGTTTTTGAAACCCTAGCCTCCTTTCCTCCTTCTCCTCCTTCTTGCCACCCAAGAGCTCTTGCTGCCCAAGAGCTTTAGCCACCCAAGAGGAGCTATCACCTAGGCTTTGCTGCTACCCAAGTCGCTGCCGGCCACCCACTAGCTGTCGGCGACTCCTCCAGCCATCCTCCCTTGGCCGTCGGCGACCAAGGAGCAACCGACCATTGATTGGTCGGCCATATCTTCCTCCAAACAAGCTGCCCAGATTTTGGACAGCTTGTTCTCCTCTTTGTGAAGAGGTCATTTGGTCAGCATTTTGTGCTCCGACAGCGACCTATTTGTCGGGGATTGGTTCTCCGGCAATCATCATAGGTGGAGGGTTGAGTTTTCGTCAATCGATTGACGAAAATTGCTTCCGAGAAGCGAGTTTGCGAAACTCGATTTTTGGATCCGATTTTTATTCGGAATGTGGTCTTCTCTCGGATCACATCGTCTTCAACACAAGGCTAGTAACTCCTACGAAGACAAGACTCGTAGCTTGGTGAAGCTATCTCAACGATACTCGGTGTGGATATGGATAGAGGCAATTCTAGCGAGAGTTGCTTCGGTTGATGTCATTCCCGCTACACGTGATACGTCAAGTATAACTAGAGTAATTTTCTTTTATTGTAAAATTTTAAATAGCAATTATGTCTACACATGTTGTATCCTGCATGTGTGTGATGTGTGTATTGTAATAAATTAGATTTATTGCTTTTATTGCTTCCACTGTGTGCATGTTTACGAAACGTGTTCAAACACACACTCGCCGCAGTGCCGGGGAAATCCAACATCCTCTAGCACTTATCCTAGAAAATCCTCCATTGATAAGAATATTAATGACAAAAATCAAGACATTACCCAAGGCCTCCAAAATTTAAATTTAGGGGGCAATGATCAAGGGGGAGGAAGAGGATATTACGATGATAAAGGAAGAAAGGATAATCATGATCAAAATCAAGTTGATTCTCCTCCTAGGACCTTAAGGATTCATCAAAACCATCCCCTCAATCAAGTAGTAGGAGAACAATCACAAGAAGTAAGAACTCGGCCTTTCCATAGAGCTCCTACTAGTCAAGTAGATCTCATCTCCCAAATTGACCCTAAATCAATTAATAATGCATTACTTGATCCGGATTGGATTTTGGCAATGCAAGAAGAATTGGCTCAATTTGAGAGATGTGAAGTATGGGAGCTAGTCCCTAGACCCAATGATAGCACTATTGTTACCACAAGATGGGTCTTTAGGAACAAGTTGGATGATCAAGGTAATATTACTAGAAACAAAGCTAGGTTAGTAGCTTGAGGATTTAATCAAGTTAAAGGACTTGATTATGATGAAACCTATGCCCCAGTTGCTGGGTTAGAGTTCATAAGAATTCTATTAGGGTATGCTGCTCACATGGATTTTAAATTCTATCATATGGATGTGAAATTGGCATTCTTAAATGGGTTTATTAAGGAAGAGGTTTATGTAGAACAACCTCCCAGGATTGAGAATATAGATTACCCAAACTATGTTTATAAGCTTAGAAAAGTTTTATATGGGTTAAAACAAGCTCCCTAGGCTTGGTATGAAACACTATCACCTTTCTTAATTTTTAAGGATTTTAGAAGAGGTCAAGTTGATCATGTTGGTGCAATCGGCCCAGGTCACGATTGACCAGACTCGAATTTGACTCGAGTGATGTTTTGATGTTTGACATAGGATTTTTGACAAAGTGGTTTGACATTGATGTTGGACATTGATGTTGGTTAATATGTTGGGGAGATTGTTGGAGCAATCGACCCAGGTTATAATTGACCGGACTCGAGTTTGACTCGAGGGAGACTTTGATGGTTGACTAGGGTTGACCATGTGATCAAGGGTAAGTCCAAGCATGGGTCTTGGCAAGGTAAAGTCCAAGTCATGGGTACTTGGCATGGAAAGTCCAAGTCATGGGTACTTGGCATTTGGGAAAGTCCAAGTCTTGAGTACTTGGCACAAAGGAAAGTCCAAGCATGGTCTTGGCATGGAAAGTCCAACATGGGTTGGCAAGGGAAAGTCCAAGCTTGAGTCTTGGCATTCGAGAAGTCCAAGGGGATTGATATTGGCGGCGTAAAGTCCAAGCGAAGTCTTAGCGGCGTAAGTCCAATGTGCCTTGGCGGTGTAGACACCGTTAGCATGACATAGTCGAGGGAAGCACCTGGAGGCTAGCGCGATAGATGAACAAGTCATGGATGACTTGGAAAGATCCGAGAGGCGTGAGGCTGATGGAGGTGGCTAGAAGGCTTAGGTCTAGGCTAAGGGTGGTCTAGCAAAGTATGGGGGCACCATACTTGGGTTAAAACCTCATTTTTGAGGTTGGCGATTGGCCCAGCATTATGGCGGTTCATTGCCAGTAGTCGACAGTTATTGTCATTTAAAACTAAAATTGCTCTGGCGGTCATTGCCATTGGAAGCGATCGTGATGTTGACAGTCGACTGCTAGTTCAGCCGCGAGCACAGAATGCTCCATAGCCGACTGGGCAGTCGACTACACGGCTGGCAGTCGACTGCCAATGTTGGCAGTCGACTGCCAAGAGATCCGTTGGAGTTTTTCCAGCATGGATCGAGCCGTTGTCTCACGGCAACAGTGGCATCAGTCGACTGGTGACTTATGGCAATCGACTGATAGGAAAAAATCCAGGTCGCACACAAGGATAAAAGGAGCTCGACGGGAGGGTTTTTGGTAGCGATTTCTTGGACGTTTTTGAGATGATTTGCTACTGCAAATCAGGGTCTTCAACCACAGTTCAAGCGATCAACAAGCAAGCAATCGAAAGGCATTTGTAAAGTGTTTTCTTTACTTATATTGCATTGTATCTCATTTTATTTGCTTGTTGTTATTTGATTATTGTTGTAATCATCTTGTACGAGGTTTCTTCGCCTCCGGATTGTTCCGAGAAGGAGTGTTTTATAGTGGTGTGTGATTGGCATCGCTAGGGTTCGTACGAACCGGATCCGTGGAGTAGGAACCGTGCGGTTCCGAACCACGTTAAACAATTGTGTTCGTGTGTGATTGCTTCATTTCGTTATTGCTTTTATTATTTCTATATTCCACTGCATACTAACAATCATAGGCAAGCGAACGCGATCAAATTCCATCTATGTACGGTCAATGCGCTATTCACCCCCCCCCCTCTAGCGGGCGCACAGGTCCCAACAAGTGGTATCAGAGCTCAAGGCTCTTCTACGGATTAACAACCCGGAGTCAAGACGCTAGAGGAAAAGATGGAAGTTCAAGGACAATTGGGATGGGATATCAACACCCCAATTCCGTATGCCTTCTATGGATGAGAAGGTTTCAATTCTTGGAAGGCGAGAATTGAAGATTTTTTTGATGATGAGAGACCTTGAGGAGTGGTCCATGTTGATGGAAGGATTTGAATATCCTAAGGGACCAAAGGGAGGATTTCTCAAGAAGAAGAAGTGGAGTGAGGAGCAACTCCAACAATTCGATAAAAACAAGAAGGTAATCAAATTCATTTTTGATTTAATTCCTAATGACCTCTTGTGTAGCCTAGGTGACTATGTGGATGCCAAGGAGCTATGGAGCGATTTGGCCAAGCTCCATGAAAGTCTATCATCGGTCCAAGAAGAAGCACCATCACCCTCTCAAGCTCAAGAAGAAACATCCAAAGAGCTAGAGGATTCGGAGGTTAATAGGGAATCAACATCCGGATCTGAAGAGCTAGAAGCAGTGGAAGAAGTGGAGGAGGCATCCACCTCTAGGTTTGAGGGGGAGAGACCATCCACATCGGAGCCGGAACAAATTCAAGAAGAAGTCTCAACCTCCGGGAGGAATGAAGAATTAACTCCAATCACCACATCCACCATAGATAACTCAAACATATCAATTTGTAATAAAAATCATATCATATGTTTTGAGTGTAGAGAAGTCGGGCACTACAAGAGCAAGTGCCCAAAGAAGGTTAGGAAAGCTCCACCAGCACCAAAAGTCAAGGATGCCGATGCCCCAAGTCAAAAGAGCAAGGAGCATATCATATGCTTCAAGTGCAACTCAAAGGGGCATTACCGGAGTCAATGTCCTAGGGGCACCAAAAAGACCCAAGAAAAAGCTACACATGTAGGGGGAGCTTCCAAAGCTAACTCTAAGGTATTTTTGATTAAAGCTTTTTATTCAAATAATGTCAAAAAGCATGCTAGAAATAATTTTAGCAATCTTGCTATTTATCAAAAAGAGCATGCTAGAAATAGAGAATGTTGCTTAGGAGCTAAGAAGGTCAACCTTAGGAGTAAGGAGAAATTTGGGACTAATGTCGCTAAAAACAACTTATCTAAGGACAAACCTAGGTTAAATAACTCTAGAAAAATTTTACCTAGGGAGACCATTAGAAAGGTGCAAGAGCACCTAGGTTTCAATCCTAAATGGACTAGGCATATGCCTAGGAAGTCCCATGCCCAAAAACAAAATCAAAATTCTAAAGTTGGGCAATTAGAATTAGAGAACCAAGCCTTGAGGTCAAGGCTTGAAAATCTTGAAAAGACCCTTAAGGTTATGCAAAATCAAATGCAAGGGTCAATTAGTCAAACTTCTAGGTCAAAATCTCAAAGTCAACATTTTGGACCCAAGAAGCAAAAGTCACTCAAGGGCAAGAATGGTTTGGGTCACAAACCTAAGCCTAAGGTGGCTTATCATAGTGTTTCATTAGATTATGGAACACTAATTAGGTCTAGGAAGACCAAGGTCAATAGGGAAGTCATCCCTAAGGTTGACCAAAGGTTGTGCCTAGTGGCTAGGGTTTCTAGGAAACCTAGGGTGGCCACTAAGAAGGTTATTAGGGAGGCAATCCTTAAAGTTAACCAAGGCAAAACCCAAATGACCAAGGCTAACAAGCCTAGAAGGGTCATTAGTGTTGGATCGATGTGGTTCGCTAGAGGGGGGGAGTGAATAGCGAAAAGCCTTTTTCTTTCGAATTCGTTTCAAGACAAATATACGCAGCGGAAATGTAAATGAAACAAAAAGAGACAAGTTTGTTTTTTACTTGGTTCGTAGCCTTCGGCTACTACTCCAAGGCCCTAACGGTCCTAGACCGTGTACGGAGGGCAATTCACTAAAACACTCCTCCTCGTTGGAGGTAGGAGTTTGACGATTACAAAAAAAAACTTCGAAGCAAAATGATAGAGAGACAAACCCTCTCTTCTATTAAAGTAAAATGCAATGATAGAAAAACCTCGAGTAAAAGAGTTGCAATATTGAAAACAATAACAAGGATTATACCAACAACTAAAAAGAAAGACCTTAAGCTAGCGTTGTTGGCAGCACTTCGTTGTCGTAGAGTCGTCGGAGAGTCACAGTGTTGCGGAAGCTTTTGAGCACTTAGAATTATGTCAAAACCCTAGGTTAGGACCTCCTTTTATAGCCTTTGAGCCCCTTTTCAAGAGGAACCCTAGCCAATCATATTTGAGCACCACTCCCCTTGAAATTTGGTGATAAACCTTGACTCCTCGAGGCTGATCCTTTGACCAAGAAATAACTAATGGCCATCACCCGATCATCGGGCAAAGATCAGTCGAGTGCTAGCCGTAGTCACCCGACTGATGGACGACAGTCGAGTCCTTCAGGTTGGCAGTCGACTGATGCTGGCTGCAAGGCAATGTTAGCTTAAAGAAAACATTATTTCGACGGTCGTCGACCGTCCGATCTCGACCTAGACCACCTATGAGATGTCTTGGGTCGGATCTACGCTTAAGTCTTTCCCCGTAACGAGGATACGACCTTACTTACACTCGCACACACGAGCTTACCTCGATACTTACGTGTTGCTTTTGCTTCCGGCCTTTCACTCAATTCCTTCGGCTCCCTCCGAAGTCACTTGAGTGTCGCCCGACCACCGCGGCTTCCTCCGGGTGTCGCTAGCCTTCAGCTCCAGCTATAGCAATTTTCTGCACACTCGATTCAGCTCGTGAGATAACAACATGAGCTTAACTTTGTATCGTTTGCTATAATCAAAACTCAGGTTCGACTTAGGTGCCTACTGCACCAACAATCTCCCCCTTTTTGATTTATGGCAAACCCACATACAAAGTTAAGTGCATTAAGAAAAGATATGCATGAATGAGCAGGAGTGTTAAGAGAATGAATGAACAGAAGTATAAAAACTCTTTTTCAAGTGCTCCCCCTTGAGGAATCCTCCCCCTTGACCGAGGGTGAGTACTTGAGAAAGAGTTTTAACTCTCCCCCTTGACGTTTGCTACTAAAAAAGAATTAAGTAACCGAAATTACTTAATATTGGTCATAGTATTTAAAATAAATAAGTTCAAGTGTCTATTGGTGCAGTGGGCACCTAAGTCGAACCTAAGTTTTGATTATAGCAAACGATATAAAGTTAAGCTTATATTGTTATCTCACGAGCTAAATCAAGTGTGCAGAAAAGTTTCAATGCTGGAGCTGAAGGCTAGCGACACTCGGAGGAAGCCGCGGTGGTCGGGCGACACTCGAGTTACTTCGGAGGGAGCCGAAGGAATCGAGTGGAAGGCCGGAAGCAAAAGCGACACGTAAGTATCGAGGTAAGCTCATGTGTGCGAGCGTAAGTGAGGTCGTATCCTCTTTACGGGGATGATCTTAGGCGACGATCCGACCCAAGACTTCCCATGGAAGGTCTATGTTGAGATCGGACGGCAAGTGGCCGTCGAATCCACTTATATTTTGAGCTAACTCTTTATTGTAGTCAAAAATCCTAGCCATCAGTTCAACCGGCCAGTTCAACCGGCGCCAGTTCAACCGGCCAGTTCAACCGGTGGTCAAAAATCAGCCTCGAGGAGTCAAGCTTTATCACCATTTTTCAAGGAGTTTTGTGCCCATTTGTGATTGGTTGAAGACCCATTCGTTGAGGGGCTTAAAGGCTATAAAAGGAGGGCCAAACCTAGGGTTTCATCCTCAATTCTAAGTGCTCAAAAGCCTCCGTTACGCTGCAACTCTCCGACGACTCTACAACAACGAAGTGCTGCCAACAACCCTAGCTTAAAGTTTCTTTTGTTTAGTTGTTGGTATAATCTTAATTTGTTATTGCTTTCAATATTGCAATTCTTTTTAATCGAGGCTTTTCGTTGCATTTTACTTTAATAGAAGAGAGGGTTTGTCTCTATCTTTTTGCTTCGAAGGCTTTTGTAATCGTAAAACTCCTACCTCCAACGAGGAGGAGTGTTTTAGTGAATTGCCCTCCGTACATGGTCTAGGACCGTTAGGGCCTTGGAGTAGTAGCCGAAGGCTACGAACCAAGTAAAAAAACAATTTGTCCCATTTAGTTTTTATTTACATTTCCGCTGCGTTTAATTGTCTATCAAACGATTTAAAAGAAAAGTTTTTATCGCTATTCACCCCCCCCTCTAGCGATCCGCTTCGATCCAACAATTGGTATCAGAGCCGGGGGTTGCTAAGATTTGGTGAAACCACCAATCTAGCCATTTTTCACAGATTTATTTTTCTTTTATTTCTGTTTATTTCTGATTTATTTCGTTTTGTTAAATTTACTCCCGCACTACTAATCCAAGACGCGAGTCTTGGTACCTTGTTTTGTGTTTTTGTCGTTGCTAGTTTCTTCGTCTTCGTCCCTTTTTGTCTTTTGTTCTAATGGCCCATCTCGAGGGTTTTAGCACCGTCCGACCTCCGTTTTACAATGGAGATGACTTCCGTTATTGCAAGGGTCGGATGGAATTGTTGGTGCAGGGGCACTAGATAATCGAACCTGTGTTTTGATTATGACAAAGACACAAAGTTAAGTTTATATTGTTATCTCACGAGCTAAATCAAGTGTGCAGAAAAGTACTAAAGCTGGAGCTGAAGGCTAGCGACACCCGGAGGAAGCCGTGGTGGTCGGGCGACACTTGAGTGAATTCGGAGGGAGCCGAAGGAATCGAGTGGAAGGCCGGAAGCGAGAGCTACTATCGAGGTAAGCTCGTGTGAGTGAGAGATTGTAAGGTCGTGTCCTCTTTACGGGGACGACCGTAGGCGACGATTCGACTAAGACTTCCTGTGGAAGGTCTAGGTCGAGATCGGACGGTTAGAAACCGTCGTATTTATCATTTTCCGAGCTAATCTCTTCTCTGCAGGAAGTGGCGGTGGCGATCATTCTGGACATTGAAGCGATCGATTATCAGTTGATGATGAGATGCATCGATCATCGTCATCACCGATCGTGATGAGAGTCATCGATCGTGATGGCGGCGATCGACTTTGCGCTAGGTCAAGCGGATAACGTTTGACGCGCCACCGCCAGCGATAAAATTTGGAAAAATCCATGATCCGTTCCAAAGAAATAGGAGACAAATTCAGAGGCTAAAGTCTATAAAAGGAGGGGAGGATTCATCTCCAAATCACATCAATTATTCATCAAGTGCTCCTACAACGCCAACGCTTCAACACCGTCATAACGCCGACGCGACGCCAAGTTTTGATCTTCTTCGTCAGCAGCAGATTCAAGTAATATTTTTGATATTATATTTTGTATTTTTATCTTCATAACGAGGTGAGGTAGGCTTGTTGCCTCATCCTCGTATATTCGGTTTTTGTAATCGTTGTCTCCTACCTCCAACGAGGAGGAGATGTTTTAGTGCTTTGCCCTCCGTACGCGGTCTAGGACCGATAGGGCCTTGGAGTAGCAACCGCTGGGTTGTGAACCAAGTAAAATAAACGTGTTCATTTATTTTCCGCTGTGCTTACTTTGCGTATTGAACGAACGAAAAAGAAAAGTTTTATGATCGCTATTCACCCCCCCCTCTAGCGACGCTTCTCGATCCAACAATTGGTATCAGAGCGGGGGCGCTAAGATTTGGTGAAACCACCAATCTAGCACGTTTTGGTTTTATTTTCGTATTTTTCGATTCGTATATTTCTTAGGTTTTTGTTTCCCGCACTACTAATCCAAGACCAAGTCTTGGTACATAGTTTTTTGTTGTGTTTTTGCAAGTACTAATCTCCTTCGGAGTACCTCACGATCAAACGAGCATAACTTTTGCTACAAGTGGACTCACGAAACGATCTACCCACCAAATCGAAGCTCTTTGAAAGATCTACACTTCTACACTTCTTACAGGGGGTTTACCTCCGTAACAAGCTATTTCCAGCCCCAAAATCCAACGTTTAGTACCCTTTCGGGGACATCGAAGGTCGTAAGTTTCAAATTTTTGTTAGTTTCTTATCCTCCTTATTTATTTCTGTTTTTTTTCCTAGTATTTCAAGATTACTAAACCAAGACCAAGTCTTGGAATTCTCTTTGGTTTTTATTTGTGTTTTGCAAGATACTTAATGGCTCACATTGAGGGATATAGCACCACCCGACCTCCGTTCTTTAACGGAGATGATTTCCGTTATTGGAAAGGTCGGATGGAGTGTTTCTTGAAAACACAAGTCGAAACTTGGATAATAATCCAAACTGGCTTTGCTTTACCCACCAATGATCAAGGAGAGCCATTGGATTTCAACAAGTGGACAAATGCAACCAAGAGGCAAATCGAAGCCGATGCAAGAGCAACCCAAATATTGCAATGCGGCTTGTCCAAGGAGGAACTCAACCGCATCGGACCATTCATTAGCGCCAAGGACCTATGGAATAAATTAATTGAGCTACACGAAGGAACGTCCGATGCTAAGGTATGTAAACGTGACCTTCTTTTCAATAAGTTGTATAACCTCAAGATGCAGGAACACGAGACGACAACGCAACTACACGCCCGCGTCCAGGACATTGTCAATGGCCTACACACCATCGGACACAAGGTCGAAAACCGTGACCTACTAAGGTACGTTCTTAATTCATTTCCTAGGACTACCTTGTGGGCATCCATGGTCGATGCCTACAAGGTCTCTAAGGACCTATCGAAGCTTAGGTTAGATGAATTATTTTCCGAGTTTGAACTTCACGAGCAAACTAACGTGATCCGGGCCGAGAGAGGTATTGCTCTACTTGCAGGACAAAGAAGCAAGCCACCTACTAGGCAAGTAGATGAACTCGAACCCGAAGACGAATCCGAATCCGAAGAGGAGGCCATAATAGTCAATATTGTGCGGAGAATAGTTCGACAAGAAAGAAGGAAATTGAAGAATGAGAACCAAAAGAAAAAGGGAGCAAGGAAAGCCTTCCATGCAACTTGGGACAACAGAGAAGACATAGCTTACATGGCAAGAACGGAGGAGTCCGAGTCAGAATCCGAAGCCGAGTCCAACTACAACTCCGACTCCGACCCCGAAGATTATTTCGAGAGAAAACTCAAAGCCGGACCAAAAGGGAAAGTTAAGGTTGATTTCTCTTTAATTAGTACACTTTACAGTACAATTAAACTGCTTAATAGGAAATTAACTAAGTCCGAGTCTAGGGTTGAGTCGTTACTTGAGGAGGTTGAAACCCTCAAGCAAGAGGCTACTCTAATCTCTTCAACTAGTCAAGTTCAAGAGAGAAACTCAACCCAAATTGAAAAACTTGAGAAGGAGAATTCTCTCTTGAAAGACCAAGTTCAAGAGGTCGAGGCTAGGTTGGAAAATTTCACGTTGGGATCTAAGAACCTTAACCGACTACTTGGAACCCAAAGAGCCGTGTACAACAAAGCCGGACTCGGATTTAAGTCAAAGACTACGAATAGGTCTTATATGTCTATCGAAATCGAGTCAACAAAGAGTCCAAGAGCATGGGTCCCAAAGGTTCTATTAAATTCACATATTAGGACTAATAAGTATTGGATTCCTCGGATCAAGTTCATTATTTGAATAGACCTTATTGGTTCAATGGTCTAGGGGAGCTAACACTAAAATAGTATACCCGCTACTTAGCAAAACCATTGCATGCTTAGAATTTCATTAACTTGTGAACTTACTTAGAATACGCATAACCAACTAAAATCCTTGAAAAGATTGAGCCTCGGGAGCCTCTTTTCATAAATAACTAGTTAGTCAACTCTTGATAATATAGTATCAGACGCGAGATGATAGTACGTTAGGGAGACAAAGTCTCGTGTATTCGAGCTAGATAAGGCGTATCTATCTTGGTGCACTTGACCGAGTGGAACTAGCTGAAGCTACCTCGCCGTATCCTAAACTAGTTAGACCAGGAAGTAACCCTAAGTGACTTAAGTGATATTTTCTTGAATTTGGCTTTGTCTATGGAAGTGGTCGTTGTTCCGATCAAAGAAGGCCCCTGTGCCTCGCCACGACCTGGAAGCCAGTTTCTCGAAAAGTTACTTAACGATCTAAAGGTTAAATCTGAATCTAACCCAAGGTTGACTATCTTTAATCAATTTAAAATCATCTCACAAAACATATAAGGTGAACAAATTATGAGACACATAGAATGGGTGAGATGTTAAGGATAATTGAAATATACTTGAAACAATCCCTTCAAAATACTACTTATTTTCTCAACTATTGTACTTAACAACTCTGAGGCCAAAGTTTAGCGCCCCCTACATCTCTTATACTTCATATATTTGACTAAGGGGGAGAGCAAACTAATCTTAAGGGTTATATTATAAATCTTTAGATTATTGGTGCAGAGGGACACACCTCGAACCAATCTATCTAACTATTGCTAGACGCATGCTTGGACTCATATTTGATTTATCTAGATGCATTCATAAACGACATTGTTTTAAACCCCTATTTTATACAAAAACCCCAACACTCTTTTTTGATTTATGGCAAAAGGGGGAGAAGAGCGAAAGTTAAGGGGGAGTAACACAAAATTTCATTTTGATTCATTTTGAAACACAAAATTTGTTTTTGAAAACTAAAGTATCTCTTTCAAAACTCACCTAGGGTTAAGGGGGAGTTTTGGTTAAGGGAGAGTTTTTGGGAATGGCATTCATCATCTACTATATGTGTTTTATGCTTTAATTTCCCTTAACTTTGTGTTGGTTTGCCATAGATCAAAAAGGGGGAGATTGTTGGTGCAGGGGCACTAGATAATCGAACCTGTGTTTTGATTATGACAAAGACACAAAGTTAAGTTTATATTGTTATCTCACGAGCTAAATCAAGTGTGCAGAAAAGTACTAAAGCTGGAGCTGAAGGCTAGCGACACCCGGAGGAAGCCGTGGTGGTCGGGCGACACTTGAGTGAATTCGGAGGGAGCCGAAGGAATCGAGTGGAAGGCCGGAAGCGAGAGCTACTATCGAGGTAAGCTCATGTGAGTGAGAGATTGTAAGGTCGTGTCCTCTTTACGGGGACGACCGTAGGCGACGATTCGACTAAGACTTCCTGTGGAAGGTCTAGGTCGAGATCGGACGCTAGAAACCGGATTTATCATTTTCCGAGCTAATCTCTTACTGCAGGAAGTAGCCGGTGATCGGACATTGGGCGGGCCGATCGATTATCGCTGATCGATGAGATGCATCGATCGTATCATCGATCGATGAGAGTCATCGATCCGATGGCGACGATTCACTTTGCGCTAGGTCAAAACGGATAACGTTTGACGCGGCCACTTCGCGATAAAATTTGGAAAAATCCATGATCCGTTCCAAAGAAATAGGAGACAAATTCAGAGGCTAAAGTCTATAAAAGGAGGGGAGGATTCATCTCCAAATCACATCAATTATTCATCAAGTGCTCCTACAACGCCAACGCTTCAACACCGTCATAACGCCGACGCGACGCCAAGTTTTGATCTTCTTCGTCGGCAGCAGATTCAAGTAATATTTTTGATATTATATTTTGTATTTTTATCTTCATAACGAGGTGAGGTAGGCTTGTTGCCTCATCCTCGTATATTCGGTTTTTGTAATCGTTGTCTCCTACCTCCAACGAGGAGGAGATGTTTTAGTGCTTTGCCCTCCATACGCGGTCTAGGACCGATAGGGCCTTGGAGTAGCAACCGCTGGGTTGTGAACCAAGTAAAATAAACGTGTTCATTTATTTTCCGCTGTGCTTACTTTGCGTATCGAACGAACGAAAAAGAAAAGTTTTATGATCGCTATTCACCCCCCCCTCTAGCGACGCTTCTCGATCCAACAGGAATGCTTTCTCAAAACCCAAATCGAGATGTGGATCATAATCCAAACGGGTTTCACACTTCCGACTAATGAAGTGGGTGACTCCTTGGATTATGATCAATGGACCATTGCGACAAAACGACAAGTCGAAGCCGACGCCAAGGCAACACAAATCCTCCAATGCGGCTTGTCCAAGGAGGAGTTAAATCGCGTCGGCCCCTTCATTAGCGCAAAGGACCTTTGGACAAAGCTGATTGAGTTACACGAAGGATTGGATCAAGCTAAGGTTTTCAAACGTGATTTGTTGTTCAATAAATTGTACACACTAAAAATGCAGGAACACGAGTCCGTGACGCAACTCCACGCCTGTGTCCAAGACATAGTCAACAACCTACACGCAATCGGGCAAAAGGTCGAAAACCACGACCTTATAAGGTATGTTCTAAACTCTTTTCCGAGGACTACCTTGTGGGCATCCATGGTCGATGCCTACAAGGTCTCCAAGGACCTTTCTAAACTTAGATTAGATGAACTCTTTTCGGATTTTGAATTACATGAGCAGTCCAACTCGGAACCCGAGAGGGGTATAGCCTTGTTTGCAGGTTCAAAGAAGAAGAAAATCGCAAGCAAGCCACCACCAACCGAGGAGGAAGACGAGTCCGAAGAAGAAGTTGACCCGGAGTTGACTGTCGAACTAATAAACCTAGCTCGAAGGATAGCCAAGGGACGAAAGTGAACCACAACTCGACCCAACCAAGGTAAGCCTAAAAGTTCTAATATTAGGTGTTATGAGTGTAACAGGTTTGGACATATAAAGTTCGAGTGCCCCAAGCTCAACCACCAAGCACCTAAGCACAAGAAGGCCCTCAATGCGACATGGGAAGAAGCGTCATCCGAAGAAGACGAAGACCATGTCTTCATGGCGAAATCGATTGAGTCCGACACGGAGACCGAACCTGAACTTGAGTCAGAACCTGAGGATGACTCGGACTACGAAGCTACCTTTAAGTCAAGCCACGGATACGCATCCGGTTCAAAAGATACCCTTAAGGTGAGTCGAACCTTATTTAATACTTTACATAATACGGTTAGGTTTTTGTCTAGGAAGTTAGCTAAGTCTGAGTCCAAGGTCGAGACCCTGGTTGAGGAAGTTAAACTCCTCAAACACGAGGTCTCCCTAACCTCTTCGACTAGTCGAGTTCAAGAGAAGGACTCAACTCAGGTTGAAAAACTCGAAGTTGAGAACTCACTCTTGAAAAGTCAAGTTGAAGATCTTAGGAATACATTGGAAAGGTTTACTTTGGGATCCAAAGGACTTGACCTCCTACTTGGATCGCAAAGGGCCGTGTACAACAAGGTCGGACTAGGGTTTAGCTCAAACACGACCAATAAGTTGTATATGTCAATCGTAAGTAGATATAAAAAATGTGTCCAAGCATGGGTCCCTAAGACCACTTTGATTTCAACTCTAGGATCCAACTCGTACTGGGTTCCCAAGGACCAAATCCACTATGTGGATAGATCGAACCGATTCAACGGTCTAGGGGGAGCCAGTACAAAACATGTTTGTGTTTTAACTTAGAAATTGCATGCTTAGATTTTTTTTTTCTTTCGTGAACTCACTTAGAACACGTAAATAACCAACTAAAATCCTTCGAAAAGATTGAGCCTCGGGGAGCCTCTTTTCAAAAATAACTAGTTAGACGAGGAAATAATTTTAGGTGAGTCAAGTCATCATTTTCTTGAAAATGGCTTTGTCTAAGGAAGTGGTTGATGATCAGATAAAAAAAGGCCCCTGTGCCTCGCCACGACCTGGAAGCCATGATCTTGAAAAGGTAAACTTGACAAGCCTAGGGTCAAATCCAAATCTAACATTACTTAAACATAAATGCACTTAATCAACTTAATTGGAAGTCATCTCACAAAAAACACATAAGTATAACATGCTTGATCATATAGACACAGGTGAGATGACCTAGGTTTAACAACTTACAACCAATTTTTTTTAAAAAAATATAATAATCTAACATCCAATCCAACCACCTTGTGTGTAGGATCAATGGATGTTAGGCGATTACTCACGACACATGACCGGGGATCAACTCAAATTCGCGAAGCTTCGATTCAAACGACAAGGATCGGTAGCCTTTGGGAATAACGGCAAGCTCAAAATCATCGGATCAGGTGATATCGAGCTTAACTCAAATTTTGTTATTAAAAATGTATTACTTGTAGAGAATTTTGAATATAACACCAATTATGTGACAATAATTATAAGGTCATATTTTTAGAAAATGAATGTGTAATTAAAATAAATGAAACAGCTAAAACAATACTCAAAGGAACTAGGACAAATAACATTTATACAATTAACTTAATCAAATCCTCAGCTAAATGTCTTATGACACAGGAAGAGGAATCATGGTTGTGGCACCGACGACTCGGTCACTCGCACCCAAGACTCGTCCACAAGATGAGTCAGAGTGGCCTAGTCAGAGGCTTACCCAACCTTAACAATTTGGTTAATAAAATCTGTAATGCTTGTCAACAAGGAAAACAACCTAGGACACAACATAAGTTAACTAACCAAGAACGAACCTCAAGTGTACTTGAGCTCCTGCATATGGATCTATTCGATTCACATGGAGCCAAGTCACTCAATAAAAGTCAATATTTCTTAGTCATAATTGACGACTACTCCAGGTTTACCTGGGTTAGGTTCATCAAACATAAAAATGATACCCTAGATAAATTAATCAATTTATTCAAATTAATCGAGAATCAAAAAAACCTTAAGGTTAAAAGAATTAGAAGCGATCATGGTGGTGAATTCGAAAATCAAAGGTTCACCGACTTCTGTAACCTAAACGGATACCACCATGAATTCTCTTGCCCTAGGACCCCTCAACAAAATAGCCTAGTGGAGCGGAAAAACCGAACTCTACAAGAAGCCGCTAGGACCATGTTGAACGAATATGACCTACCCGATAGGTTTTGGGCAGAAGCCGTGAGTACGGCATGCTATGTCCAAAATAGAATCCTTATGGTAAAGAGGCACCTTAAGACCTCATACGAGATTTATCACAATAAAATACCTAACATCAAGTACTTTAGGGTATTTGGGTGTAAGGTACATATCCTAAACACTAAGGATTACCTAGAGAAATTTACATCCAAGACCACGACCGGAATCTCTCTAGGATACTCGACTACAAGTCGAGCTTATAGAGTATATAACCACGACACCCTTAGAGTCGAGGAGACTATCAATGTAGTATTTGATGAAGGACATGAACCTACAAAACCCCCGACAACCCTAATTAGCAAGCCGATTCATACTAGACCTTACTCTGATCCGGAGATCAGGTCTAGTGTTAATCCTAACCTAAGTCAACCAAGTCACTCTATTGATCAAGTGATAGATGACTCCAACCAAACTAATGTTCAACCAAGTCACCCCATTGATCAAGCATTAGGTGATACAAACCCAACCCAATCTAGGATTCAGACTAACCACCCTATCGATCAAGTGATAGGAGATCCTAATCTAGGAGTTCGAACTAGAGCATCCTATAGGAACCTTAGTCAAATTTCCTTAATTTCAAAGATAGTGTTGGAGATTGTTTGGAAGCTAGAGGGGGGTGAATAGCGCTTTTCGATTTCTACAAAAAAGATTAGCGGAAGCAAGAACAAATAATATATGTAAAAATACAAAAACAATGCTAACAAAGCCTTTATGTGGTTCGGAGATAACGCTCCTACTCCACGGCGATCCTTAAGGTGGATCAACCCAAGCAATTTCACTAAGAAGCTTTCTCTTTACAAAGACCTCCTCTTCTTACAAAAGATGACAATGAAGATTTGAGAGGAGGAGGGAGATTAATACACTTAGAAAGCTTGGAAAACTTGTGGGAGCTTAGAAGGATGATCAGAATATATGCATTAGCCCTTTCTTGCTCCCCTTGAGCTCTTTATATAGGAAAGAGCCTCTTTTTCCTGTTGGAGGTCCATCAGTCGACTGATGACTTACATCAGTCGACTGCCGTCGATTCTAACGGCTTCTAAACAGTTGGATTCACGGGATTTGCTGTCGTCATCGCCAACGGGAAAACTATCGGATCGCCAGCGATGGCGATCGATTGCCGATCTTGCCGCCGAGGCGATCGGCTACGGGCATTGTTTGTGGCAATCGACCGCCAATAATGGTAGTCGATCGGCATCTTGCGATTGAGTCTGAGTCGACTCCCATCGGTTCGTGAGATAACTCCCGATCATTCGCTAATGATCTTCCAACCTCTAATGCTGCATTTTAAGGGCCAGTTCGACCGACACCATGTTCCAGTCGACTGGCACACCCCAAGTATGACTAATTCATACTTGAAAACATAACCTAAGCCTAGACTTAACCTTCTATCTTCTCCAT
The DNA here is from genome assembly GCA_025175895.1 of Wurfbainia villosa. Lineage (NCBI taxonomy): Eukaryota > Viridiplantae > Streptophyta > Magnoliopsida > Zingiberales > Zingiberaceae > Wurfbainia > Wurfbainia villosa. Next base: position 90,776,936 of record CM045997.1, on the reverse strand, counting down.
CAGCCTTGCGCCTCCAGGATTTCTTTGAGTCCACGACTCTATCCATGCACTTGCCTTCAAAAGCTTCCTTCGGTTTCGTCATGCTTTGGTTTTCTCCTTTGCCAAAGTACGCTTGGACTTTACGCCGCCAAGACTACATGCTTGGACTTATGCCGCCGAGACTTTCCTTTGGTCTTTCTTTTCCAAGGACTGCTTGGACTTTAAGCAGCCAAGACTACATGCTTGGACTTACGCTGCCAAGACCAAGACCTTTCCTTTGACTTCTCTTTGCCAAGATCACACTTGGACTTGTCTTTTACCAAGTCTTCATACTTGGATTTTCCTGTCACTTAAACATGTTTACAATTAGATCACAAAACATTGCCTAACTTAGATGATTATCCAAACATCAAAATATATAAATGCTTGGGGCATTGTTGCACCAACAATCTCTCCCTTTTTGATGTTTGGCAATCATTTAAGTTAGGTCTTTAACACATACATATAAACATATTTCAATATGAATTCTAACTTAAATATCCCTTCTCCCCCTTTGACATACAGCAAAAAGAGAAAAGGCAACCCAATAAGTGCAGGAAGAATTGACATATCTTTGAACAAAGGTATAAAATTGATATGAAGCTCTCCCTAAATCCAAGACATGTTTCATGATGGGGAAATAACATGTGAAGCAAGACATAAGCAATAGAATAAGCAAATATGTCATAGCCTTGCACCAACAATTATAGAAATTAGGGATGTAGCTCCCCCTAAACTAGTGCACCAAGAAAATCCGCCTTTCCATACAAGTTATCATGTATATACTGTGGAAATCATATCATGTCCAAAATTGAACCTTTTAACCGATGAAAAATCTTTTTCTATTCCAAAACAGTGTCACCGGTTCGACTGGAATAGGCATCGATCAAGCTGACCTTGGCGATCGCCAATAACAATCGATCGATATCGATAAAATCGAAAATCAAATTTTTCAGTCAAGGTTTGAAAAAATGTAGAAAATTCTGTGGGTGTCCAAAAATCACGAAACTCGTCATACACATTTTATTCGACTAATATGACATATGAAAAATATTAGACGAAAAATATGCTCATTAGATTTATGGATTGATACGATATTCAAAATAATAAAATTATGACACAAAAAGTGTGATTGTATCGTATCAATAATCATAACTTCGTACTATACGCTCAACTTCTAAACTTGACAAATGACAAGGACACAATAGAAATGAATTAAAACAAGGACACAATTTCATTTCATTAATCAAAAGTTATGACATAAGTAGGAGTTTATGCCGTACATACGTCCAAAAAGAAAAAAACAACAAAACAACAAGCAAGCTAACGATCGTCGTCCTCAGCATCCATCGGTGCAGAAGACGATCCATCGTGAGGTGGGTGTCCAGTGCGATAGGCGGAGAATCGCCCAAGATGTTACTGCTGCTGCGGATGCACCTCTCATGAGGAGAGGAGCTCTGATGCTCTCGGTGAAGCTCCTCAAAGCGTGTGTCTACCCGCTCCACAAAAGCGTCGAAGCAGGCGCGAAGGATGGATCGGCATAACGATGCTCGCTGCGTGATCTCTCGCATGTGCTCCCTCGGCCAACACCCTCGGCAACACCCTCGGCCAGCACCTTGAACTCCTCCGCGGCGGCATCCTCTCAGTCTTTGGGCGCCACACTGCTAGCCGTCAGGTGGGTCCCAGCAGATCCTCTGTCGGCCTTGAGGCCACGAGGAGAAACTCCGTCAGTCATCGATCATATTTTCTATTCATGACTTTAATGACTCCTATATCGACATCAATGCCTACAGGCTTAGCCATTGAGTAAGGACATTTCAAAGGAATATGAACCTTCCCATTGTTTGGCCTTACGAAATGAATGATGCAATGGAAGGTATTGAGGCCAATATTGATGTCGATGAGTATGAGAAGAAATGCATGAGAAGTAAGTGTGGAGGGCGAACCAAAGCCAAACCACGAGTAACTATAGGGAGAAGACAATGAGCAATGACCTTATAAAGGACATTGTTAGAGGCAGAAAGTTCTTGTGATTGAAATAGATTAGTGTTCAAAGGTCGAGGAGAATGATAGAAAGTAGTGTGAAGGGAATCCAAAGAAATCTCCTCAAAAGAAGGTGGAAGAGGTTCACTCCAAGATGGATAGAAGATGAAATCATTCTCGGAAGAGAGACAACCGAGAAAATCAGTCCAGATCTGGGGACTGAAATCCAGATCGCGCTGAGCAACGCGAGTCCGGTATCTCCCATCTCCAGCCGGTCGTAGGTTGTTGAAAAATTCAGAGAGAAGAGTTATATTAACATGATGTTCACAAAAGACTAAAGACTCAAGTTTGTAATGTTGAATGATTTGAACAATGTCAAAACAGAAGTTTTTAAGAAAATTGGGATCCATTGATCTAGGTGGAATAAGTTGGAATTTGTTTTTGTTGAAAGCACTTTCAAGTGCGGAGTTTGGAAATCGAGGATCGATAGTGGGTCGAGGGTTCAACGGGCCCTCGTTGGTCGGAGGTGCCCGAGTACGCTTAGTAGCAATGCGCTTAAGTCTAAATGTGGGAAAAGACAACAAAAAAATATGCACAATGTAGGTTGATGATGCATGGACAGAGACAACAAGACAAGCATGGGTTAGTGAAATACAATCATAGGAACAAACAACCATTGATCAGGAATGAAAATATACCTAGGCGACATGGTGAACAAAGAGCAGTGTCGGACCACAGAACCCTAGCCGAGTGACTGGAAACTAGAGCGCGAACGGAGTGACAAGAGAAGGTCCTCGAGTTGGAGAGCACTCCAACTGGGAGCACCGGTCGGTGAAGATGCCGGAAAAACGAGGGAGAACGGCCAAACGGCGCGGTGGAGGTTCGTCGGAAGAGGAAGAGGAGAGAAAAATCGGGATGGTTTGGCGAGTCGAACCGGCGGAAAGCCCTAAAAATGCGACATCGATCATTTGTCGTTAATCGTGATCAGGCCCGATGGTGATCGATCGAACCACGATCGCATATCTGACGATTCATATCGTCGATCATTGCGCCATAAATGGCGATCGGCCCGATAGACATCAATCGAAGCGACGATCGCATCTGAGCGATTACATCGCGCGTCGATCATTGCCATAAATGGCGGTCAGCGATAATGTAATTAATTCAATAAAGATCAAAAAATCACGAAATTTTGTGGGTAATATTTTTAGAACATTTCCTATCAAGGAAAAATTATTTTAAAATTATATCACCTCTAGATTTTGATATTGACACAATCTTGAGATTTTGCAAAAGTTATGATATTTTTGCAAAACTTTGTATCACTTTGGCTTATCAATAGGAAATTGTTTCTCAAGATTTGATAGACATAGTTTAAATTTTATTTTATTTGACATTTCCAATCATATTCTTGGAGCTATATGCACATTAATTGTACATAAGCCTTCCCAATGATTGATCCAATGAAGGATTAATGTCTCTAGATGACACTTTGGTTCATAGTAATGCATCATAATAAGCATGATGATCCAAGTGCATCTTCCTAACATCTCACATGTTGTCTAGGTGGCTCAATACAAAAATCATGGTTTCCTAAGTATTTTGTGAGATGGTTAAAGGTATAAATCCTAGTATTTCTATAGGATCATGCAAACCTACATTTCTATTCTACAAAGCACATTCCAAGTTCTCTCCTAAGTGATGAAAATTCTATTTCGGGGAGAGGCTTGGTAAAGATGTCAGCTAGGTTGGACTTAGATTCAATGTAATTAAGCTCAATGTCCCCCTTAGCCACATGGTCTCTAATGAAGTGATGTTTTACTTCAATGTGCTTAGTCCTAGAGTGATGCACTGGATTCTTGGTCAAGTTAATGGTGCTCACATTATCACAAAATACTTTCATGTTGGAGTAAGATAGCTCATAATCTTCTAAGGTATGTTTCATCCATAATAATTGAGCTACACACCCACCCATAGCCACATATTTGGCCTCGGTGGTGGATAAAGCAACACAAGGTTGCTTCCTACAACTCCAACTCACTAGGGAGGACCCAAGGAATTGACATCCACCACTAGTACTCTTCCGATCCAATTTGCAACCGGCATAATCGGAATCGGTGTACCCAACCAAATCAAAGGACCTAGTCCTAGGGTACCATAGACCTACATTTAGTGTGCCTTTAACATATCTTAAAATTCTCTTGACGGCAACTAAATGAGATTCCTTAGCACATGATTGATACCTAGCACACATACCAACCGCAAATAATATGTCGGGTCTACTAGCGGTTAAATACAAGAGGCTACCAATCATGCTCCTATAAAGGGTAAGATCTATTTGTTTTCCTTCACTATCACTATCTATTTTAGTATTGGTTGCCATTGGAGTTGACACTACCTTAGCATTTTCCAAACCAAATTTCTTAATCATTTCCTTAGCATATTTGGTTTGATAAATGTAAATTCCTTCACTTGTTTGTTTAACTTGCAATCCTAGAAGAAATTTAATTCTCGACTAGACTCATCTCAAACTCTTTTCCATATTTTGAATGAAGTTTTGAAAAGTTCATCATCATTTGTTGACCCAAAGATAATGTCATCAACATACACTTGGGCTACAAAGATGTCCTTAGATGTTGACTTTATAAAGAGAGTTTGATCTATACTACCCCTTTTGAAATCCTTAGAGATTAGGAAAGATGACAATCTTTCATACCAAGCCCGGGGAGCTTGTTTCAAACCATATAAGGCTTTCCTAAGCTTGTATACATGGTTTGGGTAGTCCATATTTTCAAACCCGGGAGGTTGTTCTACATACACCTCTTCCTTAATAAACCCATTTAGAAATGCCGATTTGACATCCATTTGATGGAGTTTGAAACCCATATAGGAGGCATATGCAAAAAGTATTCTAATGGACTCTAATCTAGCAACCGGGGCATATGTTTCATCATAATCAAGTCCTTCAACTTGATTAAAACCCCTTGCAACTAATCGTGCTTTATTTCTAGTGATATTCCCTTGGTCTTCTAGTTTGTTCCTAAAAACCCATCTTGTAGTAATAATAGTGTTTTCACTTGGTCTAGGAACTAACTCTCATACTTGACTCCTATCAAATTGAGCCAATTCATCTTGCATTGCTAAGATCCAATCCGGATCAAGTAATGCATCTTTAATGTTTTTGGGCTCAATTTGAGAAATTAGAGCTATATGACTAGTGGGGTCCCTATAGAATGACCTAGTCCTAACTCCTTGAGATAATTCACCCACAATTTGATCTAATGGGTGACTTTGATGAACTCTTATGGTTCTAGGAGGTGTATCAAGTTGAGTTTGATCGTGATTAACTTCAATCCTATGTTCATCATCGGAGTCATCCCTTACTCCCCCTTGATCCAATCCTCCCCCTTGATTAATACCTCCTAAGTTTAAATCTTGAAATTGTTTGGTAATTTCTTGATTTTCATTATTTATGTCATCATCAATAGGGGATTTTCTAGGGTATGTACTTGAAGTTTCATCAAATTGAACATTTGAAGATTCTTCAATCTTTTGAGTCCTTTTATTGTAGACTCTATATCCTACACTAGTGGATGAGTATCCAACTAGGATTCCTTCATCCGCTTTGGACTCAAACTTACTTAGGTTGTCTTTGGTATTTAAGATATAGACTTTATATCCAAAGACCTTAAAATAATGAATTGTTGGAATTGTACCATTCCACAATTCAAATGGAGTTTTTCCTAAAAACCTATGAATTAATACCCTATTTTGGATATAGCAAGCGGTATTAACCGCTTCCGCCCACAAGTAGCTAGGTAGGGAATATGCATTAAGCATTGTCCTAGCCGCTTCTTGTAGGACACGATTTTTTCTTTCCACAATCCCATTTTGTTGAGGTGTTCTAGGACAAGAAAATTCATGCTTGTACCCTTGTTCTAAGCAAAAAGTTGAAAAGTTAGAATTTTCAAACTCTCCACCATTATCACTACGGATTCGATTGATTTTGAGTTTTCTTTCATTTTCTACTCTTTTGCTAAAACCTATGATTATTTCTAAGGTTTCATCCTTATTTTTCAAGAAAAACACCCAAGTAAACCTAGAAAAATCATCTACTATTACCAAGCAATATTTACTACCAATTATAGATGGGGTACTATGACAATCAAATAAATCCATATGTAATAATTCTAATGGTAAAGCGGTACTAAGTAAATTTTTACCTTTGTGTGATGTTTTTGATTATTTCCCTTCTTGACAAGCATCACACATCTTGTCCTTGAGATATTTGACTTTAGGCAATCCTTTGACTAGCTTCAATTTTGCTATTTTGGCTATATTCTTCATGTTTATGTGACCTAGTCTCCTATGCCAAAGCCAACTTTCTTCCTCTTTTGCAATAAGACACTTAGTGGAAGGATTAGTAGCATAAGATAAATCAACATAATATATATTTGATTTTCTAAAGCCTACTAACATGCAATCATTTATAGTTTTGTGTCTTATAAAGCATTTTGAGGAATCAAATTTAACATCAAAATTTGCATCACATAATTGGCTTACACTAAGTAAGTTAAATTTCATATTTTTGACTAATAGAACTTTATGAATAGCAAGATTGGGAGATACCTCAATGGTGCCCTTTCCTAGAATTTTAAGTTTATCGCTATTACCAAATGACACTTTTCCTTTGCTAGTATGGTTGATAGTGGAGAATTTTCTCTCATCTCCGGTCATATGCTTTGAGCACCCACTATCAACTATCCACAAGCTTGGTTCTTCTACCTATGTCACATGAAAAACACAATCCTTAGGTACCCAAATCTTAGGACCACTAGCATCAATTATGAATTTCTTTGGTACCCATGCCTTTCTCCCCTTGCTTTTAATCATGGATTTTCTACTAACTAGGGATGCAAATGCTACCTCTTTCTCCTTAGGTCTATATCCTAAACCGGCCTTATTGTAAATTGCCCTTTGGTCCTTAATAATCATATCTAGATATTTAGAACCATTAGTGAACTTTTCTAGGCATGTTCTTAATTTACTTATTTCTTTTCTTAACTCATCATTTTCATCCCTAAGAGTACAATCATCATCACTAGATGGTTTATCACATGATGCATCTATATTCTTAAATAATTTGATCTCTAATTTTAGATCCTTAATCCTAGTTTTTGATCTATTTAAAGCATTTTGTAAGCATGCAATAGTCTTATATAGTAAATCTACTTTGGGTGAGTCATTTACCTCATCATCATCACTTGATGATGATTCATCGCTTGAAGAGGAAGAAGACTCCTCGCTTGAGCTTCCGGTTTCTTCCAATGCCATGAGGGCTAAGTTCCGGGTTGTATGGCAAACTTCTTCATCGTCGGAAGACTCCTCCATAGTATCCCACGTTTGTGCCATCATCGCCTCCTTCTTCTTCTTTTCCTTCTTTTCCTTCTTCTTCTTATCCTTCTCCTCCTTTTTCTTTAGTTCCGGGCAATTGGGCTTTATATGCCCTTTCTTGTTGCAACCAAAACACGTCACGTTAGAAATAGAATTTGAATTGTTAGAAGATTTACCTCTTGAGGATTGAAACATCCTCTTCACATCTTTCTTGGTGAGCCTCCTTGACTTCCCACCAAATTTCTTGACATAATGTGCTACCTCACTTACCGACAACTCATCCTCACTACTTGATGAGTCCTCCTCGGATTCGGATGAGGAAGACACCTCCTTCTTTTCCTTTTTCTTCTTCTCCTTCTTTCCTACAAAAAGAGCTATACCCTTCTCTTTGGGTGAAGTATTAGCTTGTTCATGCAATTGAAATTCACAAAATAGCTCATCTAATTTAACTAATGAAAGATCCCTAGAGACCTTATAGGCATCTACCATTGAGGCCCATAAGGTGGTCCTAGGGAAAGCTTGTAGTACATACCTTACAAGGTCTCGGTTGTCGACCTTTTCACCTATAACGTGTAGTCCGTTGACTACTTCCTTGAAGCGCCCGTGCATTTGGCTCACGATTTCATTTGTCTTCATAGTGAAGCTTTGGAGTTGGCCAATCAAAAGATCCCTCTTAGCCCTTCTTGTCTCTTTGGATCCTTCGTTGAGTTCGATGAGCTTCTCCCAAAGTTCTTTTGCGGAGTTGAATGGCCCGACCTTAGAGAGTTGCTCCTTGGATAGACCACATTGAAGTGTGGTCGTTGCTTTTGCATTTGCTTGTGCTTTCTTGACCATCTCTCTTGTCCAATCTTTTGTCGGTAGTGGTGCTCCGAATTCGTCGACCGGCTTCTCAAAACCATCTACAACACTAAACTAATTCTCAATATCCTTCATTAAATAATACTCCATCCTACCTTTCCAATATCCAAAATCGTTGCCGTCGAAGAACGGAGGCCTCGCCGTGCTATACCCCTCTTGAAATGCCATCTTTGCTCCGGTTGATTGCTAGATCTTCCGATGCGATCCGAGCTCTGATACCACTTGTTGGAGATCATTTGGAAGCTAGAGGGGGGGTGAATAGCACTTTTCGGTTTCTACAAAAAAGATTAGCGGAAGCAAGAACAAATAACATATGTAAAAACACAAAAACAATGCTAACAAAGCCTTTACGTGGTTCGGAGATAACGCTCCTACTCCACGGCGATCCTTAAGGTGGATCAACCCAAGCAATTTCACTAAGAAGCTTTCTCTTTACAAAGACCTCCTCTTCTTACAAAAGATGACAATGAAGATTTGAGAGGAGGAGGGAGATTAATACACTTAGAAAGCTTGGAAAACTTGTGGGAGCTTAGAAGGATGATCAGAATATATGCATTAGCCCTTTCTTGCTCCCCTTGAGCTCTTTATATAGGAAAGAGCCTCTTTTTCCCATTGGAGTTCCATCAGTCGACTGATGACTTACATCGATCATTGCGCCGATTCTAACGGCTCGAATAGCCGTCGCGAGATTTGTCGTCGCCAACAGAAAACTATCGATCGGCCCAGCGGTGGCGATTCGGTAATCTATAATCGACCGCGATCGGCCACACGGGCCATGTTGTGAAGTCGATCGCCAATAATGGCGATCGATCCCGGCTATCTTTGCGATTGTTGAGTTTGAGTCGACTCCCATCAGTTCGACTGGGATAACTCCCAGTCAACTGCTAACAGTCTTCCAACCTCTAATGCTGCATTTTAAGGGCCAGTTCGACCGACACCATGTTCCAGTCGACTGGCACACCCCAAGTATGACTAATTCATACTTGAAAACATAACCTAAGCCTAGACTTAACCTTCTAGCTTCTCCATCAGCCTTGCGCCTCCAGGATTTCTTTGAGTCCACGACTCTATCCATGCGCTTGCCTTCAAAAGCTTCCTTCAGTTTCATCATGCTTTGGTTTTCTCCTTTGCCAAAGTACACTTGGACTTTACGTCGCCAAGACTACATGCTTGGACTTATGCCGCCGAGACTTTCCTTTGGTCTTTCTTTTCCAAGGACTGCTTGGACTTTAAGCAGCCAAGACTACATGCTTGGACTTACGCTACCAAGACCAAGACCTTTCCTTTGACTTCTCTTTGCCAAGATCACACTTGGACTTGTCTTTTACCAAGTCTTCATACTTGGATTTTCCTGTCACTTAAATATGTTTACAATTAGATCACAAAACATTGCCTAACTTAGATGATTATCCAAACATCAAAATATATAAATGCTTGGGGCATTGTTGCACCAACAGATAGAACCCAAATCAATTGAACAAGCTCTTCTTGATCCCGATTGGATTATTGTAATGCAAGAAGAGCTAGCTCAATTTACTAGGAATAAAGTGTGGGAATTAGTACCACCACCTAAAGACAAAACGATAATTGGAACAAGGTGGGTGTTTCAAAATAAGCTTGATGATAAAGGTGAAGTAGTTAGAAACAAGGCTAGGTTAGTCGCCAAAGGGTTTAGTAAAGTCAAAGGCTTAGATTACGACGAAACCTATGCCCCAATAGCTAGACTCGAATCCATTCGAATGTTGCTAGCTTATGCCGCACATCGAGGATTTAAGCTGTTTCAAATGGATGTTAAGTCGGCATTATTAAATGGATACATTAAAGAAGAAGTTTATGTTAGCCAATCCCCCGGGTTCGAAAATCTAGATAAACCCGACCATGTTCTAAAACTTAAGAAAGCTCTCTATGGACTTAAACAAGCTCCTCGAGCTTGGTACGAGAGACTTTCAATCCATCTTAAGTCAAAAGGGTTTAACCAAGGCTTAGTTGACCCAACTCTCTTCGTAAAAACCTTAGGTAAAGAAATATTCATAGCTCAAATTTACGTAGACGATATAATTTTTGGAACCTCTAACTCAGCCTTACTAAACGAGTTCGTTTCACTCATGGAAAGTGAGTTTGAAATGAACTTGGTAGGCGAGTTAAGTTTCTTTTTAGGTCTACAAATTAAACAAACTAAGGATGGTATATACCTATATCAACAAAAAACACTAAGGAGTTAATTAAAAGATTTGGAATGCAAGACGCTAAGATAATAAACACCCCAATGGCGATTAATGTTAACATAGGAGAAGACCTAGAAAGTAAGTCCATTGACTTAAAGTACTATAGAGCGATAGAAGTCTCCTATACTTAATCATGAGTCAATGACATCCTATTCGCAAGAAGTATGTGCGCTGTGTTTCAAACTGCTAAGGAGTCTCACCTAACCCTAGTTAAGCGTATCCTTAGATATCTTAAGGGTACACTTAACGTTGGTATTTGGTACCCTAGATCTACGGAGTTCAAACTAATCGGCTACTCCGATTCGGATTATACCGGTAGTAAACTCGATAGAAAGAGCACGAGTGGTTGTTGTCAACTACTCGGCTCAAGTCTAGTGAGTTGGTGCAGTAGGAAGCAACATTGTGTTGCCTTATCTACCACCGAAGCTGAATACGTTGCGATGGGTGAGTGTGTAACTCAGCTTCTTTGGATGAAGCACACTCTCCGAGACTTTAGGTTGGACTTCACCAAAACTAAAATTTTTGTAGACAACATAAGTTCGATAAATCTAACTAAGAACCTTATATGCCATTCAAGGACAAAGCATATAGAGGTAAAACACCATTTCATTCGAGAACATGTAGCCAACGGCTCCATACAACTCGGATATGTTGACTCGAAGTCTAACCTAGCAGACATATTTACTAAACTACAACCCGAAGCCGAATTTAGTCTTTTGAGACGAAGATTAGGCATGTGCGTAATAGAATAGGAACTTACAAATTATATTTTCTTACTACTATTTCTTACTTTTTTTTCATGGAACTAGCATAGGACATACCTTAGATATCATGCACCTATAGATTTAAGGAGCCAATACATCTCACAACACATAGGACTAATGTGTTTGTGTACTTAGCCACGTAGATGGGCGTGAGATGTTAGGACCTTACTCCTGGTTCTAGATGTAGAGCTAGTGCATCACTATGAACCACGGAGTATAATCATACCGACTCTGACCAGGACTGGTTGATCCTTCATATCAATCAAGCCAAATATGAGTCGAACATTTTATAGATGAACTTATTTTCAGTATATTATTTTTAAAAAATAAAAATGTGGAACATGCTTGGACTTTAAATTTAACATTTATTTTGTTTTCCACACACCTTACTCTTTTCGATATACAGCAAAAGGGGGAGAAAAAAGGACAAAAGTTAAGGGGTCAAAAAAAATTTTTTTTGATAACTTAACTCTTACTTCATAATTAAACCAAAGTTAACTTTAAGTTTTGAAAACTTATTTAACTTTTAACAAAAGGCCAAGGTTAAGAAATCATTTGGTTTCTTAACTTAAAACTTATTTTAAACACTATGGCCAATATTAAGTAATTTCGGTTACTTAATTCTTTTTCTTAGTAGCACATATCAAGGGGGAGAGTTAAAACTCTTTCTCAAGTACTCACCCTCGGTCAAGGGGGAATTTTCCTCAAGGGGGAGCACTTGAAAAAGAATTTTTATATACTCCTACTCATTCATGCATAATCTCATACTTATTTTTGTCTTAACTTTGTATGTGGGTTTGCCATAAATCAAAAAGGAGGAGATTGTTGGTGCAGTGGGCACCTAAGTCGAACCTAAGTTTTGATTATAGCAAACGATATAAAGTTAAGCTTATATTGTTATCTCACGAGCTAAATCAAGTGTGCAGAAAAGTCTCAATGCTGGAGCTGAAGGCTAGCGACACCCGGAGGAAGCCGCGGTGGTCGGGCGACACTCGAGTTACTTCGGAGGGAACCGAAGGAATCGAGTGGAAGGCCGGAAGCAAAAGTGACACGTAAGTATCGAGGTAAGCTCGTGTGTGCGAGCGTAAGTGAGGTCGTATCCTCTTTACGGGGATGATCTTAGGCGACGATCCAACCCAAGACTTCCCATGGAAGGTCTATGTTGAGATCGGACGGCAAGTGGTCGTCGAATCCACTTATATTTTGAGCTAACTCTTTATTGTAGTCAAAAATCCTGGCCATCAGTTCAACCGGCCAGTTCAACCGGCCAGTTCAACCGGTGGTCAAAAATCAGCCTCGAGGAGTCAAGCTTTATCACCATTTTTCAAGGAGTTTTGTGCCCATTTGTGATTGGTTGAAGACCCATTCGTTGAGGGGCTTAAAGGCTATAAAAGGAGGGCCAAACCTAGGGTTTCATCCTCAATTCTAAGTGCTCAAAAGCCTCCGTTACGCTGCAACTCTCCGACGACTCTACAACAACGAAGTGCTGCCAATAACCCTAGCTTAAAGTTGCTTTTGTTTAGTTGTTGGTATAATCTTAATTTGTTATTGCTTTCAATATTGCAATTCTTTTTAATCGAGGCTTTTCGTTGCATTTTACTTTAATAGAAGAGAGGGTTTGTCTCTCTATCTTTTTGCTTCGAAGGCTTTTGTAATCGTAAAACTCCTACCTCCAACGAGGAGGAGTGTTTTAGTGAATTGCCCTCCGTACACGGTCTAGGACCGTTAGGGCCTTGGAGTAGTAGCCGAAGGCTACGAACCAAGTAAAAAAAACTATTTGTCTCATTTAGTTTTTATTTACATTTCCGCTGCGTTTAATTGTCTATCGAACGATTTAAAAGAAAAGTTTTTATCGTTATTCACCCCCCTCTAGCGATCCGCTTCGATCCAACAGTGTCGTATATCGAAAAAATTTGACCCCTTAACTTTGACCTTTTACTTTGGCCTTTTTCTCCCCCTTTTGCCGTATATCGAAAAGAGTAAGGGGTGTGTGGAAAACAAAATAAGTGTTAAATTTAAAGTCCAAGCATGTTCCCCATTTTTTATTTTTAAAAAAAATATACTGAAAATAAGCTCATCTATAAAATGTTCGACTCATATTTGGCTTGATTGATATGAAAGATCAACCAGTCCTGGTCAGAGTCGGTTAGTGTGTATGATTATACTCCATGGTTCGTGGCGATGCACTAGATCTACATCTGGAACCAGGAGTAAGGTCTTAACATCTCACGCCCATCTACGTGGCTAAGTACACAAACACATTAGTCCTATGTGTTGTGAGATGTATTGACTCCTTAAATCTACAGGTGCATGATATCTAAGGTATGTCCTATGCTAGCTCCATAAAAATGAAAATTTAAGAAATAGTAGTAAGAAAATATAATTTGCAAGTTCCTATTCTACTACGCACATGCCCAATTTTCGTCTTAATAGACTAAATTCGGCTTCGGGTAGGGGTTTAGTAAATAGGTCTGCTAAGTTAGACTTCGATTCGACGTATTTGAGTTGTATTGCTCCGTTGGCCACATGTTCTCGAATGAAATGGTGTTTGACCTCTATATGTTTGGTCCTAGAGTGACATATCGGATTCTTAGTAAGATTAATTGAACTAATGTTGTCTACGTGAAGTTTAGTATTCGTAAAGTCTAACTTAAAGTCGGGGAGAGTGTGCTTCATCCAAAGAAGTTGAGTGACACACTCACCCATCGCGATGTATTCAGCTTCGGTGGTAGATAAAGCGACACAGTGTTGCTTCCTACTACACCAACTTACTAGACTCGAGCCGAGAAGTTGACAACAACCACTCGTGCTCTTTCTATCGAGCTTACTACCGGCATAGTCCGAATCAGAGTAGCCGATTAGTTCGAACTCCGTAGATCTAGGGTACCAAATACCAACGTTAAGTGTACCCTTAAGATATCTAAGGATACGCTTAATTAGGGCTAGGTGAGACTCCTTAGCACAGGTTTGAAACCTGGCGCACATACTTACTGCGAATAGGATGTCGGGTCGACTCGCAGTTAAGTATAGGAGACTTCCTATCGCGCTCCTATAGTACTTTAAGTCAATGGACTTACTTTCTAGGTCTTCTCCTATGTTAACATTAATCGCCATTAGGGTGTTTATTATCTTAGCGTCTTGCATTCCAAATCTTTTAATTAACTCCTTAGTGTATTTTTGTTGATATAGGTATATACCATCCTTAGTTTGTTTAATTTGTAGACCTAAAAAGAAACTTAACTACTCTACCAAGTTCATTTCAACTCACTTTCCATGAGTGAAACGAACTCGCTTAGTAAGGTGAGTTAGAGGTTCCAAAAATTATATCGCCTACGTAAATTTGAGCTATGAATATTTCTTTACCTAAGGTTTTTACGAAGAGAGTTGGGTCAACTAAGCCTTGGTTAAACCCTTTTGACTTAAGATGGATTGAAAGTCTCGCATCAAGCTCGAGGAGCTTGTTTAAGTCCATAGAGAGCTTTCTTAAGTTTTAGAACATGGTCGGGTTTATCTAGATTTTGAATCCGGGGTTGGCTAACATAAACTTCTTCTTTAATGTATCCATTTAGGAATGCCGACTTAACATCCATTTGAAACAGCTTAAATCCTCGATGTGCGGCATAAGCTAGCAACATTCGAATGGATTCGAGTCTAGCTACTGGGGCATAGGTTTCGTCGTAATCTAAGCCTTCGACTTGACTAAACCCTTTGGCGACCAACCTAGCCTTGTTTCTAACTACTTCACCTTTATCATCAAGCTTATTTCGAAACACCCACTTTGTTCCAATTATCGTTTTGTCTTTAGGTGGTGGTACTAATTCCCACACTTCATTCCTAGTAAATTGAGCTAGCTCTTCTTGCATTGCAATAATCCAATCGAGATCAAGAAGAGCTTGTTCAATTGATTTGGGTTCTATCTTTGAAATTAAGGAAATTTGACTAAGGTTCCTATAGGATGCTCTAGTTCGAACTCCTAGATTAGGATCTCCTATCACTTGATCGATAAGGTGGTTAGTTTGAATCCTAGATTGGGTTGGGTTTGTGTCACCTAATGCTTGATCAATGGGATGACTTGGTTGAACACTAGTTTGACTCGGATCACTTGTCACTTGGTCGACAAGAGAAGTTGGTTGATGTGGATTAGACTCGATCTCAGGGTCGGAGACGAGTTTGGTATCAGTGGGCTCAACACTTGGGGTCATTAAGGGTTTTGTAGGTTCGGGTACTTCATCGAACACTACATTAATAGTCTCTTCGACTTTAAGGGTATCGTGGTTATATACCCTATAGGCCCTACTCGTGGTTGAGTATCCTAAGAAGATTCCGGTGGAGGTTTTGGATTCGAATTTCCCTAGGTGGTTCTTAGTGTTTAAGATATGTACTTTACATCCAAATACCCTAAAGTACTTGATGTTGGGTACTTTATTGTGATAAATCTCGTACGAGGTCTTAAGGTGCCTCTTTACCATAAGGATCCTATTCTGGACATAGCAAGTCGTGCTAACGGCTTCTGCCCAAAACCTATCAGGTAGGTCGTATTCGTTCAACATGGTCCTAGCGGCTTCTTGTAGAGTTCGGTTTTTCCGCTCCACTAGGTCATTTTGTTGAGGGGTCCTAGGGCAAGAGAATTCATGGTGGTATCCGTTTAGGTTACAGAAGTCGGTGAACCTTTGATTTTCGAATTCACCACCATGATCGATTCTAAGTCTTTTAACCTTAAGATTTTTTTATTCTCGATTAATTTGAATAGATTGATTAATTGATCTAGGGTATCATTTTTATGTTTGATGAACCTAACCCAGGTAAACCTGGAGTAGTCGTCAATTATGACTAAGCAATATTGACTTCTATTGAGTGACTTGGCTCCATGTGAATCGAATAGATTCATATGCAGGAGCTCAAGTACACTTGAGGTTCGTTCTTGGTTAGTTAACTTGTGTTGTGTCCTAGGTTGTTTTCCTTGTTGACAAGCATTACAGATTTTATTAACCAAGTTGTTGAGGTTGGGTAAGCCTCTGACTAAGCCACTCTGACTCATCTTGTGGACGAGTCTTGGGTGCGAGTGACCGAGTCGTCGGTGCCACAACCATGATTCCTCTTCCTGTGTCAAAAGACATTTGGCTGAGGATTTGATTAAGTTAATTGTATAAATGTTATTTGTCCTAGTTCCTTTGAGTATTGTTTTAGCTGTTTTATTTGTTTTAATTACACATTCATTTTCTAAAAATACGACCTTATAGTTATTGTCACATAATTGACTTACGCTAAGCAGGTTATATTCAAAATTCTCTACAAGTAATACATTTTTAATGACAAAATTCGAGTTAAGCTCGATATCACCTGATCCGATGATTTTGAGCTTGCCGTTATTCCCAAAGGCTACCGATCCTTGTCGTTTGAATCGAAGCTTTGTGAATTTGAGTTGATCCCCGGTCATGTGTCGGGAGCAACCGCTGTCCAACATCCATTGATCCTACACACAAGGTGGTTGGATTGGATGTTAGATTTTTAAAAAATTGGTTGTGAGTTGTTAAACCTAGGTCATCTCACCTGTGTCTATATGATCAAGCATGTTATACTTATGTGTTTTTTGTGAGATGACTTCCAATTAAGTTGATTAAGTGCATTTAGGTTCAAGTAATTTTATGTTAGATTTGGATTTGACCCTAGGCTTGTCAAGTTTACCTTTTCAAGATCATGGCTTCCAGGTCATGGCGAGGCACAGGGGCCTTCTTTTATCGGATCATCGATCACTTCCTTAGACAAAGCCATTTTCAAGAAAATGATGACTTGACTCACCTAAGATTATTTCCTAGTCTAACTGGTTATTTTTGAAAAGAGGCTCCCCGAGGCTCAATCTTTTCGAAGAATTTTAGTTGGTTATGTTTTTGAAAAGAGACTCCCCGAGGCTCAATCTTTTCGAAGAATTTTAGTGAGTTCACAAGTTTTAAAGCACAAACTTTCTAAGTTAAAGCATGCAATTTCTAAGTTAAAGCACAAACTTTCTAAGTTAAAACATGCAATTTCTAAGTTAAAGCACAAACATGTTTTGTACTGGCTCCCCCTAGACCATTGAATCGGTTCGGTCTATCCACATAGTGGATTTGGTCCTTGGAAATCCAGTACGGGTTGGATCCTAGAGTTGAAATCAAAAGGTCCTTAGGAACCCATGCTTGGACATGTTTCCTATGTCGACTTACAATCGACATATACGACCTATTAGTTGTGTTTGAGTTAAACCCTAGTCCAGCCTTGTTGTACACGGCCCTTTGAGATCCAAGTAGGAGGTCAAGTCCTTTGGATCCCGAAGTGAACCTTTCCAACGTGTTCCTAAGATCTTCGACTTGACTTTTCAAGAGTGAGTTTTCAACTTCGAGTTTTTCAACCCGAGTTGAGTCCTTCTCTTGAACTCGACTAGTCGAAGAGGTTAGGGAGACCTTGTGTTTGAGGAGTTTGACCTCCTCAACCAGGGTCTCGACCTTGGACTCGGATTTAACTAATTTCCTAGACAAAAACCTAACCGTATTTTGTAAAGTATTAAATAAAGTTCGACTTACTTTAAGGGTATCTTTTGAACCGGATGCGTATCTGTGGCTTGACTTGAAGGTAGCTTCATAGTCCGAGTCATCCTCAGGTTCTGACTCAAGCTCAGGTTCGGTCTCCGTGTCTGACTCAATTGATTTCGCCATGAAGACGTGGTCTTCGTCTTCTTCGGATGACACTTCTTCCCATGTCGCGTTGAGGGCCTTCTTGTGCTTAGGTGCTTTGTGGTTGAGCTTGGGGCACTCAGACTTGATATGTCCAAACCTGTTACACTCATAACACCTAATATTAGAACTTTTAAGCTTACCTTGGTTGGGTCGAGTTGTGGTTCGCTTTCGCCCCTTGGCTATCCTTCGAGCTAGGTTCATTAGCTCGGCAGTCAATTCCGGGTCAACTTCTTCTTCGGACTCGTCTTCTTCCTCGGTTGGTGGTGGCTTGCTTGCGATTTTCTTCTTCTTTGAACCTGCAAACAAGGCTATACCCCTCTCAGGTTCCGAGTTGGACTGCTCATGTAATTCAAAATCGGAAAAGAGTTCATCTAATCTAAGTTTAGAGAGGTCCTTGGAGACCTTGTAAGCATCGACCATGGATGCCCACAAGGTAGTCCTCGGAAAGGAGTTTAGAACATACCTTATAAGGTCACAGTTTTCGACCTTTTGCCCGATTGCATGTAGGTTGTTGACTATGTCTTGGATACGGGCGTGGAGTTGCGTCGCGGACTCATGTTCCTGCATTTTTAGATTATATAATTTATTGAACAAGAGGTCGTGCTTATGTACCTTGGCTTCATCGGTCCCTTCGTGTAGCTCCACTAGTTTTGTCCAAAGATCTTTTGCGCTTATGAAGGGGCCGACGCGATTTAGCTCCTCTTTGGATAGGCCGCATTGGAGGATTTGTGTTGCCTTGGCGTCGGCTTCGACTTGTCATTTTGTCGCAATGGTCCATTGATTGTAATCCAAGGATTCACCTTCTTCATTAGTAGGAAGGGTGAACCCGGTTTGGATCACAATCCACATCTCTATTTGGGTTTTTAGGAAGCATTCCATCCGACCCTTCCAATAACGGAAGTCATCTCCGTTATAAAACGGAGGTCGGACGGTGCTAAAACCCTCGAGATGGGTCATTAGAACAAAAGACACAAGTAGACGACGACGAAGAAACTAGCAACGATAAAAACACAAAAAACAAGTGCCAAGACTCGCGTCTTGGATTAGTAGTGTGGGAGAATACTTAACAAAGCGAAATAAATCCAAAAAAATAGAATTAAAAGAAAAAAAATAAATCTGTAAAAATGTCTAGATTGGTGGTTTCACCAAATCTTAGCAACCCCCGGCTCTGATACCAATTGTTGGATCGATGCGGTTCGCTAGAGGGGGGGTGAATAGCGAAAAGCCTTTTTCTTTCGAATTCGTTTCAAGACAAATATACGCAGCGGAAATGTAAATGAAACAAAAAGAGACAAGTTTGTTTTTTACTTGGTTCGTAGCCTTCGGCTACTACTCCAAGGCCCTAACGGTCCTAGACTGTGTACGGAGGGCAATTCACTAAAACACTCCTCCTCGTTGGAGGTAGGAGTTTGACGATTACAAAAAAAACTTCGAAGCAAAATGATAGAGAGACAAACCCTCTCTTCTATTAAAGTAAAATGCAATGATAGAAAAACCTCGAGTAAAAGAGTTGCAATATTGAAAACAATAACAAGGATTATACCAACAACTAAAAAGAAAGACCTTAAGCTAGGGTTGTCGTAGAAATTGGAGAGTCGCAGCGTTGCGGAAGCTTTTGAGCACTTAGAATTATGTCAAAACCCTAGGTTAGGACCTCCTTTTATAGCCTTTAAGCCCCTTTTCGAGAGGAACCCTAGCCAATCATATTTGAGCACCACTCCCCTTGAAATTTGGTGATAAAGGCCATCACGATCCACATCGATCCGAGTGCTAGCTGTAGTCACCCGACTGATGGACGGCAGTCGAGTCCTTCAGGTTGGCAGTCGACTGATGCTGGCTGCAAGGCAATGTTAGCTTAAAGAAAACATTATTTCGATGGTCGTCGACCGTCCGATCTCGACCTAGACCACCTATGAGATGTCTTGGGTCGGATCTACGCTTAAGTCTTTCCCCGTAACGAGGATACGACCTTACTTACACTCGCACACACGAGCTTACCTCGATACTTACGTGTTTCTTTTGCTTCCGGCCTTCCACTCAATTCCTTCGGCTCCCTCCGAAGTCACTTGAGTGTCGCCCGACCACCGCGGCTTCCTCCGGGTGTTGCTAGCCTTCAGCTCCAGCTATAGCAATTTTATGCACACTCGATTCAGCTCGTGAGATAACAACATGAGATTAACTTTGTATCATTTGCTATAATCAAAACTCAGGTTCGACTTAGGTGCCTACTGCACCAACAATGTCATGCTAACTGGGTCCTTTGCCAAGATTCATTTGGATTTAAGCCATCAAGACTACATGCTTGGACTTTATGTTTCCAAAATCTCACCCTTGGATTCCTTGTCAAGATAAAGGTAGTTAACCTTGAATGGATAGGTAGTTAACCTAACTATTTAGGGCATTTTTGAGGATATGTGATACCTTGAAAATGAATTTAGATTTTAATCCTAAAATATTTTAGGATGTGCTAATAGAATTTAAGAAGTTTAAAACATCAATCATAATTGGCACAATTAGGTGTTAGAGTCAATAGTGTGTCATTTTGAGTTTTTTACACACTTGAGGGAAAATGGGCATTATGGAAAAAGTGATATAATCCTAGGAAATGACAATTAGGCTTAAAACTTATGTATTTCTATACCTTGATATTATAAAATTGTCATGCTTTTTTTGCCATATGCTATGTCATGACATCATGATCCATATTTATCATTTTATAGTGTCATGATAATACTTAGGGTAATTATGTCATGTTTGTATTTTGGTTTATTTTTCGTCCATGACATCATGATTATTAGCAAATATTTTAATTTATGAAAATTATTTATGCCATGATCATATCTCATGTATTTAGGATAATTAAAATGAGATTAAGAACAATGACATGATTTGAAGTCCCATGATAAGGGAATTAAATAGAGTTGCCTAGATAAATGCATAAACACTTAGATAAAGAAGAACAATTATCCACATCTCACAAAAATATTAAATTGACACGTGTGTGTATTGATACACCATAGACACATATGAGATGTTAGAAAAATGAGTTAAGTTCAAGGTGCATATATGTTGCATCAAGATGAACTCAATCTCATAATATCACATTGATGAATCATGAGGAAAGCTAATGTACAAGTCATGTACATTCAGTCCATAGACCATGGTTCAAAATAAGGTTTTAAAATATTTTAAAATCATTTTGAAAAACTTTGGTGAAGTATATCTTTTGATAGCAATCACCATTGAATAAGTTGACACAAAGTTAGGTAAAAACATTGAAGTTTTCAATAGTTTTAACTTTGTATCAATTTCAAAATTTAATGGGTATTTTATTATAAAAATATTTTTCACCCATTTTATTTGATGTAAGTAATATATGTATGAATTTTTAGGATTTTTTAAATTACGTATAATTACTTATGATTTATCAAAATCTAAAGTCTGAAATTGTTTTTTGCATATTGCAGAAACAGTTGACTCCTTAACCAGTCGATTGGTCATAATCCTAGTCGACTGCTATAAGCCAACTAGGTTCCCGAGTGTCAAACACTCGGGCAGTCAACTGACCCAAAGTTTTAGTCGACTGATAAACCTCAACCATGAGGTTTAACCCAAGTATGACCCCCTCATACTTGATTGACCACCCTTAGTCTCTTAATCCTTCTAGCCACCTCCATCAGTCTCACGCCCCTTGATCCCTCGAGTCCGTGACTCTTCATCCTTCATTGATGAGTGTGAATCACATGCATATTTTAGGATTTATTTAGTATGTTTTTTTAGCATTCCATTCATATAACATGCATAAAATATAACATTTACTTTCATATTGAATTTTTAGTTTAGATGACTACGATTTCTATATTTTTACTCTTAAGAGGGACGAAAGAAGGCATAATAAAGCCATGGAGGGAAGCCACAACAAAACGAGGAGCAAACGGAGCCACAACGCATATTTTTTGAAGCTCACATTAGTCGACATGGCCAGGGCATGACAGGGGCATGCCCGTGCTAGACACCTTCAACACACTTGATTTCGGGACGTGCTAGGTCTTCACAACACCTGACACGCTTAGGTCATGCCAAGTGGTTCTTTCCCCTTATGGTTCTTGCCCTCTAGAACCTAAATTTTGACCATTAGACCCTTGAGTTTGATTTTGCATCTTCCTAAGGGTCTTTTCTAATTTTCAAGCCTTGACCTCAAGGCTTGGTTCTCTAATTCTAATTTTCCCAATTTTGATTGTTCATTAATCTTTTGGGAATCACTCTTCTTCTTAGGCATGTGCCTACCCTTCTTAGGGTTAATGCCTAAATTTTCTTCTATCCTCCTAATACTCTCCCTAGGTAAAATAGCTCTAGTGTTATTGGTTCTAGGTTTGTCCTTAGATAAATCTACATGCTTGTCACCTAAACAATAGTATTTATTCATACTAGCATGCTTATGTTCATGGGCAATAGCAAGTGAATTAAAATAATTTCTAGCATGCTTTTTAACTTTAGAACTAGAAAGTGCATAAAAATATACCTTAGGGTTTGCTTTGGAAGCTTCCCCTATTTGTGTAACTCCTTCTTGCCCCTTCTTCCTCCCCCTAGGGCATTGGCTTCGGTAGTGTCCCCATTTATTGCACTTGAAGCACACAATATGCTCTTTGCTTTTCCTAGCGAGGACTCCGACATCCTTAGATTTTTGTTGAACTTTTAGTGCTGGTACTTTCTCCTTAGCCAATTTTGGGCACTTACTTTTGTAATGCACGACTTCCCTACACTCAAAGCATATAAAGTGATTTTTATTCTTAATTACAATGCTTGAGTTACCTAGATCAATAGAGGTGATATGGGAGGTTTCTTCACTTCTTCTGAAGGTGGATGCTTCTTCCACTTCTCCTACCTCTTCTACCGATCCGGATGTTGAGCATCTCTCAACTTCCGAGTTCTCACTTTCTTGTAAGGATGAGCTTTCTTCCTTGGCCTCCTTCTCCGATTGATCCAGTTCGGGATGTTTGTGGAATTTGACTAACTTGTCCCACAACTCCTTAGCATCCCCATATTCGCCTAGCTTGCAAAAAATATCGTAAGGTATCAATTTTATTAATGATTTTGTTACCTTAACATTTATTTTGAATTGTTTCCGTTGCTCCTCGATCCATCTTGATTTTACTAACGACTTGTTGTCTTCACCCCTAGGCACTTCAAAACCATGTTCAT
Organism: Wurfbainia villosa; assembly: GCA_025175895.1. Lineage (NCBI taxonomy): Eukaryota > Viridiplantae > Streptophyta > Magnoliopsida > Zingiberales > Zingiberaceae > Wurfbainia > Wurfbainia villosa. The sequence continues at coordinate 90,753,782 of CM045997.1, read as the reverse complement.
GTTGGTGCAATCGGCCCAGGTCACGATTGACCAGGACTCGAGTTTAACTCGAGTGATGTTTTGATGTTTGACAAAGTATGTTTGACAAAGTATGTTAGACATAGGATTGACATTGATGTTTGACATTAATGTCGGTTAATATGTTGGGGAGATTGTTTATACAATCGACCCAGGTTATAATTGACTTGATGGTTGACCAGGGTTGACCATGTGATTATGGGAAAGTCCAAGCATGGGTCTTGGCAAGGGAAAGTCCAAGTCATGGGTACTTGGCATGGAAAGTCCAAGTGGGACACTTGGCAATTGGGAAAGTCCAAGTCTTGAGCACTTGGCATGAGAAGTCCAAGCATGGGTCTTGGCAAATGAGAAGTCCAAGCATGGGTCTTGGCAAATGAGAAGTCCAAGCATGGGTCTTGGCAAATGGAAAGTCCAAGCATGGGTCTTGGGATGGAAAGTCCAACATGGGTTGGCAAGGGAAAGTCCAAGCTTGAGTCTTGGCATTTGAGAAGTCCAAGGGGATTGATATTGGCGGCGTAAAGTCCAAGCGGAGTCTTGGCGGTGTAAGTCCAATGTGCCTTGGCGGTGTAGACAGATTAGCATGACATAGCCGATGGAAGCACACGAACAAGTCATGAATGACTTGGAGGGATCCGAGAGGCGTGAGACTGATGGAGGTGGCTACAAGGCTTAGGTCTAGGCTAAGGGTGGTCTAGCAAGTATGGGGGCACCATACTTGGGTTAAAACCTCATTCTTGAGGTTGGCAGTCGACTGGTATTATGGCCGGTTCGACTACCAGGAGTCGACTTGAGTTCAGGTTTGAGAGCTTTGAGCTCTGGCGGTCAGCTCATGGGAAGCGATCGTGATGTCGGCAGCGATCGCGAGATGGCGATCGCCGCGATCAATGTCGAGCTGCGAAGCGCTCCGTGGCCGGAGGCGATCGACTGAGCGTTAGCGATCGGCCGCGCCAATGTTGGCGATCGGTGGTGAGAGTCCCATTGGAACTTGTCCAACGTGGATTGAGTCGTTGTCTCACATCTACAGTGTTGGCAGTCGACTGGGGACTCATGGCAGTCGACTGCCAGGTGGAAATCCAGCCCGAGGGAGGATAAAAGCAGCTGTTCGTGGAAGGCTCAAGAATCAGATTTTTGGGAGCTTACTTGAGGCGATTTGAAGGCGATTTGCAAGTGCATTTCAGGACCCTTCAACCTCATCCAAGCAACCAACAAGCAAAGCGCTCAAACCCTAGTTTGTAAAGTGTTCTTTACATTTCCTTTGTATTTGCTTGTATTTCTTTAGATTATTGTTGTAATCTTGTGTACGAGGTTTCTCCACCTCCGACTTGTTGTCGAGAAGGAGTTTATTGATTAGTGATTGCATTGGCATCGCTAGAGCTCGTTAGAGCTCAATCCGTGGAGTAGGAACCGTGTGGTTCCGAACCACGTTATCTCATCGTGTTCGTGTGTGATTGTATTTCGTGTATTGCTTTTATTATTATTCCGCTGCGCTAACACGAATTGTAGACAAGCACGTGAACGATTTCCATCTACGTACGGTCATCTACGCTATTCACCCCCCCCCTCTGGCGGCGTCAAATATCCAACAAGTGGTATCAGAGCCTGGTGGCTCTTCAACGGATTAACAACCGGGAGCAAGACGTTAGAGGGTAAAAGATGGAAGTCCAAGATCAATTAGGATGGGACATCAACACACCGGTCCCTTATTCATTCTATGGACGAGAAGGTTTCAATTCTTGGAAGGCGAGAATTGAAGAGTTTTTGATGATGAGAGACCTTGAGGAATGGTCTCTATTAATGGAAGGATTTGAGTATCCCAGAGGACCAAAAGGTGGTTTCCTCAAGAAAAAGAGATGGAGTGAAGATCAACTCCAAAGATTCGAGAAAAACAAGAAGGTAATCAAATTCATTTTTGATTTAATTCCAAATGAATTCTTGTGTAGCCTAGGTGAATGCATGGATGCTAAGGAGCTATGGAGCGATTTGGCAAAGCTCCATGAAAGCCCATCAATGGTTCAAGAGGAAGAGACCGAAGAGGCTAATGCATCATCTTCACAAGGAAGTGAGGACTTGGAGGTTGAGAGATCATCAACATCCAAAGAGGAAGAGGAAGTAGAATCGGAAGTTGATAGGAGTCAATTTGGGTTGGTGGAGGAAGTGGAAGAAGCATCCACCTCAAGGATTGAGGGGAGGAGAGAACTTCCATACCGGAGAAACAAGAAGAAGCTTCAACATCCAATCAAGATGAGAAGCTCAAAATACAACTCCGCACCTACCACTGAACTAGGTAACTCAAACACATCACTCTCAAATAAAAATAATATCATGTGCTTTGAGTGTAGGGAATTTGGGCACTACAAGAGCAAGTGCCCAAAGAAGATTAGGAAAGCTCCACCGGCTCCAAAAGTCAAGGATGCGGTTCCCAAATATCAAGAGCAAGGAGCATATCATATGCTTCAAGTGCAACTCAAGGGGACATTATAGGAATCAATGTCCTAGGGAAGCAAAAGACCAAAGAGGAGCTACACATGTAGGGGAGCCTCTAGGGCAAACCCTAAGGTATATTTCAATAATGCACCTTCTTTAGTTAATAGGCAAAGGCATGCTAGGAATTTAAATTCTCTTGCAATTTATGAAAAGCATGCTAATAGGAATAAATATTTTTGCTTAGGAGCTAAAAGTGTCCATTTTAGTAATAAGGAGAAATTTGGGACTAATGTCCCTAGAAAAACCATACCTAGTGAATCTATTAAGAAAATACAAGAACATCTAGGTTTTAATCCAAAATGGACTAGGCATATGCCAAGAAAGTCAAATGCCCAAGATTTAAATCAAGATTCTAAAATTGGGAAATTAGAATTAGAGAACCAAGCCTTAAGGTCAAGGCTTGAAAAACTGAAAAGACCCTTAGGAATATACAAAATCAATTTAAAGGGTCTAGTGGTCAAAATCAAGGGTCCAAAAGTCACAACACTTAGGACCTAAGAGTCAAAAGTCAACCAAGGGCAAGAAAGGTTTGGGTCACAAACCTAAGCCTAAGGTGGCTTACCATAGTGTTCCATTTGATTATGGAACACAAACTAGGTCTAGGAAGACCAAGGTCAATAGGGAAGTCATCCATAGAGTTGACCAAAGGGTGTGCCTAGTGGCTAGGGTTTCTAGGAAACCTAGGGTGGCCACTAAGAAGGTTGCAAGGGGAGTCACCCCTAGAGTCAACCTAGGTAAGACCCAAATGACCAAGGCTAACAAGCCTAGGAGGGTCATTAGAAAGGTATCTAGGGAGGTTATCCCTAGGGAATACCTAATCAACCCTAGGAGCTCAAATAGATTTTGGGTTCCTAAGAGCATGATTGATTCACGCTAAGTGGGTTTAGGGTGTGTCAACCTTGATTGGATGAGTAGTTAACTCAACCATGGTAAGGTGGCACTTTAGGATATTTTCAAGGTTATGGTTACCTTGGAAATAGATTTGAATTAATCCTAAAAGGATTTTAGGATGTGCCAATATTAATTATGAAGTTTGATAAAATGATCATTTTGGCACAATTTAGGTTTAAAGGTTAGTGTGCCATTTTGTGGTTTTGGCACACTTGGGAGAAAAATAGAAATATGGCAAAATATATCTAATTATATAAAATGGCAATTAATATTAAAATTTAGGTATTACATACCTTTATATCTTATTTGCCATGCTTTGATTTGCCATATGCCATGACATGACATCATGTTCATTCTCATCATTTATATGTCATGTACATGTTTAGGATTAAGGATTAAATGTCATGTGTTTTTAGATTTCATATTATGTCATGACATCATGATTATGAGCATGTGTTTATCTATATCATCTCTAATGCCATAATCACTCATGCATTTAAGATAATTTGATTGAAATTGATTTAAGGACAATGGCATGACTTGGAGTCCCATCTATAAGGGAATCAAGTAGGGTTGCCTTAGAAAAATGCATGAAACCCTAGTTTAGGGAGAACAAAACCCACATCTCACATCCAATTTACATGTATGTGTATTTATACACTCTAGATACATGTGAGATGCTAGGATATGAGTTGAGTTCAAGGTGCATGGTTTTTGCATCTAGTTGAACCAAAACTCATCTAATTTTATTGGTGGATCATTGGGAAAGCTTGTGTACAAGTCATGTACTTAGAGCCCAAGGAATATGATCCAAAATAAGGTTTTGAAATCATTTTAAAATCAATTTAGAAAACCTTGGTGAAGTCTATCTTTTGATAGCAATCACCATTGATGAAGTTGATACAAAATAGGGCCAAAACATTGAAAATTTCAATGGTTTTGAGTTTTGTATCAAACTCACTATTTTATGGGTAAAATATTTTTCAAACACTTTTCACCCATTGTTTTGGTCATAAGTATTATATTATCAAATTTCGTGATTTTTCGATATCGTATAATTAGTGATGATTTTTACAAATTGGATTACGATAGTTGAATTTGGAAAATTCACTCATTCGATCACATTGGTGTCGGTCGGAATGTATGTGGCAATCGATCGACATTCTTGTCGAGTCGATCGATGTGTCTGATTTCGGGTTAACGAGGTTGTTTAGCCCGTGTTCAGCCATGGTAAAGGTCCCTAACAACTCCTAACCCTAGGATATGCTTTGGGAAGCATTATGAAGGGTGAAAATTCATTGGATATGGATTTGGAGAGGTGTTAGGTCAGAGTATCAATTTGAGGTGGTGGAAAGTTCAATGTTGAATTTCCAACCTTAAATTTGATGGTTTAGAGTTCCTATTGGCTTAGGGACTCCCCAAGGACATTGTTGGTGCAATGGTCAAGGGGGAGCAAGCCTTTAGGGGGAGGTATCCATCTTGGGATGATGGATGTGTTTTTCTCTTTGAAAAGGAGAAGTTATTGGGAAAGTATCATCAATTGGGAAAATTGATGAGTTTTGGTACCCAATTTGGAAATTGGGAGAGTGAATAGGATTGCCTCTCTTGAGTGATATGGGACTTATCACTAGGAAGATGGTAGGTATCCTAGATATTTTTAAATCAAGGGGAAGATTGTAAGATCTCATTGGGACATGAGACATTGACCTCCTTGGAGAGATAACCTTTTTGATGTTAGTCAAAGGGGAGAATGTTTGGGGGAGAAGATTTGATTTACATTTTCACTTGAATGTTTGGGGGAGAACATTTGGTGAGTGTTTACCAATTTGGGATAATTGGTAAGGGATTTGAGTTAGTGTTCTAACTCATGATTTGATTGGTTTTTGTCAAACATCAAAAAGGGGGAGATTGTTGGTGCAATCGGCCCAGTCACGATGAGAGGACTCGAGTTTGACTTCTGATGTTTGACAAAGTATGTTTGACAAAGTATGTTTGACATAGGATTGACATTGATGTTTGACATTAATGTCGGTTAATATGTTGGGGAGATTGTTTATACAATCGACCCAGGTTATAATTGACTTGATGGTTGACCAGGGTTGACCATGTGATTATGGGAAAGTCCAAGCATGGGTCTTGGCAAGGGAAAGTCCAAGTCATGGGTACTTGGCATGGAAAGTCCAAGTGGGACACTTGGCAATTGGGAAAGTCCAAGTCTTGAGCACTTGGCATGAGAAGTCCAAGCATGGGTCTTGGCAAATGAGAAGTCCAAGCATGGGTCTTGGCAAATGGAAAGTCCAAGCATGGGTCTTGGCATGGAAAGTCCAACATGGGTTGGCAAGGGAAAGTCCAAGCTTGAGTCTTGGCATTTGAGAAGTCCAAGGGGATTGATATTGGCGGCGTAAAGTCCAAGCGGAGTCTTGGCGGCGTAAGTCCAATGTGCCTTGGCGGTGTAGACACCGTTAGCATGACATAGCCGATGGAAGCACCTGAAGGCTAGCGCGATGGATGAACAAGTCATGAATGACTTGGAGGGATCCGAGAGGCGTGAGGCTGATGGAGGTGGCTAGAAGGCTTAGGTCTAGGCTAAGGGTGGTCTAGCAAGTATGGGGGCACCATACTTGGGTTAAAACCTCATTCTTGAGGTTGGCAGTCGACTGGTATTATGGCCGGTTCGACTGCCGGGAGTCGACTTGAGTTCGACTGCCGTTTGAGAGCTTTGAGGGCTCTGGCACGGATCGCTCATGGGAGCGATCGACGTGTCGGCAGCGATCGGCCGATGTCGCAGCGATCGCGCCCGATCGAGTGTCGAGCACAGAACGCTCCGTAGCCGACTGGGCAGTCGACTACGGGCGTTGGCAGTCGACTGCCAATGTTGGCAGTCGACTGGTGAGAGTCCCGTTGGAACTTGTCCAACGTGGATTGAGCCGTTGTCTCACATCTACAGTGTTGGCAGTCGACTGGGGACTCATGGCAGTCGACAGCCAGGCGGAAAAACAGCCCCAGGGAGGATAAAAGCAGCTGTTCGTGGAAGGCTCAAGAATCAGATTTTTGGGAGCTTACTTGAGGCGATTTGAAGGCGATTTGCAGGTGCATTTCAGGGCCCTTCAACCTCATCCAAGCAACCAACAAGCAAAGCGCTCAAACCCTAGTTTGTAAAGTGTTCTTTACATTTCCTTTGTATTTGCTTGTATTTCTTTAGATTATTGTTGTAATCTTGTGTACGAGGTTTCTCCACCTCCGACTTATTGTCGAGAAGGAGTTTATTGATTAGTGATTGCATTGGCATCGCTAGAGCTCGTTAGAGCTCAATCCGTGGAGTAGGAACCATGTGGTTCCGAACCACGTTATCTCATCGTGTTCGTGTGTGATTGTATTTCGTGTATTGCTTTTATTATTATTCCGCTGCGCTAACACGAATTGTAGACAAGCACGTGAACGATTTCCATCTACGTACGGTCATCTACGCTATTCACCCCCCCTCTAGCGGCGTCAAATATCCAACAGTTCAATGATTAGCATAGTATTGAAATCGGTTTCGAAGTATACCTCCATCCTTCTTCTCCACCATAAGAATTCTCTCGCGAACTTCGGTGGATGAATGTTGATGCCGACCATTTTGTTGTTGTCATGGCGGTGAGTCCGATGACAACCTCTTCACTCTGATACCACTTGTTGGAGGATTGAGGCTTGACTAAAAGGGGGTTGAATAGCCTAATCGTCGTGCTTGATGGAAAACATTCATTCGTCTCTACAATTCTTGTTAGCGCAGTGAAATATACAATAATAAAAATACACAACAAGAATACAAGAACACGACACGCGATATACATGGTTCGGAACCTTAGGGTTCGTACTCCACGGGGCAAGCTCAACTAGCTCTGGTGATGAACACACCACTACTAAAACTCCTTATCGACAATAAGTCAGAGGTGGTAAAACCTCGTACAAGAAATTACAAAGTAATACAAAAACGTACAAGAAAATACAAAGACAAAGTGAAATACGTAAAAAAAACTTTACAACAAATAACTTTGAACTCTTGCTTGTTGCTTTCTTTGGTTTGCTCTTGAAGGTTTGAAATGCAACAACAATTCCCCTCCAAAATCTCCCCAAATATCGCTATGGAAATCCTCCCCAAGCTCCTCCTTTTATGCTTGTCTCAGGCTGATTCCACACCTAGTAGTCGACTACCATAATGCCCCAGTCAACTACTCCTGTAGCCGTTGTGAGACAACGACCTAATCAACGTTGGCATTCAGCCAACGGATACACTGGTAGTCGACTGCCAACCTCATAGCTGACTGATCAGTTGACTACCGAGAATTCTATGCTTGTGACCAACACTAGCAGTCGACTGCCCCTCCATGATAGTCGACTGCCCAAAGGCCAATCAACTGCCCAAGGTTGGCAGTTAACTGTCAAGCATCACGATGCAGTCGAACGCCAATCGGCTGCCACTAGTCGACTGGTACATCACCCCAGTCGACTGGTAAACCTTAAACATGAGATTTAACCCAAGTATGATGCCCTCATACTTGCTAGACACACTTAGCCTAAACCTAAGCCTTCTAGCCACCTCTACTAGCCTCGTGCCTATCGAATCCCTCAAAGTCATCCATGACTTGTTCATCCATGCACGGATCCCTCCAAGTCATCCATGACTTGTTCATCCATACGTTAGCCTCCAGGTGCTTCCTTTGGCTATTGTCATGCTCTCAGTGTCTATACTACCAAGGTACATATGGACTTACGCTCCCAAGACTACCGCTTGGCCTTACACCGCCAAACCACCCCTTGGACTTTCCAAATGCTAAGTTCCCATGACTTGGACTTTCACCGCCAATGTTACACACTTGGACTTACATGGCTAAGGCTTCACACTTGGTCTTCCCTTGCCAACTCCATGTTGGACTTCCAATGCTAAGCCCCATGCGTGGACTTTCACTGCCAAGGCTACACACTTGGACTTACGTGGCCAAGGCTACACACTTAGACTTCCCATGACACTCACATGTCATATGTTTTCTTTAACATCAAAATACTGCTTGAGTCAAACTCAAGTCCGGTCAATCGTGACCTGGGCCGATTGCACCAACAATTCATACTTGAGAACACACCCTTAGCATAGACTGAATGTTCTAGCTTCTCCATCAGCCTTGTGCCTCAAGGATCCCTCCGAGTCCACGACTCTTTCATCCTTGCGCTTGCCTTCAAAAGCTTCCTTCAGTTTTGTCATGCTTTAGGTCCCTTTTTTGCCAAGGTCCTGCTTGGACTTTATGCTGCCAAGGCTATATGCTTAGACTTATGCTGTCAAGACTCACCTTTGGACTTCTCTTGCCAAGGCTTCACCCTTGAACATTCCTTGCCAAGTCTTTACACTTGGACTTCCTTTGCCAATATTCACACTTGGACTTTCCTATCACTTAAACATTCATCATTGTTAGATCACAATTATTATCTAACTTTAAATGATTATCCAATCATCAAAATACATTAATGATTGGGGCATTTTTGAACAAACAATCTCTTTCTTTTTGATATTTGGCAATCATTTAAGTTAGGTATTAAAATATGCAATAAAAACACAATATGAATATAACTTAAATATTCGCTTCTCCCCCTTTGACACATATCAAAAAGAGAAGGACAAATATCAAATGAATACATTGTTGAATAAGATTGCATATGCCTTGAACTAAGGTATACAATGTACTTAAAGCTTCCCCTTAATCCATGACATACTTTATCAGGTGTGAATAACATGTTGAGCAAAGCATGAAAACATAAGTAATGGTAATTCCTAACTTTTCACCAACAATCAACCATATGCATATAGGTTTTTGGGTTTAGAAAGATATCATAGGAAGGTTACCCCTAAACCAATGCATCGATTAGTCCTACTCCCACTTAATTATCATGCTAATCATACCATAAGGTTAGGACAACTAAGGTTGGGCTCTTAAATGATGAACTCAAGTTAATCTCCCCAAAACAGTGCCATCTGTCGACTAAGGCAATCACCAGTCAACTGAAGACCCCACTAGTCGACTGTCATAAGGAGCAGTCGACTGGTTTCTGATAGTTCTGAAATCAGTGAATTGCAGACGAGTTTAAAAAAATACACAAGTAATTCTACGTATTTGTAAAATCATGAAACTTTATATACACATTACTTATGTCAAGTACAATGGGTGAAAAATAGAGGGATAAAGAAATACCCATTATATTAAAGGATTGAAACAAGGTTCAAAACTATTAAAATCGTCAATGGTTTGGTTAACTTTGTATTAATATCATCAATGATGATTGCTATCAAACGATAGACTTCACCAAGGTTTTCAAAAATGATTGTAAAATTGTGTTCAACCCGTAAGTTTAATCAAGGTCTATTGGTTCATCAAAAAGTACACAGACATAATAAAATTGTGCATGTCATTCCAAAATGAAATAAAAATATTGTGTCAAGAAACAAGTCTTACAAGTACCAAACAAGCAAAAATCATAAACATATACAACGTTAACTAACTAAAGACCCTCGGCATCATCATCCTCTTCCATCGTATGTGTATCATCGGCAGCAACACCACCAACACTAGAGGAGGATGGGAAATAGTACGGCAGTTGTCCTAGTGTGAAGGAGCGTAGAATCGCAAGCATCTTCTGTTGCTACCGCTCCATCGTATCAAGATGGGAGAAGACTTGAGTCTGAAACTCATGATGCTCCAAGCTAAGCTCCTCTAGATGCGTATCGATGGACTCCTCAAACTCTACAAAACGTGAGGCAAAGTCGGAGTCTGACACAGTGTCATCTTCCGAAGCTGCAGCAGGGTTGGCTCTAGCACCTTCTCCTAGGTGCCGCCCATCCTCCCATGTCATGGAGCCACCAATGGGCTTCAACCCCACCAAGGAAAAGGTCCGAGCATTCATATGATCATACTTCGTGGTCATGGGCTTGATCACACCTTTGGTGACGTCGATGCCGACGGAGTCAAGCCACTCTGTAATCACATGATTGTAGGGCACATTGACCTTCTCACTATTGGATTTGATGAAATGAATGATGCAGTGGAAGGTGTTGAGATTGATATTGACATCGAGGGCATGACGAAATGCACACATAAGAAAGGAATGTGGGGGCCGAACCAAGGCTCACCCACGAGTGACAATGGGTAAAAGGCAGTGGGCAATGACCTTATAAAGGACATTGTCTTTGGCGGATAGGTCATTGGATGGAAAAAGGTTAACACCAAGTTGATGAGGCCTGTGAAAGAATTGATCATGGATGCAATCCAAAGTGATGGCCTCAAAAGGTGATGGGAGAGGCTCAAGGAGAGAAGGAGAGAAGGATAGAAGACAAAATCACTCTCTGATTGGTGACATCCTAGAAAGTCCTCCCATATATGAGGAGTGAAGTCTAGGTTGCGCTGAGAAACATGAGTCCTATACCTCAAGCCATCCCCAACATATCACAAATTATTAAAGAATTCAGATAACAAAGCGGAATTGAAAGGATGTTCACAAAAGACTAATGATTCTAACTTGTATTATTTGATGATTTGCAAGATGTTAAAGCAATTTGCATGGAAAAACTTGTCATCTAATGACTGAGGTGGAATGAGTTGAAACTTATTCGTATTGAAGGTTAATTCATGAGCCGGAGTGGGAAAGCGTGGATCGACAGGTGGGTGAGGGTCAGATGGGCCCTCATTGGAAGGTAAAGGCCTACGCTTATATGTTAGATTTTTAAACTTTATGGTAAATAATGAAAATGCATCATGAATGCATGAATGCAACACAAAAAAATAAGGTGGTTAGCAAACAAGAAGATCAACAAACAATAACGAGAGTTAACCAAAATTAGGGTTTAGGGATTACTTAGGATTCGTGAAGACTGAGTGAGCACCAGGGAAGGCAGAGAGGTCGAAGATCGCTGGAAAAACTCTTCCAAGAGAAACCCTAGTCAAAACCCTAGTGGCATTTGAGATGGAACCTAGGGTTCCAAGAGAGAGGAATGAGGGTGAGGGCCGAAGGAGAGGCTGGACGGCTCAAAAATGGCGGTGGAAGCACTAGAGAAGAAGAAGAGAGACAAAGGGAAGGTCGGCGGCGGCGAAAATCGACGGAGAGAAAGAAAATGAACGAGGGTTTTTCGAGTCGAACGAGTCGGGTGGCATTTATAATCCACGCTATCAGTCGATTGCTTAATATGCCAATTGAATGATGAGGACCAGTTAAACTGGTCAGTCGGCTATGAAAGGTTTTGTGTTCATGGACGATAACAACAGTTGATTGACGATGAACATCAATCGACTACGGTGCAATCTATGGGTTGGCTACTACATAACAGTCGATTGCTAAAATCGGCAGTGGACTACTCAGTGGACTAAGATAAGTCATAAGTTGACTACCGAACACATTGTTCATGGTCAATATTACCAGCCGACTGGTGATATTCATCAGTCGATTGATATCAGTGCAATTAGGTTTTTCAGTCAAGTTTTGAAATACATAACTAATTCTAGAAATGTCAAAAAATCAAGAAATTTCACAGACACATTTGTCAACCTATTCCTTATCAAAGAAAAATAATTTAAAAAATATATATTATCTAGATTCCTAGGTTGACACAAACTTGAAAGATCCTAAAAAGTTTACTATTTTTAAACAACTTTGTATCACTATTGGGACACAAGAGAGAACTATTTTTTCAGAATAGGACAACATAGTTGAAAAGATATTTTATTTGACATTTCCAACCATATTCTTAGAGCTATGTGCACATCAATTGTACACAAAGCCTTCCCAATGATCGGTCCAATTAAAGATTAATGTCTTTAGATGTCACTTTGGTTCATAGTAATACATCATAATAAGCATGATGAACCAAATGCATCTTTCTAACATCTCACATGATGTTTAAGTGGATTAATACAAAAATCATGGAATCTTAGGTGTTTTGTGAGATGCTTTGAGGTATAGCCCTAGATTTTGTTATAGAATCATGCAAACCTATACCACTACTCTACAAAGCATATTCCAAGCTCTCTCCTTAATGATGTAAATTCCACTTCGGGAAGAGCCTTAGTGAAAATGTCGACAAGGTTAGACTTGGATTCAATTTAATTAAGCTCAATGTCTCCTCTTGCCACATGTTCTCTAATGAAGTGATGCTTCACTCCAATGTACTTTGTCCTAGAGTGATGTATCAGATTTTTAGTCAAATTAATGATATTCACATTATCACAAAAGACCTTAATTTTGGAGTAATGTAGCTCATAATCCTCTAAGGTATGTCTCATCCATAGTAATTGATTTATACAACCACCCATGGCTACATACTCGGCCTTGGTGGTGGATAGAGCAATACAAGGTTGCTTCCTACTACTCCAACTAACTAGGGAGGATCCAAGAAATTGGCATCCACCACTAATACTCTTCTGATCCAATTTACAACCCGCATAATCAGAATCGGTATACCCAATCAAGTCAAAAAGACCTAGTCCTAGGGTACCAAAGTCTCATACTTAGTGTGTTTTTGATGTATCTTAAGATTTGTTTAGCAGCTACTAAGTGGGACTCTTAGGAACAAGATTGGTATCTTTCATATATACCTATCATAAATAAAATATCGGGTCTACTAGCAGTTAAATATACCAAACTACCAATTATACTGTTATAGAGTTATGAGTCAATTAATTTTCCTTCTTGATCATTGTTGATCTTGGTGATAGTGGCCATAGGGGTGGTTACTACCTAGCATTTTCCAAACCAAATTGCTTAATCATTTCTTTGACATATTTGGTTTGGTATATATGAATTCCCTCATTAGTTTATTTAACTTGTAGTCCTAAGAAGAAATTTAATTCTCCAACTAGACTCATTTCAAACTCATTTTCTATATTTTTAATAAAATCTTGAAGGAGTTCATCATTTGTTGACCCAAAAATGATATCATCAACATACACTTGGGAAACAAAGATGTCTTTTGACTTTGACTTTATAAATAGGGTTTGATCTGTTGGGACCTGTGCGCCCGCTAGAGGGGGGGGTGAATAGCGCGTTGACGGTACGTAGATGGAATTTTAAATACTATGGCCAATATTAAGTAATTTCGGTTACTTAATTCTTTTTTAGTAGCAAACGTCAAGGGGGAGAGTTAAAACTCTTTCTCAAGTACTCACCCTCGGTCAAGGGGGAGGATTCCTCAAGGGGGAGCACTTGAAAAAGAGTTTTTATACTCCTGTTCATTCATGCTCTTAACACTCCTGCTCATTCATGCATATCTTTTCTTAATGCACTTAACTTTGTATGTGGGTTTGCCATAAATCAAAAAGGGGGAGATTGTTGGTGCAGTAGGCACCTAAGTCGAACCTGAGTTTTGATTATAGCAAACGATACAAAGTTAAGCTCATGTTGTTATCTCACGAGCTGAATCGAGTGTGCAGAAAATTGCTATAGTTGGAGCTGAAGGCTAGCGACACCCGGAGGAAGCCGCGGTGGTCGGGCGACACTCAAGTGACTTCGGAGGGAGCCGAAGGAATTGAGTGGAAGGTCGGAAGCAAAAGCAACACGTAAGTATCGAGGTAAGCTCGTGTGTGCGAGTGTAAGTAAGGTCGTATCCTCGTTACGGGGAAAGACTTAAGCGTAGATCCGACCCAAGACATCTCATAGGTGGTCAAGGTCGAGATCGGACGGTCGACGACCGTCGAAATAATGTTTTCTTTAAGCTAACATTGCCTTGCAGCCAGCATCAGTCGAATGCCAACCTGAAGGACTCATTGCGTCCATCGATCGGTGACTATGGCTAGCACTTCGATCTTGCCCGTGTGATCGTGGTGATGGCCATCGATCATTCTTTGGTCAAAGGATCAGCCTCGAGGAGTCAAGGTTTATCACCAAATTTCAAGGGGAGTGGTGCTCAAATATGATTGGCTAGGGTTCCTCTCGAAAAGGGGCTCAAAGGCTATAAAAGGAGGTCCTAACCTAGGGTTTTAACATAATTCTAAGTGCTCAAAAGCTTCCGCAACGCTTATTAGTAATATATGAGAGATGTCCTAAGGCAATCGCCTTATGTATAAACCATTTATATGATAAATGAAGATTCACTATTTGAGTATACATGTTTTATGTATTTGATTGGATCTTAAACTCATTTACTGAATGTCCACGATACGATTCACAGCATGAGAGAATTTGTGATTGGATCACAACTAGTGAGTATCTCATGTGTAATTGTGATGTATCGGAATTATCCTAGTCGATGAATTGATGGTTGGACACCATCAGTGATTACATTATTAACCGCGGTATACTCCTTGGTGTATCAGCGGTGATTCTCAGCAGGCCGGAGACATAGTGATGTCCGAGTTGATCGTGGATGCTAGTTATGGTAACTAGTTCATTGGAGTGACCAGTAGTAAGACTTCATATGGTTCTCTGCATATATAGATATGTCAATGAAGTTCTTACTGTGGCTTAAGTGCGATGTTCCTTTGACTTGCGGTATTCAAGTCATCTTGATCATGGAGACTTATGCTTTGACATCTTAAGCAAACATCTCCGAGGAGATGTGGACCCGGGATGATTGGGTATAAGTCGAAATGATCGAAGGTGTTTGAATAGCCTATAAAGGATTCACCACTCCTTGCGAGGAGATGTATACCCATGGCCTCTCGTCAGATTGTTACTAAAGTCTTTGGCCAAAGCATTACATGTTTAGAGTAAGGTACTCTTCAATACATGTGGAGTAACTAGAATCCGTAGGACGAGGAAATGATACTTGGGCTAGGTGTGACGTAGTCAGCCTAGTGGGGACTGACACTATAGACCATGTTCTGAACCAAGTGGGTATAAGATGAGTGAAGGGAATGGGGCACGATTCATTCGAGCTGCTGAAGGGTTTCAGAAATAGTTCTGGATCAACCGTTGATCTTTTCGGTTAATTGGGGATCATGATGTACTACTAGGTGCCACTCATGATCGTTCTATAATTAATGGTTAATTATAGACGGCCAACATAAACCGAGAACCTATTTGGTCACACGCACAACGAGCGTAATCCAAAGGATTTAAAACGAGCTTGAGAATGGGATTCTCATACCGAGAGAAACTAGGTTTGGTTGGACCAAACATAAAGCGAGCATGAAATCGTTTCAGTCGCAATGGAAGCGTGGATGGGCCGTGTCTTATGAAGACATAATGGATGAACCAAAATGGTTTGGTTCTAATCCAATGGATGAGAATAAACCAAAGGGTTTGGTTTATTTTAAGCGAATGAACCAAAAGTTGGTTCGGTTCGTTTTAACTTAAAATAAACCATCATGGTTTGGTTTATTTTAACTTATCTTAATGGAGCGGGTTAACGGGCCTAATGGTTATGATCCAATAACCATTAAGAGAATTAGTTCTCTATAAAAGAGGGCTTAATGGATAATTAAGCCCTAATCCACAACCCTAAGTTGCCGCCCACCTCTCCTTGGAGAAATTCGGAGCTAACTCTCCTTCTCCTTGCCGCCGCCCACCTTGAGGCTCCAACCGGCGTCCAGAAGGCTGTTTCCTTCCCCCTCGCCGGCGTCGAGCTGCTGCCAGTTAGTGCTCCGGTGATCTCCTTCAAGTTTGGCATCAAGGTGAGCTCTATCTCCCTTGGTTGGCCGGCGCCTATCACCTCCACCAAAGCTGTCCAGTTTTCTGGACAGCTTGTTCTCCTCTCGTCGGAGCGTCGTTTGGACGACGGTTAGAGCTCCGACAGTGGATAACTTACCGGAGATTCGATCTCCGGTAATCCTCTGAGGTGGAGGACGAAGGATTCGTCAATCGGTTGACGAATACCTCTCCGGAGAAGCGAGTTTTGAGGACTCGTTTTGGATCCGAATTTGGATTCGGATCGTGATCATCTCTCGATCACGTCGTCTTCAACACGAGGCTAGTAACCCGTACAAAGACGAAGCTCGTGGCTTAGCGAAGTCATCTCGAGGAACTCGGCGTGGATACGGATAGAGACGATTCTAGCGAGGATCGTTCCGGTTGATGCCGTTCCCGCTACACGTCATACGAAAGGTATAACGTAGATAAATTTCCTTTTATTGCAAATTTAAATTTACGGTTATGTCTACACTTGTTGTAATATGCATGCGTGTGTTGTGTGTATTGTAATAAATAGGAGTATTTATTATTTTTATTGCTTCCGCTGTGTTCATGTTTACGAAACATGATTGAACACACACACGCCGCGGTGCCGGAAACCCAACAACATTGTGACTCTCCGACGACTCTACGACAACGAAGTGCTGCCAACAACCCTAGCTTAAGGTCTTTCTTTTTAGTTGTTGGTATAATCCTTGTTATTGTTTTCAATATTGCAACTCTTTTACTCGAGGTTTTTCTATCGTTTCATTTTACTTTAATAGAAGAGAGGGTTTGTCTCTCTATCATTTTGCTTCGAAGTTTTTTTTGTAATCGTCAAACTCCTACCTCCAACGAGGAGGAGTGTTTTAGTGAATTGCCCTCCGTACACGGTCTAGGACCGTTAGGGCCTTGGAGTAGTAGCCGAAGGCTACGAACCAAGTAAAAAACAAACTTGTCTCTTTTTGTTTCATTTACATTTCCGCTGCGTATATTTGTCTTGAAACGAATTCGAAAGAAAAAAGCTTTTTGCTATTCACCCCCCCCCTCTAGCGAACCGCATCAATCCAACAGACATAACCGATGGAAGCACCTGAAGGCTAACATGAAGGGTGAAGAGTTGCGGACTCGAGGGATCCAAGAGGCATGAGACAAATGGAGGTGGCTAGAAGGCTTAGGTATAGACTATTGGTGAGTATCAAGTATGAGGGGATCATACTTGGGTTAAACCTAATGTTTGAGGTTTACTAGTCGACTGGGGTTATGGACCAGTCGACTGGTCGAGTGTTTGACACTTGGGAGTCTAGTCCACTCTAAGCATTCAACTGGTTGAGGAGTCGACTGAGGCTCGACTGCTCGGCTAAGGTTGTGGTAGTCAACTGTCATGTATGGGCAGTCGATTGGCCTTGAACAGCCGACTACCATTGATGGATAGTCGATTGTTGGCACTGTAGCAATACATAAATTGTTGAGTAGTTGATTGGCCAATCGACTATAGGGCAGCAGTTGACTACTAGTAAGAGTAGTCGACTATTGATGTATCTGATGGACAGATTCCAGCATGGATAGAGTCATTGTGAGACAATGGATAGGCTAGCAGTCGACTGGTGCCTTTTGGCAATCGACTTCCAGGCTCGAAATCTACCAACTACAAGTTATAAAAAGAGCAACTCATGGAAGATTTCGACTAAGGTTTCTTGGGCGATTTTGAAGCGAAGTGTTGATGCATTTCAGGGTCTTCAAAGGCTTCCAAAGAAACAACAAGAGCTCTCAAACAAAGGTTGTTGTGTAAAGTTTTCTTTACTTATATTTCATTTCTTCTTTGTAATACTTTTTGTATTTTCATTGTAGCTCTTTGTAAGGGGTTTCTCCACCTCCGGTGTTATACCGAAAAGGAGAGAGTTTATAGTGAGAGTAGATCACTAGAACGCCACCGTGGAGTAGAATCCTAGTTTCGAACCACATAAAATATTGTGTTGTACATGTGTTTTACCTTTATTTCTATTTGTATTATCTTTTGTTGCGTATAACATTTTTGTAGACAAGCACGATATGATCGCGATCGACGAAATTACGAAAATCGCTATTCATCCCCCTCTTGCGCGACATCACTACAAGAAAAATAGAAAATAGCGATGAAATATTAGCGACCCTACAATTGGTATCAGAGCAAGGTTGCTCTTCTACGGACTCATCATCAAGGGAGCATGCCCTAGAAGAAAAGGAGTGTCAAGATAGATTCGGGGATGACATCACGGTTCCACCTTCCTTCGACCGCAAAGACTTCGCATATTGGAAGGTGAGGATGGAACATTTTCTAATATGTGAAATAGAAAATTAGTTTGTTTTGATACAAGGATTTGAAGTGTAGAATTGTAATATTCCGAGAGAGGGGGTGAATCTCAGAAGTTATAAAAAATTTCTTTTATAATTAAAGACTTATTTTGCTTTATCTTTAGAGATAAAAGATTATGCAACGGAATTAAATAAATAAGAAATAAAAAGACAAGTAATTTACTTGGTTCACAACCCTAGCCGGGTTGCTACTCCAAGGCCCATACCTCTTCGAGAGTTACCTCGATGGGCAATGCACTAAAAGGCACTCCGACTCGAGAACTCTTGACTTCGGAGGGATTCTCTATTTTACAATGATTAAGAGAAAGGTAACTCACTACCTTCTCTTTGAAATGAAGTACATAAAGTGAAATAATAATAAGTAAAATGTACCAACACTTTAGTAGATATGAAATTAGGGCACGGAGTGTCCGATTTGCATCGTTGCAATGGAATGTAGCTTCTGTGGATGAAGAACACTTGTGACAGCACTTGGACATTGTAGAATTATATTTTTCGAAGCTGGTCATGCACTTTGATGGGGTCGGGGTTTTCGGAGTAGTTAGAAGGTTTATTGAGTTGTTTGTATATTTCCATAGTAGTATGTGTAGTTTCATAGCAGTATGTATATTTCCATAGCAGTATGTGTAGTTTTAGAGCAGTATGTGTATTTCCAGAATAGTATGTTCAGCCCCAGAGTAGTATGGGTATTTTCAGAGCAGTATCCATAACAGTATGTTCAGTTTTAGAGCAGTATGTGTATTTCTAGAGCAGTATGTCCAGCTCCAGGGCAGTATGGATATTTCCATAGTAGTATATGTGTTTCCAGAGTAGTATGTTCAGTTTCAGAGCAGTTTGTGCATTTCCAGAGTAGTAGGTTGATTTCTAGGGCAGTTAGTGTACTTCCCGAGCAATTTATATGTTTCAAGAATAGTTAGTGTACTTCCCGAGCAGTTTATGTGTTCCCAGAGTAGTTAGTGTACTTCTCGAGCAGTTTTTGTGTTTCCAGGGCAGTATGTGTTGTTTTCAATCTTAGAGGGGAAGGGTAGTGCAGTTGTTTAGGTATTAGCAGTAGTAGAGCGATTTAGGGATTTCCAGGACAGTTTATGCATTCCCTGAGAAGTATGTATGATTCCTAAGCAGTTCATTCATTTCCTGGGTGGTAAGTTCATTTCCCAAGCAGTATATTTATCTCCCAAGCTATTTTTAGATTTTAGGATTTTCTTTTGAATACGGTGAAATAAGAAAGGGGGGTGTGCTGGAGGATAGTAAGTAGTCGAGGATAACTAATTGTATTTATTTTTGTATTTTATTTAATTTAATTTAGGGTGTGGCAGGAGATATTTTGAATAAGAGCGGGAAAAGCGATTACAAATACAGCTTGGCAAAGGGCATTAAAGTAAATTCACCTCATAAAGCCATCTATAAAAGGTGACAGAGGAGGACGGAACGGGGGATGGTTGTTTCTTCGCCATTTGGTATTTTCAAGATCTCTCTTCTTCTCTAGTTCATTGCTTTCCTCATACTCGTACTAACTTAATCGTCAGAGTGGCCGCTCCGAGAAGCCGGCCAACCCTTAATGCTCTTCCTTGGTGTGGCAGATCTAGCTTAATTCCTAAGACCAGAGGTGGTTTCAGCAGCTAATCTTCTTTTCTCTAAGCCTCTCTCGGTGACAGATCCAGCGACCCATAAGGAGGGGGAGGGAGATCTTGGCAGTCCAAAGAAGTAAGCACCATCACACTTCTTTTACAAGCTCTCTCCAGTTGACTGGAATGCCCTCCAGTCAACTTCACATCATCCCATCGATATGGTACTTCGGTCTTCCCAGTCGACTAGACCTATTCCAGTCGGCTCCAGTCACCTGGCTCCACATTAGGAAATTTTCCTTTCTAGTCGACTGGACCCCCTAGTCGACTGGAGCTCTTTCCATCTTGATTGTCAGATCTTCGATCAATCACCAACTAATCTTGCCAACTAGGTGTCCAGTCGATTAGATCATACTCAGTCGACTAGAATTTAGTCGACTGGAATCCTTTCAGTCGACTGGTTCCCTGCAAAATGAGATTAGCAAAAACATACAGTATATAATACAATAGTAGTAGTAATACTGTTCGATCTCGACTTCTTAGTCCCACGCAGACTATCCATCAGATCGACGCCTAGCTTTGTCCCCTTATAGAGGACTCGACCTCACCTCTTCACTCGAGGCTTACCTGTCTGACTTACCATTCTTGACATTCAATTTGACCCATCAAGACTTCTGCTATTCGGTCTCTCTAACCCAGCTGGTCTTCATGTCGATTGTCCGATCTCTTCACCCATTTGGTCTTCTTGCCTGATGTTTGGTCCTCCTGATCTGTCAAGGCTTCTGCCTAGTACCCAGTCAATGTGACCTACTAGGACTTTCAATACTCTTTACCTAGTATCTGGTATGCCTGACCTACTAGGGTTTTCTTGTTAGCCTGCACACTTAATACATTTATCAAACCACAAGTAATTCCTAACTTCAACTATGGTTCATACATCAAAACTAAGGAGTGGTGTTCTCTGCACCAATAATTTCCCCCTTTTTGATGTATGATAACATATCAGTTAAAGTTAGGAGAATCTATTTACAATATTTAAGTTCAAAATATATTAGAAATGCATTAAGCTGAAAATGTATAACATTTAAATGCATGAAATACTTATATGCATGAAGTGCTTCCTTACTTTGAACTTTCCCTTCTCTCCCCCTTTGGCATACATCAAAAATAATATTAAACTCCAAATACCAAAATTCAAAGATGAGTTCAAAGTAATTAGCTTTTCAACACAAAAAGATATGAAAGTTATGCCTGATAAAAAATACCTAAGCATTGCAATATTCATTTCAAAGTACTTCAAGCTTTTAAAGGTTCAAAAGGCATTTTAAAATTCATAGGCTCTTCAAAAAAAATTTCCAAAAATGAATATTTAAATTAGATTTTTAAATTTTAAAATATTTTTGAAAATATCCAAAATTTTAAAGTATAAAAGTTTCTCCCTCAATATTCTGAATTTTTCAAAAAAATATTCTTAAATAAAACTATTAAATTTCAATATTTCAAAACTCCCCCTTAAATGAAGATTTCAATTTTTCAAAACTCCCCCTTAAATAAAGATTTCAATTTTTCAAAACTTCTTAAAACTCCCCCTCAATAAAAGGTAAAATATTTTCAAAACTTTTAAAACTCTTTTTCAATAAAAGGTAAAATATTTTCAAAGCTTTTAAAACTCCTTTTCAATAAAAGGTAAAATATTTTCAAAACTTTTAAAACTCCTTTTCAATAAAAGGTAAAATATTTTCAAAACTTTTAAAACTCCTTTTCAATAAAAAGGTAAAAAGTTTCAAAATTTTCAAAACTCCTCAAATAATGTTAAAGTAGTGCAAATGAAATAAGAAATGTCCCAACATGAATTCCTATACATAATTTGTAGGAGATCGGTACGGCCGGCTAGAGGGGGGTGAATAGCCCTTTTCGTTTGGATGCCGATATTTGCTCGTCTACAAAACTAATTAGCGCAAGTGGAAGACTAATAAAGACAAGCAAATAGAAATACGAGAAAACAATCGCTAACAAAGAATGTAACGTGGTTCACGGCTACGCCGCTAATCCACGATCCCGATTCGTCCGAGGTGAATCACTCCTCCAAAGCCAATCACTATTGGTCTCTCCTTTGCACCAAGCTAGGTGGAGGTAACATTTACAATCAAGATCACTCTTCTTACAATAAGAATGGAGTAAAAACAAGTAAGAAGAGTTTAGAGCTTGTGGGGCACTAGGAAGATCACTTGGAGCATAAGCATTAGCCTCTCAAAGGCTCACACCCTCTCTTTTTATAGAGAGGGTTGTTTTCTTCCCGTTGGCCGCCACCAGTCGACTTCCGTCCATGGCAGTCGACTGCCGTCACTACAACGGCCTCCGAACACGTCGAATCCTGACCGTTGTAGTCCAACTCTTGGCAATGATCGATGGACCTCATCGGCCGATCGCTGCGGCTCCGTAGTCGACTACCCGATCGGCTTAACGGTTCTGCGGGCTAAAACCCTATTGACGATCAGCCGCCTTGATGTCGATCGATGTCTTGGCAATGATCGCCCACGTATGGCGCCGATCGCTTCGCCTCCCAATCGATCGGATACGGTCGAACTCACTCGACTCGAGCGACCGCCATGACACGGCAATGATCGTGTCGGGAAAAACCATCCGACACTTGGCCAAATGGCCAAGTTTCACCTAAGAGCTACCCCTCCCCGGGTTACAATCGCTCACTCTCATCTCTCGGAGTCCCTCGCCTTCGAAGTTCTCTTCGTTCTCGGCCACGTCCCTTGGCAGCATCAGGCGCACAGATCTGAAATGCTCCTTCGCGTCTCTTGCCCTGAAGTCTACTTCCTCCGGCTTCACTCCAAGCTTCTCGTCCGGCGGTCCCTCGGATGCTCCAAGCGCACGGCTTTCGCAAAGCTATCCTTCACCGACTTAAGGCACGAGTCATGAGATGTGAAACTCGCCACGGCTCCATGTGCGAATTACTAAGTTCTGCACGACTTCAACGTACATATCACATCAACATATCAAACTAACTTAAACCCTTTGCCACACCATCAAAACCATATTACGGCAAGAGATTGCCCTAACAATCTCCCCCTTTTTGATGTGTGGCAATCCGTTTAAGTTAGGTAAAAATATTTGATATAAATTCTAAGGTAAGAAAGCATGTAAAGATAAACATGATATAGCAACATGCAACTCCCCCTTAATCCATGAAACTCTCTATGCAAATTTTCTCCCCCTATCATATATTTCTCCCCCTAAAATAATTAACTTAAACATAATTATTTCTCCCCCTTTGACACCATCAAAAAGATTAACATTAAGTTAAAAGCACATGGCATCGAGTCTAATAGAAATAAAATACCACAAGTTGAATTAAAATCAGAATTTAGCCTTTACTGGTCTGATATTCAGTCATGATCATGTTGGACTACCAGTCGACTGGCACACTGTATTCGAGATTTCTGATTTCTGGGGTGAATTTCAGAAATGCGTTAAAAATTTCAAAAAATTCAAAAAATCATGAAATTTGGGGAACACATTTCTTTTAAGTATATCTATCAGTGAAAAATAGGTTTTCATGAAAAATCATTCTAACATAAGAGTATTTGCCAAAAATCCATAAGCTTTAAAAACTACTAGGTTTTTGATCATAAGAGTATCCATTTTAACACCTAGTCTTGCTTTGAATTGTTTCAAAACATGAATACATAGATTTTAGATTAAGAAATTGTTTTGAAAACATATGAAATATCCAACCATGATCTTTGGGCAATATGTCTATGAATTAAACATAAGCCTTCCCCATGATTGGTCTATTATTGCTATGTTGATACTTTAAATGACCATCTAAATGCCATAGGCATTAGTAGACATTCGTATCATCCTAACATCTCACTCATGCTAAGTTTGCAATCAAGTTAGCCTATAGTGAGTGTGAGATGCATCCTAGGGGATATTTGTATATACTTAACCAATATATTCATGCAATTCTATCAAGGTTAAGTATCAACCTAATAATCCTCATGATCATAAAGGCATATATGAATGAATTCTACATTATGATCATGAAATACATGTATTCATTAAATAATAGTCATGCATTAGGTATTATAAGATGATAATAAACAAAGTATCACCTAAAGCATGATTCAACCCTATTTCTCATGATTACGTGCCAAATATTAAAATCATAAATCA
Source organism: Wurfbainia villosa (assembly GCA_025175895.1). Taxonomy (NCBI): domain Eukaryota; kingdom Viridiplantae; phylum Streptophyta; class Magnoliopsida; order Zingiberales; family Zingiberaceae; genus Wurfbainia; species Wurfbainia villosa. Next base: position 90,729,660 of record CM045997.1, on the reverse strand, counting down.
TGATTTCAAACATACATAGCAATTACATTAATCATCATGATTTAAGCATTATTATCTATTTATGGGCACGTTATCATCACCCAACACTATTCTAAAAAGGTTGTCCCGCCATCCTAAGTCAACCAAAATATGATATAGGTTAATTCCATATGGTTGACTACCCTAGAGTTATCTTAACCCTTAAGGATGGATTTTGGAATCCAAAATAAGTTCTTTCCTATTGGGTTCACTAAGTATTCCTTGGGGATCCATTTCCTAGCTATTACTTTCTTCTTATCTTGTCCCCTAGCTATTAGGCATTTGTAGGCCTTTTCATTTTTCTTTTCCTTGTAGCCTAGGCCCTTTTTGTTGAAACTAGCTCTTTGGCTCCCTAAGATCATGTTCAATGTGTTGGAGCCAATTGTGAATTTTTCTAGGGCTTTTGTCAAATAGTCTACCTTTTCCCTTAAAGCCCTATTTTCCTCTATGCATGCATCATTAACATTCAAAGGAATATAGTCATGTGAACATGCATCATTTAAGCTAGAAGAAATATTATCATTTAAGCATGCATTTTCTAGCTTATTTTCCAATGCCTTAATTTTATCTAGCATGCTTTTATTTTTCTTTTTCATTCCAAATAAGTCCTTAGTTAAACTAGAAATTATGGAAACTATTTTCTTAGGAGAGGCTTTCGTTACCATAGTTTCCATGTCCTCTTCTTCTTCGGATGATGAGGATGTAGAAGCTCCCCCTTCATTTGAGCTCTCCCCACTTGAGCTTGATCCTTCATTTTTGGATGAAGAGCAATCCAAGTCATCAAAGGCCATCAAGGCCAAATTGGTGACAAAGGCATTCTCCTCATCCGATGATGATGAAGAGGATGAGGATGGGTCATCCCAAGTCCTTGCCTTTAGAGCTTTGGTCTTCCCTTTTTCTTTTGTCTTCTTCTCCTCTTCCTTCTTTTTCTTGCTCCCCTTTTTCTTCTTCTTTTCTTCTTTCTTTTTCTTCTCTTCCTTGCTCTTGTTTAGGAGGGGACAATTGTCCCTTATGTGCCCCTCTCCTTGGAAATTGTAGCATATGACCTTCCCCCTTGGTCTTCTATTCCTATCATTAGATTCATTAAATCTAAAATTCTTAAAAACATGTCTTACCTTCCTTACCATATAGGCTTCTTCGGTGCTATCCAAAGAGGAGGAGGAAGACGCTTCGTCATCGGAGGAGGAGAGAATTTCCATCTTCTTCTTCCCCTTGTTTGCTATCAAAGCTACTCCTCTTGAGGGTTGAATTCTAGGCTCTTCTTGTATTCCTTCAAGCCTAGTTTCGTGGAGCTCCATTGTTGAGAAAAATTCCTCCAAGGTACTTACACCCAAGTTCTTGGAGATGTAAAACGAATCCACCATGGAGCTCCATCTTGAGGACCGGGGAAAGGCATCTATGGCCTTCATTACCATATCCCGGTTGGAGAGCTTTTCTCCTACACTTGTTAGCCCAATTAATATTTCTTTAAATCTAGAATGTAGGGAAGTTACCTTTTCTCCCTTTTCTAATTTGATGTTTGAGAGTTGGGAGCGGAGGAGGTCTCTCCTAGCTAGCTTGGCCTCGGATGTGCCTTCATGGAGTTCTACAAGCTTTTCCCACATCTCCTTGGCGCTAGCACACTCTCCGATCCGGTTGATCTCTTGTTGAGGGAGCACATTGAGAAGATGATGTTTTGCCTTTGAGTTTGCAAGGTGCTCCTCTCTTTGCTTCTTTGTCCAACGTGATTTTTCAATTGGGTCACCCCTTTCATCCCTAGGCAACTCGAAACCATTTTCCATTATAAGCATAATATCAAAATCGGTCTCGAAGAATACCTCCATTCTCTTTTTCCACCAAGAGAATTCACCGTCGAACTTCAGAGGATGGATGTTGGAGCCGGCCATTTCGAAAATTTGCTTGTTGTGGCGGTTAGTCCTCGACAAGCTTTCCTTGGCTCTGATACCACTTGTAGGAGATCGGTATGGCCGGCTAGAGGGGGGTGAATAGCCCTTTTCGTTTGGATGCCGGTATTTGCTCGTCTACAAAACTAATTAGCGCAAGCGGAAGACTAATAAAGACAAGCAAATAGAAATACGAGAAAACAATCGCTAACAAAGAATGTAACGTGGTTCACGGCTACGCCACTAATCCACGATCCCGATTCGTCCAAGGTGAATCACTCCTCCAAAGCCAATCACTATTGGTCTCTCCTTTGCACCAAGCTAGGTGGAGGTAACCTTTACAATCAAGATCACTCTTCTTACAATAAGAATGGAGTAAAAACAAGTAAGAAGAGTTTAGAGCTTGTGGGGCACTAGGAAGATCACTTGGAGCATAAGCATTAGCCTCTCAAAGGCTCACACCCTCTCTTTTTATAGAGAGGGTTGTTTTCTTCCCGTTGGCCGCCACCAGTCGACTGCCGTCACTACAACGGCCTCCGAACACGTCGGATCCCGACCGTTGTAGTCCAACGGAACTCTTGGCAGTCGACTGATGGACCTCATCAGTCGACTGCTGCCTCCGTAGTCGACTGCCCAGTCGGCTACGAACGGTTCTGTGGCCAAAACCCTATTGACCAGTCGACTGCTGCCTTCAGCAGTCGACTGATGGTCTTGGCAGTCGACTGCCCACGTATGGCAGTCGACTGCTGCCACAATCCAGTCAGTCGGATACCAGTCGAACTCACTCGACTCAGAGCAGTCGACTGCCATGACATGGCAGTCGACTGGTGTCGGGAAAAACCATCCGACACTTGGCCAAATGGCCAAGTTTCACCTAAGAGCTACCCTTCCCCGGGTTACAATCGCTCACTCTCATCTCTCGGAGTCCCTCGCCTTCGAAGTTCTCTTCATTCTCGGCCACGTCCCTCGGCAGCATCAGGCGCACGGCTCTGCAATGCTCCTTCGCGTCTCTTGCCTCGAAGTCTACTTCCTCCGGCTTCACTCCAAGCTTCTCGTCCGGCAGTCCCTCGGATGCTCCAAGCGCACGGCTTCCGCAAAGCTATCCTTCACCGACTCAAGGCACGAGTCATGAGATGTGAAACTCGCCACGGCTCCATGTGCGAATTACTAAGTCCTGCACGACTTCAACGCACATATCACATCAACATATCAAACTAACTTAAACCCTTTGCCACACCATCAAAACCATATTACGGCAAGAGATTGCCCTAACATAATTTATATATTGAAAATACACATCTAAAAATTGTCCTTAATGCAAATTTTCAGCTCTTAGTAGCTCAAGTGATATAGAATTATCATCAAGCTTTGGATTAGAATTAGTCACTGAAGTGATTGATTTACTTTTTAAACCCCGTGTTGGTTCATGTTGATGCACTGAATCTACATCCGAAACTTGGGGTGCAGTCCTAACATCTCACGCCCATCTTCGTGGCTCAATACACAAACAGGTAGTCCTACGTGTTTGAGAGATGTGAAGGCTTACCTAGGTCTATAGGATTATGAAATTTAAAATTAACCTAGGCTAGATTAATTTTTAATTTTCCTTTAAGAAAATAATATTACTTAATAAAACAAAATAGATTTTGAATAGGAAACATTAAAGCATCCTAGTCTACTAAGCATAACCAAAGTTGTCCACTAAGGATACTAAACTCAGCTTCTGAAAGTGGTTTAGTAAAAATATCGACAAGATTAGACTTGACTCAACATAATTGAGTTCAATACTTCCCTTTGCCACATGATCTCTCACAAAGTGATGTTTAACATCAATATGTTTAGTACGTGAGTGATGAATTAGATTTTTAGTTAAGTTTATTGAGCTTATGTTATCAACCAATCTTTTGACCTTTTTGTATTCTAATTCAAAATCTTTAAGTGTGTGCATCATCCATAATAATTGTTCCACACACTCTCCTAACGCTATGTATTCAGCTTCAATTGTGGAAAGAGAAACACAATGTTGATTCCTACTAAACCAACTAACCAAGCATGATCCTAAGAGTTGACATCCTCCACTAGTACTTTTTCTATTCAATTTACATCCAACATAGTCTGAGTCCGAATATCCTACTAACTCAAAGTCATTAGTTCTTGGGTACCAAATTCCTACATTAATTGTTCCTTTAATGTATCTTAGGATTCTTTTAACATGTGTTAAATGTGATTCCTTGGCACAAGTTTGATATTTAGCAAACATACTTACTGCAAATAGTATGTCCGATCTACTTATAGTTAAGTATAGTAAACTACCTATGGCACTTCTATAGTACTTTAGATCTACAGACTTTCCCTCTTTGTCATCATTTAATACAACATTTGTTGCCATGGGTGTTTTTATTTCTTTTGCATTTTCCATCCCAAATTTTTTAATCAATTCTATTGCATATTTGTTTTGATATATATAGTTACCATCTCTTGTATGTTTTATTTGTAAATCTAAAAAGAAGTTTAATTCACCTACTAGACTCATTTCGAATTCTTGTTCCATTAAGTTTATGAATTCTTTTAAAAAATTTGAATTTGTTGATCCAAATACTATATCATCTACATATATTTGAGCAATAAAAATATCTAGGTTCAAAGTTTTCACAAAGAGAGTTGAGTCAATTTGACCTTGTCTGAAACCTTTTGAGACTAAGTATGAAGATAATCTCTCATACCAGGCTCTAGGAGCTTGTTTTAATCCATACAAGGTCTTTTTTAATTTGTATACATGATTAGGGTATTCTAAGTTCTCAAAACCTGGGGGTTGACTTATGTACATCTCTTCTTTTATTACTCTATTTAAGAAAGTGGATTTGACATTCATTTGGTATAGCTTGAATCCTTTGTGTGTCGCATAGGCTAGCAACATCCTAATTGACTCAAGCCTAGCTACTGGGTCATAAGTTTCATCATAGTCTAATCCTTCTACTTGACTGAACCCTTTAGCTACCAATCAAGCTTTATTTCTTATGATTTCTCCTTGATCATTTAATTTATTTTCGAATACTCATTTAGTGTCTATAATTGATTTATTTGTTGGTGGAGGTACTAAGTCTCATACTTCATTTCTATCGAATTGTGCTAGTTCTTCTTGCATGGTTATTATCCAATTAGTATCAGGTAAAGACTCATATATTGACTTTAATTCTATTTTTAATATTAATGTGATTTGACTTAAGCTTCTTAAGGTCAATCTAGTTTGAACTCCTAGAGTTGGATTTCCTAATACTTGTTCAAGTGGATGGTTTGGAATTCTAGGTGTCTTCAAGTGGTCTTGACATTGGGTTTGCTCTTCTTCTTCATGTATGGTTTCATTTACCCCATCTTGATTATCTTTTAATGTGTTTGTTTGACCATTGTTAATTTCTTCTTCATCAAACATTACATTAGTTGTTTCTTCAATTTTTAGAGTTTTCTTATTAAAAATCCTATAGGCCCTACTAGTGGTTGAATATCCAAGAAATATTCCTTCGTCGATTTTTGAAGTAAATTTTCCAAGATAATCTTTTGTATTCAAAATGAATACTTTATATCCAAATACTCTTAAGTATTTTATTGTTAATTATTTCATAAGATGTTTTATTGTGTATTTTATTAATTATTACTCTATTTTACACATAACATGCAGTGTTTATGGCTTCGGCCCATAAGTAACTAGGTAAATTATATTCATTTAATATTGACCTAGCGGCTTCTTGTAGAGTTCTATTTTTTCTTTCTACTATTCCATTTTGTTGAGGTATTCTAGGGCATGAATATTAATGGTGATAACCATTTTCTAGACACATTGTTGCAAATTTTTTATTTTTAAACTCTCCTCCATTATCACTTCTTATTCTTTTTTATCTTAAGATCTTTTTCATTTTCTATTTGTTTACTAAAGTTTTTAAATACTTCAAAAGTTTCATTTTTTGTTTTAAGAATTTTACCCATGTGAACCTAGAGTGATCGTCTATTATCACTAAACAGTATAAATTTCCATTTATTGATTTTACCCCATGTGAATCAAACAAGTCTAAGTGGATTAATTCAAGTATTGAGCCTGTTCGACTATGATTAGTTAATTTATGTTGGGACTTAGTTTGTTTTCCTTGTTGGAAAGAATTACAAACTTTGATTTCAATATTTTTAAGTTTAGGCAACCCTCTAACTAAGTTAGTTTCACTTAATTTAGTTACATGCCTAAAGTTGTCGTGAGCAAGTCTTCTATGCCACGACCAACTTTCCTCTTGCTGTGTCAAATGACACTTGATTGAGGATCTTTCTAAATTTATTGAATATATATTTTTATTCCTAACTCCTTTAAGTAATATTTTTGAGTTTTTAATATTATTAATCAAACATTCATTTGATAGAAATTTTACTTCATAACCAACATCACATAACTGACTTATACTAAGCAGATTAAATTTCAAATTTTCTATAAGCAAAAATTTTTGTATAACAAAATTTGATTCTAATTCAATGTTACCTGATCCAATTACCTTAAGTTTGTCATTGTTTCTAAAGGCGACTGAACATAAATTCTTGAGTCTTAATTCTGAGAATTTTTTACTATCTCCAGTCATGTGTCTGGAGTAGCCACTATCCAGAATCCATTGGTTCATTCGGGAGTCCTACAAGAATTAAGCATGCATTAATTTGTGGTTGATCTAATTGAATTAAATTGAATTGAATTGGATAAGTTTAATTGATTAATAAGATTTGAAGTGGTTAAGTTTAATTGGTTTGATTTGAGCAAATTGGTTAAGTTTAATTGAGTTGAGTTGAGTAAGTTTGTTAATTTGAATTGATTAAGATGGTTAATTTAAATTGATTAGGTTGATTAAATTCATTAAATTAAGTTGGATTGATTAAGATGGTTAATTTGAATTGATTAAGTTGGTTAATTTGAATTGATTAAGAAAATTTGAACTTGAGTCGAAATGCTTGAGTTGAATTAAGTTAATTTTGAATTGAATTGGTTAGGTTGAATTGCATTGAGTTGATTAAATTGTTTAAGCTTGGTTAAGTTCTTATTCATCTTACCCGATCTAAGTGTTCAATACATGTTAATCCTATGGGTTTTGTGAGATGAGGATTTATTTAATCTTAATTAATTTTAATGAAAAATTTTAAAGTTTTTAAACTTGTGTTAGATTCAAGTTTAACTTGAGCTAATCAAGTATGTTTTTCCAGTATTGACTTCCAGGTCGTGGAAAGGCATATGGCCTGCTTGGATATCGGATTGACCACTTCCTAGACAAAGTCAATGAATGATTCAAATACTTGACTCACTTTGGACTAAGCTTTGGTCTAACTAGTTAAAGACTTAGTGAGTTAGCTTCGGTCAGTTCCAGTCAACTTAGTTCACCAGGTCGTGCGAGGCATATGGCCTTCTTGGATATCGGATGGACCACTTCCTAGACATGCACCTTTAAGAGCTTCCCTAACTTACTATCAGTTCACTTTGTCTTAGTACTAGGTTGTTCAAGTTTAAACTACTTTGTTTCCTATATAGTCCATTCTAAATTAAGCAAGTAAAGTAAACTAAGATATGCAAGAGTTTAACTAAACAAATAAACAAGCAAAGTGTTTGCTTCCCCTAAGTGATAACTTGGTTGAGTTTTGTTCACTAAGTGAACTTGACTCTTGGGAACCCAAAATTGATTTGGTCCAACTTCGTTGACTAAGCTAGCCTTAGGAACCCATGTTTGGACTCAATTATTAGCGTTTTGGCTAAGTAGTGACACGTATGATTTATATGAGGATTTAGCTTTGTGTCCGACCCCGGACTTGTTGTACACGGCTCGCTGAGATCCAAGCATCATGTTGAGATACTTAGAGTCCGAAGTGAACCTTTCCAATGATCCGGTGAGATCTTCTACTTGCCTTTTTAGGACTAAGTTCTCTTCCTCAAGCTTTGCAACTTGAGTTGAGTCTCTATCCTAAACTTGGCAAGTCGAAGTCTTCGAGTTTACTTGATCCTTAAGTACTTGAACTTCCTTAAGGAGTGAGTCTACTTGGTTCTCGTACTTAGCTAATTTCCTACCTAGGCATGAAATTATGTTGTATAGTTTATCTTCTAAAGGATAAGTTACCTCATCTAGTCCTTCGGAAATGGATGCATATCCGTGGCTTCTCTCGGACTCGGAACTTGATTCGGCTTCGAAGCTTGATTCAACCATGAATGCTACGAAACTTCTCTTTGTCTTCTGCATCCAACTCATCCGAAGACGATTCGTCCCAAGTCTCCTTGAGTGCTTTCTTCTTCTTTTTCCTTTTTAGGTTTTTCTTTTTTCTTTAGATTTGTGCATTCCGACTTGTAGTGACTTTTTCCGTTGCACTCATAACATGTACTTCTGATCTAGGTCTTGGTTTCTTGTCGACGACCTTTTTGGCATCTTTCTTCATAAATCTTTTTCTCCGGTTGAACATCTTCAGAACTATGTTTATAATTTCTTCCTCTCCATTTAGGTCTGACTCTGACTCGTCTTTAGACTCACTCTTTGTTTTTCTTTTCTTTTTAGTCGAACCTTCCGCTAAAGCAATACCATTCTCGGTTTGACATGAGTTAGCATGTTAGTGTAGTTCATGTTCACAAAATAGTTCGTCTAATCTAATTAAGGAAAGGTCCCTGGAGACCTTATAGGCATCAACAATGGATGTCCATAAGGCGTTCCTCGGGAATGCCTTAAGTGTACACCTAATTACATCCCTATTTTCTATTTGATGACCTATTTGATGAAGTCCATTTAATATGTTCTTTATTCTAGTGTGGAGTTGACTAACATTTTTATTTTCAAACATTTTACAATTAAAGAGTTTATTAAGTAACATATCTCATTTAGCTTTTCTAGTATCATTAGTGTCTTCGTGTAATTCAATTAACTTATCCCAAAGTTCTTTAGAATTTTCAATGGGACCGGCTCTATTGAGCTCTTCTTTGGTAAGTCTGCATTGCAAGGTGTTAAAGGTTTTGTAATCGACTTGAGCTTGTTTCCTTACATCTGCGGTCTATTTCTCCTGATCTAACAACTCTCCCAAGTCATCTACCGAAAAAATAAAACCTTTCCTAATTGAAAACCATACCTGGAGGTCAGTTTTCATGTAGCACTTCATTCGCCTCTTCCAATAAGAAAAATCCTCTTCGTTAAAGATAGGAGGGTGAACGGTGATGCACCCTTCTATGTCACGCCCCGAGAGTATGCCATGCCGAAAAGCAAATGGACGGCATCTCCCCTGTACGTGGCAACATCTCATGTTAATACAAGGCTCGTAGGCCACAACAACAACAACAACATATATATATATATATATATATATATATATATATATATATATATATATATATAAACAAATCACAGCGGAAACTAACCACAACAACATAACAACCTACACAGTGCATACCGGTATGACTAACCACATCACAACTACATACAGAAAACCTCGACAAAAACCCAAAACCACAAGTGTGTGCATCACATGACAATCTACAACACATTACACCATGAAAGAAAACTCCAAATACATAACACACATACGGAAAGCCCAAAACGACCACCAGAGTCTCAGGGGTGAGATGAGATGTCAGCCAGCGGTGCTCCAAGTCGTCACGAAGACTTTTACCTGTTACCTAGGTGACAGAAAAACCCAGGGTCCGTGGTGGTGAGTATAACTCAGCAGGTAATAGGAAAAAAAATATGTATATATCAAATATCACATGTAATTCAACAGCATAACCTAAAGGTACAACAGGTATACCAGCACAGTATATAAATACATGCATATACCGTCTAACCAAATAAACAACGTATAATGCAGACATACCTGAAAATCAACTACGCTACTCTTATCCAACCTGAGCATATATCCAACATATATAACAGGAAGAGTCTCACAACATACTCATGAATACAGGTCAAGGTATCCAATGGTCTGTCCAACAAATATACAAGTATCCGACACAACCGTATAACAAATGCAAGAAGCATGCATGAATATAATGTACAACCAAATGCAGCAAGCATAGTACAATCAAATGCAACATCACAATAAGCATATATATATATATTGCATATATATATATATATATATATACACACACACATACATATGTATATATATATGGTAATATGCAAAGCGCCATAAGATACGGCAATGCAGCATGCATGGTCATGCCTGTGCACCCCTACTCGCTACCACAACCCCAGTGTGGCCTAGGTGGCATGACATGACAACTGTCCCAACTCAACACCAATCACTACTCTAGAGTGGTCGAGTGGGCAGTATGATCAAGTAGCATATGATCTAGAGTGGGCGAGTGGGCAGTATGATCAAGTAGCATTTCTTTATGAGCGTAAAGAGCTCACTACACAATAGGGGTCCCTGCTGCTGGCCACTCTGACTAACACTACCTATGAGTGGTCGAGTGCCACGCACCCAGGACAACTGCACACAACTCCAACTACCACCGTCTATAGTGGTAGAGTACGACACAACAAATGCTCTGCCTTCATACCAGTTACTCCTCTGGGAGTAACCTGGGAGGCAGGATGACTGACGACTCTCTCAACCCCAAGGGAGACTGTTGTCATTATGCATGCAAATGACATGAATGTACTGTCACACATACGGACATCTACCACAGACTCTCTATTATACAGAGAGTCATACCAATCTGATCAACGCACTCTCTATCCTACAGAGAGTTGTACTTAACTGATCATAATACTCTCTATCAGATAGAGAGTCGTACTCAACTAATCATATCAAGTTGGGACCACTGGTCCATAGCAACACACTAATCACCCTTCACTTAACCATTACACAACACATGGTTGGTATTAAGTATGCAACATACGGGTATTGGAATAAATCTTACATTTAGGACATTGCCTACCCACGGATGAACTTTTACCAATTTATAAACCAGGTTATCAATCGTACTCCAACATCTATACCCTACTAAACATTTATAGATCTACTTACATCACATATGTAACTCCTCAATAATGATAAAGGAAAATGTGATATCAACATTTGAGCATATATAGCCAACGACAAGTATCAAGCATACGGATAAATAAGAGCAGGGTCAAGATAATATGAACATATAACATGCTCATATCTATGTCTAAATCTAAATGCAATTACATCTACCTGACCAGGGTAGGAAATTACCCACCTGCTATGTAGACACCAATCATCTTCACATCCATGAATATCTCGAACCAAAATCTTGCAAGACAATAGAAACTAGAATTAAGTTCTATTATACAACGAATGATCGAATCGAATCCTACACGACTTCGTATCTCGATCAACTAGATTGATCTAGTTATCCAATTAACCTTATCAAGCCTTCACATCTATCCCCATATTTCATCACCAACCAACATCAGATTAGATAACAAAATAACCAATAGTATACAAACATAACAACCTTGCTCCTGACTCACCTAGGTTAGCTTCAATTGCTAAATAGCTCAATCCAAATCAACTCGTTGAACTGCAACAAATCACTTAAATTGGAGGCAAATTCCAATTCTAATAATCCTAAACCTGAAATTACACAGCATTCAAATTTCTCTCAAACCAAATAAACAGCATATCCATACGAACCTCCCAATCATCTATCTCTAACCCACAGCCACTCCACCGAAGGGAAAACCACCCAGAAATCCACCAATCAAATCTGCTCACAGCTCCATCACGAGCATGAACAGGACATCACTAGTAACCCCCCAAACATCCATGCTGAAACCTAATAAGAAACAACTGAACAGCATGGAAAGGAAACAACTAAGAGGTATACCTGAGGTTATAGCTTCACCGACGACCCTTCCCCCTTATCCCTTGTTCAACGGCTCATGGCACTACCCAAATTCACAGATCGCTTAGCTAAGGAAAATCCACAGAAATTCCAAAAATTTCGTCCAGGGTAAGATACAAGCAGACTCTTTCCTAACTCCGGCGATAATTGGCCAGGCAGCTCACAGCGATGCCGATCTGGGAAAACAACCAGTCGATTCGGCAGAGTGGTGGCGCCAGATGTCCAGTGTGGTCGAAGCTGACTGTGGTGGCTATGGTTGTCCACGGTGGTCAAAGGCAATCGGTTGGCATTGTTGTTCCCGACCAACAAGGCTCCCTGTGGTGAAGGTCTCCGGTGACAAAAGGCTCGATTGACGGCGATGGAGTAGCGATCATTGGCGGGAGAGAAGGGACGGCGATGGGGCAGTTTGGTGGCTGCGCAGCGAGCTTGAGCAAAGATCAGACGAAGATAAAGTAGGGATTGGCTGAATCGGGCGGGGATCGGGCTGGATCGACACCGGGGGCAGCGGCTGATCCAACTCACGGTGGCAGCGGCATGGCGATGAAAAGGAGAAGGGCTCGCGCGTCGAAGGCAAAGAGGTGATCGGTTGTGTCGTGGAGAAGAAGAAGACGCGAATGAGAGAAACGGTCGGGAGAAAGAAAAAGCCAAAGGAAACATTAACACTTGGCGTTATAATTGAGAAGCGGGTTGGGTAAGAAAATACTGGGTCGGTTTAGGGAAAAACAATCGGGTCTGGCGTTGATCAATCCATTAAATTCATTGACCTTAGAGTTTTATAATTAAACTTAAGTCAATTAAACCCTATTAAGCCCCTCGTATTCAGATGATCAAAACAAGCTTTCCCGAAGCCTATTAAACCTTTCCCTATAATAGCCATAGAAATTTCCATTTAAGTCCAGGAAAATTTCTAAAATTCTTGGAAAATTCCATAGGGTATTTTCCTAATTAGCAAGCATTATTTTTATTATTAATATTTTTTCTAGTATCTTACATTATAAGTGTGACATAACTAATAAAAATAAAATTTTATTATTAAAGTTAATTTTTAAATTAATATTCAAAAATATTCCTAGGGTTACTCAAATAAAGCAATATTATATTTGTGAGAAAAAAATGAATTTATACTAAAGCAAGTATTAAAAAATTTTACTCTAGTGCAAATGAAAATTATTAAAACTAATGCAAAAATTATTCTACGACAAAAATAATAAAATTAAAGAAAATTTCTAATGCTCTCGTTGGTGGTTGCACCAAGCTTGGAGCGCCCTTGCTCTGATATCAATTGTAGGGTCGTAATGTTCTGAGAGAGGGGGTGAATCTCAGAAGTTATAAAAATTTTCTTTTATAATTAAAAACTTATTTTTACTTTATCTTTAGAGACAAAAAATTATGCAGTGGAATTAAATAAATAAGAAATAAAAAGACTAGTAATTTACTTGGTTCACAACCCTAGCAAAGTTACTACTCCAAGGCTTGAGCTCTCCAAGAGCTATCTCAATGGGCAATGCACTAAAAGGCACTCCGACTCGAGAACTCTCGACTTCGGAGGGATTCACTTTTTTACAATGATTAAGAGAAAGGTAACACACTGCCTTCTCTTTGAAATGAAGTACATAAAGTGAAATAATAACAAGTAAAATGTATCGACACTTTAGTAGCTATGAAATTAGGGCACGGAGTGTCGAAGTTGTGTCATTGCAATGGAATGTAGCTTCTGTGGACAAAGAACACTTGTGACAGCACTTGGACATTGTAGAATTGTATTTTTCGAAGCTAGTCGTGCACTTCTTTTATAAGCTCTCTCCAGTCGACTGGAACGCCCTCCAGTTGACTCCACATCAACCCGTCGATATGGTACTTCGACATTCCCACTCGACTGGACCTGTTATAGTCGACTCTAGGTCACCTGTCTCCGCATCGAGAAATTTGTCTTTCCAGTCGACTGGACCTCCCCAGTTAACTAGAGCTCTTTCCATCTTGGTTGCCAAATCTTCAATCAATCACTAGCTAATCTTACCAACTAGATATCCAGTCAACTGGATCATACTCAGTTGACTGGAATTCAGTCGACTGGAATCCTTTCAATTGATTGGTTCCCTGTAAAATGAGATTAGCAAAAACATACAGTATAATATACAATAGTAGTAGTAATACTACTCGATCTTGACTTCTTAGTCCCATGCAGACTATCCGTCGATCGATACCTAGCTTTGTTCCCCTACAGAGGATTCAACCTCACCTCTTCACTCGAGGCTTACCTGCCAACTGCCCTGTCGGACTTACCATTCTTGACATCCAATTTGACCCATCAGGACTTCTGCCAACTGTTTGGTCTCTCTAACCCAGTTTCTCTTCATGACAATTATCGGTCTCCTGACCCAATTGGTCTTCATGTCAGATGTCCAGTCTCCTGACCCATCTGGTCTTCTTGTCTGATGTCCGGTCCTCTTGATCTGTCAAGACTTCTGCTTAGTATCCAATCAATATGACCTACTTGGACTTTCAATACTTATTACCTAGTATTTGGTCTACCTGACCTATTAGGATTTTCCTGTTAGCCTATATATTTAATACATTTATCAAACCACAAGTAATTCCTAACTTTAACTATGGTTCATACATCAAAACTAAGGAGTGGTGCCCTCTACACCAACATGAAGCTCCCATGAACAAGAAGGGTAAAATATTTAAGATGAAGAAATGGATGGAGGAGCAACTAGAAAAATTCGAAAGAAATGACAAGGTAACAAACATGCTATTATATCCGTTGGGCATATTCCAGTGTGGATGGAGTCATTGTGAGACAAAGGGTAGCCTAACAATTGACTGATGTCTTTTGGAAGTCAACTGCTAGGTGCGAAATCAGCCAACTGCAGGTTATAAAAGGAGCAACTCATGGAAAATTTCTGCTAAGGTTTCTTGGGCAATTTTGAAGTGAAGTGTTGGTGCATTTCAGATTCTTCAAAGGCTTCCAAAGCAACCATAAGAGCTCTCAAGTAAAGATTATTATATATAGTTTTTTTACTTGTATTTCATACTTCTTTGTAATACTTTTGTATTTTCATTATATGCTCTTTGTAAGGGGTTTCTCCACCTCCAACGTGTTGCCGAGAAGGAGAGAAGAGTATAGTGGGTGTGGATCACTAGCTCGCCGTGGAGTAGGAACCGTAGATTTCGAACCATGTAAAATATTATGTTGTGCATGTGTTTTGTCTTTATTTCTATTTGTATTATATTTCACTACGCATTAACAAGTTTTGTAAACAAGCACGACATGATCACAATCATAGAAAAGAGAACTCGCTATTCACCCTCCCCCTCTAGCATGACATCATCGACCATACATGGATCTCAACTAGAGCTCACCCCATGAAGTAGGAACCCTAGTTTCGAACCACATTAAATCCATTGTGTTTGTGTGCTTCTGTGTGTTTTTCTCTATTGTGCATTTTATTTCAATATTCTGGTCCACACTAACTTATTGTAGACAAGCACGTGATCCATCGAAATGACGAATAATCATTATTTACCCCCTCTAGCATGACGTCTGATCCCCAACAGCATATCCTTATTCCCCTAAATGGTGACAAGGAAGGGAGGAGCAGTGATAAGTAGGGTCAGTCACTTTGCTAATTGTAAGTCACTGACTAGGTCGAAGTGTTCCGACAGAGTCTTAGCTCAGCATTAGCCGCAGCATATCCTTATTCCCCTGAATGGTGGCGAGGCAGGAAGGAGCGGTGATAAGTTGGGCTAGTCGGCGCATAATTTGTAAGTCTCTGACTAGGTCGCAGTGTTTCGACGGAGTCTCAGCTCGCCATTAGCCATAGCATATCATTATTCCCCTGAATGGTGGTGAGGCAGGGAGGAGCGGTGATAAGTAGGGCCAATCGACGTGCAATTTGTAAGTCCCCTGTTAGGTCGAAGTGTTCCAACGGAGTCTCAGCTCGGCATTAGTCGTAGCATATCCTTATTCCTTTGAATGGTGGTGACGCAGGGAGGAGTGGTGATAAGTAGGGTCAGTCGACGCATAATTTGTAAGTCCCTAGCTAGGTATAAGTATTCTGATGGAGTCTCAGCTCGGCATTAATCATAGCATATTCTTATTCCCCTGAATGGTGGCGAGGCAGGGAGGAGCGGTAATAAGTAGAGCCAGTCGGTGCGTTAATTGTAAGTCCTCAACTAGGTCGAAGTGTTCCGGTAAAGTCTTAGCTCGGCATTAGCTGTAGCATATCCTTATTCCTCTGAATGGTGGCGAGGCAAGGAGTAGCGGTAATAAGTAGGGTTAGTTAATGCGTAACTTATAAGTCTATGACTGGGTCAAAGTGTTCCGACGAAGTCTTAGCTCGGCATTAGCCATAGCATATCCTGATTCCCCTAAATGGTGGAGAGGTAGAGAGGAGAAGTTATGAGTAGGGTCAGTCGGTGCGCTAATTATAAGTCCCCGACTAGGTCAAAGTATTTTGACGGAGTCTCAACTCGGCATTAGCTGTAGCATATCCTTATTCCCCTGAATGGTGGCATGGCAGGGAGGAGCACTGATAAGTAGGGTCAGTCTGTGCACTAATTGTAAGTCTCCGACTAGTTCAAAGTGTTCCGGTGGAGTCTCAGCTCGGCATTAGCCGTAGCATATCCTTATTCCCCTAAATGGTGGAGAGGTAGAGAAGAGCAGTGATAAGTAGGGCCAGTCAACGTGCAATTTGTAAGTCCCCAACTACATCAAAGCATTTCGACGGAGTCTCAGCTCAGCATTAGTCGTAGCATATTCTTATTCCTCTGAATGGTGGTGAGGTAGGGAGGAGCAGTGATAAGTAGGGTAAGTCGGCACGTTAATTGTAAGTCCTCGACTAAGTCGAAGTATTCCGGAGGAGTCTCAGCTTGGTATTAGCCGTAGCATATCCTTATTCCCCTGAATGGTGGCGAGGTAGGGAGGAGCGATGATAAGTAGGGTCAGTCGGTGCATAACTTGTAAGTCCACGACTGGGTCAAAGTGTTCTAGCAGAATCTCAGCTCGGCATTAGCCATAGCATATCCTTATTCCCCTGAATGGTGATGAGGTGGGGAGGAGTAGTGATAAATAGTGTCAATCGGTGCGCAACTTGTAAATCCACGATTGGGTCAAAGTGTTCTGGCGGGGTCTCAGCTTAGCATTAGTCGTAGCATATCCTTATTCCCCTAAAATCTAGAAGGTGACACAAGTTTTATAATACTACTCTTCTTAATAGTACCGTATCAATCGACTGACATGGGGAAGATATTCACTAAAAATGGTCAGCAAAGGGGGAGTTCAATTGATTCATGAATAGGGTTCTGACTATTATAACAACACTAATTAAGTAGTCTAGTAGAAACAGAGGAGAGTATATTTGATGTAAGAATATGCTACTGTTATGTTCTCTTAAAGAATAGATAATGTGCGTTACAGGAGACAAAGTTGCTACAAATCAAAGATTGTTGCCGAATATCTGGCAATCACGACCTCAACATTTAGGAAGTTAGTGTCTTCTCCTAGAGGGGGATATCCCCGATCTTCAAATTGCCTGTTGGAACCTTCAAAACCCATGAAAATGTCAGCAGCCTTTGTCGCCAAATTTTGCTATCAACTCTTGCTCTCGCTCTTTCCAACGAGCCTCTTCAGTAGATACTTGGGCAGCAAGAGTGGCTTTGAGTTCATCTCTTTCCTTGGTGATGGCTAATGCCTATTGACTTAGAGAATTGGTAGCTTGGGTGTGTTCCAACTGCAGTGAGCATAACTTGTTGGTTATTTCAAGAAGATTTTCGGGAACTCTAGAAATTACATAGAAGAGGTGGTACAGCTGAGTCCAAGCAGAATTATGAGCTGCTTCAAGAGTTTTTATGGAAGATAGGGCTTGCATCAGCTTGGTAAGGGATTCTGCTTGTCTACTTTGAGTCTCCTTAAGTTGAATTTAGCACTCTGTTAGTTCCCGGGACAAAGTATCCACTTGTTGGATTCACTCACTCTAGCATAATAGTTGGGCATGCAATAGGTCGACTTCACGAAGAGCCTCTTCTTAAGCGAGTCATGACATTAACAATTCAGCCTTAAGATCTTCACATGCTTGTCTCAAAGTTTCTTCTGAGATGGCTAAAGTTGCTTCTAATTGTTTAGCTTCTATTAGATGGTTAATTAGTTGCTTTAGTAGAGTCTCTAAAGTAGCATAGCGAGCTTCCATAGTCGATTGGTATTCAGCCAAGTGGCGAGTTATGTCATTATAGCTGGTGGTTGCCTGTATAGGGGAAAGATGAGAGATAAGTAAGAAAAATTCCAAGGCTAGAAGAAAAAGCAAATTAAGGAAGCATTGTTAAAAAGAATACCTCTGTGAGATTTATCGGCAGGCATTCAAAGGGACCTTGCACTTCTGATTGATTAAATAATTTCACTTTTTGAGGAGTGTGAAGCCTGAGAACTGAATGTAGGGTGGTGGTAGGAGGATTTACAGAAGGGAGGACATCCTCTACGAGGAGACTGGACTCGGCTGAGGGAAAAGAGGGTTCAAGAAGAGGGGAGTTATGTTGAGGGGAGGTGGTGAGAGATTCTTCTGAGGCTAGGGTCGGAGATAGGGAAGATAAAAGAGGTTCTGTTGGCACAATTGACTCAAGTCACGATTGACCAGATTCAAGTGAACTTGAGTAGGATTTTGATAATTGACAATTGGATTGTCAATGTGTTTAACAATGGGTTTGACCATTGTTTGACCACATGATTGAAAAGTCCAAGCATGAGTCTTGGCAAGGAAAGTCCAAGCATGGTCTTACCATGTGAAAGTCCAAGTCATGGGTACTTGGCAATTGGAAGTCCAAGTCATGGGTACTTAGCAAAGGGAAAGTCCAATGGTAGGTTTGGCGGCGTAAAGTCCAAGCATGGATCTTGACGGCGTAAGTCCAAATGGATCTTGGCAAAGTGAAAGTTAAAGAGTGTAGGTTTGGTGGCATAAAGTCTAAGCATGGGTCTTGGCAACATAAGTCCAAATGAACCTTGACAAAGTACCCGGTTATCATGACAAAGCCGATGGAAGCACCTAAAGGCTAACGCGAAGGATGAAGAGTCATGAACTTGAGGGATCCAAAAGGCATGAGGCTGATAGAGGTGGCTAGAAGGCTTAGGTCTAAGCTATAGGTGGTTATCAAGTATGAGGGGATCATAGTTGGGCTAAACCTCATGTTTAAGGTTTACCAGTCGACTGAGATTATGGACCAGTCGACTAGCCAAGTGTTTGACACTCGAAAGCCTAATTGACTTGGAGTAGTTGACTGAGATTATTACCAGTCGACTAGTCAGGTAGTCGACTAAGGCTCGACTGCTGATCTGTGACTTTGGTAGTCGATTGCTACAGTTGAGCAATTGAATGTCCACAATAGTTGACTGTTAGGGTAAAGCAGTCGATTAGAATTAAGTAGTCAGGGCACATAATGTCTTGCAGTCGACTACTAAGTCAGGGCAGTCGACTAATGGTCATTAATCTGACATGGAGTGAGTCGTGTTGGTGTAACAATGCCCCAAGCATTTATCTATTTTGATGTTTGAATAATCATTTATAGTTAGGTGATATTTGTGATCTAATTATGAATTTGTCAAGTGACAGGAAAATCCAAGTGTGAAGACTTGGTAAAAGAAAAGTCCAACTGTAAATCTTGGCAAGAAAAGTCCAAGGGAAAGTCTTGGCAGCATAAGTCCAAGCATGTAGTCTTGGCGGTATAAAGTTCAAGTGAACCATGGCAAAGAAAGTCCAAAGGCAAGGTCTTGGCAGCGTAAGACCAAGCATGTAGTCTTGGCACCATAAAGTCCAAGCGGACTTTGGCAAAGGAGAAACCCAAGACATGATGAAACCAAGGGAAGCTCTTGGAAGCAAGCGTAAGGATGAAGGAGTCGAGGACTCAGAGGGATCCTAGAGGTGCAAAGTTGAAGGAAGAGCTAGAAGGTTGAGTCTAGGTCTAGGGTGTTGGTTTCAAGTATGATTTGATCATACTTGAAGTATGTCAGTCGACTGGGGTCTTGTCTCAGTTGAATGGTCTTGAGTTTTCGGTACTCGAGGGTCCAAAAGGCTCGAACAGTCAACTAGGGTTATGACCCAGTCGACTGGTCAACTAGTCAACTGGACTCGACTGAGTTTCGTGGCCTATCAGTCGACTGGTCTATCATCAGTCAACTGTCATACCCTAGCAGTCGACTGTTATAAGTAGACACGGGCACAGAAACATTTTTAGTTGACTGATTGCTTGGAATAGTCGACTGATGGCTCGATCAGTCGACTGATCAGAGTCCCGTTGGATGGTGACGATCATAGATTCAGCTCGTTAGAAGCCATTGGATTAGGTCAACTACAACAACAGTCGACTACTGGTATGCATCAGTCGACTGCTGCAGGCTCAACAAGAAAATTAGTCTCTTTTCTATAAAAAAGAGGCCTTGGGGAGCTTGAGAGGGCTAGTGCTCACATTTCCAAACTCTGCTCTCAAGCTCACCAAGTTTTCTCCAAGTCTTTTAGTGCTCTAAATCTCTTCTTCTCTATTTTTACGTCCATTATTTGTAAGAAGAAGAGTGATTGTAAGAAGGCTTCTCCACCTTGGTGTAATCATCAAAAGGAGAATTTAGTGGATAATTACTAGGGTTAATCCACCTTACAGATTGCTATGGAGTAGGAGCGTCATCTCTGAACCACGTTAAATATCATGTTAGCATTGTCTCCTAATTTCTTTTTATTATTTCTTCCGCTAACATTTTTGTAGAAATCAAAGAGGCTATTCACCCCCTCTAACCATTTAAGGATCCCCTACAAGTGGTATCAGAGCCCGGATCGCATCGGAGGATCTAACCATCAACCGAAGCACGATGGCATTCCAAGAGGGTTATAGCACGGCGCGACCACCTTTCTTCAACAGCAATGACTTCGCCTATTAGAAAGGTAGGATGGAGTATTACTTAATGAATGATATTGACAATTGGTTTAGTATTGTAGACAGATTCGAAAAGCCAGTTGATGAATTTGGAGCGCCACTACCAACCAAAGATTGGACTAGAGAAATGGTGAAGAAGGCTCAAGCAAATGCCAAAGCAACAACCACACTCCAATGTGGTCTATCCATGGAGCAATTGAGCAAGGTTCGACCCTTCGACTCCACAAAAGAGCATTGGGAGAAGCTCATTGAGCTCAATGAAGGATCCAAGGAGATGAGGAGAGCCAAGAGGGACCTATTGATAGGTCAACTCTAAATCTTTAACATGAAGACTAACGAGACCGTGAGTCAAATACACAGTAGATTCAAGGAGGTGGTCAACAGACTACATGTCATAGGTGAGAAGGTGGAAAACTGTGACTTGGTAAGGTATGTTCTTCAAGCTTTTCCTAGACAACCTTATGGGCATCAATGGTAGATGCTTATAAGGTTTCTAGAGATCTTTCATTAGTTAAATTAGATGAATTGTTTTGTGAGTTTGAATTGCATGAACAAGCTAACACTTCATCAAAAGAGAAAGGTTTAGCTCTTATTGTAGGAAATAAGGAGAAGAAGAAGAAGGAGAAGAAGGAGGTCTATTCATCATCCGAGTCGGAGGATGAACCATCAAGTAGCGATGAAGAGTTATCGGCTAACGAGGTGGCCCACTACGTCAAGAGATTTGGTGGAAGATCAAGAAGGCTAACCAAGAAGGATGTAAGGAGGATGTTCCAATCCTCAAAAGGTAAATCAAATAGTAATTCAAGTTCTAACACTAATGTCACTTGCTATCGATGCAACAAGAAGGGGCATATCAAGTCATATTGCCCAGACTTGAAGAAGAAAAAGAAAAGAAGAAGGACAATAAGGAGAAGAAAAAGAAGGAGGCTATGGTGGTCCAATCCACATGGGACACACAAAGCATTAAAGACTCATCCGATGAGGAGGAGCTATGCTACATCACACTCCATGTGACCCTCATGGCTTTAGGAGAGGAAGCTGAAAGCTCTAGTCAAGAGGAGTCCTCATCAAGCGACGAATCATCCTCTAGTGACGATGATGTAAAAGATTCTCCTAGAATGGAATTATTGTACAAAACTATTGTATATCTTAAAAATGCTTTGGACAAATCAAATTCTAGGATTAAGGACTTGAAGGTAGAAATTAAGATAATTAGGAATGAAGAACCTCTAGGTGATAACTCTTGCATGCTTAGAGAAGAAAATGAAAAATTTAAGAATGAGGTTAGTGAGTTAAAGACATGTTTAGAAAAATTCACTAATGGATCTAGATACCTTGACATGATACTTAGGGATCAAAGGGTCGTTTATAACAAGGTCAGCATAGGATATAAACCTAAAGACAAGGAAGTAACCTATACCTCCCTAATTAGTAGAAAGGCAACAATTAGGAGTAAGGTTAAAAAGGCTTGGGTTCCCAAGAAGTTTTTGATTGATGTTACCGGTCCAAATATTTGGTACCTAAGGAATTTGTTTTTCATGTTGTTTGGATAGAAGGACCAAGTATGTGGATAGTGGATAGCAGTTGCTCAAGACACATGACTGGAGATGTGAGCAAGTTTTCCATAATTAACTACATTAACAAGGGAACTGTGTCTTTTGGAAATAGTGGAAAACTCAAAATCTTAGGTAAAGGCACAATTGAGGTATCCCCTAAAATTATTATTCATAAAGTCTTGTTAGTTAAAAGCATGAAATTCAATTTACTTAGTGTTAGGCAACTTTGTGATGACGGCTATAGTGTTGAATTCAATTCCTCAAAATGTGTAATTAGATACAAAAGCTTGAATGATTGCATGTTAGTTGTATATAGGAAATCGAATATTTATTATATTGATTTATCCTGTGCTTCTAACATTTCTATTAAGTGTCTTATGGCAAAAGTAGAGGAAGGATGGCTATGACATAGAAGGCTAGGGCACATTAATATGAAGAACATATCCAAGGTAGCAAAATTGGAGTTGGTGAAGGGGCTATCTATCACGCCCCGAGAGCATGTCATGCCGAAAAGCAAACGGATGACATCTCCCCTGTACGTGGCAATATTTTGGGTTAATACAAGGCTCGTAGGCCACAACAACAATAACATATATATATGAAAATATAACAACATAACGAAACACAGTGGAAACTAATACAACGATATACCCATAACCACACATATACAATACTACCACACACCATGCATACCGGTATGACTAACACCAAAACATAAAGAAACCTCGTCAAAACCCGCACCAACATCTGCGTACATCACATAACACATAACACCATGAAAACTCAGAATACATAACAAGACATACGGAAAACCCAAAAACCCAGACTCTCAGAGTTGAGATGAGACGATGTCAGCCAGCGGTGCTCCAAGTCCATCACAAAGTCGGCTACCTATTACCTGGGCGATAGAAAAACTCAGGGTTCAGGGTGGTGAGTAAAACTCAGCAGGTAATAGGAAAAACATGTATATATCAAATATCACATGTAATTCAACAACATAATCTAGAGGTACAACAGGTATATCAGCATAGTATATAAATACAAGCATATACCGTCTAACCAAATGAACAACGTAAAATGCAGACATACCTGAAAGTCTGCTACGCTACTCTGATCCAACCTGAGCATATATCCAACATATATATAACAGGATGAGTAATACCAACTCACAATATACTCATGCTACAGGTCAAGGTATCTAATGGTCTGTCCAACACATATACAAGTATCTGACACAACCGTATAACAGATGCAAGAAGCATGCATGAATATGATGTACAACCAAATGCAGCAAGCATAGTACAATCAAATGCAACATCACAATAAGTATATATATATAGACTACATCTATATATATATTAATCACAACCATCCATATATATATACATGCATATATGTATATATATATAGTAATATGCAAAGCACCATAAGATACGACAATGCAGCATGCATGGTCATGCCTGTGCACCCCTACTAGCTACCACGACCCCAGTATGGCCTACGTGGTACGACATGACAACTGTCCCAACTCAACACCAACGACCGCTCTAGAGTGGTCGAGTGGGCAGTATGATCAAGTAGCATATGAGCGTAAAGAGTTCGCTACACAACGGGGGTCCCTACTGCTGGCCACTCCGACTAACACTACCAATGAGTGGTCGAGTGCCACGCACCCAGGACAACTGCACACAACTCTAACTACCACCGTCTATAGTGGTAGAGTGTGGAACAACAGATGCTCTACCCTCACACCAGTTACTCCTCGGAAAGTAACCTGAGAGGCAAGATGACTGACAACTCTCTCAACTCCAAGGGAGACTATGTCGTCAGAATACATACAAATTACATGAATGTGTTATTACACGTACAACCATCTACCACAGACTCTCTGTTCAACAAAGAGTCCTACCCATCTGATCAATACACTCTCTATCCTGTAGAGAGTCGTACTCAACTAATCGATGGACTCTCTATCCAGTAGAGAGTCGTACTCGACTAATCATATTAAGCTGGGACTACCGGTCCGTAGCGACACACTAATCACCCTTCACTTAACCATTACACAACACATGGTTGGTAATAAGTATGCAACATACGGGTATTGGAATAAATCCTACCTTTAGGGCATTACCTACCCACGAATGACCTTTTTGTCAATTTACAAATTGGGTCATCTCCCGTACTTTAACATCTACATCCTACTAAACATCTAGGCCTATTTACATCACATCTATAATCTTAAATCATAATAAAGGAAATGTGATATCCACCTTTGAGTAAATATAGCCAACAATAAGTATCAAGCATAAGATAAATAAGAGCAGGGTCAAGATAATATGAACACCTAACATGCTCATATCTACGACTAAATCTGAATGCAATTACATCTACCTGACCAGGGTAGAAAATTACCCACCTGTTATGTAGACTACATTGTCCGTCTTTACATCCGAGATTTCATCTCATATCAACATCCTGTACACAACATAGAACATACTTAAGTTCTATCATACATCGAATCATCGAATCAAATCTTACATCGACTTCATATTCCAAACTACTAAACGAATATTAACTAAAGTCTCGTTCACCCATCCTACATAATATCTACTATATCACCATGATGAGATACTTGATATAATTAACCATCACACTAATTCATAGTCACAATTCTACAACAAATCAATCCATATCCACTATTGTGAACTGCATCCACCATAATTCCAATAATCCTAAACCGAAACAATACAAGCTGCATAAGCTATAGGTAGACCACCTTTCAACAAATCAAAGCTATCATTCATACAACTTAAAATTTACCTCAATCTCAGCTTCCACAGCCCCATCCGAAATATTCTCCCCCTGTTCACCACCATCCCTGAAATCACTATCAAATTGGCTACAAAATATCCATATATCAAATTTCTGTAACCTGAACTTACCTTGCCTTTCCCTTTCCCATTCACAGCCAGAAACAAAAGCACAATCGGCTGCAATCGGAGGTGGATGGCAACGACAGTGAAGCTACGGCTGATCCATCTTTGAAGAATTCATTCCACCAAAAACAAACAAGGAGAAGAGAGAATAAACCATGGCCGAAGGATGCTTCTCGTGGAGGAGAGGGTGATCAGCGTGTTGTTGTCAGGATCGGAGATATGAAGATGGAGGAAACCCTTACCGTGCAATCGAGCCATGGAAGAAGAGGGCAAACCAGGGATCTAAAATTATCGAAGGAGGTGTTGCCACAGTCGCCCCTTGTCGGTGGCTTGATCCCCAGCTCGCTATTTGGGATCCGGGTGGAGTTGCCAAAAGGAGAAGGAAGGGACGACAATGCTCTCTGAGTGGCAGAGAAGCTTGGGCGGTGGCGAGCGCGAGCTCGGGAAGGAGGCAGCTCGTTGCGGTGGCCCGTCGGAGAAGAAGAGGCGTCGACGGCGCTGTGGGTGGCATTGCGAGAAGGAACGGCGACGGTGAAGCAGTCACCCACGGCGACCGTGATGGGGCAGCGACCAGCATGGCGATGGCAGTGGGGCGAGCTTGAGTGTGGCGTCATGCGGGGAGAAGATAAGAAAGTCGTGAGATCATGAAATGGGGGAAATCACGCGGAAGAAAAAGGATCGGAAAGATGAGTCGCGCAGCAGTGGAAGAGATCGGGATCGAGAGAGGAAAAGATCGCGAGCTTAATCGCGTGAACAGGAAGTCGGGATTTAATGGGTTGACCGATCTGGCTGAGCTAATCCAAGTTTAGCCTAAAGCTAACCTAGGTTAACCCAATCTCCCATTTAGACTTAATCTTTCTCCCAAATGGTCATATGAGCTCCTATTGAATCCAGAAATTTTTTTTAAAAATTCCTGAAAAAATTCCCAAGGTAATTCTTTAATTAACAAGGGGTATTTTATTATTATTTTATTTTTCCAATATCTTACACTATCAAAGATCAAGTACATTAGGGACAAATTGTGTGATGCATGTCAAGAAGGAAAACAATCAAAATCATCGCACAAAGGTAAAACCCTAACTAGTACCTCATGACCTTTAGAGCTTCTACATTTGGATTTATTTGATTGTCATAGCTCTCCATCTTTAAATGGTAATAAATATTGTTTAGTCATACTTGATGATTTTTCTAGGTATACATGGGTTTACTTTATAAAACATAAGGATGATATCTTAGAAATAATCATAGGATTTAGCAAAAGGGTTGAAAATGAAAGAAATCTCAAAATCAACCGGATCTGTAGTGATTATGGTGGAGAATTTAAGAATTCAAATTTTTTAAAATTTTGTTTAGAACAAGGGTACAAGCATGAGTTCTCTTGTCCTAGAACACCCCAACAAAATGGGATGGTGGAAAGGAGAAATCGTGCCTACAAGAAGCGATTAGGACAATGCTTAATGCATATCCTTACCTAGCTACTTATGGGTGGAAGCGGTTAACACCGCTTGTTATATCCAAAATAGGGTCTTAATTCATAGGTTTTTAGGCAAAACATCATTTGAATTATTGAATGGGAAAATTCCTACAATTCACTATTCTAAGATCTTTGGTTGTAAAGTCTATATTTTAAATACCAAAGACAATTTAGGAAAATTTGAGTCTAAGGCGAAAGAAGGAATCCTAGTTGGATACTCATCCACTAGTAGAGGTTATAGGGTTTACAATAAGAGGACTCAAAAGGTTGAGGAATCTTCTAATGTTGAATTTGATAAGTCCTCTAGCACTTACCCTAGGAAATCCTCCATTGATAAAGATATAAATGATAAAAATCAAGACATTACTCAGAAACTTCAAAACTTGACCTTGGGGGGTAATGATCAAGGGAGAAGTTTAGGAAGTAATGATAAAGAGGGAGGAAGAGGAGATTCCGATGATGAGAGGAGAAAGGAAGACAACCATAATCTAAATCAATTTGAATCACCTCCTAGGACCCTAAGTATTCATCAAAATCACCCACTTGATCAAGTAGTAGGAGAACTATCCCAAAGAGTTAGAACTATGTCTTTTCATAGAGGTCCTATTAGTCAAGTAACTCTTATCTCACAAATTGAGCCTAAGTCGATTAATGATGCATTACTTGATCCGAATTGGATCTTAACAATGCAAGAAGAATTGACTCAATTTGAGACAAGTCAAGTATGAGAGCTAGTCCCTAGACCCAATGATAGCACCATAGTTACCACAAGATGGGTCTTTAGGAATAAGTTGGATGATCAAAGAAACATAACTAGAAACAAAGCTAGGTTGGTTGCAAGGGGTTTCAATCAAGTTGAAGGACTTGATTATGATGAAACTTATGCACCGGTTGCAAGGTTAGAATCAATTAGAATCCTTTTAGGATATGTCGCTCACATAGGTTTTAAGCTTCATCAAATAGATGTGAAATCGACATTCTTAAATGAGTTTATTAAGGGAGAGGTATATGTAGAACAACTCCTCGGGTTTGAGAATGTTGATTACCCAAACCACGTATATAAGCTAAGAAAATCTTTATATGGGTTAAAACAAGCTCCCCATGCTTGGTATGAAAGATTATCATCCTTCTTAATTTCTAAGGATTTTAGAAGGGGCCAAGTAGATCAAACTCTTTTCATTAAGTCAAAGTCAAATGATATCTTTGTTGCCCAAGTGTATGTTAATGATAACATTTTTGGGTTAACAAATGATGAACTCCTTCAAGACTTTATTAAAAATATGGAAAATGAGTTTGAAATGAGTCAAGTTGGGAAGTTAAATTTCTTCTTAGGTTTACAAGTTAAACAAACTAATAGGGAATCCACATATACCAAACCAAATATTCCAAAGAATGAAAGAAATGATCAAGAAATTTAGTTTGGAAAATGCTAAAGTAGTAAACACCCCCATGTCAACTAACACAAAAGTAAATAATGATCAAGAAGGTAAATTAGTTGATCCAAAACTTTATAGAAGTATGATTGGTAGCCTACTATACCTAACCGCTAGAAGACCCGATATTTTATTTGCAGTAGGTATGTGTGCTAGATACCAATTATGTACCAAAGAGTCTCACTTTGTGGTCGTTAAAAGGATCTTAAGATACATTAAAGGCACACTAAGTATAGGACTTTGGTATCCTAGGACTAGGTCTTTTGACTTGGTTAGGTACACCAATTCCGATTATGCGGGTTACAAATTGGATCGAAAGAGTACTAGTGGTGGGTGACAATTTCTTGGATCCTCCCTAGTTAGTTGGAGTAGTAGGAAGTAATCTTGTGTTGCTTTATCTACCACCGAGGCCGAGTATGTAGCTATGGGTGGTTGTGTAGCTCAATTGCTTTGGATGAGACACACTCTAGAAGACTATGAGCTACATTACTCCAACGTTAAAGTTTATTGTGATAATGTGAGTACCATAAATTTGATCAAAAATCTGGTACATCACTCTATGACAAAGCACATTGAAGTGAAGCATCACTTCATTAGAGATCATGTGGCAAAGGGGGACATTGAACTTAACTACATAGAATCAAAGTCTAACCTTACCGATATTTTCACCAAGGCTCTCCCCAAAGTAGAATTTTCATCACTTAGGAGAGAACTTGGAATGTGCTTTGTAGAATAGAGGTTTAGGTTTGTATGATCCCATAGAAAATCTAGGACTATACCTCTAAGCATCTCACAACACACCTAAGATTTCATGATTTTATATTGAGCCACTTAAATATCATGTGAGATGTTAAGAAGATACACTTGGTTCATCATGCTTGTTATGATGCATTACTATGAACTAAAGTGTCATCTAGAGATATTGATCCTTAATTGGATCAATCATTGGGAAGGCTTGTGTACAATTGATGTGCATATACTCTAAGAACATGATTGGAAATATCAAACAAAATATTTTTTAAACTATGTTTATCATATTTTGAAAAATAGTTTTCAATTGGTATACAAAAGTAGTACAAACTTTTGAAAATTCTTTAAAGCTTTTGCTAACTTTCAAAATTTGTGTCAATTTCAAAATCTAGACAGATATATTTTTCAAATCATTTTTCTTTTATATAAAATGACTTTACAAATATTACCACAAAATTTCGTGATTTTTCGATATCTCTTGAATTAGTTATGCATTTCTGAAGTTGGGATGAAAAGGCTGAAATAGGCATTTTAGGGTTAGCAGTCGACTGAATCAGTTTCCAGTCGACAAATACACTGATTTTTCTGCAACTCAGCTTTATTTTCTTGTTTAGACTATAATCCTAAGTGTCCAACCCTATGGTAAGATAAGCACAACAAATATGAGAGTGTAGGACTAACTGATGCATTGATTTAGGGGGATATTTATTATGACATCTTTTTCTTCTCAAAATATATATGAATAATGTCTATTGTTGGTGCAAAGTTATGATACATCACTTTATGAAGTATGTTTTGAATTAAGGGGGAGCCCTGAAAATGTTTCATACCTTAGTTCAAAGCATACCCAATACTATTCATCATGCACTTATTGTTTATGTGTCATTCTCTTTTTGATGTATGTCAAAGGGGGAGAAGGAGATTTTAAGTTAGAATTCATATTGGAAAATATGATGATTTTTACTTATTACATATCTTAAGACCTAACTTAAATGTTTGCCAAACATCAAAAAGGGGGAGACTGTTGGTACAACAATGCCCCAAGTATTTATGTATTTTGATGTTTGAATAATCATTTATAGTTAGGCGATATTTGTGATCTAATTATGAATTTGTCAAGTGACAGGAAAATCCAAGTGTGAAGACTTGGTAAAAGAAAAGTCCAAGTGTAAAGCTTGGCAAGAAAAGTCCAAGGGAAATTCTTGGCAGCATAAGTCCAAACATGTAGTCTTGGCAGCGTAAAGTCCAAGCGAACCTTATCAAAGGAAGTCCAAAGGCAAGGTCTTGGTAGCGTAAGATCAAGCATGTAGTCTTAGCGGTGTAAAGTCCAAGCGGACTTTTGCAAAGGAGAAACCCGAGACATGACGAAACCGAGGGAAGCTCTTGGAAGCAAGTGCAAGGATGAAGGAGTCACGGACTCGGAGGGATCCTGGAGGTGCAAAGTTGAAGGAAGAGCTAGAAGGTTGAGTCTAGTCTAGGGTGTTAGTTTCAAGTATGATTTGATCATACTTGAAGTATGCCAGTCGATTGGGGTCTTGTCTCAATCGACTGGTCTCGAGTTTTCGATACTCGAGGGTCCAGAAGGCTCAAATAGTCGACTAGGGTTATGACCCAGTTAACTAGTCAGCCAGTCAACTGGAGTCGCCTAAGTTTTGTGGCCTATTAGTTGACTGCTAGGGTTTGGCAGTCGACTATCATACCCTGGCAATCGACTGTTATAAGTGTGTTGGATCGATATGAGCGCTAGAGGGGGGGTGAATAACGTTCATAAAAACTTTTCTTTTTCGACGATTAAAACCAAGTACACAGCGGAAAACTAAAAGATAAACACAAGAAAGACACAAAGCTTTTTTACTTGGTTCACAGCCCACCGGATGCTAATCCAAGGCCCTACGATCCTTGATCGCTTCCGAAGGGCAATCACTAAAAGTCTCTTCCTCGTTGGAGGTAAGAGACAAGATGATTACAATGATTATAAGGCCAGTAACAACCTTACCGGTCCTTATACAAATTATGTACAGAAAGATAATAATAATATCGACAATTAATTAGAAGATGGCGCACGGTCGGAGTAGCGTTGTAGAGAGCACGAGCACTTGGGAGATTCTTGAATTTGGGTGTGAGTCCTCCCCTCCTTTTATAGATTTGCCCCTTGGAATTTGTCCCGATCCATATCCAAAACTCGTGGATCTTATCTTGAGGTGGCGGCTTATCTTATCCTGAGGTGGCAGCTTATCTTATCCTGAGGTGGTGGCATCAATCTCTATCTCTTTGATCCTCTTAGCGATCGCGCCTTGATCGACTACGACATCTCGATTGATCGCGACTTGAGAATTCCTGCAATACAAGATTAGCACAATAGATGCATAATGCCATGCAGTGTGATAGTCCTTTGACTGTCCGATCTCAACTTCAGCATTCCTCCGGAAGCCTTAGTCGTATCGACGCCTAGGATTGTCCTCTAACCAAGGGCGCGTCCTTACCACCGCTCCACACACGGAGCTTACCTTTGGTCCTCTTGACCTGTCGCTTAGCTTTCGGTCACCACTGAGGTTCCTCGACTCCCCTAGGTTCTCCTGGTGTCGCCCGACCACCATGGTTTCTCAACTTGAGATTCTCCGGATGTCGCTCGACCTTTGGCTTAGCTTAAACACTTCCTGCACACTTAACATATCACATGAGATAACAAAATAACTTAACTTTGAATCTTTGCCATCATCAAAACCAAGGTTCGATTATCTAGTGCCCCTACACCAACAATCTCCCCCTTTTTGATTTATGGCAAACCAATTCAAAGTTAAGAGAAAATAAGCAGTAAGCATTGAACAATCATTTTTCAAAACCTCCCCCTTAAGGGTACCTCCCCCTTAACCCTAGGTGAGTTTTGAAAAAAAAATTACTTTTTGGGAAAGAAAAAGTAAGTAACCTCTTAACTTTATTCTCTCTCCCCCTTTGACATATATCAAAAATAACTTTATATTGGGTATATTGCCAAGAAATATAATTTTTAAACATGTTAATCAAGTTGATTTAATATGTTCAACTCCCTTTAATACTTAAGAGTTTAGGAGTTTAGGTTTCTAGATCCTGCACCAACAATGTATATCCTAGGTTAGAATGTGACCCCCTAACCTTTAACATTGTTATAAAATTTTGAGAAAGAATTAAAAAAAAAACATTTTAAAGGCTCATGTCTATTGGTTTTATGCCAAACTGGAGGTAGCTAGATACTAAGTTTGTCCAACTTAAGTCTTCTCTCCCCCTTGGCATATTATCAAAAGAAGGATTTAAATTGAGAAAGTATTGGTGATTTTTTTAAACAAAATATATTTTAACAACTTCTATGATGATTATCCAATTAGAACCTCCCCCTTAACCAAACATCCTTGTTAGCCACAAGGAAGGCATATCTAGAGGGTCTCCCCTTTTGTCTGACAAACTCTTAGGACATCCTTGTTGGCCATAAGGAAGACTCACCTAAGTGTCCAGAGGGTCTAGGTATCTAAAGTTGACCTAAGGATTTATACGTTCAGTATTGGTCAACTAACCATCATTTTAAGAAGCATAGTTGTTTTGAAAACTACGTATAACTACACACAATAATCATGGCAACCAATTAAAATAGTTTTAAGAATCTATTTATGTGTATATAAATTTTGAAATCATTTTCAAAATCATTTTTAATTTGTTGTCCTTACCATCTCACTCATTCTACATGATCAACCAAGTTATTCTTATAGGTATTGTGAGATGAATTTAATTTAATGCCTTAGAAATTAATTAATCTTGGGTTAGATTCGGATTTTACCTTTAGTTAGTTAAGTGAACATTTCAAAAGAGGGCTTCCAGGTCGTGGCGAGGCACAGGGGCCTTCTTTGATCGGAACAACGACCACTTCCTTAGACAAATCCAACTTAGGAAATTACACACTTAATTCACTTAGGATTACGTCCTGGTCTAACTAGTTTAGGATGTGGTGAGGTAGCTTCAGTTAGTTCCACTTAGTTAAATGCACCAAGCTAGATACTCCTTATCCAACTCGGATACACTTGACTTCGTTTCCTTAACATACTATCATCTCACCGCATCCTGATACTATGTTGTCAAGATTAATTAATTATTTACTATCTAACCATTCTATGAGAGTGAATTTAAAACTAGTATGTATGACATAAAAAAATAAGCATGATAATGATATGTATGCATGAGCAAGCTACATTCAATCAATTTAAAGAAATGGTTATTTTCTTGGGTAGACTTTTATTTGTTCTATAGTTATAAGATACTTTATTATAATTAGGTTTACAAATTTTAGTGTCTTGATTTTTTGTTAGCTTAGACTTGTAACCCAAGTCTACATGTTTATTAGTTGAATTTTTAAAAGTTGAAGGTTTAATTACTAGATTATTAATTTGTGTATAATCAAATGGTACTCTATTATAATTAATTTTATTGGTTTGATTATCTAATTTTGAATTTTTAATTAAGTTAGATTGTGAATTATTTAAAATAGGATTATTAGAATTTTTCAAAATAATATTATTAGACTTTTTCAAGATAAGATTATTAGACTTTTTAAAAGTAGAATTATTAGAATTTTTTAAGATAAGATTATTAGACTTTTTAAAAATAGAATTATTAAAATTATTAGAATTTTTTAAGGTAGAATTATTAGAATTATTCAAGATAAGATTATTAGAATTTTTAAAGGTAGAATTATTATTAGAATTATTTAAGATAAGATTGTTAGAGTTTTTAAAGGTAGAATTATTATTAGAATTATTTAAGATAAGATTGTTAGAGTTTTTAAAGGTAGAATTATTATTAGAATTATTTAAGATAAAATTGTTAGAGTTTTTAAAGGTAGAATTATTATTAGAATTATTTAGATTATCTTTGGAATTTTTTAAAGTTAATTTCGATTTTTTTATGGTTGAATTTTTCAAAACATAATTTTTTAATTCGGAATTATCTAGATTAATCAGATCTAGGATTTGATGATTCTGTCCTATGATTTGATTATTCTGATCAAAGGTTTGATTATTCTGATTAAGTCCTAGGTTGGTTTTATCTTTTACTTGATCTAGATCTATGTTGATTAAACTAAATATTTGATTAATCTCTTTGTTAATTTTATCAAATGTTAGATTAATTTGATCATTTTCTTCCATGATATTATTATTATTATTATTATTTAAACTAATTAAATCTAAATTAATTAATTTTTTATTAGTTGAATTATTAATTGTATTAATTAATTGACAATAATTACACAATTTATCTAAATTATCAACTATTCTAAAACTCAACTTTTCAAAATTATTAACTTTACTAACCTTTTTTTTCGGACACCGATTCTTGTAGTGACCGAATCTTTCGCACCCGAAGCACTTGATATGCTCCTTGTTCTTCCGGATTCCTGGCAATGGTGTCTCCTTTGTCGTCGGTTGCGTCGTTCGAGTCTTACGAGTAGGACACTTATTTTTATAGTGTCCTCTCTCCCTGCACTTAAAGCAAATAATATGAAATTTAAAATTTAAATTGACATTGTTACCTTTATGCCTTGTGGGAGACTCTTCCATGGTTGGCTCGGTCAACGATTTTCTAAAACTCGCAAAAAAAACACAAACCAAAAAGTCCCAAGACTTGGTCTTGGATTAGTAGTGCGGGAGATATTTAAAAATAAAAATAAAAATAAAGAAAAGAAAATACTAGATCGGTGGTTGCACCAAATCTGAGCGCCCCCGCTCTGATACCAATTGTTGGATCGATATGAGCGCTAGAGGGGGGGTGAATAGCATTCATAAAAACTTTTCTTTTTCGACGATTAAAAACAAGTACACATTGGAAAACTAAAAGACAAACACAAGAAAGACACAAAGCTTTTTTACTTGGTTCACAGCCCACCGACTGCTAATCCAAGGCCCTACGATCCTTGATCGCTTCCGAAGGGCAATCACTAAAAGTCTCTTCCTCGTTGGAGGTAAGAGACAAGACGATTACAATGATTATAAGGCCAGTAACAACCTTACCGATCCTTATACAAATTAAGTACAGAAAGAAAATAATAATATCGACAATTAATTAGAAGATGACGCACGGTCGGAGTAGCATTGTAGAGAGCACGAGCACTTGGGAGATTCTTGAATTTGGGTGTGAGTCCTCCCCTCCTTTTATAGATTTGTGCCTTGGAATTTGTCCCGATACATATCCAAAACTCGTGGATCTTATCTTGAGGTGGCGGCTTATCTTATCCTGAGGTGGCAGCTTATCTTATCCTGAGGTGGTGGCATCAATCTCTATCTCTTTGACCTTGTGCACTAGGCTGATTCATCGACATCAGTAGACTGATCCTCTTAGCAGTCAACTGCCTTCAGTCGACTACTGACATCTCCAGTTGACTGCTACACTTGAGAATTCCTGCAATACAAGATTAGCACAATAGATGCATAATGTCATGCAGTGTGACAGTCCTTTGACTGTCCGATCTCAACTTCAGCATTCCTCCGGAAGCCTTAGTCGTATCGACGCCTAGGATTGTCCTTTGACGTTAAATCGCTCTTGTGTATTGTGTGTGCTTGTTA
The DNA here is from genome assembly GCA_025175895.1 of Wurfbainia villosa. Lineage (NCBI taxonomy): Eukaryota > Viridiplantae > Streptophyta > Magnoliopsida > Zingiberales > Zingiberaceae > Wurfbainia > Wurfbainia villosa. Next base: position 90,694,251 of record CM045997.1, on the reverse strand, counting down.
TTTATTCTTGTTGTGCATATTTATTCTTGTATATTCTGCTGCGCATTAACAAGTTTTGTAGATGATCACGTGATCGCAATCGAACGAAGTGAAATCGCTATTCCCCTCCTCCCCCTCCCCCCTCCCCCCTCTAGCGTGCCAATGATCCTCAACCCTCAACAAGTTCTATCTCCAAACCCGAAGATAAAGGAAGGGGAGAGGAAGATAGAATAAGACAGTTTCCTTCCTTCCTGGGAGAAGAATCTCAAGAGGCATCTAGGTCCTCCTCTTATGGGTTTGGGGTAGGATTGTATTGGCGGAGCCGGCGATGAGGAGGGTTGGGGTATTGAGAGGAAGAGATGTTGGAAGAGTAGTGATAGTGAAAGGGCCTCCCTTTAGTTTGAGGAGTTTTTTGGGATAAAGAGAAGGTGGATTTTGTTGAGGGGGAGGAAGAACGGGATGCTCTTCAAAAGGAGGGGATGCTACTTCGGGGGTTGTGTTTGGAGGAGGGGAAGAAGGGATTATAGCGGGCTTCTCTCATTTGCGCTTCCCCTTTTCTTTCTCCGCTCTGGCCTTTAGGGAACTTATCATTGCCCTTTTCATGAGGTCGTCTACAACATAATAAAAGAGAAGAACACCATAGCCCAAAAACAAAAACAAAAAATATCGTTAATCATTAGGCGTTAACAGAACTTTATATCATAACAACACTTATATTGATACACCACCTATTACGATGGGGTCATCTAGAATGAAAGGGCATAATCCATAATGATTTAGTAGATGAACATCCAAAAGAAGGTTAAATTATATTGATAATCTCAGAGAACCCTATGGACCTCAGCGAAAGGGCATTTCAGCCGACACTCATGGAAAGAGGGTAGGTCAGGAAGATATGTCCTCCAAGTTTTTCGAGTAAGGTAGAGGGCTAGGAAGCCGGGCAAGGAAGTATAGTTCCTTCCAACCCTTGTGGGACGAGGGTTTATTGGTAAGGAATTGACAGTGGGGGTGACTGGCGAAGTAGAATACATTCACGTTAGAGGATTTTAATTGGGATAAACTATGAAATATTAGTGGGGATAGAGGAAGCCCTAAATGTTTGAAGACGATGATCGTCTCTGCTAAAATTCGGAAAGCGTTGGGGGCTAACTGATTTATATTGTAGGAACGTCGATGACCGCTAGAGGGGGTGAATAGCGCGTTCGTTGCTCGATGGAATTAGTTCGTGCTTGATCATCTACAAATCTTGTTATGTGTAGTGAAAATATAAATAATAAAGCAATAAAAAAATAAAGCACAACAAAACAAGTGATATAATGTGGTTATAAACCTTAGGGTTCCTACTCCACGGGTTGGATTCGAATGAGCCATAGCGATGCAAACACCACCACTAAACCAATAAACTCCTTCTCGACAACAAGTCGGAGGTGGAGAAACCTCTTACAACAGAATACAAAAGTAATATAAGATAAAACAAGCAAATACAAATGAAATACACAAAATAATATAAAGAAAACAAGTAATACAAATGAATTACTTTGGATGCTTACTTGTTTGGTTGCTTGAGTTGCACTTGGAGACCCTGAATTGCACCAATAAATTGCCCCAAATCGCCTTAAAGAACCATGACAAAATTCCTCTCCTCGAGTTCCTTTTAAAGATGCAACTTAGGCTAGATTTTTCCTATCAGTCGACTGCTCGAGACCATCAGTCGACTGCACCTGTAGCCGTTGTGAGATAACAACTTAATCAACGTTGGATAAGTTCCAATGGATAGACCATCAGTCGACTGATCATACCCATCAGTCGACTGATCATGGCCCCACTCGACTGCCAAACCCTAGCAGTCGACTTCGAAAACCTCCTGTGCCTGTGTCCTTGAACATCAGTCGACTGACCTCCACTTCATTCGACTGATCAAGCCATCAGTCGACTGCCAAGGCCACGCGGCCATAGTCAAACGTCAGTCGACTCCCGGCCAATCGACTGATCATAATCTCAGTCAACTACTTAGAGTCAACTCAACTACCAAGTGTCAAAACACTTGACCAGTCGACTGAGTCATAATCCCAGTCGACTGACAAACCTCAAATATGAGGTTTAACCCCAAGTATGATGCCCTCATACTTGCTAGACTACCCTTAGCCTAGACCTAAGCCTTCTAACCACCTCTATCAGCCTCACGCCTATCAGATCCCTCCAAGTCATCCATGACTCATTCATCCATACACTAGCCTTCAGGTGCTTCCATCGGCTATGTCATGCTAACGTGGTCTACACCACCAAGGCACATTGGACTTACGCTGCCAAGACACACACTTACACTTTATGCCGCCAACCATTAGACTTATGTTGCCAAGACTCCACCCTTGAACTTTATGCCACCAATATCAACTCTTAGACTTCCCAATTGTCAAGTACCCATGACTTGGACTTTCATTTGCCAAGGCTCATGCTTGGACTTTCCATTTGCCAAGACTCAAGCTTGGACTTTCCCTTTCCAAGACCCATGCTTGGACTTTCCATGCCAACCGATGTTGGACTTTCCAAGCCAAGTACACAAGACTTGGACTTTCCATGTCAAGTACACAAGACTTGGACTTTTTATGCCAAGTACACAAGACTTGGACTTGTTAGTGCCTATAAGATTCATATATCTCCACAATGACATGATATTGTCCACTTTGGGCCTAAGCCCTCATGGTTTTATTTTTGGGTTTTATCCAAAAGGTCTCATGCCAATGGAGATATCTTTTTATTTTATAAACACATGATCTTTTCCATGTCTTATCAATGTGGGCCTTTGATTGTATTCTCTATACTCCAACAATTCCCCCCTCAAACAAAGGACCACATTGACCCCCCCCTCAAGTCTATCCGTCCTCAAAGGACATCCTCTGCTTGATGTTCGATCCTCAACCCACCAGGACTTCCTGCCAACTGTCTGGTTCTCCTGACCCAGCTGAACTTCCTGCCAGTTATCATCCCTTCTAGCTCAACTGGACTTCTTGCCAGTTGTTCAGTCCTCCCGACCAAACTGAATTTCCTGTCTGGTGTCTGGTTTTCTTGATCCGGACATGGGAGCCCAACTTCCTTCGTTCGAGGTTCATGGCTTGACATGGACCATGACTCTGATACCAATTATTAGTGCCTATAAGATTCATATATCTTCACAATGACAATGATATTGTCCACTTTGGGCCTAAGCCCTCATAGTTTTATTTTTGGACTTTACCCAAAAGGCCTCATGCCAATGGAGATATCTTTTTATCTTATAAACACATGATCTTTTCCATGTCTTATCAATGTAAGACTTTGATTGTATTCTCCATACTTCAACAAGACTTTCCATTGCCAAGTGTCCCACTTGGACTTCTCCATCATATGGTCAACCCCAAGTCAACCATCTAGTCAACCCATTGTCAAACAATAGTCAACTCATTTGTGAAATATCAATGTCAAACATCAAAACATTACTCGAGACCAACTCGAGTTTGGTCAATCGTGACATGGGCCGATTGCACCAGCAATTTATAGCTATTTTATAAAAATCTAAGAGCTCAAAATAAATAGATGGTACAAGAAGGCAAAAGCCATTTTCCAACTGCCCTAAGAAAAAGAAGTGATGTTGAGGGGGAGGATGATGAGGTTGATGATTAGGTAGGGTGAAAGTGCATTTTATGTTGTTATCTATATATAGTTTTCTAACATCGTGAAAGTAATGATAACCATCTATCTGGGAAGGAGTGGTTTCAAACCAAGGGACCTTTCTATGGTTTTGTGAAGGGGGAGGCATGTTGGTGCAGGGGTACTAGATGATCGAACCTAGGGTTTTGATAATGGCAAAGATTCAAAGTTAATCTATTTTGTTATCTTATATGCTATGCTAAGTGTGCAGGTATTGTATTAGACTTTGCTAAGGTCAACAACACCAAGAGAATCTCCGGATAGAAACCTCGGTGGTCAACGACACCAGGAGAATCTTGGGACGAGAAACCTCAGTGGTCGGTGTTGGTGCAGGAGCACTAGATAATCGAACCTGTGTTTTGATTATGGTAAATACACAAAGTTAAGTTTACATCGTTATCTCACGAGCTAAATCGAGTGTGCAGAAAAGTACTAAAGCTGGAGCTGAAGGCTAGCGACACCCGGAGGAAGCTGCGGTGGTCGGGCGACACTCGAGTGACTTCGGAGGGAGCCAAAGGAATCGAGTGAAAGGTCGGAAGCGAGAGCTACAAGGTAAGTATCGAGGAAAGCTCGTGTAAGTGAGAGATTGTAAAATCGTGTCCTCTTTACGGGGACGACCGTAGGCGGCGATCCGACTAAGACTTCCTGTGGAAGGTCTAGGTCGAGATCGGATGGTTAGAAACCATCGCATTTATCATTTTTCAAGCTAACCTCTTACTGCAGGGAAGTGGCCAGGCTGGCAGTCGACTGTTGGACATTGGCAGTCGACTGATGCTCATCAGTCGACTGATGGGAGGCATCAGTCGACTGATGGCGACGAATCATCCTTTGCGCTAGGTGAAAATGGATAACGTTTGATGCAGCCACTTCGCGATAAAATTTGTACAACTTCGTGATCTGTTCCAAATTCGGAGGAGACATATTCAAGCACCAAACTCTATAAAAGGAGGGGAGGATTCCAACTCCAAACATCATCAAGTTTGTTCTCGAGTGCTCCTACAATGCCAACGCTCCAACACCGTCATAACGTCGACGTGACGACAAGTTTCGATCTTCTTCGTCGGCAGCAAAATCAAGTAATATATTTTGATATTGTATTCTTTGTTTTTATTCGTAACGAGGTGAGGTAGGCTTGTTGCCTCATCCTCGTAATTTCGGTTTTGTGATCGTTGTCTCCTACCTCCAACGAGGAGGAGACGTTATAGTGCTTTGCCCTCCGTACGCGGTCTAGGACTGATAGGGCCTTGGAGTAGCAACTGTTGGGTTGTGAACCAAGTAAAATAAACATGTCTCTTTATTTTCCGCTGCGCTTACTCGTGTATCGAACGATCGAACGAAAAGATTTACGCTCGCTATTCACCCCCCCCCTCTAGCGACGCTTCTCGATCCAACAATCGGTATCAAAGCGGGGACGCTAAGATTTGGTGAAACCACCAATCTAGCACTTTTTAGTTTTCTTTTCGTATTTTTTGATTCATGTTTTTTTCCTCCCGCACTACTAATCCAAGACAAAGTCTTGGTACGCTTCTTTTGGTTGTGTGTTTGCAAGTATTCTCCTTTGGAGTAGTCGACGGTAAAACGGTCATAACTTTTCGCACAAGTGGACTCACAAAACGATCTACCTACCAAATCGAAGCTCTCTGAGAGATCTATATTTTTTATGAGGGTTTACCCTCGTAACAAGCTGTTTTCAGCCCCAAAATCTAACGTTTAGTACCCTTTCAGGGACATCGAAGGTCGTAAGTTTCTAGCTTTTGTTAGTTGCTTATTCTTCTTATTTATTTTTGTTTATTTCCTATTATTTCCTGCACTACTAATCCAAGACCAAGTATTGGAATTCTCTTTGGTTTTTATTCGTGTTTTGCAAGACATTTAATGCCTCACATTGAGGGATATAGCACCACCCGACCTCCGTTCATTAACGGAAATGATTTCCGTTATTGGAAAGGTCGGATGGAGTGTTTTCTAAAAACACAAGTCGAGACTTGGATAATAATCCAAACCGGCTATGCTCTACCCACCAATAATCAAGGAAAGCCCTTGGATTTCAACAAGTGGACAAATGCAACCAAGAGGCAAATCGAAGCCAATGCAAGAGCAACCCAAATATTGCAATGCGGCTTGTCCAAAGAAGAACTAAACCGCATCGGACCATTCATTAGCGCCAAAGACCTCTGGAACAAATTGATTGATCTACACAAAGGGACGCCCGATGCTAAGGTATGTAAAAGAGATTTACTTTTAAATAAACTGTACAATCTAAAGATGCAGGATCGCGAGACCATCACCCAATTACATGCGCGGATCCAAGACATCGTCAACGGTCTTCACTCGATCAGGCAAGCCATAGAGAACCGGGACCTTATAAGGTATGCTTTAAATGCTTTCCCTAGGACTACCTTCTGGGCATCCATGGTCGATGCCTACAAGGTCTCTAAGGACCTTTCGAAGATTAGGTTAGATGAATTATTTTCCGAGTTTGAACTTCACGAGCAAACTAATGTGGTCCGGCTCGAGAGAGGTATTGCTCTACTTGCAGGACAAAGAAGCAAGCCACCTACTAGGAAAATAGATGAACTCGAACCCGAAGATGAATCAGAGTCCGAATCCGAAGAGGTGGAAGCAATAGCGAACATAGTGCGGAAGATCGTTCGGAGGGAAAGGAGGCTACTAAAGAACCAAAAAAGGGCACAATTCAAATCAAATCAAAAGAAGGCTTTCCATGCAACTTAGGACAACAAAGAAGGCGGCGGCATAGCATGTATGGCAAGACCCGAAGAGTCCGAGTCAGAGTCCGAATCTGAATCCAATTACAACACCGACTTCGAACTCGAGGACTACTTTGAGAAGCAACTCAAAGCCGGACCAAAAGAGAAAATTAAGGTTAGCCACTCACTAATTCATACGCTTTACAATACAATTAAAATGCTTAATAGGAAATTAACTAAGTCCGAGTCTAGGGTTGAGTCGTTACTTGAGGAGGTTGAAACCCTCAAGCAAGAGGCTACTCTAACCTCTTCAACTAGTCAAGTTCAAGAGGGAAACTTAACCCAAATTGAAAAACTTGAGGAGGAGAATTCTCTCTTGAAAGACCGAGTTCAAGAGGTTGAGGCTAGGTTGGAAAGGTTCACATTGGGATCTAAGAACCTTAATCGACTACTTGGAACCCAAAGAGTCGTGTACAACAAATCTGGACTTGGATTTAAGTCAAAGACTACGAATAGGTCTTATATGTCTATCGTAAATCGAAGTCATCAAAGAGTCCAAGCATGGGTTCCAAAGGTTTTATTGAACTCACATATAAGGACTAATAAATTTTGGATTCCCCAGGATCAAATTCATTATTTGAATAGACCATATTGGTTCAATGGTCTAGGGGGAGCTAACACTAAAATAGTATACCCGCTTACTTAGCAAAACCATTGAATATTTTACTTTAATTTGTAGAATGGCAAGATAGGGAAAATAGCTAGTCAACTCTTGACAACATAGTATCAGGCGAGATGATAGTACGTTAGGGAAATAAAGTCTCGTGTATTCGAGCTAGATAAGGCGTATCTAGCTTGGTGCACTTGACCAAGTGGAACTAGCTGAAGCTACCTCATCGTATCCTAAACTAGTTAGACCAGGAAGTAACCCTAAGTGACTTAAGTGATATTTTCTTGAATTTGTCTTTGTCTAAGGAAGTGGTCATTTGTTCTGATCAAAGAAGGCCCCTGTGCCTCGCCACGACCTGGAAGCCAGTTTCTCGAAAAGTTATTTAACGATCTAAAGGTTAAATTCGAATCTAACCCAAGGTTGACTATCTTTATTCAATTTCAAATCATCTCGCAAAACATATAAGGTGAACAACTTCTGAGACACATAGAATGGGTGAGATGTTAAGGATAATTGAAATATAACCTCTTCAAAATACTACTTATTTTCTCAACTATTGTACTTAACAGTTCTTAAGCCAAAGTTTAGCGCCCCCTACATCTCTTATACTTCATATATTTGACTAAGGGGGAGAGCAAACTAACCCTAAGGGTATATTAAAAACCTTTAGATTATTGGTGCAAAAGGACACACCTCGAACCAATCTATCTAACTACTGCTAGACGCATGCTTGGACTCATATTTGATTTATCTAGATGCATGCATATACGATATTGTTTTAAAACCCCTATTTTATACAAAAACCCCAACATTCTTTTTTTATTTATGGCAAAAAGGGGAGAAGACCAAAAGTTAAGGGGGAGTGACACAAAAATTTAATTTTGAAAATTAAAGTTTCTCATTCAAAATTTACCTAGGGTTAAGGGGGAGTTTTTGGGAATGACATTCATCATCTACTATACTTGTTTTATACTTTGATTTCCCTTAACTTTGTGTTGGTTTGCCATAGATCAAAAAGGGGGAGATTGTTGGTGCAGGGGCACTAGATAATCGAACCTGTGTTTTGATTACGGTAAAGACACAAAGTTAAGTTTACATCGTTATCTCATGAGCTAAATCAAGTGTGCAGAAAAGTACTAAAGCTGGAGCTGAAGGCTAGCGACACCCGGAGGAAGCCGCGATGGTCGGGCGACACTCGAGTGACTTCGGAGGGAGCTGAAATAATCGAGTGGAAGGCCGGAAGCGAGAGCTACAAAGTAAGTATCGAGGAAAGCTCGTGTGAGTGAGAGATTCTAAGGTCGTGACCTCTTTACAGGGACGACCGTAGGCGGCAATCCGACAAAGACTTCCTGTGAAAGGTCTAGGTCGAGATCGGACTATTAGAAACTGTCACATTTATCATTTTCTGAGCTAACCTCTTACTGCAGGGAAGTGGCCAGGTTGGCAGTCGATTGCTGGACATTGGGCAGTCAACTGATGCTCATCAGTCGACTGATGAGAGGCATCAGTCGACTGATGGTGACGAATCAGCCTTTGCGCTAGGTCAAAATGGATAACGTTTGATGCAGCCACTTCGCGATAAAATTTGTACAACTTCGTGATCTGTTTCAAATTCTGAGGAGACATATTCAAGCACCAAACTCTATAAAAGGAGGGGAGGATTCCAACTCCAAACATCATCAAGTTTGTTCTCAAGTGCTCCTACAACGACAACGCTCCAACACCGTCATAACGCTGACACGACAACAAGTTCCGATCTTCTTCGTCGACAGCAGAATCAAGTAATATATTTTGATATTGTATTCTTTGTTTTTATTCGTAATGAGGTGAGGTAGGCTTGTTGCCTCATCCTCGTAATTTTGGTTTTGTGATCGTTGTCTCCTACCTCCAACGAGGAGGAGACGTTATAGTGCTTTGCCCTCCGTACGCGGTCTAGGACCGATAGGGCCTTGGAGTAGCAACTGCAGGGTTGTGAACCAAGTAAAATAAACGTGTCTCTTTATTTTCCGCTGTGCTTACTCGTGTATTGAACGATCGAACGAAAAGATTTATGCTCGCTATTCACCCCCCCCCCTCTAGCGATGCTTCTCGATCCAACAGTCGGGTGACGCCAAGAGAATCTCGAAAGGAGAAATTTCAGTGGTCAGGTGATGCCAGGAGAATATCGGAAAGAGAAACCTCGGTGATCAAGTGACCGAAAGCTAAGCGACAGGTCAGAAGGATCAAAAGTAAACTCCGAATGTGGAGTGGTGGTAAGGATGCATCCTCGGTAAGAGGATAATCTGACCAAGGCTTCCGGAGGAATGATGAAGTCGAGATCGGACAGTCAAATGACTGTCACACTACATGGAATGATGCATCTCTTGTGCTAACCTTGTGTTGCATGTATCAGGTTAGATTCTCAAGAGTAGCAGTCGACTGGAGGTTTTAGCAATCGACTGATGGCAATTGACTGCTGATAGAATTAATCGACTGATGTCGACGAATCAACCCAATGCGCAAGGTCAAAGAGTTATCGATCGATGTTGCCACCTTATGATAAGATAAGGTGTCATCTCAAGATAAGATCCATGAGTTTTAGATATGGATTTGGACTTATCCTAAGGCACAAGTCTATAAAAGGAGAGGAGAACACAAACCCTAAGCATCAATGAACTCCTAAAGTGTGCTTGCTCTCTAATCGTAATTCTACGTGCTACAACATGACTCCAACCGAGCACCCTCTACAATTTAGTTGTCAGTATCTCACTTATTTATCATTTATTGTTTGCTAAGAGGAGCGGTAGATTTGTTACCTCTTCCTCTACATTGTTGTAATTGTTTGTCTCTTACCTCCAATGAGGAAGAAATATTTAGTGCTTTGCCCTTCAGAAGCGATCAAGGATCGCAGAGCCTTGGATTAGCAACCGGTGAGTTGTGAACCAAGTAAAAAATACTTGTGTCTTTTGTTGTGTGTTTCCACTGCGTACTTTATTTTAATCGACGAAAAGAAAGTTTTTCGAATGTTATTCACCCCCTCTAGTGTTTTCTCGATCCAATAAGGCATATGTTGAGGAGGACAATAAAATGGAAGTACTACTTACTTGGGACTAAGAGGTGACGGCTAAGAGAAGAGAAGGAACTTCTTGATGATGAAGAAAAGATCTGGGAGTGAAGCGTCTGCTAGCTGAGGTTACCCAGCAATGGGAGGAATTTGAAATCGAGAAGACGATGAAAGTTGCAACAAAATTGTAGGGCAACGAGAGTTTGGATATTAAAATACTCTCTCTAAGAATGAAAAGAGGCGGGCCCCTTAGCAAGACATTTAGACCAATCCGTTTAAGTAAATAGAAAAGACAGTGTTTACGACCAAAGAAGCCCAGGAATGGACATTAAAATGCCTAAGTTATCGCCGAGCCAGGTGAAGAAGCATTTTAGGGAAGTATTTACATCACTAACGTCAGACAAAATGATTAATCATACTATTTTAGAGGAGGTGGCTAATGATACAGTTGGATCGAGTGGATCGCTAGAGGGGGGTGAATAGCGATAAAAACTTTTCTTTCGTTAAAACCCGAGTAGACAATTAATTGCAGCGGAAAGATAAATGACAAATAAAGAGACACAAATGGATTTTTACTTGGTTGGTAGCCTTCGGCTACTACTCCAAGGCCTTAACAGTCTTAGACCGTGTACGGAGGGCAATTCACTAAAACACTCCTTCTCGTTGGAGGTAGGAGTTTGACGATTACAAAACCTTCGAAAGCAAAAGATAGAGAGACAAACCCTCTCTTTTATTAAGGTAAAATGCAACGATAGGAAACCTCGATTGAAAAAAAGAATTGCAATATTAAAGAGACAACAAATTAAAGTTATACCAACAACTAGAGAATAGAAATTAAGCTAGGGTTGTTAACACTTCGTCGTTGTAGAGTCGTCAGAGAGTCGCAGCATTGCAGAGGCTTTTGAGCACTTAGAATTGATGATAAACCCTAGGAGAGGCCCTCCTTTTATAGCCCTTGAGCTCCTTTTCGAGAGGATCTTCAACCAATAGAAATTGGGCATAAGACTCCTTGAAAAATGGTGATAAAGCTTGACTCCTCGAGGCTGATCCTTGACCATCAGTCGATTGATGGCCATCATCAGTCAATTGATGGCAGTATCAGTCGAATGCTGACCGCAGATAGTCGACTGATGGATAGCAGTCGAGTCCTCCAAGCTGGCAGTTGACTAATGCTAGCAGAAATCAAAAGTTAGCTAAACAAAAATATTATTTCGACGGCCTCCAACCATCCGATCTCGACCTAGACCACCGATGGGATGTCTTGGGTCGGATATATGCTTAAGATTATCCCCATAAGGAGGATATGACCTCACTTATGCTCGCACACATGAGCTTACCTCGATACTTACTATGTCGCTTTCGCTTCCAGCCTTCCACTCGATTCCTTCAGCTTCCTCCGTAATCACTCGAGTGTCGCCCGACCACCGCGGCTTCCTCCGGGTGTCGCTGGCCTTCAGCTCCAGCGTTGGCACTTTTCTGCACACTCGATTCAACTCATGAGATAATGATATGAGCTTAACTTTGTATCGTTTGTTATAATCAAAACTCAGGTTCGACTTAGGTGCCTACTGCACCAACAATCTCCCCCTTTTTGATCTATGACAAACCCACATACAAAGTTAAGAAAATAGCATGCATGAAGAATAATAATGTGCATGAGAAACAATAATAAAAGGATTAAGTAGGAGTAGTAAGGATTTTCTTCAAGTACTCCCCCTTGGGGAAACCTCCCCCTTGACCGAGGGTGAGTCTTGAAAGAAAACCTTAATCCTCCCCCTTGAGGGTTGCTATTTAGGAAGAGTTTAAGTAATTAACATTACTTAAAGTTGGCCTTAGTGAAACATTTAAGTTAATAAGACTTCTTAACTTGGCCCTTTCTCCCCCTTTCTTAAGTAAAGCATTAACGTTTGGCCATAGTGTTTAAAAATAAGTTTAAGTTAAGAATTCTCTTAACTTGGCCTTTACTTCCTTTTTGTTAACAAAAACAAGTTAAGTAAATTTTCAAAACTTAAAGTTAAGTAAACATTTACTTAACTTTTGGCCATATGAAGTGAGTTAAGTTATCAAAATTTTTGATCCCTTAACTTTGGCCTTTTTCTCTCCCTTTTTCCATATATCGAAAAGAGTGGGGGTGTGTGAAAAAAAATATAGGTATTAAATTTAAATTCCAAGCATGTTCCATATTATTTTGAAAATAATATACTGAAAATAAACTCATCTATAAAATGTTCGACTCATATTTGACTTGATTGATATGAAAGATCAACCAGTCTTGGTCAGAGTCGGTTAATATGTATGATTATACTCCGTGGTTCATGGCGATGCACTAGCTCTACATCTGGAACCAAGAGTAAGGTCCTAACATCTCACGCCCATCTACGTGGCTAAGTACACAAACACATTAGTCCTATGTGTTGTGAGATGTATTGGCTCCTTAAATCTATAGGTGCATGATATCTAAGGTATGTCCTATGCTAGTTCCATGAAAATGAAAAGTAAGAAATAGTAGTAAGAAAATATAATTTGTAAGTTCCTATTCTACTACGCACATGCCCAATTTTCGTCTTAATAGACTAAATTCGGCTTCGGGTAGGGGTTTAGTAAATAGGTCAGCCAAGTTGGACTTCGATTCGACGTATTTGAGTTGTATGGCTCTGTTGGCCACATGTTCTCGAATGAAATGATGTTTGACCTCTATATGTTTGGTCCTAGAATGACATATTGGATTATTAGTTAGGTTAATTGAGCTAATGTTATCTACGTGAAGTTTAGTGTTTGTAAAATCTAACTTAAAGTCTCGGAGAGTGTGCTTCATTCAAAGAAGTTGAGTGACACACTCACCCATTGCGATGTATTCGACTTCGGTGGTAGATAAGACAACACAGTGTTGCTTCCTACTGCACCAACTCACTAGACTCGAGCCGAGAAGTTGACAACAACCACTCGTACTCTTTCTATCGAGCTTACTACCGGCATAGTCCGAGTCGGAGTAGCCGGTTAGTTCGAACTCGATAGATCTAGGGTACCAAATATCGACATTAAGTGTACCCTTTAGATATCTAAGTGTTGGGATGTATACTGAAAAGTCTACCTTTTGTATGAACATCTTTATTTTGAAATAAGAATCACATGATCATTGTTTGCATATTTTTATGGCTATGCATATTGTCTAATACATTACATTATAGATAACATGGTGTGTGGTGTCACACGGGAGATCATGTTATCAGTTCCTTGTAAGGTATAAGTAAAGGCTCACAACCGAGATGGCTTTGGACAAACCATTGGAATGGTTATAGTGTGATTTGGGATTGGTTTGTCTTGACCATAGAATCACACTAGTGCATTTTGTGTGTATTGAGCAGGATCGACTTAGAGGTGATTCGATTTAATGTTGACTACATAATCGAATCAGACCTCAGATATTATATTGTACATACTCTTAATCCCGATATAATAACGGGCACATATACTTAGTATTCATTTCTTTGATTTACCAATGGGCGAGATTTATAGATTAAATCGATAGGCTCGGTAAGTTGGGAAATGATATTATTTATATGGTGTGTCATTGATTATAGGAGGAAACTATGTCATATATATTAGGATGATAATGTCCCCATGAGGGGCTCATAAGGTTCATCATGTAAACCCTGCATGTGGACTTGGTCCGGCATGATGAAAAGGTTGAGTGGTACTACTCATGGAGTTAGATGTTGATTAATTAATTGTCAGTAAATTAATTAATCAACGGACATTCGAGATCTTAAACACGGGGAGAAAATTTACATATAATATATGGAGCCCATATTATCTTAAGGGGGTTGGTGAGGTAGATCAATGATAATCCTTTAGTGGATTGGATTATCATTAATGGATCGGACTTTATGTGGGCTTGATCCATGGGTGGCCAAGATCCAACTCCTCCTCATGGTCCCTATTATAGCCTATTAACACCTCATGAAGCTTAGATCCAATGGATAGAAACAAAAGTCTAGATCCAAAGGTAGAGATTAAATCTCTAAGATCCGACGGTTGAGATTAAATCTCTAGATCTGACGGTTGAGATTAAATCCCTAGAACCAATGGTGGAGATTAAACCAAGGCTTATCCCTAAACTCTATAAAAGGAGGCTTAGAGTTGGTGTGGAGAACAATTGAGAGAAGCTAGGGATTTGGAGGTTGGCGGCAAGAACTTAGAGCTAGGGTTTGGGCTTGGCGGCACCTAATAAGGAAAGTTTTTCCTTGTCTTCTCCTTCTCCATTGGTGGCCCGCGCCCATTGAAGTCTTTCTAGCTCTTGGTCGGTGTCCAAAGTAGCTCCTTTCCTTCTCCTTGTCCGGTGGAAACAAGACTTAGGGCTTTCCCTTGGTGTCTTGGCCGGTTTCCATCATAATCTCCTCCTCCTTGTTGGCTGGCGGCAAGGATTCTCCTTGTTGCTTGTTGGTTGGCTATAAGAAGGAGAAGAGCCTTGTTTCTATTCTTCCTCTTGCTTTGAAAGAGCAAGGAAGGAAGATTGGCGATCTAGGAGCTTCAACTTTTGGTAGATTGTCGCCCACACGATGTCCAAAAGGAGGAAGGTCATACATTAGAAGATCGAGAGGTATATCGATTCTCTATTCTCTTTTGTAACATGTTTGTTTTTGTTTTTCAATTATGAGCATGATATATTATATTTGTGGCTAAATAATACTTGGATCCCGAACATAAACACAAAAGTCGGCGATCAGGACATCGTCTATTCCGCGGCTACTCGTAGAATAGAGGTTGGTCGCTTGAACAACAAGTTTGTTCAAGTGACCTCTCTAAATGAATAGCACGACGATGACTTGGTTGTTTAGGTAATCCCTTTTATCTAGGATTAATTTTTTTTTAATCCGGGGACATCGATGGGATCGCCATGAACAAACGACCGAGGTGAAGTGGGAAGCGAAGTTTCTCCTCACAGATCAATGAAACCAACCCTTCAATTGGTATTAGAGCCAAGGTTTCCGGTTTTGTGTGTTTAAGGATTCGGTTACTCTTATGCATTTTTCATATATTATATGTGTCGGATAATAGTAGGATATGCGTAGTTTAACTCTTTGGTTGCAGGCATAAGATTCGACTATTATGGCCATATGTGTGTATGTGATTGTATGTGTGTAATAGTATATTTTGTTGAATCCTCGGGGTTGACAAGGCTAGTATTTAATTTTTTGTAAATTAG
Organism: Wurfbainia villosa; assembly: GCA_025175895.1. Classification (NCBI taxonomy): domain Eukaryota; kingdom Viridiplantae; phylum Streptophyta; class Magnoliopsida; order Zingiberales; family Zingiberaceae; genus Wurfbainia; species Wurfbainia villosa. The sequence continues at coordinate 90,678,958 of CM045997.1, read as the reverse complement.
ATACGCCATTGTTTAGCCACTCCTTTTATTTTAGTTTACTTTCAATCTAGATTTCATGTACACTCCCTCGTGGAGTATAGGATCAATGGATGTAAATTAAAATAGATTTTAGTCTCAGCTCGGATCTCCGGATGGCTTGTACATGGCGTAGGAGGAGCGGATGAGAAGACGATGCGACGGAAGACATATTGAAGACAAAAGCCATAATAGTTGGAAAATAATTTATTTTTCATATTTATTTCTTTTTGTCTGATATGCATGTCGTAGGCTAGGAAAATTCCTCAATTTCAAATTACTAAGTGGGAGAGGGATATTTTTATAAATTCTCACGGCCTCCATTGCAATTTGACATGTGATGCAAACAAACTTGCGCGTCGGCTCTGAGTGTCTTCCTCCCCATCGGATGAGTTTGTTTGCGGATCACAAGGTCAAATATGGTTATAGGGAATTATTAAGGAGTGTGTGCACTTCCCCATCGGAAGGCACATAACCCGAGATAATTACCTTGGTACCGAGTAATGGTGAACACCTAGATACTGTTGGGAGTATGGGGAATACAATCAAAGTCCCACATTGGTAAGACATGGAAAAGATCATGTGCTTATAAGAAAAAAGATATCTCCATTGGTATGAGGCCTTTTGGGTAAAGCCCAAAAATAAAACCATGAGGACTTAGACCCAAAGTGGACAATATCATGCCATTGTGGAGATATGTGGAGCTTATAAGTACTAACAATTGGTATCAGAGCCATGGTCCATGTCAAGCCATGAACCTCGAACGAAGGAAGTTGAGCTCCCACGTCCGGATCAAGAGAACCAGACATCAGGAAGGAAGTCTAGTTGGGTCGGGGGGACCGAACAACTGGCAGGAAGTCCTGGTGGGTTGAAGATCGGACATCAAGCAGAGAAAATCCTTCGAGGAGGGATAGGCTTGAGGGGGGGCCCAATGTGGTCCTTCGTTTGAGGGGGGGATTGTTGGGAGTATGGGGAATACAATCAAAGTCCCACATTGGTAAGACATGGAAAAGATCATGTGCTTATAAGAAAAAAGATATCTCCATTGGTATGAGGCCTTTTGGGTAAAGCCCAAAAATAAAACCATGAGGACTTAGACCCAAAGTGGACAATATCATGCCATTGTGGAGATATGTGGAGCTTATAAGTACTAACAGATACAAATATAAGTATCCTCCCCATCGGAGTCACTGCTTTTATTTGTAGGGCCAAAGAGGAACCAACTATTAATTTTACTTGTCAAAAAGTTAGGTTGACAAGATAGTAAAATTAATGGGTAAAAGCTCCTCTTACAAATGTAGAATTCTATACGTCCATACTATTGTGGCATACGATATTCTCGGTGTTTTGAGGTGTTGGTTGATTTTAAAATCTTATTGTTTGAGGAATCAATAATTTTTTGAAATCTAATGTTTTGATTTATGTGATTCTTAGGTTTTCTTTCAAAATCACTTTCAACCCACTTGCTGTGATACTGAAAGAGAACAAACTTACTGGACCCAACTATGTTGATTGGAAAAGAATCTAGATATTGTCTTAACTGCTAAGGAGTACAAATATGTACTCTTCAAAGAGTGTCCTCCTAAGCCTGCAAATAAGCTTGAAGTCCTTGGAGCTGAGATCGATGAGGAAACCTAGGTCGATATCATTCTCTAGTCGACAGAAAAGCTTGCTCAGGCTCAGGCCATGGTTGCTCAGAAGGTTTCTACTTCTAAGCGGAAAGGCAAGAAGAAGAAGAAACAAGGTGGAGCAAAGGTGGTGGGAGGATCTCAAAGAGGAGTGAAGAAGCCGAAAGGCAAGTACTTCCCTTGCAAGCAGGATGGACATTGGAAGAAGGACTGTCCCAATCTGAAGCAGAACAAAGGAATATCCTTTGGTCTAGTCGTTGAAACATGGTTAGTGGTATTATCTACCGGCACCTGGTGTGTAGATACGGGAGCCTCTGATCATGTCTGCAATACTTTGCAGGGGTTCCAAGAAACTCGACGACGAGCTGAGGGAGAGATTATTGTTTACTTAGGCAATGCCATGAAGGTGGCGGCTATTGCAGTGGGAGATGTTTTATTTATCTTTTGAGAAAAATAAAACTTTGGTTCTAGAAAATTCCCTTTATGTACCTTTATTTAGAAAAAATTTAGTTTCAGTTTCTAAATTCTTTATGGATGGATATTCAATTTCTTTTAATGACAGAGTTGTTATAAAAAGGAATAGGGAGAATATCTGTTCAGGTACATTGATAGGAAATTTGTATACACTTGAACCAAAACCTCCAACGATGCAAATTGAAGTTAATAACTCATCTTCTAATTCCAATAAAAGAAAAGAACCTTCGAAGATGAACCAAACATATCTTTGGCATCTTAGGCTTGGTCATATTGACATAAGCAGAATTCAAAGGTTGATAGCTGATGGACCTCTGGGTTCATTAGTGGTGGAAGATTTCCCAACCTGCAAATCTTGCTTGGAGGGTAAAATGACCAAGAGGTCTTTTAAGGCCAAGGGGTATAGAGCCAAAGATGTGTTAGAATTGGTTCATTCTGATTTGTGTGGTCCTATGTCTATCCATGCTAGAGGTGGTTTTGAGTATTTCGTCTCTTTTATAGACGATTACTCAAGATATAGATACATTTACCTGATGCGCCGCAAGTCTGAATGCTTTGACAAGTTCAAAGAATTCAAGGCTGATGTGGAGAAACGTCAAGGTAAAAGTATCAAGACACTACGATCTGATCGTGGTGGTGAGTACCTCTTGGGAGAGTTTAGGAATTACTTATCAGAGGCTGGGATTCAATCCCAATTGTCTGCACCTGGCACACCCCAGAAGAATGGTGTAGCAGAGCGAAGGAATAGGACTCTTATAAAGATGGTTAGATCGATGATGAGTTATTCTGAGTTGCCAGATTCGTTTTGGGGATATGCTCTAGATACGGCGGTGTACATTCTGAACTTAGTTCCATCTAAATCAGTGTCTTCTACTCCCACAGAATTATGGACTGGGCGAAAGCCTAGTCTAAGACATATTCGGATATGAGAAAGTTCAGCACATGTGCTGAAGGCAGATGCTGGTATGTTGGAACCTCGTACAGAAATACTCATGTTCGTTGGCTATCCTAGAGGAACGAAAGGTGGTTTATTTTATAGTCCTAGAGATCAGAGGGTGATCGTTAGCACGAACGCCAAATTTCTATAGGAAGACTATGTCATGAGCCACAAGCCCAAGACTAAAATTGTCCTAGAGATCCGCTTTGATGAGGTAATCCAGTCTTATGGATTTATTCAAAGTCCGGATGAGTCATATGTATACAAGAGATGTGACGGAAATATAGTGGTATTTCTTGTACTATATGTAGATGACATTTTGTTGATTGGCAACAATATCAAGGTGTTATCGGACGTAAGGGTATGATTGTCCAAACAGTTTGATATGAAGGACTTGGGAGAGGTGGGACACATCCTTGGGATCAAGGTTATAAGAGATCGCAGGAAAAGGATGTTGTGTTTATCCCAAGCTTCATACATAGACACGATTATGGATCGTTTTAGCATGCAGAACTCCAAGAAGGATTTTCTACCTTTCAGGCATGGAGTTCCTTTATCTAAGGAGATGTGTCCTAGAACATCTGAGGAGATAGAGGAGATGAAGGTGGTTCCTTATGTTTCGGTGGTAGGAAGCCTCATGTATTCTATGTTATGTACGAGACCAGATATCTGCTATGTCATGGGCATGGTCAGCAGATATCAGAGTATTCAAGGACAGGGACATTAGATTGTGGTAAAGCATATATTTAAGTACCTGAGAATGACTAGGGATTATATGCTAGTTTACCAGGCAGACCAATTACTCCCTGTGGGTTACACGGATTCTGACTTCCAATCTGATAGGGATAATAGTAAGTCTACCTCAGATTTTGTGTTTACTTTGGGAGGTGGAGCCATTGTATGGAGGAGTGTCAAGCAGAAATGTGTGGCGGACTCTACCATGGAAGTTGAGTATGTTGCAGCCTCTGAGGCGACCAAAGAAGTTGTGTGGCTCAGGAACTTCCTGATGGACTTGGATGTGATTCCTGGTTTGCCCAGAACTATCACAATTTATTGTGATAATAGTGGTGCAGTTGCAAACTTGAAGGAACCACGAGCCCATAAAGCTAGTAAACACATAGAGCGCAAGTACCACCTGATACGAGAAAATGTAAAGAGAGGAGAAGTTGTTGTGGCCAAGATTGCATCAGAGGATAACCTGGCAGATCCTTTCACTAAGGCCCTTCCGGCGAAAGCTTTTGATAGGCATGTGAAGGGAATAGGGATCAGATGTATGGCAGTTTAAGGACAGCATAGTCTTTTAGTATAAGTGGGAGATTGTTGGGATGTATACTGAAAAGTCTACCTTTTGTATGAACATCTTTATTTTGAAATAAGAATCACATGATCATTGTTTGCATATTTTTATGGCTATGCATATTGTCTAATACATTACATTATAGATAACATGGTTTGTGGTGTCACACAAGAGATCATGTTATCAGTTCCTTGTAAGGTATAAGTAAAGGCTCACAACCGAGATGGCTTTGGACAAACCATTGGAATGGTTATAGTGTGATTTGGGATTGGTTTGTCTTGACCATAGAATCACACTAGTGCACTTTGTGTGTATTGAGCAGGACCGACTTAGAGGTGATTCGATTTATTGATGACTACATAATCGAATCAGACCTCAGATATTATATTGTACATACTCTTAATCCCGATATAATAACGGGCACATATACTTAGTATTTATTTCTTTGATTTACCAATGGGCGAGATTTATAGATTAAATCGATAGGCTCGGTAAGTTGGGAAATGATATTATTTATATGGTGTGTCGTTGATTATAGGATGAAATCGTGTCCTATATATTAGGATGATGATGTCCCCTTGAGGAGCTCATAAGGTTCATCATGTAAACCCTGCATGTGGACTTGGTCCGGCATGATGAAAAGGTTGAGTGGTACTACTCATGGAGTTAGATGTTGATTAATTAATGGTCAGTAAATTAATTAATCGATGAACATTTGAGATCTTAAACACGGGGAGAAAATGTACAAATAATATATGGAGCCCATATTATCATATGGGGGTTGGTGAGGTAGATCAATGATAATCCTTTAGTAGATTGAATTATCATTAATGGATCGGACTTTATGTGGGCTTGATCCATGGGTGGCCAAGATCCAACTCCTCCTCATGATCCCTATTGTAGCCTATTAACACCTCATGAAGCTTAGATCCAATGGATAGAAACAAAACTCTAGATCTAAAGGTAGAGATTAAATCTCTAAGATCCGACGGTTGAGATTAAATCTCTAGATCCGACGGTTGAGATTAAATCCCTAGAACCAATGGTGGAGATTAAACCAAGGCTTATCCCTAAACTCTATAAAAGGAGGCTTAGAGTTGGCATGGAGAACAATTGAGAGAAGCTAGGGTTTTAGAGCTTGGCGGCAAGAGCTTGGAGCTAGGGTTTGGGCTTGGCGGCGCCTAATAGGGAAAGTTTTTCCTTGTCTTCTCCTTCTCCATTGGTGGCCGGTGCCCATTGAAGTCTTTCCAGCTCTTGGCCAGCATCCAAAGTAGCTCCTTTCCTTCTCCTTGGCCGGTGGAAACAAGACTTAGGGCTTTCCCTTGGTGTCTTGGCCGGTTTCCATCATAATCTCCTCCTCCTTGTTTGCCAGTGGCAAGGATTCTCTTTGTTGCTTGTTGGTTGGCTATAGGAAGGAGTAGAGTCTTGTTTCTATTCTTCCTATTGCTTTGAAAGAGCAAGGAAGGAAGATTGGCAATCTAGGAGCTTCAACTTTTGGTAGATCGTCGCCCACACGATGTCCGAAAGGAGGAAGGTCATACATTAGAAGATCGAGAGGTATATCGATTCTCTATTCTCTTTTATAACATGTTTGTTTTTGTTTTTCAATTATGAGCATGATATATTCTGTTTGTGGCTAAATAATACCTGGGCATAAACACAAAAGTCAGTGATCCGGACATCGTCTATTCCGCGGATACTCGTAGAATAGAGGTTGGTCGCTTGAACAACAAGTTTGTTCAAGTGACCTCTCTAAATAAATAGCACAACGATGACTTAGTTGTTTGGGCAATCCCTTTTGTCTAGGATTAATTTTTTTTTAATCTGGGGACATCGATGGGATCGCCATGAACAAACGACCGAGGTGAAGTGGGAAGCGAAGTTTCCCCGCATGGATCAATGAAACCAACCCATCACTAAGTATACATTTGACTAGATTTAGGTGAGACTCCTTAGCACAGGTTTGGAACCTTGCGCACATACTTAATGCAAATAAGATATTAGGTCGGCTTGCAATTAAGTAAAGGAGACTCCCTATTATGCTCCTATAGTATTTCAAATCAATTAAATTTTCGATTATATCTTCTTCTATATTTACATTCATTACCATTGGGGTATTAATAATTTTAGCGTCTTGCATTCCAAAGCGTTTAATTAATTCCTTAGTATATTTGCGTTGATGTAGGTATATTCCATCTTTAGTTTGTTTAATTTGTAGACCTAAGAAGAAACTCAACTCTCCTACTAAATTCATTTCAAATTCACTTTCCATAAGTGAAATGAATTCATTCAGTAGGATCGAGTTGGTGGTTCTAAAAATAATATCATCTACGTAGATTTGGGCTATGAATATGTCTTTACCTATGGTTTTTACGAAAAGAGTTGGGTCAACTACACCTTGATTAAATCCTTTGGACTTAAGATAAACCGAAAGCCTCTCATACCAAGCTCGAGGAGCTTGTTTAAGTCCATAGAGAGCTTTCTTTAACCTAAGAACATGGTCAGGTTTATCGAGACTTTCGAAACTGGGGGGTTGACTAACATAAATCTCTTCTTTAATGTATCCATTCAAGAATGTTGACTTTACTGTTAGTAATATATGAGAGATGTCCTAAGGCAATCGCCTTATGTTTGAACCATTTATATGATAAATGAAGATTCACTATTTGAGTATACATGTTTTCATGTATTTGATTAGATCTTAAACTCATTTACTGAATATCCACGAAACGATTCACAGCATGAGAGAATTTGTGATTGGATCACAACTAGTGAGTATCTCTACATAAGTAATTGTGATGTATCGAAATTATCCCTAGTCAATGAATTGATGGATTTGGACACCATTGATTCTGTTGAGACTAGCACGAGGTATACTCCTTGGTGTATCCAAGCAGCTGATTCTCACTGGCTGGAGACATTGTAATGTCTGGAGTTAATCATGGATGCTAGTTATGGTAACTAGTTCATTGGAGTGACCAACCGTAAGACTTCATATGGTTCTCTGCATATATAGATAAGTCAATGAAGTTCTTACTGCAGCTTAAGTGCGATGTTCCTTTGACTTGCGGTATTCAAGTCATCTTGATCATAAAGACTTATGCTTTGACATCTTAAGCAAGCATCTCTGAGGAGATGTGGACCCGGGATGATTGGGTATAAGTCGAAGTGATCGAAGATGTTTGAATAGCCTATAAAGGATTCACCACTCCTTGCGAGGAGATATATACCCATAGCCTCTCGTCGGATTGTTACTAAAGTCTTTGGCCAAAGCATTACATGTTTAGAGTAAGGTACTCTTCGATACATGTGCAGTAACTAGAATCCGTAGGACGAGGAAATGATACTTGGGCTAGGTGTGACGTAGTCAACCTAGTGGGGACTGCCACTATAGACCATGTCCAGAACCAAGAGGGTATAAGATGAGTGAAGGGAATGGGGCACGATTCATTCGAGCTGCTAAAGGGTTTCAGAAATAGTTCTGGATCAACCGTTGATCTTTTCGGTTAATTGGGGATCATGACATACTACTAGGTGTCACTCATGATCGTTCTATAATTAATTGTTAATTATAGACGACCAACATAAACCGAGAACCTATTTGGTCACACGCACAACGAGCGTAATCCGAAGGATTTAAAACGAGCTTGAGAATGAGATTCTCAGACCGAGAGAAACTAGGTTTGGTTGGACCAAACATGGAGCGAGCATGAAATCGTTTCAGTCGCAATGGATGTGTGGATGGGTCATGTCTTATGAATGATGGCATTGCTAGGAGGCTCGTTGGCTCCCATGTCCCCGGATTAAAAAATTT